>CM047811.1:57044140-58454981 GCA_026214975.1 Gentiana macrophylla
TGCTACTCGCCACTCACTTTATTCGCTGCTTTTATTATTGATATCGTGTTGCCCCCAAGTGTATTATGAACCCTTGGTTCTTATTACACTTGAGATTGATGTGCTTGCCTTAGTCTTTTGTCCCTTAGGCTTAGTTGACCTTTGGTGAGCATTTTAGTGTAAATCGTCCCCACGATCTTTGGTCTTTTTCGCTACTCGAGCTCTTTTGACCATCGACCGGTGGCCCGACTATGCGAACCGATCCTTTGTGCGGGCCTTTTTCACCCCTCTGGGCTCGTTTGGCTTTCGACTTGGACAGTGGCCCGACTATGCGAACCGCCCTTTGCTTAAACCTTGTTTGCCTCTTGGGCTCGTTCGGCTTTTAGCTTGGACCTTTGGCCCGACCATGCGAACCGTCTTTATGCCTTTGCATTCGCCGCCCATTAGGCTAACTTTGCTTTGGCTTGTCTAGATTTCCGACTGCGGATTTCTCTATTCGTTGTTGATTATTTTGCCTTTAACTTTTCTCGTCACATTGGACTTGTATCGTTTTGGCTATAAATCCTAACAAACACACAGAAAACATCTCGAAAGCATACTTTTATTAGAATATCATAGATTGTCACATGGACTTATTACAAGATAGCATTAAAAGTAAATAAAAGTTCATAAAAGCTTATCTCGGACATAATACTTCCTCAGTTGTTGGCATGCCAATGTCGAGGAACGAGAGTCCCGTCCGCCCGACCAAGTTGATAAGACCCTTTGGGGTGGACTTTCGAGAATCGATAAGGTCCTTCCCAATCCGGGGTTAATTTTCCGACCGCCTCTTGTCGACTTGCTTCATTCTTCCTTAGAACCAAATCTCCGACCTTGAAGTATCGATGCGACCCTCGAGTTGTAATCTTGAGAGATCTTACTTTTTATACCTTGCCATTACGGCCGAGGCTATCTCTCTTCGCTCTTCGACATTTGTCCCTTTCTTGTCGGAGTTCGGGATCATTTGTCTCTCACATTGTAGGCGAACTCGAGGAGAAGGAACTCCGATCTCGGCGGGAATCACCGCTTCACACCCATATACCAAAGAGAAAGAGTTTCTCAGGTTGATGAATTTGGAGTCTGCATCTATATGACCATAGGATGCTCGGAAGTCGAATTGCCCAATCTCGACCTTACGCCTCTAGCCTCTTCTTTAACCTCACTTGATCGTCGGTTAGTCATTCGACTTGACCGTTTGCACGGGGTGAGCCACCGAGGTGAATCGTTTGGTCGATTTGGTACTCACCGCACCATTCCTAACTTTTCGATCCTCGAGGCGGGTGCCATTATCCGAGATTAGAGCTTTGAATTCCGCACTGCAGAGGATGTCGACCCATAAGAACTTTTTAATGGTTGCGGCTCGGATGTCGGGCAAAGCCTTAGCTTCTACCCATTTCGTGAAGTAGTCCACCATGGCGACCACGAATCTCGAGATTTCGGAGCTCGAGGTAAAGGTCCTACAATATCGACCCCACCGATCAAACGGCCATCTTTGGCGAGATGACGTTCATATCTTGTGCTTGTTGGTGAGAGATATTATCATGGATCTGACAAGCGTTGCATTTTTGAACAAGATTGTTCGCGTCTCGTTGCATCGACGGCCAAAAATACCCAGCTAACTTGCATTTTCGAGCTAACATTCTTGCTCCACAGTGATTTCCACACGCTCCTCTTTGAATTTCCTCCAAGAGATATTCGCCTTCATTTTCAGAGACACATCTTAACCATGGGTTTACAAAGGATTTCCGATAAAGGATGTCGTCGAAGAACGCATATCGAGTGGACTGAAGTCGAACTTTCCTGGCTTGCACTTTATCAGCTGGTAGTATTCCGTCTTTTAGATAAAGGGCGATCGAGTCCATCCATGTGGCTGGTTGAGTAATCGGTTGGGCCTCTGTTTGATGTAACTCCTATCGGTCAGTAATTCGACTAGAACCTTCTTACTTGACATGAAGTTTGAGGCCAACTTGGAGCGCATCAGCTCTCTTGTTCTGACTTCGGGGAATCTGCTCGAATTGAACCGTTTTGAATTTTGGTATGAGGCTTTGGACAACTGCTAAGTAATTCTTCATGGTTTCTTCCTTAGCCTCATACTCCCCTTTAACATGATTAACCACTAGCTGTGAGTCGCTGTAAACTGACAAATCTTCGACACCCAACTTCAAAGCGAGCTTTAAACCAGTAATCATAGCCTCATATTCGGCTTCGTTGTTCGTTGCTTTGAAGTCAAAGCGAAGGCGTAAGGGAATTCCTCGCCTTCGGGCTTACCGTATGAGCCCTGCTCCTGCCCCCTCCTTACTCGATGCTCCATCGACCTGAAGAGTCCATTTTTCCTCTGGGATTTGCTTTTCTTGATCGAGTTGAACGGAGATCCCTTCAGCTAAAAAATCCGCCAAGGCCTGTGCTTTTATCGCAGTTCGAGGAACGAACTCGATGTAAATCTTGGGCCATTTCAATCACCCATTTTGCCAATCGACTGAGGTGTCGGGTTTGCCAATATTTGCTTTAGTGTTTGGTGGTGACTACCACAATGGGATGGGCTTGAAAATAGGGCCTCAACTTTCTCGAGGCATGAACAAGACATAATGCTAACTTCTCGGCTGGCGAATATCGGACCTCGGGGCCATGCAAAGCCTTGCTGACAAAGTAGATTGGCACTTGGCCATGTAGCCCTTCTCGAACCAGGACCGCACTCACTGCCTCCTCGCATACTGCCAAATAAACTAACAACTTTTCCCCTTCTCGAGGAGAAGTAAGGGTAGGTAACTCTGACAAATAAGTCTTCAACTCTTCAAAGGCTGTCTGACATTCATCGTCCCAATGAAAAGGACTGGCCTTTCGGAGTATCTTGAAAAATGGTAGTGCACGCGGTGGCTGTGCTGATCTCGATAGAAACCTGTTAAGAGCTGCCATTCGACCCGTGAGCCTCTGTACTTCCTTGATATTTCGTGGTGCGGGCATATTCTTTAGTGTATCAATTTTATCCGGGTTAGCTCGAATCCCGTCCTTCGAAATCATATAACCCAAGAACTTACCCGACCTAACTCCAAAAGTACACTTCTTCGGGTTTAATCTCATCTGCGTTTCTCTCAACACTTCGAAAACCTCTCGAGCATCGACTAGGTACTGGCTCATAGATCGACTCTTGATAAGCAAGTCGTCTACATAAACTTCCATACATCTACCGATTTGCCTTGCAAATATCTTATTGACTGCCCTCTGGTATGTTGCCCCAGCGTTCTTTAATCCGAATGGCATGGTCACATAACAGAAGGTGCCGAATTCTGTGATAAATGCAGTTTTCTCCGCGTCTCGAGGGTCCATTAGAATCTGGTGGTACCCTTTATACGCATCTAAAAAACCAAAAACTTCAAAATCTATGGTCGAGTCTACTAACCTGTCGATCTTAGGCAACGGATATGAATCTTTTGGACATGCTTTGTTAAGATCTGTGAAGTCCACACACATGCGCCAACTGCCATCGGGCTTTTTGACTAATACCGGGTTAGCTAGCCACTCTGGGTAGAATACCTCTCTCACGATCTGGGCTGCCAATAGCTTGCCGACTTCCAACTCTATAGCTTCAAGTCGATCGGACGCGAAATTCCTCTTCTTACTGTTTGGTGGCTTTTTAGCCTGGTCAATCTCAAGCTTGGCGAAGCGCAATGTCGGTGAAGCGATCCTGGCATGTCGGTGGCATTCGAGGCAAAGATGTCTCTGAACTCGATTAGAAGCTTAACCAGTAGCTGTTTTTCTTTTTCTGGGATCCAAATCCCGACTTGCACACACTGATCGTCCTCTCCTTCCCAGAGTCGGACGTTTTCGACTGCGTCACTGGAGACCCAACTCTTCTCCTCTTCTTCCTCTGGAATCAGTTCTTCGACTAAGACTTGTTGAAGCGCCATTTTCCCATTCATGACTCTGAGTTACAACTCCTAGCGACTTCAACATCTCCTTTTACGCCAGTGGGAACCGTTCTGGTAGGAAACTTCATGCTATTATGGAATGTGGAAATGATAGCCCGAAGGTCGAAGAAAGTCTTGGCCGTCCTAGAATAACATTATAGGCGAGATGGAGCCTTGACCACCACATAATTTAATTCAAGTGTCCATCCTTTCTCGCCGTCCCCAATCAAGTCGTGAGTAACTTTATCGAGCCCATGGGATGGGTGCTTGCCTGTGAATCCGAGCAGGGAGGCGCTATGGGGGCAAGGTCCTTTTCTTTCAACTTCATTGCTTGAAACGCCGAGTGGTATATGATGTTCTTTGCACTCCCATTATCGTCTGGACTCTCGATACACGGGCTCGGCTAATAAGCGCTTCAATGACTAACCTTCGCTATGACTCGACTTGGGGATATCATCTCGAGGGCCGTATCCAACTTTCGTCGTGAATGAACATGTTTGCGCTCTCTCGAGCTACAAGGTGGCTCTTCTTCGGTCCGGTCTTTATCACTCTCACGGGACCAAAGATTGTGTTGACATAGTTAATCGGTCGATTGTCTTCATACCTATCTCGACCAAAATTTTCTCTGTTGTTTCCTTCTCGACCGGGATCGATTCCTACGAGGTGACCGATCCGCCGTCTCTGGACATCTCGACCTCGGTTCTGTCTTGATCGGAGTTTTTCCTCTTGAATTCTCCACGCCCCTGGGCCCATCATATCGAGATCATGTCAACAACCGTCTAGCTTCCCTTCACGAATGCGAGGCGTCGATATCTCTCTTCAAGTCGATACAATCCTCGGTTGTATGACCAATGTCTTCGTGAAAATCACAATATTTGTTTGCGTTCCTCCTCTCTCGAGGTTTTTTCAACGGTGGCGGTTTCTCGCCAAGTTTTTTGAAAGCATAATCGACAACACCTCTCGATCGAGGTCGATTGAGCGGGATAAAGTCCTTATCACGTGAGGTCCCTTCTTGCCCCACGGTGCGAGGTGGATGTGTCGACACGGTCCCAAACCGATGGCTTACTCTCAACATCCACGCCTCTTGGGTGATTCCTGTTCGGGCCTCGGGTGTCCTTCTTGGATTCCATCCGGTCGGATTGGGTGTGCCTTCAGTGCTTGCCTCTTCCTTGAGCAGAATCGATGCACCACGTTAACGCATTCGTCCATAGTATGGGAGCGTCTCGCTCAACTTCATATATAACTTAGTATTACGCGGCCCCTACAAAGCGATGTGATCGGAAGTCGGTCATCTGCGTCCTTGACTGCATGGCCTCGAGATTAAACCTCTTCAAGTATTCCATCTTTGTTTCATCTTTTTTCTTTGCCTCACGTTCATGAGGTGCGTGGCGCTCGAGATGAAACTTCTTGTTGACTATAAACGCATCTCGGAACTTTCGGCGAGCATGGCAAAATCGGAGATCGACCTCGGTCGTAGCCCGTGAACCATTCTCTTGCTCGACCTACGAGTAAGCGTCTCGAACGCCCGACAGCGCATTGCATCGGGGCCCCATCCAATCTCATTTGGGGACGGATACTATGGAGATGGTCCTCCGGGTCGGTGGTGCCATCATAAGGTTCTATTTTGGGTATTTTAAACCCCTTGGTTTTGGAAAGCTTCGATCTCCTTCGTGAAGGGAGACTCGAGCCATAAAGATACCTGATTCTTTCCCAAAATTGCATTCAGCTCTTCCCTGGCGCTGTCATCGTCCACTCTCTGGTGTTTTTGGTGAATCTCACGTCTCTTCCTTTCCACCGAGCTGGATGATGCGCTTACTTCGTCCCTGTGAGTCGATTTAGGCTTGTCCACCATATCTTTCGCCGCCTTCCGCCATGGCTGCTTTTTAGGCGCTCACAGCTTTGCCTTGTGTTTGTAACCGCCTCGGCTATTATCTGGACATTACCTCCAATTTGCCCTCGCCAACCGATCCTGGCAAGCGCCCGATATTCTGGAGCAAGGGCTTGCTTTTACGGTTGGTGGGTCTCTGAGCGAGATTCAAAATCGGATCTTTTTCCCTTGTTTCTGCGAGGATCGTCTTTGAATAAGATCCAGGCGGGATCTTCGTCTCTTGCATATCAGGATCGATCGGCTCATTCATCCGGGAGCCTTGATCATTCGCTTTAGATGATTTTAGATGCGGTTTTCTTGGGAGGCATCGTGTTTTTGCATATTCGATCAATAGAAGCCCTCCTTCTAGCGCCAATGCGATGACAAATTAAGTCACCTTGAAGGTTTGAGCCCTAATTTAATCTAGTGATGAACACACAAGAACCCTAATGCCAAAAAGAGGAATGAGGGTGGATTTTATGTATGCGGTGAGTCAAGACCGTATCTTGGATTGCCTACGTATCTGCTTACATTCCGGGAATCAAGCCTTCACGTAGTTCTGGAATGGGGTATTTATAGTGATCATACTTGCCTAAACCCTAAGGTTAAGTCGGCTTGTATTATTGTCACCTTTACCCTTAAATGGGCCTTGACCACTTGCCCAAGCTATTGTGGGTGGGCCTGGACGGTGGTGTGGACCACGTCCTCGAAGTCGATACTTCCGACTGCGGTGATCGACTCTGGGACTCGTTATCCCACACCGCTAGGTGGTGTGGACTCTATCCTTATGGACTTGTCATCCCACCTTTGCTCGGTCGTCGACGATCGATAGTCGTAGCCTGGCTTTTATATGATGGCCTTGGCCTTGAGCACAGGCATCGACATGGATATCTTTGGAGTTATTTTATAATATGATGACCAACCGATGATAGGCGACACGTGGAGGAGTGAAACCTGTGATCGTCAACAAATAACACTGGGCTCCCAAGGCGAAGTACTAGGCTGAATTATATTCCTCTCCAGCATGTCCTTAAGCTGAGCTTGCAACTCTTTCAATTCAGCCGCTGCCATTCTATAGGGTGCCTTAGCAACTGGTGCCGCTCCTGGTATCAACTTGATCTCAAATTCAATCTCTTTATCCGGCATGTTTCCAGGTAACTCCTCTGGGAACACTTCAGGGTATTCTTTGACTACAGGAATTTTCTCTAACTCGGGCTTCACTTGTTCCACATCCACTGCGTACAACAAGTAGCCTTCACAAACTTTCTGACAAGCCCTTATAGCCTTAACCGCTGAAATTATCGGATGACGCTTCTTGCTAGGCTTGTACACATTGCCCTGATAAGTCTTATCGGATTTTCCGGGTATCTTAAAGGTCACTTTCTTTCCTCGGCAATCCAGATGGACAAAATTCTCGGATAGCCAATCTATTCCAAGAATCACATCAAAGTCTAAAAAGTCTAAAACTGTGAATTCACTTTTGCATCGGTACGATCCCACTTGGACTTCCACTTGTGGTATCATCCTAGTTACCTTTGTTACCTTTCATAACGGTGTAGTTATCTCCAAGGAGTTTCTTAAGGATTCTGAGGGTAGATTCAAATTCTTAGCTACCTTAGTCGACACGAAGGTATTAGACGCTCCCGTATCAAACAAAGCTCTGACCATTAGATTATCTAACTTTATCGTACCTAAGATGCATATTCATTCATTTAAATAAAATTACAGCATGAGTAAACGTGCTATAAAAATATCTTAACAAAATAAACAACAACAATAAGGTACCTGAGATAACATCATCCTCTGGTTCTGCATCTCTAGCATCAGCCGCAAAAACACGAACTGGGCGACTTTGGCCGCCTTTTCCATTCCCTTGCCTCTGTACATTCGAACTCCCCTTTGTTGGACATATCTTAGCAAAATGCCCTAGCTCTCCATGATAGTAGTGACCACTGTATTAGCCTTACACTCACCTCGAGTTATTCTTGTTGCATTTAGGGCAAACCGGTGCTCCGGTTGGTGGTTTACTTCTTTGTAGGGGCGTCGTCTTCTTGAAATTCACATTGCGGTGCTCCTGGTTATTGCCTTGGCTCGCACTCAAAACTCCATTTGTTCCCAATAACAACTGTGGCCTTTTTCCTGAATGTCTCAACCTCTAAGGCCTTATTCAACAACTCAGCCATATTCTTGGCTATGAAACCTAACATACCAGATTGTACCTGATACGATAACCCTTCCTTGTATAGGGCCATCTTTCTCTCTTCTACCTTTCATTAGCTCGGGGTAAAATCTTCCCAACTCGTTAAACTTGTTGGTGTACTGTGATACCGTCATATAGTTACCCTGCTTAAGCTTCAAAAACTGACTTGCCATGTCTGCTTGCACGGTGGCTGGAAAGTACTCGTTATAAAACATGGCCTTAAAACCTTCCCAGTCTGTCACATTACCATTACTGCTCTGTATAGCATCTATCCATGCTTCAGCTGCACCCAAAAGGAAACTAACCTCCAACTGCTCCATCTCAGTCTCAGGGACATGTATGTTCCTACATGCCTTCTCAAAACTTCTTAACCACTCTTCGGCCTTTGAATGCTCAACATTCCCAAGGAAATCCTGGACTTTGTTCCTTCTCAACCTTGTATACCAGTCAACTGGCGGTGCCTGCTCGAAAATTGGTCTAACTGGTAGGGCTTGTGAGTACGCTGGAGGGTATCCATAAGGCACTTGCTGCTGGTACTGGGGTTGTTGTGGGTATGGTGGAATCACTTGGGGCGCAGTCTGATAGGGGTAGTATGCCTGGTGGTAACCCTGATGGTGTTGTGGTGTAGGCTGTGGTTGGTGGAAACCAAAGGGTGGGTGACCAAAACCTTGCTAAAAGTCAAAACGGGGTGACAGAGGTACAGTAGGTCGAGGGGTGTGGCCTAATAGAGGTGGATAGGGGGTCTGTTGTTGTTGGTGAAACACTAGCGGTGAGGGGTGGCTCACTAGTAAAGGGTAAACGGTCTGTTGGTGTGGGGGGTAGCTTACTGGCAGTGGTACTGACGAGATCGTAGTGGCGAATTCTGTTGGAATCCGGTGTGGGGGTCGCCGTATGAGGGGGTGGTGACAAGCTCCGCTGAGGTGGATGATTCGGCCTCACAACACCGCCTCCTACTACTGGTGTCGGACTCTCTCGTCGAACTCCAGAGGTTTCTGCACCCGCTTCAGTTCTCGTGAACACCATCCTGATGATCAAAGATAACCAGAACGTTACTAAAAGATCTAAAGAAACTTATCTTAAAAGAAAGGAAGCCTAAAAGACGCTTCGTCTCGATACCAAGCTATAACGCCCATTCCGGACACGAGTCCTTATCCGGAAATCGAAACGTTCGGCATGCATAATATTAAATAAATAATATTACACGTAAGCCTCTACTACGTCGTATCAAATTAAAGCAAACGGAAGGAAAAAGACTCGGGCGTAAACTACAACATCCAATAGTAATCCAAGTCTATGAAATGAAAGGGAAATAAAAGAATAATAAACAAGATCTTCAACTCCGGCGTCCTCAAACGTCGTCATCAAAGTCCTCCTTGAAGTCTTGACTAACCTGTTCGTCTTCTCTCCCCCAAACACATAAATAAACATTCATTTGAGGTAAGTACATTGTACAAAGTAAGAAGTAGAAGCTACAACTCAATTAAGGTTATTATTAAGAGATTATCTTGGTGAGACCGACTCAATCTAGGGTTCACTACGTGCACATCGACATGTCGTGACTATACGTTTCTCACTTAGCTTATCTTTGTTACACCATTATTCAAGGACACAATGCAAGGTGAAAATTCCACCACGACATATACTTGCAACTATGGTGATTGGCACCGATAGTCCTGGGATCTCCTCGGTATGCATATACGTTCGATGGATTTCCTCCACTACCCTTCAGCCTTTTGAGCCTGTAGCGTTGTCCACCTTTTATGAACGTATCACATCGCCGATTTGAATCAGTGTCTAACCAAGAGTAAGTGACGTTTTAGCTTTTACTACACATATGTAATCAATTACTGTGAATTAACTAGCCGTCCCTAGTGTTTTCAAGTAAGCTCCCTCACAAACCCTACTCTCTTCCCTAGACCACTAGATACGGACAAGTCCTAGCAAATACACAGACATTGATAAACTCTAGTTCATCAAAGCACAAGCCCTTTCATGCCCTTCCGACGGATCCAAACTTCAACTCCCTTTAAGAGTACATTCGGTGTTTTAACTGAACGAATCAGAAGTTCAATCGAGGCTTTTCATGTTTAATTAATATTCACATATCATTATTAAGGGTTTAAAACAGTGAGAACATGATTATGAAACCTGAAAACGAGATGAAATGATAAAGGCAATAAAATCAAGGTACACAGGTCGAACGCCCGTTTGACTCCCTATGGACCCCCGTTCAATATCGAATGCCCGTCCACTAATCCTGAACGCCCGTCTGTCAAAAATGGCTACATCCTGAATCAAAAATCTAACCTCAAACGCCCGTCTGCCTTGTGCAGACGCCCTTCTGAGCTACTAGGGTCGCGAACGCCCGTTTGCCTAATGCAAACGCCCGTCCGCTTGGGTTTTCCCCAAAACGCTAAATCTTAAAAAACACGATTTCTAAACCGTTTCTAGCCTAATTAACATCGAAATTATCACAGAAAAACTCATCTAACATTACCATAGCATCTAGGATCATTAATCAACAAAAAACACCTCTTTCTTACATCTAACCATCTTAAACCTAAAACTAAATCTCAATAACAATAATTGAAATTGTAGGAAGAGCCTCTTACCTTTTAGCAAGCTTAATCCAAACAAAAACGCAGAGAAACAGCAGGAAACTGATCCTTTTCTGCAGGAAAACATGTGATAAATCCAAACATAGATTAGATTCGATCACATGTTTCTAAATGATAAAAACTAGGAATTGATGATTTTGAATCCATCAAACTCGAACAAGAACAAAACTAGGGCTTAATCATACCTTAAGAAAGCTCCAACTTTCTGATATTGAAACGTCAGCCTCTTCACGACGATTCCGTTGCTTGACTCTGATCTGAAAACTGTTACGAATTGACTTAGCAATCGATTGAAAACCTCTCAGGCCTAACTCTTGCTCTCACACACGCAGAAGACAAATTTGGAGGTGGAAAATCTGATTCAAAAGGTTAGGGAAAACTGATTGGGTTTATTTTCCTTAAAAAGGAAAATCCCAATAATTAACCTAAATCCTTATTTTCTTTAATTACCCTTACTAATCAGATTTTCTTTCCCCATATATATATATATATATATATATATATATATATATTTCGAAAAATACATATATAAAATTAATAAAATACTCAAACTCCGAATAAAAGGAACCGAACCCAATATTTCGTTTTCGCAAAATGACACGTCTGCCCTTTCCTGAAAATCGGAATATTACAATTCATCAAAGAACAAGCAAATCATACTCTTCCGACAGTCCCGAACTTCAACTCCTTTGAAGAGTACATTCGGTGCCGGAACTAAACGCATCAGAAGCTTAATCATGGCTTGTTCATGTTTATTTATCTTCTTTATAACATCATTATAAAGTTAGGAACTGATTCCCAACTTTGTGCACTTGAAAAGTACTCAAAACAAGCTAAAACAACTTTCTAAAACCTAATGAAAATTTGCAATGCTTTTAATATGTTTTTCAGCCAAAAACTCAACAAAACAACATCAAAACAGCCTCTAAAAGTCTCATAAAGTACTACTAAACACAACAACAACCTTTAAACATATTTCTACTAATAATTCATAACATAAAAACCATCTAACATCATCTAATCATGTCATCATACAACTAAAGGATACAAAAGGAAGTGCCTCTTACTTGATTGAAGCCGCAAAACAAAACTAATCTCTGCAGCACTTAAACTGGCCTCAAACAAGATCTAAAGGATCACAATTAACATGAATTAATTTATGATCAAAACTTCTAAACAAAGAACTGCGAAACAAAACCCTAGAACATGAATTCATGATCCTTTTCATGAATTTACAGCAGAAATTAGTCTCCAACATACCTGAGAATCAGACCCAAATTCTAGAAACAAAATGATCCTCGTCTTCTCACGATTCCAGCGGTACTTTCGGATTTCTAAACGGATTCACGGATCAAAAGTTATGCCCAAAACCCTAAAACACAAAACATCATGATCTTTTACGATTTTGCAGCAGAAAACGAGTTAACCATTCCTGGGTTATTACCTGTAAGAGTATTTTTAGAATAATCTATGCTCTGAGACAATCGTTTTGACTATTCATGGCTACAAAACGGAACTACGGATTGGAAGATATGAATTTTTAAAGTTTATTTTCTTCTCCAAAATAAGAAGTCGACTGCTACTACTTTTCTTTCTCTGCCAAAGTTAATTTTGACCAACTCCTTAGTTAATGGGGAGTTTATTTTTTTTTTCCAAAAAGATAACTACCAATAATTCCCATTAAATATTCACCATAAATAAAAAAATTGTTTTTTTTATCAATTAATTTATTTATTTATTTAAAACAACATTTAAATCCTTATTTCAAATGTAATAAAATCTAAATTTATGTTAAAAGACATTTTTGCCTTTTTTCGAAAAGTCGGGATGTTACATTCTTCCCCCCTCAATGAAGTTTCGCCCTCGAAACTTGCCAGAACAAACTCCACTTTCATCTTAGATACCAGCTTGCCTATTTCTAGTTCACTTTCGAAAACAAACATTATCTCCAACTGATTGAACCTTAGTATTTTCTTCATCAAGACTTCAATGCATCCATCACAACTAATCTTGTACTTCAGTCCCCGCACTACTCTAGCTTATTCACACCTTTCATGTACCTTATACTCAATTCTACTAACCTAACTTCTTAAACTTCTCCTATAACACTTTGTCCCAAAAGTCATAAGTCAATCCACTAATTAACAATTAATTTCTTTCTAGGTTCTTCATCCATTTGTGACCCATACAGAAGTTTCCATACTTATACGAGGGCTACTTGACCTATACATCCGCCTTACCTTCAAGAAACTAGCTATTAACTTAATGAACTTCAACTCCGCCTTGTTATCAATCCAGCACTAATCCATCTATAGCACACCCAAACCATAGACATACTTCTATCTTTACTAGTCTTCAAAAGGAAAACCGTATGAACATCTTCTACCAAACATATAAGACTTTCCCATAAACAAGAAACAACTTTTGACAGTGAGTTTATCAACAACCATAAAAAATTTCCGGTCCAATTGGGAAGATGGAGTTGTAAAAGGATTTATTTTAAGCAAAACACCTACAAGAAATAAAATGTTTATGCATACCCTCACTTTGTTTTCAGAAGAAATATAAAAACGGTTATAAAAGTCTCTCGAGGACTGAAACTACTAAAGAATGTAGCAATAGGAAATCTTGAGACACGTAACTCAAAAATGAAAGATGGTTTGAACTTTGTTCACATGCACATAGTAAAACATTGTTTAGATAACACAAAATGGATGATATATAAAATTTACCAATATGAGGCCACTTGTGATAAAATCAATAAAACAAAAGTTCTCTGGCTAGGATATTTGTTGCAACCAAAAGATCATTCTATACAACTCATATTGAAAACATTTTCATTTCTCTTGAAGTAATTGGTATGATTGAATGCAAAAATAATTTTTTCTTACTTCGGCAATAAAGGATTCAGCAAAATAGGTTTGAAAGTAGAAGGGATTTCAAATCTTATTCAAATATGTACATATATATATGATAACAATTTTTTTTTATTTGAAGACGAGTAATATTCTCTCAAAATGTTTGATGATGAAAATCCAAGTAAATTGGAGAAATGTTGCGAAGATGTCATGAATGATAACGTGGAAAAGAAGGTAAATGAACTCAGAGAATGTATTTTCTATTTTCTTTCAACAACCGTTGCAGGTTTTTTTTTTAAAGCGGGGAACATCTTCTCCAAAGGTTCAATGATAAAGGTAAATCGGAGAAGTGCTTCGTGAAGAAATCATAAGTGACGACTGAGTAAAGAAACCATGAAGGTTTTAAATAATGCATGTTTTCATGTCGTTCAAGGACTAACACAAGGACTATTGTGAAATTGTCAAAAGGTTTGCATCGAGGATGCAAATGTTCAAAGAGATGAGGATAACCCCTTGTTTTAAAAAAAAGAATCAGAAAGCCATTTCTTCCATTTTGAAGAAGGAAGGCTTAAAATAAGACAAACGACTTAACACTTGTAGAAAAATCTTGTCAAGGATCACTCTTAACAAAATAAGTTGCAGGTTAACATTCTTTATCAAACATAACTTTAAAAGACATGCATGAGACGTAAAAGGGGTTTGACTACTCGCATTTTCAAAATTTTCGTAAGGAAGCAAAATGCAGTACTTAGAAAGTTGTCTTATCTACAATTTCTCTCTTTACATCAACTTAGTTTTCAAATTGGACTGTTCATAAATTGCTTAACAAGGAGGGGTACTCTGTTCAGAAAAATTGTGTGTACTCTTACTTATGAATACATTTTGAATAATCTAAACACCTCTAAATGACTTGAATTTTTGATATGTTGTAGAAAACTTTTTTCTCTTAAATTTTTGTTTGGTATTCAAGCGCAAATTCATTCTGGTTTGAGTACAATCTGCAAAACAAAGCAGTTTATAAGTTTCTGAAATTTTTGACAGCTTACAGAAGTCGACGGAAAATAATTATTTTAACCAACCAATGTTTTTCCATAAATTCTGAATTTTGAGTAGCATATGTAAAACTTGTATACCTACAACTTTTCTTTATACGTCATGTTCAAAATCAGTTTGGTTTGTTCTGTACAAGTCAATCATTTCATGGTTGATGTAAGTGTTAGTAATATCATCCGCAGCGGAAACGATTTAAGGATCTAGATCTATACAATATACGTAATAAAACAACTAGATCTATTCTACAAGGTGGTTGTAGATCATACCTCTTGGATCTCTAAATCCAAGTTGAAGAACCGCAATGGAAAGAACATGAGATGGTGTGAAGAGCACCACGATCTTCCGTACGTGTGATCCGAGCAACTCCGGTGGAAGGAAATCCTCGCCTCGAATCCTTACGATATGCTACCCGGAAAAACTCCAAGCTTTTTCCTCCTTGCTTATGGCCGAAAATTTCCTCTCTAATTCATTAGGAATTTGAATTTTGTGTGTATATTAAGTTTGAGAGAACTCTCTTTATATATAAGAAAGTCAAACTTAAGCCCCAAGGATTTTTATTTATCAAACAAAATAAATCCTTTTAATAAAAGATAATTCCATAATATTCTAGAACAAATCTAGAATAATATTTATCTTTATTATTTACCATAAATATTTATCCAATAAATATTTTATGCACATGTCTTATTAATACACAAGAAACTAATTCTTGTTACCAAAAAATATGCATGTGGCGTGAATTGCATCTTTAATTGACCTAGTCAATTAATTTTTGTCATACACACTAATTTGCCAATTATTATGGAAAATATATTTTCCACTTATTTTAATTATTTAGTTCCAACTAATTAAATAGTCACTAAACAATTAATTCACATATCGATTAATTAAATTCTAATAAGAATTAAATTAATATCATTATTAGGATTCGACGTCCGAGAATAGCTATGCTATATTGGAGGCACGTCGGGGACCATGGACTAATAATCAGCGGCTCCGATAAATCAAATAAATAATTATCTTACGAACAGAATAATTATATTCGATAAATCAATCACGGAATATGCCACCATAATCCCGTGATCGCACTCCTCCGATTATAAGATTATATTTATCTCTCACGAGAAAGTAATAAGCGTCCATTGATATAATCATTACATATGGATTAATCCTCCATGCATTGTTCATTCTAAATCGGAAGTTACCGTTAACCCTTTTCGAGAACCTCTTATCCTTATTTACCATTAACCCCTAGTGATCAATTAATTCATACAACTCACCGGTAGCTAATCGATTTGTAATATGAACTCGCGCGATCGATCGGTTTCTAGGATTAACAAATAAGGAGGCGTCTATCTACTTCCATAAATGGAAGTAATGGATTCCGTATCCGTGATAACACGGACTACTCACTCAATCCAATTACAATGCCAAGATGGGGTAATTCGGACCACAGACTCGGTGTAATCCTTAACCGTCAAGTCAAACCTCATCTCGATTCAAGCGGTTGACTATGATCACCTCAGATTAAGATATATCCATAAATATGATCATCCATTGATTTGATAAGACTTTCGATTACGGAATTATATCGTGAACTCTAATCAAATCGGTCCAATTTCTATATGATATATCTATCATATATAAATGCCCCATTAGGTTCTCTTAACCGAAAGTCCGGATAAGACAATCACACCTATTGTGTTCAGGCGCATTAATAGCACGTTAAAGGAGAGACCCGATACTCTCGATTAACTTTACTACGGGCTAATTTTATTTTAAGTACATCTTCACTAACTCAATCCTCCCGTGTATATACCATACACGAGTTAAGTGATTACATAAACGATATACTTAGGGTTTTACGTAGTGTAAATACTATTGTCACATCGGTGAATATGAGAATAATAAATATGAATAATAACATCATTTCATTTATTAAATAAAACAATTACAAAATTGTCTTTGGGCATTACACCTAACAATCTCCCACTTGCACGAAAGCATGTGATTAATTGTTTTAGAGCACACCCTATTATTTAAAATACAACAAACCACATCTCCCACTTGCTCTAAAGCAATGGAGACACATCCCGTATTCTAGTACCCATTAAGCATATCATAACCATTTTGATTCCAAAGTACACTCCGAGTATGCCGTCGTAGGATAGGTCGGTGACTCGGGAGCACCTACATCTAAATGTCATGGGTCTTAATGATTAGTCAGGTTGTCGGCTCGAGACGATCCGTAGAATCGAAACGTTACCGGTCCATCTAATCATGTGGTACTTTCCCAATATGCTCTTGAACTCAAGTGATTTCGGAAATCCTTATAAGCTACCCCTTCATCGTTTGCACAATGATGTGGTATCGGCTCTCCAAATCTGGAATCACTCCCAGAACTGAAAAGGAAATCCTGAGGCTATATCGCCTCTCTAGCTACTACAAAAAGCCGCTAATCACCCAACTAGTTAAAGTCGAGTTGGCGTTCTTTGATTCCTCCAGCAAAAGCTTCAACACAAGAGTAAACACTGAGACCGAGATCGACTTAACGATCATCCTTAATCTGACACAAAGTCAGAACCAGTGTATTCTCACATATCCAAGTTCACATTTGAATATGCCCGCATATTATTCCTCGTTCTCTCAAGATACTAAAGGACATACTAAACTTGCTTCGTTAACGCCGAATCTAAGATTCGGTCAAAATTGACGTTCAATAACTCGACCATCTCTTACTAGAAAGAGAATCTATCCCATTTCTCTTGATCCGAAGATTAAGAGAGTCATTCCGAGGCATAGGGTAGAACTTCCTCGTTGAATGTTGCATACACAGACGCATCATCTTAACCAATAAGATGGATGGGAAACGATGGATCGATTCTAATGAATTCGACCGAATCAAACTCTTTAGAATGTTGTCCAAAACTCATTGTAGAGAATTGTGGCTTTGTCGATTCTAACTTCGAGATAACACACCCATGTTGTTACCAACCAGTGCAAAGTGTCATCCTTCACAAACACTAATATATATTTATATATATTCACTACTTTACTAATATTGATATCCAGTCTACAAAAGACTTATCAATATGTTGGTCAAATCCACATGTTTTTAGAAACAGGTGGCTTCTAATGACCAAGAGGTTTTCTTCTTATCCACAAAGGACATAAGCCTTGTGAGTCATCCTGCACATGGGTTCTTTAAGACCCTTCATTTCGAATGAATCCAGATTCCGTTTGTTCGGCATGAAAAGTCTCAGGGAATCACCCCTATTTTCTGCTTTTGAACGAAATCATGCAATACCGAACTCATTCTACTCTTTTCCGTGTAGATCCAATTACTCCTACTGGGTCTGAGACACTCAGGTGGTTCTGCAAGAGTATGAACAGCTCTGGAGTACCAAACTCCATTCACAGGGTTATGGCTTATAAACCAACCTCTATTATCAGAATCCTATACAGCTCACAAAAGAGCCATAGGTCATTAATCGATCCTGTAGACCATAAAGTCCGCAGAACCCATAATGGGTAATGGATAAACCATACTCCCACACTATTTTCTTGGTGGATCGAAATTTCGATTTAGTTCAAGAGTATTTAGTGTCATCACCAACAACCAATGTTGGATGTGGTTTGATCTAATCGATAAGTAACTACCTTGAGTAACCGTACTCCAAGGTTCAAGGTTTGTTGTTCATAGACTCTATCGGAAAGGATGCAACAAAGATAATCTTGTCCCTTACGATGTCAAGAATCGATAACGAACCTTTTTCTCAATGCTACAAGATATATAACGATTGGTCACGACCGAAGCGTGTACGCGAAATTCAGTCAAACCATCAAGCATCATGTGCTAAATGCTTATATTGACGGAATTTGGGTGAACCGAATCCACTCATTATCCGTTAATTCCAAAGCACATTCTAGGTAGACTTCTCGGTTCTATACTTCAATGTAAACCGTTATTTCATTTCCAATATCTTTATTGAGTTAAGCGAGTGTATTGTGGCACATCTACAACTATGTAAAGGCAATTCAATGGTTTCTTCCTTAGTGAAAGCATTTCACTATAAAGGCGAGCCGAGCATCGATCCCACAGGACTATGTGATGGCCCATTTCAGTATAGAATACTCCATCTCCGACAAAATCGAGAGACACCTTTGGATATTTTGGATAAACTTACCGGAGTGTTTGAATAGTTGTCGACAAGAAGTCACTACTGGAAGCTCCTACTAGCTTGTATCTTTCATCAAACCCGAAGGTCGTCATGAACAAGCTATGTTACTTCTTTATAACCATTATCCTTTCCCGATTGAAAGGAAAATTAGTCATTGAACCTTTAAGACAATCTAACGGTAGGAGAAAGGAATCACCCTGAGCCGAGTCTTCAGGTCTTGTCTTTTAGGGACTATGCACTAACTATGGAATATGAAGAAGCGTTTATCTAAATATAGAAACCAATTTCTTTTAACAGTTCTTAAGATGTGTTTTATATACATATTTCAGCATTTCTAAGTGGTTTTGACTTTATCAAACAAAAGTCCGAGTCTTGGATTCGTACTACAAATGGTATATTCACTTTCTATACGACAAACAAATTATCGGATAGAAGGTAAATCCATTCGCTCCAACGAATCTTAAGCGAGAAAATAAATTTTCCGCGATATCCAAGGATTGAATCCGAGATTCATTTCCTTATATCACTCCCACTATTATAGCTAAAATTAAGCGCCCGTTGTTTACTCCTTTAATCGTTAAATGCTGCTCACGCCTTGTTCTTCCAAAGAACTTAGCTCAAGAAAATCGCCAAGGATTCATAGGTTGGTGATCCGAAATCACTGTCCTTATCCTATGATTTTCAGTTAATTAATTTTCGGTTTAGCCTTAAAATCAACTCAGTTTTAGATGACTAACACTTTTAAACATACTTTCCCATTCTTGACTTTCCGTAAATGAAAATAGTTTTGAACTAGCGGTTCGTGTGAGTAGACTACTACTCGAACCGTGGGATGTTTATTTTGAGTGTTACTTGTTAGGACTTTCAGATTTTCTAATATACGGAAAAATAACAAATCATAACATTAAAGCTCCCACTAGTTTATCGGTTCCAAATACCGTCTAACCAGAATACTTTATTTTATGATTTTCCAATTTTTCAATTTGAAAATCTCTCGTTTAAACACTTACACAGTTCTAATGTTTCCAGAAAAACAACAAATCATAGAACTCCCACTAGTTCATCGATTCCAAATATCGTCCAACTAGCAACACTTCATGACTTTCCGGTTTTTCAATTAGAACAGTTGCGTGTGTAATCACTACACACTGAAAATTCACTAGAAGAATTTCAAAGTCCGAAATCACCTTTGATCAAACTAAGTTTGTCTCTCGTTTGACACGAATGACACTAATGACATACCTATATGTCACTCTGGTTTTTTTTTTTTTTTTTTTTTAAAGGCTTAAGAGATAATATCTCTTTCGAAAAATAAATGCATTATTGATTAACTAGTTCAACGTCCTAGTTACTTTCCACTTTTTAATGAAGTCAATACTAGTCAATATTAAGCAATTTAGAAAGGGATATAATGCTGTAAATAAAATGACATAAATTAATTCAAGTTTAACACTACTATATAAATTTTAGGAATTGTAAACTAAAAGATAAGTCTACTCTACCATTCCAAGGTTTTAACCTCGCATCTCACTTGCCGCCTTAGGGTAGGTCAAAGAGATGACGGTTAAAAGCGAGACAATCTCATCAATGATTAACTTGTGAGAATCGAACATCCCTTTATTCATTGACTACCTTCCTTTTAAGCCTAGGTATTACCAAAAATACCCATGATGAGTGTGACCTACTATATCGGATCTCTTAGTTACGCCTTGAGTGTGCCGTCTTAGGATAGGTCAGTGACCCGACGAGTACCCAGAAATCCTATCCTTTCGGAGACCAAGCCATGAATGTTGATTGGGGTGAACACCATCCTTAGGGGACGAAATCAAAGCGCCTCGAGGCGTCACCCTTCTCTCACTTACTTGTATCTATAGTAGAGGCCATGGGGTTGGTACGTCGCCTCCCCGCTCCCACTCAATATTTTGGAAGTGGTTGTGGGTTAACTAACCACGTCTTTTGATGTTATCATAAAAGCTCATCAAATCAAGGATTCGAATGGTGTCGGTAACGTAGGCAAGCCTACCCATCCTATTCGTTGGAACATATGTGATGATCGGACGAAATCGGGTCAAGACAATTTCTATTGAGATTAGAAGGAATCACCCCTCCGTTCTCGGTTTGGCTTAGTCTTGCCGGACCCCGTGCATACATCACACTAGGAGGGTTAAGTCGTTCGAGCGAAGCTCAATTGACCACCCAACCTATAAGCGAACCGCTTTTATCCAAGATTTATTGTTCTTTTACCATCATTCAATCTCGTAGACACTACGAATTGAAAGCGTGATCTCGTTTGACTTTAAGGCGGTTCACCGAGAACACACACCGAAAGGCTAACGATTTCATAACCCGTCCTCGGATCTTTAATTAGTTACTAAATTAATTAATTACCACGTATTAATTAAATTTCAACTAATTACACGAGTTTGTATACATGCCTATTTTAATTACCAAAATTAAAATTCTACATGTATGCATGGAGTGGATTTATGATATGATGCATGTCATGGCAATTCCGATTTTATATCTATTTTATGATCAAACACATAAAAAATAAATTGCGGAAAATTTAAACACCGAGATGGATCGTTGGCACCCCCGTATCTAATCTATTAGAAAATAAAAACCAAAACCCTAACTAGGGTTTACTACTTTCTAACTAAATCTGCAGCTGTTCGAAATTTTCGACGATCGGCATTGTTAGGAAAATATCATCGCAACGGAAGCGATTTAAGGATCTAGATCTATGTGTATACGTAATAAAACATTAAATCTACATCTACCAGTTAGTTTGTGTATCATACCTTTTTGGATCTCTAAATCCAAATCGAAGAACCGCAAGGATGATTTGTTGGGAGTAGATGTGATGAGTACCACAGCCTTCCGTACGTGTGATCCAAGCAATTCCCGGTGGAAGGAATTCTCGACTCGAACCCCTCCGATATGCTACCCGAAAAATCACCAAAGATTTTTCTTGCTAATGGCCGAAAATAATCCTCTTGCTTTTTCAAGTAAAAAGTCGAGTTTTATGTGTGTGTAGAGGCTTGGGAGAACTCTCTTTAAATAGAAGAGTAAACTTAGCCTCCAAGGATTTTATAATTAATACCAAATCAATTATGATAATCCTATTAAATAAAAGATAATCCCAAAATATTCTAGAACAAATCAAGAATATTTTTATCTTTATTTATTACCATAAATATTTATCCAATAAATATTTTTATGCACATGTCTTTTTAACACACAAGAAAACTAATTCCTTGTTAAAAAAAGAACACATGTGGCGCCACTTTTTATTATTGACCTAGTCAATATTAATTTTGGCATTACACAATAATTGGGCCAAGATTATGGAAAATGTCTTTTCCACATATTTAATTATTTAGCCCAACTAATTTAATAGTCCACTAAACAATTAATTCACATATCGTTTTAATAAAGTCCAACATGAACTAAATTAATATTATTAGGATTCGACGTCCGAGAATATCTATGCTATATATTAGGAGGCACGTCGGGGACCATGGACTAATAATCGTGGCTCCGATAAATCAAATAAATAATTATCGATGAACGAGAATAATTATATTCGATAAATCAATCACAGGAATATGCCACCATAATCCCGTGGATCGCACTCCTCCGATTATAAGATTATATTTATCTCTCACGAGAAAGTAATAAGCGCCCACCGATATAATCATTTCATATGGATTAATCCTCCATGTTATCGTTTCATTCTAAATCGGAAGTTACCGTTAACCTTTTCGAACATCTTGTCCTTACTTACCATTAACCCCTAGTGATCAATAATTCAAATAACTCCTTTGGTAGCTAATCGGTGTAATATGAATCCCATGGATCGATCAATGTCTAGGATTAACTCATAAGGGCTCGTCTATCTACTTCCATAAATGGAAGGAATGGATTCGTGATCTCCGTGATAACACGGACTACTCACTCAATCCAAAGATACAATGCCAAGATGGGGTAATTCGGATCACAGCACTCGGTGTAATCCTTAACCGTCAAGTCAAACCTCATACCGATTCAAGCAATGATTGTGATCACCTCAGATTAAGATATATCCATAATATGATCATCTAATGATTCGATAAGACTTCTCAATTACGGAATTATATTGAGAACTCGGATCAAATCGGTCCAAATTTCTATATGATATATCTATCATATATAAATGCCCCATTAGGTTCCCTTAACCGAAAGTCCGGATAAGACGATCACACCTATCGTGTTATGGGCGCATTAATAGTACGTTAAAGGGAGACCCGATACTCTCGATTAACTTTACTACGGACTAATTGTATTTTAAGTACATCTTCACTAACTCAATCCTCCGTGTATGTCTCATACACCGAAAGTTAAATGATTACATAAACGATATACTCTGGTTTTTTCGTAGTGTAAATACTATTGTCATATCGGTGATTATGAGAATAATAAATATGAATAATAACATCATTTCATTTATTAAATAAAACAATTACAAAAATTGTCTTTCGGCATCACACCTAACAATCTCCCACTTGCACGAAAGCTTGTGATTAATTGTTTTAGAGCACACCCTATTATTTAAAACTACAAGAAACTACATCTCCCACTTGCTCTAAAGCAATGGAGACTCATCCCGTATTTTAGTACCCACAAAACTTATCATAACCATTTTGATTCCAAAGTACACTCCGAGTATGCCGGCGTAGGATAGGTCGGTGACTCGGGAGCACCTATATCCGAATGTCATGGGTCTTAATGATCGGTCAGGTTGTCGGCTCGAGGCGATCCGTAGAATCGAAACGTCGCCGGTCCATCTAATCATGCGGTACTTTCCCAATATGCTCTTGAACTCAAGTGATTTCGAAATCCTTATAAGCTACCCCTTCATCGCTTGCACAATGATGTGGTATCGGCTTTCAAAAATGGAATCACTCCCAAATCGAAAAGGAAATCCCGAGGCTATATCGCCTCTCTAGCTACTACAAAAGCCGCTAATCACCCAACTAGTTAAAGTCGAGTTGGCGTTGTCGATTCCTCCAGGCAATAGCTTCAACACAAGAGTAAACACCGAGACCGAGATCGACTTAACGATCATCCTTAATCTGACACAAAGTCAGAACCAGTGTATTCTCACATGCCCGCATATTATTCCTCGTTCTCTCAAGATACTAAAGGACATACTAAACTTGCTTTGTTAACAAACCGAATCTAAGATTCGATCAAAATTGACGTTCAATAACCTGACCATCTCTTGTCACAAAGAGAATCCATCCCATTTCTCTTTATCCGAAGATTTAGAGAGTCATTCCTGAGGCATAGGGTAGAACTTCCTCGTTGAATGTTGCATACACAGATGCATCATCTTAACCAATAAGATGGATGGGAAACCAGTGACTGATTCTAATGAATTCGACCGAGTCAAACTCTTCAGAATGTTGTCCAAATCTCTGTTGTAGAGAATTGTGGCTTTGTCAGATTCTGACTTCAGATAACACACCCATGTTGTTACCAACTGGTGCAGTGTCATCCTTCACAAACACTAATATATATTTATATATATTAACTACTTTACTAATATTGATATCTAGTCTACAAAAAAGACTTATCAATATGCTGGTCGAATCCACATGTTTTTAGAAACAGGTGACTTCTAATGACCAAGAGGTTTTCTTCTTATCCACAAATGACATAAGCCTTGACAGTCATCCTGTCATAAGTTCATAAGGCAATACCCTTCTGTTCGAATGAATCCAGATTCCGTTTGTTTGGCAAGAAAATCTCCAGGAATCACCCCTATTTTCTGCTTTTGAACGAAATCATGAATTACCGAATTCATTCTACTCTTTTCCGTGTAGATCCAATTACTCCCACTGGGCCTGAGACACTCAGGTGGTTCTACAAGAGTATGAACAGCTCTGGAGTACCAAACTCCATTCACAGGGTTATGGCTTGTAAACCAACCTCTATTATCGTAATCCTATACTGACTCACAAAAGAGCCATAGGTCATCGGTCGATCCTCAGACTATTAAGTCCGCAGAACCCATAATGGGTAATGGATAAACCATACTCCCACTATTTTCTTGGTGGATCGAAATTCGATCTAGTTCAAGAGTATTTAGTGTCATCACCAACAACCGATGTTGGATGTGGTCCGATTTTAATCGGTTAGTAACTACCTTGAGTAATCGTACTTCAAGGTTCAAGGTTTTCTTGTTCATGGATTCTATCGTAAACGATGCAACAAAGATAACTGCCCCTTCCCGATTTCAAGAATCTTATAACAAACCTTTTTCTCAATTCTTCAAGATATATCACGATTTGGTCATCGACGGGCGTGTACGTGAAATTTCACCCTACCATCAAGCATCATGTGCTAAATGCTTATATTGACGGAATTTGGGTGAACCGAATTCACTCATTATCCGTTAATTCCAAAGCACATTCTAGGTAGACTTCTCGGTTCTACATTTCAATGTAAACCGTTATTTCACTTCCAATATCTTTATTGAGTTAAGCAGTGTATTGTAGCACATCTACAACTATGTAAGGCAATTCAATGGTTTCTTCCTTAGTGAAAGCATTTCACTATGAGGCAGGCCGAACATCAGTCTCTAGGACTATGTGATGGCCCATTTCTGAGTATAGAATACTCCATCTCTGACAGAATCCGAGACACCATAAAATATTTTGGATAAACTTACCGGAGTGTTTGAATAGTTATCAGACAAGAAGTCACTACTCGGAAGCTCCTACTAGCTTGTATCTTTCATCGCACTCAAGGTCGTCATGAACAAGCTATGTTACTTCTTTATAACCATTATCCTTTCCCGATTGAAAGGAAACTTAGTCATTGAACCTTTGAGACAATATAACCAGACTGGGAGAAAGGAATCACCCTGAGCCAGTCTTCAGGTCTTGTCGTTTAGGGACTATGCACTAACTATGGAATATGAAGAAGCGTTTATCTAAATATAGAAACCAATTGCTTTTAATAGTTCTTAAGATGGTACATATATGTATTTCAAGATTTCTTAGTGGTTTTGACTTTATCAAGCAAAAGTCCGAGTCTTAGATTCGTACTACAAATGGTATATTCACTTTCTATAAGAAAAACAAATTATCGAATAAAAGGTAAATCCATTCGTTCCAACGAATCTTAAACAGAAAAATAAATCTTTCTGCGATATCCAAGGATTGAATCGAGATTCATTTCCTCATATCACTCCCACTATTTTGCTAAAATTACTCGCCCGTTGTCTATTAATCGTTAATGCACAACTATCTCGTTCTTCCAAAGAACATAGCCTAAGAGAAAATCACCAAGGATTCATAGGTTGGTGATCCAAATCACTCTCGTTTGTTAATTTTCGTTTTTAGCCATAAAATCAACTCGGTTTTAGATGACTAACACTTTTAGACATATTCTCTCATTCTTGACTTTCCGTGAATGGAAAGCAGTCTTGAACAAATGTTCGTTTGAGTAGACACTACTCTTGAACCGTGGGATGTCTATTTCGATTGTTACTTGTTAGGACTTCTCGGATTTTCTATCATACCGGAAAAACAACAAATCATAACATTAAAGCTCCCACTAGTTTATCGGTTCCAAAACCGCCTAACCAAAGAATGCTCTATTTTATGATTTTCCAATTTTTCAATTTGAAAATCTCTCGTGTAAACACTTACACAGTTCTAATGTTTCCAGAAAAACAACAAATCATAGAACTCCCACTAGTTCATCGATTCCAAATATCGTCCAACTAGCGACATTTCATGACTTTCCGGTTTTTCAATTAGAACGGTTACGTGTGTAGTTAGTTACACTTTTCTAATGTTCTAGAAAAACAATAAATCATAAAGCTCCCACTAGTTCATCAATTCCAAATATCGTCCAACTAGTAACACTTCATGATTTTCCGATTTTTCAATTAGAAAATTTACTCGTGTAATCACTACACACTTAAAATTCACTAGAAGAATTTCAAAGTCCGAAATCACCTTTGATCAAACTAAGTTTGTCTCCCGCTTAACACGACGACACTAGTGACATACCCATATGTCACTTTGGTTTTAAAAGGCTTAAGAGAAAATATCTCTTTCGAAAAATAATTGCATTATCAATTAACTAGTTCAACGTCCTAGTTACTTTCCACTTTTTAACGAAGTCAATACTAGTCAATTATAAATTTTAAAGCAATTTAGTAAGGAATATAATGCTGTAAATAAAATGACATATATTAATTCAAGTTTAACACTACTATATTATTGTATTTTAGGAATTGTAAACTAAAAGTAAGTCTACTCTACCATTCCAAGGTTTTAACCTTGCATCTCGATGCCGCCGTAGGGGTAGGTCAAAGAGATCAACGGTTAAATCAATGAATAACTTGTGAGAATCGGACATCCCACGAGAATCGAACATCCCTTTATTCATTGACTACCTTCCTTTTTTAGCCTAGGTATTTATCAAAAATACCCTTGATGAGTGTGACCTACTATATCGGATCTCTTAGGTACGCCCGAGTGTGCCGTCGTAGATAGGTCGGTGACCCGACGAGTACCCGTAAATCCTATCCTTTCGGAGACCAAGCCATGAATGTTGATAGGGGTGAACACCATCCGTAGGGGGGACGAAATCAAAGCGCCGCGAGGCGCCACCTTCTCTCACTTACTTGCATCTATAGTAGAGACCGTGGGGTTGGTTGTCGCCTCCCCGCTCCCACTCAATATTTTGGAAGTGGTGGTGGGTTAACTAACGCGTCTTTTGATGTTAACATAAAAGTACATGAAATCAAGGATTCGAATGGTGTCGGTGACGTGAGGCAAGCCTACCCGCCCTATTCGTTGGAACATATGTGTGAATGGACGAAATCGGGTCAAGAGAGCCGCGTTTGAGATGGGAAGGAATCACCCCTCCGCCTCGGTTTGGCTTAGTCTTGCCGGACCCCGTGCATACATCACACTAGGAGGGTTAAGTCGCTTGAGCGAAGCTCGATTGACCACCCAACCTAAAGGCGAACCGTTTTTATCCAAGATTTATTGTTCTTTTACCATCATTCAATCTCGTAGACACTACGAATTGAAAACGTGATCTCGCTTTCAAACTTTAAGGCGGTTCACCGAGAACACACACTAAAGGCTAACGATTTCATAACCCGTCCTCGGATCTTTAATTAGTTACTAAATTAATTAATTACCACGTATTAATTAAATTTCAACTAATTACGCGAGTTTGTATACATGCCTATTTTAATTACCAAAATTAAAATTCTACATGTATGCATGGAGTGGATTTATGATATGATGCATGTCATGGCAATTCGATTTTATATCTATTTTATGATCAAACACATAAAAATAAAATTGCGGAAAATTTAAACACCGAGATGGATCGTTGAATACACTTCGTATCTAATCTAATAGAAAATAAAACCAAAACCCTAACTAGGGTTTACTACTTTCTAAGAAAATCTGCAGCTGTTCGAACTCTTCGACGATCGGCATACCAAACGAACTCGGATCGGGACGAAACTTTCCAGATCTTTTCTTCACTCCTCGAACTCCAATATGGACGGTTGGATCGGATCTTTGACTTGTCAATTTTCTCCAGTGCGCCGCCCAACTTGCTGCTGAATCTGACTTTGAATGCAGCGCATCAGTGACTTCCCGAGGCCGATCGGGAATCGAGATGAATCCCGATCGACCTGAAATTTTTATTGTACGTCCAAAACTCCAAGTTGATCAATCTGAACGGTCGGATTTTTGTTTCAATGGTCCAAACTCTCCCAGAAAATCGAGGAAGTCACAGGTAGTGTATCTGTGAATCCTGCGTTTTTCTGTTACAGCAGCCTCTTCGCAGCATCAAACGGATATCGAAACGGACCCTGATCGATGCCAAAATTTGTGGAGTTGATCATCTTCTTCTAATCTTGATTCTGACCGAGAGGATCTTCGTTTCAACGGTTCGATCAACAGGAAAAGCAAAAATACTAAACAGCTACAAACTAGATCTATTTGCTGGAAATTAAACTTGCAATAAAGATAAATTACATAATTTTCTATACTCATATGAACGAATTTTCATCATTCATATGAGTGTACAATAGATCTAACGGGTAAACAATGCCAACACCAATCCATCTCTTCAACCACAACAATCGCGTAAGCATTCATCATAAAATTTTTGAAAATAATAAAATTAAAAACGAAAATAATGCAATCTACACACATCATATTCCACTCCTTAGATCTAATATTTTATACGAATAAATATAGATCTCCTTGGCGATCGATACCATCTGTTAGGAAAATATCATCGCAACGCAGAAGCGATTTAAGGATCTAGATCTATGTGTATACGTAATAAAACATTAAATCTACATCTACCAGAGTTAGTTTGTGTATCATACCTTTTGGATCTCTAAATCCAAATCGAAGAACCGCATGGATGATTTGTTGGGAGTAGATGTGATGAGTGTACAAACCTTAAAATGCACGTGTGATCCAAGCAATTAGGTGGAAGGAATTCTCGACTCGAACCCTCCGATATGCTCTTAGAAAAATCACCAAAGATTTTTCTTGCTAATGGCCGAAAATAATCCTCTTGCTTTTTCAAGTAAAAGTCGAGTTTTATGTGTGTGTAGAGGCTTATAACTCTCTTTATATGTAAGAAGTAAACTTAGCCTCCAGGATTTTATAATTAATACCAAATCAATTATGATAATCCTATTAAATAAAAGATAATCCCAAAATATTCTAGAACAAATCAAGAATATTTTTATCTTTATTTATTACCATAAATATTTATCCAATAAATATTTTTACGCATTAATGTCTCTTTTAACACACAAAGAAAACTAATTCCTTGTTAAAAAAGAACACATGTGGCGCCACTTTTATTATTGACCTAGTCAATATTAATTTTGGCATTACACAATAATAATTGGCAAGATTATGGAAAATGTCTTTTCCACATATTTAATTATTTAATTTCAACTAATTTAATAGTCCACTAAACAATTAATTCACATATCGTTTTAATAAAGTCCAACATGAACTAAATTAATATTATTAGGATTCGACGTCCAGAGAATATCTATGCTTATATTAGGAGGCACGTCGGGACCATGGACTAATAATCACGCTCCGATAAATCAAATAAATAATTATCGATGAACGTAATAATTATATTCGATAAATCAATCACAGGAATATGCCACCATAATCCCGTGATCGCACTCCTCCGATTATAAGATTATATTTATCTCTCACGAAAGTAATAAGCGTCCACCGATATAATCATTTCATATGGATTAATCCTCCATAGACTATTCATTCTAAATCGGGAAGTTACCGTTAACCTTTTTCGTAACATCTTGTCCTTACTTACCATTAACCCCTAGTGATCAATAATTCAAATAACTCACTGGTAGCTAATCGATTGTAATATGAATCCCATGGATCGATCAATGTCTAGGATTAACTCATAAAGGAGCGTCTCATCTACTTCCATAAATGGAAGGAATGGATTCGTGATTCGTGATAACACGTACTACTCACTCAATCCAAAGATACAATGCCAAGATGGGGTAATTCGGATCACTGACTCGGTGTAATCCTTAACCGTCAAGTCAAACCTCATAATCGATTCAAGCAATCATTGTGATCACCTCGGATTAAGATATATCCATAATATGATCATCTAATGATTCGATAAGACTTCTCAATTACGGAATTATATTGAGAACTCAGATCAAATCGGTCCAAATTTCTATATGATATATCTATCATATATAAATGCCCCATTAGGTTCCCTTAACCGAAAGTCGGATAAGACGATCACACCTATCGTGTTATGGGCGCATTAATAAGTACGTTAAAGGGAGACCCGATACTCTCGATTAACTTTACTACGGACTAATTGTATTTTAAGTACATCTTCACTAACTCAATCCTCCCGTGTATGTCTCATACACCGAGTTAAATGATTACATAAACGATATACTCGGGGTTTTCAGTAGTGTAAATACTATCATTCATATCGGTGATTATGAGAATAATAAATATGAATAATAACATCATTTCATTTATTAAATAAAACAATTACAAAAATTGTCTTTCGGGCATCACACCTAACAGGCATACCAAACGAACTCGGATCGGGACGAAACTTTCCAGATCATATCTTCACTCCTTGAACTTCAATATGGACGGTTGGATCGGTGCTTTGACTTATCAATTTTCTCCAGTAAACCGCCAAACTTGCTGCTGAATCTGACTTTGACTGCACTGCATCAAGGACTTCCTGAGGCAGATCGGGAATCGAGATGAATCCCGATCGACCTGAAATTTTTATGGTACGTCCAAAACTCCAAGTTGATCAATCTGAACGGTCTGATTTTCGTTTCAATGGTCCAAACTCTCCCAGAAAATCGAGGAAGACACAGGTAGTGTTTCTGTGAATCCTGCGTTTTTCTGTTACAGCAGCCTCTTCGCAGCATCAAACGGATATTGAAACGGACTCTGATCGACGCCAAAATTTGTGGAGTTGATCATAATCTTCTAATCTTGATTCTGACCGGAGGGATCTTCGTTTCAACGGTTCGATCAACGGGAAAATAAAAAAATACTAAACAGCTACTAACAAGATCTATTTGCTGGAAATTAAACTTGCAATAAAGATAAATTACATAATTTCCTATACTCATATGAACGAATTTTCATCGTTTATACGAGTTTACAATAGATCTAACGGGTAAACAGTGATCAACCCCAATCCATCTCTTCAACCACAACAATCGCAACAACATAAAAATTAAACAAACATATGCATCGCCCATAAAAATTGGACAAAAACTACATGTTTTCCACTCCTAGATCTAATATTTTATACGTATAAATATAGATCACCATGGTGGCCAATCGATACCACTTTTAGTAATATCATCCGCAATGAAACGATTTAAGGATCTAGATCTATACAATATAACGTAATAAAACAACTAGATCTATTCTACAAGGTGGTTGTAGATCATACCTCTTGGATCTCTAAATCCAAGTTGAAGAACCGCAATGGAAAGAACATGAGATGGTGTGAAGAGCACCACGATCTTCCAGACGTGTGATCCGAAGCAACTCCGGTGGAAGGAAATCCTCGCCTCGAATCCTTACGATATGCCATAGGGAAAAACTCCAAGCCTTTTCCTCCTTGCTTATAATGAAAATTCCTCTCTAATTCATTAGGGAATTTGAATTTTGTGTGTATATTAAGTTTGAGAAGCTCTCTTTATATAGAAGTCAAACTTAAGCCCGAGGATTTTTATTTATCAAACAAAATAAATCCTTTTAATAAAAGATAATTCCATAATATTCTGTAACAAATCTAGAATAATATTTATCTTTATTATTTACCATAAATATTTATCCAATAAATATTTTATGCATTACATGTCTTATTAATACACAAGAAACTAATTCTTGTTACCAAAAACATGCATGTGGCGTGAATTGCATCTTTAATTGACCTAGTCAATTAATTTTTGTCATACACACTAATTTGCCAATTATTATGGAAAATATATTTTCCACTTATTTTAATTATTTAGTTCCAACTAATTAAATAGTCACTAAACAATTAATTACATATCGATTAATTAAATTCTAATAAGAATTAAATTAATATCATTATTAGGATTCGACGTCCGAGAATATTTATGCTTATATTGGAGGCACGTCGGGGATTATGGACTAATAATCGTGGCTCCGATAAATCAAATAAATAATTATCTTACGAACAGTAATAATTATATTCGATAAATCAATCACGGAATATGCCACCATAATCCCGTGATCGCACTCCTCCGATTATAAGATTATATTTATCTCCTCACGAAAGTAATAAGCGTCCATTGATATAATCATTACATATGGATTAATCCTCCATGATCGTTTCATTCTAAATCGGGAAGTTACCGTTAACCCTTTTCGTAACCTCTTATCCTTATTTACCATTAACCCCTAGTGATCAATTAATTCATACAACTCACTTTGGTAGCTAATCGCTGTAATATGAACTCGCGCGATCGATCGTTTCAGGATTAACAAATAAGTGGAATCGTTTATCTACTTCCATAAATGGAAGGAATGGATTCCGTGATCTCGTGATAACACGGACTACTCACTCAATCCAAAGACAATGCCAAGATGGGGTAATTCGGACCACGGACTCGGTGTAATCCTTAACCGTCAAGTCAAACCTCATACCGATTCAAGCGGTTGATCGAGATCACCTCGAGATTAAGATATATCCATAAATATGATCATCCATTGATTTGATAAGACTTTCGATTACGGAATTATATCGTGAACTCTAATCAAATCGGTCCAAATTTCTATATGATATATCTATCATATATAAATGCCCCATTAGGTTCTCTTAACCGAAAGTCCGGATAAGACAATCACACCTATTGTGTTCTGGGCGCATTAATAGCACGTTAAAGGAGAGACCCGATACTCTCGATTAACTTTACTACGGGCTAATTTTATTTTAAGTACATCTTCACTAACTCAATCCTCCCGTGTATATACCATACACCGAGTTAAGTGATTACATAAACGATATACTTAGGGTTTTCTGTAGTGTAAATACTATTGTCACATCGGTGAATATGAGAATAATAAATATGAATAATAACATCATTTCATTTATTAAATAAAACAATTACAAAATTGTCTTTCGGGCATTACACCTAACAGTAAGTACCTAAACTTTTAAAACCATTTAAGTACTTGTTCTTGAAAGGCTAGACAACATTCTTTCGCCTTAGAAGTTTAGGTGTGGGGTTAGAGGTGTTGGGAAGGCTTTGTAGCATAATACTTTTAACTTAGTTGTTATTCAAAAATAAGAAGTTTAGTAGGTAGGTATTAAGTGTTGTAGGTTTAGTACCCTTCTGTGACGAGAAACAATTACATGGTGACTTTCCAATCCCACGGTTTCTTTGACGAGGTGTTAAATGTAACGCCCCGCTCCGGGATACCGAGCCCTTATCCAAAAGAGAACGTTCGGTGCGTATAACATTAAATAAATCCAATATTATACGCCAGCCTATATGTTGTCGTATCAAAATTAAAGCAACGGAAGCCAAAAATACTCGGAAATAAAATCGTAAAAGCTACTAGAATTAGATTACAACATACCAAAGGTAGAATATTTGTCTTACAACATACGATAACTTAAAAGAAAGACTGTTAAAACATCTATCTTACAAAGTTTTACAAGAAAGAAAGATACAACATGTTTCTTGAGAATACAACTACAACAAGTCTAGTACCTTTAATCTATTTAAAAGAAAAGATAATCTAATCATCTCAAGCATCATCAGGAATGCCATCCATCTCTCGAGAAACCTGTTCGCCTTCTCACCCCAAAAGCATACAAACAAACATGCAATTGAGGTATGTACAAATTACTTAGTAAGAGTGAAAAGCTATTGTATACTTTAAGATTTACAACATTAAGATTCACATTATAATTTAAGTTATCTTTCAAGTGACCGACTCAATCTATGGTTCACTAAGTGCTCATCAACACGTCATAACTAAGCGTTTCTATCTTAACATATCTTTGTTACAGCATGTTTGCGAGGGCACTACACTTAGTGAGATATGCACTAAGACAAAAGACGCAACCCTATAGAGATAAATCTCTAGAGGTCCCGAGACAGTCATTCCACTTTGTCTGGCCAACCCTAGAGAGCTGACCAGTGAATGTCTATTTCGTTCGTGAGTTTGTCCGGCGGAATGATCACTACTTTATCTGGTGGGCCTACAATCCGGCAGTGATCATCACCACTTTATCTGGCCAAACCTCACATTGCCAATATTGTACTGTGCCTATCCAAGCTCTCATGATGTTTAACCTTTTATCTAGTCAAATACGTTTATTAAGTGATTAGCTAGCCACCTAGGTTCATTCTAGACAAAAAGCTCCCTACTCCCTCTTCTTAGACTCTTAGACTCAAGATAGCAATTACACAAAAATTGATGAATACTAATTCATCAAAGCACAAGCCAATCATACTCTTCCGAAGGTCCCGAACTTCAACTCCTTTGAAGAGTACATTCGGTGCCGGAACTAAACGCATCAGAAGCTTAATCAAGGCTTGTTCTGTTAGTAATATCATCTGCAACTGAAGAGATTTAAGGATCTTGATCTATAATTTACACGAAATAAAATAACTAGATCTATTCTACAAGGGGGTTGTAGAACATACCTCTTGGATCTCAAAATCCAAGTAGAAGAACCGCAATATGAAGATCAAATGATAGTGTGAAGAGCACCACGATCTTCCGCACGTGTGATCCGAGCAACTCCCGGTGGAAGGAAATCCTCGTCTCGAATCCTTCCGGTATGCTACCCGGAAAACCTCCAAGATTTTTCTCCTTTTCCCCTTGGCCGAAATTTTTCTTCTCCTCTCTATGAGGTGAATTCGAAAATATGTAGTGTGTATGAGTTAGGAGAACTCTCTTTATATAGGAGAGTAATCATTATCCTCCAAGGATTTTATTTGTAAATAAATAAATCCAATAAATAAAAGATAATCCCATAATATTCTAGAACAAATCTAGAATAATATTTATCTTTATTTCTTACCATAAATATTTATCCAATAAATATTTTGTGCACATGTCTTAAAACAATTTCTTGTTTCCTAAAACAATGCTCTTGGCCAAAAATTGTCATTGACCTAGTCAATATAATTTTCGGCCATAACACACTAAATTAGCCAAGAATATGAAAAATGTATTTTTCACATATTTAATTATTTAGCCCAACTAATTTAATAGTTCACTAAACAATTAATTCACCTATTGTTTTAATTAAATTCTAATAAGAACAAAATTAATATTATTAGGATTCGACGTCCGAGAATAGCTATGCTATATTGGAGGCACGTCAGGGACCATGGACTAATAATCAGCGGCTCCGATAAATCAAATAAATAATTATCTTACGAACGAAAAATTATATTCGATAAATCAATCACAGAATATGCCACCATAATCCCGTGATCGCACTCCTCCGATTATGAGATTATATTTATCTCCTCACGAGAATGATAATAAGCGTCCATTGATATAATCATTACATATGGATTAATCCTCCATAGATTATTTCATTCTAAATCGGGAAGTTACCGTTAACCCTTTTAGAACCACTTATCCTTATTAACCATTAAACCCCTAGTGATCAATTAATTCATACAACTCACCGGTAGCTAATCGGTGTAATATGAACTCGCACGATCGATCGGTTTTAGGATTAACAAATAAAGGAATCGTTTATCTACTTCCATAAATGGAAGGAATGGATTCGTGATCGTGATAACACGGACTACTCACTCAATCCAAGATACAATGCCAAGATGGGGTAATTTAGATCACAGACTCGGTGTAATCCTTAACCGTCGAGTCAAACCTCATACTGATTCAAGCAGTTGACTGTGATCACCTCAGGATTAAGATATATCCATAAATATGATTATCGATTGATTCAATAAGACTTTCGACACGGAATTATATTGTGAACTCTAATCAAATCGGTCCAAATTTCTATATGATATATCTATCATATATAAATGCCCCACTAGGTTCTCTTAACCGAAAGTCCGGTTAAGACAATCACACCTATTGTGTTCTGGGCGCATTAATAGAACGTTAAAAGACAGACCCGATACTCTCGATTAACTTCACTACGGGCTAATTGTATTTTAAGTACATCTTCACTAACTCAATCCTCATGTGTATATCCCATACACTGAGTTAAGTGATTACATAAATGATATACTTTAGGGTTTTCTGTAGTGTAAATACTATTGTCACATCGGTGAATATCAGAAATAATAAACATGAATAATAATGCCAATTCATTCATTAAATAAAACAATTACAAAATTGTCTTTTGGGCATAACACCTAACATGTTCATGTTCATTTATCTTCTTTATAACATCATTATAAAGTTAGGAACTGATTCCCAACTTGGTACACTTGAAAAGTACTCAAAACAAGCTAAAACAACTTTCTAAGACCTAATGAAAATCTGCACTACTTTTAATACTTTTTTCAGCTAAAAACTCAACAAAACAACATAAAAACAGCCTCTAAAAGTCTCATAAAGTACTACTAAACACAACAACAACCTTTAAACATATTTCTACGAACAATTCATAACATAAAAACCTTCTAACATCATCTAATCATGTGATCATACAACTAAAGCATACAAAAGGAAGAGTCTCTTTCTTGATTGAAGCCACAAACCAAAACTAATCTCTGCAGCACTTAAACAGGCCTCAAACAAGATCTAAAAGATCACAATTAACATGAATTAATTGATGATCAAAGCTTCTAAACAAAGAACTACGAAACAAAACCCTAGAACATGAATTCATGATCATTTTCATTAATTTACAGCAGAAATTCGACTCCAACATACCTGAGAATCAGACCAAAATTCTGGTATCAAAACGATCATCGTCTTCTCACGATTCCAGTGGTACTTTCGGATTTCTAAACGGATTCACGGATCAAAAGTTATGACCAAAACCCTAAAACACAAAACATTATGATCTTTTACGATTTTGCAGTAGAAAACGAGTTAACCATACCTTTGTTATTACCTGTAAGAGTATTTTTAGAATAATCTACGTTGTGAGACGATGGTTTTGACTATTCATGCCTGCAAAACGGAACTACGGATTGGAAGATATGAATTTTTAAAATTTATTTTCTTCTCCAAAAGAAGAAGTTGATTGCTACCACTTTTCTTTCTCTGCCAAAGTTCGTACAAAGAAATTTTGACCAACTCCTTAGTTAATGGGGAGTTTTTATTTCAAAACGATAACTCACCGTAAATAAAAAAAATTGTTTTTTTATCAATTTATTTATTTATTTATTTTTTTTAAAACAACACTTAAATCCTTATTTCAAATGTAATAAAATCTATTTTTTTAAAAGACATTTTTGCCCTTTTTCGAAAAGTCAGGATGTTACGGTAAACGAAATTGGTTGCTTAAGTAACTACAATGAGCAAAACTTTGTGACTACAATTTAATTGATACAATAACCAAATATTTAATATGAAGATTTTTAGACTTAAATTGATGAACAGATTATACTATTATATTTTATGTATAAAATAAACTCATTAAATGTATAATTTGAGTCTTTTGAAATACATTACAAAATTACCAACAAACCGATCCATTGCATATGCCTTAAGAATACCTCATCTTATCGAAGTCATTCATGTTGTTGGTTAATGGTTAGGGAGGTTTGAACCCACGGGTCTTTTTGGTTGTTGATTCATTCGGGTTGAATTCAACATTTTATTCACTAAACTATATTATTTATTATTATTTTATTATTTCTATTATTTTATTATAATTTCTCTCACCAATCATTTCATAATCAAAAAATAAAATAATATTAATCAATTCACTTTATTTATCCACTATCCTATTCAACCGTTATTTTATCAATATAATACTTAAAGAAAATTTCTCTCACAAATCAGTTCCTAATCTACACTAGTTTCACAACAAGATTTTAACTTCGTAATCATTATTTCACTTTATTTTATTTCGTTTTCTCTCGCCTGAATCGATTCAAGTCCAAATAAGTGATATCCAAATGGAGCTACTATTCATAAAATAAGTAATTTCCGTATAGAACATAATTGTCTTCAATAAATTGTTCAGATACGCTTAAAAATTTAAGGGTTTTAATTTTAAGGTTATTTGTTTATAAGGAGTAGTTAAGACTCAATTAGACATTTAGGACACCAAAAAAATATCATTGATGATAAGGACAAGATAACACTAATTGGAAAAAATTACCCTCACCTCTCTTTAAGCAATATTATTCTCTAACGCAATAGGGCTAGAGTGCATTTGGAAGATCGGTCATGGACGAAAGAAGCAGAGCATCATATTCGGAAGGGTATTGGTCTGATTCAGCCATTGGTGAGAGAGCAGAGGACCTCCCATCGGTGTTTTCAAATGAGGAAGGGCGAGAGGAAAGAGATGGAGACAATTTAATTGCACCCGAAAACGACGGCACTAGCAGGATTTATGATAGCTTATCTTTGTTCATGTGTCATATCGTCAAGTTGAGGATTTCTACGACCATTAATAGTGGGACCTTGTTTCCTCCTCTCATTGGTTCCGTGACTACTGGCTCCATGAATGCTTTCATAAATCATAACCTACACTCTTCATCGCCGTCGCCGTCGCCGGCACCGATGCATCTCCCATCCGCAACCCCAATATGCTTGCACCTTTAATAAATTCAAGCAAAAATATATCTTGAATCTTCAAACAGAAACTACAGAAGGAACAAGTGTTGCAGCAGGTATTTGATTATATGAGAGCCATAGTTAGCAGTTGCAGTAAGGTAAAGAAAAATAAGATGAATTTGCAAGTATGCTTATGTTGTAGTTAGGCAATACAGTGTTAGTTTAGCTATTGATTTTGTGTTGCTTTCTGTTTTTTAATCGTAAAGCTCTAGTGTTGAGAATTGCGGGTGGGTTTTAATTCTAATTATGGGATACACATTCTGTATACATATTTTTTTGAATGAAATGAAATGCTAAATTGCAAAAAAGAAGAATGTCAAAAGAGCAAATGAAAAGCTAAATGGATGGAGGAGTTAATTGCAAAGGAATTTGCAGCTTAAAGCACGGAACCTCCAACTTTCATTTTACCTTATATTTGTAATCTCATTTTGAGCATAAGGCTCATCCCAGGTGGTTAATGGCACCCTGGTTTCTACTGGCACAAGTGAGAGGTCAGGGGTTCGATCCTTCCCTCGTTTCTCTCGCTTTCGTTTGAGAAAAAAAAAAAAAAAAAAAAAAAAAAAAAAAAATCAATATTTTAGTTTTGCCTTAGACTAAGTTGAATCAACATTGAGCTACAAATTTGTACCCTTTTCACATTAGTCACTTGATCTTACTTAGTGTTACTCATGGAAACTGCTTCATAGAAAAAGTTTATATGATTCAACTTTCACCTACTTTGATGTACATTATTTTATAATTAAGAAGATTTGTATAAAACCACTTCAGAATAGGCCATATTTTGAACTTTCACTTCATCTTCAATTGTTGTGTTTGTCACGGCCTATTTAGATCTTTAGTGTCATTGCATTAGATGTGTGTCACTTAATATGCACTAACACATGATTTCATCTTCATATGTGTTACTTAAAGATGCAGAAACAATTGATTATTTATTTATAAAATGTCACTTAAGATGCAGTGACACCTGTTTTGGTCTTCAAAAAAGTGTTGCCGAAGATACATTGACAAGTTATTATTGTCACTGCATAAGGTGTCACTGTATAATTCTTGAAGTTGAGTAACTCTTGTTGTGGTGTCACTCTTGATGCAATGTCATTCCTAGATAATGACGTTTTGTATATAAAGTCCATTGCAAAAAAGAGTGAAACAATGTATATAATGTCACTCTTGCACATGTTCGTCCTCAAAAAAGTGTATTTATTATTATTGTCACTGCTTCTTCAATTGTCATTACATAATATATTTTTAGATATCCGTATCTTCATATGTCATTTCATTTTAACTGTCAGCACGTCTTCACATGTCACTTCATATTCACATGTCACTACATCGCGGTCTCACTGTATCTCGGTGCCGCTACATATATGATTACCGATGGCACTGCATATATGATCGCCAATGTCACTGCAGAAATGTTGATGTCACTACATAAAATGTTGATATCACTACATAAAATGTCCCTGCATTTAACTGCATAAATCGTTGCAAAGGTTGTCGTCACGGCATAAATCATGGTATAAGGTGTCACTGCATAAATCGCTGCATATGGTGGGTGTCACTGCATAAACCGCTGCATAAGGTGAGTGTCACTTCATCTTCACATGTCACTGCATTGCGTTGATTTTTATGAAGAAAATTATGATTTTCAGAAATTAAGTCGGAAAAATATCAAATGAGATATTAGAATAAAGGGGATGAAAAATTTGAATTATGGCAAAATAATTACGATGATCGGAGTTTTATATCAAAAGATAAAACCTTTTAATGCATATATTGAGCATGAGGGAAAATATTACATCAATTTTTTTCAGAAAAAAACCAGATTTCAGAAATTATGTCGGAAATATTTCATTTTTGCAGCGATAATAGTTGGTGTCACTACATAAACCGTTGCAAATGTTGTTGTCACAACATAAATCGCTGCATAAGGAGAGTGTCACAGCATAAATCGTTGCATAAGATGTCATTGCATAAATCGTTGCAAATGTTGTTGTCACTGCATAAAGTTGGTGTCACTGCATAAATCGTTCCATAAGGTGTCACTGCAAAAGGTGGGTGCCATTTTATAAATCGTTGTTAGAGCGACGAAAAAAATATGAATTATGATGAAAGAGTTATGATTATCGGAGTATATTATCAAAAGATATATCCGTTTGAAATATTGAGTAGGAGAGAGAAAATAACATCAATTTCTTTTTAAAATATTGAATAGTTTTATTTTCTTTTAAATTGAAAATTTTTAAAATAATTTTTCTATTTCCTGTTAAATTTCTGATTTTTTATTTATTTTTATCAAAATGTTTGATCTCATTTCCAGCTGGAGAAGGTAATTTCAGCCGCAGTTGTGCATCCATACAAAGCCAACGTGTTCTCCATTTTTTTAAATTTTTTATTTTTTATTTTGCATCCATATAATCCCAGCGTGTTCTCCTCCTATTTTTTTTTAAACTTTTTTGTTAATTGTGTCTATTTTTGTCTATCTATCTAATTTATGTCTTTATAAACAATAAAATGTTTAGCATGTCCTATTTGCCTATTTAAGTACATTTTTTTGTCCTTTTCGACAATAAAAATAATATTTATGTTATTTCTATTATAACGGATCTTACGGAGCCTGCTCATGTACAACATGATTCGGATATGATCATATAAAACATTCTCTTTTAGCGAACCCGCCTATCCTCTGTATAGAACTTAGACCAAAACCGGAACAAAGACACATTTAGTGGTAAATGCCAATGACAATGTAGTAGACATATATCTACACAGACTAATTAATAATTCAAGTCACCTACTCCCATAATCCATTTTCTCCTCAGAGAATAATAAAGTAAACAAAAAAAACCCTTAATTTTAAAAATAATTATACTCAAATAGGCATGAAAAGGATAGAACAAATTTAACACATTTTTTTTTTTGTAATGTAAATATAAAATAGGAAACAACCATTATATTAAAAACTGATATTTAAAGAGTTAGATAATATAATAACGAGTTTTTTTTACCAGAAGATCCTCACAATAAATAGTCAGTGTTGACCTTCTAGTATGTTGAAATTAACATTTAGCTAGTTTGATTTAAAAGCATCTAAGATACCAACAAAAGAGTCGATCCAAAAGGATATCTGTTGTGAACTTGGCTACGTACATACATGTACTGTAAATTATATCTTATCTTAAATGTCTCTTTCTATTTTGGCATCCGGCACGGTATCTCACAAATTATATGCTGTTTTTGAGTAATGATATCAATACTATCATTTTACCACAACGGGTCACTGCGGTCATCTAACTCATCAATTTGGATTCACCATGATCAACGTTACTGATGACCTTTATGTCCGTATAGTTACTCAGTTTGTTTAGTTGGAGATTGGGGAGATTGCGTTACATCGTTGAGTCAAACCCATTTCTGTTAGGGAAATAATACGAGCATAACAAAATTTCATAACGAACATAGAAATATTGTAATATCAATGTACGGTTGTTGTAAAAACCATAGCGATTCATTGCTACAATTTATATAATAATAATAATAATAATAATTTTTTTTTGCATTATACTATATTGTTTACTATGTTTTGCTATCCTTTGCTCTCATTTGGTATGTTTTGAGACATCTTGCGATATCATGCGACGATTGCTATATGACATTTTGCTATGGAAATGGCAGGACTCTTATTGTTACATCACTAAATATAAATTAGTAGTCCCCCGACTGAAACACTTGCCATTGTCGATTAAAGAGTTTTATTTTAGCAAATCTATTAAGGGGTTGAGTTAATGTATTGATTAAAGATTTTTTTGTTTATAATTAATAAATAAAAGACGTGGGAGAAAAAGATAACAAATGTTGTTTGAGTTAATAAGAATGAAGGGAGTATGATTTATGCGTAATGAAGCAAGACGACAAATAAACAGAAGTGTTATTAAAATAGACAATAATGACACAAAAGTTAACCATGTAGCTTGACTCAAGTCGTAAGTGACTTAAGAATACCTAGAGAGGTCACCGGTTCGATTCTCCTCAGATATGTTTGTAAATTTAGGAGCTCTAAACTACAAAATCTTTCCCCTCAAATAAATTTAAAAACAAAAATTCAAAACGTAACGGCCCAGTTTCCGGTTACCGATTCTTTATCTGGAAAATAACGTTTGGCACGTATAACATTAAATAAATATAATATTATATGTACGCCACTAGTCATCGTATCGAGTTAAGCAACGCGGAAGATAAAGAGACGGGTAAAACATACAAAGAACTAGGATTACGATGCAGCCGTCTAAAGATAGAAATATAAAGTTTCAACAACGATATCTTACAAGAAGGTAACTTATTGATGAGGGTCGAACTAGCCCCCACCACGTGCATCATTTTGTTGATCAAATAATAAATGAATACAGAGAAAGTTCAACTTTAAGGACCAGGAGCCCCACTTCCTGGCTAAAGGCAAACCTAAAACCCCAGGTAGGAGATCGGTCTTGTCCGCTCCTCAGACCACCGCAGGCCGGCTAGGTCGCAAGCTGAGTTGGGCCAGTGCGGTTCGGGCCGAGACGGCCTAGGGGGGCTCGATGCAGGTCGGCCGGAGCCTCATCTATTCGGCATTAGCACATATGCATATTACCAGAAAATTATAGGAAAATCCTAAGGATCATTTACCCATTAGGATTCTGATCCCAACATTTAAATCACACATAATTATCTCCTAAATTAAAGGGATTAACACGTTATAGAGTCATTGATGGACACGGCACAAGCTTGCAAAGGACGAGATGTCCTCTATATAAACAATCTCAAGGAACTACGAGAGACTTGATTCCTGAACAATTACAGATACATAGGCAACTTGAGATGTCACTTATTCCTGGCTCAGTCTAAAATAATGAGCAAACACTCCTTTGTTTTTAGGGTTTTGGTCTTGTTCTTGTCACTAGGGTTATTTGGGACCCGTATTTACATCCAGACGAGATCTAGCATCATCAATTGGCGCTAGAATGAGGGCTTCCTACTGACAATTTGTTCAAAATCACCATCACCATGCCTCCTGTTGGACATATTTTAAGTTTTAATGATGAGTGCCAGACTAGCTATTATAGAGCAAAGACAAAAAGATGTCTAGATCAAATGTATAGATTTATTTGAGTTTGATCTTTGTATATGTTTGATCAAACAAGCACTGTAATTGGGTCAAATGACTGTATCAGCAGACCTATCTTGATCAGTAGGGTAACTAGGTCGGTAAAGTGTCTAGGAACCTGCTGAAGACTGAAGGCTGAGGGTACAAACTCAGTTATTTAAGGCTAAGGGATCAAACATAGTATTTAAAGTCAAGGATATGGAATCAGAATTTAGGAAAGTCTGTGATGACCTAAACTGATTACATAATCCTTGTGTACAAGGTCTAAGTTCCATGTATTAAGTGGTGACTGGAACTTAGTTATGTTCAAAATGGTCTACTCTAACTTCACAATAAAAAGTTAGATAAGAAGAAGTCAGTTGATGTGTTGTTAAAACACAACAGACTTAAACCTGCTGAAAGATGTGTACAACAGCATGCTATTATACTTCAGATATTTGCTGGGTATATTTCTCGATTTAATCAAGGGTTACATTAGAAGATTAAAAGGATAATGATGGATTACAAGCCTTGATATTATCAACACATCAATGGCCAAGATAAAAAGAACGTTGGAAAGATTCTGAGGATTAATCAATGGATACAAGTCAAAGGGTGGACAGATCGATTGGCCCAGCAAGATGTCGATCACTATGAACAGAGAGTAAATCAAGTCAAGATAGAGACAAATCTAAAATGGCTATGTTTGAAATTCAAATATAAGTTATAGGATTCTCACCTACGAATAGAAGACCCGTGATTCAGATACAAATGATGAAAAACAAATAATCTACTCAAGCTATCAAATTTCTGATGAAGAAAATCACCCTACTGACATACATAGAGCTTCAACTGACTGATCAAGAAATAACTTCAAGTGTAACTTTGCTATCAAGTTACATCAAGAATATGAGACTTGAAGACATCAAGGCCGCCGATCATTTCATCCGATCAAGTCTGGCGATTCTTTGAATCATTCACTTGATTCAAACTTTATTTTACAAGAAAACTCTTTGAAGTCGAGAAGCACTTAGGTGTGAAGAATCTGTTTTTGTGGTGGAGCTGGTGAAGAGGCAATCCTACCCTTCAAGGACCAGTGGAATACTTTGGAGCAGCAATCCTACCTATTTCAAGTGTTCATTTTGTGAAGCCATAGTTATTGGTGAAGGACAGACAGCTTAGGGATTTTTGTAACTGTAACCTCAAAGATCTCTAGTGAATTTCCTCCAACATCACAGGAGAAGAGTGGACTGACATGATTACACCACCAGGAACCACTATAAAAATTGCCTACTTACTTTCTTCATTTACTTTCTGTATTTAGTATACTGAACACATCAACCTACTGAAACTAGCAACTGATTTACACATTTAAACTACTGAGTATCTAATACTTAGTATCATTCTTTTAACAACAAGTAATAAGGCTTAAACTAAATATATTTCGCTGCAACAAATCCAGTAATATCAATCGCAAGTAGGATCTGCGAGTGGTCGCTAGACCACTGGCGATCGGCAAAAAGCTCTCGACATTCTTTGAGTTTGTTAACTCCAAAAGTTTTAAGTGTTAAGTTTATTCACCATGTTGGTCCCTTGGAAAGGCTAACACAATTTTAGAGGGGCGGGTGAATAAACTTGTCACTAAAAACTAGATTTAAGCGAGTTAGGTTCAGTTAAAAACTTGTGTGGAGTTAAATTGTCTGAGCTGAGTCTAAGTCAAACTAACTTATAACAAACTGAGTCAACCGGCAGTGGATTAAATTAGTCATTTTTCTTGATCTTGTTATTCTCTGTGAAAGCTGAGTGTGCTAAACTGAATTCCAGTGAATGTCAGTTTGTGAGCTGTGAGTTGTGTAACAATCAGTTCTTCAGTATGATGAATAAACAATAATAAATGCTGTGATAATAAATAACAGAATGTAAATGCGTAAATTAAATGAAACGAGTTATAGAAGTTCCAGGTGGTGTAATCTTGTCAGTCCTCTCTTCCCCTATGGTGTAGGAGGAAAATTCCACTAGAACTTCTTGAGGTGCTTATTTGTTACAAAAAGTCCTAAACAATAGTCCTTGGCTAATCCTAGCTTCACTATCTAAAGCAATCAAAGAACAAAGTTGGACTCTTTGCTCTTCAAATGCCTCGAGCCATGGTCCTTGAAGGGTTACGTATGCCTCTTCACTAGCTACCACCACAAACACATTCTACCCGACTGCTGATACAACTGTTCTTGGCAAATCCTTCACCGGATTGCTTCATAGTCTGAACCTTTTATTATGAATCAAAGTTGGGCTGAGAATCAATAAATTGATTCTTCCTTGTGGTTCTTCAAAGTGTCAGATTCTGAAATTATGTGTAACTTGAACACTTGAAGAAATTCTTGATTGATCTTGTTAGCGCAAATATAGACGATAAATCGAATGAACTAGACTCTTGCACAAAAATGCTTATAAATTTTTTAATTCTTGGTGTTGATCCTTGGTGCAAAGTCCTATATTTATAGTGTGAGGTCCAATGTTCATTTCGCTTGAATTTAAATTGTAACAACATATATCATATTTTGTGACCGTTCTGACTTGTCAGTATTTCATCCAATAGAATTGCTTCATTTACAAAGTTCGATTTGCATTTATCGATTCGTTGTATGATCGACTTATAAAAGCGAGTATCCTGATCGATTTTATATCGAAGTTTGTCGATTGTCGTTTCTTGGTGACTTGTAGCATTAACTGAGATTTTACTCTTTTTCAAATGTCAGTACTCCAGTTTTGATTTGATTATTATTGACTTAATCAGAGTACACCATAAGAAAATATCATCTAAGAGTTCATTGTCCTTATGATTCTTAGGTCTTCATACAAGATCCATAAAGTCAGTTCAGGTCACCACAAACTTGCCTGAAGTCTAACTTTACAGTCTCGACTTTCATAACTGAGTCTGTACCCTCAGTTCTTCAATCTTCTGTAACTGAGTCTATTCCCTTAGGCTTCAGTTTTAGATAAGCCAACTGAATCTGTGTCCCTCAGCGAACTTACCTTCTTCAGTTCTGAGTGAGCTTCAGTTCTTGGTGTAGTCTGAGTCAGTTTTAGATAACTGTCTTTCCAGTTTCTTAGATGATTTCCAGTTTTCAGTTTTACGACACTTCTATCTAACATAGTGCTTGTCTGATATAACCTATACAATTATCAGACTCTTGTAAAACTTATACATTCAGTTCTAGACATCTTTTAGCCTTTCACTATAACAGCTAGTTTCAGCACTTCACCAATGCGGTGTAAACAAACATGTTCTTGAATAAGATGAATCATCATCAAAACTAAATTTTATTCCCAACAATTTCCCCCTTTTTGATGATGCCAAAACTCTCCTTAAAAGAAAATCTTAAAGATAAAAACAATACAAAATAAAGTAAAACTGGAAACTGGATTTCATTAAGATTTTGCAAAAAACTGGACCGAGTTACACAAATCATATAAACTAAAATGAAACTTAAATAACTTTTTATTTAGTTAAGACATACTTCCTTCTTTTCTCATGAAGGCGATATTTTCCTTCAATCTTTGTGTCTTCACTACTGAAAGTCTTGAGGTAGTCCACTAGGCTTGTTAGATTCCATTTTCTCCACATAGCTAACTTTGGCAAATGACTTTCATCTTTGTAATAAGTTTCAAACTCATTGACATCTATTTTCATCTGTTCAGTTTTGTCTCTGATTTCAGTTTTTCATCAATCCTTTTGATCTTTTTGTAGTTTGCCATTTTTTGTTTCCTATAAATATCACACAAAAAGTAGTTGGGTGATTCTTCAAAATTATTGTATCTGTACTTGGCTTTGACATGAATGTAGTCTCCAATAAATTTCATCCAAAGCTCTTTAGTGAGAGTAGCTCTTATGTCACAAGGTTGATTAATTTGAGTATGTGCTACTCATCCGTTAGTTCTTCAACTTGTCTGATGTTGGATTCTGTTGCTGATTTTGCTTTCTTCTGTTCTGTCAACCCAGTTTCAAGCTTTAGTTTTTCTTCACATAACTTTAGGTTTTCTTCCTCCACTTCCCCCTTTTTGACATCATACAACTCATTGATTAGTTGGTGTGTTGCCTTATGATTTGTTGACATCTCTTTCTGAGAGTTGAGGACATCTCTGAGTTGAGTTTCTAGCAAAAAATCCTTTGGTTGAGGTGCCATTCAGATTGAGCATGAGTTTCTCGATCTACCAAAGATTCTTGTTCAAGTTTTTCTTTTAGACTGAGAATCTTCGAAACTGAATCTGATGTGGATTTCTTGGTAATGTCCAAATTAGAATGAGTTGAGACATCAGTTTTCTTCCTGTAATCCAGGTGTTGAGGGTGATTTTATACGTTTTATAAGGATATATTTTATGTCAATTTCCCCCATATCTGGATGTTTTTCATAGAAATCGAGCTTTATATTGAAGTATTGAGCAAGTGATGTTTTTAATGGGTTAGTTGCAAAATTGTATGATTTATGTGTAAAATTGATGGTTTTATATTGATTTGGAAGATACTACATTTTGCAATGTGTTTGATGTATTGTAGATACACAATTTCGACCAAGAAGAGGATTAAAAGAGGTTAACAATCGGATTAATGAAGAGGAGAAGAGATAAAGATGAAATCGATTGAAGATAAAGATGAGAAGATCGATTTTTGAGCAAGCTGGACGAGCGTCCAAGTCCCGTCCAGAGTGGACGGGTGTCTGAAGAATGGACTGGCGTCCAGGAGAAGAAAGTTGATTCAGAGAGTTTGGACGCTGAAGTGGACGGGCGTCTAAAGCAAGTCCAAGGTATCTTGGACGGGCATCCAGAGAGATGGATGGGCGTCCTTCGACCGACTTACAGCAGCCGACTTTATTTTCTATAAATACCAGCGCTTTGTAAACCCTAGGACATATAATTTTATACTGACCGCATACACGTAAAAACCCTAATTTCGAGATCAAGTCACCTCGGCCGGTGAGCCTTGGTGCTTGGCGGCCGAGGTTGTTTCTTTTCATCTTTATTTCGCTTTTTCTCTTTGTTTTTGTTTGGATGATTTGGAGGCTAGATGATTTGTTCAAGTTATGTGAATCCGTTTCAAAGAGTTCTTTATTTTCAATCTAGATTCGTTTTGTGAATTTGATTAAAGTTGTATTTTTCCTATGCTTATGTGCTATGCAAATCAATATCGAAAGATGAATTGTTGTTGATGTTTACCGTATGACGAGAGTCGGTGTAAACCTTAGATCACCATAGGAAATATGAGATTTTTAACCTTGACATAACGAGAGTTGATAGGTTAGATTTCTAGGTTGCTAGATTGAGAGATCTTACACCTTGTTTTGATAGCGTCAATCTTATATATCGAGAGATGAGAGATTGATAGGCGAATTATCTACGAGAGTAAAAGTTCATACCTTTGATAGGTGAACCACATCTTTAATTAAATCGTCACAAGATAACTTTAGAGAGGAAATTAAGGGTTGCGGGATCGGTGGATAATTACTTGTTCGATTGTTTAATCACCATGATCATCGTTGTTTAAATTCATAGTTGTTTATTGTTTTCTTTTTAGTTTATATTTTAGATTTAAGTTCGCAATTATCGTTTCCTGGCTTTGGACTGACAATCCTCTATCCAGTTTACTTTTCGTTTTGTTATTTTAGGTTTTATAATAATAGTATCAATCTTAGGAAAATTAATGAACTAGATACCCGATTCCCCCGAGATCGACTCCGGTATTAACCGCTATACTACGATCCCTAAACTTGGGGAATACCGGATTTATAAATTTTATTACTTGTTGTTTTCATTAGATAAAATCGGTGACAAGTTTTTAGGCGCCGTTGCCGGGAATCAAAAGTGCGGTTGTCCGATTCATTATTAAATTTTCTAAGGTAGTATAGTGGTGAGTATTCCGCTAACGGAACCAAAAACAAGTTTTTGGCGCCGTTGCCGAGGGAATCGGTACGGTTGTCTAGTTTCTATTAATTTTTCTGTTTTCGTTACGAATTTTTCGTAGATAGCTTTTTGTTTCTATCCTTTCTAGTTTCTACATAAATTCGGGGACATCTGAGGTTGAATTATCTGACCCCACGTTTTTAGCGATCGAACTTTTGGATAAAAGGGATCGTTTTAGCACTTGTTAGTATTTTGGCTATAACTTTTGGCTCGAGTGTCGAATTAGCGCGCAGGACCCCAATTCGGAAAGATCGTTCCGACGCCGACGACGTGGCGAACGCCGGAGGCCATTCGACACCGTTTTCGAGGTCAAAATCCACTGTTTTACCTTCCATTTTGGGCTCAGAAGATTTCAACACGTTTTTCCCCCTTTTATTGTTTTCTGTTTTAAATAAATAAATAAAGGATTTCTAGGGTTTCTTAAGTATCTAGGGTTTTTGATGTTATATCTAGGGTTTCTGAGGTTGCTCGTGTTTCTCTTTGTGTGCATCATGCTAAGACCAGACAGGAGTCTACTCTCTGTGAACGCCCGGCCGGCCACTCTTTGTGGTAACCAGACGTGCGTCCATAGGAGTGGACGCCCGTCCATCCAACATGCACCTATTATGTTAAGTCTTAGGGCAACTAGACGAGCGTCCGGTTTAATCCAGACGCCCGTCCAGTTCATAAATTCCAGGCGAACGCCCGTTTGGAAGAAGAAACGCACGTTCAGGTTCCAGATTTTTCTTGACTTGATTTTTAATGCTTTATTTGACGTGGATATTTTCATACGAGCTTCTATGGCTAATTATTTTTACGTAGATGTTCTGAACTTGCATGTTTTTATCTTTCCATCTACTAATCCATGTTAAATAATTGATTAATTTTTATATACATGCTTCATTAATTGACATGGATGTTTTATTGTGAGCCTCTGTGGCCGGTGTATATGCATAGATGTCCTGTTCTTTCACCGTTATGGTTTTCTTTCCATCTATTGCAGTCCATGTTGAGTAATTCACCTAGCTAGATGTGATTCTAATTTGATTTATGTTGTTCCTTTTGTCGTCTATCTAGGGTGTTAGGGTTGTTAAAGGCACGTCTACACTTCACATGACAAGCTTCTGTGGCTTTGCATAATCGAATTTTGTTGCGCTTCTGTGGCGTTATTGAGTAGATGTTTATATTCTTGACCGAGCTTAGATTAGGGCGCCATCTATGGAATTAGTTGGGCTAGTTTATTTTCTTTATTTTCTTTTTGCCTTTTTAGTATAATTGCATATCATTTAGTTGCATTGTATTTTATTTTGTTTTTTTTATTATTATTTTCTTTTCTTTTTAGTGCACCTAGCCCCGCTACTTTGTAGTGTCCTCTATCATTATTTCTGTATGCACATGTTGGGCTATATTTGTTTTGTAAAGCTTCTGTGGCTTTATATTTGACGCTTAGGTGTCCTGTGTTTTCCCTGTGTAGTGATTTTTCCATCTGAGCAATTATATCATGTGCTTACTTCTTGTCTTTCATTATATTTTAACGATATGTTATATTCCCCCGTGTTCCCCGAGATACTGCCATGTTTTTCAAGTGATGCAGGTACATTTTTAGCTGTTTTTGTCAAGCTAGCTTTGGAAGTCGTTGCTGAAAAAAGACTCCATATGACATCACCATTGTTGTCCTCTTCAGCCACTCTTCGGATCATTACCAAATCAGCTAAGTTCTTCATTTCTTTTTAAATTCTGCACAACCTGAGGACATGTTGTGATTTAAGTGTGGGGGAGGGAATAGTTGGTTATGTGTATCTATACATTTGCTTAATTCATTACGAGTCTATGCAAAATGAGCTAGAATTCTCAAAAAATTTCGACATTTTTGTTTTTTGTTTTGTCCCGAGTAGGCAATTCAATTCAATGTTCGTTATTTTTATAGTCATCCAAGCTATATATCATATGTTTGATAAGTTAGTTGTTTCACCCGATATTATTTTTCACGAGCCATAGTGAACGATGAGCTAATTTATAAAGCTATACCCCTTTTGATTAGTGATTTTTGTTATCTTATAAGTCGTGTGCTTAGTGCTACGTATATATCGTGAGATTTATGATAGTTTGTATTTAGATCCGGAGTATGTTATACTGTGAATATCTGAGGTTTGAATGTGATAAGTAAAACGTAACTAATGTTGTTGAAAAAGTTGAATTCTAAATGTATTAATTGGGTGTGTCGAAAGCTGGTCGATGATTTGAGTGCGATAGGGTATACCACGTATGTCCTATACCACTATGATGACTAAAAGCTCACGACAGTCAGAAAAAGCTGCCTTATGATTGGAGTAAGGTAGGGTATATCTCGAATATCCTATTCTGCTATGACAGGGAAATAGCTCATTCTGATGTGCGTTTAAAAAATGAACTAGTTAAATCAACTAATGAAGTGGTATGAAATGGATATAAGACTAAGTTATCGTCTATCTTATCCCTAGTAGAAACTGATAGATATGCTGTAGGGATTATCCTCTGAGTATATCAGAAAGGTCCTAGATATACTCTATCATCTTTTTCAGGATATGTCACGTTTTGTAGGGTACATCTTATAAGTATCATTTATCTCTAGTTTGAAGGGGGTATTAGCTAGTTTTGCTTTGAAAATTTCAAGCTTGGATTTAGTGGAAGTTTACTATGGCTATGCACACACCGGGGTGAACCTCTAAGTTATTGAATATGTGTTATATTTGCTTGAATGTCTATTTTTTGTCTCGAGCCTTGATTTGGTCTTGTTTTGCTCGGGACGAGCAAGGTTTAAGTGTGGGGGAGTTGTTGAGGGTGATTTTATACGTTTTATAAGGATATATTTTATGTCAATTTCCCCCATATCTGGATGTTTTTCATAGAAATCGAGCTTTATATTGAAGTATTGAGCAAGTGATGTTTTTAATGGGTTAGTTGCAAAATTGTATGATTTATGTGTAAAAATGATGGTTTTATATTGATTTGGAAGATACTACATTATGCAATGTGTTTGATGTATTATAGATACACAATTTCGACCAAGAAGAGGATTAAAAGAGGTTAACAATCGGATTAATGAAGAGGAGAAGAGATAAAGATGAAATCGATTGAAGATAAAGATGAGAAGATCGATTTTTGAGCAAGCTGGACGAGCGTCCAAGTCCCGTCCAGAGTGGACGGGCGTCTGAAGAATGGACTGGCGTCCAGGAGAAGAAAGTTGATTCAGAGAGTTTGGACGCTGAAGTGGACGGGCGTCTGAAGCAAGTCCAAGGTATCTTGGACGGGCGTCCAGAGAGATGGACGGGCGTCCTTCGACTGACTTACAGCAGCCGAATTTATTTTCTATAAATACCAGTGCTTTGTAAACCCTAGGACATATAATTTTATACAGCCGCATACACAGAAAACCCTAATTTTGAGATCAAGTCACCTCGGCCTGCTGAGCCTTGGTGCTTGGCCGGCCGAGGGTTGTTTCTTTTCATCTTTATTTCATTTTTTCTGCTGTTTTTGGCTGGATGATTTGGAGGCTAGACGATTTGTTCAAGTTATGTGAATCCGTTTCAGCAGGTTCTTTATTTTCAATCTAGATTCGTTTTGTGAATTTGATTAAAGTTGTATTTTTCCTATGCTTATGTGCTATGCAATCAATATCGAAAGATGAATTGTTGTTGATGTTTACCATATGACGAGAGTCGGTGTAAACCTTAGATCACCATAGGAAAGATGGGATTTTTAACCTTGACATAATGAGAGTTGATAGGTTAGATTTCTAGGTTGCTAGATTGAGAGATCTTACACCTTGTTTTGATAGCGTCAATCTTATATATCGAGAGATGAGAGATTGATAGGCAAATTATCTACGAGAGTAGAAGTTCATACCTTTGATAGGTGAACCACATCTTTAATTAAATCGTCACAAGATAACTTTAGAGAGGAAATTAAGGGTTGCGAGATCGGTGGATAATTACTTGTTCGATTGTTTAATCACCATGATCATCATTGTTTAAATTCATAGTTTCTTATTGTTTTCTTTTTAGTTTATATTTTAGATTTAAGTTCGCAATTATCGTTTCCTGGCTTTGGACTGACAATCCTCTGTCCAGTTTACTTTTCGTTTTGTTATTTTAGGTTTTAATAATAATAGTATCAATCCTAGGAAAATTAATGAACTAGATACCTCGATTCCCTGAGATCGACTCCGGTATTAATCGCTATACTACGATCCCTACACTTGGGGAATACCGGATTTATAAATTTTATTACTTGTTGTTTTCATTAGATAAAATCCGTGACACCAGGTAACTGGAAACATGTGATAAAAGACCACTTAAATCATCCTTTTTGTTGAGAATAATCTTCAAACCTTCTTGTACTTTGCTGAATTCTTATGTAGCATCATCCCTATCAGACGCAAGACCAATCGATGGAGCACAAGAAGCTGACCGAGTAGATATTAGAAAATCTTCCAGTCATGCATCTGGATCCTTCTCCTTGATGCACGGCATCAACATAGAGAATGCATTGAACAAAGTCTCTCTTTTCGGGAGACAAACAATGTCTGGGATGGTTGGGTGGATGACGAAGTCACACGTGCATCACTTGGTCCTACTCCAGTGGTATGACCTCGATGCCTACCTACAAATTTGCACGACTGTCAATATTTTGCTTAGATTGTTGCTATACAAAATTGATTAATAAACAATACTAAATCATATACACCACTTGAATTCATGAAATATCACAGGTCTGTTAGGTGTAGTGCCCGAAAGACAATTTGTGTAATTGTTTTTTAATAATGGATGACAGAATTCATCTCATCTTAGTTACTTGCTTGGTGCTTGTAAAGTAATACACTGCTGCAAACCCTAAGTATATCTGCATGTAACCACTTAACTCAGTGTATGATTACACGTGAGGATTGAGTTAGTGGAGATATGCTTAAACTATTAGTCCGTGGTGAACTTAATCAGAGTTTAGGGTCTCTTGATTAAAACACTAATAATGCGCCCAGAACACCTTAGGGTGTGATAGTCTTATTCGATTTGTCGGTAGAGGTAGGTACTACGTGGGGCATTTGTATATGATGGCATTCATATAGGATTTGGACCGATTTAATCTGTATTTCTCGGTATAATTCCGTAATCGAGGAATCTTATTAAATCATTTGATGATCATATATGGATCAACCTTAATCTCGAGGTGATCACGAGTGCTTTGCTTGTCTCGGGTAGTGTTTGATGTGTTAGTTACGGTTCACTTAGATATGTGTTCCAAGCCACTTCTCATTGGCACTATCTCCGATGAGTGAGTAGTTCGATTTTCGCAGACATGGAATCCATTCCTTCCTGCGGGAAGTAGAGAGACGGTCCCTTATTTGTTAGCCCTAAGAAAGTGATCGATCCGGGAGTTTCGCATTTGACTAATTAGCTACTAGTCGGATATGCATACTAATTGATCATCGAGGGGTTAATGGTAAATAAGGATAAGATATTACGAGTCGGGTTCACGGAGACTTCCCTCGAGAATGGACGATCTATGGAGGGTTAATCCATATGTAGTGATTATATCAATGGACGCTTATTCACTACATGGGTTGAGTATAAGTATACATCTATAATTGGTAGAGTTCGGGCCGGGTTTATGGTGGCGTAATCCCGAAATTAATAATTAATGTACTTATTCCGTTCGACGAATAATTAATTATTGGAGCTACTGGTTATAGGTCCATGGTCCCCGATGTGGCTTCTGTAATTCGGACTAATAATCTTGTTATTTGGGCCTCAGTGATAATTAATTGGCTGGGCTAATTAATTGATATGCATGGATATTATTTAGTTGGGCTAAATAATATAATACACATAAAAGACATTTTTTGTGGGCTTATTAACCCTAAGTGTGGCGCCATTTTATGTCTATAATTAGCACAAGAATTAATTTTCTTGTGTTATGGAAAATAAAAGATATTCTGGTTATATGATTGGTTGGATGACTTGTTATTTGATTTCCTATTGGTCAATACATGTCATAATTAGTCATTAAGGAAAATATCTTTTTATTTTGTTTAATTAATTATTTATTTAATTAATTAAAACTTGGAGACCAATGATTTACTCTCCTATAAAAGGAGAGTTATTCCAAGGGTAATTGGCAATGAAAAATTCGACCACCACACTTGTAAAAGATAGAAAAAATTGTTTTTCTTGCCTAGGGTTTTTAGAAGAAGAAAAGGTGTTGCATATCAAGGAGGTTCGTGTATCAAGAAGGGTGTCCACCAACCGTTTGAGAGAACACATCGGAAGATCTTGGCTTCTCTTCCTACTATTAGTAACATGATCTTAACCCCTTGTAGTAGTTTAAGTCCTTTAATTATGTATTGTGATGTATAAGTCGTGATCCATCCGCTGCGCGTAGATCTAACTTGTTTAGATCTAAGAACCTGCATCCTTCATGTGGTATCAGAGACAGGTTCCACGATTTATATAGTCATAATCATAATTAAAGGATTTAAAGGAGTGGAATTGCATGTAGGTAAATTTTATTTATTGTTTTATGCATTGATAATGATTGGTTGTTGTGGTTGAAGAGATGGATTGGGGTTGGCACTGTTTACCCGTTAGCTCTATTGTAAACTCATATAAACGATGAAAATTCGTTCATATGAGTATAGGAAATTATGTAATTTATTTTTATTGCAAATTTTAATTTCCAGAAAATAGATCTGTTTAGTAGCTGTTTAGTTTCTCCATTTTTCCCGTTGATCAAGACGTTGAAACGACGATCCCTCCGGTCAGAATCAAGATTGGAAGATGATGAACAATTCCACAAAATTTAGGGTCGATCGGAGTCCGTCTCCATATCCATTTGTGGCTGCGAAGAGGCTGCTGTAACAGAAAAACGTAGGATTCACAGAAACCCTACCTGTGACTTCCTCGAATTTTTGGGAGAGTTTGGACCGTTGAAACGCAAATCCAACCGATCAGATCGATAAATTTTAAGTTTTGGACGTGGCATAAAAATTTCAGGTCGATCGGGATTCATCTCGATTCCCGATTGGCCCCGGGAAGTCTTTGAGACGCTGCTGTAAAAGTCAGATCCAGCAGCAAGTTGGGCGGCTCACTGGAGAATATTGACAAGTCAAAACTCCGATCCAACCGTCCATATTGAAGCCCAAGGAGTGAGGAACCGATCTGGAAAGTTTCGTCGCGATCCGAGTTCCTTTGGTTTGCCGATCGTCAATGATTTTGAACAGCTGCAGATTATGTTAGAAAGAAGTAAACCCTAGTTAGGGTTTTGGTTATTTTATTTTCTAAATAGATTAGCTACGGGGGTGCCAACGGTCCATCTCGGTGTTTATTTTCCGCACTAGAATACACGTTTAGATTGTATGTGTAGAACCGGAAAATTGCCATGACATACATCATATCATTAATTCTACTCCATATGCATACATGTAGAAATTAATTCGAGGAATTAGTTAGACATGTATAAAACACACAATTAATTTTAATTAATTGTTTGATATTAATTATAAACTAATTAGGGTAAAAACCGAGGAACACGGGTTTTTTCAATCGTCGAGGTTGGGTGATGGATTCTCGGTGAATCCCACTCTGCGAAAGCATAAGGAGTAAAATCCCGAAACCTCGTGGTTAAGGTGTTGGATTCTCGGTGAATTCCACCTTACCTAGACGAGATTACGTTTTTGTTCCGTAGTGTCTACGTGAAAGTTTGATGTTTAAGGATTGGATAATCACGGGCAAACATGGTTCGAAAGTGGTTTAACCACGGTTGGGTGGTCAACAGTAGCTACGGCTCGATCGACTTCACCCTCCACGTGTGGCGTTTGCATGGGGTTCTAGCAAGGCTGAGCCATCCGAAGTGCCACTATGGCTCAACGGAGCTCCCCTAGTCTTGACCCGTCCGACGGCCACATATGTTCCAACGAATAGGTCGGGTGGGCTAGCCCACGTAACCGACAACATTCGGGCCTATGATTTATTGTTCCTTAATGTAACATCAAGTCCAAAAACGTGATCAATAAACCCACCACTTTTTCAAAATATTGAGTGGGAGAGGGAGAGGCGACAACCGACCCCACGGCCTCTACTGTTGACACAAGCAACGTGAAAGAATGGTGACGCCTCGTGCCGGCTTTGATTTCGGCCCCCTAAGGAAGGCCTTCACCGCTATCAAAATTGAAGGCTTGGTCTCCGAAAGGATAGGATTTTGGGTACTCGTCGGGTCACTGACCGACCCTAAGGCGGCACACTCGGGGTCTACCTAAAAATCTGAGACAGTAGGTCACACTCATAAAGGGTATTTTTGGAAGTACCTTGGCTGAAAAAGGAAAGGTGATTGACGATCACAAATGAGATGTTCGATTCTCAATCTGATCTTGAATATTAATCAAAACCTCTTTGACCTACCTTAAGGCGGCACTGAGGCATTAGATTAAATCCTTGGAACGGTAGGATAGACTATAAGTACTTAGTTTATGTTCCTAAAATTTATTAGTAGTGTGTGATTTGGATTTATTTTCTGTCAATTTTATTTACAACTATTTATATATCTCTCTAGGGTGCTAGACTGCTAGTGTAAAATTGACTAGTAATGACTTCGTTAAAAAGTGGTAAGTAACTAGAACGTTGTACTTATTGATCTTACATGCGATTATTTTTTCGGAAGAGATATTTCTCTTGAGCCTTCATGACTTAAGTGACGTAAATAAGTATGTCACTGCTGTCACTCGTGTTGAACGAGAGACAACCATAGTTAGTTTGAAAGATGATTGGGACGATAAAATTCTTCTAGTGAATTTTAATTGTGTAGTGTCTACACGAGAAATTTTCTAATAGAAAAATTAGAGAATCATAAATTTAAGTGTCGCTAGTTAGGCGGTATTAGGAACCGATAAACTAGTGGGAGCTTTTATCTATTGTTTTTCTAATTTATTAGAAAATTAGTCCTATTGGGTAACGCTTTCATTAGACATCCCACAGTTCACGAGTAGTGTCTACTCAAACGAACTGCTACTTCAAGACTATTTCCTTTTAAGGAAAGTCAAGAATGGGAAAGAATGTCTATAAGTGTTAATCATCTAAACTAAGATTGAGGCTAAACCGAAATATTAATTAAAGAAAGTATAGGATAAGGAGAGTGATTTCGGATCACTAACCAATGAATCCTTAGCGACTTTCTTAACCGAGTAACTCGACTCGGTAGCTTAGTTCTTTGGAAGAACAAGGAAACTATGCATTAACAATTAATAAAGTAGGCAACGGGCAGTAATTTCAGCTAGAATAGTGGGAGTGATATAAGGAAATGAATTTTGGATTCTATCCTTGAATATCACAGAAAAATTTATTTTTCTGTTTACAGATTCGTTGAAACAAGTGGATTCACTTCCATCTCGATACTACAGTTGCCTTAAACAAAGTGAAGATGACATTTGTAGTACGAATCTGAGACTCGGACTTTTGTTTGATAAAGACAGAACCACTAAGAAAAGCTGAATAGGTATGTGTAACACATCTAAAACTATTAAAGGTAAAAGGTTTCCGTATTAAGATAAACGACCCTTCAATGTCTATTAATTATTGCATATATCCTAGAGATAAGACCTGACGACTGGCTAAGGGTGATTCCTATCTCCCGGTCCAGAACACTATCTCAAAGGAACAATGACTAAGTTTCCTTTCAATCGGGAGAGGGTAATAGATTTGAAGGGTAACATAGCTTGTTCATCATGACCTTCGGGGTCTCTAGAGAGACACAAGCTAGTGGGAGTTTTTGAGTGGTGACATTTTGTCTCGATAACTACTCAAACGCGATTTAGTTTATCGAAAGAATACGAGGAGGAGTCTCTGATTTTAGCAGAGAATAGAGTATTCCATGCTCAGAAATAGGCTATCGCATAGTCTTTGGACTGATGCTTGGCCTGCCTTCAAGTGGAGTGATTTTCACTGAGGAAGAAACCGTAGCCTTGCCTTGCATAGTTAGTTATGTGCTACACAATACACTGCTTAACTCGGTTAAGATATTGTTGCAAAATAATGGTTAACATTATTATGTAAACCGAGAAGTCTACCTAGAAGATGCTCGTGAATTTATGGATAAGGAGTGAATTCGGTTCACACCACTTCCGTAAATGTAGGCATTTAGCACTTAGTGATTGAAGGTAGGATTGGAAATTTTGCACACATGCACATAATATAACTATTCGTGAAATATCTTAATGTGACGAGTGAAGGTTGGTTATACGATTCTTGAGATCAGAAAGTGACGGTTGGACTGTCACACCCTTTCTAAAAGAATACATAGATAACAACCTTAGACCTTGGAGTACGGTTACTCTAGGAAGTTACTATCTGATTTAGTCAGGCCACGTCCAACATCGGATGTTGGTGACTACACTGATAAATACTAGTAGATTAGAATGTCAATCCACCTAAAACGCAGTGGGAGTATGGTTTAACCATTGACCCATTGTGGTTTTGTGGACTTTATAGTATGCTGGGGTGATTAATAACCTATGGCTCTTGGTGGGTGTATAGGATTACGATCATAGAGGTTGGTTTGAAAGCCTTAACCCTGTGAATGGAGTTTTGGTACTCAGGTTATTCGACCTCTTGTAGAACCACCGAGTGTCTCAGGCCCGAGAGGAGTAATTGGATCTACACGGAAAAGAGTCAAATGAATAGGAAAGTTTAAACTTTCGTACAAAGTCGATGGTATAGGGTGATTCACGACAAGTAGAGAGTTAACCAGACCTTGAACTCTCTCACCACTCAGTCTTGCAAGATTTCGTTAGAAAGCGGAAAATAGGGGTGATACCCTGAGACTTTCTTGCCAAAAAACGGATTCTAAATTCATTCGGAACAGAAGGGTCTTGGTTAGAACAAACGGCAAGGTGACTACCGGGGCTTATATCCTTTGTGGATTTAAGAGAACCTCTCGGTCATTTAAAGTCACATGTTTTAAAATATGTGGACTTGACCAGAATATTGATAAGTCTTTAGTACCTTTGGATATCAATATTGGTAAAGTAGTAGTATTAGTGTTCATGAATGATAACATCAAAGCGGTTGGAAACAACATGTGTGTGCTATCTCGAAGTCGGAAGCCCGACAGGCCAAGATTCTCTGGATGAGAGAATTGGACTATATTCTAGGAATTTAATTCAGTCAAATTCACAGGAATGAGTCATTGGCTATCCCATCCATCTTATTGAATGAGATGATCATGCATATACGTATGCAACATTCATCGATAGTAGTCCTACCCTACCTCTCAAGAATGATTCTCCAAATCTTCAGATAAAGAGAAAATGGGATAGAGTCTCTCTTGGATAACGGCAAGTCAGGTTATAACAAGTCAATAATAGTCAAATCTCGTATTCGAGCATTGAATAGCGGTTTAGTACGTCCTCAAGTATCTTTAGAGAACGAGGAATCATATGCTTGTATAGTCAAGTGCAAACTTGAATATGGTTGACTACATTGATTCTGACTTGTAGTCAGATTAAGGATGATCATTAAGTTGACCTCGGGCTCAGTGTTTACTCATAGTGCTTAGAATTTCCTTTTTGTTCTGGGAGTAATTCCAGGTCTGATAAGCCGATATCACTTCATTGTGAAAACAGTGAAGAGATAGCTTAGAAGGATCTTCTCGGTCACAAGAAGTCAAAAGCATATTATGAGAGAGTACCGCCTGATTGGAAGGACCGACAACGTTTCAATCCTAATGATCGTCTCGAGTCGACAACCTAACTAATCTGTGTACCAAGTCGAGTGCTTGAAGGGTACGACATTGATGGATATGTCTCATATGCTTTTAGAGCAAGTGGGAGAGTGTTGTGAATAAGATGAGAAAGGGTGTGCTCTAAAAACAATTGTTGCTTGTCATTTCGTGCAAGTGGGAGATTGTTAGGTGTAGTGCCCGAAAGACAATTTGTGTAATTGTTTTTTAATAATGGATGACAGAATTTATCTCATCTTAGTTACTTGCTTGGTGCTTGTAAAGTAATACACTGCTGCAAATCCTAAGTATATCTTTATGTAACCACTTAACTCAGTGTATGATTACACGTGAGGATTGAGTTAGTAGAGATATGCTTAAACTGTTAGTCCGTGGTGAACTTAATCAGAGTTTAGGGTCTCTTGATTAAAACACTAATAATGCGCCCAGAACACCTTAGGGTGTGATAGTCTTATCCGGACTGTCGGTAGCTGCCGTATCATTATCCAACCTGAACCCCTGCCAAAGGGCTCCGTAGGCCTTTAGGACTTGACCGATTTAATCTGTATTTATCGGTATAATTCCGTAATCGAGGAATCTTATTAAATCATTAGATGATCATATATGGATCAACCTTAATCCTGAGGTGATCACAGGGTGCTACTTGTCTCGGGGTAGTGTTTGATGTGTTAGTTACGGTTCACTTAGATATGTGTTCCAAGCCACTTCTCATTGGCACTATATCCTGATGAGTGAGTAGTTACGATTTTCGCAGACATGGAATCCATTCATTCTGTGGGAAGTAGAGAGACGGTCCCTTATTTGTTAGCCCTAAGAAAGTGATCGATCCGGGAGTTTCGCATTTGACTAATTAGCTACTAGTCGGATATGCATACTAATTGATCATCAGGGGTTAATGGTAAATAAGGATAAGATATTCGAAGTCGGGTTCACGGAGACTTCCCACTTCGAGAATGGGACGATCTATGGAGGGTTAATCCGTATGTAGTGATTATATCAATGGACTCTTATTCACTCTATGGGTTGAGTATAAGTATACATCTATAATTGGTAGAGTTCGAGCCGGATTTATGGTGGCGTAATCCCGGAATTAATAATTAATGTACTTATTACATTCGACGAATAATTAATTATTGGAGCTACGGTTATAGGTCCATGGTCCCCGATGTGGCTTCTGTAATTCGGACTAATAATCTTGTTATTTGGGCCTCAGTGATAATTAATTGGCTGGGCTAATTAATTGATATGCATGGATATTATTTAGTTGGGCTAAATAATATAATACACATAAAAGACATTTTTTGTGGGCTTATTAACCCTAAGTGTGGCGCCATTTTATGTCTCTAATTAGCACAAGAATTAATTTTCTTGTGTTATGGAAAATAAAAGATATTCTTGTTATATGATTGGTTGTATGACTTGTTATTTGATTTCCTATTGGTCAATACATGTAACAATTAGTCATTAAGGAAAATATCTTTTTATTTTGTTTAATTAATTATTTATTTAATTAATTAAAGCTTGGAGACCAAGGATTTACTCTCCTATAAAAGGAGAGTTATTCCAAGGGTAATTGGCAATGAAAAATTCGACCACCACACTTGTAAAAGAGAGAAAAAATTGTTTTTCTTGTCTAGGGTTTTTAGAAGAAGAAAAGGTGTTGCATATCAAGGAGGTTCGTGTATCAAGAAGGGTGTCCACCAACCGCCGTTTGGAGAACACATCGGAAGATCTTGGCTTCTCTTCCTACTATTGGTAACATGATCTTAACCCATTGTAGTAGTTTAAGTCCTTTAATTATGTATTGTGATGTATAAGTCGTGATCCATCCGCTGCGCGTAGATCTAACTCGTTTAGATCTAAGAACCTGCATCCTTCATGGTCATACTGAGACAACCTAGCATGTCAAACAGACCGTAAATATGCAGCTGGACGAGAGAAAAAATAAGAAATTTGGATAGCTTATTGATTAGGTTGATTAAAATGGATCCTAAAAGTCTCTGTGAAAAAGATTATTCAATATATAAAGGCCATCACAAATTCAGGGCACAACCAGTCTCTTAATCTAGCATATAACCATAATCATGCAACAAGCTTTATAGGACTAGAGCAACAGACATTCATTTCAGGCAACTAAACTAACCCTACACATTGTAACATCACACACTTCAGAAATTCTTATATGTGCATGTTTATTTGACCGAATTTACATAATGTCATAATGTTATAATGTTTTCTTTCACTTGTGATTGTTTTTGTTCCATCCCAAAAGACTACTGTAAGTGGGCTCATCCACACTATCATGTAAAACTTATTGTCAACCACAAGAGTAATACAATACAACACATCAACTAAAGACACCACTATACAAAGAATATGATAATTTCATTGAGATACTCATTAGAGCTCAAAAATACCTCTTGATTACAAACTAATATTTAAATTCCATTGTGTTCCAAAAGACAAGATATGGATAACACTCATTCAAATGCTCTAATGTCAAATAACAAATTCATAATTTAATGATTTAATGTACTTAGTTGATTACTTTACCTTCTAATCAACCTAATGAACATAGTGTTAATGGGGGCTATGATGATTTTTTGAACATTATACCCAATTGATTTCTTACAACTGTTTTCCATGTGATGACATTATAAGTGTAATACTAAAGTTAGTTAAAATCTAGTGGATACAAGACAGTTTACAAAGTAGTAGGCATACTAGTACTCGGATAAGATTTCAAGACTCATACAAGCAAATGATCAAAACAAGCTGCAATATTTAACAGGTTGTTAGATGTTAAAGTGAACTTCAGTATCAAACTAGACTTTGGCAAAGACTCATGTAAAAATCGGAGCAGGAAATTTGGACAGAGAATATACCTAATGCAATCATGGCTTAGGCATATAGATTAGCTCAAGCTATAAAGGTTCTAATTGATTATAGGGCCGATTATGAACTCGAGTTGCGGACTCATAGTAGCAGGCTACACAAGATAGTTAGGAACATGGATATAGTATATAAGTATATATGTATGTGTATGCATAATTGAAAGCTAGAGCATGAAAGCAGCATTTTAGTATATTTCTTAACAAAGAAACTATGAATCAAATTCTCCAAAGGCAAAACGCAAGATTCATCGATGACTTAATTTAAAGAGCAGGATGGTCCAAAGAATCTACTGTAACAATAAAGTAAACTAAATTCATAAATCCACATCGAAATCCAGCAAGGACGGACATACATTAACAATGGGAAGCAATAGCAAAGGACACACGTGATAGGAGAAAAATCACCACAATAACTTAATTCCAAGTCAGAAAGCCAAAGCATATCAACCAGTTGATGAACTGCATAATATTAACAACCCAGACATTGATAAAAGACCTAGCAACAAAATCCACCAATGCAAAAATATGAATCATGAAATAATGGGGATATAATTGAGCGAATTAATTCACCATCATAATTTTTAACTAAAGCAGAATATGAATAAAAAAAAAACACAAAACAGAGTAGCAAACAAGTCATGAACAAGTTACATCATAGTAGGCAAACCAAAGACCTTAACGAAAGGCAAAGACTATGCAAATAAAATGCACAGAACATGTGTGAAAAAAGATCAGCAAGCAACAAAGCATATTACAACTTTTAGTAGGCAGGTGAAAGATTACCAACTCAGCAAAATGGCATTCAGATAGAAGCTACAAGTCAGATTCAAAACAACAGGCCTCTTGGACTTAACAAAACTGAATACAAACATGTACTTGTCCTCGATAGAAGCAGGACGCAAGACTTAATTATGACTTGGATAAACAACTTCTAGGCATGAACTAAAACAGAACTGAGATTCTGCAAAAAGATTATCAAGACTCATACAACAGCAAGAAAGCCTGAACTTGTACAGACATGAATTCTTATCAGGTACAACAAAATAGAGGCAAGTCGCAATAGCCAGAATCATGACTTGAACTAAAACAGATTACTAACCAATCCTAATGGCTCATTCACAAGCTTCACTTAAACACATTGTCAAGGTAATTCAAGACATACAAATATCTTGCAAGACCCAACTTAAAAGAAACAAATTCCATAGCCAAAAACAAAGCATCTTGCCAAGAAAACATATCAAATACTTGACTACACCAATGCATAATGTTTCTTTATCCATAAAGGTAGCACACCACCACAAATCATCTTGATGATAGATAGCAACAATGGAAAAGATGAATGAATTCATACTCAAACAGATAAAAAAAGACAGACCATATTGAAGATCACAATTTAAGAATTGATATGTGTATCATATTGCCTAATTTTAAGATAAATATCTGTAGTTGAAATATTATATGTGGCAAGTTGTGCATTCGGATATTATTAATTGCAGCACCTAGGCATAGACGAAGCTCACAAATCCATAGCATTTTCAGCAGTTACCTCAGTAATCACAGTACACCAATCTATATTATTCAAAAAAAAAAAATGAAATAAGCATAACTAAATTAAAAGATTAAACTGATAGGGTACTAACCATTAACAACCTCAACCGTGGCTTTTCATCGTCGTCTTGTTCTCTTCCTACTTGTCCATAGAATGCATATGCAATCTTCAGAATCAAATGAAAATTTGATCCAGAGTTTGAATCAAAGATAAAAAAAAGGACAACAAAAATCAATAATGGTCAGCATTTTAAAGTAGTAAATAATGTCATTCACACACAATATAATAGACTAGAACAAAAGTAGAAGTGCAATGAGAAGACAGAGTTACCTTTGTAGCTTTTCAAAATTGCAATAGATTTTTTGGGTAAAAGAATAAACAGAAAGTCCTCATATCATACGAGCAGAAACTTAAAAGTACATGGAATGATACAACAAAATCATTATAAAGAACAAAAGCACAACCAAATCATAGGTAAAAAGGAGGACAAAAGGCAAAAATGCAAGAAGGCATGCAGAACACCCAGATCAAATCAACGAAAGGGTGAGAAGGGAAAAAACCATGGATTTGAGACGAAATGAAGTGGACACCAGATCTCTGCTTCATTGCTGTTGTGTAGGCCACCGCCGCCACCCCCCGGTAAAAGTGGAACGGAGTAAGGTGAAACTATGTGTGTTATATCACGACTCAATGAGGGAAGACGAAATGAACTGGCCATCTGCTAGCAGCTTTGTTGTTGTTGAAGGGTCAGTCGCCCCGTCGCCGATCGTTGAAGGAGAAACAAATGGTTGGTAGAGTTTGAGACTAAGGAGTTGCGGCTAGGTTGGGATAACATCTGAATGTGAGGGATGGGTGTGTTGTTGTTTTTGATAGAGTTTAGGATTATAATAAATATTAAACCTTAGGTTCCAAAAATAATAAAGTAATAGAAATTATGAATAATGAGAAGATTTATTGTATTTTTTAGAAGGAGAAATACGACAACTAATGAGGAGAAATAATAATTGGTCATCAACCGACAAAATAATTCAACTCTCCTCATTATAAGTATCATTTAATGATGAAATTACAGCTCATCATTAAATTCTCCTCATTAAAATAGAGTTTCTTGGAGTGATAGGTTATCAATCAGTAGGCTGTAATGTCTGCATAATCACATCAGGTCAATGGTTAAACCATACTCCCACTGCATTAGGGTGTATCGATATTCTGATATGTTTCAGTAGTATTCATCAGCGTAATCCCCAACAACCAATGTTGGAGTCTGATTAAATCAGATACTAACTCGTTGAGTAACTATACTTCGAGATCTAAGGTTGGTATTTTAACATTCTTTTAGAAAGGATGTAACAGTGTAACCGTCACGATCCGATCTCAAGAATCTTATAACCAACCTTTTACTCATTGCATTAAGATATTTCACGAACAGTCACCATATGAACGTGTATACAAAATTTCCAGTCCTACCTTCAAGCAATAGTGCTAAATGCCTCTATATGCGGAAGTGAGGTAAATGTAATTCACTCCTTATCCACAAATTCATAGGCATCTTCTGGGTAGACTTCTCGGTATTACATAATAATATGAACCATTATTTTGCAACCAATATCTTAATTGAGTTAAGCAGTGTAATGTTGCATGTCAATAACTATACAAGACAATACATGGTTTATCCTTTCAGTGAAATCGTTTCACTCGGAGGTAGGCCAAGCATCAGTGCCAAAACTATGCTATAGCCTATATCTGAGCATGGAATAGTCGTTTCTCTGGAAATATCAGAGATTCCTCCAAATATTCAGATAGACTAATCAGTGTTTTGAGTATTCGTCTGACATAGTGTCAGCCACTCAAAAGCTCCCACTAGCTTGTATCTTTCATAAGAACCCGAAGGTCAGTATGAACAAGCTACGTTACTTATTCAGCTCTATTACCCTTTCCATATTGAAAGGGTAACTTAATCATTTTTCCTTTGCGATAGTGTTCTTAGACAGGAAGATAGGAATCACCCTTAGCTAGTCTTAAGATCTTACCTTTAGGATATATGCACCAATTAATAGATGCTGAAGAATCGTTTATCTAAATACGAAAACTGTTTGCCTTAATAGTTTATGATGTGTTACATATACCTTTTCAGCAATACTTAGTGGTTCTGACTTTATCAGACAAAAGTCTGAGTCTCATAATCGTATACAAATGTCATATTCACTTCTTTAAGGCAACTATATTATCGATGTGAAAGTGAATCTATTTGTTCCAACGAATCTGAAAATAGAAATTATATTTCTCTGATATTCAAGGATTAAAATCCGAAATTTATTTCCTTATATCACTCCCACTATCTTAGCTGAAATAACTGACCGTTGTCTACTCTTCATCATGAATGCCCAGCTACCTTGTTCTTACAAAAGAACTTTAGCTTCTGAGTCAAATTACTCGGGTAAGAAAGTCTCGAAGGATTCATAGGTTGGTGATCCGTAATCACATTCCTTATCCAAGACTGCTTTGGATTATTTCTTGGAGAGCTGCTGTAGTATGAAGATATGCTGGAGGTTTTGGTTTGAATTAGCAGCTGTGGAGACCTGAGGGATGACTGCTATGTTGCTTAGGGTGTTGCTGCAGCATGAAGAATTATAGCTTGAGCTTGGACTCTTTATTTTGGTTTGTTTTTTTCGTTGTATTTTCCTTATTTGGGCTGGTTTTTTGCCAATGTGTGAGGCCCATACTCTTTCCTTGGCACCCGATTTTTCCCGCACCGGGTTTTTCGGACCAGGGTTTTAAGGAGGTGGGGTAGCACATTGAAGACATCTTTAGTAGAGAGGAGGCCATGGATGGCAAAACCTTGTAATACTTTTTATTAATAAAATTTACAAGTTTATTAAAAAAAAAAAACCACATTCCTTATCCTATACTTTCTTTTATTAATATTTCGGTTAAGCCTTTAACTTATTTAGTTTAAATGACTTACGCTTGTAGACATTTACTGTTGGTCCCTTGAAAAGGCTAACACAAGTTTAGGTGGGGTGAATAAACTTGTCACCAAAAACTTTCCCAAACCGAAAAGCCCTGGAGGCTGAGTTTTGCCAAACTCAAAGCGATACTCATTTCATTTTTTTTTTTTTTTTTTTTTGAAAGGAAGCTCAGTTTTGTTCATGTCCTTTAACTTGTGCGTAGTTCAGCTAACTCAACTGAGTATAAGTCAATACTGACTTATATTTAGTCTTGTTAACTGGCAGCGGATATAACTAGCCTTTGTGCAATAGATGTGTCAATAAAAATCTTGACTTTCTATGTATCAGTTCTGTGCTGACTCAGTGTTTGCTGAGTGATAATGCAACAAATAAAACAAACACAAGTGCATAAAGTAAATCAACACAAGATTTGTTTATGGAAGTTCCGGGTAGTGTAATCCCATATGTCTCCCCTTCTCTTGTGGTGTAGGAGGTATCACTAGAATCTTGAGATAACCGTTACAAAATCCTAACACAATGACAGTCCTTGACGACACCCTAGTTTCACTTGTCTACACATAATGAAGAAAGGTAGGATTGCTCCTTCATTACGCATTACTCGATCTTCGGAGGTGGAATTGCTCCTTCACCACTCACCACTAACACAAACACATCCATGATCGCACCAACAATTGTGGCAACCAAGTTGCAAACTGTATGACGAAAGGTGGAATTGCTTTCTTCAAACTATGCACGACTAACCCTTTTTCACAAAGGTTAGGTTTAGAATTAATCAAGAGATTAATTCAATGAGCTATCGATTCTTCCGGATCGGCTTTGTAGCTCCAAGATGCCTTCTTTCCCCTTAATGGGTTCTTTGGATCTTTCTTTGAAATCTTCAAGGCAATTCCATTGGCTTCCCTTTCTAGATATATATCTAATCGATTTTACGGATCTGGATCTTTGGATATTTTCTTGTAAAGCTCTTTTTCTGATCCTTCTCACTTTTTCCTCCAAGTGATTCTCTTGTGTATTTATAGGGGCGATGTAACGGTCACTAGCTCTTGTAGCCGTTACACTTGTCGTTTAGCCAACGTTCATATGTATGCGACCTTTGTCGTATTTGTTAATTCAAATTCAACAAGGCCTTAACTCGCTTTTTACTCTACTAAACCGAGTACCTTGTATACTTAACATCGACTTTAATTGACTAAGTCAGAGTACACCATTCAGTTTCTTCTTTTCCTGGTAACTGATAATCTTTGTCCTTAAGATTATTCAGTTTTTCATGATCTATAGTTCAGTTTCAGGTCACTACCGACTTGCCTGAATCATGACTTATAGTCACGACTTAATCAGCTTCTAACTGAGTTTGCCACCTCAGTTCTTCAGTCTTTTGTAACTGAGTCTGTGTCCCTCAGTTCTTCAGTCTTCTAGATAAGCCAACTGAGTCTGTGACCCTCAGCAAACTTATCTTCTTCAGTTCTTGCATAACTGAGTTTTAACCCTCAGTTCTTCATGTGCATACTCAGTTTTCTTGTTGTGACTCAGTTTCTTGTTGTGACTCAGCTGTTCGCCTAGTTCCTATTCAATTACAATGCTTGTCTGAAAAAACCTATACAAGGTTTAGACTCTAGATAGAACTTATACATTTTCTCTAGACCATTTCTTGCTTCTTCTTCCATTATGCACTATAACAGTTAGTTATGACTTCATCATCATAGGTTGTAAGTGATTTGTCTAATTACTTGACGAATCATCATCAAAACATAAATAATATTTCCAACAATTTCCCCCTTTTGATGATGTATCATAACCCTCCTTAAAAGAAATAATAAAAGAATAATGCAGGAAATCATAACAAGTCAAATTAAGATAACAAACAAGAAGAGCTGAATTCATTACAAGAATAAAGTCTAAAACAAACTGAGTTAAAACTGAATAGAATTACAACTTTTCTTTTTCAAGTGCCAACATCTTTTCTCCAAGGAAAATGCTTGTTTTGGTTTCTAGGAGTCTTCTTTCTTTTCCTTCTTCAACTGATTCGCCATCTCTAGGCTTGATTTCTAGATATTCAACGATCAACTGATTAGCCTCTTCATTATCATGATTTTTGAGCTTTATCAAGATTTCTTTGATCTTCTCATTCATCATCATTTCTTCTTCTTCTGAAATAAGACTATGTTCCTCTTCCTTAGTCTTTTCAGCTTTTCTTTCTGGTTCCAATTTAGCTTCCCCTTAGTTGTTTTCTCTTTATCTTCTACTGACTTTTTCAGTCTGATATAGATTGCAAGTTTCCTTCTGATATTCATCACAGCTCTAACTGAGGTCTCTTCATCTTCCTCAGTTCTTGTTTCTTTGAAGGTTTCTTCTGCGATCAGTTTTTCAATCAAACTATCAACTGCTTCTCCATTCTGTCGAATTGCAAGTAGATCGGCATCTACTTGTTTGTCTTGTTCTATCACCAACTGTTTGGCATAGATTTCTTCAGCATTTTCAGCATCAGTTCAAGTTTTCTTTTCATCACCTTCAGCTTTATCTTCCCCAATTTTTGAAGACGAGCTAAAGCTTTCTTCAAATAACTTGCGCAAGGTGATGATGTTGGAAAAATTGTTTAAGCCTGAATAGTGTGTTCTTCCAATCAACTCATGAAGATTGAAAAGATTCTTTTGTAGAGTCAGCATCACACCTTCAATGATTTCTTTCAATCTTTCCAATTTTTCTTCAATTGTTTCAGTTGATTGTTACTGAGATGTTTCAGTTGCAGACATGCTTGTGGATGCTTCATGGGCCTGAGATGAGGTACTGGCCTCAGGATAATAAAAATGAGCATCATGACTTGTCAGTTTCTTTTCATATTCAGCCTCACAAAATTCACTATCTTCCAAAGCTTCCCTTTGTTCATCAGTGTACTCTCTATGCATCTCAGTTGGAGGTTCACTTTCTTCAGTTTTATCAATCTCGCTTCCTTCGCTTCCTTCAGTTTTACTTTCCTCACTTTCGCCAAACTCACTTTCTTCAGTCTCATTCTGTTCACTCATTACAGTTTCATTCTGTTCACTCTCTTCAGTTTCATCCTCAATTTGAATAACTTCTTCAGTTTCAGTTTTTTTTCTAAAACTTGTTCCAAGTCCTCTTTTGTCTTCTGAGAGTCCTTTCATCTAAATTCACACTTCCTCTTGAACTTGAATCTGAAACTTCACTTGATTCTTCTTCAACAATATTCATTTTCTTCACTCCAGTGGACACTGATTTGTGTTCCACTTTTGTTCTTGTGGATGTTGAAATAGAGAAATGATCTAGTATCTTTTGAACTGGAAAAGTGAATCCCTTTTTCAATAACAACTTTTCTCCAGTAGCTTTTCTTTCTTTGACTCTTTCTTTCTCGTCTGAAATATGTTTTATCAATTGATTGAGAACAAATTTGTTCCAATCAAATCTCTCTTCAAACCAAATAGCATATATCAGCTTTAGTTTATCTGTTGAGAGAGTGTAGAAATTCCGGCATGACCAATGACATTTTTGGTCAGAAGAATCGTCAAGAATGTGAATTCTTGTTTTTGCTGATAGATGGATCCGATGAAGTTCTTCTCCTCTTTGTTGACTGCAGTAACACTCCAAAGCTTGCATTTTTCTTCATTTCCAAACGTAAGAGATGAAGATCCTCCGATTATGTCCAAGCCAAACACCAGTGAAAGCAACTGTTCATCAACGGTAAAGCTCTTATCTTGAACAATTGTTTTGAAGATTTTTCCATCATTGACGATTTCGGCATTTTTGTAGAAGTCTCTGATGCCGTCTGGACTCAAAGTAGTGACTTTTGTATCAATCAAGTTTTCCAATCCTCGAATCTTCATGATCTTGTTCACAATCCGTTTTGATAGAGTGTAGTTTGAATACTTTTGACAAAATTCATCCAGGTGGTGATTCCATTATCAATATTGTATTGCTCCATTGATTTCTGAATTAGGGATTTTTTTTGGAAAATATTGAATGCTTTAAATTTGGATGAGCAGGATTTCGTCAAGATTTTGTTTTGCAATCGTTTTCAAATAAGAGTCGTGTCACAATCAATGGGATTTTGTAAGGATGTACATCTACTTCTTTTTCTCCCAGATTGACACGTGGCATTGAGTGATTTGTCATGTCAGCCCAAGCGTCAGATGGTAGCTGGAAAGTTTTCTGCTTTTGACCAATATGTCCTTCATCAGCTTTTGTTTAGAGGTCAGTTTTCTCAGGATTCAGCATTGAGAACTGACTCGGCATGCAAAACAGTTTTAAATTTTCTTCGGTACTTTTTGGGTCCGGCTGGATTAGTTACTGAAGTATTATTTTCAGTTTCTTCGATGAGAGAATTAAGCTTTCTCATTTCTTTTCTAGATAAACTATTACGCTCAATCTTAGTTGATTGCACAAGGATTCTTTTAGATTTATCATTCTTAGTTTCCTTGTGTAATCCACTAGACCTTCCAGTAATTTGATTTCCAGAATTTTCATTCTTTGAAATCTCAATACTGGGTAGGGGTGGGAAATTATCATTGATTTTGTCAAATTTACTAGACATTAATCTTTCAGCAAGATTTGACATCTCAGTTTCAAGAAACTCATTCCAATCTTTTGCTTTGTCAAGTTCTTTGTCTTTTAATTTCAGTTCCAACGTAAGTTTTTCAGTTAACATGACAAGATCAGAGTTTCTCTGGCTGAGTTCAGTGAACGATGACTGAGTTGAAGAATTTACATTTTCTCTATGATTTGATACAACTTTAATGTTCGACTGTACATTCCCTTATTGCTCTGATGAATCTTCTATATCGATAGTTACTTGCAACAACTTCTTTTCTTCTTATTCTGAGAGATCTCTTAGTGATGGAACTCCTCTGGATTTGTTAATATAAGCATTGAAGTTTGTATCCACATCATCACTGAGTTGAGGTTCTGGATTTGTATGCAGATTTGTCGCACTGAACCATTCAACTATTTGATCCTGATAATCAGATACATTTTGCAAACAGTTAGTCAGGGGGTGAGTAAGCCAACTCTTAATTGTAGATGTTGTCATTGAAATCAAACTATGTGTTTTTACAACTGATACAATGAGGGTCTTCAACAACTGGTTGCTTAAAACAAAAGTACTGTTCCGATACCAATTGTTGGTATAGGAAATAACTGATGCACAGTTATCTCATTGAGCAGTAACAACCCGGATCTCTTCCAAAAAGAAGGAACCGCTCCGATACCAATTATTGGTCCCTTGGAAAGGCTAACACAAGTTTAGGGAGGGTGAATAAACTTGTCACCAATAAATTTCCCAAAACTGAAAAAGCCCCAGGAACTGAGTTTTTGCCAAACTCAAAGCGATACTCATTTCGCTTTTGTTCTCGTCCTTTAACTCTCATGGAGTTCGGCTAACTCAATCGAGTATAAGTCAATACTTCGACTTATATTTAGTCTTGTTAACTGGCAGCAGATATAACTAGCCTTTGTGCAATAGATGTGTCAATAAAAATCTAGACCTTCTATGTATCAGCATCTTTGTCGACTCGATTATGCGGTATTTCTTTGAGGATGATGCAACAAATAAAACAAACACAAGTGCATAAAGTAAATCAACACAAGATTTGTTTATAGAAGTTCCGGGTGGTGTTATCCCGTACGTCTCCCCTCCTCCTGTGGTGTAGGAGGTATCACTAGAATCTTGAGATAACCGTTACAAAATCCTAACACAATGACAGTCCTTCACGACACCCTAGTTTCACTGTCTACACATAATGAAGAAATGTATGATTGCTCCCTTCATTCTACACACTGATCTTTCGGATGTGGAATTGCTCCTTCGCCAGCTCACCACTAACACAAACACAGTCCATAGACTGCACCAACAGCTGTGGCAACCAAGTTGCAACCGTATGAAGAAAGGTTAGGTTTAGAATTAATCAAGAGATTAATTCAGTGAGTCGTCCGATTCTTCCGATCTCGGCTTTGTAGCTCCAAGATGCCTTCTTTCCCCTTAATGGGTTAATGGATCTTTCTTTGAAATCTTCAAGGCAATTCCGTTGGCTTCCCCTTTTCTAGATATATATATCTAATCTGATTTTCTGGATCTGGATCTTTGGATATTTGCTTGTAAAGCTCTTTTTCTGATCCTTTTCACTTTTTCCTCCAAGTGATTCTCTTGTGTATTTATAGGGGCGATGTAACGGTCACTAGCTCTTGTAGCCGTTACACTTGTCGTTTAGCCAACGTTCATATGTACGACCTTTGTCGTATTTGTTAATTCAAATTCAACAAGGCCTTAACTCAGTTTTCTACTCTACTTCGAAACTGAGTACCTTGTATACTTAACATCTGACTTTAATTGACTAAGTCAGAGTACACCATTCGATTTCTTCTTTTCCTGTAATCGATAATCTTTGTCTTTAAGATTATTCATTTTTCAAGATCTATAGTTCGGGCCAGTCACCACAGACTTGCTCGAATCGACTTATAGTCACGACTTAATCGACTTCTAACCGAGTTGCCCCTTTAGTTCTTGAGTCTTTTGTAATCGAGTCTGTGTCCTCGTTCTTGATTTTCTAGATAAGCCAACTGAGTCTCGTGACCTCGCCGAACTTATCTTCTTGAGTTCTTGTATAACTGAGTTTGAACCTTCAGTTCTTCATATGCATACTCAGTTTTCTTGTTGTGACTCAGCTGTTCACCTAGTTCCTATTCAATTACAATGCTTGTCTGAAACAACCTATACAAGGTTCAGACTCTAGATAGAACTTATACATTTTATCTAGACCATTTCTTGCTTCTTCTTTCATTATGCACTATAACGGTTAGTTATTACTTCATCATCATGGGTTGTAAGTGATTTGTCTAATTACGTGACGAATCATCATCAAAACATAAACTAGCAGTTTATAAGAGTTGACACTACTCGTAAACTGTGGGATGTCTGGTGAGATTGATACCAAATCATTCTCGTCATTTTTGAACTTTTGTTTTGTCTCTCGCTCAGCACGAGTGACAACAGTCACATCAATGTCACTTATGCTTGTAGGCTAAAGAGGAACATCCTCTTCCGAAGAATTAATTTGAATTCTCGATTGCTGAGTTCAACGTTCTTGTTACTTTTCCACTTTTACGAAGTCATCATCAGTCAATTTATCATGTTTAGCTGTTTAGATACCTTGAGATGATATGTAGTTGCGAAAATAAATTTTGATAGAAATGTAAATCAAATCATACACCACAATATATAATAATTTTAAAAATAATAAATGTGATGTCATGTATGCAATTTATCCTACCATTCAAAGGATTTAATCTTACACCTACAGTGCCGCCGTAGGGTAGGTCAAAGAGGTGATGATTAAATTGAGACAATCTCTCTCAACAATTAAACCAATTGAGAATCAAATATCCCCATTTAGTTGTTGATTACCTTGCTTTTTCAGGCAAGATATTTCCAAAAATATCCTTGTGAGTGTAACCTATTGTTTCAGATTTTTAAGTACGCTCCGAGTATGCCGCTGTAGGGTAGGTTAGTGACCCGACGAGAACTCAAAATCCTATCCTTTTGGAAACCAAGCTTTGAATTTTGATAGCGGTGAAGGCCATCTGTAGGGGGCCGAAATCAAAATAGCACGAGGCGTCACCATTCTCTCACGTGCTTGTGTCAACAGTAGAGGCCGTGGGGTCGGTTGTCACCTTCCCCGCTCCCACTCGTTATTTTAAAATTAGTTAGTCTTATTAGGATTTTCAGAATTTATTTTCAATCCGAAAAACAATAAATCACGGATATTTAAATTAATCCTTCCACTAGTTCATCGGTTCCAAATACCGTCTAACTAGTGTCACTTATTCACAACTTTCCAATTTCTCGGATTTACAAATTCTTTGTGTAGACACTACACAATTAAAATTCACCAAGAATTTTATAATCCCAATACATTAGAACTTTATGAATTTTCTACCAAATCGAAAAACAATAAATCACAAATTTAAAGCTCCCACTAGTTTATCGGTTTCAAATACCATTTAATTAGTGACCCTATATCCATGTTTTTTCAATTTATCAATTATTTAGAAATCTTTCGAGTAGACAGAACACAATTAAAATTTCCGAAGAATTTTATAGTTCTAATTTTTTAATGACAAAAATTTTAGGATCGTAGAATTTTATCTCAATAACTTGAAAAAAATAAATCTTGTAAAGCAATCACCAACTTATCGGTATTAAACCCTGGCTGAGCTTTAACTGAGTTCACCGAATGGTGTCGGGATTGTCTAAGCCGATCCGTCCTCTTCGTTGGTTCATATACAACTACTTGATGAATCGGGCTAAGGCTGCCCCATTGAGCCGAAACTCGCCGGATAGCTTGACCTTGCTGGACCCCCGACGCTAACGTTGCACGTGTGTGGGTGCTGGGTTGAAAATCGGGCTAAGATTGCCCTATTGAGCCTTAACTCGCCGGATAGCTTGACATTGCCGGACCCCCGTGGCTAACCCCGCACTTGGACGGACATGTCGAGTCGAGCCGAAGTCCTGTTGTCGCCCGAACCAATTTTTGAACCTTTTTCTCAGTTGGTGTGCAACATTTCTGGATTTTGCAATTTTTCAATTATTACAATTCTTTTATGAAGTCACTACATAATTAAAATCCATGAATGATATTTAGATCCCAAAATTAAATTTACCGAGTGAATTTTATTTTAGCATGTGAATTTTATATCCCGATTAAATTCTGTTCATTTTAATTTTTTTAATTAATTACCTAAATTAATCAAAATTAATTACGTCTCATACATGCCTAATTAATATCACGATTAATTATGTACATGTATGCATATGCTAGGAGTTGAATTCATGAATATGATGTATGACATGGTTATATCACATAAATAATCACAAGAGAAAATAAATACGAAAAATAAACCATTGAGATGGACCGTTGGTACCCCTGTATCTAATCTATTTTATAGAAAAAAGTCCTAAACCCAATTTAATGGATTTACTAATTTCTAATTAAAAGAGAACAGTGGACGATCTGTATATTAATTAGCCGACCGAAATCTTCACCTAAATACTAGTAGCCAAACTGGTCAGCTTGCTCTTCCTCCATGCAATACGTCGCGAGTTCGACACGCAGCAGGAGCGGATTTCTTTTTGCATATTTTTCCAGAAATTCGAAAAGTAGGAAAAAAAATTGTATCCAATGTGACATGAACAATAGATGTTCAAGATGCTAAACTTGTGTCTTCACCACTAAGCTGCCGACTTGCTTTGTTGTTCTTCTTCTAATTTTTAATTAAATAGAGCAGTGCCGTCGAAATAAAATTAATTCTAGATACTAGAAAATTAAATTACAACAAATAAATTACATAATTTTCTATGCCAAAAAAAAAATTGGGTTTACAATAGATCTAATGGTAAACAAGTACCAGCCCCAATCCATCTCGTCAACCAAAACATTCAACCACGCATATATAATAAAACAAATAAAAGATGCATTATTATTCTATTCCACTCCTTATTAATTAATTATGCAATCAAGATCGCAAAATCGCTTTAACCTGGCTCTGATACCACATGCTGGATATACAGAAACCCGAATCCGGATCCGATCCATAATTGGATCGTCAGATCTGATTCTCAGTACCGATCGAGACACTCGATCTAGCATAGCAGAAACTACGAATAAAATCGCATGCGATTTTACCACGATTCGATTCGCATAAATAATTAATAACTACAATAAGGTTAGTAGATTTACCAAAACCGGAGAGAGACGATAAATCGACATAAGGGAGAAGCCGTAGTCTTCCGGATTGTATCTCCTAGCGACGACTGGTGGACGTCGATCCTCACCGTAGAACCTCCTCGAATATGCACCTAGGTTTTTCTTCTCTAAATGACTAAGGCAAGAAACTAATTTTTCTTCCTTTTATTTTGGTGTGTGGCGCAATTATTGTAGTGTAAATTGTGTTAGGAGGAACTCTCTTTATTTAGGAAACTAACTAGTCAAGAGAGTTATCCTTTTCACATCACAATTACCTATTCCCATAAGGAAAAGTTATTTTTGCTACAAAAATAATAGATAATTCCCAAAAAATCAATCTCTTTATTTTTCCATTAATTATCCAACAAATGGATAATTAATTAATTACACATATGACATAATCTAGAAAAATTTCTTTTTCTAATTTATCACATAAAATGGCGCCAATATTGTCATTAATTTTAATTGAAAATTTCTTTTCTATTTTACATATTTTCTACCAAATAAATAAAATTCGCATATTCATTAAATAGACCAACTATTTAATTTATTTTCGAGGTTCCATAAAATGAGAAAACACTCGCGTGTTGGGAGCCAACCCGGGGACCATGGACCTATAACCAGTAGCTACAATAAATTGAATAAAATATTCATCGAACAGAATATTCCGGAATTACGCCACCATAAATCCGAAACTGAACTCTATCGATTATAGATATAACATATTCTCAAAACGTCGAGTCAAGTCGATAAGAGTCCGTTGATATAATCATCACATGTAAACTAACTCTCCAAAGACTATCCGTAATGATGTAAGGTTATTTCTGTAAACCTTCTTCAATATATCTTATCCTTATTTACCATTAACCCACTAGTGATCAGTTAGTTCATAAAGAATACGAACTCCGTGGATCGATCAGTTTCTAGGATTAACAAATAAGGGGATTGTCTTTCTACTACCCGCAGGAAGGAATGGATTCCATATCTGTGAGACACACACTTCTCACTCATTCCAGAATAGTGCCAACATCAATTTAATTTGGACCGTGCCTCTTAGTGATCCTCAATGAACACATCAAACCCTATCCTGAAACAAGTAGGAGTCTGTAATCACTTCAGGATTAAGGTTAATCCATACGTGATCATCTTGTGCTTTAATAAGATTTCGCAATCACGGAATTATATGAGAAACACGGATTAAATTGGTCCAGTCTTATATGACTACTGTTAGGTGTAATGCCCGAAAGACAATTTTTGTAATTGTTTTATTTAATAAATGAAATGATGTTATTATTCATATTTATTATTCTCATATTCACCGATGTGACAATAGTATTTACACTACTGTAAAACCCTAAGTATATCGTTTATGTAATCACTTAACTCGGTGTATGGTATATACACGGGAGGATTGAGTTAGTGAAGATGTACTTAAAATACAATTAGCCCGTAGTGAAGTTAATCGAGAGTATCGGGTCTCTCCTTTAACGCGCTATTAATGCGCCCGAACACGATTGGTGTGATTGTCTTATCCGGACTTTCGGTTAAGAGAACCTAATGGGGCATTTATATATGATAGATATATCATATAGAAATTTGGACCGATTTGATTAGAGTTCACGATATAATTCCGTAATCGAGAAGTCTTATCGAATCAATGGATGATCATATTTATGGATATATCTTAATCTGAGGTGATCACAAATCCAACCGCTTGAATCGAGTATGAAGTTTGACTTGACGGTTAAGGATTACACCGAGTCGTAGTGGTCCGAATTACCCCATCTTGGCATTGTCTTTGGATTGAGTGAGTAGTCCGTGTTATCACGGATACGGAATCCATTCCTTCCATTTATGGAAGTAGATAGACGATTCACTTATTTGTTAATCCTAGAAAGCGATCGATCGCGAGTTCATATTACATCGATTGATCACCCGGTGAGTTGTATGAATTAATTGATCACTAGGGGGTTAATGGTAAATAAGGATAAGAGGTTCTAAAAGGGTTAACGGTAACTTCCGATTTAGAATGAGCAAATCTATGGAGGATTAATCCATATGTAATGATTATATCAATGGACGCTTATTATTATTATCGTGACGAGATAAATATAATCGATAATCGGAGAGTGCGTCTCGGGATTATGGTGGCATATTCCGTGATTGATTTATCGAATATAATTATTCTATAATTATTTATTTGATTTATCGGAGCCGCCGATTATTAGTCCCATTGGCCCCCGACGCGTGCCTCCTAATATAGCATAGCTATTCTCGGACGTCGAATCCTAATAATATTAATTTAGTTCTTGTTGGACTTTATTAAAACGATATGTGAATTAATTGTTTAGTGGATTATTAAATTAGTTGGGCTAAATAATTAAATACACTAAAAGACATTTTTAAGTGAACAGCAAATTAGTGTGTTGACCTTTTTTTGATCTAATTGGTCAAAATATGGTTGGTGCGTGTGACCCTTTTTTGATTAAAAGGTGGCGCCACTTTTTGTGTTATTTAATTATTAAGAAATTTGTTTTCTTGGATAATTATTTAATGTGTGATTTATCTTTTATTTGTTAAATGATAAATCATGGAATATTAGATAATAATATGATTTATCCTAATTTGTTTGGGATAATTATTTTATTTATCTTTTATTTGGAAAAAGGATTAATGTAATAATTATCTCTTAATTATTTAATCCTTGGAGGACAAGGGTTACTCTCCTATAAAAAGGGAGTTCTCCTAAGCCTTAATACACACATAATTTCGACTTTCTTAGAGAAAGAAGAGGAAAAATTCGGCCAAGGGGTTTTGGGGAAAATCTTGGAGATTTTTCCGGGTAGCATATCGGAAGGATTCGAGACGAGAATTTCCTTCCACCGGGAGTTGCTTGGATCACACGTACGGAAGATCGCGGTGCTCTTCACACCAACCTTCATCCTATCCATTGCGGTTCTTCAACTTGGATTTTGAGATCCAAGAGGTATGTTCTACAACCCCCTTGTAGAAGTAGATCTAGTTATTTTATTACGTGTAGTTTATAGATCTAGATCCATAAATCGTTTCCGCTGCGGATGATATTACTAACAGTGGTATCAGAGACCATGGTGATCTATATTTATACGTATAAAATATTAGATCTAGGAGTGGAAAACATGTAGCTTTTATTGTCCAATTTTTGGTCAATGCATGTTTATATATATTTTTATGTTGTTGCGATTGTTGTGGTTGAAGAGATGGATTGGGGTTGGCATTGTTTACCCGTTAGATCTATTGTACACTCATATGAATGATGAAAATTCGTTCATATGAGTATAGGAAATTATGTAATTTATCTTTATTGCAAGTTTAATTTCCAGCAAATAGATCTGTTTAGTAGCTGTTTAGTTATTTCGTGTTTCCCGTTGATCGAACCGTTGAAACGAAGATCCCTCCGGTCAGAATCAAGATTAGACGATGATGATCAACTCCACAAATTTTGGCGTTGATCAGAGTCCGTTTCGATATCCGTTTGATGCTGCGAAGAGGCTGCTGTAACAGAAAAACACAGGATTCACAGAAACACTATCTGTGACTTCCTCGATTTTCTGGGAGAGTTTGGACCGTTGAAAAGCGAATCCGACCGTTCAGATTTATCAAATTTGAGTTTTGGACGTACCATAAAACTTTCAGGTCGATCGGGATTCATCTCGATTCCCGATCTGCCTCAGGAAGTCCTTGATGCAGTGCAGTCAAAGTCTGATTCAGCAGCAAGTTTGGAGGTTTACTGGAGAAAATTGGTAAGTCAAAGCACCGATCCAACCGTCCATATTGAAGTTCAAGGAGTGAAGATAAGATCTGGAAAGTTTCATCCCGATCCGAGTTCGTTTGGTTTCCCGATCATCGAAGAGTTCGTACAGCTGCAGATTTAGTTAGAAAGTAGTAAACCCTAGTTAGGGTTTTGGTTTTATTTTCTAATAGATTAGATACGAAGTGCCAACGATCCATCTCGGTGTTTAAATTTTCCATAATTTATTTTTATGTGTTCGATCATAAAATAGATATAAAAAACGGAATTGCCATGACATGCATCATATCATAAATCCACTCCATGCATACATGTAGAATTTTAATTTTGGTAATTAAAATAGGCATGTATACAAACTCGTGTAATTAGTTGAAATTTAATTAATACGTGGTAATTAATAAATTTAGTAACTAATTAAAGATCCGAGGACGGGTTATGAAATCGTTAGCCTTTAGGTGTGTGTTCTCGTGAACCGCCTTTAAAAAGTCGAAACGAGATCACGTTTTCAATTCGTAGTGTCTACGAGATTGAATGATGGTAAAAGAACAATAAATCTTGGATAAAAACGGTTCGCCTTTAGGTTGGGTGGTCAACTGAGCTTCGCTCAAACGACTTAACCCTCCTAGTGTGATGTATGCACGGGGTCGGCAAGACTAAGCCAAACCGAGGCGGAGGGGTGATTCCTTCTAATCTCAATAGGGCTCTCTTGACCCGATTTTCGTCCGGATCGTCACATACGCTCCAACGAATAGGACGGGTAGGCTTGCCTACGTTACCGACACCATTCGGAATCCTTGATTTGATGTGCTTTTATGTTAACATCAAAAGACGTGGTTAGTTAACCCACCACCACTTCCAAAATATTGAGTGGGAGCGGGAGACGACGACCAACCCCACGGCCTCTACTATAGATGCAAGTAAGTGAGAGAAGGGTGACGCCTCGCGGCGCTTTGATTTCGTCCCCCTACGGATGGTGTTCACCCCTATCAACATTCATGGCTTGGTCTCCGAAAGGATAGGATTTTGGTACTCGTCGGGTCACCGACTTATATCCTACGACGGCACACTCGGGCGTACCTAAGAGATCTCGATATAGTAGGTCACACTCATCAAGGGTATTTTTGATAAATACCTAGGCTAAAAAAGGAAGGTAGTCAATGAATAAAGGGATGTTCGATTCTCGTGGGATATCGATCTCACAAGTTATTCATTGATTTAACCGTTGATCTCTTTGACCTACCCTACTGGCGGTAAGATCGAGATGCAAGGTTAAAACCTTGGAATGGTAGAGTAGACTTAATTTTTAGTTTACAATTCCTAAAATTTAAATATAGTAGTGTTAAACTTGAATCTCATTTTATTTACAGCATTATCCCTTACTAAATTGCTTACAATTTAAAATTGACTAGTATTGACTTCGTTAAAAAGTGGAAAGTAACTAGGACGTTGAACTAGTTAATCGATAATGCAATTATTTCTCGGAAGAGATATTTTCTCTTAAGCCTTTTAAAAACCAGAGTGACATATAGGTATGTCACTAGTGTCATTCGTGTCAAACGAGAGACAAACTTAGTTTGATCAAAGGTGATTACGGACTTTGAAAATTCTTCTAGTGAATTTTCAGTGTGTAGTGACTACACACGTAACCGTTCTAATTGAAAAATCGGAAAATCATGGCTGTTGCTAGTTAGGACGATATTTGGAATCGATGAACTAGTGGGAGTTTTATGATTTGTATTTTTTCGGAAACATTAGAACTGTGTAAGTGTTTACACGACAGATTTTCAAATTGAAAAATTGGAAAATCATAAAATGAAGCATTGCTGGTTAGACGGTATTTGGAACCGATAAACTAGTGGGAGCTTTAATCTTATGATTTGTTGTTTTTCTAGTATATTAGAAAATCCAACAAGTCTGGACAAGTAACACTCGAAATAGACATCCCACGGTTCAAGAGTAGTGTCTACTCAAACGAACCGCCGGTTCAAGACTGTTTCCATTTACGGAAAGTCAAGAATGGGAAAGTATGTTTAAAAGTGTTAGTCATCTAAAACTGAGTTGATTTTAAGGCTAAATTGAAAATTAATCATAGGATAAGGATAGTGATTTCGGATCACCAACCTATGAATCCTTGGCGATTTTCTAGAGCTAAGTTCTTTGGAAGAACAAGACAGCAGTGCATTTAACGATTAAAAGAATAAACAACGGGCAGTTAATTTTAGCTAGAATAGTGGGAGTGATATAAGGAAATGAATCTCGGATTCAATCCTTGGATATCGCGGAAAAATTATTTTCCGTTTAAAATTCGTTGGAACGAAAGGATTTACCTTCTATTCGATAATTTGTTTGTCGTATAGAAAGTGAATATACCATTTGTAGTACGAATCCAAGACTCGGACTTTTGTTTGATAAAGTCAAAACCACTTACAACTGCTGAAATATGTATATAACACATCTTAAGAACTATTAAAAGCAATTGGTTTCTATATTTAGATAAACGCTTCTTCATATTCCATAGTTAGTGCATAGTCCCTAAAAGACAAGACCTGAAGACTGGCTCAGGGTGATTCCTTTCTCCCAGTCTGGTTATATTGTCTCAAAGGTTCAATGACTAAGTTTCCTTTCAATTTGGAAAGGATAATGGTTATAAAGAAGTAACATTGCTTGTTCATGACGACCTTCGGGGTCTGATGAAAGAAACAAGCTAGTAGGAGCTTCGAGTAGTGACTTCTTGTCGATAACTATTCAAAAACTCCGACAAGTTTATCCAAAATATTTTGAGGTTTTCTCTGTTTTCAACATGAGATGGAGTATTCTATACTCAGAAATGGGCCATCACATAGTCGTAGGGACTGATGCTCGGCCTGCCTTATAGTGAAATGCTTTCACTAGGTGAGAAACCGTTAAATTGCCTTTACATAGTTGTAGATGTGCCACAATACACTGCTTAACTCAATAAAGATATTGGAAGTGAAATAACGGTTTACATTGAAGTGTAAAACCGAGAAGTCTACCTAGAATATGCTTTGGAATTAACGGATAATGAGTGGATTCGGTTCACCCAAATTCCGTCAATATAAGCATTTAGCACATGATGCTTGATGGTTTGACTGGGAATTTCACATACACGTTCGATCAAGAACCAATCATTATATATCTTGTAGCATTGAGAAAAGGTTCGTTATCGATTCTTGACATCGGGAAGGGGCGGTTATCTTTGTTGCATCCTTTACGATAGAGTCTATGAACAACAAACCTTGAACCTTGGAGTACGGTTACTCAAGGTAGTTACTTTATCGATTAGATCAAACCACATCCAACATTGGTTGTTGGTGATGACACTAAATACTCATTGAACTAAATCGCAATTCGATCCACCAAGAAAATAGTGGGAGTATGGTTTATCCATTACCCATTATGGGTTCTGAGGCCTTGATGGCCTACAGGATCGATTGATGACCTATGGCTCTTTTGTGAGCTGTATAGGATTCTGATAATAGAGGTTGGTTTATAAGCCATAACCCTGTGAATGGAGTTTGGTACTCCAGAGCTGTTCATACTTTTGTAGAACCACCTGAGTGTCTCAGGCCCAGTGGGAGTAATTGGATCTACATGGAAGAGAGTAGAATGAATACGAAAGTTTATCTTTCAGAGCAAAGCTTGAGTGGTCTAGGGGTAATTCCCTAAGAAGTAGAGAGTTAATCAGACGATGGACTCTCTTACCACTTAGTATTGCATGATTTCGTTCGAAAGCAGAAAATAGGGGTGATTCCCTGAGACTTTCATGCCGAACAAACGGAATCTGGATTCATTCGAAATGTATGGTCTTCGCTAAGAACCTATGTGAGGTGACTTATCCAGGCTTATGTCCTTTGTGGATAAGAAGCAAACCTCTTGGTCATTAGAAGTCACATGTTTCTAAAACATGTGGATTTGACCAGAACATTGATAAATCTTTTGTAGACTGGATATCAATTTTAGTACAGTAGTGAATATATAAATATATATATTAGTGTTTGTGAAGGATAACACTGCATCAGTTGGAATCAACATGGGTGTGTTATCTGAAGTCAGAATCTGACAATGCCACAATTCTCTGCAACAGAGATTTGGACAACATTCTTAAGAGTTTGACTCGGTCGAATTCATTAGAATCAGTCACTGGTTTCCCATCCATCTTATTGGTTAAGATGATGCATCTGTGTATGCAACATTCAACGAGGAAGTTCTACCCTATGCCTCAGGAATGACTCTCTTAATCTTCGGATCAAGAGAAATGGGATAGATTCTCTTTCTAGTAAGAGATGGTCGAGTTATTGAACGTCAATTTTGACCGAATCTTAGATTCGGCGTGTTAACGAAGCAAGTTTAGTATGTCCTTTAGTATCTTGAGAGAACGAGGAATAATATGCGGGCATATTCAAATGTGAACTTGGATATGTGAGAATACACTCGTTCTGACTTTGTGTCAGATTAAGGATGATCGTTAAGTCGATCTCGGTCAGTGTTTACTCTTGTGTTGAAGCTATTGCCTGGAGGAATCCAAAGAACGCCAACTCGACTTTAACTAGTTGGGTGATTAGCGGCTTTGTAGTAGCTAGAGAGGCGATATAGCCTCAGGATTTCCTTTCGCTTTCGGGAGTGATTCCAGATTTGGAAAGCCGATACCACATCATTGTGCAAACGATGAAGGGTAGCTTATAAGGATTTCGAAATCACTTGAGTTCAAGAGCATATTGGGAAAGTACCACATGATTAGATGGACCGTAACGTTTCGATTCTACGGAACGTCTCGAGCCGACAACTTTGACTGATCATTAAGACCCATGACATTCAGATATAGGTGCTCCCCGAGTCACTGACCTATCCTACGACGGCATACTCGGAGTGTACTTTGGAATCTGAAATGGTTATGATAAGTTTTGTGGGTACTAAAATACGGGATGAGTCTCCATTGCTTTAGAGCAAGTGGGAGATGTAGTTTGTTGTATTTTAAATAATAGGGTGTGCTCTAAAACAATTAATCACATGCTTTCGTGCAAGTGGGAGATTGTTAGGTGTGATGCCCGAAAGACAATTTTGTAATTGTTTTATTTAATAAATGAAATGATGTTATTATTCATATTTATTATTCTCATATTCACCGATGTGACAATAGTATTTACACTACGTGAAAACCCTAAGTATATCGTTTATGTAATCACTTAACTCGGTGTATGGTATATACACGGGAGGATTGAGTTAGTGAAGATGTACTTAAAATACAATTAGCCCGTAGTGAAGTTAATCGAGAGTATCGGGTCTCTCCTTTAACGCGCTATTAATGCGCCGAACACGCTTGGTGTGATTGTCTTATCGGACTTTCGGTTAAGAGAACCTAATGGGGCATTTATATATGATAGATATATCATATGAAATTTGGACCGATTTGATTAGAGTTCACGATATAATTCCGTGAATCGAAGTCTTATCGAATCAATGGATGATCATATTTATGGATATATCTTAATCTCGAGGTGATCACGATCAACCGCTTGAATCGAGTATGAAGTTTGACTTGACGGTTAAGGATTACAATCGAGTGCGTGGTCCGAATTACCCCATCTTGGCATTGTCTTTGGATTGAGTGAGTAGTCCGTGTTATCACAGATCACGGAATCCATTCCTTCCATTTATGGAAGTAGATGAAACGATTCCTTATTTGTTAATCCTAGAAACCGATCGATCGCGCGAGTTCATATTACAACGATTGATCACCCGGTGAGTTGTATGAATTAATTGATCACTAGGGGTTAATGGTAAATAAGGATAAGAGGTTCTAAAAAAGGTTAACGGTAACTTCCGATTTAGAATGAAGCGATCTATGGAGGATTAATCCATATGTAATGATTATATCAATGGACGCTTATTATTATTATCGTGACGAGATAAATATAATCGATAATCGGAGGAGTGCGATCCGGGATTATGGTGGCATATTCCGTGATTGATTTATCGAATATAATTATTCTATAATTATTTATTTGATTTATCGGAGTCACGATTATTAGTCCATGGTCCCCGACGTGCCTCCTAATATAGCATAGCTATTCTCGGACGTCGAATCCTAATAATATTAATTTAGTTCTTGTTGGACTTTATTAAAACGATATGTGAATTAATTGTTTAGTGGACTATTAAATTAGTTGGGCTAAATAATTAAATACACGGAAAAGACATTTTTAAGTGACTTACTTCAAATTAGTGTGTTGACCTTTTTTTTTGATCTAATTGGTCAAAATATGGTTGGTGCGTGTGACCCTTTTTTGATTAAAAGGTGGCGCCACTTTTTGTGTTATTTAATTATTAAGAAATTTGTTTTCTTGGATAATTATTTAATGTGTGATTTATCTTTTATTTGTTAAATGATAAATCATGGAATATTAGATAATAATATGATTTATCCTAATTTGTTTGGGATAATTATTTTATTTATCTTTTATTTGGAAAAAGGATTAATGTAATAATTATCTCTTAATTATTTAATCCTTGGAGGACAAGGGTTACTCTCCTATAAAAAGGGAGTTCTCCTAAGCCTTAATACACACATAATTTCGACTTTCTTAGAGAAAGAAGAGGAAAAATTCGGCCAAGGGGTTTTGGGGAAAATCTTGGAGATTTTTCCGGGTAGCATATCGGAAGGATTCGAGACGAGAATTTCCTTCCACCGGGAGTTGCTTGGATCACACGTACGGAAGATCGTGGTGCTCTTCACACCAACCTTCATCCTATCCATTGCGGTTCTTCAACTTGGATTTTGAGATCCAAGAGGTATGTTCTACAACCCCCTTGTAGAAGTAGATCTAGTTATTTTATTACGTGTAGTTTATAGATCTAGATCCATAAATCGTTTCCGCTGCGGATGATATTACTAACAACTACATCATATATAAATGCCCCACTTAGATAACCAATGTCGACGGTCCGGATAAGATGGTCACACCATACATTGTTCTTGGCGCATTAATGGTGTTTAATCAATAGACCCCATACTTTGATTTACTTCACCACGGCTAACATTTCTAGTATATCACCATAAACTCAATCCTCGTGTGTGACACACACTAAGTTATATGACTACATATGAGACAACTTGAGGTTTTCAGTAGTGTATTACTTACAAACACGAAGCAAGTAATAAGATGAGAATAAATATATCATTTATTAATTCTAAAAACAATTATATAAATTGTCTTCCGGGCGCTATTTCCAACACAAGAGAGCATGTTACTCCAGGAATAACATCTACACAAGTACATGAAGAAGTAGATGCTGGTGTAGATGTTACTCAACTGACAACACAGCACCAACAATCAGTTGAGGTACCTTCAACTGTGCATCACAAAGACAGAAGACATCAAAATGAACCAGAATCAGCTGATATCCGCCACAAATTTGCTCAACTGTCTACTGGCATATCAAATGAGGCCTTTCAAAAAGCAGCAGATCTGTTGGCTGAGGAACTGGAACAAAAAGCATTGTATCATAGATCTATGACTATGGCTTTTAAAGATGAGAGCTACTCCATAGACAAAAGATTTCAGGCCATTGCTGAGTACATTGATGCACAAAAGAGTGTTGAACAAAGACAGGGTGACCTGACGAGACATTTAAACAAAAATATCACCAATAATCTGGCAGGTCTCAGATATCATGTCTCTCAGGAAAATGAGTTGATGGCATTGGCCTTTGGCATCGGATTTGAAGTGTAACCGAGAAGCTGGCTCATCATGACAAAAGATTCACATCTATTGAATCCAAACTGGATACTCTGATTGGTACAACAGAAGCCACCAATGGCATCCTATTACAACCAAGGGATGATGCTGCCAAAAATGGGGAAAGAAATAATAAATCTGAAGCTGAAGGATCCACAGTAAGACCCCCAAATTTTGTTGAGGAACAACAAAGAGCAAAGGACAGAGAACTGAGAATCCAAAATGAAGCAGAAGAACAGCAAAAGAATGCTAGAGAGGAAAGGGAAAACGCCTCAAATTAACTTTGCATAGGATTTCCTCATCCTATCCAGAGAAGAGATGATGATAGAGATAGATCAAGAAGACAACAAAGACCTGGATCTAGTTAGCAAAGAGGATCAGCAAGCCAACACAGATTCAACACCAGTAGAGGTAGCACCAACAGATGTAGCTAGCACGGGATATGCTGGTGAGAAAAGAACATTTACTACTCACAAAAACAGGGAAGAATATGATGTTGAAGTACTAGACAATTTAAGAGAGTTCTTCGTAGTCCAAGACGGTCTGTATCCAAATCAAACGCAAGATGAAGCATGGGCAGACTTGCTAAGCTATCAGGATGAGAGGATGAGAACTGATATGGCCAATGTATACAATGACGTTAAAAGAGAGTGTGCATCTCTCAAACAAAATAATGGATCTGGCTCAACCAGCAGACCAAGTCAAGCTATACCCCTTTCTACAACAGGACCAGAAGATTTATCTAGAGAACAACAGGAAGATTTTGACAACATGGCAAAATTCTTCAGTCCTATAGAGAGAATGAACCGTCTGGAACAATGGGCTTTGTTCAAGAATCTCAAGTTTGCTGATTCACACATTGCTGAAGCAAGGGATACACTTAAGAAATACTTTAGAGAACCCAAGGCAAATGAGACTATGCCTGACTTTCACAGACTCATCAACAAGAGAGTATTCCTTGGGGACTCTGAGTACACTGCTATAGCATACTGTAAATGGAAGTTCCCAAAGATAAACAGGAAGGACATGGAGGAGGTTCAAACTACAAAATTCAAGAGGCATAAAGCAGACTTAAGTAAAATGTAGATGTAGCATTCTAAATCTGGCTTGAACTTACTTATCTTTTTATCCCTCCATGGATGAATAAAATTGTTATGTTTTATTTTGGTTTCATGTTGAAACTCTACATACTTATGATCAGGATTATGAAGGTTTTGGCATCATAAAAAAGGGGGAAATTGTTAGGAACATTTTATTATGTTTTGATGATAGCATACTAGGTGTTATAGCAAGCCTGAAATAAGTTAGAAATCTCTGTATAAGTCTTTACCTAGAGTCTGACATTTTGTATAAGTTGAGTCAGACAAGTATTGTACTAGTTGGTAGGATGGCGAAGTAAAACAGAAATCCAGTAGAGTGAAGCCAGCCAAGTACCAGCAGAGAGGCATGAAGACATTATGGTCTGACTTATAACCTGGGAAGTCTGTGATGACCTTGGACAAGTCTAAGTTATAATTCAAATGATGAAATACATTGTCAAATATGGTGTACACTGATCTCCCCCAAATCAAGGATCAGTGAAGTACAAGAAGTACCTGAAAGATCAAAGAAAATAACAAAGCAGAAAACCGGCAGAGTGAACCGACTATCGGCTGAGTAAAGACAAAGCAGTGAAGGAAGATCTAACCAGCAAAGTCAGAAGGATAACTAAACCTTTCAGGGAATGGCCCAGTAAAATTTACTCATTCAGATTTCAAATGATGAATATCAAGCATTAAATGCATAATCAATTGAGGATCAATCACTGATGGATTTTCTGATAAACGTTTGAAGAAAAATCCGATGACTGAAATCAAGGAGAATATAATCAAAGGGGAATCAAGAATTAAATGAAGGATTATTCCCCACATTAAATAGCCAATGGATGGAAATTCAAATCAAGGATTATCAAAGATATAAATGGAAGGCATTGATAGAAAAGAAATAACGATTAAATCTGATAAGAAACAAGCAGAAACTCTATCAATTTGAAAAGATTTCTATGTGTACTTAAAAAAAAACATCTAGAGATCAACTCAGAAATCAGAGCTCAAATTCCATATCAGGCACTGAGATTGATCACAAGTCTATGAATCCAATTCACAATAACTGAAGCAATTGAATCAGAGGAATCTGAGAAGGAGTTGCAACCTTTATGATAGTTGCTGAAAGATTTGTTCTCAAGGAGTAGTGATAGAGACTGAGTCACCGAGGCTTCTGTAGCCAGGGAGTGATAGTCTTGGAGATTGTGAAGCTTGTGTAGCCAAGGAAAATCGTACTATTGTATCTGTGAAAACAATAGTGAATTCCTCCAATCATCACAGGAGAATAGTGGATTAAGGGATTACACCACCCTGAACCACTATAAACCTTTGTGTCTATTTACTTTCAGCAATTTACTTTACAGCACTTTATTTCATTGCATACTCTATATATGTGATTGCATAATCTACTTTGAACCAACATTTAAAGAATGGACTTATCCGCTGCCCAAAAGTTTTTTAATATAAGAAATGTTTTTGAAACTTCACTATAGTCATTCACCCCCCTCCCCCCTCCCCCCTCTGACAATAGTTTTACCCTTCTCTGGGACCAAAAAAACACTTAAGCAATCACACCTAAGTAAAATAAAATACTGAATGTATATGCATAAAGTAAATGCTGTAAGTAAATAACACAATGTTTATAATGGTTCATGGTGGTGTAATCCCTTAATCCACTCTTCTCCTGTGACGATTGGAGGAATTCACTATTGTCTTTCACCAATACAGTAGTATCATTGTCCTTGGCTACTCAAGCTACAAAATCTCAAGACTATCACTCCATGGCTACAATATCTTCGGTGACTCAGTCTTCAACACCCTTCTCCTTGAGAACAATTCCTTTAGCAACTATCACAATGGTTTGCAACTCCATCTTAAACAAATTGATTCAATTGCTACAACAGATTTTATTTGAATTCATAAGGCTTGATCAATCTCAGTATTTGATATGGATTTGAAGCATTGATTCAGAGTTCATTTCTTCTTGATTAGACAATATAGATCAAGATGAAGGCTAGACAATTTGACAGAGATTCAGCACTTAGAATTCTTGATGATCAATCGTGTATTGTGTGCTATATAAGTTTTTGTCTTGTATATCAATGCACTCTGTTTATAGCCATGATATCTTGATTTTGAATTTCGGTCCGTTGGCTATTTAATGTGTAGAATAATCCTTGATTCTTCCTTGATTTAATTCTCATTGATTTTAGTGACCCAGATTTTCGTCAAACGTTCTTCATAAAATCCCTCCTTAATTGGTTATGCATTAATTGCTTGATTCTCATATTTTCCACGTTCTAAATCAAGTGTAGACAGTATACTTGACTTTGCTGTTTCTTCACTCGGCAGTTGCTTGGCCGGTCCAGTGACTACTTTACTTATCTGCTGGTCACTGGGCTGCTATCAGTCTGCTGCTTCCTTTCTTCTTGTGTTTCTTAACTAACATTGTACAACTGATAGAGCTTTACTTCACTGATCCTTGTTTTGTGTGAGATCAGTGTACACCATATTGAATAAAAAAATTAAGATCCATCACTTGTAATGTATATCCTATACTAATCCAAGGTCATCACAGACTTCCTTGGTTATAAGCCTGTCCATAAAAATAATCAGTTCACTGTGCAGGTACTTGACTGTCTTCACTCAGCCGGTCCACTGGTCTTCATTTTACTAAGATGTCCTACCAGTCTAGTACAGTACTTGTCTGATTGAACTTATACAAAATGTCAGACTCTAACTAAAGTCTTATACAAACATTACAAACTCATTTAGACTCATTTCAGGCTTGTTATAACAGCTAGTCTGGCCATCATCAAAACAACAAAATGTTCCTAACACAAACCAAGGAAATCAAATAGAGAAACCAAAGAAGGATTGGACTAAAGATGACAGAAGAAAAGAAAATCTTGATTATGATGCTAAGGATATGATAATGAAGACTCTGGATAGTAATACGTTCATGAGGATTAAGGATGGAAAAATAGCAAATGGGATGTGGGACAAGTTGGCACTTATCAATGACGGATCAGAGGCAATCAAAGAAAACAAATTATATGTTGGAAAATAGAAATTTAAAAAAAAACCGGTGAATCTATTGATCAGATGGATAATAGATTCTCAATCATCATCAATGACAAAAAAATCATCTTTAAGATCTTAAGGAGTTTACCTAAAAGATGGAAGATTATCACATATGTACTCAAAGGCACATTAGATCTTGCTAAAATAGACACACTTACATTGATGTCATAGTTGAAGGCTCTTGAATTTGAGTTAAATAATGAAGATGGTGCACCAGCAGAGCCATACAAAGCCAGTGCACTGATTGTACCCTACCAATGTAATCCGGCTGACTCGGCCATCAAAGAGACACAGGAGCTGAAGGAGCAAGTTGCCTTGAAGATAAAAAAGTTTGATAGATTCAAGAAGAACCAATTTAAAGCAGTTCATAATCCAAGAATAATTCATCAACCAGCAAAGACATGAAGAAAAGAGATGATGAAGTTAGGTGATTGTCCAGCAAAGACATGTAATGTCCTTTAATTGTAAGAAGAAAGGACATTACAAGGTTGATTGTCCAGAAGAAAACAAAGATACAAATGAAGAAAAGATGAGGCACAAATCATCAAACAAAAGGAGTCATTCATCAGACCAAAATAAGAGCAACAAAGCACTGAAGGCTATAACAAGTTGTGATGACGGTGACACAGCAGAGTCGTCAGAAAGTGACTCAGATGCCAGTGAAGGCACCAGCTCAGGCAATGACAAAGCATGCCTATGTTTAATGGCAAAAGAAATTGAAGAAAAAGAGGTACTCTTTAATGCATCCTCATCTAGTGCATCTAACTCTGTCACTGTACAATCTTCTATCTCCCCTCTTGATTCTACAAATTTGATTCAAAATCTCATGAGTAGATTTGAAGAAACTCAAACCAATCATGAAATTCCGGAGCAAGAATGTGAGAATCTATGAAAGGAAAGTAAAAAGATTAAAAAGTTAACTGGAATTGAAAAAATCTCACTCTGTGTTGGAAATAAAATTTATGTTTTGATGATGATTCATCACTTATTTGTTAATTGTTCTTAACGCCATTGATGAAGTGTCATAACTAGCTGTTATAGTGCAAAGCAAAAAGAAGTCTAGATATCAATGTATAGGATTTATTAGAGTCGATATTTGTATAAGTTAAATCAGGACAAGCCTTTGTAATAGTTCTAGGTGAATCGAGAAATGAAGAAACAAAGATTTAATCTATTTGAGATTCTACAAGAAGCGACAATAGAGCACACCAATGTAAGATTGAAGAAGATAAGTTATTTGAGGAGCAGACTCGGTTGGCTTATCTAGAAGATCAAGAAACCGAGGACATAGACTCAGATTATTGAAGAATGAAGAAGCGAGGTTTCAAACTCGATTATGAAGATTACAAGTCGAGACTGTAAAGTTAGACTTCAGGCAAGATTGTGGTGACCTGAACTGACTTTATGGATCTTGTATGAAGACCTAAGAATCATAAGGACAATGAATTCTTAGATGATAATGAATCATGGTGTACTCTGATTAAGTCAATTATAATCAGATGAAAACTGGAGTACTGATATTTGAAGAAGAGTAAAATCTCAGTTAATGCTCCAAGTCAGTTAGGAAACTGACAAATGAAAAACTCAGTATAAAACTGATAAGGAAACTCAGTTTTATAAGTCAACCATCCAACAAACCGATAAATGACAAATCGAACGTTGTAAAGAAAGCAATTTCATTGGATGGTGCATCGACACACAATGAACGGTCGAAAAAATATAGTCATTACAAGCAAGATGAACGTTGAATGAACCCTATAAATAGACTACCTCTACAACATAAAAAAAGAGAGCAGGTATATGATAATAAAGCAAGAAAGTTAAAAGGAATCTATCTAGTCAAGAAAGATCAAATTGAGGGGGAAAGATCAAGAAATTTCTTCAAAGTGTTCAAGCATATTCAAGATCCAACATTTGAAGAAATACTGAGCCGTGCTTAAATTAATCATCGGAAGAATCATAGTTATTGATTCAAAGTCTCAACTTTGATTTTATCAAAGGTTTAGACTGTGAAACACCAAGAAGGAGTGAAGGGCGATTGAGTGCGATCGGGAAGACTGTGTTTGTGATGAGTGGTGAAGAGGCAATTCTACCCTCCAAGGACCAAAGTGGTTCAAGCAGTTGAAGAGCAAAGCAATCCTACCTTCTACAAGTGTTTAGATAGTGAAGCTAGGGATTAGTCAAAGACTATCGATTCGTAACGCTTTGTAACCGGGCCATCTCAAAGAAGTTCTAGTGGAATTTTCCTCCGCATCACGTGGGAAGAGAGGATTGACAGGATTACACCACTGGAACCTCTATAAATCTTGTCTATTTACTTTACGCATTCATTTACTTTATTATAGTTATATTTATGTGGTTTTCATACTGAAACTAAGTTAACTAGTTTTTAAAGGCTAATATTCATCCGCTGCCAGTTAACAAGACTAAATATAAGTCAACATTGATTTATATTCAGTTGAGCTAATCGAACTCCGCGCACAGTTAAGGGACGAGAACAAAAGCGAATCGAAGATCAGTTTGAGTTTGAAGAAACTCGGTTCTGGGTTTTTCCAAATGAGATTAGTTTTTGGTGACAAGTTTATTCACCCCCTCTAAACTTGTGTTAGCCTTTCCAAAGGACCAACAATTGGTGTCGAGCGGTTCCCTCTTTTGAAGGTGATCCAAATCGTTTACCGCTTCAAGGTTGATTGTTTCCGATACCAACAATTGGTATCGGAGGCGGTCTCTGTTTTGAAGAGATCCATTCTTGATCCGAAAGACGTTTGTCTATTTGAAGTAATCGTCCATCGCTTATTTGTTCAGAGCAACGATTGTTGAAAACCCTTCATCGCAGATGTCATAAAAGTATTTTTAATGGATACATCTAGAATTAGAAATTGGCTAAATAACCCTCTGACTGACTATTTGCAGAATGTTGTCTATGATTTTCAGGATCAAGTATTCGAAAGATTCAGTACTACAAGCTCTCACACAAATCCAGAACCTCAATTCGGTTATGATGAAGACATGGAGCTAAATACGAATGTGGATGATGAATCCGGACGATTTCCATCCTTAAGCGATCTTTCAGAAGAAGCAGAAAGGGAGTTACTACAAGTAGTTGATTCTATAGAAGAAAAGCTAACCAGAGATCCATCCAGTGCAAAAGCCACAGATATTGATGAGACTTTACCTACAAGCCATGGAGGAGAAAGTGATGAAGAAATCATACTCCTAGGAGCTACACAGGCGAATGCTATTGATAAAGGAAAACAAGTGCTAATTAGTGATGATTCCTCAACAGAAGTTTATCTATCAAACATCAGGAGGTAAGTGCATCTACATCCAAATCTCACACTATCCTGAACAATCAAGGGAATGAAGATTTCAATGAAACCTTGGACGTACTCATAAAGGAATTAGAGGTCATTCAAAAGAATTATGAGAATGTCAAAAAGGAGAAAAAGTTATTGAAAACTGAAATTTCGAGATTGAATGCTGAAATCAATCTAATCAAGACTAATAATGGAACCAAGGTAATTCGACCAACTGATGAACCAAAAAAAGTTATAAACATCAGTGAATCATCAGTTGATCCAATTTCCAAAGTTCAATTCAAACTAGGAAAACCATTTGGAGATAGATCTGGTTTAGGGTTTGATAATCAGTATAATTCTAAGTTTAGACCATGATCAGTTGCAATAAAATTTGTGATTGCTCAACAGTCAAAAACTCAGAAAACTGATAAAGTTATTAGAACTGATAGATACTCAGACATCCAAATGCACAAATCGATAAAATCGAAAAAATCACCGTAAAATTCACCAAGCCAACAGATTTTACAGAAAGATTCAGAAGGCGGAAAATAGTAAAACTGATCCAAAATCAGTAAGAAAAATCTTCAAGTCATATCCATCTAAGAATGAAGATCATTCATGGAATAATAGACTCAGAGGGAAAGGAAGATTATTTCCCACTGATGAAGATTGAAATAGACCATCACATCAGTTTCACAAACTGAACAAATTTAAAACTGTTATGACAAAACAGGATAAGTTTGTGAAAACTGACTTCACTCAGTCAAAATGTCAAGAGAGATATAAAATTAAAAATAAAGTTATACCATCAAAAGCTAATCAGTTAGGACCCAAAAAGATATGGGTACCAAAAATTTCTCACTTTGTTTTGCAGGAGAAACACCACTAGCTGAGAACTGAGAAATGCAATTCACAAAACTAAGTTGTATTCACAACTGATTTTTTGAATTCAGCATAAGGACAAAACTGAGCGTATACAGCTGTTGATACACCGTACCTTATTTATTCACTTTTATCTAGCTACGGTTATCAAGAAATGACGTGGTCCTTTTCAATCTAAACCGTTCATAATTCCCCCTCACCCACCTTTTCGCAATCTCAAAACATTTATGACAAGACGTTTTAAGTCACACTCAATTCTTAACTGCCCCCACTCCAAAGTATAAATACCCAAAATTTTCTTTTATAAATTCTTTACGCTTGAATTCTGAATCTACTCTCTGAATTTCAAAATTTCAATCAAATCCAGAAAAATGACCTTCACTCTTGTTGAACCTGGAATGATCGTTTCTCTTGATCAATATATTGCAAAGTATGTTCATCAAACTCTAGTCAATTCTATTGCAACAAAAATCCGGAAAATTAAAGGATTGGAAGCTGCCTTCAACATCGATATAAAAATTGTTTGTTTAGAAAACATCGGAGACTTCTATCAGTTTGGTAGAACAACTGTAGAAGGAGAAGACACACAAACCTATATCACCACTATCAGTGATAAGGAAATCAAAGTCACTGAAGATTTAATTGCAGAAATCTTTGGGTTTGACAAATCCGGAGGAGCAGCAGCCATTAAGTTGACTAAGGAACAGAAGGAGAAGTTATGGAAAGATATAGCAATTAATAGAGAATCATTGCCTTACGTACAGGAGCACAAGCCTGCTCAAGCCAGAATTTAATTTTCTCTCAAAGATGCTGGCAAATTCCATAATTGGGAATGCTGGAAACTTCAGCAATCTATCTGGAGCAAAACTAGATTTTCTATATGTGATTTGGTTTGAAAAAGATTTCAATTGGGCAAGGTATCTATTTGATCAATTGATAGCACAGTCAATTGATGTACCCAAAAAGAAGACCGATGTGAAGAAATGACGATTTTATCACATGAAGACTCTTGCGTTAGTAGTCCAGAGGATACTCAATCACTTTGGATTTGCTAAGAGAAAAGAAACACCAATTGCTGAGGGAAAGATTGCCATTAAGGAAGAAAAAGCAAGAAAAGGGAAAGCTGAGAAATCTGAGACTGAACCCAAGAAGAAGAAAAGCAGGAAATCGAAAGAACCTGCAACTGGAGATGAAGTGTTGGCACAAATTGAAGACTTAAAGAAAAGAAGAAAACAGTTGGAAGAAACAGAAAAAGGCCTAACTGATCTAGTTACTGAGAAACCAATAGAAATGTCATCAACTCAAGAAGCTAGAACTGAAGTTGATGACGGATCAGCACCAGAAGTGGAAACTGAAGTTAATCTCACCGAATCTATTCCAGCTTCGGTAACTAAGGTTTTACCAACTCAAGAAGCAGCTATGCATTCACAGGAAATCGAAATAATAAAAGAAACTGAAGTTGTCAACAGAGAAGATCGTTGAAACCGACTTGCGTAAAGAAGTCGTAACTCAGGGAGCAGGACCACGAGAAGGCGAGCTAGATGATGAAGAATCCGATTGTGATGAAAGACTGATTGATGAAACAACATTGAACATGCTTATGTTGCTTTCAAAGTCCAAGTCTACTCCTCAAGAATCTGTACCCAGTTTGGAACAAGAGGCTGAAGAATTTTCAGCAGAAACATAATCAACCAAGATTATTCAGTTGGATGAACAAGTTCATGAAGTTGAACCCACTGAACACACAACGAAATAAGTTCCAGTTGTTGAATTGGAACCTGAGCAAAGTGAAAGAGAAGCCGTTGAAGAAGATGCAAGTGAAAAAGTTTTGCAAACTGAGCCAATAATCTCAGTTCCTAATATTGAAAAAGAAACATCAGTTGTCCCAAACACTACTGAGGGAGAAACCAGCAGAACCAATCTTATGCAAACTGATAATCCTATGCAAATTGAAGTTCCTACTCAAGAAGAAGATCATGAGATCACAAGTGAATCAGAGGGGGAGAAACCAGCAGAACCAATCTTATGCAAACTGATAATCCTATGCAAATTGAAGTTCCTACTCAAGAAGAAGATCATGAGATCACAAGTGAATCAGAGGACACCCTCACACCATTCAAATCCCCATCTGATCATACAGAACTTATGAAAGCTGATTATGAACGATTGCAAAGATACAGAACTTGGAAGTTCAGTTCTATAGATAATCAAAGAAGTCAGCGTGCAGAAATGGAGATTATTGAGAAATGGGTATTCGATCTTTACAACATTACAAGTTTAATGGAGATAATCAATACCGACGATTTCCTAGATCAAGGATATGCGCTGATCAGAAATAGCTATTGGAGGGAAGCCATAGCCAGTGGAAGTTCTAAGAAGAATGTTGATGATGATTTTGAGGAAGATCCTGACCTACAAAAAGGGATTCTTGCCTCTATACAAGAAAAGGAAACTACAACAGAACTAAATACTGATGAAGACTCTAGTAGTTCTGGTGAAAGCAGTGGAAGTTCAAGTTCTGAAAGCTTATCTGAAACACAGCTGGACAAAGAAGCAGAAGGAGGCTACCAATCTCCCACTGATAAATCCACACTTGAAATAGCAAGAACTTTGGCAGACATACCTGGAGAAGAATCAGATGATGAACTTGAAGTACATCTGTCACTCACAAAAGTTATTGATTCATCAAGATTGGAAGAAGCTGAGAAACAGTCTGAAGAGAAAAGACAATCAGCTGAATTTAGAGAAAAACTGAAGCAAGTTGTTCTCTCACCTCTAAAGCAATTTGAACCAACGAATTTGAGACAAGCAAAGCAAAGAAACAACAAGGAGGAAATTCACAAGATGTTCCCACTCAAGTTGATCTCATTAGGTATTATCACAATGAGATACTCGAGAATTCAAAAGGATGACAAAAGCTTATTCGAAAAGTTTTAAAATCCTTAGAAGCCGATCAAGATGAATGAACCAAGCTTGAAAAGAAGATGGACACTGTGAATGACAACTGTCAAACCACTCTGCTTGAGATTTGGAAAACAACCACTGAACATGTCACAAAGAAAAATGAAACTCAAGATAGATGGGAAGGCATTCTTAGTAATCTAGTCGATAGAATGTTTTTAATGGAACATGGCATAAAGGACTCAGTCGTGGCTCAAACCATATTGGCATCAACTCAACAAACATTGAATGCTTACATCTAAAGCCTGATTAATAAAGATGTTGTCAATAAGGGGGAAAGTTTGGATATCTTAAAAGTCCATGCAGCTGAAATGCCACAAGCCCTCACAAATGTTGATGATAAGTTGAGTGAACTGAAGAAAGCAAGAGGAGATTTTACTAATGATGAGATGAAACTGATTGTTAAATTCTCAGAACCAACTGACAAAAGAGTTGGTCTGGATTCTCGTCTCTACAATCTATTCAAGAACTTACCAGAGAGAGAAGGAGTATCAAAAGAAGAATCTCTTGAAACATTTCTACACATGCAGAAGATACTCGTGTACTATTGGAATAAACTGAAGAAATGGGAAGCAGATGGCACCTTAGATAGAGCTTCAGAGAAAGTTGAAAAGGCTGAACCTAAATTTGTTCAAACTCTACTGAGAACAGCCACCAATGAAAGACTAAGGTCATCAGTCTTTACATTTGTAGCTCTATTCAAAAGCAAATTTTTCAAGAAAAACAATTTATCTCAATCATGGAACATTTGGGCAAGCATTCATGGAATTGAACATTCAGCCACGAATGATGAAAAGAGAATTGTTATGAAAACTATGATAATCAACTTGATTTAATGATCAAGTAAAAGGAAACTCGAATTTAGTTGTTTTTACTTATGTTGTATTTTATTATTCAAACATTGTAACTCAGTTATCAATTAAAGTTTCAGTTTCTCAGTTCATAGTGTTACTTACTATATTTTGTCTTTTATCTTTTTGCATTGCTTTTAAGGAGGGTATTGTCATCATCAAAAAGGGGGAAATTGTTGGAAATAAAATTTATGTTTTGATGATGATTCATCACTTATTTGTTAATTGTTCTTAACCCCATTGATGAAGTGTCATAACTAGCTGTTATAGTGCAAAGCAAAAAGAAGTCTAGATATCAATGTATAGGATTTATTAGAGTCTGATATTTGTATAAGTTAAATCGGACAAGCAATCGTAATAGTTCTAGGTGGAATCGAGAAATGAGGAAACCGAGATTTAATCTAGTGAGATTCTACAAGAAATCGACAACAGAGCACACCAATGTAAGATTGAAGAAGATAAGTTATTTGAGGGAACAGACTCGGTTGGCTTATCTAGAAGATGAAGAACCGAGGGACACAGACTCGATTATTGAAGAATGAAGAAGCGAGGGTTCAAACTCGGCTTATGAAGATTACAAGTCGAGATCAGAAAGTTAGACTTGAGCATGATTGTGGTGACTGAATCGACTTTATGGATCTTGTATGAAGACCTAAGAATCATAAGGACAATGAATTCTTAGATGATAATGAATCATGGTGTACTACGATTAAGTCAATTATAATCGGATGAAACCGAGTCTCGATATTTGAAGAAGAGTAAAATCTCAGTTAATGCTCCAAGTCAGTTAGGAAACTGACAAATGAAAAACTCAGTATAAAACTGATATGGAAACTCAGTTTTATAAGTCAACCATCCAAAAAACTGATCGTACAGTCGAATGTTGTAAAGAAAGCAATTTCATTGGATGAAGTACTGACACAGCAGAACGGTCAGAAAATATAGCCGTTACAAGCAGGATGAACGTTAAATGAACCCCTATAAATAGACTACCTCTACAACATCAAAAAAGTGAGCAGATATATGATAATAAAGCAAGAAAGTTAAAAGGAATCTATCTAGTCAAGAAAGATCAAATTGCGGGGGAAAGCCAAATCCAAAAGAATACCTGCTAAGTACTTAATTGCAAGATCAAGAAATTTCTTCAAAGTGTTCAAGCATATTCAAGCAGATTCAAGATCCAATATTTGAAGAAATACAGAGCCGTGCTTAAACTAATCATCCAGATTAAAGCTCAAATCACAGCTTGAATCATAGTTATTGATTCAAAGTCTCAACATTGATTTTATCAAAGGTTTAGATCTGTGAAACACCAAGAAGGTGTGAAGGGCAGCTTGAGTGCGATCGGAGAGAAGCTGTGTTTGTGATGAGTGGTGAAGAGGCAATTCTACCCTCCAAGGACCGAGTGGTTCAAGCAGGTTGAAGAGCGGCAATCCTACCTGCTTTCTACAAGTGTTTAGATAGTGAAGCTAGTGGATTAGTCAAGGACTATCGATTCGAAACTTTTGTAACCGGGCCATCTCAAAGAAGTTCTAGTGGAATTTTCCTCCGCATCACAGGGGAAGAGATGATTGACAGGATTACACCACCTGAAACCTCTATAAATCTTGTTTATTTACTTTACGCATTCATTTACTTTATTATAGTTATATTTATGTGGTTTTCATACTGAAACTAAGTTAACTAGTTTTTAAAGGCTAATATTTATCCGCTGCCAGTTAACAAGACTAAATATAAGTCAGCATTGATTTATATTCAGTTGAGCTAACTGAATTCCGCACAAGTTAAGGGACATGAACAAAACTGAACTGAAGATCAGTTTGAGTTTCAGAGAAACTCAGTTCCTGGGGTTTTTCCAGCTCAGGATTAGTTTTTGTTGACAAGTTTATTCACCCCCTCTAAACTTGTGTTTGTCTTTCCAAGGAACCAACACTATGTTAGTAAAGAAGTTGACTAGACTGCTCAACAAACAGCAGATGATCAGTCATCTGATGTTGACAAGAAAGTCAAGTAAACCACTTTACGAGTAGAGAAGACCTATGCACCAGCAAATGATGATCAAATAGCAGTTTACGAACCCTCAAGAAGGTTTGGATCCAAATATGGTCTTGGTTACCTTCGTCAAGATCAGAAGAGACACAAATGTCAACACAGATCTGAATTAAGGACCAAAACAGGACCTAAATTCAGGAAAGGATAGACCATTGAGTCAACCACTCATCCTGCACTAGTGAAGCCAAAATCCAGTGCAGTAAAACAGCAGAGTAAATCATCTTATCACCAGCCTACTAAAGGCTAAAGCATACTGAAAGGTAAAGGAAGCCTTTGCCCTTCAGAAGATGATTGGAATGTTCCACCTCCAACATATAAAAGGGGACCTGCTCATAAATAGTCGAATGTGTTTAGGAAACACCAACAAAAGCCTGGCTTTGGATACAAGAGACAGTATGAAATTAGGTCACCTTCTTCTTATTGGAGAATAAAACAAAATAAACAAATGCCAAAAATATGGAAAGTGTATCAGAATACCTTTAGCAATACAATTAGAAGTTATTCTACCATGCCTTACACGTAAGATATTGATGGTTTCAACCATCCAAGAAGAAGATCCTTGGGATATACACTTGGGCTAAGAGGCATGACTGCTAACAGGTATGGACCCAAACAATGTTGGGTACTTAAAAAATTTTAATTAGTTTTGTAAGATTTCTGGTACATAGATAGTAGAAGTTCCAAACACACGACTGGCAACAAAGGTTGGCTGGCTGATTTCAAAGCTTTTGATGGCCCTAAAGTCACATTTGGAGGCAAAGAAAAGCCTGGAAAGATAAATGGGGAAGACATAATGTTGAAGAACAACTATAAGATTCATAATGTGCCACATGTCAAGGGATTGAGCTTCAATTTTTTGAGCATTCTTCAATTCTGTGACAAAGGCTACAATGTTCATTTCAACAAAGAAGGTTGCAAAGTGATCCACAAACAAACAAATATAGTTCTACTTGTAGGAAAAGGAGAAGACAACATGTATGGGGTGGATTGGAAGACAGCAAAGGCAGAAACATGTCTGCTAATCAAGCAGAAGCTATCACCTAGTTGGATTTGGCATAGAAGACTCAACCATCTGAACTCCAAGACAATCAAAAAACTTGAAAAGAGTAAACTAGTGGAAAGCCTACCAGAGATCACATTCAAGAAAGAAAGTTTATGTGATGCTTGCCAGAAGGGAAAACATATCAAAAGCTTATTCAAATCAAAGCCACACTAGTCAACTACAAGAATACTACAACCTCTACACATGGACCTATTTGGACTAGTCACTCCAGTAACTGTAAGTGACAAAAAGTACAATTTAGTGGTGGTTGATGATTTTTCTAAACACACATGGACTAATACATGAACAAGAAGAAATAAACTCTCTAGAAACTACCTAATCAACTCAGAAGACTGCAAAATGAGAAAGAGTTAAAGATCATAAAGATCGACAGATGAACATAATTTCTAAATGAAGTAATAAAAAATTACTGTGAAGAAAATTGAGTGATGCATCAACTATCAACATCAGGTACTCCATAGTAAAATGGAGTAGCTAAAAGAACAAATAGAGCTCGAAAAGAGGCTGTCAGAACAATGATAGCTGAAGCAGGCTTTCCAAAAATATTTTGGGTAAAAGCAGCAAACACAGCATGCTACTCACAAATTAGATCAATCATCAACAAGCATCAAGTCAAAGCACCCTATGAAGTGTGGAATTCAGGAAGACAAAACTTATCTCACTTACACATGCTTGGACTAAATGTGTTGTCTTAAATAGGTATCAGCTACACACTTTTCATGAAAAAGCTGATAAAGCAATTTTTATAGGATACTCTGACACCAGCAAACCTTTCAGATTACTAAACAAGAGAACCTTGGTGATTGAAGAATCTACTCATGTAGTGTTTGATGAACCAAACACTAGTTGAGAAGATTCACACAGTCCAAAAGAAGAAGAGAAAGAAAAACAAGACTATGGAACAGCTTATGTAGAAGCAGAGAGACCAAATGTACTACGGGATGAAGCAGCTAATGAACAAGAAGATGTACCAGCTGATACACCAATAGAAGCAGTAGCATAGACACAACTCAAACCATATGTTAACTGGCTAAGTGATTATCCAGCTGAACAAGTCAATAGAGATGTAAACGTAGGTGTCAGAACCAGAAGACAACTGGAAAGAATGCTAAAGTGTTTTATGTCACAGGTTGAACCTAAAACAATAGATGATGCAATTCATGATGCTGATTGGATAACATCAATGCAAGAATAACTCAATGGATTTTGGGAACTGGTTGATAGACCAGACCTAGCAAACATCATTTGAACCAAATGGGTATTCAGAAACAAGATTGATGAACAAGGAGCAATTGCCAAAAACAAGGCAAGACTGGTATCAAAAGAATTCTCTCAAGTAGAAGGCAAAGATTATGATGAAACATTTGCACCAGTGGCAAGATTGGAGGCAATCAGACTGTTCATGACTTTTGCAACTCACAAATACTTTAAAGTTTATCAAATGGATATCAAGAGTGCATTTCTGAATGGACTACAACAAGAAGAAGTTTATGTGGAGCAACCTCTTGGATTTTATATCAACGGAAAGAAGGATAAAGTACACAAGCTCAAGAAAGCCCTGTCTGGACTCAAACAGACACCTAGAGCCTGTTATGTGACACTCTCCCAATTCATAATTAACAATGGATTTAGCAAAGGAACCATTGACTGGACACTTTCAAGCTACAAGATGGATCAAGTTCTTTACTTGTCCAAATATATGTAAATGATATCATATTTGGATCAGAAGATGAGAAGCTATGTGAGAAATTTGCAAATATGATGAAAAGCAAGTTTCAAATGACTATGATGGGAGAACCCAACTATTTTCTTGGATTACAAGTGAAACAAATGAAAGATGGCATGTTCATTAATCAAGCCAAGTATAAAAAGGTCTTGATAAATAAGTATGGTATGGACACCACAGGAACATTAAAAACACCAATGTGTGCAAGAATTGTTCTCGAAAAAGTTTAAAATTGAAATGATGTGGATCAAAAGATGTACAAAGGAATTAATGGGTCTTTACTCTAATTAACTGCCCACAGACCAGATATTGCATTCACAATAGGAGTATGTACAAGATTCCAATCACAACCAAATGAATCTCACTTACTAGCAGCTATGAGAATTATCAAATATTTGAAGCATACAAAGACTGTTGGAATTTGGTATCCAAAAGATGGAGGTTTGAAATTAATATCTTATTCTGATTCAGATTTTGCTGGATTCAAAGTGTATAGAAAAATCACTTCAGGAACATGTCGGATGCTAGGGAGCAGACTAGTATCATGGTTTATTAAAAAGCAGAACTCTATGACTACTTCAACAGTTGAAGCAGAATATTTAGTAGCTAGTAGGTGTTGTGCTCTTGTACTTTGGAAAAGAAAGCATATAAATACTATGGATTATTGGAATACACAATTCCAATTATGTGTGACGATAAAAGTGCAATTTCAATCACAGAGAATCCAGTATTTCACACAAGAACCAAACATATTGATGTAAGACATCATTTCATCAAAGATCTTGTTGAGAAAGGAGATGTAACTTTGGAGTACATATCCACTGAAGATCAATTAGCTGATATATTAACAAAGCCACTCACTAATGAAATTTTTTGCAAATTGAGAACTGGGTTGGGGATGATTGAAATTGACTAAGTAAAATGGATCAGCTAACTGGAGTAACCAGCTGAGTGACTTCACCAGGTGACTGAATCTTTGCCATTTCGGGTGAGCTCACTGGGCAGGTCAATCACTTGTACCAGCAAAGTCCACTTAACTGGTTGTTAGGAGCAGTTGTTTTGATGAAGCATCTCAGTACATAAATAATAGTCAAGACACTTGATCAACTGAGTGACCAGCAAAGTCACTCCACCACTCAAAACCATCAGTGAAGTAATCAGCTAAGGAAAATGTGAACTGAATGAATCTTTTACACATACTGAAAATCAGAGAATTATAGAGAATTTATTATTGGAGATTATGGATATTATTGTAATCAAACACGGAATAAAATATGGGAGTTAATGCCAGAAAATCATGGAAAAAATGGCAACACCTTGAAACCCGACAATAGCCACTAGGTCTTTCTTTAAACCCTTGTTTTACCAAGATTTATACAAAAATGATGAAAAAGCAAAGCGATTGGCATATGGATGTACAAATATAGGGTTGATGACTTTTATCAACACTCTAATCACTGAGATTTGCTATTAAAATCTCATCTCGTTCTAAAAAATTCCAAATTCATGATAGCACCTTCACAGAGGATGGAAGACTGCAGGATACAAGATTTTCACGACCATCAATGGCAAAAAGTTGGTCACCAAAGTTGCTTCATCAACATCTCAAACTCTTAACTATTGGACAAGCTAAAGTAGAGCAGGTATATCAAGAAACTGATGCATTCTGGTAGGAGATTAGGAAAAATTCAACCCCGCAGAATAAGAAATTCAACCGCTTGAGATCTAATCTCAAGAAACCATTTAATGAGTTCAGTCTACTGACTGGAAAGAACATTGAAGGAAAGTTAGGGGCCATGAATGCCATGACGGAGGTCAGAATCAGGTTGATTGGAATAATATATGGCGCCTTGGAGTTTGATTGGGCCACCTGCATCAACAAAAGGAATAGAGAAAGGTTTGACAAAACATGCGATCTTCTGGGTGAAGAAATCCTATGAGAATCCTTTTAACTACATGTTGAACTGCCTGGAAGTCCCACAATTAGTACTGTACACCCTGCATCAGTCAAAAGTGATGTGCACATACATCAAACAAGCAAATGGAGGTGAGAAAAAAAAAAGAAACATGCCACCAACACATCTGGACAAAGAAAGAGACAAAAAACAAAGCCTCAGAGAAATTTGGAAAGAGAATCCACCGAAAATCTGATAGATGAAGAAGAAATGGAGGAAGAGGCATGAAAGTATGTGCAGGAAGGTGATAGTGATGGTGAAGATGAAGAACAATGTGGAAATGAAGAAGAAGAAGGAGAGGATATCCCAAAGAGGAACATAGTTGAAAGGGTTGGAAAATATCCTGACTGGAAATTGGGTGACTCAAAAATCCAATTGATAGACTATACAGTTATGTTTGAAGAGCAGGATTTGTTCTTTTCCTTCCTGGGTGTCACCACATTAAGTGGCTTCCTTGATGAAAGATATTTATGGGATCTGGTGAAAGATGCCAAAGACAGAATTTTGCACCCTGAAAATGAAGAAGCTAATGATGGAGATGATGATGATCAAGGTAATGGAGCTGTTGATCCAACTGATGATGAGAATCTCACCTTGTTTGAGTCTATGCAAAATATAGCAGCACCGCAAGCTACACCAGCTCAAGCAACAGAACAACACTTGGATCAGATGAGGACTTTTTGCCTGCTGAGTCCAGTCCACCACAACCTACTGAACAATGAACTACAAAAGTTACTTCTACACCAGTAGAGGATACATAGAAAATCCTGGCCAACACACAAGAAAGGACAGCTAATCCATCACCAGTGTTAGACACTGGATTAGCAGCTGCAACCCCAGCCAAGAAAATGCCCAGTACAGAGCAAAAGGAATTTTTACATGTCCTGTACAAGAATATTCTGCTACTCAAGTCCTTGAAGAAGCAACATGTGAGGATATCACTCAACCAGAATAGACAACTAGAGACAAGAATACGTCGAACCTGCACTGACATCCACTCGAGAGGAAACATTGCAGCAGATAGAAACTGCACCAGCTCATACACCACCAGTTTATATAAGGCAAGCAATATCTTAGATTCCAACTGGTGTGTCTAATGAATCCTTCCAGTCCACTGTTGATGCAATGGTTGATGAGTTGGAGAAACAAGTTCTATGCCTAAGGAATCTCCAAGCTGCATTGAAGAATGAGAGCAGCAGCCTGCAAAATAGATTTGAGGTTGTGTCTTAATACATTGATATGCAGAACAATGTTATAAGGCAGCATACCAATCTCATTGCTCAAATGAACACCAGTTTCACTAACAAAAGTCGAGGACTCAAGGAACGTGTCTCTCTAGAGATGCATGGGTCCATGGGGGCAGATTCACTACAATTGAGACAACAATTGACAATCTAGTCCTGTTGGCAGAAACCACAAATCACATACTATTAAAACTCCCCATAGATGCTACCAAAAAGGGGGGAAAGTAGCGATAAGCCTGAGTGCTCTTTTAGACTTGTTACAGAAGAACATAGGAGAGAAAGAGAGAGAAAATCAGAATCAGAGTTCAAGCTAAGGCACAACAAAGAAGAATTCCAGAAGACAGAGAGAAATCCAGGAATGAACCATGTACTGGCTTTCCCCACCCTATCAGAAGAGGTGATAATGATACAGATAGATTAGGTAACCAACAAAGTCTTGGATCTGGGTAACAACAAAGAGGTGGCTGTAGCACCAGCAGAGGTAGTGATAGTAGAAGTCACTCAAAGACAAGTGAAAGACACTCAACTGGAAGATATTCAAGTCAACGAAGACGCCTCACCACCTTCAGGAACATTAAAGAGAAAGAGGCTGCGGTAATCATAATTGTCAGAGAATTTTTCCAAGTTCAATAAGATGCTTACCCAAATAAGTCACAAGATGAAGCATGGACAAAATGGCTTGGATTTCATTATGATGAATTAAGAGTAGATTTGGCCCAAATGTATAATGAACTGAAAAGGAATTATATATCTTAGAGTCAAGGAGCAGCTGAGGGAGGATATGGCTCAACCAGTAGAAACAGAGGAGCATCTGGCTCTAGCAGCAGACAAAATCAATCAGAGCCCTCCTCAGCAAAGGGGCTTGAGGGCTTAACTACTGAAGGACAAGAGGAGTTCAACAATCTAGTTAAAATGTTCAAACCTATGTCTAGATTGACATCCCAATAGTAGTGGATAATGTACAATGATTTGAAGATGGCAGATTCGCACATTGTTGTAGCAATGAAAAGGCTGACAGAACACTTTGGAGAACCACAGGCACATGAGACTATGCCTGAATTTAACATGCTTTTTGATATAAAAGGGTTTTCATCACTCACCCATTACACTGGTTTGGAATACTAGAAATGGATGTTTCCAGAAATTGATTGGACAGACATGAAAGGCATCCAGACTACAAAGTTCAAGAGGTACAAAGAGAATTTGAGGAATTTGTAGTTGTAATAACTTATAATTCAATGAATTTCCTTTATTTTAGATGCCTTTTTATGGATGAATAAAATTTATGGATTTTATTCTTGTTTATTATATTAAAATATTGTAATTATGTTCAGGCTTATGAGGGTTTTGGCATCATCAAAAAGGGGGATATTGTTGGGAACATTTTATAGTTTTGATGATGGCAATGCTAGATATTAAAACATGCCTGAAATATATTAGAAATGAGTCTATAGGCTTTACTTAGAAGTCTTACATACTATATAAGTTCAATCAGAAAAGCACTGTACCGGACTAATAGACCGTCGTAGTAAAGATAGATGACCAGCTCAGAGAAGACAGCCAAAGCACAAGCACAGTGAAGTGAAGACCTATGGACTGACTTACATAAAATGAAGTCTGTTATGACCTTGGGTGAGTCTAAGATATAATACAATTGATGAAAATTTATTTTCCATAATATGGTGTACTCTGATCTAACGCAAAACTAATGATCAGTGAAGTAAATTATTATCGAAGGATAAATAAGAGCACAGAAGCAACGGCTTAGTAAAAGATCAGACAGCCAAGTAAAAGCAATCACTTGACCGCTGAAGTAGCTAAGGAAGCAGTCAAGTGAAGTAGTCACTTAACCAGCGAAGTAAAGAAGAAACCACTAAGTGAAGTAAGCTGTTGATACTCAATCAAAACATGGAAAATATGGAAGATCAAGAAATTAATGCAGAATCAATCAAGGATGGATTTTATGATGAAGATTTGATTAAAATCCGGATCACTAAAATCAAGACAGAATGAAGGATTATTCTAAACATTAAATAGCCAGTGGACAGAAAATCAAAATCAAGGGATTTACGGCTATAAATATAAGGCATTAAAAGAAAATAAAAAATACGCATTCACAGATATACAAGTTCCAAAACTCTGTCAAAATCAAAAGACTTCATCTTTGATCTTCAAAGTTATATTCAGAAAAGGTTGATCTTAGAAAATAGAGCATTACAGTGATATCAAGCCTGAGATTGATCAAACTTGTGAATCCTGAATTGAAAACAACTTCAAGGATCTTTTGGATCAAGGAATTGAATAAGTAAGAATTGCAGATTTGTGTGATAGCTATTGAAGGATTTGTTCCCAGGGAGCAGTGTGAAATATTCAATCACTGAAGCTTTTGTAGCCAAGAAGTGATAATCTGTAGATTTTGAAGCTTGTGTGGTGAAAGACGATCATAACTATTGTAGTGGTGAAACAATAGTGAATTCCTGCAATCATTACATGAGAAGAGTGGACTGAGGGATTACACCACCTTAACCCACTATAAGTTATTTTGTGTTCATTTAGTTTCTGCTCTTTACATTTAAGCATTTACTTTTTTGAATTACTTTATTTGTGTGTGTGTTTGAATTACTTTGAAAGAACTATTTGGAAGGGTATTATCCTCTACACAAAAGCTTTTCATCAAAAAAAGTTTTTAAACTCCATATATAGTAATTCACCCACCCCCTCATCTGACTATATACTCACCCTTCTCTGGGACCAATACTCTCTGACTTATTTACTTTCAGCAATTTACTTTAATTACTAGCATAATCCACTGCACACTACACATCAAAGAAAACCAAGACAAGGCTTATTTGAAAATATCTTTATTCCGCTGTGTTGATCCCTTAAAAAGGCTAACCCAAGTTTAGGGGGGTGAATAAACTGTCACCAAAAACCTAACTTAAAACTGAATCTTAAACCAGTTTTAGTTCAACTTAAACTTGTGCGGAGTTAAGCTAACTTAGCTGAGTATAAGTCAAAAGCTGACTTATCCCTAACTGAGTTAGCCGGCAGCTGATTAAATTAAGACTTTGTAAAATATGAGTTATCTGTTAATATGCTGATTCAGTTTCCAGTGTTTGTTGAGTATGTGATCTGGATGAACATAACAACAATGCAATAAGTAAATGCATAATGTAAATAGACAAGAATTATAGAGGTTCCAGGTGGTGTAATCATGTCAGTACTCTCTTCTCCTGTGATGCGGAGGTTAAATCCACTATGTTCTTGAGGTTTACAGTTACAAGACACAAAGTAAATTCTACACACTTGATTGTCCTTCACTAATCCCTAGCTTAAGAATCTTCCAGCTTCAGTCTTCAACAGGTATAATTCCTGTTTGAACTAAGCTTGCTACACTGGTCCTTAGAGGGTTGAATTGCCTCTTCAGCAGCTCATCACAAACACAGTCTTCTGGACTGTAGCTCAACTGTCCTTCACACCTTCTTGGTGCTTCACAGTATAACACCTTTGATAAAATCAAAGTTGAGTCTTGAATCAATAACTATGATTCAACTTGTGATTTGATCTTTCTTCTTCTAGATATGTAAATTATGCACAACTCTGTTCTTCTTCAAATGATTGATCTTGATGTTTCTTTGAATGCTTTTAAACACTTGAAGATATTTCTTGATCTTGCAATAACTTTCTTAACATTAATTCTTTTTACTTGCTTTCCCCCTTAGTATGAATTTTCTAGATTCGATTTATTCTTTGAATTCCACATTTCTTCTTGTTGTAGAAGACATCTATTTATAGGGGTTTGTCTAAATGTTAGATTATTTGAATTTGAATATTTATAGCCGTTAGTGTTCGTGATTTCCTTTTGTGTGTCAGTGTCCTTCCTGACATTTCTGCGTGACCAATAAGATTGCTTATCTTATAACGGTCTAATTTATCTTCAGTTTGTCTCATCTTCAGTTGTTCTTAACTTCAGTTAAAAACTGATTTAAAGATGATGTAGTCAGTTGCTAGTTTTAAAAGAATTAACTGAGTTTTTACTCTTCATCAAAATCTCAGTACTCCATTCCTCATCTGATTATAATTGACTAAAATCAGAGTACACCTTCCTCAATTGATCATCTAAGATATCATTGTCCTTATGATTCTTAGTCCTTTATACAAGATCCATAAAGTCAGTTCATGTCATCATAATCTTGCCTGATGTCTAACTTTACAGTCTCGACTTTGTCTTCATAAACTGAGATTGAACCCTAAATTCTTCAATCTTCAATAACTGAGTCAGATCCTTCAGCCTTCAGTTTTAGATAAGTCAACCGAGTCTGTGTCCTTCAGTGAACTTACCTTCTTCAGTTTTTGTTGGTGTGCTCTTATGTCAGTTTTCTAGTAACTCTTGATGATCTCAGTTTTCTTCAGTTAATTACTCAATTTCTCAGTTCTAAACCTAGAACTATTACAGAGCTCGTCAAATTAACTTATACAAATATCAGACTCTATTAAATCCTATATATTGAATTCTAGACATATTTTTGCTTTGCACTATAACAGCTAGTTATGACACTTCATCAATGGTGTCTATAAACAATAAGTGAATAAGTGATGAATCAACATCAAAACATAAATTTTATTTCCAACAATTTCCCTCTTTTTTATGATGTCAATACCCTCCTTGAAAGTAATGCAAAAAGATTAAAACAAAATAAACAAAAACAAGATGAACTGAGAAACTGATATCTTATTAATGAGACAGAGTGACAATACAGGGTATTAAAATACAATACATGAAAAAAAAACTAAGTGCCAGCTTCTTTTCCTTTCACTTGACAGCTAACTGAGTTTTGTTGTCATAATCTTCAACAAACATCATGGCTTCATTTGTTGCCGAGCTTTCAATTCCATGAATATTTGCATAGATATTCCAAGAGTTGGTCATAGTGTGTTTGCTGAAAATTTTGCTTTGAAATGTATAGCAAACACAAACAAAATTTGTCTCAGTTTTTTGCTCATGCCAGTTCTTAGTAGCTCTAACAGAAACTCAGGTTCGTCTTTCTCAACTTTTTTTGAGACTATCTCTAAGGTGCCATTCCTCTCCCATTTGCCTAGTTTGTGCCAGAAATGCATGATAACTTTTTGCATATTCAGAAAGGTTGATAATGCTTGATCTCTTGATTCTCCTTCTTTCAAGGGTAAGTCATTGAAAATATTGTAAAGACGAGAATCTAGACCAAGTCTTTTCTCAGTTGGTTCAGCAAATTTTGCAATTAACTCCATTTCTTCATCTGTAAAGTCTCCTCTAGCTTTCTTCATTTCGACCAGTTTAGCATCAATGTTGTCCAGAACTTTTGGCATATCTAACGGTTTTAACATATCCAAAATTTCCGCCTTATTGACATCATTCTTATCGATTAAGCTCTTGATGTAGGAGTAGAGATGTTGCTGGTTTGATGCCAATATGGTCTGAGCTACAACTGAGTCTTTCATTCCATTTTCCATTAAGGTCGTTCTGTTTACCAAGTTATTGAGAATGCCTTCCCATCTCTCTGTAGTTTCTGCTTTTCTTGAATCATTCTCAATAGTGGTTTTGCGAATTTCAATCAAGGTGTTCTGACAATCACTTCTGACATTATCCAGTCTTTTCTCCATGTTAGTCCTCTCAGTCATGCTTTCTTCCAAGGATTTTAACACTTTTCCAAATAAACTAATATCATCTTTCTGAATGCGGATCAGATCATTGTTATAAAACTTGATAATATCGACTTGTGTAGGAATGTCTTTTCCAATTTCAGCTTTATGTACTTCAGACTTATCTGCTCCAGTTTCAGCAACTTGCACTTCAGTTTTATCTGCTCCAATTTCAGTAACTTTTGTTTCTTTAAGGGGAGAAGGAACAACCTTCCTGAGTTCCTTTTTGTATTCAATATATTTTCTTCTCTTCTCAGATTGTCTCATTATTTCTTCTAGACTAGACTGGTCAATTTCTTTTACTGGTGATAATTCCACATTGAAATCATCATCATAATCTTCACAAACTTTATCAGCCTCAGCTTTTGCTATCTCGGGTACAGTTTGGTCAGTTGGGGACTAATAGCCAGTTGGGGACTGATAACCTTCCTTTTCTTCATTTTCAGATTCTGACTGAGTTCAAGAGTCTGACTCTTCACTGGTTTCCTCAGAGTTATCTTCATCATCAGCTTTCTTATCATCTCCAGTTTTCATTTCTTGAATGGTTGCGAGATTTCCTTTTTGCAAATTAGGGTGTCCCTGTGAGTCATTATCATCGTTGTCATTGTCATCTTTCTTAGAACTTTCTCCAGCTACATTTTTGTTCCAATGACTGTCTCTGATCAACGCATATCCATTGCTCAAAAATTCACCAGTGTTGATCAGTTCAGACAGATGAGTGATGTTAAAAAGATCAAACACCCATTTCTCTATGATTTCCATTTCTGCTAACTGACTTCTTTGATCTGATATAGAGCCGAGTTTCCACTTTTGATAATCGTGTAGTCTCTGGCAATCAGCTACTATCAGCTCTCCGATGCTAACAGATAATTCAGATAGGTTTGTGATGGCTTCACTTGGAATCTCTAAATTAGGTTCCACAGGAGCCTCAATTCTTTTAGTTTCTTCAAGATAAGTTTTGCTGGTATCCCCTTCTGCAACAACTGGGACTAAGCTGGTTTCATTTTCAATTATAGGAACTGAGATGATAGGCTCAGTTTCCAAATACTCTTCAGCAACAACAAGTTCTTCTTCATGGTCAGTAACTTGTTCTTTTGCTAAATCAAGTTCTAGTTCAGCAACTGGTTCCTCTTCAGGAGTTGGTTTGTCAACCTGAATTTTTTCTGGTTCCACATTTCCTTCAGCAACAGATTCTTCTACTTTCTTATCTTCTAGGACTATTTCTTTTTCAATGACAAGCTCATCCAGGGTGATGACTTGTACATGTCTTGATTCAATTTCAGTAGGATCTTTTGCATCAGGATGAGAAGTTTCAATTTCTTTGAGTGACTCATCATACTCAAATCTAGATACTAATTTTTGCGGTGTGGATCTAGACTTTGAGAGTAGCTTGAGCATGGCCATTTTTTCTAAGTCAATAAGCCTTTCCTCACTATCAGTTTCTTCATTATCAAACTCATCTCTCAGGGTCTGTTCCCCCTGAGTGTCAATTTCCCTCTGAATTTCAGTTTCTGGCAGTGAAGGAACAACTTCTTTTCTAACTGAGGTTTCCTTTTCAGTAAGGATTTTCTCAGTTTGGATTGGTTCGGTGGGGGTTTCTTCAGTTCTCAGTTTCTTTGCTGAGCTTTCAGCAACTGAAGTGGAGGATTTTGTTAGAGAAGGCTCCAAAACCTTATTTGCAGTTTCAGCAATCTTTGTTTGAATTGAAGCTTCTAGCTTCCTCTTTCTTTTTATCAATTCATCAACTTGTTCAAGAGCCTCTGTGTTAGTTCAAGGTTTCTTTGATCTTTTGCACTTCTTCTTAGGTTCAATTTCAAAACCCTCCGCTTTCCTCTTTCCGGATTTTTCCTTTTTGATAGCAATTTTCCCGTCTACAATTTCAGTTTCCTTCTTCTTTGCAATTTTGAAGTGGTCAAGAATTCTTTGAACTAAAATCTTCAGAGACTTCTTGTGATAAAATATGCCTTTCTTCACATCTATCTTCTTCTTGGGTACATCGAAAGATTGTGCCATTAGTTGATCCAGAATGTACCTTTGCCAGTTAAAATCTTCTTTGAACCAAATAACACACAATAGAGTAGTTTGGTGCCGGACAAATTGCTATAGTTTCCTGCGTTTCCAATCACGCAATATGCCAATATCTTGGTAAGAAAATTAAATTCCGGTTTGAGTAGGCTTGTGCTTCCAGTCTGCAATACTGGGGAATCTCGGTTTACGGCGATAACTTTCCATAGTTTTTCTTTTTGCTCTTTGCTTAATTTGACAGCAGCTGAGCCTCCAGATTTGTCGAAGCCAAAAATATCTACTAATAGATCTTCAGTAACTTGAATTTCCTTTCCATTAATAGTGGTTGTGAGATTATGAACATCTTCTCCCTCAATGGATGTCTTCCCAAATTCATAGAAATCTCCATTGCTATCCAGACAAACGCTTTCCAGAATAATGTTGAACACTTGCTCCAAACCCTTGATTTCTCGAATTTAGTAGCAATTTCCTCGGCTAGGGTCTGATCAGTGTATTTTGCAATGAATTGATCAAGTGAAATGATCATTCCAGGTTCAACTCAGATGAAGGCCATTAGTTTTAGAAAATTGAGATGGATCGAGATTTTTTAGAGAAGGAACTTCAAAGGATGATTAGAATAAAAACTGAGTGTAAAGAATTAATGGGAAAAATACGATGGTTTTTATAAGTGATAGAAGTAGTGGTTGAAAAATCTAAGTGGGATTCAAAATGTCTTATCAAAGAATCATTGAGATTGCGAAAAGGGTGATGAGTGGGAAAGATGGACGGTTGAGATTAAGGTAGGTCCTATCTGTAGCATGTATCAGTAAATACGGTAGGTGCAGTGTATCTCCAGCTGTCCAATTTTGTACTTATCCAAAACTTGTAGTAAATTCAAAAACTCAGTGAGAGTACAACTCAGTTTTGAAATTACAACTTCCCAGTTTTAAGTTGTTGATCTTTTCCTGCAAAACAGAGTGAGAGATCTTTGGTATCCATACCTGTTTGGGTCCTTTTTGATTAGTTTTTATGTTCTTGTAAGTCTTATTAATTTTATGCTTATACCTCTCTCGATTTTTTAGCTGAGTATTGTCAGTCTTCCCAAAACTTTGATGTTTTGATCTAACAGTCTTTTGTTCGTTCGTTTTGTGAAACTGGTATGATCTTTTAGAGATTACATGTGCATTCCAATCTTCATTGGTAGGAAAGAGTCTTCCTTTCCCCCTGAATCTATTATTCCATGAATGATGATCATTATTTTGGTAATATGACTTGAATGTTCTTTTGACTGATTTCTGATTAGTTTTGTCTTTTTCAGTCCTCTGATACTTTCTATAGAATCTTTCAATTTCTTTTTTGCCACTAACTGATTTTATAGTTATGTAAGTTTTAGTTCGAGGCTGTGCTGAGTAATTATCAGTTCTAATAGTATTGTCATTTTTCTGAGTTTTTTACTTTTGTGCAGCTACAAACTTAAGTGCAACTGTACGAGGTTTGAGCTTAGAATTTTGATGACTATGAAACCCTAAACCAGTTCTGCCACCAAATGGTTTTCCAGGTTTGAATTGAATGTTAGGAATTGGATCAGCTTATGATTCTTTAATGTTTATCACCTCTGTTAGTTCATCAGTTAAGCAAATTTCTTTAGTTTCATTATTAGCCTTGAAAAGATTGATTTTAGCATTAAATCTTAGAACTTCAGTTTTCAATAAATCTTTTTCCTTTTTGATATTCTCATAATTCTTTTGAATTGCCTCTAAATCCTTTATGAGTATGTCCAAGGTTTCATTGAAATCTTTATTTCTATTATTGTTCATGGCAGTGTGAGTGTTGAAGGTGGAAGTACTTGCCTCGTAATGCTTGACTGATAGGTTTTCTGTTTCATCCATTTCATATTCCAATATCTGCTTGCCTTTACTAGGTTTGACAAAGTTGTTCATCAGACTGGATCCATATAGTATAAATTCTTCATCATTCTCTCCATAGTCATTTCCTCCAAAGCTTATTGGGAGAGTCTTATCATTTTCTTCAGACTTTGAGAAGGATGGATCTTCAATGAATGTTTCAATCAGTTTTTCTTGAGTATCAGCCACCAGAGACTGCAATTTACTTCTCTATTTATCAAAACTTAAAAATGAACAGTTTATCAAATTTCTAAAGTGATGTTTTGTATCCATGATGCAGTTTTTGAAAATCGTTAAGCAAACAATTTATTATGAGATTCCGATGTGGATCTCTTCAGAACAGAAGCACTGCTCCGATACCAATTGGTGGTATAAAAAATAACTGATGCCCAGTTACTTCAAACTGAATAAATGCTCAATCGGAGATCTCTTCAAAATAAAAGGTTTGCTCCGATACAAATTGTTGATCCTTTAAAAAGGCTAACACAAGTTTAGAGGGAGGGAGGTGAATAAACTTGTCACCACAAACCTAACTTAAAACTGAATCTTAAACTAGTTTTAGTTGAACTTAAACTTGTGCGGAGTTAAGCTAACTTAGCTGAGTATAAGTCAAAAGCTGACTTATCCTTAACTGAGTTAACCGGCAGCGGATTAAATTAAGCCTTTGTAAAATATGAGTTCTCAGTTAATATGCTGATTCAGTTTCTAGTGTTTACTGAGTATATGATCTGGATGAATATAACTACAAGGCAATAAGTAAATGTGTAATATAAATAGACAAGAATTACAGAGGTTCCAGGTTGTGTAATCCTGTCAGTCCCCTCTTCTCCTGTGATGCAGAGGTCAAATCCACTATGTTCTTGAGGTTGACAATTACAAGACACAAAGTAAATTCTAGACACTTGATTGTCATTCACTAATCCCTAGCTTCTCAATCTTCCAGCTTCAGTCTTCAACAGGTAGAATTGCTGTTTGAACTAAGCTTGCTACACTGGTCCTTAGTGGGTTAAATAGTTTCTTCACCAGTTCATCACAAACACAGTCTTCCTAACTGCAGCTCAACTGTCCTTCACACCTTCTTGGTGTTTCAAAGTCTAACAGCTTTAATAAAATCAAAGTTGAGTCTTGAATCAATAACTATGATTCAACTTGTGATTTGAGCTTTCTTCTTCTAGATATGTAAATTATGCACAACTTTGTTCTTCTTCAAATGATTGATCTTGATGTTTCTTTGAATGCTTATAAATACTTGAAGATATATCTTGATCTTGCAATAACGTGCTTAGCAGGAATTCTTTTGATTTGCTTTCCATCTTATTATGAACTTTCTTGATTCGATTAATTCTTAGAATTCCACATTTCTTCTTGTTGTAGAAGAGATCTATTTATATGGGTTTCTCTAACGGTTAGATTATTTGAATTTGAATCCTTATAGCCGTTAGTGGTCTTGCTTTCCTTTTGTGTGTCTGTGTCCTTCCTGACATTTCTGCGTGACCAATAAGATTGCTTATCTTATAACGGTCTAATTTATCTTCAGTTTGTCTCATCTTCAGTTGTTCTTAACTTCATTTAAAAACTGATTAAAACGTGACGTAGTCAGTTTCCAGTTATAAAAGCATTAACTATGTTTTTACTCTTCTTCAAAATCTGAGTACTCCATTCTTCACCTGATTATAATTTACTAAAATCAGAGTACACCAACCTCAATTAATCATCTAAGATATCATTGTCCTTATGATTCTTAGCCCTTTATACAAGATCCATTAAGTCAGTCCATGTCATCACAATCTTGCCTGAAGTCTAACTTTACAGTCTCGACTTTGTCTTCATAAACTGAGTTTGAAACCTCAGTTCTTCAGTCTTCAATAACTGAGTCTGATCCCTCAGCCTTCAATTTTAGATATGTGAACCGAGTCTGTGTCAGCGAACTTACCTTCTTCAGTTTCTGTTGGTGTGCTCTTATGTCAGTTTTCCAGTAACTCTTGATGATCTTAGTTTTCTTCAGTTAATTACTCAATTTCTCAGTTCTAAACCAAGAACTATTACAGTGCTTGTCTGATTAACTTATACAAATATCAGACTCTATTAAATCCTATATATTGATTTCTAGACATCTTTTTGCTTTGCATTATAACAGCTGGTTATGACACTTCATCAATGGGGTCGAAAAACAATAACTGAATAAGTGATGAATCATCATCAAAACATAAATTTTATTTTCAACTCTCTGCACACACTAAGTGAATCAAACCAGCATTGTAAAACCCGACGAGTACACATACTAGTCTCTTTGTACACCAGTTTAATTCCTTAGCGAGAAACTCCAAAATCGAAGGGAGTTCATTCACCATCCCCCTACCTCTGAACTCTCACAAGCCTTGTATTATGGACCAACAAGTCGTATCACAGCGTGTCTCCTAAAAATAGACGCCTTCTTGATCTGTGTGTTGGAGTGATCCATTGCTTCTGTTTTCAAATTAGTGGTTAAAATTATTGTTATAGCATTGAGTCAAATAGTACATTTGTTAGAGTACCTACCATTTCTGTTTGAAATTATCAGGAATCGAAAATGCGTATGCAAATGCGCTTAGCTGCAGTCTATGGGGATATGGACACGATAATAGAAAATGGCCCTATCACCATCATGAAGCCCAATACAAATACAAATTCAACTACAAATATAGATGAACCATACGTGAGAAAGCCAATGATAAACAATCATGACAATGTTGCTAAAGACACAATAATGAAGATCTTGGATAGCAATACGTTCTTAAAGATCAAAGGGTGTAAAACCGCAAAAGAAATCTGGAAAACTCTGATCAATTACTGTGATGGAAATTAAGCTGTCAAAGTCAGCAAACAATCAGTTTTTGGTCAAAAGATTGTGACATTTCAAATGACATCTAGAGAAATTGTTGAATGTATAGAATCTCTTTTTCATGAAATCCTGAATGAGTTACAAATGCTAAATCGAAAGTACACTCAGAAGGAAATTTGCATGAAGATTCTGAAAGCCTATCAAGAATCATGGGACATATTGATGATTGAATTAGCTGTAATGAAATATCTCACGAAGCTATACACAAAGGAACTCTTCTCCAATCTATACACAAAGGAACTCTTCTCCAATGAAAGATCTCACGAAGCTATACACAAAGACTCAAATTGAACAACAAAGCTAACAAGAATACTCAGGAAATACCAGCTACTGTTGCTCTTACTAGAGAAACTTCCAAACATGTTGTTGAAACGGTGAAGCAAAGTCAAATTGATCCACTACAAGATCAAATGGCCTTGATTATGAAACATGTCAAAGTTTATCTCATTCAACCAGATAATTTCAACAACAAAATCAAAACAGATGTGATGATGGATATAGAAGAAGAGATGATAGATGAGAAAATCGCAGAGATGATCGATAGGATAATAGGGATGATCAGAAGATCACTGATCATCAAAAATTGATGTTTTGTTTCAACTGCAACAAACCAGGGTACTTTAAAGCTGACTGTGCAGAACCAATCAAAATTGTTAGGTGTAGTGCCCGAATGACAATTTGTGTAATTGTTTTTAATAATGAATGACAAAATTTATCTCACCTTATTACTTGCTTTGTGCTTGTAAAGTAATACACTGCTGCAAACCCTAAGTATATCGTATGTAACCGCTTAACTCGATTGTATGGCATGCACGTGAGGATTGAGTTAGTGGTGATATACTTAAACATGTTAGTCCGTGGTGAACTTAATCGAGTTTAGGGTCTCTTGATTAAAACACCAATAATGCGCCTAACACCTTAGGGTGTGATAGTCTTATCCGGATTTGTCGGTAGAGGGTACCTACGCGTGGGGCATTTATATATGATGGCATTCATATAGACTGGACCGATTGATCTGTTTTTCCTCGATATAATTCCGTAATCGAGGAATCTTATTAAATCATTAGATGATCATATATGGATCAACCTTAATCCCGAGGTGACTGCAGTCTTTGCTTGTCCCGGGTAGTGTTTGATGTGTTAGTTACGGTTCACTTAAATATGTGTTCCAAGCCACTTCTCATTGGCACTATCTCGGATGAGTGAGTAGTTCGATTTTCACAGACATGGAATCCATTCCTTCCTGCGGGAAGTAGAGAGACAGTCCCCTTATTTGTTAGCCCTAAGAAAGTGATCGATCCCGGGAGTTCACATTTGACTAATTAGCTACTAGTCAGATATGTGTACTAATTGATCATCAGGGGGTTGATGGTAAATAAGGATAAGATATTCTCGAGTCGGGTACACGGAGACTTCCCACTCGAGAAATGGACGATCTATGGAGGGTTAATCCGTATGTAGTGATTATATCAATGGACGCTTATTCACTCTATGGGTTGAGTATAAGTATACATCTATAATCGGTAGAGTTCAGTTTCGGGTTTATGGTGGCGTAATCCCGGAATTAATAATTAATGTACTTATTCTGTTCGATGAATAATTAATTATTGGAGCTACTGGTTATAGGTCCATGGTCCCCGATGTGGCTTCTGTAATTCGGACTAATAATATTGTTATTTGGGCCTCAATGATAATTAATTGGCTGGGCTAATTGATTGATATGCATGGATATTATTTAGTTGGGCTAAATAATATAATACACAAAAAATACATTTTCTGTGGGCCTAAAACCTAGTGTATATGGCGCCTCATACTTCAGTAAATGCAAAATTTGATTTTCTTGTGTGATTAATGATTAATAAAAGATGATTTATTTGTAATTGATTGATTGATTAATCACAATCTTTTATAAATGAAATTATCCTTTATTGTGATTTCTTTTTAATTAATTATTTAATTGATTAGAAACTTGGAGGCCAAGGATTTACTCTCCTATATAAAGGGAGTTCTTCCAAGACATAAGGCCAAGGGAAAATTTCGACCTATACACTAAAAAGAGAGTAGAAAAATTTGTTTCTTGTCTTGGGTTTCTGGCTGAAGAAAAATTTGGAGTTTTTCTTGGTGTTGCATATCAAGGAGGTTCGTGTATCAAGAAGGGTGTCCACCAACCGCCGTTTGGAGAACACATCGGAAGATCAAGGCTTCTCTTCCCGTTATTGGTAACATGATCTGAAACCCCCTTGTAGTAGTTTAAGTCCTTTAATTATGTGTTTTGATATATAAATCGTGATCCATCCGCTGCGCGTAGATCTAATTCGTTTAGATCTAAGAACCTGCATCCTTCATGTGGTATCGGAGCCAGGTTCCACGATTTATATAGTCATAATCATAATTAAACGATTTAAAGGAGTGGAATTGCATGTAGGTAAATTTTATTTATTGTTTTATGCATTGATAATGATTAATTGCTATGGTTGAAGAGATGGATTGGGGGTTGGCACTGTTTACCCGTTAGATCTATTGTAAACTCATATAAACGATGAAAATTCGTTCATATGAGTATATGAAATTATGTAATTTATTTATTATTGCAAGTTTAATTTCCTGTAAATAGATCGTTTAGTAGCTGTATAGTGTTTTCGTTTTTCCGTTGTTTGAGCCGTTATAACGAAGATCCCTCCGGTCAGAATCAAGATTTGAAGTTGATGAACAATCCCACAAAATTTGGCGTCGATCAGAGTCCGTTTGGATGTCCGTTCGTTGATGAGAAGAGGCAGGTGTAACAGAAAAACGCAGGATTCACAGAAACCCTAACTGTGACTTCCTCGATTTTCTGGAAAGTATTGGACCGTTGAAACGAATATCCGACCGGTCAGATCGATAATCATGGAGTTTTGGACGTGTGATAAAATTTTCAGGACGATCGGGATTCATCTTCATCCCCGATCGGTCTCGGGAAGTATATGATGCGCTGCTGTAAGAGTCTGTTTCAGCAGAAAGTTGGGCGGCTCACTGAGGAAGATTGACAAGTCAAAGCTCCGATCCAACCGTCCATCTTGAAGTCCGAAGAATGAATATCAGATCTGGAAAGTTTCGTCCCGATCCAAATTCGTTTGATATGCCGATCGTCGAAGATTCTTAACAGCTGCAGATTAGGGTTTTAATTTATTTTCGAATAGATTAGTTACTGGGGGTGCAAGCAATCCATCTCGGTGTTTATTTTCCGCACTAGTATACATGTGTAGATTGTATGAGTAGAACGGAAAATTGCCATGACATGCATCATATCATGAATTCCACTCCATATGCATACATGTAGAAATTAATTCGAGGAATTAGTTAGGCATGTATAAAACACACGATTAGTTTTAATTAATTGTTTGATATTAATTAGAAACTAATTAGGTAAAACCGAGGAACACGGGTTTTTCAATCGTCGAGGTTGGGTGATGGATTCTCGGTGAATCCCACTCTGCGAAAGCATAAGGAGCAAAATCCGAAACCTCGTGGTTAAGGTGTTGGATTCTCGGTGAATTCCACCTTACCTAAAGACGAGATTACGTTTTGTTCCGTAGTGTCTACGTGAATGTTTGATGTTTAAGGATTGATAATCACGGGCAAACAGGTTCGAAAGTGGTTTAACCACGGTTGGGTGGTCAACAGTAGCTACGGCTCAATCGACTTCACCCTCCACGTGTGGCGTTTGCACGGGGGTCTGGCAATACTGAGCCATCCGAAGAGCCACTACGGCTCAACGGAGCTCTCCTAGCCTTGACCCGTCCGACGGCCACATATGTTCTAATGAATAGGTCGGGTGGGCTAGCCCACATAACCGACAACATTCGGGCCTATGATTTATTGATCCTTAATGTAACATCAAGTCCAAAAACGTGATCAGTAAACCCACCACTTTTTTCAAAATATTGAGTGGGAGGCGGGAGAGGCGACGGCCGACCCCACGGCCCTCTTGTTGACACAAGCAACGTGAGAGAATGGTGACGCGCCTCGTGCGGCTTTGATTTCGGCCCCCTAAGGAAGGCCTTCACCGCTATCAAAATTCAAGGCTTGGTCTCCGAAAGGATAGGATTTTGGGTACTCGTCGGGTCACTGACCGACCCTAAGGCGGCACACTCGGGGTCTACCTAAAAATCTGAGACAGTAGGTCACACTCATGAAGGGTATTTTTGGTAGTACCTTGGCTGAAAAAGGAAAGGTGATTGACGATCACAAATGAGATGTTCGATTCTCAATGTGATCTTCAATATTAATCGAAACCTCTTTGACCTACCCTAAGGCGGCACTGAGGCGTTAGATTAAATCCTTGGAACGGTAGGATAGACTATAAGGCCAAGGGAAAATTTCGACCTATACACTAAAAAGAGAGAAGAAAAATTTGTTTCTTGTCTTGGGTTTCTGGTTGAAGAAAAATTTGGAGTTTTTCTTGGTGTTGCATATCATGGAGGTTCGTGTATCAAGAAGGGTGTCCACCAACCGCCGTTTGGAGAACACATCGGAAGATCAAGGCTTCTCTTCCCGTTATTGGTAACATGATCTGAAACCCCCTTGTAGTAGTTTAAGTCCTTTAATTATGTGTTTTGATATATAAATCGTGATCCATCCGCTGCGCGTAGATCTAATTCGTTTAGATCTAAAAACCTGCATCCTTCAAAAATAATGAGAGATGAGGATAGACGTGATAGATCAGATGACAAAGGCAAAAATAGACGAGCCTATAAAGCGGACGACCGTTCATCACATGAACATCTTCAGATCCCTTACCTGATTCAGATGACAATGATTTAATGGAAATGGAGGATAATGATGAGGTAATATCACTATTCTCAGACTCATCATATTCATCTGGTTCATGTTCTAAAGCTACAGTTCCTAATTTTGAGACTTGAAATAATCAAGGATTTCTTAATGATCTGAACAACAAGTTTGAAGAAATTCAAATAAACTTTTATCTTATAAAGAAATAAAATGAATTTATCAAATCTAAAAATCTGAAATTAAAAGCTGAGTTATTCAATTTGAGAAATAACAATCCATAGTGTTAGATGAAACTAGACCTGGACTAAATAAAGAAATACATATTCATATCAAGACTTTTACAATAATCATTCCTGAGTATAGACCAACCAAAGAACCTGGAGACATGTCCGGTGTAGTTTACTCAGAACAGACAACACTTGTCAAGTCTAACCCAAAGTTCAGATCTAAAGTTGGTACCTCTTATGGACCAACATACAAACCTGAATCAAAAGTCATATTGGTCAAACAAGTCAAGTTTGTTAAATCTGTTAATTGAAAACATAAAACATGAAAAACCAGTCAATTATGAGTCCAAAAAGTTTTATAGGTCATGGAATCATATTATCAGGGGGAATAACAGATTATACACATCTGATGATGACTGAAGATTAGTCTTCCTATCAACTTCAGGAAATTTAATGTCAGGAGTAACATTCCTAAAAATAGACATGTCAGACCTCCTAGATTTCTCTCTTCACACAAAAAGGTTCCTAACAGAACCAAAATAGTGTATAGAAAGAAATCAGAGACAATCACTGGGTCAGAAATTAAGAATGTTCAAACTCAGTCTTACAAACAAGAAGGAAGAGAATTGAACTCAAATGGTGAAAAGTTAGCAAATAAATATTATGCAATTCCATTTGATTATCCTCAACATTGGTGTAAATGCCTAAGAGTCCCCCCATTCAAATATAGACTTGGCATTACATCATCTGGCACTGATCCCATTGCACCCAAATAGATCTGGGTACCTAAATCCGTCTAATTTGTTTTGTACGATGTCTGGTACATAGACAATGGATGTTCCAGATATATGATGGGCAAGATAAGAATGGACCAAAAGTTACATTCAGTGAAAATGAAAAACCTGGAATTACCAAAGGCATTGGAAGTATTATCAGGAACAACTTGGCAATTTGCAAGGTAACATTCGTTGAAGGACTGACGTACAATCTCCTCAGCGTTAGTCAATTCTGTGACAAAGGATATGAAGTTCTTTTCATCAAGAAGAAAGGCCAAGTTATAATCGAAGAATCTGGACATACGAACTTAATTGGAAAAAGAAATAAGAACATGTATATAGTAGACTGGTCAACAGTAACGTCAGAAGTGTGTCTACTAGTACAATTGAGACCGGAGATAAGTTGTCTATGGCACAAACGTTTAAGTCATCTAAATTACAAGACAATTAATCTCTTGGAAAGGAATGATCATGTAAGAGGACTTCCAGACATGGTTTACCAGAAGGACAACATTTGTGATTCCTGTCAATAAGGGAACCAAGTCAAAGCTTCATTCATATCAAAATCGACACCTTCAACAAATCGAGCTCTCCAACTTCTACTTATGGACTTAGTTGGACCAGTGACAACAATAAGTGTAAGTGGAAAGAAGTAAAAATTGGTGATAGTGGATGATTTCTCATAGTATATGTGGACAGTATTCATCAACAAGAAAAGAGAAACTCTCAAGAAGCTGCCAGATATACTAAAGAGACTTGAAAATGAAAAGAGTTTAACAGTAATCAAGATTACATCTGATAGAGGAACAAAATTTCTAAATCAAATAAATAGATGTTATTGTGAGGAAAACAGAGTGCCACATCAATTGGCTGCTGCCATAACTCCACACTACAATGGGTAGCTGAAAGAAGAAACATGACCTTTAAAGAAGCTTCTAGAACAATGGTAGCAAAAGCTAATATATCAAAAGGCTATTGGGAAGAATCGGTCAACACTATATGTTATACTCGGAACAGATCTATTGTTAACATAATAAGGGGAAAACCACCTTATGAACTATGGAATGGGAGAAAACCCAAAATCTCCTACTTTCATGTCTTTAGTTACAAGTGTTTTATCCACAATAATGGAAAAGATCAGCTGAAGACATTTGATGCCAAGGCATATGAAGGAATACTTTTGAGATATTCACATATGAATAAAGCCTTCAGTGTTTTAAACAAAGGTACATTATCAATAGAAAAATCAGTTCATTTCATCTTGATGAATCAAAATTTAATACTGAATTTCCGAGAGAAGAAGCTCGGATGATAGAAGAACCAATTCATGTTGATAGTGAACTAAGACAAAACAACTCAACAAAAGCAGACAATTTTCATCCTAAAATTGAGAAAATCACAACTCAAGAAGAAGTTCAGAAGACACCACTCATTGAACCATATCCAAATTGGCTATGAGGCCACCCAGCCAAACAAGTCCTTGGAGATCCAAAAATTTGAGTCAGAACAAGAAGACAGCTGGAAACCATGCTCACGTGTTTTTTGTCATAATGGAACAAAAAAAATGTCGAAGATGCTTGGAAATATGCTGACTAGATAATAGCTATGCAAGAAGAATGGAATGAATTAGAGAGGAATCAAGTTTGGGAACTAACAAACAGACCAGACCACTTAAATATCATTGGAACAAAATGGGTATACAGAAACAAGATGGATAAAAATGGATAAGAAACAAAGAAAGACTAGTAGCCAAGGGCTATTCACAAGCTGAAAGAATAGACTTCGATATGACATATGCATTAGTGGCAATCTTGGAAGCAAGCAGACTATTTCTAGCATATGCTGCTCATCAGAACTTTAAAGTTTATAAAATGGATATCAAATCAGAATTTCTAAATGGACTACTTGAAGAAGAATTCTATGCCCAGCAACCATCTGGATTTGAAATCAAAGGAAAAGAAGACAAAGTCTACAAGCTCAACAAGGCATTGTATGAATTGAAACAAACACCTAGAGCTTGGTATGAGACCTTATCCAAATTTCCTATGGAAAATGGATTCCAAAAGGGGAAGATCGAAAAAACATTATTCAGAATTCAATATGAAGATTGCACACTTTTGGTACAAATTTATGTGGATGAGATCATCTTTGGGTGTCAAAATACGAAATTGAGTGAGAAATTTTCCAGTCTAATGAAGAGTTAATTCACAATGAGCATGATGGGAGAGCTCAATTATATTCTTGGACTACATGTCAAGCAAATGGAGAATGGAATTTTCATCAATCAAAGCAAGTACATCGAATATCACATCAAGAAGTATGGAATGGAACCATGTTCAAAAGCTGCAACCCCTATGTCAGCAAATCTACACTTAGACAAGGACATAAATGGAAAAGGTGTGGATCAAACTATAGAGAGGGTTGATAGGTTCCTTATTATACCTAACTGCAAGCAGTCCAGACATATCATTCTCCGTTAGGGTGTGTGCAAGATTTCAATCAGATCCAAATGAATGTCACCTAGTTGCTGCAAAGAGAATGCTAAAATATCTCAAGGACACAATTGACCTACTCTTATTTTATCCAAAAGAAGGTGATTTCAGAATACTTGGATACACTAATGCAGATTATGCAGGTTGGAAAGTGGACAAGAAAAGTACATATGTACTAGTCAAAAGCTAGGAAATAGACTAGTATCTTGATTTAGCAAGAAACAAACATCCCTTGCATCATCTACAACATAAGCTGAATATGTAGCCGCATGAAGTTGTTGTGCACAAGTCTTATGTATAAGACAACAACTCATAGACTATGGAATTGAAGAAGAAGGTATTCCAATCATCTGTAACAATACAAGTGTTATGTCAATATCAGAAAATCATGTACAACATTCAAAGTAAAAGAATATTGATATAAGACATCATTTCATACGAGATCATGTGAAGAAAGATGATGTAAGATTGGTCTACAATAACACAGACGACCAGCTGCCATATATCTTCACCAAACCCTTTGTGGGAACATATTTATATTGTTTAGAAGAATACTTGGACTAATGAATCTTTCATAGTCCTACTAATCATATGAAATTAACGAATGCATTTTATGTTTGTCATTTTGGTTGAGCTCACTTGAGAGATTAATCATTGTGGTTAATGATATCATAAATTAATAGATTCTCAAACATTTGGTTATCAAACATTTGTTAGGTGTCCATATTAGTTTTGATGATTAGAGTAGTCTAAAGAAAAATTAGACGATTATTGGAAAACAGACTAACAAAGACTCCCAAACAAAACGGACGACTCAGATAAGTCAGAGAAATACAAACAGACAAGATTTGTATTGTGATAAAAAGTTACTATCAAATATTCAATAACCTTGATTTTCAAAAGTGTTACAAATTTAATGAGCAAATTATCATTTGATCTTGTGATACAACATTTATTACACATGACTACTTGGCTTATTAAGCACATAATACAAGGAGTTAGTGTGATATTTTCAGGGAGTCCTAAGGTAAATAGACAAGTGGATATTGCGCATTCGCTAGACATCTGATGATTGAAATTCTAAAAGCCTGAACAAACGTTTTGCATCTCTAAACTGAAATAATTCATGATTTATAGCTACTTTAAGATCTCCGAAATCCAAAACAATCATTATGGCTAGAATACCTACAGTCATTGCATTGATATACACGATCACCGGATCATTTCTTTCACCACCGTCCATTATCTATATAGCCTCTCCTCCCACTCCTTTCACAGCACAAATTTTCAAATTTTAAACCTACTTTAAAAACCCTCTTTCGAGAACTCTTTATCTTCATCATATTCTCCACCGGAAATCCTCACCCATGTTGGTCCTAGAGAATAGTGAAAATATAGTCAGAGGGGGGGGGGGGGGCGAATGACTATATTGGTGTTTCAAAAACTTTTCTTATTTTAAAAGCTTTGGCCAGCGGATAAGTCCTTTCTTAAAACTTGTTTCAAAGTAGTTCAAGCACACTTAAAATGTAAATAACGTGCTGTAAAGTGCAGTAAGTAAATGAACACAAAGGTTTATAGTGGTTCAGGGTGGTGTAATCCCTTAATCCTCTCTTCTCCTGTGATGATTGGAGGAATTCACTATTGTCTTTCACCAATACAATAGTTATTATTGTCCTTGGATACACAAGCTTCACAATCTCAAGAATATCACTCCCTAGCTACAAAATCTTCAGTGACTCGGTCTTCCACACTGCTCCTTGAGAACAAATCCTTCAACAGCTATCACTTCAAGGGTGCAATTCCTTCTCAGACAATCTAATCAATCGTTTTAGTTTGGTGTTAACTGAATTCATAGAGGGGTGATCAGACTCAGTACATGATGTGTATTTGATGCTCTATTCTATAAGTTTGATCGGCTAGATGTATGTTTTTAGTACAGAAAGAAGGCTTGTGAAATTGAAAGAGCTTCAGCACTTCTATCAATCTTTGTGCATCCCTGTGTATCTTCTCCTCATTTTTGTTTTTCTGTCAATGCATCCTATTTATAGCCTTGATTTCCTTGACTAAAAAATTCATCTATTGGCTATTTAATTCTCAGAATCATCCTTGATTATGGCTTGATTTATTCCTCGTTGATTTTGGTGATCCGGATTTTCTTTAAACGTACATCATAAAACCCGACTTTGATTGATTCAGCATTAATTGCTTCATCTTTGATTTAATTATATTACAAATCTCATGAGTATCAGATTTGACTTACTTGGCTGTTCTGATCATTACTTCACCATAGAGATACTCTTCACTATTATTCCTTTAGTCAGCCGGCAGAACCTTCACTTAGCCGGCTTGCTGCTTTTCCTTCTACATTGATTCTTGATGTCCAATGTATATTTGTACTTCATTGATCCTTGATTTGGGTGAGATAAGTGTATACCATATTAAGAGAATAGATTCCATCACTTGTAAAATATCTTAGACTTACCCAAGGTCATCACACACTTCTTTGGTTGTAAGTCAATCCATAGGTCTTCATTTCACTGTGCTGATTCCTTGTCTTTTACTGAGCCGGCCTACCAGTCTAATACAGTGCTTGTCTGACTGAACATAAACAACATGTTAGACTTATAAGTAAAGCCTATTCAAACATTACTGCTCATTTAGACTTACTTCAGGCTTGCTATAACAGCTAGTATGGCCATCATCAAACAATAAAATGTTCCTAGCAATTTCCCCCTTTTTGATAATGTCAAAACCCTCATAAGCCTGAATATAAAGTCAAACAATCGTGTATAAAAAGTAGAATAAAACTCAACAATTTTATTCATCCATAAAGGGCAAAAATTTGTTCAAGCAGAATAGAATAGAGAAAATTGTTACAGTCTACTTTTTCTCTAAAATTCTATTGCTTTTCCTTGTGCTTTCAGTGCCCTTACCTTTAGAACTTTCAGGCTTATCACTACCTTCCCCCTTTTTGGTAGCATCATGTCAATCTTCAAGAATCTTGTTTGTGGCCTCAGACACTGTTATGATTGTGTCAAGCTGTTCGATGGCATGATCCAGATTGTTGTCAATGGCCTGAATTTGTTGAGAGTGAGTTTCCAGTGTGTCAATCATGGGGTTGAGCCTGTCATCAACTGCACTTGCTAGATGATCCAGATTTATGTCTACATGCTGTGTAATTAGTGAATTTAGCTGACTTAGCAGATCACCTTGCTTTTCTATCCCAACATCGTGAACCTCAATATGGCTGAACATAGCCTCAATCTTTTGCTCCATGGAGATATTACGACTTTTCAGTGCTGTTTGGAGATTTTCCTTACTGAGAGTTTGCTTTTCCATGTCCACAATCAGAGGGTTATGTCTAGACGAAATGATCTGTCTGGATTGTCAGTGGTAGGTTGTGCCTGTGCTGGTGCAATTGCATCAGCTGGTTCTTCTTCACTTTCTTCTTCAATCTTTTTGTCAGATAGAGATTTTTGGGGGTTGCTTGATTCTCCAAGTCCTGGTTGGGACTTTTGATGCGATACGATCCCAGAAGATCGATGAAAGGATCCATGAGAGCGGGAAACCCTAACCTAACCGAGAATCAGTCTAGGAAGTGGGACAAGAACAACTCAACGCTTTGCTCAAGAATGCTAATAAGCTCTCGAAAGGGGTGCAATATCTATGAAAAACAAATCACTCACACACAAGTGATGTTCTTGATCAATCACAGACCAAGGATGAAGATGAATTTTGTGTTGCAAAAAAATATGAATCTGTCTTAATGAAATAAAAGGTTTGCCTTTATATAGGCTATAAGAATAAAATCATAAGGGTAGTTTGGGTAATACACATATATATGTGGCGTTTAAAATAACTATAAAAATAACAAAGTAATCCTAAAAAATATCCTAATGATACAATAGAAAAAAAATGACGTCGTGGACATCAAGCTAATCCGTCCTCATGATCTCCGAGCTCCGTAGCATAAATAACGCAACAAATAGCCAGCTCGTCGTCCGGCTTCACTTGTGCTTGCTCGTGACATATATCAATGATCAACGTGTCCAAAGCATCACGCATCCGTCTCTTCTGAAGCCGTGTCATCAGCCTGTCTTGAATAACTAGATGATCGATCGGCTTCATCGGGGCCAACGTGTCAGGAACCTCTATAGGGATCGTATAATTCCCTCCCAGTTGCGAAGGATATGTCCTCAGATTGTAGGGGTTGTCAAAGGGCATCAAATCAGCAACATTGATGGAATTAGAAATGCCCCAATCTTCAGGAATCACGATCTTTAGACATTATTGTTTATCCGATCCAAGCATTCAACTTGACCGACACCTCGTGGATGCAATTTGGACTTTCGTCCCTTCGGAAAACGATCCTTTTGATAGTGTAACCACACCCAATCACCGGGCTCAAAGATCACCTCCTTGCGTCCCTTGTTGGCTTGCTTCGCGTACCCATCCATAGCTTTCTCTACATTCACACGAGCATGCGCATGCAACTCTCTCACCATCTCCGCCTTGGCCTCCCCATCCAAGCTAACATGTATACCTGCAGGCAAAGGAGCCAACGAAAAAAGAGTATCGGGGTTAACCGATATACGACCTCAAAAGGGGTAAAATGAGTCGCAGAATGTTTACACCGATTATACGCAAGTTCTTTTGGACCACAGTACGAAGCAATTGACCCAACACTCGGTTAACAACCTCAGTTTGACCGTCCGTTTGGGGGTAATAGGCAGAAGAATACAATAACTTAGTACCCAAACGTTGCCACAACACTTTCCAAAAATTACTAATGAATTTCACATCCCTGTCACTCACAACAGTACACGAGACACCATGCAAACGAACAATCTCCTTGAAGAACAAATCAGCAATAAAAGTAGCATCATTCGTTTTATGACAAGGAAGGAAATGTGCCATCTTAGAAAACTTATCCACAACCACAACAATAGAATCATGAACTGCCTTAGAACGAGGTAAACCCAAAACAAAATCCATAGACAAATCAGTCCAAGGGGATATGGGAATAGGTAGTGGAGTGTATGAACCATGAGGTGCGGATTTGGATTTAGCATACTTACACACAATGCAAGCATCACAAAAAAGAGCGACATCACTATGCATAGTAGGCCAATAAAAATTGGATGTAAGCATATCTAGCGTTTTAGTGACCCCAAAATGACCCATTAAACCACCACCATGTGCTTCACGAAGAAGCAATTCACGTATAGAACACTGAGGAATACATAATGCATGCTCACGGTATAAGAAACCCTCACTCCTAAAGATTTTTTCAGTAGTCACCTCACTAGTATCCGCAAATGGTTTCAAAAAATCATGATCAAGTGCATACAATTCCTTAATAAACTCAAAGCCCAGAAACTTAGTTTGCATAGTAGTGATCAAAGTGTGCCTACGGGACAAAGCATCAGCTACCACGTTTTCTTTACCCTTTTTATACTTAATCATGTAAGGAAATGACTCAATAAACTCCATCCAATGCACATGCCTCTTACTCAACTTACCCTGACCCTTAAGATATTTAAGTGACTCGTGGTCAGTGTGAATAATGAACTCTCGAGGCCGCAAATAGTGCTGCCACGTGTGAAGGCACCGGACTAAGGCATACAACTCCTTATCATAAGTAGCATAATTTAACTGAGGACCCTTCAATTTCTCACTATAATAAGCAATAGGATGACCCTCTTGTAGAAGCACACCCTCAATACCCACACCAGAAGCATCACATTCCATATGAAAAGCTTTAATAAAATCAGGTAAAGCAAGTATGGGTGCAGAAACTAAACGAGACTTAAGAGTTTCGAAAGACTCCCTTTGTTTAGGTCCCCAATGAAATAGGACATTCTTTTTCCCCAACTCGTACAGTGGTGCGGAAATGCTACTAAAATCCCTCACAAATAGCCTATAAAGCTCGCCAAACCATGGAAACTACAAACCTCGGCGGCTGATTTTGGCTCGGGCCACTCTTGGACCGCTTTAATCTTCGACTGGTCAACTTCAACACCCTGCGCACTCACAACAAAACCATGAAACACGGCCCTATCCATACAGAAAGTGCACTTATTAAGGTTAGTGTACAACTGTGCATTCTGAAGTGTTTCTAAGACAACCCTTAGTTGACTAACATGCTCCTCCAAGTTATGGCTATGAATAAGAATATCATCAAAATATACAACCACAAACTTGCCAATAAAGCCCCTAAGTACCTCATTCATTAATCTCATAAATGTGCTAGGTGCATTAGTGAGACCAAAAGGCATGACAAGCCAATCATACAACCCAAACTTATTCTTAAATGCAATTTTTCACTCATCACCCTCACGAATACGCACTTGATGATAGCCACTCTTTAAATCAATTTTAGAAAAGACAGACGCACCACACAACTCATCTAGCATATCATCTAAACGTGGGATAGGATGATGATACCTGACCGTAATTTGGTTGATGGCCCTACAATCCACGCACATACGCCACAAACAATCCTTCTTTGGCACCACGCAAGGATTCATGGACTCCTGAATCTTGCCTTTCTTCAACAACTCTATCACTTGCCGTTGGATCTCCTTGGTTTTATCTGGGTTGGCCTAATAAGCTGGACGGTTGGGCAACTGACCCCGGGATGAAATCTATATGGTGCTACACTCCATGCAATGGCGGCAAGCCACTCAGCTCCTCCGCAGGGAAGCGTCCTGGAACTCCTGCTACGACGACACCACAACACTAGGAAAAGAGTCCGTTATGTCAGTGGAAATCATAAAACAGGGGGAGGGGAGGGGAGGGGGTCGGCCTCTATATAAATTAAGAGGTAAGAAGTAGTACGTTTTTCGATAGCACGAATAACCTCACCAGCCCTAATGTAGAAAGTTCCTAACACTCGCTCACCTTTTTTGTGTTTCTCTTTCTTTCCTCCCTCAAGACTAATGGAACCCTCACTCACTTTTGCCTTTTCAACTTTAGAAACTCCCTCAGATGGTACTATAGTGCCCTCACACACCTTTTATTTTCATCTTTTGTTTTACCCTCCACTCGTTTTTTCACACCCTCTTTTTCTTTCTCTCCTGTCATTAGTTTTTCTTTTTCTTTTTTTGACTGAGGTCCCTCTTTTTTTCTTTTTCCTCACGTCCTGCAGCCAATTTGAGTTGATCTTTATATACCTCATCCGGAGGTAATGCTCGAAGTGTAAACTTATTCCCCTTATGACGCAACGTGTATGTGTTTAAATACCCGTCATAGATCACCTTCCTATCGAATTTCCACGGTCGTCCCAACAACAGATGTCCCACTTGCATTGGAACCACATCACACAAAACCTCATCTTCCAACTTCGCAATATTGAAAGTAATCTTCGCCTGTTTTGTGACACGCATCTCACCGACGTCATTCAACCACTGAAGTTTGTATGGTTGAGGGTGGGAAATTGTAGGAAGAGGCAAACTCGAAACAAAACCCGCACTAACAACGTTTGTGAAACTTCCCGGATAAATAATCATCACACACACCTTTCCCGTCACCAAACACCTCGTATGGAAAATGTTCTCACGTTGCAAATTATCCTTATTCTTCACCACACTACTATGCGCCCTCTTTATCACAAGTGTAGACTGATACACATCTTCGTCGACTGCATCAAGCTCATACTCACCATCACTATCCACAAAATCTTCCTCATCCTCAGCAACTGAAGCATAACCACGCTCTCCATTAGCCTCTTCAATAAGTATAATGCGACGCTTTGACGGACATTGGGCCGCGATATGACCTATCCCTTGGCACTTAAGGCATCGTATCTTGTGAGATGGCTTCAAATTACCTACCACACCTTTTCCTTTACTCTTTTTTGGCCTAGGAGCCTCTCTTTGTGGGACAAGGGGTTGTCTCGGTGTAGCCTGGGGAAATCTATATGAGTCCCCCAACATTTCTTCATGCATTCCCTGTGTTGGATCTTGTCCTTCTCCTAGATCAAGAAATGCTTTCCTCAGCCTGTTTCCTTTTCTTGTCTTCCTTCACGTAAGTAAACATCACTTTTGCCTTATGCAATTTGTGCAGATGAACATGTTTCACTTTCTTCTGATCAAACAAAAATTGTAGAGGGATGCCATTGAAATTCCTCTCCCAGAAAAGGTTTTTCCTCTACTGTCTTTTCTTTGCTGCGAACTTGCCAGTATCAATTTCGCGTTGTATTTGCTCCTTCAACCTATTGAAAAAGAAAATTGACCAGTTGAACTCAAGGCCCTGAAAGATAATGGACCTTAGTCTTGTCCTTACTTCCATCATTCCATGCATGGATCCCTTCTTTCCTTCAATAATCTTGATGATCAAGTGAGCAAATTCTTCGAACGGCTTTTTGAATGCCAATGTTGGTCAGTTAAATTTCTTGGCTGCAAGACTGGGATTCTTCACTGACTCCGCCCAGAAAGTAGTAGTGTTGATTTCCACATTCTTTATCTCTGAAGGTCCAGTGTTGGAGTGTTTGAGACATCTATTGAGTAGACCTGGTGTGATTTCTTGTTCCCGTCCAAACATATTGCTTGTGATGCTATCTGGTGATCCTTTCTTCTATCCTAGAACAAATTTGGCATTTTTCTATAACGAGTTTAGGGTTTCATAGAAAATTTCATTGACCGGAGGATTAAGGAAGGTCATTAACCTTAGGTTAGTGCACACATCCATCAACCGGTGGGCTTGGGGGTCGTTGTTGCACAGGGTGAGATAGTGCTCGGGTTTGAAGAATGACCCGGTAACAATGGATCTTTCATACAGTTTTCCGGACTTTTTGATTGAAGAAGATTAAGCCATTTCTGAGATATTTGAGAGAAAAAGCATTGAAATTTTTTGAGGAAATACGGTTTAAGAGTTTCAAAGATAGCGCAAAGAGTCCATGGAAAATTGAAGTGTTGTTTATGTAGTGGAGATTTGAGAGTGTGAACACGGTTGAATATGGAGACATTTTGGTCACGTGATTTTGTGTATAAGAAATCACGGTTATTAAGTGTAGTGGGAGAGTGGATCGAGGCAAGTAATGATAGTGCCCGGGGAATCGAGGCATTGCCGTCCTTCTCTCTTGTCAAATAACCTCCATACAATAATCCTTATGTTTGATTAAGAATAATCAACGTGTGTAATCTTCACAAAATAAAAGCTCCATAAATATATGATTTTCCACATGTATAAAAACATATTCATTTCACACATCACTTCATTGTTTTCTTCATTGCATTTAGCGGTTGACTGACTTGGTTGATCACCTGGCCGGTGTAGTGGTCTATTTACTTAGTTGCTATAACAAAAAAATTGTTCCAAACAATTGGTGAAGTGGACTTCGCGGGTACCAATGCCTTACCTGCCAAATGAACGCACCCAAAATGGCAATGGTTCGATCCATTTCTTGAAGTCACTTACGATTGATTACTTGATTAGGCTGCTCCTTGTAACTTAATCAATTTCAATCATTCCCAACTCAGTTCATAACTTTCAAAATCTTTCATGACTGACTGGCTTAGTGAATGTGTCAGCCAATTGATCGTCTGCAAAAATGTACCTCAAGATTACATCTCCTTTCTCAACATGAACTCTGATGAAATAGTCTCGCATCAATACACTTTGTTCTTGAGTGAAGTACTTGATTCTCTGTAATTCAAGTCTTTTAGCATTATCGATCCAGTACTTGTGCACAACAATTACCTGCTGCTATATATTCTGCTTCAGCTTATGAAGTAGCTATGGAATTCTGCTTTTTGCTAAACCATGATACTACTCTGTTACCTACCATCTGACAAGTTCCTGAGGTGCTCCTTCTATCCATTTCACATCCAGCATAATTTGAATCTGAATATAATATCAATTAGAATCCACTATCTTCTGGATACCAAATTGCAACATTTATTCTCTGCTTCCGATATTTGATGATTCTCTTTGCTGCTGGTAAGTGAGATTCTTTTGGTTGTGATTGAAACCTTGTACATACTCCTACTGCAAATGCAATATCAGGTCTACTTGCAGTTGAGTAAAATAGTGAACCAACAATTCCTCCGTATAGATTTTGATCTACATCCTTCCTATTTTCATCTTTCCCAAGAACAATCCTGGCACACATTGGTGTCTCTGATGTAACACTTGTGTCCCTTCCATATTTGTGTATCTAGTCCTCTTGTATTTGGCCTGATTGATAAATATCTCATCCTAAGTCCAAGGAAGTAGTTGAGTTCTTCTACCATGCTCATCTGAAATTTGCTTTTCATTAGGTCTGCAAAATTTTCACATAGCTTTTAATCTTCTGATCCAAAGATGATATCATCCACATAGATTTGGACAAGTAGAGTGCTTGATCCATCTTGTATCTTGAAGAGGGTCTTGTCAATAGTTCATTTGCTGAATCCAATGTTTATCAGAGATTGTGAAAGAGTGTCATACCAGGCTCTAGGTGCATATTTGAGTTCATACAGTGCCTTCTTGAGTTTGTACACTTGTCTTCTTTTCCCTTGAGTTGAAAACTAGGGGGTTGCTCTACATAAAATTCTTCTTCCAGTAAACCATTCAGAAATGCAATTTTGACATCCATCTGATATACTCTGAAGTCTATGTGAGCTGCAAATGCCGGGAACAGTCTAATTGATTCCAATCTTCTTACTGGTGCAAATGTTTCAACATTGTCTATGCCTTCTGCTTGGGAATATCCTTTTCTACCAGTCTAGCCTTTTTTCTGATAGTTGCTCCTTGTTCATCCATCTTGTTTCTGAACACCCATTTTATTCGAATGATGTTTGCCATGTCTGGTCTATCAACCAGTTCCCAGACTTCATTTCTTTCAAACTCATTTAATTTTTCTTGCATAGCTGTGATCCAATCAACATCTTGGGTTGCATCATCTATTGTCTTTGGTTCAACCTGTGACATAAAACAAGTTTACATGCTTTCTACTTGTCTTCTGGTTCTTACACCTGTGTGTACATCTCCAATGACTTGCTCAGCTTGATGGTCTTTGAGCCAGTTGATGTTAGGTGCCAAATGTGTTGGTGAAGCCTCTTCTACTGATGTATTTACTGGTGTTTCATCTTCTTGATCATCAGCTGCATCTTCTACTAGTGACATTGGTGTTTCTACTTCCACTTAGGCTGGTCTAAGGTCTTGTTTTGCTGTCACTGTTTTCTCTAGATTGAGTAGGTCTTCACAGCTGGTATTAGGTTCATCAAATACAACATGTATTGATTCTAAAATCACCAAGTTCCTCTTGCTCAGTACTCTAAAAGCTTTGCTTGTATTTGAATATCCCATAAAGATTGCTTCATCAGCCTTTTCATAAATAGTGTGTAGCTGATTCTTGTTTAAGACAAAAAAATTAGCTCCAAACATATGTAAGTGAGAAATGTTAGGCTTTCATCCATTCCAAACTTCATAGGGTGTTTTGCCACGATATTTGTTGATGATTGATCTATTTTGTGTATAACAAGCTGTGTTTGCTGCTTCAGCCCAAAACCTTTTTGGTAGATCTGACAGCTTCTTTGAGAGTTCTCTTTCTTCTTTTGGCAACTCCATTTTGATGAGGTGTTCCTGCTGCTGAAAGTTGACGTAGTACACTATTTTCTTCACAGTAGGTTCTGGTCACTTCATCTAGGAATTATGTGCCTCTATCTGATCTTATCTTGAGAAGCTTCAATTCTTTTTCATTCCGAATCCTTCTCAAAAGGTCAGGTAGCTTATTGAGTGTTTCTCTGTTCTTGTTCATGAAGATGGTCCAAGTTAACTTTGAAAAGACCTCAACCAGAACTAGAGTGTACTTTTTGCCACTTACACTCACTAGTGTGACTGGTCTAAAAAGATCCATATGTAAAAGTTATAGGATTCTTGTAGTGGATTGGTGTGCCTTTGACTTGAAGGATCTTTTGATTTGTTTCCCCTGCTGGCATGCATCACATAGACTTTATTTCTTGAATGTGATCTCAGGTAGGCCTTCCGTAAGTTTTTTCTTTGCTAGCTTGTTGATTGTCTTGTAGTTCAGATGAGTCAGCCTTCTGTGCCAAATCCAGCTAGGTGATTGTTTGTTCTTGACAAAAGGACATGTTTCTGCTTTTGTTGTCTTCCAGACCACCACATACATGTTGTCTTCTCTTTTTCCTGCAAGTACAACTGTGCTGGTTTGGTTGTGAATCACATTGCATCCTTCTTTGTTGAAGTGCACATTGTAGCCTTCGTCACAGAATTGACAAATGCTCAAAAAATTGGAATTCAATCCCTTGACTTATGCCACATTCTAAATCATCAGATTGGGTCCACCAAAATCTTTCAATTTAGTCAGCCATCCATAATTGCATGTCATATGTCTGGAACATCCACTGTCTATGTACCAGACATCCTACGACACAAATTAATCAAGTTTAGGTACCCAAAACTGTTTGGGTCTATACCTGTTAGCAGTCATGCCTCCTACTCAAAGTGTATATCCAAAAGGATCTTCTTCTTAGAGGGTTGAAGTCACCAACCTCATATGTATAAGGCATGGCAGAATAGCTCCTAATAGATTTACTAAAGGTATTATGATACATTTCTCAACCTTTTGGTGTCTCAGCATCCTGTTTCACATTCCAAACCACAGTAGATGACATGTATTAATATTGCCTTTTGTATCCGGGACCAAGCCTTTTCTTGCTTTTCCAAAATACATTTGGTCTTTTATGAAATGATTCTCTCTTGTATTTTGGAGGTGTAACATTCCAATCATCTTCTGAGGGGTAAAGTATGCCCTTACCTTTAAGTATACCTTTGCCCTTAGTAGGCTGGTAAGATGATTTACTCTACTGTTTCACTACACTAGGTTTTTGAATTCACTAGTGCTGGATGAGTAGTTGAAACTATGCTCTGTCTTTTTCTGAATTTAGGTTCAATTTTGGTCCTTAGTTCAAATTTGTGTTGTCCATTGTTTCCTTTCTCATCTTGACTATTGTAGCCAAGACCTGATCTGGATCCAAACCTTTTTAGGGGTTTGTAAGATGGTGCGTTTGGTGGTGCAGTGGTGGCCTCGGCTAGTAGGGAAGTTTCCTTAGCTGGCCTGTTAGCACCAGATGTGTGATCAACTAATGCTTGTTGATTTGCAAAGTTTTCTCCCTTACTAGCTGATTCAGCTTTCAGTTTATCCAGTTCTTTCTTTAATCTTGTATTTTCCTCATTTAGATCCTTGCTTTCTTGTTCCAGAATTTCACAAGATGTTTGAATTTCTTCAAATCTACTTATGAGATTTAGATTTCGATTTGCAGAATCTAGTGGGATGATAGAATATTGTGTAGTGTCAGATGTGGATGCATAAGAATAATATGAACTAGATAGTACCTCTGTTTCTTCAATTTCCTTAGCCATTAGACATAAACAAGCTTTGTCATTGTCTGAATTGGTGCGTTCACCGTCATCTAACTCATTATCAGATGATAATACTGCATCACTTCCACTGCTTGTTTCAACATTTAGTGCTTTCCTTCTCTGCCTTTTTTCTGATGACTTGTTTTCTTCTTCTCTTCATCTTTGTCTTTTTCTTCTGGAAAATCGGCCTTGAAGTGTTCTTTCTTTTTGTAGTTGAAGCATCTGAAACCTTTTTCTTCATGTATTTGCTTGAATTAGACTTCTTATTTGATGAAGAACTTCCTTTACCATGTCTCTTATTGAATCTGTCAAACCTTTTGATCAACAATGCCACTTGCTATTTTAGTTCTTGAGTCCTTTTGCAGGTTGACTCTGCCGATTTACTCTGCTAGGGTACTACCAATTCACTAGCCTTGTTAGGCTCTGCTGGTTCACCTTCTTCAATGTTCAACTCAATTTCTTGAGCTTTCAGTTGTGACATTAGCGTTAGTGTATCATTATTGGCAAGATCCAATGTGCTTTTAAGCACTGAGGCGATGATCATCCATCTTTCAAGTAGACATATCAAGATTTTCAAGAAAACTTCTATTTGGGGATATGTGTGACCAAGTTGTTGTAGTTCACTGATGATGCTTGAGAATCTGTTATTCATTTGATCAATAGATTCACTAGTCTTCATTTTGAAGTTTTCAAACTTCTATTTTGCAACAGATAGTTTATTATCTTTGATTGCCTCTGATCCTTCATTGACTAGAGCCAGTTTGTCCCACATAGCTTTTGTAGTTTTGTATTCTTTAATCCTCATGAACATATTTATGTCCAGAGTCTTCAGTATCATATCTTTTGCAACGAAATCAAGATTTGCTTCTTGTTCTATCATCCTGGGGCCAATCTTACTTTGGCTATTCAATTGAATTTCCTTGATTACCTGAGGTCTCCTAAGTTGTGATTATGATGGGACCATCATTGATGACATCCAGTATCTCCTCATTAGTTGCTACAAAATGACACAATTCCTATTTTGTATTCATCAAAATTGTTAACATTGAATACAAATACATTAGACATGAAATTTGAGGAGTCCATAGTCACAGTTAGCAGAGGTAAAAATAAATCACAGATTTGAAAAACAACATTAAAAGTGTGTGATCTCATTGTTACCATAAATCAGATCTGAACATGTTCTGATACTAGTAACACTGCTCTGATACCAATTGTTGGTCCCAGAAAAGGGGAAAATATAGTCAGAGGGGGAGTGAATTACTATATTGGAGTTTCAAAAACTTTCTTATTTAAAAGCTTTTGGGCAGCGGATAAGTCTCTTCTTAAAAGTTGCTTCAATGTAGTTCAAGCACACACAAAATGTAAATAAGGTGCAGTAAAGAATTGTTGTAATAAAGTGCAGTAAGTAAATGAACACAAAGGTTTATAGTGCTTTAGGGTGGTGTATTCCCTTAATCCACTCTTCTCATTTGATTATTGAAGGAATTCACTATTGTCTTTCACCAATACAATAGTTATCATTATCCTTGGCTACACAAGCTTCACAATCTCAAGACTATCACTCCCTGGCAACAAAGTCTTTAGTGACTCAGTCTTCCACACTGCTCCTTGAGAACAAATCCTCCAGCAGCTATCACTTTAAGTGTGCAATTCCTTCAGTTTGGTGTGAATTTAATTCACAGAGGGATGATCAGACTCAGTACTTGATATGTATTTGATGCTCTGTTCTCTAAGTTTGATCTACTAGATGTATATTTTTAGTACATAAAGAAGGCTTGTGAAATTGACAGAGTTCAGCACTTGTATCTTCTGCTCATTTTTTGTTTTTTTGTCAATGCCTCCTATTTATAGCCTTGATTTCCTTGATTCAAAAATTCATCTGTTGGCTATTTAATTCTCAAAATCATCCTCGATTCTAGCTTGATTTACTACTCCTTGATTTTGGTGATCTGGATTTTCTTCAAACGTTGAACATAAATTCTATCCTTCTTTGATTCTTCATTAATTGCTTGATCTTCGATTTAATTATATTTCAGATCTCATAAGTATCAGATTTGACCTACTTGGCTGTTCTGATCATTACTTCACCGTTGAGATACTCTTCACCATTCTTCATTTAGTCATCCGACGGAACCTTCATATAGCCAGTTTGCTGATTTTCTTTCTACATTGATTCATGATGTCCAATGTATATTTGTACTTCACCGACCCTTGATTTGTGTGAGATCAGTGTACACCATAATAAAAGAATAGATTCCATCACTTGTAAAATATCTTAGACTTACCCGGTCATCAAAGACTTCCTCAGTTGCAAGTCAGTCCAAAGGTCTTCACTTCACTGTATTGGTTCTTTGGCTGTCTTCACTTAGCTACTTCAATGTCTTTAACTGGGCTAGCTTACCAGTTTATTACAGTGCATCTGACAGAACTTATACAACATGTCACACTTCTAAGTAAAGCCTATACAAACATTACTGCTCATTTAGACTTATTTCAGGCTTGCTATAAAAGCAACTATGGCCATCATCAAAACAATAAAATTTTCCTGACAACCTAGTAACTCAAGTTCACACTGGACAATCTTATCACATAGAAGTTTATAGTCAATTACTTTTGAAGAACCAACCTCGATACCCTCATTGGTTATCGAAATCCATGATACAGTCTTGAGGATCTTCTTAAATTTTTTAGAAATTCAATTACAATCCTAGAAATGGCAGGATAGTAAAAATGTGCAAGGAAGAAGGTTTAGTGTTGATAAGAATCCTATCCACACTGTGATTGGTTTCGAAAATTGCCTCATTGCAAAAACTAATCGTATTCATATCGCAAATCGACCAGGGTTCTTCAAGACAATAGCCTAGAATGATCGAATGGAAATCAAGACTGGGGATGGCACTCAAAGAATGAAAAATAACTTTCGCATTCTTGCTGAAATGATCATCAAAGGTCTATCTGGAGGAACAACATGCAAAATCACACTCGCGGAAGATCTAGTCAAGCTCTTGTACATTGATCACACAAACGGTCAATTCAACTGGGGTGAGTACATCTACAATAAGATGGTTGATCAACTATTGAAGGAGAAGAACATGGAATATAATCATGGAAAGAAAGCTAATGGATCCTTCAACTTCAACAAAGCATTTGGATTTGTGATTCAAATACTGTGAAGGAGAATGGGCCTTAATATGAGAAATGCCATGGCAATTCCTGTTAGGTGTAGTGCCCGAAAGACAATTTATGTAATTCTTTTTATATTTAATAAATGACTGAATTATTTTCATCTTAATATTTGCTTTGTTCTTATATATTCTACACCGCTGAAATCCCTAAGTTATATCATATGTATCCATATAACGTAGTGTGTTGGCACAAGTGAGGATTAATTTTATGGTGATACACTTGAACTGTTAGTCCGTGGTGAACTTAATCAAAGTATGAGGTCTATTGATTAAGCCACCATTAATGCACCCAGAACTTTAAGGTGTGACCGTCTTATCCGGACCATCGATATTGGTTATCTAAGTGCGGCATTTATATATGATGTAGTCATATAGGACTGGACCAATTTAATCTGCATTTCTCATATAATTCTGAGATTGGAAATCTCATTAAATCACAAGATGATCATATATGGATTAACCTTAATCCTGAAGTGATTGCATACTACTTCTTGTTTCAAAATAGGGTTTCATGTGTTTGTTAAGGATTGCTAAGAGGCACGTTCCATATCACTTTCACATTGGAACTATTCTGGAATATGTGAGGAGTGTGTGTTTCACAGATACGGAATCCATTCCTTCCTGCAGGAAGTAGAAAGACAATCATCATATTTGTTAATCCTAAAAAATGATCGATCTGCCGATGACGGAGGTCCGAATAGCACATCGCCACGTATCATTCCTATAGTGGTTCAACAATAAATGAAGACATAGAAATTCTATCTTATAGGCTAGAAGCTCAAAAATCCGAGCTGAGCCCAGCTCGGCCACACTCCCCGACCTCTACAGGTCAGCCAAATTGTGAGGAATCCGCCGATCACCAGCTTGGACCTCATAGGTCGGACTGAGTCTTTCTCGGACTGATTCTCCCACGCCCATAATCAATCAGATAAATATGGAAAGAATCCTCAACCATAAAGGTTGTTATCTGATATTCAAATCACCGAGATTTTCTTTTATATTGAAGGGGATTAAATCATAATTATCACTTCCCTAGGGAATACAAAATCATAGTCGAACAAGGACACGGCCCATGTAGGCCTAGGGCACAAGCCCTTCTATATAAACAATCCCTATGTAACTAAGAACCACTTGATTCCTGGCTAATTCATAGGATACGTAGGCAGCTTGAGATACAACATCTCAAGTCTAATCTAAATCTCACACAAACCACCTACCTCTTTTATTGCTTTCTGTGATCTTGAGGCTTGTGCAGATTGCAACTAGGATAAAAAACCTCTGGAATTAATACCCGAAGATTATCCGCATCGTCAATTGGTGCTGGAAGGGGGGCCTTCTTTTTCTGGCAATTTGAAAGCATTCAATCAATATCCCGAATGGATAATAGGAAGCAGTCAGCAGAAGGTCGGTCCAAAAACATGGATCAGTGGGTTCATAATGATCCAGTTAGCACTATTAATACCATCTTCGGAGGGCCCAACAACCCGCTTTTAGATAAAAGGTAGGGAAAGTAGCAAACCAGCGAGTCTTTCCACGACCTGCAAGTGGTAGAAATTTTCTGGGGAGGTGACCTACGGTCCAAAGGATCCAATTTCCTTAATAATCAACAACGATGGATGATCTCGTGTAATTCACTTACATCGATATGACTAGCAAGAGTACTAGGTCAATCGCAGTATAGCAGGGGTGAATCATGGTCGATCCCACAGAGACAATACAACTCAAGTATAAACTATTCTAACCTAACTAAAAAGACACATATACCAACAATGGACATAAAAAATGTCGTATTCCTCCCCCTCATCCCACCGATCTACTAACTTGGATTAGTTAATCCTTATGTTTACTTCCCCACATAATTTCCTTAACTCTAATCAATTGAGATTTTAATTCAGTTTTAAGCTACGGGTGCAACTCCTAACCCTATCTACTCCAACCGTGGTAGTAGATAATCTATACACCAGCTACCCTCCTTAATTGGTCCATAATAGCACATACGTATAAGGAACTAGAATTTCCAGTATTGAACGCTAACTTATACCGCTAACCAGCCTAGGCAAATGTCCACACTGATTAGCACATTCTTAGTGTCCATCAAGACAATGTCCTACTAATACTTCACTATCAGTACTTCTTGTTAATTTATGAATTACGAATACTAGATTGGCCAGACCTATTACTCATTTTAATTATTTATGTCGATCAACGTAGCTGACGCTGAACCTCCAGATTAGATTTCTAAATGTAGCCTCGGCAAACAGGCACAGACCACCGGTTTACCGGGGGTGGATTTTCAAATTTCTGGGTCAACATTGCTCAATTCAGATTAATCTAAGTAAAATATAGGGTCGTTAAATAGGCAGATTAACTAAAACACAAGAATCCTAACAGATCTACCATGCTAATGACATACAGGAACTTTAAAAGCTTCAAACTTTCAACAATGGAGATCTAGCTTGATCCACTCAAGCTAGAGATGGTAGAGAAGGGTAGGAAACCAGAAAACAAACTTCAAAAGCTTAGGAGAACTTTATTTCATCAAATTGTATAATGTCATTGAAGATTTAATAAAAAGATGTATAAGATACTCTGTTTTGTGGCCTTATATAGATACATTGGCCACATTATTACTCATAGAAACCCTAGCCGACATAGTAGATGCAGCATAATCGATTTCTTGCTCCTCAAGACCCTCAGTTTATCGGGCCTAGCCCACAGTAAACCGAGCCTTCAATTCTTCTTTTATTTCAGCAGATCTCTTCCTGGACTCATTTCACTTGGCCCAATACTTCTTCCTCTGGTCCAGCTCCATCCTTAAATGCTCCGAATTTGATACATCTTGAAAATACATAGAACAAGGCAAAACAGTACCAAATCTTTTGGATAATAACGTAGATGCGGAATTACAAACATAGAAACATGCACTCAGTGTTTAACATATATTCCCTCACAATAATAGGCCTATCTACATTCTCTAGAGCAGAATTAGGGGTAATTAAGGGTTAATTTAATGGTTCATTTAGAGTGTTATCAACTACACTCACTTAGCTCTTGATCGTCTCGAGCAAAGAAAGCGAAAAGAAAACAAAATCCCGACCAATATACAAGTTATTTAAAAACAGCTATGCCTCACCAAGTCAAGATCAAGATCATGTCACTCACATCCATAAGTAACGCATTAAACAACATTAATGTCATGAACCAATTTGTGTGTGCAAAAACCCATCGGTTCCTAGCAATGTAGACATTATACATTACGTCAACCCGTAGTCGAACTAACCAGTCACGAACATGCTTTTCCCTTTACACCATGTATTTTATTAATGGAAATTTTCTTTTATTGCATTGAGTCATGTCAACTAGGAAAGGAGGATCGAGAACCGAGTATTAGTCTAGGTTCGCGTTTATCGGTCTATGTGATATGAGAGTCATGCATCTTACACTCCATCGACTTTAATTTTCCAAAGAATTTCAATTTATTTCTCTTTCTTGGCAGGTGAACGCTCTTATATCTATCTATCCTCACAGCCCCACTCTTGATAAACTACTGAATCCGTAGCCCGTATAAGATCCACAACTTGACTCGAATGACCATAGGTAGAACAAAATTCGAGATAAAGCTAGGGTCAACTCTAGTCAAAGTATGCGCTATCGACTACATACCCGGGAAAGTTAGTTATGCGTGCTTAAATTGGTGGTCCATAACAGAATATGCATTTAATACGCCACTACTTCAGAAGTGGGCACTACTTTTACTTATGCAAAGTGAGACAAATATGTAATTAAATAACCCAAAAGTTCAAACATGACATTTGTTTTTGAAATTTTGATGAAACGAATCAAAGTCTACGTGGTGAAAAGTGCATCAAGATAATCTAATAATTGGGAAGATAATGTTAACAAGCTAAGTGACATCCCCCCCCCCCACGTAATCGAAACATTGACCCCAATGAGAAGATGATAATAAAAAACAACATGAAACTTTGCTTCGGTTAAGCGCTGAGCCAAGTAAGAAATTGGATCGCCTTAATTGAAATGGGCTGATGTAAGAAGTCCGTCAAAAATCTATGCTAAGTATCTCAAACAAACTAAGAAGAATTGGGTGGCAACAAACCGTATAATAATAGTGCAGCAATAAAAGAGAAATTAAATAACCCCAAACAAATTAAGCCGACAAAATCATTATATTAATAAAAATCTGCTACTGTAATATTCCGATTTTCGGGAAAGGGCAGACGTGTCATTTTGCGAAAACGAAATATTGGGTTCGGTTCCTTTTATTCGGAGTTTAAGTATGTGTTAATTATATATATATATATATATTTCGAGATTATATATGTATACAGTAAAGAAAAGGAAATCTGATTAGTAAGGGCATTTAAGGAAAAACAAGGATTTAGGTTAATTGTTGGGATTTTTCCTATTTAAGGAAGAATAAACCCAATCAGTTTCTAAACCTTTTTAATCAGATTTTTCTTCCCCAAAATTCTTGTTTATGCGTGCAAGGCTTGGAGAAAAAGGGCTGAGAGACTTTTCGAACTCGAGTCGATTCTTAATCGCTTTCGTTTCGAGAGAAGCAATGGAATCGTCGTGAGAAGGGCATCGTTTGATGATCGTAAAGTTGGAGCTTTTCTCAAGGTTTGTTGCAGAAAACAGATCGTTTTAGCTGCTGTGTTTTCTGAGTTTTGGTCTTGGAATAGCTTGCTTAAGGTAAGAGGCTCTTCCTATAAATTAATTACGGTTTTACAATGTTTAGGTTGAGTCTTAGTGTTGAATTGTGGTAAGAAGGTTTTTGTATTGAATAATTGATGTTTTATGATATTAAGGTGAAATAAAAGGAGGTTAGATCTGAATAGAAGTGTTTCATAGTGTTTGGAATATATTATGTGTCGATGTTCTAATACTGTTCTGTTGGGTTGTAAATTTCCTGATCTGTCTACTATAATTGCTGAGTCACGAAATAAATCTGCAAATGCCGACTCATGCTTCCAACCTGCAAATGTCAAACATTTGGTTCACCATAAAAATAATGTTTCTTTTTAGCCTCCAAGGTTAAATGCAGAACTCCAATCACGATAGCAGTAGGTTTTATTTATATTCCTTACTTTTGTGTATCATTGCGATCAAGCAGTACCTTATTCTCCTTTGATACAGTTAGCCAACGATTAACTTTATTATTATTATTATTATTATTATTATTATTATTATTATTATTATTATTTTCTTTTAACAATTTTGACAGTATATCATTCATTGCATTTGGAAATACATAATGCTCTCATTAAATAACAGTAAAGCTAATACTCTGTTGTCGTGTTGATAGTGTGACATATATATTGATTTTATCATTTTTCTGTACATATATACTTGTATAGATATATAATTATGTTGTGTTGTTTTATTTTCGGAACAATATAAATATATGGTTTGGTAGATAATGGATTTCGTGGTTAATGTTATTTTGATGCTTAACATGAGTTGTAGTTTTATTAATGAGCTTGGATAAGATTAAATGAACATAACAAGCCCCGATTGAGTTTCTGATGCGTTTGGTTCCGGCACCGGACGTACTCTTAAAGGGAGTTGAAGTTCGGGACCGTCGGAAGAACATGAAAAGGCTTGTGCTTTGATGAACTAGAGTTCATCAATGTCTGTGTAATTTCTAGGCCTTGTTCGTGTCTAGTGGTCTAAGAGAGAGAGTTGAGTTTGTGAGGGAGCTTACTTGAAAACACTTAGGTGGCTAGTTAATAACCATTAATAATTACATACTTGCATAGTAATAAGATTAAACATCATGTCATCCTTGGTAAGGCACAAGACTATATCGCAATGTGTAGGCCTTCGGATAAAACGAGTAAACTTGCTGGCCTTTCTAAAGGCACCAGGAGTAGAGAGGGTACTGTTGTGGATAACTTTCTTTGGCCATTAGAGGGCACCAGGAGTAAAGGGACTTCACAAGTGAATAACTCTGCTGGCCCAAGGGCACCAGGAGTAGAGGGACTTTACAATGGAATAACTCCGTAGGTTCATAAGACCCCAAGTACGGAGGGACTTCGCCGAACGCGTATACTATCGGGACTAGCCCGTGGCTATTGGTGAGATCCACCAATAGGTTGCACCCAGATGTCTCGTGGTGGGCAGCACCATGCGTAGTGTCCTTGAATGCTGATGTAACAAAGATAAGCTAAGTTAGAAACAGTTAGTCATGACATGTTGATGGACATGAAGTGAACCTTAGATTGAGTCGGTATCATAAAGATAATTATTATAATAAAACATGTTAAAGAGCCTTAATTAAATTGTAGCTTCTACTTCTTACTATGTACAATGTACTTACCTCAAATGCATGTTTATTTATGTGTTTGGGGGAGAGAAGACGAACAGGTAATCCCGCAGTTCGAGGAGGACTTTGATGACGACGTTTAAGGACGCCGAAGTTGAAGGCTTTATTTATTTATATTTATATTCACTAGACTTGTTGTCGTTGGGGAATTTATTGTAATTTTCTTTAGTACTTGCTTTCATAGGATTTCGTACGTTGTTACGTTTCGTTTGGTTTTCCAATGTAATAAATGTTACATTCCATCTTTAGTTCGTTGATTTCTATTCTTAGTAGCCTTTATGGTGTTTGCCGAGTCTTTTTAGCTTCCGTTTGCTTCTATTTGATACGATGTAGTAGAGGCTTACGTGTAATATTAGATTTATTTAATATTATGCGTGCCGAGCGTTTCGTTTCCGGATAAGGACTCGGTATCTGGGAGCGGGGCGTTACAGTTGGTATCAGAGAGAGGCGTCCTTTAGGCTTCCTATCTTCTAAGATAAGTTTCTCTAGACCTTTTAGTAACGTTCTGGTTTTCTTTGATCATCAGGATGGTGTTCACTAGAACTGGAGCTGGTGCAGAAGCGTCAGGAGTTCGACGAGAGAGTCTGGGAGGCGGTGTTGTGAGGCAGATTCCTCCACCTCATCGGAGTTTGTCACCACCACCTCATACTGCGACACCTACACCAAGATCTCAAAATAGTTTGTCACCGCGACCTCATCAGGAGCAACCTCCACGATGGCACGTGGGGAGTTCGGTTCAGTTCTCCTTGGTAAGCGATGTTCCAGCTGGTTTTGTACCTCCGCCGGTAAGCTACCCTCCACACCAACAAACCTTCTACCCTCCACCAGCCAGTGTTTTCCCTCCACCTGTCAGCGTTTACCCTCCACCAGCGAGCCACCCCTCACCACTAGTGTTTCACCAACAGCAACAGACCCTCTACCCACCTCCTGTAGGTCATACCCCTCGACCTACCGTACCATTTTCACCGCGTTTCGACCATCCGCAAGGTTTTGGTTACCCACCCTTCGGTTTCCAGCAAACTCAGCCAACCCCACAGCACCACCAGAATTACCATCAGGGATATTATCCTTATCAGACTGAGGCTCAAGTGAACCCACTTTACCCTCAGCAACAGCAGTACCAGCAGCAATTACCTTTTGGATACCCTCCAGTTTATCCACATGTTCCCCCAGTTAGACCAGTGTTCGAGCAAGCACCACCAGTTGACTGGTATACAAGGTTGAGAAGGAACAAAGTCCAGGATTTCCTTGGGAATGTTGAGCATTCGAAGGCCGAAGAGTGGATTAGAAGTTTTGAGAAGGCATGTAGGAACATACATGTCCCTGAGACTGAGATGGCACAGTTGGCGGTTAGTTTCCTTTTGGGTGCAGCTGAAGCATGGATAGATGCTATACAGAGCAGTAATGGTAAAGTGACAGACTGGGAAGGTTTCAAGGCCATGTTTTATAACGAGTACTTTCCAGCAACAGTGCAGGCAGACATGGCAAGCCAATTCTTAAAGCTCAAGCAGGGTAACTATTTGACGGTATCTCAGTACACCAACAAGTTTAACGAGTTGGGAAGGTTTTACCCTGAGCTTATGAAGGTTGAAGAGAGGAAGATGGCACTCTACAAGGAAGGTTTGGCCTATGAAATACAATCCGGTATGTTGGGTTTCACGGCAAGGAACATGGCTGAATTGTTGAATAAGGCTTTGGAAGTTGAGAACTTCAGGAAGAAGGCCACCGTTGTCATTGGAGTAAAAAGACCTTTGGAGAATAGCCAAGTAGAAGATCAAGAAGCACCTCAGCAGCAAGATGAGAAAAGGATTACGACACCTCAAGCAGCTAGGTCATCCGGCAGCACATCGGGTTGCCCAAAGTGTAAAAGGAATCACTCCGGAGAATGTCGGGCAGATACAAATGGTTGTTATCATTGTGGAGACCCTGGACATTACGCAAGGCAGTGTCCTATGCGGAACACAAAGGAAAGTCAAAGAAATGGCAATGGAGGTGCAACTCGACCAACGAGGGTGTTTGCTATGGATGCAGTCATACCAGGTACCTTTCAGTTCATTTGTTTTATCAAGATATTCTTATGACATGAATTAAGTTCATGTTGTAATTATGGTTAAATAAATGAACTAACTTTTAGGCACATTAATAACGGGTAACATAGCTATATCAACATTAATTAATGCGAGAGTGTCAAAACTTTTGGTGTTAAGTAAGGCAGCTAGCAAGTTAAGCATACCCTCAATCTTTAAGAAACCTTTATGGATCATCTGGGTACGGTGAATTAGATAAGGCTCGAGCGTTTGGTAGAAGATCGGTTAAGTGAGGTCCAGTGGTTTAGGAGTGTTTGGTCAATCGGTTTCATGAGCAAGGATTTGACAACGAGGTTGGCAAGAGCAGTTTCGTTACCGTGGGGAACAAGTGAAGCTTCGGTTTGGTTTGTGTTGAAGAAGGAGTTGCTAAGGAATGTCAAGGGTTTGAGTACGATCAAGTTTCGAGGACGAAACTCCTTTAAGGGGGAAGGAATGTAATATTCCGATTTTCGGGAAAGGGCAGACGTGTCATTTTGCGAAAACGAAATATTGGGTTCGGTTCCTTTTATTCGAGTTTAAGTATTTGTTAGTTATATATATATATATATATATATATATATATATATATATATATATATATTTTGAGATTATATATGTATACTGAGAAAGAAAAGGAAATATGATTAGTAAGGGCATTTAAGGAAAAACAAGGATTTAGGTTAATTGTTGGGATTTTTCCTATTTAAGGAAGAATAAACCCAATCGGTTTCTAAACCTTTTAATCAGATTTTTCTTCCCCAAAATTCTTGTTTATGCGTGCAAGGCTTGGAGAAAAAGGGTGAGAGACTTTTTGCACTCAGTCGATTCTTAATCGTTTTCGCCGAGAGAAGCAAATGGAATCGCCGTGAGAAGGGCATCGTTTGAAGACGTAAAGTTGGAGCTTTTCTCAAGGTTTGTTGCGTAAAACAGATCGTTTTTAGTCTTTGTGTTTTCTCGAGTTTTGGTCTTGGAATAGCTTGCTTAAGGTAAGAGGCTCTTCCTATAAATTAATTACGGTTTTACAATGTTTAGGTTGAGTCTTAGTGTTGAATTGTGGTAAGAAGGTTTTGTATTGAATAATTGATGTTTTATGATATTAAGGTGAAATAAAAGGAGGTTAGATCTGAATAGAAGTGTTTCATAGTGTTTGGAATATATTATGTGTCGATGTTCTAATACTGTTCTGTTGGGTTGTAAATTTCCTGATCTGTCTACTATAATTGCTAAGTCACGAAATAAATCTGCAAATGCCGACTCATGCTTCCAACCTGCAAATGTCAAACATTTGGTTCACCATAAAAATAATGTTTCTGTTTAGCCTCCAAGGTTAAATGCAGAACTCCAATCACGATAGCGAGAGGTTTTATTTATATTCCTTACTTTTGTGTATCATTGCGATCAAGCAAGACCTTATTCTCCTTTGATCTGCTTAGCCAACGATTAACTTTATTATTATTATTATTATTATTATTATTATTATTATTTTCTTTTAACAATTTTGTAAAGATATCATTCATTGCATTTGGAAATACATAATGCTCTCATTAAATAATGATAAAGCTAATACTCTGTTGTCGTGTTGATGGTGTGACATATATATTGATTTTATCATTTTTCTGTACATATATACTTGTATAGATATATAATTATGTTGTGTTGTTTTATTTTCGGAACAATATAAATATATGGTTTGGTAGATAATGGATTTCGTGGTTAATGTTATTTTGATGCTTAACATGAGTTGTAGTTTTGTTAATGGGCTTGGATAAGATTAAATGAACATAACAAGCCCCGATTGAGTTTCTGATGCGTTTGGTTCCGGCACCGGACGTACTTTTAAAGGGAGTTGAAGTTCGGGACCGTCAGAAGAACATGAAAAGGCTTGTGCTTTGATGAACTAGAGTTCATCAATGTCTGTGTAATTTCTAGGCCTTGTTCGTGTCTAGTGGTCTAAGAGAGAGAGTTGAGTTTGTGAGGGAGCTTACTTGAAAACACTTAGGTGGCTAGTTAATAACCATTAATAATTACATACTTGCATAGTAATAAGATTAAACATCATGTCATCCTTGGTAAGGCACAAGACTATATCGCAATGTGTAGGCCTTCGGATAAAACGAGTAAACTTGCTGGCCTTTCTAAAGGCACCAGGAGTAGAGGGTACTCGTTGTGGATAACTTTGCTGGCCATTAGAGGGCACCAGGAGTAAAGGGACTTCACAAGTGAATAACTCTGCTGGCCCAAGGGCACCAGGAGTAGAGGGACTTTACAATGGAATAACTCCGTAGGTTCATAAGACCCCAAGTACGGAGGGACTTCGCCGAACGCGTATACTATCGGGACTAGCCCGTGGCTATTGGTGAGATCCACCAATAGGTTGCACCCTGATGTCTCGTGGTGGCAAGCACCATGCGTAGTGTCCTTGAATGCCGATGTAACAAAGATAAGCTAAGTTAGAAAGCGATTAGTCATGACATGTTGATGGACATGAAGTGAACCTTAGATTGAGTCGGTATCATAAAGATAATTATTATAATAAAACATGTTAAAGAGCCTTAATTAAATTGTAGCTTCTACTTCTTACTATGTACAATGTACTTACCTCAAATGCATGTTTATTTATGTGTTTGGGGGAGAGAAGACGAACAGGTAATCCCGCAGTTCGAGGAGGACTTTGATGACGACGTTTAAGGACGCCGAAGTTGAAGGTTTTATTTATTTATATTTATATTCACTAGACTTGTTGTCGTTGGGGAATTTATTGTAATTTTCTTTAGTACTTGCTTTCATAGGATTTCGTACGTTGTTACGTTTCGTTTGGTTTTCCAATGTAATAAATGTTACATTCCATCTTTAGTTCGTTGATTTCTATTCTTAGTAGCCTTTATGGTGTTTGCGAGTCTTTTTAGCTTCCGCTTGCTTCGTTTGATACGATGTAGTAGAGGCTTACGTGTAATATTAGATTTATTTAATATTATGCGTGCGGCGTTCGCTTTCGGATAAGGACTCGGTATCTGGGAGTGGGGCGTTACAGCTACAGTACTAGATAGGAAAAAAATAAAAGAAATGGAAAATAACAACAATAAAAAGAAATTAAACTAGTCATCGACATAATAATTGATGTGAAATTGCGTAGATCTAGGAAAGGCGGTATTTGGATTCAAGTCTTTCTCGTCGACACAACTACAACAATTGCGTAGAAGCACCTTGGAATATTTTTTGAGAGATCCTCGACACAGTCTCAACTTGTGAGAAAGCACCTTGGAATAACCTCAACACTTAGAAAACCTGTTTCTAAGCACCTTGGTATAGGACACCCACAAAGGTTGCTCAAGCCTTTGATAATCTGAAAGAACCTCTATCCAGAGAATTCAACACACTAATCCAAGTGTAGAAAATATAAATTTTTATTATTGCAAAAGATGATGGTTCAAATACAAGTACATAGCTTGGGTAATTATAGGTGTAAAAATGACAACTTCTAGCTAAAAAAACACTTCAAATTTCGGCCCCTACATGCTCCAAGAAAGTCCTTCCATGTCTTCTTTGCAACCTTGTAGTTTCCAAGTAAGACTTTTGATATTTTTGATGACTAGGACACATTGAACCTATTTTCTTCATGGTAATCTCAAAATGACGCCACCCTTGATTTATCTACTTAAAATGTTACATATATTATGGTATAGTAACATAGTGCATTTATTTAATAATTACTTAATTAATCCGAGATTCTGTCGAATAAATGACGGTCTTCAAAACTTCAAAATGTGACGAACACTTGGTCTCCAAGTCTTCAAAATGTTGTAGGACCAAATTATTCATCGAGTCAAGCCTATTTTTTCGTTGGAGACGAGTTTCGTGTCCAAGTCTAGTCGTGACGGGTGGTGGAGTATCGGATGGCTCTATATTTACATCATTCCCTCCCGGTTGCGAAGGATTCGTCCTCGAATCAAAAGAATGTCGTATAGTTCAGAATCAAATACCATTCTTAAATAAATCCAAAATATCACCGAACAAACACCGGAATCAAATATGAGTCGAATACACAACTTCAAAATTGCATGATGATGTTGAGATCCCTGCTTCATTACAAAATATGAAAAGTGTATCTTTGTTTGATATGAATGTCGATGAAGACCGGTGTGTCAGAAATATAATCATAGTAGTTCAATGTTGCATTATTTTCAACATACACAACAAAAGGATCATAAAAAGTGTGTATTGTCTTTTCAGCATTACCGATCAGAAATTGTTCATCCAAACTCAATATAGGAGCTGCATTTGGTGAATCGAACCTTCCGGTTTTCTTCTCATAAAGATCATATACCAACAAAAATAGATTAAGGAACTCTTCAACTGGTGGCACACATGGTTTTACTTTTCCCTCAATCGTAGGCTCTTCAAACTTAACATTATCGCATTGCAATTGACAATCCAGCTCCTCAGAATTAAATTTCTTTTCAACAATTGGAGTAACAATTTTAAAAGTCATCTCAGCAACCTTTGTTTCCTCTTCCTCAGATTCAAGCTCATCAATTTCTTTATACTTTTCGGCAATCAATTCTGGTGTTTTCACCCGTCCATCCGCCCGAAAGTCGGCCCAAATTAATTCAGTCCTTCTTCCTTTTCGCTCGCAACTCTTGCCACCATTGGGAAAATTTGTGTTAAAGATAAAAGGTTAGTACATCTCCAAATCCCTGCAAAAAGGTTATTTCTTCTTCGGGAACGGTACCTGCAAGGTCACGGATTAGCATACAACAAGGATATGAAATAGAAAAATCACTATTAATTCCCAAATGAGATACCAATGGATAATAATCCTTATATATGAACAAAATCGGATTCCGAACAGCCGCACAACTCACTTTCCTTAGTTCTCAACTCCATCTTTTGGACGTTATCAATATCTTTATTTTTCTTTGCTACAAACTCTCGTATCTCATCACGAAATTGATCCTTCATATTCTCCAACTCATCCTTAAATTTCCGATTCACTTCATCAAGTCGTTGTCCAACTTTCTCAAGTTGTCGGGAGTAAGCATTTTTAGAATACCTTTTCTCAAATCATTATTTCCAGCCATTCTTTCTCTCAAAGGTGTGCTTATTTAGCTCAAGTGTCACGGATTTTATGCAATGAAAAACAACAAGTAATAAAATTTATAAATCCGGTATTCCCCAAGTGTAGGGATCGTAGTATAGCGATTAATACCGGAGTCGGTCACAGGGAATCGAGGTTTATCTAGTTCTTAATTTTTTCTAAGGGTTGTCACGAAAACTAAAACAAAACAGAACTAAAAAGAAAACAATAAACTGGACAGAGGATTGTCAATCCAAAGCCAGGAAAGATAATTACGAACCTAAAATAGCTAATTCTATTCTATAAACTAAAACGAAAATAAAATTCTATGCTAGCAATGAAGAACAAGGCACAAAGATAATTTCAATTAATTTTAACGAAGAACAAGCATTGATCCACCTATCCCGCAACTCTCAATTTCTACCCTAGATCGTTTAGTGAAGATTTAATAAGGATGTGGTTCACCTATCAAAGGTATGAATTCCTACTCTCGTAGATAATTCGCCTACTAATCTTTCATCTCTCGATCTTAAAGATTAACGCTTCCATAACAAAGGCGTAAGATTTCTCAATCTAGCAACCTAGAAATTTAACCTAGCAACTCTCGTTATTTTTAGGTTAAAAATCTAATCTTTACTACGGTGATCTAGGTCTAACAACGATTCTCATCAAACGTTAAACATCATTAAGCAACAATCCATCGATATAATTGCGTAATCAATGTAAAAGCATAATAAAGATACAAACTTTATTTAAAACTCACAAAACATCCAAGATTCGAAATCAAAACGCTGCACGATCGGTTTCACATGCTTGTTCAGGACTTGCTCAGCTCATCTCCAGGATCGAACAAACAAAATAAATAAATAAAAAATAAAAATATGGCTCGGTCGACCGAGCAAAGAAGACTCGGTCGACCCGAGTGGTCGGCTTCTCGGTTTTCATCTTTGTGTTCGTCTCGTGTAAGTTCTGCGTTGTTACGTCGAATGCCCGCTCCTTTTATACTTGTTCTAGCCGACTTAGGGTAGTTATTAGAAAAGCTAAACCCTAACAAATAAAAATAAAGATAATTCCAAGGTCGATCCCACAGGGAACCAATTGTGGATCATTTATATATAAACAATTAATCATTCATGCCGAGCACATAAAGGCGGTCTACGACCAACAAAAGACAAGAAAAAGTAAAGGGCACGACTCGACACAACACAAATAACGACACGTAATTAACCTCCCCAATTATCAAGTTATCGTTTGGATCTAGAGATTCTATATAATTAAGCTAAACTCGACAACTATTAATCCGATCCGTATTTCTTTTATAGTGGCTACGGGAGTCATCCCCTAAACTAGATCTAGCTCCGGGTAGGCCATCAGATCACTATGCTACATCACGTGACTTCGCTTTCGCCGGCCTCCATCTCATATGACTGCAGACGCTTACAAAACTAGGGATGCCGATATTAACCGTATTCCTCACCTAGGCAACATTCCTTTTTTCAGGCGTACTTCCTAAGCGATCCAATCAGTACGGATAAATCCTCCATAGACTGTTCATTTCGAGTCGGGATATTTCCGTAAACCCTTCTCGAAACATATTATCCTTATTTACCATTAACCCCCTAGTGATCAATTAGTTCACATACCAGACTAGTAGCTAATTAGTCTAACATGAACTCCGCGGATCGATCAATTTCTAGGATTAACAAATAAGAGAACTGTCTGTCTACTTCCCGAGGGAAGGAATGGATTCCATATATGTGATAGCACAGACTACTCACTCATTCCAGAATAGAGCCAACGAGAAGTGTTGGACCACATACTTCGAAGTGCTCCTTACTAACACATCAAACTCTACCCTAGTCTAAGCGGTTATCAGCGTGATCACCTCAGATTGAGATTAATCCATATATGATCATCTTGTGATTCGATAAGACTTCTCGATCACGGAATTATATCGAGAACTCAAATCAAATCGGTCCAAATTTCTATATGATTATTATCATATATAAATGCCCCACTAGTATCAGATTACCGATAAAGTCCGGATAAGATCTGTCACACCTAAAGTGTTCAGGCGCATTATTAGCATATTAATCATGAGACCCGCACTCATTAATCAACGCTATGGACTAAGTTAATTTTAAGTACATCTCACTAACTCAATCCTCTTGTGCATAGCCATACACCGAAAGTTATGTGATTACATAAACGAGGTACTTAGGGTTTTGGTGAGTGTCTTAATTATAAACATAAATGCATATAATAAGATGAATTATTAATTTCGTCCTAAAACAATTACATAATTGTCTTTCGGCACTACACATAACAATCTCCCACTTGCACGAAAGGCAAGTGGATTAATTGTTTTAGAGCACACCCTTATTTATCTATATCTACAACATTCTCCCACTTGCTCAAAACAAGTGAGACGTATCTCTCAAATCTGCACCTCCAAGCACTAGACTTGGTACACTCGATCGCTTTGGTTGTCGGCCCGAGACGATCTTTAGGATCAAACGTTGCGGTCCATCTAATCAAAGCGGTACTCTCTCTCAATATGCTTTTGACCTCTAAAGTGATCGAGAAAATCCTTCTAAGCTATCTCTTCATTGTTTTCACAACAAAGTGATATCGGCTCACTAGACTGGAATTACTCCCCAGATCGTAAAGGAAATTCTTAAGCCATATCGCCACTTTAGCCGCTCCAAAAGCTGCTACGTATTCGATTAACTAAAATTGAATTGGCGGTTCTGGATTTCTCCAGACTATAGCCCCATCACAATGAGTAAACACTGTTCCCGAGATTGTCCCAACAATCATCCTTAATCTGACTATAAGTCAGAATTAGTGTGGTCAACCATATTCAAGTTTGCACCTAAATATACAAGCATATTATTCCTCGTTCTCAAAGATACTTGAGGACGTACTAAAATTCTTTTCAATGCACGAATCCGAGATTCGACTACTATTGACTTGTGATAACCTGACTTGCCGTTATCCAAGAGAGACTCTATCCCATTTTCTCTTTATCTGGAGATTTAGAGAATCATTCCTGAGATGTAAGGTATGACTACTCTCGTTGAATGTTGCATACGTATATGCATGATTATCTTAACCAATAAGACGGATGGGATAGCCAATGACTCATTCTTGTGAATTTTACCGAATCAAATTCTTAGAATATAGTCCAATTCTCTCATCCAGAGAATCTTGGCGTGTCAGTTTCCGACTTCAGATAGCACACCCATGTTGTTTCCAAATTTGTTTTAGTGTTATCATTTATGAACACTAATACTACTACTACATTACCAATATTGATATCCATCTACTTAAAAACTTATCAATATTTTGGTCAAGTCCACATATTTTAAAACATGTGACTTTTAAATGACCATGAGGTTCTCTTAAATCCACAAAGGATATAAGCCATGGCAGTGCCTCCTACCAAAGGTTCTTTCGAATGAATTAAGATATCGTTAGTCTCTCAAAAAAGGTCTTAGGAATCACCCCTATCTTACGCTTTGTAACGAATCCGTTATTCATTCTTAGCTAAAACCCTTATGTTCGAATGAATTGATTCCGCTGTCCGGCAAGAAAGTCTCGGGAATCACCCCCAATTTACGCTCTAACGTAAATCTAGCAAGATCGAGTGGTGAGAGAGTTCATGGTCCAGTTAACTCTCTACTTGTCGAGGGAATCACCCCTATACCACTCAACTTTGCTGAAAGTTTAAACTTTCCTATTCATTCGACTCTTTTCCGTAGATCCAATTGCTCTAATCGGGCTGAGACACTCGGGTGGTTCTACAAGAGGTCGACAATAACTGGAGTACCAAAACTCCATTCACTGTGGTTAAGGTTTTCAAACCAACCTCTATAATCGTAATCCTATACTGACCCACCAAGAGCCATAGGTTATCAATCACCCCCATAGATTATAAAGTCCACAAAATCACAATGGGTCAACGGTTAAACCATACTCCCACCGTGTCTTGGGTGGATTGACATTCTAATCTAGTAGTATTTATCATTGTAATCACCAACAACTAATGTTGGACGTGGTCCGATTAAATCGAGATAGTAACTACCTTTGGGTAAACCGTACTCAAGGTTTAAGGCTATTTCTTATAGATTCTATCAGAAGGCTTGTGACAGTTCAACCGTCACTTTCGATCTCAAGAATCTTATAATCAACCTTCACTCGCCTCATTAAGATATTTCACGAACAATCACAATTTGAACGATCGCTAAAATCCCCAGCCCTACCTTCAAGCATTAAATGCTAAATGCCTACATTTACGGATGTGGTGTGAACCGAATTCACTCCTTATCCATAAACTCACTAGCATCTTCTAGGTAGACTTCTTGGTTTACATAATAATGTTAACCGTTATTTTTCAACGAATTATCTTAATCGAGTTTAGCAGTGTATTGTAGCATATCAATAACTATATAGGGCAAGTCTATGGTTTCTTCCTCAGTGAGAAACATTCCACTAGGAGGCAGGCCGAGCATCAGTCCCAAGACTATGCGATAGCCTATTTCTGAGCATGGAATACTCTATTCTCTGCTAAAATCAGAGACACCTCCCGTATTCTTTCGATAAACCAACCAGTGTTTTGAGTAGTTATCAGACAGAATGTCACCACTCAAAATCTCCCACTAGCTTGTATCTCTCACTAGTCATGGTGAACAAGCTATGTTACCCCTTCAAAACTATTACCCTTTCCCGATTGAAAGGAAACTTTGTCATTGTTCCTTTGAGATAGTGTTCCAAGACTGGGAGATAGGAATCACCCTTAGCCAGTCAGCAGGTCTTGTCTCTAGGATATATGCACTAATTAATAGATATTGAAAGGTCGTTTATCTTAATACGGAAACCTTTTACCTTTAATAGTTTTAGATGTGTTACACATGCTTATTCAGTTGTTCTAAGTGGTTCTGACTTTATCAAACAAAAGTCCGAGTCTCGGATTCGTACAACAAATGTCATATTCACTTTCTATGAGGCAACAATATATCGAGTTGAAAGTGAATCCAATTGTTTCAACGAATCAACAAATGTAAAAATAATTATTTTCGTGATATTCAAGGATAGAATCCAAATTCATTTCCTTATATCACTCACACTATTCTAGTGAAATTATCGCCCGTTGTTACTTTATTAATGCACGACTTCATTGTTCTTCCAAAGAACTAAGCCACCTTTGAGTCAATTTACTCGGTTAAGAAAGTCGCTAAGGATTCATTAGTTAGTGATCCAAATCACTTTCCTTATCCTATACTTTCTTTAATTAATGTTTTGATTTAGCCTCAAAACTTTAGTTAAGATGATTAACACTTATAGACATTCTTTCCCATTCTTAACTTTCCTTAAAAGGAAATAGTCTTGAACTAGCGATTCGTTTGAGTAGACACTACTTGTGAGCGTGGGATGTCTAATGAAAGTGTTACCAGTGGGACTGATTTTCTAATAAATTAGAAAACATAATATAAAAGCTCCCACTAGTTTATCGGTTCTAAATACCGTCTAACTAGCGACACTTTAATTTATGATTCTCCAATTTTTCTATCAGAAAATTTCTCGTGTAGACTCTACACAATTCACTAGAAGAATTTTATCGTCCCAATCATCTTTCAAACTAACTACGGTTGTCTCTCGTTACGACGAGTGACAAAGAGTGACATGTCTATTTACGCCACTTAAGTTTTGAAGGCTTCAAGAGAAATATCTCTTCCGAAAAATTAATCGCATGTGAGATTAATAAATACAACGTTCTAGTTACTTACCACTTTTTAACGAAGTCATTACTAGTCAATTTTACACTAGCAGTCTAGCACCTTAGAGATATATATATATAATTGTAAATAAAATTGTGGAAAATAAATCCAAATCATGCACTACTAAAATATTAGGAACATAAACTAAGTACTTATAGTCTATCCTACCGTTCCAAGGATTTAATCTAACGCCTCGATTGCCGCCTTAGGGTAGGTCAAAGAGGTTTCGATTAATATTGAAGATCGATTGAGAATCGAACATCTCATTTGTGATCGTCAATCACCTTTCCTTTTCAGCCAAGGTACTACCAAAAATACCTTTATGAGTGTGTGACCTCTGTCTCGGATTTTTAGGTAGACCCCGAGTGTGCCGCTTAGGGTCGGTCGGTGACCCGACGAGTACCCAAAATCCTATCCTTTCGGAGACCAAGCCTTGAATTTTGATAGCGGTGAAGGCCTTCTTAGGGAGGCGGTCCGTGCCGGCACGAGGCATCACCATTCTCTCACATTGCTTGTGTCAGCATAGAGGCCGTGGGGTCGGCCGTCGCCTCTCCCGCTCCCACTCAATATTTTGAAAAAGTGGTGGGTTTATCGATCACGTTTTGGACTTGATGTTACATTAGGAACAATAAATCATAGGCCCGAATGTTGTCGGTTATGAGGCTAGCCCACCCGACCTATTCGTTAGAACATATGTGGCCGCCGGACGGGTCAAGGCTAGAGAGGTCCGTTGAGCCGTAGTGGCTCTTCGGATGGCTCAAGATTGCTGCACCCGTGCAAACGCCGCACGTGGAGGTGAAGTCGATTGAGCCGTAGCTACATCGCTGACCACCCAACCGTGGTTAAACCACTTTCAACCTCGTTTGCCCGTGATTATCCAATCCTTAAACATCAAAACTTTCACGTAGACACTATGGAACAAAAACGTAATCTCGTCTTAGGTAAGGTGGAATTCACCGAGAATCAAACACCTTAACCACGAGGTTTGGGATTTTACTCCTTATGCTTTCGCAGAGTGGGATTCACCGAGAATCCATCACCCAACCTCGACGATTGAAAAACCCGTGTTCCTCGGTTTTACCCTAATTAGTTTCTAATTAATATCAAACAATTAATTAAAACTAATCGTGTGTTTTATACATGCCTAACTAATTCCTCGAATTAATTTCTACATGTATGCATATGGTGTGGAATTCATGATATGATGCATGTCATGGAAATTTTTCGGTTCTACTCATACAATCTACACATGTATACTAGTGCGGAAAATAAACACCGAGATGGACCGTTGGCACCCCGTAACTAATCTATTCGAAAATAAATTAAAACCCTAATCGCAATTTGTTTAGAATCTTCGACGATCGGCATATCAAACAAACTCGGATCGAGACGAAACTTTCCAGATCTCGATCTTTACTTTGGCTTCAATATGGACGGTTGGATCGGAGCTTTGACTTGTCAATTTTCTCCAATGAGCCGCCCAACTTGTCGCTGAAACAGACTCTCACAAAGCAGCGCATCATTCACTTCCCGAGGCCGATCGGGATCAAGATGAATCCCGATCATCCTGAAAATTTTATATCACGTCCAAAACCCCATGATTACCGATCTGACCAGTCAGAGTTTCGTTTCAACGGTCCAATCCTTTCCGAGAAAATCGAGGAAGTCACGTTAGGGTTTCGTGAATCTGCGCTTTTCTGTTACAACTGCCTTTTCTCATCAACGAACGGACATCCAAACGGACTCTGATCGACGCCAAATTTTGAGGGATTGTTCACTAACTTCCAATCTTCATTCTGACCGGAGGGATTTTCTTTTAACGGTTCAAAAACGGGAAACACGAAAAGACTAAACAGCTATCGTATCATGATCTATTTTCGGATATTAAACTTGCAATAAAAAAATATACATTTCCTATACTCATATGAACGAATTTTCATCGCTTATATGAGTTTACAATAGATCTAACGGGTAAACAATGCCAACCCCAATCCATCTCTTCAACCATAACAATTTTAATCATAATCAATGCATAATTATAAGTAAAGATTACCTACATGCTACCACATTAAGGATGCAGGTTCTTAGATCTAAACGAGTTAGATCTATGCGCAGCGGATGGATCACGATTTATACGACACAAATCATAATTCGACTTAAGTACTACAGGGGGGTTTAAGATTATGTTACCAATAACGGGAAGAGTCGCCTTGATCTTCCGATGTGTTCTCCAAACGGCGGTTGGTGGACACCCTTCTTGATACACGAGCCTCCTTGATATGCAACACCAAGAAAAACTCAAAGCTTTTCTTCTACTAAAAACCCTAGTCAAGAAAAAACTAATTTTTCTCTCCTTTTAGACATGTGGGGCGAAATTTTTTTTTTATTGCTATGAGGCTTGGAAGAACTCTCTTTATATAGGAGAGTAACATTATCCTCCAACAATTAAGAGATAATTATTAAATTAACCCTTAATTCAAATAAAAGATAAATAACATAATTATCCTAAACAAATTAGGATAAATCATATTATTATCCAATATTCCATGAATTATCTTTTAACAAATAAAAGATATATCACATGTCAAATAATTATCCAAGAAAACTAATTTCTCTCTAATTATTTGATGATGTTGGCGCCACAAATACTAGGGTTGTAGCCCACATAAAATGTCTTTTATGTGTATAATATTATTTAGCCCAACTAAATAAAATCTATGCATATCAATTAATTAGCCCACCAATTAATTATCATGAGGCCCAAGTAACAAGATTACTAGTCCGAATTACGTAAGCCACATCGGGGACCATGGACTATAACCGGTGAGCTCAATAATTAATTATTCGTCGAACGTAATAAGTACATTAATTATTAATTCCGGGATTACGCCACCATAAACCCGGAATCGAACTCTACCGATTATAGATGTATACTTATACTCAACCCATAGAGTGAATAAGCGTCCATTGATATAATCACTACATACGGATTAACCCTCCATAGACTGTCCATTCTGAGTGGGAAGTCTCCGTGAACCCGACTCAGAATATCTTATCATTATTTACCATTAACCCCCTGATGATCAATTAGCACATATATCTGACTAGTAGCTAATTAGTCAAATGTGAACTCCCGGGATCGATCACTTTCTTAGGGCTAACAACAAACAAGGGGACTGTCTCTCTACTTCCCGCAGGAAGGAATTGATTCCATGTCTGTGAAAATCCAACCGGTCAGATAGAAAAATATGGAGTTTTTGACGTGGGATAAAAATTTCAGGTCGATCGGGATTCATCTCGATTGCCAATCGGCCTTGGGAAGTCATTGATGCACTGCTGTAAAAGTTAGATTCAGCAGCAAGTTGGGCGGCTCACTGGAGAAAATTGACAAGTCAAAGCTCCGATCCAACCGTCCATATTGAAGCCCGAGGAATGAAGAACAGATCTGGAGATTTTCGTAGCGATCCGAGTTCGTTTGGTATGCCGATCGTCGAAGTTTTGAACAGCTACAGATTAGGGTTTCTAATTTTATTTTAATTTAATAGATTAGATACGGGGGTGCCAACGGTCCATCTCGATGTTTATTTTCCGCACTAGTATACATGATTAGATTGTATGTGTAGAACCGGAAAATTGCCATGACATGCATCATATCATAAATTCCACTCCATATGCATACATGTAGAAATTAATTCGAGGAATTAGTTAGGCATGTATAAAACACGCAATTAGTTTTAATTAATTGTATGATATTAATTAGAAACTAATTAGGGTAAGAACCGAGGAACACGGGTTTTTTCAAACGTCGAGGTTGGGTGATGGATTCTCGGTGAATCCCACTCTGCGAAAGCATAAGGAGTAAAATCCCAAAACCTCGTGGTTAAGGTATTGGATTCTCGGTGAATTCCACCTTATCTAGACGAGATTACGTTTTTGTTCCGTAGTGTCTACGTGAAAGTTTGATGTTTAAGGATTGGATTATCACGGGCATACATGGTTCGAAAATGGTTTAACCACGGTTGGGTGGTCAACAGTAGCTACGGCTCGATCGACTTCACCCTCCACGTGTGGCGTTTGCACGGGGGTCTGGCAAGGCTGAGCCATCCGAAGAGCCACTACGGCTCAACGGAGCTCCCCTGGTCTTGACCCGTCCGACGGCCACATATGTTCCAACGAATAGGTCGGGTGGGCTAGCCCACGTAACCGACAACATTCTGGCCTATGATTTATTGTTCCTTAATGTAACATCAAGTCCAAAAATGTTATCAGTAAACCCACCACTTTTTCAAAATATTTAGTGGGAGCGGAGAGGCGACACCAACCCCACGGCCTCTACTGCTGACACAAGCAACGTGAGAGAATGGTGACACTCGTGCCGGCACGGGACCGCCTCCCAGGAAGGCCTTCACCGCTATCAAAATTCAAGGCTTGGTCTCCGAAAGGATAAGATTTTGGGTACTGCGTCGGGTCACCGACCGACCCTAAAGCGGCACACTCGGGTCTACCTAAAAATCTGAGACGAGAGGTCACACTCATAAAGGGTATTTTTGGTAGTACTTGTTTGAAAAAAAAGGAAAGGTGATTGACTATCACAAATGAGATGTTTGATTCTCAATTTGATCTTCAATATTAATCGAAACCTCTTTGACCTACCCTAAGGCGGCACTGAGGTATTAGATTAAATCCTTGGAACGGTAGGATAGACTATAAGTACTTAGTTTATAGTTCCTAAAATTTATTAGTAGTGTATGATTTGGATTTATTCTGTCAATTTTATTTACAACTGTTCTCTCTAAGGGTACTAGACTGCTAGTGTATGTATTAAATTGACTAGTAACGACTTCGTTAAAAAGTGGTAAGTAACTAGAACGTTGTACTCATTAATCTTACGTGCGATTAATCTTTCGGAAGAGATATTTCTCTTGAGCTTTCAAGACTTAAGTGACGTAAATAAGTATGTCACTGCTGTCACTCGTGTTGAATGAGAGACAACCATAGTTAGTTTGAAAGATGATTGGGACGATGAAATTCTTCTAGTGAATTTTAATTGTGTAGTGTCTACACGAGAAATTTTCTAATAGAAAAATTGGAGAATCATCAATTAAAGTATCGCTAGTTAGACGGTATTTGGAACCGATAAACTAGTGGGAGCTTTTATATTATGTTTTTCTAATTTATTATAAAATTAGTCCCACTAGGTAACGCTTTCATTAGACATCCCACAGTTCACGAGTAGTGTCTACTCAAACGAACTGCTAGTTCAAGACTATTTCCTTTTAAGGAAAGTTAAGAATGGGAAAGAATGTCTATAAGTGTTAATCATCTTAACTAAAGTTTTGAGGCTAAACCGAAACATTAAGTAAAGAAAGTATAAGGAAAGTGATTTCGGATCACTAACCAATGAATCCTTAGCAACAATGAATCCTTAGCAACTTTCTTAACCGAGTAACTTGACTCGGAAGCTAAGTTCTTTGGAAGAACAAGGAAGCTGTGCATTAACAATTAATAGAGTAGACACGGGCAGTTGTTTCAGCTAGAATAGTAGGAGTGATATAAGGAAAAGAATTTCGGATTCTATCCTTGAATATCACAGAAAAATTTATTTTTCTGTTTACAGATTCGTTGAAACAAGTGGATTCACTTTCATCTCGATACTACAGTTGCCTTAAACAAGGTGAAGATGACATTTGTAGTACGAATCTGAGACTCGGACTTTTGTTTGATAAAGACAGAACCACTAAGAAAAGCTGAATATGTATTGTAACACATCTAAAACTATTAAAGGTAAACGGTTTCGATTAAGATAAACGACCCTTCAAAGTCTATTAATTAGTGCATATATCCTAGAGATAAAGACCCGACGATCGCTAAGGGTGATTCCTATCTCCCAGTCTCGGAACACTGTCTTAAAGGAACAATGACTAAGTTTCCTTTCAATCGGGAGAGGGTAATAGATTTGAAGAGGTAACATAGCTTGTTCACAGTGACCTTCGGGTTCTAGTGAGAGATACAAGCTAATGGGAGATTTTGAGTGGTGACATTTTGTCTGATAACTACTCAAAACACGGTTTAGTTTATCGAAAGAATACGAGGAGAGTCTCTCGATTTTAGCGAGAGAATAGAGTATTCCATGCTCAGAAATAGGCTATCGCATAGTCTTTTGGACTGATGCTCGGCCTGCCTTCAAGTAGAGTGATTTTCACTGAGGAAGAAACCGTAGCCTCGCCTTGCATAGTTATTTATGTGCTACAATACACTGCTTAACTTGATTAAGATATTGTTGCAAAATAACGGTTAACATTATTATGTAAACCGAGAAGTCTACCTAGAAGATGCTCGTCAATTTATGGATAAGGAGTGAATTCGGTTTACACCACTTCCGTAAATATAATCATTTAGCACTTAGTGCTTAAAGGTAGGACTGGAGATTTTGCACACAAGCACAGAATATAACTATTCGTGAAATATCTTAATGTGATGAGTGAAGGTTGATTATAAGATTCTTGAGATCAGAAAGTGACGGTTGGACTGTCACACCCTTTCTGAAAGAATCCATACATAACAACCTTAGACCTTGGAGTACGGTTACTCTAGGAAGTTACTATCTGATTTAATCGGACCACGCCCAAAGATCGGTTGTTGGTGACTACACTAATAAATACTACTAGATCGAATGTCAATCCACCCAAAACGCAGTGGGAGTATGGTCTAACCGTTGACCCATTGTGGTTTTGTGGACTTTATAGTCTGCTGGGGTGATTAATAACCTATGGCTCTTGGTGGGCTGTATAGGATTCTGATCATAGAGGTTGATTTGAAAGCCTTAACCCTGTGAATGGATTTTTTTGGTACTCCAGTTCTATTCAGCCTCTTGTAGAACCACCTGAGTGTCTCAGGCCCAGTGAGAGCAATTGGATCTACACGGAAAAGAGTCGAATGAATAGGAAAGTTTAAATTTTCGAAGGCAAAGTCGAGTGGTCTAGGGGTGATTCACGACAAGCAGAGAGTTAACTGGACCTTGAACTCTCTCACCACTCACTCTTGCTAGATTTCTTTAGAAAGCAGAAAATAGGGGTGATTCCCTGAGACTTTCTTACCGACAAACGGAGTCTGGATTCATTCGGAACAGAAGGGTCTTGGTTACAACAAATGGCAGGACGACTGCCGGGGCTTATAGCCTTTGTGGATTTAAGAGAACCTCTCTGTCATTGAAAGTCACATGTTTTAAAATATGTGGACTTGACCAGAATATTGATAAATCTTTCGTAGAGTGGATATCAATATTGGTAAAGTAGTAGTATTAGTGTTCATGAATGATAACACTGAAACGGTTGGAAACAACATGTGTGTGCTATCTGAAGTCGGAAACTGACAGGCCAAGATTCTCTGGATGAGAGAATTGGACAATATTCTAAGAATCTGATTCGGTCAAATTCACGAGAATGAGTCATTGGCTATCCCACCTATCTTATTGAATAAGATGATCATGCATATACGTATGCAACATTCATCGAGAGTAGTCCTACCCTACCTCTCAGGAATGATTCTCCAAATCTTCGGATAAAGAGAAAATGGGATAGAGTCTCTCTTGGATAACGGCAAGTCAGGTTATAACAAGTCAATAGTAGTCAAATCTCGGATTCGAGCATTGAATAGCGGTTTAGTATGTCCTCAAGTATCTTTAGAGAACGAAGAATCATATGCTTGTATATTCAGGTGCAAACTTGAATATGGTTGACTATAATCGATTCGACTTGTCGCCGATTAAGGATGATCATTAAGTTGATCGCGGGCTCTCGGTGTGTTTTCTCATAGTGCTTAGAATTTCCTTTTTGGTCTGGGAGTAATTCCAGGTCTGATAAGCCGATATCACTTCACTGTGAAAATAGTGAAGAGATAGCTTTGAAGGATCTTCTCAGTCACTAGAGGTCAAAAGCATAGAGAGTACCACCTGATTAGATGGACCGGCGACGTTTTGATCCTATAGATCGTCTCGAGTTGACAACCTAACTAGTCAGTGTACCAAGTCGAGTGCTTGGAGGGTACGGCATTGATGGATATGTCTCATATGATTTTAGAGCAAGTGGGAGAGTGTTGTGAATAAGATGATAAAGGGTGTGCTATAAAAACAATCGTTGCTTGTCATTTCGTGCAAGTGGGAGATTGTTAGGTGTAAGTGCCCGAAAGACAATTTGTGTAATTGTTTTTAATAATGGTTGGTTGATGTAATTTATCTCATCTTAGTTACTTGCTTTGTGCTTGTAAAGGATACATCGCCGCAAACCCTAAGTATATTAGTATGCAATCGCTTAACTCTCGGTGTATGGATTACACGTGAGTATTGAGTAAGTGGTGATATACTTAAAGCTGTTAGTCCGTGGTGAATTTAATCGAGTTTAGGGTCTCTTGATTAAAACACCAATAATGCGCCGTAACACCTTAGGGTGTGATAGTCTTATCGATCGCCGCGAGAAGGTACCTATGTGGGGCATTTATATATGATGGCATTCATATAGGATCAACCGATTTAATCTGAATTTCTCGATATAATTCCGTAATCGAGGAATCTTATTAAATCATTAGATGATCATATATGGATCAACCTTAATCTGAGGTGATCACAGGTGCCGCTTGTCCGTGGTAGTGTTTGATGTGTTAGTTACGGTTCACTTAAATATGTGTTCCAAGCCACTTCTCATTGGCACTATCTCCGGATGAGTGAGTAGTTTTGATTTTCACGGACATGGAATCCATTCCTTCTGCGGGAAGTAGAGAGACATCCCCTTATTTGTTAGCCTTAAGAAAGTGATCGATCCGGGAGTTCATATTAGACTAATTGATCACTAGTCGATATGTGAACTAATTGATCATCGAGGGGTTAATGGTAAATAAGGATAAGATATTTCAGTGTCGGGTTTACGAAATATCCCACTCGTAATGGGCAGTCTATGGAGGGTTAATCCGTATGTAGTGATTATATCAATGGATGCTTATTCACTCACATGGGTTGAGTATAAGTATACATCTATAATCGGTAGAGTTGATTTCGGGTTTATGGTGGCGTAATCCCGAATTAATAATTAATGTACTTATTATGTTCGATGAATAATTAATTATTGGAGCTCTCGGTTATAGTCCATGGTCCCGATGTGGCTTCTGTAATTCGGACTAATGATCTTGTTATTTGGGCTCTCATTGATAATTAATTGGCATGGCTAATTAATTGATATGCATGGATATTATTTAGTTGGGCTAAATAATATAATACATGAGAAAGACATTTTATGTGGGCTTAGTAACCCTTAATAGTGGCGCCAACATCATAATTAATTAGAGAGAAATTAGTTTTCTTGGATAATTATTTGACATGTGATTTATCATTTATTTGTTAAATGATAATTCATGGAATATTAGATAATAATATGATTTATCCTAATTTGTTTGGGATAATCATTTTATTTATCTTTTATTTGGAATAAAGGATTAATGTAATAATTATCTCTTAATTATTTAATCCTTGGAGGACAAGGTTTACTCTTCTATATAAAGAGAGTTCTCCCAAGCCTTTTGGATTGGCATAATTTCGACCACTATAGCAAAAAGAGAGAAAAAAATTAGTTTTCTTGTCTTGGGTTTTAGAAGAAGAAAACTCTAAGTTTTTTTCTTGGTGTTGCATATCAAGGAGGTTCGTGTATCAAGAAGGGTGTCCACCAACCGCCGTTTGGAGAACACATCGGAAGATCTTGGCTTCTCTTCCTACTATTGGTAACATGATCTTAACCCCCTTGTAGTAGTTTAAGTCCTTTAATTATGTATTATGATGTATGAATCGTGATCCATCCGCTGCACGTAGATCTAACTCGTTTAGATCTAAGAACCTACATCCTTCATGATCATTATCAATGTATAAAACAATAAATAAAATTTACCTACATGCAATTCCACTCCTTTAAATCGTTTAATTATGATTATGACTATATAAATCGTGGAACCTGTCTCTGATACCACATGAAGGATGCAGGTTCTTAGATCTAAACGAGTTAGATCTACGTGCAGCGGATGGATCACGATTCATACATCATAATACATAATTAAAGGACTTAAACTACTACAAGGGGGCTAAGATCATGTTACCAATAGTAGGAAGAGAAGCCAAGATCTTCCGATGTGTTCTCCAAACGGCGGTTGGTGGACACCCTTCTTGATACACGAACCTCCTTGATAGGCAACACCAAGAAAAACTTAGAGTTTTTCTTCTTCTAAAACCCAAGACAAGAAAACTAATTTTTTTTCTCTCTTTTTGCTACGGTGGTCGAAATTATGCCAATCCAAAAGGCTTGGGAGAACTCTCTTTATATAGGAGAGTAAACCTTGTCCTCCAAGGATTAAATAATTAAGAGATAATTATTACATTAATCCTTTATTCCAAATAAAAGATAAATAAAATGATTATCCCAAACAAATTAGGATAAATCATATTATTATCTAATATTCCATGAATTATCATTTTAACAAATAAATGATAAATCATATGTCAAATAATTATCCAAGAAAACTAATTTCTCTCTAATTAATTATGATATTGGCGCCACTATTAAGGGTTACTAAGCCCACATAAAATGTCTTTTATGTGTATTATATTATTTAGCCCAACTAAATAATATCCATGCATATCAATTAATTCGCCAAGCCAATTAATTATCACTGAGGCCCAAATAACAAAATTATTAGTCCGAATTACAGTAGCCACATCGGGGACCATGGACCTATAACCAGTAGCTCCAATAATTAATTATTCATCGAACTGAATAAGTATATTAATTATTAATTCCGGGATTACGCCACCATAAACCCGAAACTAAACTCTACCGATTATAGATATATACTTATACTCAACCCATAGAGTGAATAAGCGTCCATTGATATAATCACTACATACGGATTAACCCTCCATAGACTGCCCATTCTGAGTGGGATATTTCCGTAAACCCGACACAGAATATCTTATCCTTATTTACCATTAACCCCCTGATGATCAATTAGTTCACATATCTGACTAGTGATCAATTAGTCTAATATGAACTCCCGGATCGATCACTTTCTTAAGGCTAACAAATAAGGGATCGTCTCTCGACTCCCCAGCAGAAGGAAGGGATTCCATGTCTGTGGAAAATCAGAACTACTCACTCATCCGGAGATAGTGCCAATGAGAAGTGGCTTGGAACACATATTTAAGTGAACCGTAATTAACACATCAAACACTACCCGGGACAAGCAAAGACACCTGCGATCACCTCAGATTAAGGTTGATCCATATATGATCATCTAATGATTTAATAAGATTCCTCGACACGGAATTATATCGAGAAATTCAGATTAAATCGGTCGATCTATATGAATGCCATCATATATAAATGCCCCACGAAGGTTCTCTACCGACAAATCCGGATAAGACTATCACACCCTAAGGTGTTTCAGGCGATAATTGGTGTTTTAATCAAGAGACCCTAAACTCGATTAAATTCACCACGGACTAACGATTTAAGCATATCACCACTAACTCAATCCTCTCGTGTAATCCATACACCGAGTTAAGTTGTTACATCTCGATATACTTAGGGTTTGCGCAGCGGTGTATCCTTTACAAGCACAAAGCAAGTAACTAAGATGAGATAAATTCTCATCATCCATTATTAAAAACAATTACACAAATTGTCTTTCGGGCACTACACCTAACATATAGTCCAATACTCTCATCCAGAGAATCTTGGCCTATCAGTTTCCGACTTCAGATAGCACACACATGTTGTTTCCAACCGTTTCAGTGTTATCATTCATGAACACTAATACTACTACTTTACCAATATTGATATCCACTCTACGAAAGATTTATCAATATTCTGGTCAAGTCCACATATTTTAAAACATGTGACTTTCAATGACCGAAAGGTTCTCTTAAATCCACAAAGGCTATAAGCCCCGGCAGTCGTCCTGCCATTTGTTGTAACCAAGACCCTTCTGTTCCGAATGAATCCAGACTCCGTTTGTCGGTAAGAAAGTCTCAGGGAATCACCCCTATTTTCTGCTTTCTAACGAATCTAGCAAGAGTGAGTGGTGAGAGAGTTCAAGGTCTGGTTAACTCTCTACTTGTCAGGGAATCACCCCTAGACCACTCAGCTTTGCGCTGAAAAATTAAACTTTCCTATTCATTCGACTCTTTCCGTGTAGATCCAATTGCTCCCATCTTTGGTCCCGAGACACTCGGGTGGTTCTACAAGAGGTGAATAGAACTGAGTACCAAAAATCCATTCTTCGGGTTAAGGCTTACAAATCAACCTCTATGATCGTAATCCTATCACCCACCAAGAGCCATAGGTTATTAATCACCCCAGCAGACTATAAAGTCCACAAAACCACAATGGGTCAACGGTTAGACCATACTCCCACTGCGTTTTGGGTGGATTGACATTTTCATCTAGTAGTATTTATTATTGTAGTCACCAACAACCGATGTTGGACGTGGTCTGATTAAATCAGATAGTAACTTCCTAGAGTAACCGTACTCCAAGGTCTAAGGTTGTTATGTATGGATTCTTTCAGAAAGGGTGTGACAGTCCAACCGTCACTTTCTGATCTCAAGAATCTTATCATCAACCTTCACTCATCACATTAAGATATTTCACGAATAGTTATATTCTGTGCGTGTGTGTAAAATCTCCAGTCCTACCTTCAAGCACTAAGTGCTAAACGATTATATTTACGGAAGTGGTGTAAACCGAATTCACTCCTTATCCATAAATTGACGAGCATCTTCTAGGTAGACTTCTCGGTTTACATAATAATGTTAACCGTTATTTTGCAACAATATCTTAATCAAGTTAAGCAGTGTATTGTAGCACATAAATAACTATGCAAGGCGAGGCTACGGTTTCTTCCTCAGTGAAAATCACTCTACTTGAAGGCAGGCCGAGCATCAGTCCAAAAGACTATGCGATAGCCTATTTCTGAGCATGTAATACTCTATTCTCTGCTGAAATCAGAGACTCCTCCTCGTATTCTTTCGATAAACTAAACCGTGTTTCGAGTAGTTATCAGACAAAATGTCACCACTCAAAATCTCCCATTAGCTTGTGTCTCCCACTAGACCCCGAAGGTCACTGTGAACAAGCTATGTTACCTCTTCAAATCTATTACCCTCTCCCGATTGAAAGAAACTTAGTCATTGTTCCTTTAAGACAGTGTTCCGAGACTGGGAGATAGGAATCACCCTTAGCCAGTCGTTAGGTCTTATCTCTAGGATATATGCACTAATTAATAGACTTTGAAGGGTCGTTTATCTTAATACGGAAACCGTTTACCTTTAATAGTTTTAGATGTGTTACAATACATATTCAGCTTTTCTTAGTGGTTCTGTCTTTATCAAACAAAAGTCCGAGTCTCAGATTCGTACTACAAATGTCATCGTCACCTTGTTTAAGGCAACTGTAGTATCGAGATGAAAGCGAATCCACTTGTTTCAAAGAATCTGTAAACAGAAAAATAAATTTTTCTGTGACATTCAACGATAGAATCTGAAATTCATTTTCTTATATCACTCCAACTATTCTAGCTGAAACAACTGCCCGTGTGTACTCTATTAATTGTTAATGCACAGCTTCCTTGTTCTTCCAAAGAACTTAGCTTCCGAGTCAAGTTACTCGGTTAAGAAAGTTGCTAAGGATTCTTTGGTTAGTGATCCGAAATCACTTTCCTTATCCTATACTTTCTTTACTTAATGTTTCGGTTTAGCCTCAAAACTTTAGTTGAGATGATTAACACTTATAGACATTCTTTCCCATTCTTAACTTTCCTTAAAAGGAAATAGCCTTGAACTAGCAGTTCGTTTGAGTAGACACTACTCGTGAACTGTGGGATGTCTAATGAAAGTGTTACCCAGTGGGACTAATTTTCTAATAAATTAGAAAAACATAAGATAAAAGCCCCCACTAGTTTATCGGTTCCAAATACCGTCTAACTAGTGACACTTTAATCGATGATTCTCTAATTTTTCTATTAGAAAATTTCTCGTGTAGACACTACACAAATAAAATTCACTAAAATATTTTTACCGTCCCAATCATCTTTCAAACTAACTATGGTTGTCTCACGTTCAACACGAGTGACAGTAGTGACATACTTATTTACGTCACTTAAGTCTTGAAAGCTCAAGAGAAATATCTCTTCCGAAAGATTAATCGCATGTAAGATTAATGAGTACAACGTTCTAGTTACTTACCACTTTTTAACGAAGTCGTTACTAGTCAATTTAATACATATACTAGCAGTCTAGTACTCTTAGAGAGAACAGTTGTAATTAAAATTGACAGGATAAATCCAAATCATACACTACTAATAAATTTTAGGAACTATAAACTAAGTACTTATAGTCTATCCTACCATTCCAAGGATTTAATCTAATACCTCAGTGCCGCCTTAGGGTTGGTCAAAGAGGTTTCCATTAATATTGAAGATCAAATTGAGAATCAAACTTTCATTTGTGATCGTCAATCACCTTTCCTTTTTCAGCCAAGGTACTACCAAAAATACCCTTTATGAGTGTGACTCTCTGTTTTGATTTTTAGGTAGACCCAGAGTGTGCCGCCTAGGGTCGGTCGGTGACCCGACGAGTACCCAAAATCCTATCCTTTCGGAGACCAAGCCTTGAATTTTGATAGCGGTGAAGGCCTTCCTTAGGGAGGCCGGTCCCAGGCTGGCACGAGGCATCACCATTCTCTCACGGTGCTTGTGTCAACAATAGAGGCCGTGGGGTCGGTTGTCGCCTCTCCCGCTCCCACTCAATATTTTGAAAAAAGTGGTGGGTTTACTGATCACGTTTTTGGACTTGATGTTACATTAAGGAATAATAAATCATAGGCCCGAATGTTGTTGGTTACGTGGGGTAGCCCACCCGACCTATTCGTTGGAACATATGTGGCCGTCGGACGGGTCAAGACTAGGGGAGCTCCGTTGAGCCGTAGTGGCACTTTGGATGGCTCAACCTTGCCAGACCCCCGTACAAACGCCACACGTGGAGGGTGAAGTCGATCGAGCCGTAGCTACTGTTGACCACCCAACCGTGGTTAAACCATTTTCGAACCATGTTTGCCCGTGATTATCCAATCCTTAAATATCAAACTTTCACGTAGACACTACGGAACAAAAACGTAATCTCGTCTAGGTAAAGTGGAATTCACCGAGAATCCAACACCTTAACCACGAGGGTCAAAAATCCCACATAAAATGTCTTTTATGTGTATTATATTATTTAACCCAACTAAATAATATCCATGCATATCAATTAATTAGCCCAGCCAATTAATTATCACTGAGGCCCAAATATTAAGATTATTAGTCCGAATTACAGAAGCCACATCGGGGACCATGGACCTATAACCAGTAGCTCCAATAATTAATTATTCATCTGGAGATAGTGCCAATGAGAAGTGGCTTGGAACACATATTAAAGTGAACCGTAACTAACACATCAAACACTACCCCGGGACAAGCAGCATCATGTGATCACCTCAGGATTAAGGTTGATCCATATATGATCATCTAATGATTTAATAAGATTCCTCGATTACGGAATTATATCGAGAAATTCAGATTAAATCGGTCGATCCTATATGAATGCCATCATATATAAATGCCCCACGTAGGTACCTCTACCGAGTCCGGATAAGACTATCACACCCTAAGGTGTTCTGGGCGCATTATTGGTGTTTTAATCAAGAGACCCTAAACTCTGATTAAATTCACCACGGACTAACAGTTTAAGTATATCACCACTAACTCAATCCTCACGTGTAATCCATACACTGAGTTAAGCGGTTACATACTGATATACTTAGGGTTTGCAGCAGTGTATCCTTTACAAGAACAAAGCAAGTAACTAAGATGAGATAAATTCTGTCATCCATTATTAAAAACAATTACACAAATTGTCTTTCGGGCACTACACCTAACAATCTCCCACTTGAGGACAAGGATTACTCTCCTATATAAAGAGAGTTCTCCCAAGCCTTAGTGATTTGGGAAATTTCGACCACCACATAAAAAGGGAGAGGAAAAATTAGTTTTCTCTTGTCTAGGGTTTTAGTAGAAGAAAAAATCTAAGTTTTTCTTGGTGTTGCATATCAAGGAGGTTCGTGTATCAAGAAGGGTGTCCACCAACCGCCGTTTGGAGAACACATTGGAAGATCTTGGCTTCTCTTCCTAATATTGGTAACATGATCTTAACCCCCTTGTAGTAGTTTAAGTCCTTTAATTATGTATTGTGATGTATAAATCGTGATCCATCCGCTGCGCGCAGATTAACATGATACCTAAAAGTTAGTGTTAATGGGACGGAGACTGATGCGATCGCTTAGGAAGTACGCCTGAAAAAAGGAATGTTGCCTAGGTGAGGAATACGGTTAATATCGGCATCCCTAGTTTTGTATGCGTGCGAGTCATATGAGATGGAGGCCGAAAAAGCGAAGTCACGTGATGTAGCATAGTGATCTGGATGGCCTACCCGGAGCTAGATCTAGTTTAGGGGATGACTCCCGTAGCCACTATAAAAGAAATATGGATCGGATTAATAGTTGTCGAGTTTAGCTTAATTATATAGGCCGAGTTCATATTTAGACTAATTAGCTACTAGTCAGATATGTGAACTAATTGATCACTAGGGGGTTAATGGTAAATAAGGATAAGATATTCTGAGTCGGGTTCACGGAGACTTCCCTCTCAGAATGGACAGTATATGGAGGGTTAATCCGTATGTAGTGATTATATCAATGGACGCTTATTCACTCTATGGGTTGAGTATAAGTATACATCTATAATCGGTAGAGTTCCGTTTCGGGTTTATGGTGGCGTAATCCCGGAATTAATAATTAATGTACTTATTCGGATTCGATGAATAATTAATTATTGAGCTACGGTTATAGTCCATGGTCCCCGATGTGGCTTCTATAATTCGGACTAATAATCTTGTTATTTGGGCCTCAGTGATAATTAATTGGCTGGGCTAATTAATTGATATGCATGGATATTATTTAGTTGGGCTAAATAATATAATACACATAAAAGACATTTTATGTGGGCTTAGTAACCCTAATATGTGGCGCCAATATGGATGTTATTTAATTAGAGAGAAATTAGTTTTCTTGGATAATTATTTGACATGTGATTTATCTTTTATTTGTTAAATGATAATTCATGGAATATTAGATAATAATATGATTTATCCTAATTTGTTTGGGGTAATCATTTTATTTATCTTTTATTTGGAATAAAGGATTAATGGAATAATTATCTCTTAATTATTTAATCCTTGGAGGACAAGGTTTACTCTCCTATATAAAGAGAGTTCTCCCAAGCCTTTTGTATTGGAAAAAATTTCGACCACCCCATAAAAAGGAGAGGAAAAATTAGTTTTCTCTTGTGTAGGGTTTTAGAAGATGAAAAACTCTAAGTTTTTCTTGGTGTTCCATATCAAGGTGGTTCGTGTAACAAGAAGGGTGTCCACCAACCGCCTTTTGGAGAACACATCGGAAGATCTTGGTTTCTCTTCCTACTATTGGTAACATGATCTTAACCCCCTTGTAGTAGTTTAAGTCCTTTAATTATGTATTGTGATGTATAAGTCGTGATCCATCCCAACAATCATGATCACCAACATGATTGTTGGCTAAGCATATCGCGGTGGGACAACGGAGGAAACCAATCAACAACTACACCAACTAGAGGATTTTTAGCTACATCTTTAGTGAGTTAAATTTATGATTTTTCATCAATTGAATGTTGTGATTTATCGTTTATGTTTTATTTGAATCGAGAGATCGATGAAACTATCTTTTTGATTGAATTTATATGAGAGTATTGTTCAAGCTTTGATCTTTTCAATTGATGCAATTAATTGTGATTCAAGAGATTGTTCATGATTAGTTGAGTAGAGTATTGGAGACAATCTCATGATCGTGTTATGCATGCTAGTTTAGTTTTGCTTGAGAAAGAAAACGAAACCCTAGAAATTGATTCAAGAGATTTAATCAAATTCGTGATTTGATCATTACTAAAAATCATATCTTTAGCGCGCAATCTAGTTTAGTTGCCTTGCCGTTCTTTTAATTATTTGATAAACCGATTCATTCATATCAACTTTTGTTGCTATGTTTAGTTATTTTAAAAACCCTAGTTTTTTACCTGCTGTTTTCTGCATATTTTCTGTTTCCAGAACGTTATCGGACGCCCGTCCACATCAGTGAACGCCCGTCCAGTGTCGTTTTTGTTCTATTTTCTTCTATTTTCTGTTTCTAGTCATAGTTTCGAGATTATAATTAATATATACCTTAGTTTTAGATAATAATTTGTGACATAATCGATACAATAAGCGTACTTAATCCGATAGAGCGTTCGATTCCCTTAGGGACGACCGGTAACACCTTTACTACGAGCCTTGCACTTGGGGTGTTCCGGTAATTATAAATTTAAAACGAAGTTTTACCGAACAAGTTTTGGCGCCGTTGCCGGGAATCGTAACGGTTGTCGGATTCTTTCGTAGTGCGATTTTTCAGGTCGGCGAGATTTCGCCATAACTTTCGGCTTGAGTGTCCGTTTGGCGCGCAGACCCCAATTCGAAAGCTCGTCCGACGCCGACGACACCGTTTTCGAGGTCAAAATCTGCTGTTTTCCCTTCCATTTTAGCCCTAGAAGATTTCAACACGTTTTTTTCCACCGTCTTAGTGTTTTTCTTGTTTTAAACTTTTCGTAGGTAGGTTTCTTTTCCTGTTTCTGTTTCTATATCTTTTTTGATCTAAAAAAAAGAGAAACTTTCTGAACGGGCGTTGATGACGGTCAAATTATACCCGTAAAAGTCATCAACGTTGACCTTAAATCGAGATTAATAATGTATATTTCATATTAAATCACATGTTTATATTTATTATTTAATGTTAAGTGATTATTAATATGATATTTGGTATTTAGCCGTTTTCATTATTAAAAGCCGATTTATTGTGCGATAATTATTGATTTTGCAGATCACAACAAATCGAGAGGATTAATGTCATTCAATCAATTATCTCAAGATAATGAAGGAAGGAAATCGGAGCATTAAATGAGAGATTAATCGGATCAACATGCAAGCGTGCGCGATGGGGAGCAAGGCAGATGAAAAAGCGTGTAGAATGGGCAAATTTTAGGTTCGGTCGACCGAGCCATCACACTCGGTCGACCGAGGCTCGAGTTTCGGTCACTTTTAGGGTTTTATCGAGTCTATCTTCTAGAACCTCCCTAAGTCGTGAAACTCCTATATAAGCAAAGCGAGCTTGAGAAATTGTAAATTCATTCATATTCATTCAATAATACCATACAATTCTACTTTGATATTTTGATACAATGTAGCATAATTAGATTGAAGGTTTCAAACAATTTAAATTTGCATTATGTAAGCCTTTATTTCTGTTTCTTTCTTTTAAGTAATTAATCCCCCCAATTATGCTTTATTGTTTGAGTTAGTTAATTCATAGCTAGATGATGTAGATCTAGGTTATGTCGTTATGGATGTGGCGAAGCCTTGTCTATGAGGATCCCATAACCTACGTCATACACTTAGTTTCTATCCATGAATGCATTGTTTAATTAATGTGTATCTAAGTTAGTTTATATGAATGCTTTACAATTCTTTGTTTAATCCGTTGTGTATGATGAAACTTATTTGAGAGATACGTTCAGGGGATGTAATCGGGAAAAAGACCATTCGGTCGACCGAGCCCCACTATTCGGTCGACCGAGCCTGTTTTATCCGTTAAATAGCCACGTCTTTATGGTTAGGTTAACTTAATAGAATTTATTATCTCGGTAGGTATGGCTATGGCTACGTTACTCGCTTGGTTTAATTAAAATGTGTAAAAGGAAATACCAATATAAAACTCTTAGGTAGGCTTATGAATTGATCTTGGACGTTCGGCGTTATCTAGGTAGGTTTATATTTGGGGATTGCTAGCTTTTTGATTATACATACGTCGTAGATTAGCATGAGACTATAACTTGGTAATTGCTAGTTGGACGAGAGCTTGAGTAATCGTTTAGGAAGTATAAGTACGCCTAACCATAGGAATGTTGCCTGGACGAGGTGTACGATTAATATCGGCATCCTTAGTGTCGTAAGCGTGCAAGTTATATGAGATGGATACCCAAAAGGTGAAGTCACGTAATGTAGCACAGTGATCTAGCAACCTAACCGGTGCTAAGTCAAGTTAAAGAGGATGACTCCCGTAGCCAATCTAAGATAGATACAAACGGATTGACAGTTAATAAGTTCAGTTTATTATATAAATTATCTAGGTCCAAACGATAAAGACTATAATTGGGGAGGTTAATTACGTTGTGTCGAGTCGTGTCTTTACTTTTCTTGTCTTATGTTGGTCGTAGACCGCCTTTATGTCCTTGACATGTTTAATTAATTGTTTGTATATAAGATGATCAACAATTGGTTCCCTGTGGGATCGACCTTGATTCACTATAGCTATACTACGATGGGCCTAGTCCTCTTGCTAGTATTGGTTTATGGTGGTCAAGTATATTATAACCTGATTGACCCCGATCAAGTTTTTGGCGCCGTTGCCGGGGAACCAACGGTCAATTTTATATATAAATAATTTTCTTATTCATGTCAAGTTTTCTGTTTTAGAGTCAGTTTTTACGTTTTGAGTCCCTCTGGTTGTCTGCTCTGTGTGACTTCGTGTTTCTGTTTATCCCCGTATGTTTAATCCGTAAGTCTGATAGCAGCATGGGAAACCATGTTAAAATCAGTCCACGGTCGATTTTTTTTTTTGTTTTTCTTACGTTTTGCGTAGAAACCAGGAAGCAATATTCGAGTCGATAATTTTTCGTGGGCGCCGAGAAAATAACCCAAACAAACATGTGGAGCTACGAATCTAAGATGGGAAAATAAATGGAAGAAATACCTTTAAAGCACCAAGATGGCTCGAAAAAATTTTAAAGGCTTAAATTCTTCGTGGTACAATGTTGAAGGCAAGGTACTACCTTTTTTTTTTTTTGCTTATGTTTTATTACCTTTTGGTTTTTGAGCATAAGTTAGCCTATACATGAATCTTAGTAAGAATCTTAGCCCGGAGTTGGTTTGTAAGAATAATTTTATTAGTGTGGATGGTTTACGCTTCAAATCTATCTCATCTAGAGGGTGTAGGAAACATGCATGCAGAGTTGAAGGAAGCAAAGTGAATAAAGAGTTCCTCGTAGTTCGTTAAAATCTCATGGTCCTATGCATGAAATTGCTTCTACCGGCCATGGGAGCAAGAAATTGTGTAGTTTAAGCATTCACAATCTAAAGAAGGCGTTGAGTTTTGAAAGAACGCAATCTTCGGCTTTCGTTGATGTTTATGGTGATGGCTTCTCGGTGAACCCACCTTAAACAAAAGCGAGATTACGTTTTGGGTGACAATTTAGAAATCGAAGAATCTTTGTACATAGGTTCGAAATGGTTTAACCATGGTGGCGAGTTCAAACGAGCCGCTCAATCAACTCCCCTCCACGTGTGATGTACGTTACAGTGATTCGACAAGACTTAGCATAGCCGATAAGCTTTCGGGCTAAACGGGCTTAATCTTGACGGATTGGCCTGAATCGTCACATATGTTCCAACGAATAAGACGGCGTAGGCTTGCCTACATAACCGACCTTATTCGGAGTACTTTGATTCATTGTTTCTTATTGTCAAGGCCAAAACCATAATTTTAGCCGAGTTTCTTAGAATTCACTAATTCTTAAAAGCGAGCCGAGGTAAGAGCTTTGGATAAATGGTATGGATAAATGTCGTTTCTAGGTCTCACAACCCAAGGGAAGGATATTAATCCGCATAAAAGCAACAAGCCCACCTCTTATAGTGCTCGAAGGGTCAAAGTCTCGTGATCCAAGAATAATGACTGACAAGGATACTTTTGGAAAGTCGAGCTGAGGACTTTAAACTCGGAACTACTTCTTTAAAACCCTTAGGATTTCTTTTTAGGATTTTAGGTTTTGTTTTCTTTGAGTCAAATAAGAGTAACGTGACATATGTTGAGGTTTTTATTTTGCCGTGTTCCGATGGCCATTGGGCTAAGGATGTGCAAAACTTTTTACTCAATATAGGCCACGTGAAATAGAGTTCCGTAGGAGAGTCAAGAAATTGCTAAAAGAAAGGAAATTTAGCAATCAATCTTAAGATGGAAGCATTAAGAGAGCTTGAGAATCACGAAAATGTAACACGCAGAATGATTGGTGCGAACAAGAACAATTTTGGTCAACTTCCAAAATCTTTTAGAATGGTGATCCAAGTGAAAATCCAAAGTGATGTGCAATTCATTCGCAATTATCCTTATCTTTCCCTTTACACTTTTTCACCTTCAAACTTTTCGATCCTCTCACCAATCGCCCGGAAGTTCACATTTCTAACCATTCTTTCATCGTCTCTCTTTCTTTCCATCTGTTTCACTCTCCCACCCAATCTCAATGCCTTAACCATTTTCAACCTACCCATAAACACAATTTCTTACCCACCCTTTATCTTTTCTTCCCAACCTTATGTGTATCTTTTCTATACCCATCATACTCTCAACCTCCATTTTGTTTACAAAATACCTATGTGTTCATGGAATTTGAAATATTGCTAAGCTTTAATGATTATCTTTTATCATTTTGATTTTCCCGATCCTAGTTGGGGTAAGTGTAGCTCTGACCCTAGCTAGATTTTGAAGGTTTTTGGTTCGATCAAAGTACAACTTATCTTTCTACCGGCAGTTTTAAATTTCACACTTTTCCGTCTATTCCGGCATTTCTAGATGATAAGTTTTGTTCTGAACTATCACACCGATCCGACCTTGTTGATGACGGTTATGACTTTTACGTGATACATTGGGTTATTAGTAATTTCGAGGAGTAGTTACATCTCCCTAAGTTGTTGATATCCGATGCAAGCGAGAAGTTTATGCGTTAAGTTTTTTATTTTATCTTTAGCCAATAGGTCACATTGTATCTGTTATACCTTACCAAGTTTCTCTTTTATCTTTGGAATGAATACATAGTGAGCCAGTCCACCTCGTGTTTTCCCACATGGGGTTATGCTTTTGATCTTTGTCTTCTCCACCGGTTTTAAGAAAATTTAGGCGGTGGCGGTTGTAGATGAAGACCACCATCTTTAGTTGCTTGTTTATTTTTCTTTCTATTTAGTATTTTTCTTGTCTTTGGTTGTATAAAATAAAGTGGCTTAAAATGTTTTTCGGTATTCATACCTCATTACTGCCACATTATTCTATAACTTCCATGGACATGGTGTTATTAACGGTTTCGTGGAGTTTGTCTGCTTATATAGGTTTTCACTTGCTTCTCCACAACGTGCTGACATTTACTCCGATATTGTTCCTTTACTTGAGAGCCGTTTCCAGAGCTAAGTCTTTTTCTTAAATTCTCATTTATTTTTGTCATTGAGGACAATGCCATGTTTAAGTGGGGGGTAGGAGACTTAGCCATGTTATAATTGAAAATTTGAATGAAACGGCACATGATTGAAAAAATTGAATAAATACCATATTATGTATCTCGTACCCTTAGAATTGTGAGTTCCTAGCTAAGAATTGATAGGAAAGGAACCAAGTTTCATGAGTACGTGATCATTTTATACTTATGTTAAGTCAATTTAAGGATATTCATGCCCGTTTTTGCAAGTAGTTATTTATTATTCAAATACTCAATGAATGAATCGAATACCGCACGAATTATAATAACTGACGAAAATATTGTGTACATTGCGTAGATTATTGGTTATGTAAACTTAGTATCAATATCTATTGGCTGATGTATTTTTATCTTCTAGCCAACAAAAGCGGAATAATAAGCTTGAGACGTACCTGTGTTTTAGCAAAATGTTAGACACTGGGCTTGTAGTAACATTACCAAAGTAGCCCCGCGCTTGTGGTAATATTCGATGCTATACATGATCTAAGATAGGGGGATACTCTAAAAGTTTTCTTCCTTGAGATTAATAGTATTTGAAAAATATGAAGAATTGAAGAAATTCAACTTTTAAGAGGCTTTGAGTAGTACTCGGTCTCCAAGTCCAAAAACCCTATAGATACGCTCTTGCTTATTGCTCTAGTGCTTCAAAAATTTAAAGGCTTGAGAAGTATGAATGTTGAGGTTGGTAGGTTGAGATTACGAAGTTGGCATAAACTCTAATCTTGCTACGAATATATAAAACTAAATGCACATGCACACATCACTTGATTCATAGTGAGTAGTGAATAATGGATATCTTATGAGCATGACTAGTATGAGTTGACTTGAGTTTCTTGTGTAAGTATGATTTGACCATAGAAAATGTCGTCTTGGGAATGACTTATTGATGCTTTGTTCGGGACGATCAAAGTCTAAGTGGGGTAGTTGATGACGGTCAAATTATACCCGTAAAAGTCATCAACGTTGACCTTAAATCGAGATTAATAATGTATATTTCATATTAAATCACATGTTTATATTTATTATTTAATGTTAAGTGATTATTAATATGATATTTGGTATTTAGCCGTTTTCATTATTAAAAGCCGATTTATTGTGCGATAATTATTGATTTTGCGAGATCACAACAAATCGAGAGGATTAATGTCATTCAATCAATTATCTCAAGATAATGAAGGAAGGAAATCGGAGCATTAAATGAGAGATTAATCGGATCAACATGCAAGCGTGCGCGTGGGGAGCAAGACAGATGAAAAAACGTGTAGAATGGGCAAATTTTAGGTTCGGTCGACCGAGCCATCACACTCGATCGACCGAGGCTCGTGTTTCGGTCACTTTTAGGGTTTTATCGAGTCTATCTTCTAGAACCTCCCTAAGTCGGTGAAACTCCTATATAAGCAAAGACTTTGAGAAATTGTAAATTCATTCATATTCATTCAATAATACCATACAATTCTACTTTGATATTTTGATACAATGTAGCATAATTAGATTGAAGGTTTCGACAATTTAAAAATTTGCATTATGTAAGCCTTTATTTTCTGTTTCTTTCTTTTAAGTAATTAATCCCCCAATTATGCTTTATTGTTTGAGTTAGTTAATTCATAGCTAGATGATGTAGATCTAGGTTATGTCGTTATGGATGTGGCGAAGCCTTGTCTATGAGGATCCCATAACCTACATCATACTTAGTTTCTATCCATGAATCTGCATTGTTTAATTAATGTGTATCTAAGTTAGTTTATATGAATGCTTTACAATTCTTGTTTAATCCGTTGTGTATGATGAAACTTGAGAGATACGTTCAGGGGATGTAATCTGGGAAAAAAGACCATTCGGTCGACCGAGCCCACTATTCGGTCGACCGAGCCTGTTTTATCCGTTAAATAGCCACGTCTTTATGGTTAGGTTAACTTAATAGAATTTATTATCTCGGTAGGTATGGCTATGGCTACGTTACTCGCTTAGTTTAATTAAAATGTGTAAAAAGGAAATACCAATATAAAACTCTTAGGTAGGCTTATGAATTGATCTTGGACGTTCGGCGTTATCTCAGGTAGGTTTATATTTGGGGATTGCTAGCACTGATTATACATACGTCGTAGATTAGCATGAGACTATAACTTGGTAATTGCTAGTTGGACGAGAGCTTGAGTAATCGTTTAGGAAGTATAAATACGCCTAACCATAGGAATGTTGCCTAGAGCGAGGTGTACGATTAATATCGGCATCCTTAGTGTCGTAAGCGTGCAAGTTATATGAGATGGATACCCAAAAGGTGAAGTCACGTAATGTAGCACGTTGATTCAGCAACCTAACCGGTGCTAAGTCAAGTTAAAGAGGATGACTCCGTAGCCAATCTAAGATAGATACAAAGCGGATTGACGATTAATAAGTTCGATTTATTATATAAATTATCTAGGTCCAAACGATAAAGACTATAATTGGGGAGGTTAATTACGTTGTGTCGAGTCGTGTCTTTACTTTTCTTGTCTTATGTTGGTCGTAGACCGCCTTTATGTCCTTGACATGTTTAATTAATTGTTTGTATATAAGATGATCAACAATTGGTTCCCTGTGGGATCGACCTTGATTCACTATAGCTATACTACGATGGGCCTAGTCCTCTTGCTAGTATTGGTTTATGGTGGTCAAGTATATTATAACCTGATTGACCCCGATCAGGCGTCCAGAATCTGAACGCCCGTCTGCCCCACAATTTGTCTTCTAAACGCTAGTTCAGTGACCTGAACGAGTGTCCACTTCCAGAATTTCCCCTGAACCAGCGTTCACTCATACTGAATGCCAGTTCAATCTCTTGAATTGTCACCTCTCTCCTTCTCTCTTTCTAAACCTCTAATCTTCTCTACATTCGTTCTCATCAACCTAAGGTTGATTTCTTCCTGTTCTGCTCTTCTGGCTTATGCAAACCAGGAGTAAGAAGGGACCTCTTACATTTAATCCCGAACCTGAGCGATCTATTCTCAGGAGGAAGCTCTTCCCTAATCCAGACATTATGGCTAACGAAGTTCAAAATCCAGATCCTCAAGCCCAAATGAATCTGATCCTTCAACAAATGCAGGCAATACAACAACAACAGAATCAACAAGCTGGGATAAATAATCAATTTCAACAGTTCCGTCAGAACCAGCTAAACCAATTAAATCAAGACCCCTATGCTCCCTATCTTGACCAAGACTTCCTGGAAGGGCATAGAACTATTCGCCCTCCAGACATGGGGCAAGTGAACTTCGATCTGAAAAATGGAGTGGTAGGACTGGTCCAAAATATTTCTTTTCATGGCACTGCTGACGAAGATCCTCATGACTTCTTGTCCACCTTCGTTTAAATCTGCGAAGCAGGCCACTATCCTGGTGTTGATTCTGAGATTGTCAAGTTAAAACTCTTCCCGTTTGCTCTAAAGGGTGAAGCAAACCGTTGGTTCAAATCTTTATCCCATCATTCTCTCCGTACCTGGAATGATGTCAAAAGAGCCTTTGCTCTCAAGTTTGTCTCACACTGGGACAATCATGGACATGAAAAGGAGATAGCCACATTTGAACAACTTGATGGTGAGAGTGTGGGGAAAGCATGGGAGAGACTAAATCATTGATGAGGAAGTGCCCCAACCATGGATACAGAGAGCATGAGCTACTAGAGTTATTCTACTGAGGTGTCTCTCAACCAAATAGAGACTTCCTAGATTCAAGCTGCTCATGGATCATTCCTAGGGGAGGTGATGATGATCCGCTACTGGGGTAGTGAAACTATAGCAAAGAATAACATGTGGTCAACTCCAAGGAAGACCAATGTTAGTGGGAATAAGAAGGAATCACTGAGCAATTTCGAGACCAAGATGCTAGTTGCTCAAAAGGAAGTGATGAGCAAGCGGCTAGCCGATTTACAAATGCAAAGCAAAGACAAAGAGGACCATCAGGATGTAAACTACCTGGGAATGCAGGCAGGAAATGAGAAGACTGAGGAAGTGAATTTAATGGAGAATCATAACCAAACCTTCAGAAACTTCAATTAGAATCAGAATTATTCCGGATTTCAACGTCCCAATCTTAATCAAGCCAATGCACCACCTGGCCCATCAAATTCCAAACCTTCTTTCAGCTCAAGTTATCAAAGACCACCGCCCGGGGTGGTTAATCAATCTCACAATCCTAACTCCCAAAGACCTCAAGGTGGTTGGAATCAAAACCAACCTCATAACCAAACCACCTCTTGTGTTCCTCAACATAAGTTTGATGAGCTAGTAGACATGGTGAAGACCACGGCTACTAGTGTCAAGGCAATAGAAAGACAAAGTTGGTCGGATGACGAGACCAACAGCAAGTGAACCCCACGGTAAACTTCCAAGTTATACCGAAAGAAATCCTAAATCGAGATGTCAACGTTTGCCCGCCATCACACCTCAATGGGAGTATGGAGGCGAAGAGCTGAATGAGGTTACTTTAAGAAGTGGTAGCGGCGGGACCGGAAAGATGGCGGAAGCGAGTAGCCCCTCCCGGCGCCATAAGTTCGAGGAGGGGCAATCGAAGTTAAATACCGAAGAAAGCACTTGGTGATGAGAGCTTAATGATGATTCTTCGGGTCATGAAAATGATTTCGATAGAGAAATGAGGAAAAGTCAGTGGCTGTACCCCTGACAAAGAAGAGGGAGGAAAAGTTTGTCAGATGGAAGGATAAGGAAGACGAAGCCATAAAAAATCAAGCCATGAACAATGATAAAGCCCTTCCTTATCCACCGAAGAAGAAAGAAAATACCCTCAGTCATGATAGACAATATGACGGTGTGAGGAGGATGCTTAGAGATACCCAAGTGAGTATACCCCTAGCTGAGGTATTGATAGAAATGCCCAAGTGCTCTAAGTATCTTAAGAAAGTTTGTGGAAGCAAGAAGAAGCTTCAAAGGATGGCAGAAGAAGTTGTAAGAGAAGAGTGCTCTATGGTTTCACAAAAAGTTGCTACTAAGCGAGGTGACCCCGGAAGACCTTCAATCTCTTGTGAGATTGAAGGCCACATGTTCCAAAACGTCTTATGCGACTCAGGGGCCTCCATAAATGTGATGCCATTGAATGTCTGCAAAAAGCTCGGTTTAGCTAAAAGAATGCGGGAACGCCCCTATTTCTCTTCGGGATGGTAGACCGATCTAGCCGCTCGGCGACCGGTTGTGTTACTAATGTTCTTCTCCGTGTTGAACATTTGGTTTTCCCTCTCGATCGCTGCGTTATCTTAGACTATCCACGACAAGGAGATGCCCCTAATTCTAGGCCGGACCTTTTGGACACCTCGCCGCCTCATCGATTTCTGTAAGGGTCGATTATGCTTAGAGTCGATGATACATCATTACCTTCACACGAGGAAAAGTCACGAGGAACCTTGATTGAAGAAATCTCGTTCGTTGAAGCAATTTATGAGGGCGAAGAAGATGCCAACTCGAAGAAGCGCCAGAGCTAATGAGAGATAGGTGTTTTTGAAGCTATAAACATTGAAGATCAAGTCGATCGTGGACCATCTTACGTCTCATCACAGCCGTAGTCATTGACGAGTCGTCTTCACAACTTGCTCACACTAAGCCTGTCAATGAACACGAAACATGGAATTTCCCAATGATGAACGATGATTTCAAAGAGTCTGCATCGGGAAGACTTTAACCCCTGTAGAAGAGGAAGCCCGATGGGTAGTTGGGATGAAGTGGATTTACGGAGAGAGACTACTCATTGGGAGGTTGATGATTGGGAGCAATTAGCGAGGAGCTAGAAGAAGAAGAGTTTAGAAAGATGATCAAGCATAAGAAGGAGAAAGCGGAGTCTTGACAAAGGATCCCTATGGATGATGTGATCCAAGACCTTTACGGGTTATACCTCAGGAAGATGAGGTATTCTTTGATCCAACCACTTCAAGCTCATAAGGAAAAAGGTGGCCCCTTAAAATCCAAAGATTGAGCAACCACCTACCGACTTGGAGCTTAAACCGCTTCCGCAACACCTTAAGTACATTTTTCTTAAGGATGGTGATAAGTTACCCTTGATCATCTCTTCAAAACTCGAGCCGAGCAAGAAGCACTGGCGATAAAAGTGCTTGAAAAGAACATTCTCGTGTTCGGATGGCAAGTGGGTGATATCCGAGGAATCAGCCCGATGTGTGCATGCATAAATCCGAGCGGAGGAAGGAGCTAAGAAAGTCAGACAACCTCGGTGAAGGTGAATCCGCATATCGCGAGGAGGTTGTCAAGAAAGAAGTCATAAAATGGTTAGATATGGGAATCATCTATGCAATCGCCGACAGTGAGTGGGTTAGCCCCACCCAAGTTGTGCCAAAGAAGGAGGTATTACCGTGGAAAAGAATGAAAAGGGGAAGAAGTAGCTTTACGCCTTGTGATAGCTCTGTGGTCTACATTGACTATCGCAGATTGAATGAAGTCACCGCCAAAGACCATTTCCCTTACCTTTCATTGACCGACTTCTTGAAAGACCGAGTGGTCATAAGTATTATTGTTTCCTCGATGGATATTCGGTTACTTCGGATAGCCATCGACCCTAATGACCAGGAGAAGACTACGTTTACGTGTCCATCGTGCACTTTTGCTTTTAGCGAGAATGCCTTTCGGGTTATGCAATGCACCAGCAACATTTCAACGGTGCATGTTGGCCATTTTCGATGGACTTGTGGAGAAATGTATGAAAGTCTTCATGGATGACTTCTCAGTCTATGGCGATAGCTTTGATGAGATCTTGGAAAATCTAGATATGGTACTTCAACGCTGTGTTGAAAAGAATTTAGTGCTTAACTGGGAGAAATGCCATTTTCTAGTAGATGATGGGATTGTTCTGGGACACAAGGTGTCCAGTACTGGTATTCAGGTTGATAAGGCTAAAGTAGAGGCCATTGAAAAGATGGCGTACCTGAAAACAATGAAAGAGGTACGAGGTTTTCTAGGTCATGTTGGCTTCTACATGCGGTATATTCAAGACTTTTCCACCATCGCCAAGCCCTTATCTAACCTTCTGAAAGATGATGTTGAGTTCTTGTTTGATGAGAAATGCAAGGAAGCTTTCAATTGCCTAAAGGATAAGCTCATAAGTGCCCCTATCTTAATCGCACATGACTGGACTAAGCCTTTTCAATTAATGTGCGATGCCTCTAACTACGCAGTGGGTGCAGTTTTAGGCCAGAGAATTGATAAAAAGTTCAGGCCCATTTACTATGCGAGCCGCACCTTGAACCCGGCTCAATGCAATTACACCACGACTGAGAAGGAATTCTTAGCCGTCGTTTTGCTATCGACAAGTTTAGAAGTTACCTTCTAGGGTCTCAAGTTGTGGTTTGGACAGACCATGCAGCCCTACGCTACCTTATTCACAAAGCAGATGCAAAACCAAGGTTACTCAGATGGATTCTAATTTTGCAAGAGTTTGACCTGGAGATCAAAGATAAGAAGGGTAGTGAAAATATTGTGGCTGATCACCTGTCTCGCCTAGTAAATGAGGGTGGCGAAAATCACAAGGAAATAGGCATCGATTTCCCTACTGAGCAATTGATGAAGCTTGAGACTGTGCGGCCGTGGTATGCTGATTACGTCAACTACTTAGTAGGTGGGCATTTAGAAGAGATGACGTATCAGGAAAAGAAGAAATGTTTCAGCGACTTAAAGTATCTCGTATGGGAGGATCGATATCTGTTTAAAGTCTGCAAGGATGGGTTGCTTAGAAGGTGCGTTCCGGAGCATGAACAATTGGATATCTTGGAGCAATGTCATAATGGGACTCTTTGGTGGGCACTACGGAGCACCAAGAATTTGTCACAAAAATCCTTCAATTTGGTTTTTTCTTGGCCTACTTTGTTTAAAGATGTTGAAGCCTTTTGCAAAGGCCGTGATAGATGCCAAAGAGTAGGAGACTCGGTAATAGGATGGAGATGACTTTGAGGCTTATCTTGGAATGTGAAGTTTTTGACGCGTCTGGGGCATTGATTTTATGGGACCGTTCCCATCATCATGCTCTAACAAATATATTCAGTGCATGTGGACTATGTTTCCAAGTGGGTAGAGGCCATAGCCACCCAAACCAATGATCACAAAGTTGTAAAGAAATTCTTGCAAAAGAATATATTTACTAGATTTTGCTGTCCTAGAGCCCTTATCAGTGATGAAGGTACTCATTTTTTCAACGCTCCGCTTGATAAAATTCTTGAGAAATATGGTGTCAAACATAAAATCGGTACACCATATCATCCCCAAACTAGTGGCCAAGTTGAGGTAAGCAATCGGAGCCTTAAACGGATTCTAGAAAAGACCGTGAACGCAAATAGATCCAACTGGAGTCTAAAGTTGGATGACGCTCTTTGGGCCTATCGCACTGAGTTTAAGACCCCTATGGGTACTTCACCCTTCCAAATGGTTTATGGCAAAGCTTGCCATTTACCAGTCGAGCTTGAGCACAAAGCTTACTGGGCTATTAAATTCTTGAATTTCGACAGCCAGCTTTGTGGGGAAAAGAGATTATTGCAATTGAACGAGCTCGATGAGTTCCGACTCCGTGCCTACGAGAATTCGAGAATCGATGAGGAAAGAACGAAGGCACTCCACGATGCTAAGATTAAAGATCGGGAATTCAAAGTGGGAGACATGGCTTTCTTTGTATAATACCAGGCTCCATCTTTTCTTTGGTAAGCTTAAATCTAGATGGTCCGCCCTTTGAGATTCTTGATGTTCATCCTGGTGGAGCCATTACGTTGAAAGTGGAATACGGCGATCAACCGTTCAAAGTCAATGGTCACAGGATTAAGAAGTACTTTGGGCAACCCAAGGAAAAGCCTGAAGTACTATACTTTCAAAAGAGAAATGAAACGGTTGAGTCGTTTATTTGTGAAGAGATTCCATCCGACTTCTTTGGAGTGGATGATGACATTATTACCCCTAACCTTGCAGATCCTTCGTCAATGCTCTCGAGCTCATTAGCATACCTCGGCCGAACTGAGAAACAAGAACAAGAAGAAAAGAGTCAGTGTTGTCTGGAGAGAAAAATTTCATGATTTTCTCGCGCACTTGACTTGTTGTTGTGGCGAAAACCATTTCCGTCCTAGTTATTCTGATTCTGACAGAGAAGTGGTTAGCCTCATACCCAAGTGGCCTGATCTAGGTTGACTTGGTTTACTCTGTCAAGCTAATGACATAAAAGAAGCGCTACTAGGAGGCAGCCTAGTCTTTTAAGTTACTTTTTAGTTAAGTTTTTTGGGCATTAGGAATAAAACCATGGTGATTTGTGTGTTGGTTATCCCTGTCCTATTTGTGAATGCTTTATGTGCCTACATGTTTACTCATATACCCCTTGTACCCCGAGATTATATGCTATGTCGAGTGTTGCAGAAACTGTTGAGCGGTTTTTGCCGTTATCACTTTTAGTGTTGTCTTCGTGATACGAGCTGCAGCCAGTTCATTCATGTTACGGCTCGACCCTTTGTCAACCTACTGACCCGACAACCACTTTGAAACCCACTAAGTATTCTTTTCTTTTATTTGCACATTCTGAGGACATCATGTGATTTAAGTGTAGGGGGTGTCTAAATTGGGTATGTTATCATGCTATATTTCTGACAATGAGTAAATGTGATTTTCTCGGCAATTTTAAAATTTTTCGAAGTAAACTTGGATAATTGTAAATCTTGAGCATGTAATGGAAACAAAAAGGCTTGCTAGTTGTAGTTTCCTGACAATGATTTTATGTGACTTTGAGAGATAATTATAGCATGCTTTTACTGATTTGAGATAGTATTCATTTCACACTCACGAAAGCCTTTGATATTGAAGCAAAAATTTTGAACTGTATCCTTTCACTATTTTAGTGATTTATCTTAGAGAGATTTGTTCTTAATAGTAACAGTGAAGTAACACCTAAGTTCAGAACGTGCACTATGAATATCTGAAGGTTTGAATGTGATAAGTTAAACGTAACTAATGTTTTTGAAAAAAGTTGAGTTAATAATAAATAAATGGGTGTGTCGAAAGCTGGTCGATGATTGGAGTGCGGTAAGGTATTATCTCGAAATGTCCGATACCACTATGATGACCAAAAGCTCACGACAGTCAGGAAAAGCTACCCTATGATTTGAGTAAGGTAGGGTGTTATCCCGAAACATCCTATTCTACTATGACGGGTAAGAGCTCATTTTGATGTGCGTCAAAGAAGAAAAAAAGAAAGTGAAAAAAAAATTAAAGACTTTGTTATCGTTGAACTTATACCAGTATAAACCGAATGATATGTTTGTAGGGATTATCCCTACGAAAAAAGGAAGACTTTGTGTGGAACAATTACTGCCTATACCTAGGATAGTCATTAAAATTATTTGAGAGGATATTTGTTTGAGAGAATTGTGAAGATTGAGGAGGGCTTGTCACACACACACAGAATCTATCTCTATGTTGGTATCACTTGCTATAGTTGTTGTATCTTTTGTTACGTGAGTTAGGGATCTATGTGGATTGCATGAAAGTGAGCTAGTTTTGATTGTTTTGTTCGAGACGAACAAAAGTCTAAGTGTGGGGGAGTTGTTTACGACTAATTTTGTGGTTTATATCGAGTTATTCCGTAACAATATCTTCCGTGTTTTAGTGTTTTTTTATAGAAAATCACTTGCTAAAAGGATAAATTGGAAGAATGGGTTTAGAATTTATTAAAGTGTGAAAATCGAGCTATTTATGTGGTTTTTATTTATTTATGTACGATTTTACACTTTGCTCGTTTCTTTCGCCTTGTAGGTATGCTTGCATGTTGTGAAAGGAGCTAGAACGGTGTTTGATTGAAGATTAAAGGAAGGAGAAAGATGCAAGTTTGAGATTGGCATGAAGGTTTACATGGTGAATCGGCGTCCATAGCATCCGTCCAAAGTGGGCGGGCGTTCTGACACCAGACAGGCGCCCGAGAAGGCTTATTCGATTCAAAGAAGAAAGGTCCCAGGTGGACGAGCATCCACTATTCCAGACTGGTGTCCAGGAGGAGATATTTGATTCAGAGTTGTGAAAATTTCAGCAGACAAGCGTCCATTTTTGCATAGGACGGACGTCCAAGAAGACTCGGCCCGACTCGATGAATTTTGTGAAGATTGGACGGGCGTCTACCTTGCTAGACGGGCGTCCAATAGCCGACCTAACCCTAGCCGCCTTAAAAATCTATAAATAGCAGCGCATTCTAAACCCTAAAAATAAGATTTTTACACACCAAAAAAACCCTAGCAGCCGCATATCCAAAAGAGCAAACACGAAGATGAACTCTTCCATCCCAACAATCATGATCACCAACATGATTGTTGGCTAAGCATATCGCGGTGGGACAACGGAGGAAACCAATCAACAACTACACCAACTAGAGGATTTTTAGCTACATTGTTAGTGAGTTAAATTTATGATTTTTCATCAATTGAATGTTGTGATTTATCGTTTATGTTTTATTTGAATCGAGAGATCGATGAAACTATCTTTTTGATTGAATTTATATGAGAGAATTGTTCAAGCTTTGATCTTTTCAATTGATGCAATTAATTGTGATTCAAGAGATTGTTCATGATTAGTTGAGTAGAGTATTGGAGACAATCTCATGATCGTGTTATGCATGCTAGTTTAGTTTTGCTTGAGAAAGAAAACGAAACCCTAGAAATTGATTCAAGAGATTTAATCGAATTCGTGATTTGATCATTACTAAAAATCATATCTTTAGCGCACAATCTAGTTGGGGTTGGTTGGTTCATTGGTGGATTCTCGTTGCCTTGCCGTTCTTTTAATTATTTGATAAACCGATTCGTTCATATCAACTTTTGTTGCTAAGTTTAGTTATTTTAAAAACCCTAGTTTTTAACCTACTGTTTTCTACATATTTTCTGTTTCCAGAATGTTATCGGACGCCCGTCCACATCAGTGAACGCCCGTCCAGTGTCGTTTTTGTTCTATTTTCTGCTATTTCCTGTTTCTAGTCATAGTTTCTAGATTATAATTAATATATACCTTAGTTTTAGATAATAATTTGTGACATAATCGATACAATAACTGTACTTAATCCGATAGACGTTCGATTCCCTTAGGACGACCCGGTAGCACCTTTACTACGAGCCTTGCACTTGGGGTGTTCCGGTAATTATAAATTTAAAACGAGTTTTTACCGAACAAGTTTTTGAGTTGTTGACGGTGATTTTTACGGTTTATATGATATTATTTCGTAGCAATTTCCTTCTTGTTTTACTAATTTTTATAGAAAATTAGGTGTTTAATGGATTTATTGAAAGAATGCGTATGGAAATCATTAAAATGCAAAATCGAGCTTATTACGTGTTTCTATCGATGATTTTTCCATCAATATATATGGTTCTACATTTTGCATGTTTCTATCACCTTGTAGGTACATTTATATGGCATGGAAGGAGTTAAAACGATGTTTAACTGAAGATTAAATGCATGGGACGGGCGTCTTGTCCAGCTCGGCTCGACTCGAAGAAATTTACTTAAAGTGAACGATCATCCACCCTACCAGACATGCGTCCAGGAGAATAGAAAGGATAGACTTGGAATTATCTTTATTTTTATTTATTAGGGTTTAGACTTGCTAATAATAAAACCCTAAGTCGGCAAAACAAGTTATAAAAGGAGAGGCATCAGCAGAAAATGAAGAACAACTCATCCTGGAGAAAAGCTGCTACACAGAAACCGAGAAGAGGCACACTCGGTCGACCGAGTGCTCCTGCTCGGTCGACCGACCCATGTTTTTTTTTTTTTTTAATATTTATTTTTTTTGTTCTTCTGGAGATGAGTAGAGGCTGAGGCCAGTTCGAGCAAGCATGTGAAACCGTTTCTGCAACATCTTGATCTCAACTTTGGGATTGTTTTGTGAGTTTTTATTTAAAGTTTGCATCTTTATTATGTGCTTTATTGATTATGCAATTTAAATCGAGAGATGGTTGCTATTTGATGTTTAACGTTTGATGAGAATCGTTGTTAAACTCTAGATCACCATATTAAAGATTGGATTTTTAACCTAAAAATAACGAGAGTTGCTAGGTTAAATTTCTAGGTTGCTAGATTGAGAAATCTTACACCTTTGTTATGGAAGCGTTAATCTTTAAGACCGAGAGATGAAAGATTAATAGGCGAATTATCTACGAGAATAGGAATTCATACCTTTGATAGGTGAACCACAATCTTTATTAAATCTTCACTAAACGATCTAGAGTAGAAATTGAGGGTTGCGAGATAGGTGGATCATTGCTTGTTCCTCGTTAAATTAATTGAAAGAATCATTGTGCCTTGTTCTTCGTTCCACGATTTATATAGTCATAGTCATAGTTAAACGATTTAAAGGAGTGGAATTGCATGTAGGTAATTTTTACTTATAATTATGCATTGATTATGATTAAAATTGTTATGGTTGAAGAGATGGATTGGGGTTGGCCTTGTTTACCCGTTAGATCTATTGTAAACTCATATAAAAGATGAAAATTCGTTCATATGAGTATAGGAAATTATGTAATATTTTTTTTTATTGCAAGTTTAATTCTAGAAAATAGATCTGTACAGTAGCTGTTTAGTATTTTTGGTTTTCCCGTTTTTGAACCGTTAAAAAGAAAATCCCTCCGGTCAGAATCAAGATTGGAAGTTAGTGAACAATCCCACAAAATTTGGCGTCGATCGAGTCAGTTTGGATGTCCGTTCGTTGATGAGAAGAGCAGGTATGTGAAGAAAAATGCAGGATTCACGAAACCCTAGCGTGACTTCCTCGATTTTACGAAAAGGATTGGACCGTTGAAACGAAAATCGACCGGTCAGATCGGTAATCATGGGGTTTTGGACGTGATATAAAATTTTCAGGACGATCGGCCTCGGTAAGTGAATGATGCGTCTATTTCTTTGTAAGAGTCTGTTTCAAAGACAAGTTGGGCGCTCATCGAGAAAATTGACAAGTCAAAGCTCCGATCCAACCGTCCATATTGAAGCCGAAGAGTAAAGATCAGATCTGGAAAGTTTCGTCTCGATCCGAGTTTGTTTCATATGTCGATCGTCGAATATTCTAAACAGCTGCATATTAGGGTTTTAATTTATTTTCGAATAGATTAGTTACGGGGGTGCCAACGGTCCATCTCGGTGTTTATTTTCCGCACTAGTATACATGTGTAGATTGTATGAGTAGAAGCGGAAAATTTCCATGACATGCATCATATCATGAATTCCACTCCATATGCATAAATGTAGAAATTAATTCGAGGAATTAGTTAGGCATGTATAAAACACACGATTAGTTTTAATTAATTGTTTGATATTAATTAGAAACTAATTAGGGTAAAAACCGAGGAACACGGGTTTTTTCAATCGTCGAGGTTGGGTGATGGATTCTCGGTGAATCCCACTCTGCGAAAGCATAAGGAGTAAAATCGAAACCTCGTGGTTAAGGTGTTGGATTCTCGGTGAATTCCACCTTACCTAAGACGAGATTACGTTTTTGTTCCGTAGTGTCTACGTGAAAGTTTGATGTTTAAGGATTGGATAATCACGGGCAAACAGGTTGAAATTGGTTTAACCACGGTTGGGTGGTCAGCAAGAGCTACGGGTCAATCGACTTCACCCTCCACGTGTGGCGTTTGCACGGGTGCGCAATCATCGAGCCATCCGAAGAGCCACTACGGCTCAACGGACCTCTCCTAGCCTTGACCCGTCCGACGGCCACATATGTTCTAACGAATAGGTCGGGTGGGCTAGCCCACATAACCGACAACATTCGGGCCTATGATTTATTGTTCCTTAATGTCACATCAAGTCCAAAAACGTGATCGAAGAAACCCACCACTTTTTCAAAATATTGAGTGGGAGCGGAGAGGCGACGGCCCCCACGGCTCTCTATTGCTGACACAAGCAACATGAGAGAATGATGACGCCTCGTGCCGGCCTGGGACCGGCCTCCCTAAGGAAGGCCTTCACCGCTATCAAAATTCAAGGCTTGGTCTCCGAAAGATAGGATTTTGGGTACTGTCGGGTCACCGACCGACCCTAAGGCGGCACACACACTCGGGTCTACCTAAAATCTGAGACATGAGGTCACACTCATAAAGTGTATTTTTGGTAGTACATTGGCTGAAAAGGAAAGGTGATTGACGATCACAAATGAGATGTTCGATTCTCAATCGATCTTCAATATTAATCGAAACCTCTTTGACCTACCCTAAGGCGGCACTCGAGGCATTAGATTAAATCCTTGGAACAGTAGGATAGACTATAAGTACTTAGTTTATGTTCCTAAAATTTTAGTAGTGTATGATTTGGATTTATTTTCTGTCAATTTTATTTACAACTGTTATATATATCTCTCTTAGGTGCTATACTGCTAGTGTAAAATTGACTAGAATTACTTCGTTAAAAAGTGGTAAGTAACTAGAACGTTGTATTTATTAATCTCACATGCGATTAATTTTTCGGAAGAGATATTTCTCCTGAAGCCTTCAAAACTTAAGTGACGTAAATAGACATGTCACTGATGTCACTCGTACAGAACGAGAGACAACCGTAGTTAGTTTGAAAGATGATTGGTACGATAAAATTCTTCTAGTGAATTGTGTAGTGTCTACACGAGAAATTTTCTAATAAAAAAATTGGAGAATCATAAATTAAAGTGTCGCTAGTTAGACTGTATTTGGAACCGATAAACTAGTGTGAGCTTTTATATTATGTTTTTCTAATTTATTAGAAAATCAGTCCCACTGGGTAACACTTTCATTAGACATCCCACAGTTCACGAGTAGTGTCTACTCAAACGAACTGCTAGTTCAAGACTATTTCCTTGTAAGGAAAGTTAAGAATGGGAAAGAATGTCTATAAGTGTTAATCATCTTAACTAAAGTTTTGAGGCTAAACCGAATCATTAATTAAAGAAAGTATAGGATAAGGAAAGTGATTTCGGATCACTAACCAATGAATCCTTAGCGACTTTCTTAACCGAGTAACTTGACTCAGTGGCTTAGTTCTTTGGAAGAACAATGAAGCTGTGCATTAATAAAGTAACAACGGGCAGTAATTTCAGCTAGAATAGTGGGAGTGATATATGGAAATGAATTTCGGATTCTATCCTTGAATATCACAGAAAAATTTATTTTTCTGTTTACAGATTCGTTGAAACAATTGGATTCACTTTCAACTCGATATATTGTTGCCTCATAGAAAGTGAATATGACATTTGTAGTATGAATCCGAGACTCGGACTTTTGTTTGATAAAGTCAGAACCACTTAGAACAGCTGAATAAGTATGTGTAACACATCTAAAACTATTAAAGGTAAAAGGTTTCCGTATTAAGATAAACGACCTTTCAATATCTATTAATTAGTGCATATATCCTAGAGACAAGACCTGCTGACTGGCTAAGGGTGATTCCTATCTCCCAGTCTTGGAACACTATCTCAAAGGAACAATGACTAAGTTTCCTTTCAATCGGGAAAGGGTAATAGTTTTGAAGGGGTAACATAGCTTGTTCACCATGACCTTCGGGGTCTAGTGAGAGATACAAGCTAGTGGGAGATTTTGAGTGGTGACATTACGTCATTAACTACTCAAAACACGGGTTGGTTTATCGAAAGAATACGAGGAGGTGTCTCGATTTTAGCGAGAGAATAGATTATCCCATGCTCAGAAATAGGCTATCGCATAGTCTTGGGACTGATGCTCGGCCTGCCTCCTAGTGGAATGTTTCTCACTGAGGAAGAAACCATAGACTTGCCCTATATAGTTATTGATATGCTACAATACACTGCTAAACTCGATTAAGATAATTCGTTGCAAAATAACGGTTAACATTATTATGTAAACCGAAAAGTCTACCTAGAAGATGCTAGTGAGTTTATGGATAAGGAGTGAATTCAGTTCACACCACATCCGTAAATGTAGGCATTTAGAATTGAATGCTTGAAGGTAGGACTGGGGATTTTGCGCGATACGTTGATTGTACTGTTCGTGAAATATCTTAATGAGGCGAGTGAAGGTTGATTATAAGATTCTTGAGATCGAAAGTGACGGTTGAATCTGTCACAAGCCTTCCGATAGAATCTATAAGAAACAGCCTTAAACCTTGGAGTACGGTTACCCAAAGGTAGTTACAATCTGATTTAATCAGACCACGTCCAACATTAGTTGTTGGTGATTACACTGATAAATACTACTAGATTAGAATGTCAATCCACCCAAGACACAGTGGGAGTATGGTTTAACCGTTGACCCATTGTGATTTTGTGGACTTTATAATCTGCTGGGGTGATTGATAACCTATGGCTCTTGGTGGGCTGTATAGGATTCTGATTATAGAGGTTGGTTTGAAAACCTTAACCCTGTGAATGGAGTTTTGGTACTCTAGTTCTGTTCAGCCTCTTGTAGAACCACCTGAGTGTCTCAGCCCAGATGGGAGCAATTGGATCTACACGAAAAGAGTCGAATGAATAGGAAAGTTTAAACTTTCAAATAAGCAAAGTTGAGTGGTATAGGGTGATTCCACGACAAGTAGAGAGTTAACCGGACCTTGAACTCTCCCACCACTCGGTCTTGCTAGATTTCGTTTAAGCGAGAAAATATGGGTGATTCCACGAGACTTTCTTGCCGAACAACGGAATCGAATTCATTCGTAATGAAGGGTTTTAGCTAAGAATGAATAATGATTCGTTACAAAGCAGAAGATAGGGGTGATTCCCTAAGACCTTTTTTGCGAGACTAACGATATCTTAATTCATTCAGAAAGAACCTTTGGTAGGAGGCCTGCCATGGCTTATATCATTTGTGGATTTAAGAGAACCTCTCGGTCATTTAAATGTCACATGTTTTAAAATATGTGGACTTGACCAAAATATTGATAAGTTTTTCGTAGACTGGATATCAATATTGGTAATGTAGTAGTAGTATTAGTGTTCATAAATGATAACACTAAAATGGTTGGAAACAACATGGGTGTGCTATCTGAAGTCGGAAACTGACACGCCAAGATTCTCTGGATGAGAGAATTGGACTATATTCTAAGAATTTGATTCGGTCAAATTCACAAGAATGAGTCATTGGCTATCCCATCCGTCTTATTGGTTAAGATGATCATGCATATATCGTATGCAACATTCAACGAGTAGTCCTACCTTACATCTAGGAATGATTCTCTAAATCTCAGATAAAGAGAAAATGGGATAGAGTCTCTCTTGGATAACGGCAAGTCAGGTTATCACAAGTCAATAGTAGTCGAATCTCGGATTCGTGCATTGAAAAGCATTTTAGAACGTCCTCAAGTATCTTTGAAGAACGAGGAATAATATGCTTGTATATTTAGGTGCAAACTTGAATATGGTTGACCACACTGATTCTGACTTCTAGTCAGATTAAGGATGATTGTTGGGACAATCTCAGGAACAGTGTTTACTCATTGTGATGGGGCTATAGTCTGGAGAAATGCAGAACCGCCAATTCGATTTTAGTTAATCGAATACATAGCAGCTTTCGGAGCAGCTAAAGTGGCGATATGGCTTAAGAATTTCCTTTCTGATCTGGGAGTAATTCCAGGTATAGTGAGCCGATATCACTTTGTTGTGAAAAAAATGAAGAGATAGCTTAGAAGGATTTTCTCAGTCACTAGAGGTCAAAAGCATATTGAGAGAGAGTACCGCCTGATTAGATGGACCGGCAACGTTTCGATCCTAAAGATCGTCTTGGGCCGACAACCAAACTGATCAGTGTACCAAGTCTAGTGCTTGGAGGGTACGACATTGAGGAATATATCTCATCTGCTTTTAGAGCAAGTGGGAGAGTGTTATGAATAAGATGAGAAAGGGTGTGCTCTAAAAACAATCATTACTTGTCATTTCGTGCAAGTGGGAGATTGTTAGGTGTAGTGCCCGAAAGACAATTTGTGTAATTGTTTTTTATGACAGAATTTATCTTACCTTATTACTTGCTTTGTGCTTGTAAGTAATACACTGCTGCAAACCCTAAGTGTATCAGTATGTAACCGCTTAACTCAGTGTATGGCATGCACGTGAGGATTGAGTTAGTGGTGATATACTTAAACTATTAGTCCGCGGTGAACTTAATCAGAGTTTAGGGTCTCTTGATTAAAACACCAATAATGCGCCCAGAACACCTTAGGGTGTGATAGTCTTATCCGGACAGTCGGTAGAGGGTACCTACGTGGGGCATTTATATATGATGGCATTCATATAGATTTGGACCGATTTAATCAATTTCTCGGTATAATTCCGTAATCGAGGAATCTTATAAAATCATTAGATCATCATATATGGATCAACCTTAATCCCGAGGTGATCACAGGATGCTGCTTGTCCCTGGGTAGTGTTTGATGTGTAAGTTACGGTTCACTTTAATATGTGTTCCAAGCCACTTCTCATTGACACTATCTCCGGATGAGTGAGTAGCTCGATTTTCACAGACATGGAATCCATTCCTTCCTCTGCGGGAAGTAGAGAGACTGATCCCTTGTTTGTTAGCCCTAAGAAAGTGATCGATCCCGGGAGTTCACATTTGACTAATTAGCTACTAGTCGGATATGTGTGCTAATTGATCATCGAGGGGTTAATGGTAAATAAGGATAAGATATTCGAGTGCAGTTCACGGAGACTTCCCACTCGAGAATGGGACAATCTATGGAGGGTTAATCCGTATGTAGTGATTATATCAATGGACGCTTATTCACTCTATGGGTTGAGTATAAGTATACATCTATAATCGGTAGTGTTTGTTTTGGGTTTATGGTTGCGTAATCCCGAATTAATAATTAATGTACTTATTACATTCGACGAATAATTAATTATTGGAGCTCTTGGTTTTAGGTCCATGGTCCCGATGTGGCTTCGTAATTCGAGACTAGTAATCTTGTTACTTGGGCCTCAGTGATAATTAATTGGCTGAGCTAATTAATTGATATGCATAGATATTATTTAGTTGGGCTAAATAATATTATACACATAAAAGACATTTTATGTGGGCTAGAACCCTAGTATTTGTGGCGCCAATATCATCAAATAATTAGAGAGAAATTAGTTTTCTTAGATAATTATTTGACATGCGATTTATCTTTTATTTGTTAAAAGATAATTCATGGAATATTGGATAATAATATGATTTATCCTAATTTGTTTAGGATAATTATGTTATTTATCTTTTATTTGAATTAAGGGTTAATTTAATAATTATCTCTTAATTGTTGGAGGATAAGGTTACTCTCCTATATAAAGAGAGTTCTTCCAGGCCTCATAAAAATAGAAAATTTCGCCCCACATGTCTAAAAGGAGAGAAAATTAGTTTTTTCTTGACTAGGGTTTTTAGTAGAAGAAAAACTTTGAGTTTTTCTTGGTGTTGCATATCAAGGAGGCTCGTGTATCAAGAAGGGTGTCCACCAACCGCCGTTTGGAGAACACATCGGAAGATCAAGGCGACTCTTCCCGTAATTGGTAACATAATCTCAAACCCCCTTGAAGTAGGGATCGTAGTATAGCGATTAATACCGGAGTCGGTCACAGGGAATCGAGGTTTATCTAGTTCTTAATTTTTTTCTAAGGGTTGTCACGAAAACTAAAACAAAACAGAACTAAAAAGAAAACAATAAACTGGACAGAGGATTGTCAATCCAAAGCCAGGAAAGATAATTACGAACCTAAAATAGCTAATTATATTCTATAAACTAAAACGAAAATAAAATTCTATGCTAGCAACGAAGAACAAGACACAAAGATAATTTCAATTAATTTTAACGAACAACAAGCATTGATCCACCTATCCCGCAACTCTCAATTTCTACCCTAGATCGTTTAGTGAAGATTTAATAAGGATGTGGTTCACCTATCAAAGGTATGAATTCCTACTCTCGTAGATAATTCGCCTATTAATCTTTCATCTCTTGATCTTAAAGATTAACGCTTCCATAACAAAGGTGTAAGATTTCTCAATCTAGCAACCTAGAAATTTAACCTAGCAACTCTCGTTATTTTTAGGTTAAAAAATCTAATATTTACTACGGTGATCTAGGTCTAACAACGATTCTCATCAAACGTTAAACATCAATAAGCAACAATCCATCGATATAATTGCGTAATCAATGTAAAAGCATAATAAAGATACAAACTTTATTTAAAACTCACAAAACATCCAAGATTCAAATCAAAACGTGCGCACGATCGGTTTCACATGCTTGTTCAGGACTTGCTCAGCTCATCTCCAGGATCGAACAAACAAAATAAATAAATAAAAAAATAAAAATATGGCTCGGTCGACCGAGTGGTCGGCTTCTCGGTTTCTGTGCTGTGTTCGTCTCCAGGTAAGTTCTGCGTTGTTCTGTCGAATGCCTACTCCTTTTATACTTGTTCTAGCCGACTTAGGGTAATTATTAGAAAAGCTAAACCCTAACAAATAAAAATAAAGTTAATTCCAAGTCTATCCCTTCTGATATTCTGAACGCAAATCTGATTGGTTGGACGCTCGTTCACTTTAAGTAAATTTCTTCGAGTCGAGCCGAGCTGGACAAGACGCCTGTCCCATGCATTTTTGAACGCTCGTCCAGGTAAAATCTCTCTTCCCTGAATTGATTTGCTTCTTCTTCCTTCCATTTAATCTTCAATTAAACATCATTTTAACTCCTTCCATGCCATATAAATGTACCTACAAGGTGATAGAAACATGCAAAATGTAGAACCATATATATTGATAGAAAAATACTCATAAAATCACGTAAATAGCTCGATTTTGCATTTTAATATCTTCCACACCCATTCTTTCAATATTTCATTTAAACACTTAATTTTCTATAAAAATTAGTAAAACACGAAGGAAATTGTTACGAAATAAAGTCATATAAACCATAAAAATCACCGTTAACATCAAGTAAGAGAATTCAGATCGGATATCAATTATCCAACAATACTCAACTTACCCAAAATACCAAGAGTGAAGAATCAAGATTTTTTTTTAAAGAGTTTTTGAAATTCCAAAGTGAACACAACAAAAATTGTGAAGTATTTTAGAGAAGATATTCAAAGATGTAACACAAAAATTGTGAAGTGGATAAAACGATTTTTTTTAACTTGTTGCTCGTACGGAACAGTATGCTCGTGCAGAACAAATTATTTTTCAAATACACACGATTTACTTGTGCACCTTTATTTAATTTTTTTTTGTTGTTATACATACATATATATATATATATATATATATATATGCTCGTGCAAAATAAAGTGTTCTTCAAATACACATGATCATATGCATACTATGGTTCTTCAGATACATACGATAATATGCAACAGAGAATAATCTTTTTTTTAAGAAGAAAGAAAATTGGATATAATACCGTCAATCCGCTGTTCTTGGATACCAACTGATGTGAAATTGCGCGTATCTAGGAAAAGCGGTATTTGGATTCAAGTCTTTCTCCTCGACACAACTACAACAATTGCGTAGAAGCACCTTGGAATATTTTTCGAGAGCTCCTCGACACAGTCTCAACTTGTGAGAAAGCACTTTGGAATAACCTCAACACTTAGAAAACCTGTTTCTAAGCACCTTGGTATAGGACACCCACAAAGGTTGGTCAAGCATTTGATAATCCGAAAGAACCTCTATCCAGAGAATTCAACACACTAATCTCAGTGTAGAAAATATAAAATTTTATTATTGCAAAAGATGATGGTTCAAATACAAGTACATAGCTTGGGTATTTATAGGTGTAAAAATGACAACTTCTAGCTAAAAAACACTTCAAATTTTGGCCCCTACATGCTCCAAGAAAGTCCTTCCATGTCTTCTATGCAACCTTGTAGTTTCCAAGTAAGACTTTTGATATTTTTGATGACTAGGATACATTGAACTTATTTTCTTCATGGTAATCTCAAAATGGCGCCACCCTTGATTTATCTACTTAAAATGTCACATATATTATGGTATAGTAACATAGTGCATTTATTTAATAATTACTTAATTAATCCGAGATTCCGTCGAATAAATGACGGTCTTCAAAACATCAAAATGTGACGAACACTTGGTCTCCAAGTCTTCAAAATGTTGTAGGACCAAATTATTCATCGATTCAAGCCTCTTTTTTCATTGGAGACGAGTTTCGGGTCGAAGTCTAGTCGTGACGGGTGGTGGAGTATCGGATGGCTCTATATTTACATCAATACTCCTCCCAGTCATATTTAGGGTTAAAACAGGGAGGTGGTCCAGAACTTGAGGCAGCAGAGGAGGAAGAAGATACGCCATGACATGGGGCAGTCCTAGGTGGTGAGGTTGAAGGAGGAACACCTAAAAATTCTATAATACTATCCATTTTGCAATATAGACTAACAATCTCTCGTGAATTCTCCTCTAAGAAGGATCTCTACGATTGAGGTCCTCTGAGAACCAGAGTACGCTCTCTCTCAGCTCATGCACCGACCCGTCTCGGTACTCTCAGAACGGACTGTGAACTGATCATTGGTTCAGACTCTTCCTAATCTTCGGTAACCAGAACCGGAACCTCTTCCTCCGTAGCGAACATGTCTATCATTGGCCCATGAGGCAGCTACTCTCGCTCAGACTTAGCGGAAATCTCATGAATATGGCAGTGCATCAGTAGGCCGATGTTGACTGTAGATCCCTGCTCCAGGTAAAACATCAACACCGCCCACTTCAGTGTGATAGATACCGTACGCTTAGTCGGTAGAAGTCCGGCACATACAAATCTGTTGACCATCTTCCTATCCTAGGATAAATCCTTTTTCCATGAAGATGGCATTGGATTGCGCTTCCTTTGCACCCCGAATTAATCAGCAATCATCTGCGTCCTCTCTAAATCGTCAACAATGGTAGAGGATGTATACTCATCTGGGCCTACTGATGGATTGTGAACCCTATAATATTTGTTGATCCTCTTAGTTGTAAAATCAACCTTAACTCCCCGGACCATAGCAAATATAGCTCCCAGGTTATACGCCAGATACGCATAAAATTCTCGACCACTGTAGCATTGAACCTTGTCGGTGCCTCAGCCATATCCATAAAATCTTGCACCTTCAGGGCTCTCAGAAAGATAGTACCACAATCATCCAATTCTATGACATGCCCTCGGGAAACCGGTCTTCCCTTCCAATGTCCTCGAAAGGACTCATAATTTTCTAACGAATGAAACCACTCAACCCTGTCCATCAAGGGGTTAGCATCTCCGTATACATGCTGGTGACCACTTGGATGACGAGCGGTTCTGATACGCCTTAGGGCCATCCTGATGATCACAGGGACTGATGATGACTCTGTAACAGAAAAAGGACCCTCAGCAAACTGGCACGTACCCCCAATTTACCGGAGATGATTTTTCCCGGTTTCTTCTGGGACTCTGCTTCTGAAAATAAAGAGGATGAACTGCAGCAACAACGTGTCACAGATTCACCACTCAACAAAAGGAGATGGAAAGAATGGTGATAGGGTGTTGAAATGTAAGAAAAATGGATGCTTTTGGTGGTGATAATGCCGGTGATGGTGGCCATGATTTTGAAAAGGAAAAGAAAAGGAGAAATTTTTGTGATGAAGATGATGAATAATGGTGGTGGAAGGGTGTTTATATAGGAGAAATGGGTAGAAGTTTGAAGGATTTGGTGGGATAGTGGGTAGATGAGTAATGAGGGTGAGGGATATTAGGGGTTTTGATTGATGGGATTGAGGTGGAGTTATGGTGAAGTGTGGGAAAGGATGAAATGATTAAAAAGGGAAAAATAGGGCAGTTTTGCTGACTAGTGGACATGCTGAGGCAACGTGTCTCCTTCACGCGTCACCAAAAAGTCTGATTTTTAATCTGACACTCAGAAACTAAAAAACAACTAGCTCAGTAACCCGGAGGTAACTCCAGGTTTAATGGGGCTTATTTTTCCCAGATCTCACTGCCCTCCTGCTCTGCACACCTTATAACAACTTACTGCTCAATCCTAACCTCAAAAATCACTAGTTTCTACTCCTTCTATTGCTACTTCTGACTCAATCCTAACTTACTTCACTAGAATCCATAAAGAGTAAAAAAAAACCTTCCCAGCAACCATCAGTTTCAAGCCTAAGGGTGCGGTAGGATGAAAAAAAGCTCATCATTTCATCTGGCTCCTTTTATTGACTTCTTTCCTAACTAAAGGTTCAAGAGAATTGTTCCGAGTTTAAAGTCATCAGCTTGACTTACCTTCGGATCTACACTCAGTCAAAGGTTGGGGCATTAACTCACCAAACTCACATCTTTGAGGTTTTAACCGTCATGCACTTCCCTTCTCGTCGGTCATTATCTTTTAGGAGTGACATTTCCCGGTTTTCTATAGAAACTTTCTTAGCTCTCTTTTTTTTGGTTAAATGTAAATATATTAAACCAAGGTATGCAAAATACAGGAAATTACATCCTAAACAAAGGAGAGAGCTAGTCTAAAACCTACAAAGTGTTGAAATGAGGTTAGATTTGTTGATTCCAAGGTGCATAAGACCCCTGAGGTTATATGCATCAAGAAACAACAGCCACTAAACACATAACAACCCACAAAAACTGCAAAAAGGGGTCATGTGAGAGCACAACTCATAGAGCCTATCCCAAGGTGTGTAGAGAAACAAAATAACCTCATACAACCACCAACAAGCACCAAAAGAAAGCACAAAAGAAGTACCAAAACCTACAAATGTACATAACCCTAACATCATGGGGTAAATGTGTACATAGGGAAGGCAGACTGCCTTATATAGAAAAGATGTGTTTTAATACAATGCAGGACTTCAGAAGTCTTCATGAGAATACCCTCAAACCTTTCTTTTTCCTCATGTGCCAAATCCAGTACACCACCACAAAAACAGAAGCAGCTCTGGCAACATTCCCGTGGGAAGTCCCCCTACACTTTCTCTGGATCCATCTAACAGCCCCAAGAACAGTCTCCAACCTCCTCCTTACTCCTAACCACACACTGATCTTTCCCCAAACCATATAAGAAACAGGACACTGGAAAAATAGATGTGAAGCAGATTTATTAACCAAACCACACAAAGCACATGTTTTATCATCAAAATGAAGCCTATCAGAGGTAAGAAGACAGTTCTTCATTGACAACCTGAGCAAAAAATAGTGTTTTGGGGTGGCCTTAGGATTCCAAATAGCCCTGAACCACCAAACAGTAGGACCATGCACTCTAAAGAAATCATAAGCTTTTCTAGGGCAAAGCTTAGAACCTGCAGTCCAGGACTGAAGCAGTGCCATAGAACCAGTAGCAGAACCAGTACTAAGTAAGATCCTATCCTTGATTTTGAATAAAGTTTTGATCAGAGCAGAATCCCCTGGCTTGAATCTATAATCCCATAAGTCTACATCATGCAAATACTCTTCACTGATCCATTTCACCCAAAGACAGTCTTTCTTGCATTGAAAGTTCCAAAGAATTCTACGAAGAAGGGCCAGATTCCAAGCATTCAATTGAAAAACCCCAAGGCCACCCTCAGTCTTAGGCAAGCAAACCTCCTCCCAACCCACCAAAGATTTTCTGTTAGAGTCACAAGAACCCCCCCACGTAAATCTCCTACACATTTGATCCATTTTCATCTTCACACCGCCAATAATAGGGTGAATCCCAAATGTAAACAAGATAAACACCTTGAATAAGCTGCAAGAATAAGTTGAAGTCTTCCAAAGATAAGAAAGTGTATGACCTTTCCAGTCACAAAAGTAATTCCTCAAAGTAGTAAACAGAGGATCATAATGAACCACATTCAGTCTCATAGCACATAAAGGAATGCTAAGATACCTAATAGGAAGGACCCCAGCCTTTAATCATGTGATATTCTTCAGAGCATCTATACCATCATCATCCAAACTTGCACAGAAAAATTCAGATTTAAGTAAATTAGCAACCATACCAGAAGTCTCACCAAAAGTAGCTAAACACTTCATCAAGAGAGTGACTGAGAGGGGATCCCCTCTACCAAACAGCATTAAGTCATCAGCAAAAGCCAAGTGATTGATCTGCAAATTCTGGCAGCCAGCATGGAATTTGAATTCAGCATCCTGTCCAAGAATTCTCAACATTCTGGAGAAATTCTCCATACCAATAACAAAAAGGAAAGGAGACAAAAGATCCCCTTGTCTCAAACCCCGTTTCCCAGGAAAGAACCCTTTCATCTCACCATTAATAGACAGGGAGAAAGAAGTAGTGGAAACACACAACATGATCCAGAACACAAACCTGTCTGGAAAGCCAAAACCCCTCAAAACAGATTCCAGAAAAGACCAATTAACAGAATCAAAAGCTTTTTTGATATCAACTTTTATCATACACCTAGGAGTACCCCTCTTGACACCATAATGTCTAATCAACTCCTGATGAGGAAAATGTTATCGATCATAGCTCGCCATCCACAAAAACGATCATGCTTCATCAATAAGATCGGGAAGACAAGCTGAAAGCCTAGAAGCTAAGATCTTATATATCACTTTGTATGTAACATTACAGCAAGATATAGGCCTATAATCACCAACCTTAGTAGCATGAGAAGACTTAGGAATTAAAGCAATAACTGCATGATTGATCTGCATCAACAAAGCATCATTGTGGAAAAATTCCAACACAGCCTTAGTGAAATCTGCACCAACAATATCCCAAGATTTTTTAAAAAAACCAGCAGAATATCCAACAGGACCAGGAGACTTATCATCAGAGAAAGAGAACAAGGCTTCCTTAACATCCAGATCAGTAACCTCTTTAATCAAATGAGCTCCTACAGCCCTAGAAACTTTAGGACCAGCATTGACAATATCAACTTCTACAGGTACTGCAGGAGCCTCAGTACCAAGTAAGTCAGCATAAAATTCAATAAAAGTTTCCCCAACTTGATCAATAGAGGTAGTAAAAGAACCATCTTGGAGCATTACAGAAGATATGTGCTTCCTAGCATTATTCCTTTTCACCAAATTGTGGAAAAACTTGGAACCCCTATCACTGTGTTTCATGTACATACCCTTAAACTTTTAAGATAGAAAGGAAGACTCAGCAGCCTCTAAACTATGATAGATTTTCTTCTGCTCCAGGATCTGGGAGGCCAAAGAATCATTAGGCCCCAAATTATTCAGTGATTGTAACTCACCAAGCAACCTAGTAGCATTCTCAGTCCTAATAGAGATATGAGCATAGTGCTTCCTATTCAAAATCTTCAAAGGGTGCTTTAACCTTTTAAGTCTTTTCCAGAGCTGATACATAGCTGTTCCAGAAAATTCTTCACTCCAACTCTCAGCAAGAATATCAGTATAATTATCATGTTGCATCCACGTATTAAAAAACTTGAAGGGCACTTATTCCAGATCCAGAGTAAGTAGATAAAGCATTCTAGAAGGTGAGTGATCAGAATGGTGGCCTGGAGGCTCAAAAAAAGCAAGATCATTCAAGTTCCAATCATACCAAGAAGAATTAACCAAAACCCTATCAATCCTAGTGAAAACACCAGAAGCAGACCAAGTAAAAAACTCCCCTACTGAATTTAGATCAGAAAGGTTAGCATCAAGACAACAGTCAACACCATCCTGCAATTCATAATCTGAGGGAATAATCCCATTCAATTTATCCTCCACAAAAAGAACAGCATTAAAATCTCCAAGAACCATCCAAGGAAGAGAAGAACGGACACTTAACTCCCTTATCCTGTCCCACATGGACCTTCTATCCCCTACTGTATGCAAGCTATACACAAATGTAATCAGAAAGTAGTCCCCAGAGACCAAAATCCTAACCTTGCAATGGATCCACTGAATATCAACCTCAAGAACCTCCACATCAAGAAAAGCAGGATCCCAGATAACCAACATCCTTTTACTAGTATGTAAATCAAAATTATTAACAGAATTCCAAAACCTAACTTTCTTCTCCAAGAAGCTATCATAACTATTTTGAGACAATTTAGTCTCAAGGATTCCAAATAAGGCAATCTTATGTTGTCTGAGAAATTTGACAACAGTAGACTGTTTAAGGACCTTATTGAACCCTCTAACATTCCAAAAGCCTATCATTTTTGTCTTCCAAGAGGTGATTTACCTCTTGAGACAGCATCATTTGTTTTGTGTACATTACCAGAAACACCATATGTGTTATTCCTCTTGTTCTTCTTTTTATTCTATGATTTTCTGAAATTAGAAGCCACAATGACTCCATTATCCACAGTATATCCTATATCTTCCAAAACATCATCCTCAGCATCACTTGCCCAAGAGCTACATTTAACAGGATCCAAAACATCAAAGTTATTAGCCACAGGTGTGGAAATCTGCTCTAAATTCTCCACAGTGCCATGAGTACTAACCACATTCTTGCCTTTATCAATAACAGTGGTCTTCACATTGGATGTTACAGCAGCACCACCAGGTTGGAGAACAGTGTTAGTGGAAGGGATCTTATCCTGTACGCTATCTGCATCTAAGATTATCACTTTCTTCTTTTTTGAGGCATTAGATTTAGTAGCACCAGATTGCTTAGACTTAGCAACATATAAAGTTGGAACATCAATCTTAGCATCATCATAGCCAGCATCATTGTGCCCTAGTCTATTACACTTGGAGCAAAACTTAGGCATTTCTTCATACAAAACAGGTTGCTGGAGGACCTTCCCATCATGTAAGGTAATAGGAATGACAGAGGGCAAGTCAGACTTGAGATATACATCCACCAAGCATCTGGCAAAACTTAACACTTTCCTAGAAGCTGTCACCTTGTCAGTGTACTGAGGACACCCCACAAAGGAACAGATCTTACTCAATGCCCTACCCTTCCAAAGCCTTAATGGGAGATTTGAGAGTTGAATCCATACAGGTACCACAGAGCTAGTTTCCTTACTGAAAGTAAACATCACTGGCATCTTCTTCAAGATCATAGGCTTCCCATAAGCATAAAAGGGTCCAGCTTGCAAAACATCACAAAGATCAGACTCATGCTCAAACAAAAACACTATCCAGCCAGAATTGTTATAGTTAAACCTACATTTCCTAGGCCAGGCATTAACAATTTTCTGAACAGCATCTCTACCAGGAAATTTGCCTGGAAAGATGCCAATAAGACTTATTTTCTCCAAACTATCATCATTCTCATCTTCCTCATCTAAAATCACAATTTCTTCAGTAATAACATTGTCAGTTAAAGTAACAACTTCATCAGATTGCTCCCTATTATTCTTCACCAGTTGTACCCAAGAGGCAACCTCATCAACATCCTTAACAACATTAGGCCCTAGAAAATCAGCAGATTGAGCATTCAAAATGACTAGAGCATGAGCATCACCAGTAGGAATAGGAGAAGCATTCCCACTAGCAACATTAGTAGAGACAGGATCCACCCCTAACTGAGTCCCCTTCTCTACTACACCAATTTGTCCTAAAGTATCAACAACACCATCAGAAATAGGCCCTACCCCTGAAGAACCAAGTTCAACAGGTGTAGGAACCAGTCCAGCAGGTACATTGATACTCTCACTCACCTTATCCAACACAAGGCCTACCTTTAAACTATTAACTAGAACAGTATCCGATTGAACATGATCAACCAATTTTTCAACTTCAAGTAATTCTGAAAGAGAGAAAGAGCTTTCCTTTTTAGAATCTGTCACAGTGACCTTCTTTTTTGCATTGTTGACAGCCGGAGTAACAAGTTTCCCAGATTTCAACTTCATTGCTTCAAACACCAAAGGATTGCCACACTTTAGAGCAGACTCCATCACATCCACAACTGTAGGGGCCACATCAAGCAACGGGTTCCTTTCCTTGGTGCATCCATCTTCATATTGAGCTGCAGGTAGTTCTACAAGGGAGGTAGAAGCAGCTGCAACCGGCACTTCAACTGTACTTTCTTGTTCAAGAGCAACCGGAACATGAACATTACCTTCTCCATCAGATTTCTTTATTTTGTGAGTCATAGATCAAATTTTGAGCTGTAAAAACTGTATGTAGTAGATCATGAGGGAAACAAACTAAACGAGCAAGAAACAAGAACAAAAACACAGAACTGGAAGGGATTTGACAAGCTCAATCAAAGAGAAGAAGAAGCTAGCTGAGAGAAAACACCTCTCTAAAATCCGGTAATTCCTTAGTTACTTTCTTAGCTCTCTTGCTAGCACGTCTCCATGTCTTTCCTTGTGTGCTAGGTCGTCCTCTACTTCAAGATTTAAACTTTATGCCCAAGGATTACGCATTTTCCACAGTAAGTACTACACTGTCACTGCGCAATACGGAAGGACTAGCCTCCATGAGTGCCTTTCCGTGGTCCTTTTCTTCATGTTCTCTGAGCATTAATCTCATGAATTCCTGCTAACAGGTTCCACTAGAACCTCTCGTTGCTTATTGATGACGGTCGAATTATACCTAGTAAAGTCATCAATATTATCCTTAAATCGAGCTTAATTATATGTACTTTATATTAAATAACATGTTTATAGCGTTTATTTAATGTCATGTGATTTATAAGTTATAATTTGATATTTATCTATTTTTATTATTAAAATATGATTTACTGTGCGATAATTATTGATTTTATAGTTTACGGTGAATCGGAGGATATCTACCGACAAAGGAAGTAAATCCCAAGATAAATCGGAGCAGAATCGATTCATTAAACGATCAAGATTGACGTAGCACGAAGCGTGGAGTAAGGAACAAGAAAAGCCAGCGAGGCAATCAGAAGGCAGCGAGCCCATGATTCGCTGGGGGCGAGTTCGCAAAATCTTGAGGATTGGCTGAGGGTTATCTCTACACGTTTTAGGGTTTTCGAATCTATTTTTAGTTCGGCCTAAACTCCTATATAAAGGCCTGAGCACGAATTTTATTAGTTACACTTTTAGAACACCTTAGATTACTCTTTACAAAATACAATACTATATCTTAGCTTTATTTTATTATGTTTCTTCATCACGGAGGCGATGGATTCATCGATTAGAGATCGCATTGAAGGATTGGAGGACCCTCCATCTACGAGGGTAATGCCTATCCAAATATGTTTTTTTTATTCATAGATCAATTTTATTTCATTATGGAGTAGTCGTTTGTGTATTGATTTCGTGATGTAGTTAATTAACAACCCCATATTCATGTAGCTCTGAGCTGTACGAAGGCGTATTACGAGAGAATCTGGGGCAGCATTGGTCTCCCTGGCAGCGAGCCTATGTCTCGCTGGTAGCCAACCAGGCCGTTTCCACGATTTCTCTATGAACGACTTCGGCTACGTCGTGCTTTCTGTTTTTCATATAAACATGTAATAGATCCGGCCAATTTGTTACATCGTTCTCGTAAATTAATATGATATATTATGAAAATTGTGATGTTACTAGGACATTAGTTAGCCGATCGTTTTGGAGGTATGCCAACCCGTCCACGGTTGTTGCCTAGACGAGGTGACGATTTTAGATCGGCATCCCTAGTTTGGTATAGCATGCTTCTTATATGATGTTCTATCCTGTCCAAGGAAGGATTCGTAATTAAGCATAGGGATCTTCTATCCGTTCACGAATTATATCCAGTTTAGGGGATGACTCCCGTAGTCAAAATTTAATCAATCCTGATGTCTTTTCTGTCTCGACTTAGATATACATATATTGGGGAGTAATTATTACTTGCGTAATTTATACCGTTTGTTTGATCTTATAAAACCTTAAAAATAAGTGTTTTAGTATTTGTGTCGTATTGTTAGTTTCTGTGTTTTCTATCATGTCAACCTTTATCTCTACATTATAGTTGGTCGTAGACCGCCCTTTAATCTATTTTTAGTTTAATAACGTTGTACTTGCTTAAGCCGAGTCTCTATGGGATCGACCTCGACTCTATCTAGCTATACTACGCTTTGCTAGTTGGTTATTTAGGTATCGAGTATTTTACTACTTGACCCTTCATCAAGTTTTTGGCGCCGTTGCCGGGGACTCGGGTCATTAAATCAAGTATAGCTTATTTTATTAAAAGTAGATTCATAAATATTGTGAATAGTGTATGTTCAATTAGTTTTTGTAGCATAGAATTAACCTGTTAGTGTCGTTGAACAAATGTGGGCAGTTTTCCAGAATCAACTAGGCTGTTGGCAAATGAGCAAGTCGCTTCTTCGAGCCACCCGGTGTTTCAGGGCGATTTTGTTCCGTTTTGTTCTAAACGCTGTATGCTTTGTGTTTTTATATTTTTCGTATTTTTAGAGTCTGCTTTTGTTTCGTTAATTAGTGAGTCTAGTTAAAGGCCTAGCCTTTAAGGATTTTAATTGTTTAATTATTATGTTTCATATAGAGTCAGTTTTATTTTTGTTTATTTTAAAGTCTCACCAAAGGCAGTAGCCTTGGCATATTTTAATTGTTTATTGTTGTTTTTGTCATGAAAATTAAAAAAAAAACAAACAAGCTACCCGGATTTCTAAGGATCCAAACGAAGAGCAAGGCGAGGAAAAATCAGAAGGAGCACATAAATCTGACTCAGACATGGATGCATTACTGAATAACGCCAGCCAGGTAAATGGAAATTATTTTAATAATGCAAATTTTGTTAACCAAGCTGTGGCTGCATGGGAAAGGCATAGTTTGCAAAGCTATGCAACGCCTTCAATTTAACAATTCATCCCTGCTATCGTAGTGCCTGAAAATGCTGCTGAAGTTTATCACCCGAAACCTAATGTCATTCAAATGGTGGCAAACTATTCCACTTTTCATGGTATCCTAAATGAAGATCTTAGCATTCACGTGATGAATTTCTTAGAGATCGTTAGTACCGTGAAGCCAGAACTAGTTCCTGAGGATAACATTAAGCTGAAACATTTCCCTTTCACTTTGAAAGATAAATTGTCTCGGATTTTATGCTAAACGAAATATAACAAGTAATAAAATAAATCCGGTTTACCCCAAGTGCAGGGATCGTAGTATAATGATTAAAACCGGAGTCGAACTCACAGGGAATCGTCTTTTTCTAGTTTGATTAATTTTCCTAAAGTTGTCACGATTATGAAGAAAGGAAAAACGTTCTATCCTAAACAATTTAAAGACTACAACTAAAATAACAAAACAACATGAACTAGTAATGGAAACAATAAAGTTAAACTGGACAGAAGATTAAAAATCTAAAGCCAAGAATTATGATTACGAACCAAATAACTAAACTAATTCTACTTTATAACCTAAACATGCAATAAAAATTGTAACTTTGCTAAGCAAATCAAACACAAACGATTTATCAATAATTTAAACAACGAACAAGCAATTGATCCACCAATTCTATAACATTCAATTTCTTCTCTAAATTATCTAGTGATGATTAATCAAAAGTTGTGATTCACCTATCAAAGGTATGAATTTCTAATCTCTTAGAAAACTCGTCTATCAATTTCGATACTAAAGATTAACGCTTTTAATATCAACGGTGTGAAATTTCTCAATCTCTAATCTAGAAATTCAACCTAACAACTCTCGTTAATTAGATTAATGATCTGATCTTTATTACGGTGATCTAGGGTTTAATAACGATTTTCATCAAACATTAAACATCAAGCATGCAAGGTATCTATCGATTAAATTGCATAACAACAAGTAAAACATAATAAAGATACAACTTTTAACAAAAACTCACAAGATAATCCAACGAGAAATCAAATCGTTGATAGAATGGCTTCACAACGCTTGTTCCAACTGCTTCAGCCTCTCACCATAGCTAGTACCAGACGGAATAAAATAAATAAAAAAAAGAAAAACACTCGGTCGACCGAGTGAGGAGGTTCGGTCGACCGAACCCACCAAATGCCAAGGGTTTTGTGCCGCATTTTGTTCTTCAGGAAAAGCTATGTCTTCTGTCCGCTGAATGCTGATGACTCCATCCTTTTATAATGTTTGTCTTCAAGATTAGGGTAAAAGAAATCTAAACCCTAATATATAAAAATATAAGATACTTCCTATTTTATCCTTCTCCTTAATCTTCAAATAAATTGCTTCTCGAACTCCTTCAACTCTTCGATTCGTCCACGATATGCTCGTTGTACCTACAATAATAAAAACGTGCAAAGTGTAACATCACATATATAAATAGATAATTGCCAATAAAATCACGTAAATAACCCGACTTTGCACTTAAATAACTTCCACATCCATTCTTTCAATAAATCCATTAAACACTTAATTTTCTATAAAAATCAATAAAATACAAAGGATATTGTTACGAAATAATGTAATATACATCGTAAAAAATCACCGTAAACATAAATCTAAGCAATGGCTTTTCTCTTTAGAGGCTAGATCAATCACGACCTAGGAGGAACTGCTACAAAAGTTCATGAATAAGTACTTCCCTATAGGAATCACCTTTAAGTTACGCCAAGATATCTTGGGGTTCAAGCAGCAACTTGGGGAGAATTTTGATCAAGCTTGGGAAAGTTTTAAGGAGTCCATGAGGAAGTGCCCTCATCATGATATCCCTCTATGGATTTTAATGCAAACCTTTTACCATGGATTGAGAGATATGGAGAAGATAAGAGTAGATGCCTCCAGCAATGGAGCGTTTGTTCTTTTATCTCCTAAGGAGGCACAAGGAAAGATGGAGCAAATAGCAATCAATAGCCAATGGGGAGGTGGTGAAATAGCAACTGTGAAGATGGCCGCTAATTTATTTGAGGAGGATGTATCGCATAAGATCCTGCATACTCTATTGCTTATAAATTATAAGGTGGATGGTATGCATGAGAGGATTCAACGAGTAGAGACTGGAAAAGGGACGGAAACGACTATTCCATTAGAGAATGCGGGTACTAAAGAAGCCAATTACATTGAGAGACAGGGTAATCACTATGACGGTTACAAACCAAATCATGACCAACCTGAATTTCGATGGAGTGATCCGAATGAAGGGGTAAAATCACACAACACTTATATACCTCAGCAAGCTCAAACTTACGGTTGGGAAGTGGCACTTGAAAAGATGAGTAGCACAATGTCCGACACTGTGACTCAATTAGCGAGAATCCATTACTGACTTGGCTACAAACTTTCAATATCTTGTCAAAATAATGATGCCAAAGTCACCAACCAAGAAGCCTTAGTCCAGAATATCTCTCATCAAATAGGATAATTAGCTGAACAACTGTCAACCAGACCTCCTGGGAGATTCCCCAGCAACACTGATAGGAACCCTAGGGATGTGATTACGATAATGACTATCATTGGAAAGGAGATTACCCCACCAATTCCAAAGAACAAGGAAAATCTTGAAGATTTTAGGGATGATGAGAAAGATCCTAATAAGGCATTTACACCCTTTGGAACTGAAGAAACATGCTTAGAAAAGACCCCCGACGAGCAATTATCCTCCAATTTAGGGAATAGTGATTGCGCTGCAGTATCTTTGCAAGGTGAGGTTGTTAAGAATGAGAAGAAACAACCATGGTTTAAAGATTATGTGAATTATTTATCCAGGATATATTTGGCCCCAGAATTGAACCAGCAGCAAAAGAAGAAGTTCTTTGCGGACCTTAAACACTACTATTGGGATGAACCATATCTTTTCAAGCGATGCTCAGACAATATCATTAGAAGATGTGTTCCTAAGTGTGAATTCCTCGATATACTTAAACATTGCCATACTTATTAGGCAGGAGGACACTATGGAGGGGACAAGACTGCTGCTAAAGTTCTCCAATGTGGTTTTTACTGGCCCAATCTTTACAAAACTACGCACGAATATGCTAGATCCTGTCATTCATGCCAAATGACGGGCAATATCTCGAGGAGACATGAAATTCCACTGAGGAGTATCCTAGAACCAGAACTCTTTGATGTATGGGGAATTGATTTTGTGGGACCTTTCACTTCGTCTGTTTCAAACTGCTATATTTTGGTGGCGGTCGACTATGTGTATAAATGGGTTGAGGCTATTGCTTCACCTACCAATGATGCAAAGGTTGTACTGCGGTTTTTTAAAGAAATATCTTCACGTGGTTTGGAATTCCTCGTGCCATCATTAGTGATAATGCGAGCCATTTCTTTAATAAGCCGTTTGAGAAGTTAATGGCCAAGTATGGGGTGAGACATAAGTTAGCTACTGCTTATCATCCTCAAAAAAGTGGTCAAGTTGAGGTCACAAACCGAGAGATTAAGCGCATCCTAGAAAAAACTGTGAACCCAACAAGGAAAGATTGGTCGTTGAAGTTAGATGATGCTTTCAAGGCTTGTCGGACTGCGTATAAGACTTCCATAGGTATGTCCCCGTACCAGATTGTTTTTGGGAAAGCGTGTCATCTACCGGTTGAACTTGAGCACCGTGCCTTATGGGCTACTCGTATGTTGAATTTAGATGAAAGTTTGGCCGGAGAAAATAGATTGTAGGAATTAACTCGCCTAGAAGAGTTTCACATTGAAGCTTACGAGAATGCTTGAATCTATAAAGAGCGCACTAAGAGATTTCATGATAAAAAGATCCTTGCCCGCACCTTTATAGTGGGTGATTTGGTTCTTGTTTACAATTCACGCTTGAAACTCTTCCCGGGCAAGTTAAAATCAATATGGTTTGGTGCTTATAAAGTGAGTAAAGTATTTCCTTCCGGAGCTGCAGAGGTAAGTCACCTGGATGATCGAAAAAATTTTATGGTCAATGGTCACCGATTAAAGCATTACCTCGGGAATCATTTTGATAGAGTGGAAAAAGTACTTACTCTAGGAAATCCTAGTTACAACTAGACCATCACGTGAGTACAGTGGAGCTAACGAATATAACCATAAAACTAATTCTTAAAACTATATTTTAGATTTGTTTTTGTTTTTGCTTTTAATAAAGTTTCTTGAGACTGTTAAGGTTTTTTTTCATCTCGCCATGTTCCGAGTCTCTGTTCGTAATAAACGAGGTTTTTTCCTTGATATCCGCCATGTAAGTTTTGTAGTTTTAGCTCTTTGGTTTTCCTTGTCTTTGGTTGCATGAAATAAAGTGGCTTAATTTGTTTTTGGATATTCTATGTCTAATTACTGCCACGTTATTTTATAACTTCCATTGACATGCTATTAACGGTTTCGTGGAGTTTCTGTTTGGTTTGCTTAAACAGGTTTTCATTTGCTTCTCCACGACGTGCTTGGACTACTACTATATTCTGCATTTACAAGAGAGCCGTTTCCAGAGCTAAGTCTTTTTCTTAAATTCTCCTTTTTCTTTGTCTTTGAGGACAATGCCAAGTTTAAGTCAGGGGTAAGAGACTTAGCTATGATGTGTTATAATTGAACAATTGAATGAAATGGTGAAAAATGAAAAAAATATAACTAATGCCAAATTAAGTATCTCGTACCCTTAGAATTGTGAGTTCTTAATCATGGAATTGATAGGAAAGGAACCAAGTTGCATTAGTACGTGATCATTTTATACTTATGTGAATGTAAATTTAAGGATATTCATGGCGACTGTTGCAAGTAGTTGTTTATTATTCGATTACTCAATTAGAATCAACGAATACCGCACGAATTATAATAACGGAAAGAATTGTGTGTACATTGCGTAGATGATTGGTTATGTAAACTTAGTGTTGATATTTATCTGCTGATGTATTCTTATCTTCTGGCCATTAAAGCGGAGTAATAAGCTTGAGAATTATCTGTGTTTTAACAATGCGTTAAACACTGGGCTTGTAGTAACATTACCAAAGTAGCCCCGAGCTTGTGGTAATATTCAATGCCATTGACTAATCCATGAGAGGGGAATTCTTGCATTGCATACTTTACTTTTAAAGAAAGTTTCTTTCTTGAGAGGAGTTAATACATGAAATTATGAAAATGCGAAGAAATTCAACTTTTTAAGAGGCTTTGAGTATTTCTCGGTCTCCGAGTCCAAAAACCTTCTGGATAACGCTCTTGCTTATTGCACCATGTCTTTACCCATTGCGAGGCTTAAGAAGTGGGAATGCTGATGTTGGTAGGTTAAGACTGCGAAGTTAGCATAAACTTTAATCTTGCCACGAATATATAAAACTGAATGCACATGCACACATCACTTGTCTCATTTGAAATGACTGTCCAGGTGGGCTGTACATATTCATTAATTTTTCTCCAGTAGATTTATCTAAGACTGGATGGAACCTACTGCAAGAGACAACAGCCATTGCATCACTTTATTCGTGTAAATGGATGATGACGGTCGATTTGTACCCATTATTCTGCAATCTTTACCCTTGATTATGATGTGAAATAACCTTAAGAGAGTGATAATAAGTCATTAAGTGCCTAATTTAGATATACCCCGTGTTACGATTTATTATTATGCATTTGGTAATTTATCAAGTATTTGGTATTACAAACTATGTTTTGTATGATAAATCTGATAAGCATTATGGACGGACTACGGAGAAGGAATTAAAGATTCAGGACAATGCAGAGCCAATGAGAAGATAGAAAGCGGAGCCCGAAGCGGTGAAGGCTCGGTCGGCCGAGCCAACTATTCGGTCGACCGAGTGGACTTAAAGCCCAAGAGAGTCCAAAGATATTACTTAAGTCGGTTAGGGTTTAGGGAATCCGATCCTTAGTCGGTTTCTAAGTCGGTTTTGAGCTCTATATAAACACATTGTCACTAGTATTATGGAGACATTCATACATTGATTCAATCATTCATAAAAGAGCACAACTTTATGGAGCAATCATTCACAATGTTGTGCTCTTTTATGAATGATTGAATCAATGTATGAATGTCTCCATAATACTAATGACAATGTGTTTATATAGAGCTCAAAACCGACTTAGAAACCGACTAAGGATCGATTCCCTAAACCCTAACCGACTTAAGTAATATGCTTTGGACTCTGGCTGGCTTTAAATCCACTCGGTCGACCGAATAGTTGGCTCGGTCGACCGAGCCTTCACCGCTTCTCGGGCTCCGTCTTCTATCTTCTGTTTGGGCTGCATTGTCCTGGATCTTTAATTCCTTCTCCGTAGTCCGTCCATAATGCTTCTTGTATTTATCATACAAAAACATAGTTTGTAATACCAAATACTTGATAAATTACCGAAATGCATAATAATAAATCAAAACACGGGTATATCTAAATTAGGCACTTAATGACTTATTATCACTCTCTTAAGGTTATTTCACATCAAAATCAAGGGTAAAGATTGCAGAATAATGGGTACAAATCGACCGTCATCAACTGCCCCCCACTTAGCCTTTGATCGTCCCGATCAAAGTATTAACAAGTTATTCCCCATATGATCATTTTCCAGTGGTCACACCATACTCACACAAGAAACCCGAATCAACTCATACTATATATGCTAATAAGATATCCATTATTCACTACTCGGTATGAATCGAAGTGATGTGTGCACATGCATTGGTTTTATAAATGTGGCATGATTAATGGTTATGCCAACTTTGAATTCTCAAGTCCCACCATCATCAGCATTCCTCTGCTTAAGCCTCGCAATGGGTAAAGCACTAGAGCAATAAGCAAGAATATATCTATACGGTTTTGGACTTGGAGACCGAGTACTACTCAAAGCCTCTTAAGAGTTGAATTTTTCAATTCTTCACATTTTTCAAATACTACAAATCTCAAGGAAGAAAACTTTTTAAAGTATCCCCCTATCTTAGATCAAATATAGCAATGAATATTACCACAAGCGCAAGGCTACTTTGGTAATTGACTACAAGCCAGATGTTTAGCTCATTGGTAAAACACAGATATATCTCAAGCTTATTATTCCGCTTTTGTAGCTAGAAGATTAAGAATACATCAGACGATAAGTATTGATTACTAGGCAGGCACAACCCATTATCTATGCAATGTACACATATATTTCCATTTTTTGATAAGCGTGGTAAACGTTGATTCATATTTTGAGTAATCGAATAATAAATAACTACTTGCAACTTATAATATGAATATCTTTAAGCTTACTGAAATTATATCGCAAGAGTATAACATGACCACGTACTAACGAAATATGATTCCTACCTTATTAAATACAAAATTCGGGAATTCACAAAAGATAAGTGTGATTGTAAGTGTAAAAGTTTTAAATTTACTCATTATTTGATATACAAACTTATTCAAGAATGCTAAATTATTCAAGTATGCTAAATGAGCTAAGTGACTCATACCCCCCACTTAAACTATGCATTGTCCTCAATGTATAAAAATAAGAACAAGGAACTTAGCTCTGTAATAAGTGCGGGAGTTGAACAAGTCTTGATGAACTCCGGAGAATTTTAACAGACAAATACAGTTACCAACTGCAATAAAATGCAACCTCTGCAACATATATCTTTAACAAAAACTTGGAACGCGTTACAGGGTTAGTCCAGAAAAATATAATCATATCAAATGGACTGTAAAAGGTATAATAATTGCCTTAAACATATTTAAGCCCATACTTAATAATTATAGTGAAAATAATGCACAAACATCCAACACATTAAATAAGACAAATTTTATTCATTAGGGAAATTCAAAACGAACTCCATACAACACGACTTAAGTTATTGGTACACCGAAATCAAAAATAAAAACACATTGATAAAGAGAAAATTAATAGATTAACACAGATGCTTAGTCCGAAGGTATATCGTTCGGATCAACGAAAGCTAATGGAAGAACATTGGGATTCGCTTCAGGAAAATCTTGGAATTGCGCATCGTCATCACCTGGACCATGATCATCAGTTTGCACAAGAGGTGGTGCAACAGAATCCAAAGATAGGATAGGCATGGGCCTAACATAGGAGTCACTGCCTAGCACTGGGCACTCAGCTGCCTCACATGATGAAGTGATCAACGAACCATAAGGCAGCATGTGTCTAGGCTTGCGGGCATCGGCAGTCATCTCAGAACGCATCAGTGCCCCAATATTAACAGGCCATTGTTCGCGGTTTTATGCAAAGTAAAAGATAACAAGTAATAAAATAAAACCGATGTCAACCCCAAGTGCGAAGGCTCGCAGCTATAGTGGTGAAACCGGATCGTATCCGCAGGGACTTGTACGAAAAAGAGTTTTTGCCTTCGATTTCTTTTATAAAGTTGATGATTATGATCTCGGATTTTCAATTAACAAACTAAGGTAGCAAACGTGAAAATAAATAAAACTACGATAATAAAAATTTATAATTTAAAACAACTAGAACGCACCGATGATCCACCACCCCACCGAAAATAACAAGAAAGACACATATTCATTCGTAAGTTCTTGGATTATTATCTGCTAAAGAGGCATTTTCCCTTTCGGTTCATCGCCTTTTAATTAGTTCACCACTCTCGGTACAACTAAAGCATTTACGGATCAAAGATATGGATATAAATCCTAATCTGACAACATTCACCCTCAACTTACGTATGTTGGAAGAATATTATCATTCTCCTTCACGGTAATCTACGAATTTATCAACTATCGTATCTAAATTCGATTAGCATGCAACATAAGTATAGATCATACAAATTGCACATAAACAATTCAAACATGAAGGAAGAACAAGATAACTTACGAAAATGAATTAAAGCGAAATCCTTATTTATTCCGGTGATGGTGGCTTCACAAAGGTGGTTCTAGCTTAGAGACCTTAGCCAATCATCCTCGATTATGATTTCAGAATCAGGGCCGTAGCTCCAGCATTACAACAGTACTACTATTCTAATTTATTCTCGGCATAACGCTTTCTGAAAGAGTATTTACATAAAAGACGGGAAAAGTAAAAGCTTGGCCAAAAGTGACCAAGGAGGCGCGCTTTATGGATGGAAATGAGGAGTTCTTATAGGAGAGTTGAGGGAGGTGTATAAGGGAGAGGTTGTAGTTGAGGAGATATTTTGGGAGAATATGCTAAGGAATATTCTCAAGTTTGTTATAAGCATGTGGGAGGTGATAATGACTTTGCATGTGAAGGTGAGGAGTCACTAAAATAGCATGTGGAGTTTGTTATGACTCATCATCATCATCATTAAGGAGCACATGGAGTAACATGCATCAAACTTGGCCAAAATATCTCCGGTTCGTCCGTAATTCCAGCAGTTCGGTAAAAAAATCATAACTTGAGTTGTAGACCTCCGATTGACGTGATTCAAAATGCGTTGGAAAGCTCATTTTAGTATCTACAACTTTCGTCAAGAACTCTTCCCTGAAAATGCCTCTAAGTCGGGTAAAATTTCCATCGAAAAACAGGTTACGGTAGAAATACGTTGGAAAATATTGATCCGTTGATCTCGTAAACTCGTGGCATCTTCTTCTTTTCCTCAAAATCCATCTTTTAGGCCTCAAAATATAATGTTACGTGGCATATTTTGAAATACTTGATCACCAAGTTTGGGCCGAATCGAATCGAGCTTTCTTTATTCGAATCGAGCTTTCTTCTTAATCTTCATCGATCTTCGTTTAAGCTCCTCATTTAACATGCAAGCGTACTACATTCATGATAACATCGTGCAAAATGTAACATCTCATATTCAAAGATTTTTATCAATGAAACCACATAATTAACACAAATTTGCACTTAACCACTTTTAAAACTCATTTGCTCAATAATTCGATTAAACCCTTGATTTCTATGCAAATTATACGAATATGGAGGAAATTGTTATAAAATATAACATTAGAAATCGTATAAAATCACCCTAAACAACTCCCCCACACTTAGCTTTTGCTCGTCCCGAGCAAAACAAAACAAGAATCAAGGCTCGAAAAGGATAGACACCTCAGCAAATACAACATATACTCAATAAATCAGAGGTTCACCCTGATGTGTGTGCATAGCCATAGAAAACTTCCACTAAGTCCAAACTCGAAAATTTCAAGCAACTAGCAAATACCCCCTTCAAACTAGTAATAATGATACTTATAAGATGTACCCTACAAAACGTGACATATCCTGAAAAGAATGATAGAATATATCTAGGGCCATTCTGATATACTCAGAGGATAATCCCTACAACATATCTCATCACATTATCTGGGGATAAGGTATACGATAACTAAGTCCTTAACTTATTCATAATAATAAATTTTTCGATTTTTTTTTTTTTTTTTTTTTCACTTTTTTTTTCTTTTTTTCAACACACATCGAATGAGCTTTTGCCCGTCATACTAGAATAGGAAATTTGAGATAATCCCCTATCTACTCAAATCATAAGGCAGTTTTTTCTCGATCAGCCGTGAGCTTTGGTCATCATAGTGGTATAGGACATTTCGAGATAATGCCCTACCGCACTCAAATCATCGACCGACTTTCGACACACACAATTGATTACTTTTTCGAGATTTTCGGCAAGCGGTGGTTAACATGCTAAAAGCAATTCAAACCTACTTGAGCATAACACCTCAAGCAATGATTTATTTGTTAATTATTGTGCAAGAACATTAGTTATGTTTCACTTATCACATTCAAACGTTAGGATATTCACAATATATCATACTCGGCTATAAACACAAACTATCATAATTCTCACGATACGCCAGACGTTAGCACTAAGCACATGACTTTATAAGATAATCAAAAATCACTAATCAAAAAGGGGTATAGCTTTATAATTTAGCTCATCATTCACTATGGCTCGTGAAAAATATATTGGGTGAAACAACTAACTTATCGAACATACGGAATATAGCATTAATGACTATAAAATCGAACAAAGATATGCATTGTTTACTCGGGACTAAACAAAAATTTGAAAATTTAGCCCATTTAGCATAGAATCAAAATAATTTAAGCAAATGGTAGATACACATAAACCGATCCCTCCCCCACACTTAAATCACAACATGTCCGTTGCTCTGCCATTTCTTCAACCTGGGCTCCTACTTGAGCTTCTCCCTCAACGTATCCTTCAGGATTGTTTCCTTCCGTGGTTCCTCGTCCGTTGGTCCGGTGAGCCGGGCCAAGCGTCTGTTTGGTCGGCGATGGTTCGCTCTATCTCCGGATTATACAAAAGTGGTCCCCGTGAGTTCGAGTTTGCATAAACTACGTTTGGGCACCAACACCTAAATCACGAGGTTTGGGATTTTATCCTTATGCTTCCACAGAGTGGGATTCACCGAGAATCCATCACCCAACCTCAATGATTGAAAGCGTGTTCCGTGTTTCTTTTCTCTCTTTCTCGGTAATTACCGAATCCACTCGGTATTTATCGAGAATTTTTTAATTTTTTTTTTTTTTTTTTTTTTTAGAATTAAAAAAACTATACTAAAAACAGGCTCAAAACAGTCTAAACAGCAGTAAAAGAAACAAAATACTATAAAACTAATCTGAGCGTAAAAGCAAGCTAAAAGAAAATATTTTTTTCTCTCTCGGTAATTACCGAAATTTTTTTTTTTTTTTTTTTTTTTTTAAATTTTTTTATTGTTTAAGACGAAAACAGATAACTTAGTTGACAAAAAAACCGAAAGCGAAAATTTTCCGTGCCAAGTCCCGGCAACGGCGCCAAAAACTTGTTCGCGGTTTTATGCAAAGTAAAAGATAACAAGTAATAAAATAAAACCGATGTCAGCCCCAAGTGCGAAGGCTCGCGGCTATAGTGGTGAAACCGGATCGTATCCGCAGGACTTGTAACGAAAAAGAGTTTTTGCCTTCGATTTCTTTTATAAAGTTGATGATTATGATCTCGGATTTTCAATTAACAAACTAAGGTAGCAAGCGTGAAAATAAATAAAACTACGATAATAAAATTTATAATTTAAAACAACTAGAACGCACCGATGATCCACCACCACACGAAAATAACAAGAAAGACACATATTCATTCGTAAGTTCTTGGATTATTATACGCTAAAGAGGCATTTTCCCTTTCGGTTCATCGCCTTTTAATTAGTTCACCACTCTCGGTACAACTAAAGCATTTACGGATCAAAGATATGGATATAAATCCTAATCTGACAACATTCACCCTCAACTTACGTATGTTGGAAGAATATTATCATTCTCCTTCACGGTAATCTACGAATTTATCAACTATCGTATCTAAATTCGATTAGCATGCAACATAAGTATAGATCATACAAATTGCACATAAACAATTCAAACATGAAGGAAGAACAAGATAACTTACGAAAATGAATTAAAGCGAAATCCTTATTTATTCGGTGATGGTGGCTTCACAAAGGTGGTTCTAGCTTAGAGACCTTAGCCAATCATCCTCGATTATGATTTGAGAATCGGGCCGTAGCTCAAAGATTACAACAAGATTACTATTCTAATTTATTCTCGGCATAACGCCTACTGAGTATTTACATAAAAGACGGAAAAGTAAAAGCTTGGCCAAAAGTGACCAAGGAGGGCGCCTTTATGGATGGAAATGAGGGAGTTCTTATAGGGAGAGTTGAGGGGGAGGTGTATAAGGGAGAGGTTGTAGTTGAGGAGATATTTTTGGGAGAATATGCTAAGGAATATTCTCAAGTTTGTTATAAGCATGTGGGAGGTGATAATGACTTTGCATGTGAAGGTGAGGAGTCACTAAAATAGCATGTGGAGTTTGTTATGACTCATCATCATCATCATTAAGGAGCACATGGAGTAACATGCATCAAACTTGGCCAAAATATCTCCGGTTCGTCCGTAATTCCAGCAGATTCGGTAAAAAATCATAACTTGAGTTGTAGAGACCTCGATTGACGTGATTCAAAATGCGTTGGAAAGCTCATTTTAGTATCTACAACTTTCGTCAAGAACTCTTCCCTGAAAATGCCTCTAAGTCGGGTAAAATTTCCATCGAAAAACAGGTTACGGTAGAAATCGTTGGAAAATATTGATCCGTTGATCTCGTAAACTCGTGGCATCTTCTTCTTTTCCTCAAAATCCATCTTTTAGGCCTCAAAATATAATGTTACGTGGCATATTTTGAAATACTTGATCACCAAGTTTGGGCCGAATCGAATCGAGCTTTCTTTATTCGAATCGAGCTTTCTTCTTAATCTTCATCGATCTTCGTTTAAGCTCCTCATTTAACATGCAAGCGTATCTACATTCATGATAACATCGTGCAAAATGTAACATCTCATATTCAAAGATTTTTATCAATGAAACCACATAATTAACACAAATTTGCACTTAACCACTTTTAAAACTCATTTGCTCAATAATTCGATTAAACCCTTGATTTCTATGCAAATTATACGAATATGGAGGAAATTGTTATAAAATATAACATTAGAAATCGTATAAAATCACCCTAAACAGCCATCCTCTGCTCAACCAATACATCAGCGTAGCATGTGCATAATAAACTGTAGACACATGCTTGGCCGGAATAATGTTAGAACGGATAAGCCTATGTAAGCACTTATCTTCCCACCGCCTAAAGTATGGCTCCTCAAAAGTGCGAGCAACTTCCCCTATTGTCCATGATATCCCGAGATGGGCACCAACCTCCTCCAACCATGCATCAGACTCATCAAACGTCACTGTGTACTCTGGCTCCTCCTCCGGGGTATCGAGACCATCATAATTATTAAGAGTCCCCGGAGTAATTACAATGGATTTGCCACGAACCTGGACTAAACTCGTGTGTGGGTGCACGCGTAAATAAGAATAAAACTCTCTTACCCAGTCGACATTAACTTGGCCAGGTGGCACAACAACCTCTTGCCACTGATAATACTCCACTAGATCGAATAGCTCTTGACCACAGTTGGTCAAATCTAATCCTCGAGCCCGGTGTACCGGTGAATTGTTGAAGAAATTCCGATAAACCGAAAATACCTCTTGGCTAGCGAATTGCGGTACCCCGTTGATCAAGGGTATGGCATCGTTGGACTGCTACAAACTGTGCGGAGGATCGTCGTCTTGGTGTCATAATCGAAGCGAGCAACGCCGATGCGTGAGATAGATGCAAAGAGATGAAGCTCTCGGTCGACCGAGAGAATGGCCTCGGTTGACCGAGCAGAAAGGTTCGGTCGACCGAACTGATGGAAGCTCTGCTGCTGAGGTTCAGTCTTCCCTGTGATGACTGGATCGGATAATCCTTCAGAGATCAGAGATATGAACATTCACAACTTGTGATATTGGAAGGGATCATTTAGATTACTATCCCCAATCTTGGGTGGATGGAAGTTATGAGAAAGATTGGAAATGGGAATTAATGAGAGAAGAAGAAGAAGAAAATTGGGGATTTGGAGAAGATGAAGATTTTGTGATGTGGAAATGATGAAGAGAAAAGGAGTTTAAATAGAAAGATGTGGAAAGTGAAAGGATTGAAATGGTGGAAGGTGATTGGTGGAGATAGGAAGGTAAGGATTGAGGAGTGGAATGGTTTTGTTGGAGGAATAAATTAATGGGGGAAATGAAAAGGTGGATTGGGAAATGAAAAATGGGAATGTGTAAAAATAAATGATAGTTGACCTCCTCAATTTGATACACATGAAATTTTCAAGCTAGAACACATAAGTCTATCAAAATTATCATCTCACAATTTGAAAAATCCTCACCTCAAAAATCGAATAATCCAACCACAATCCATTAACATATAAATCTTCACTTTTTCCAAATAATACAAATTTGAAACTAAGCATCTTTTCACCAAATTCTCATCACCAATACATTTTATAATGATTTCTCTTCCTACTCTACTTCACGTTAAAATGATTCGAGTAAAAAAAAAATTTTGCACATCCGTAACCTAATGGTCATTGGAACACGGCAAAAATAAAAAAAAGCTCTCGTCATTCTACGTTACTTTTATTCATACTAAAAATAAAGATGAAATAAATGAAATGAAAGAATTCTAAATTTTTGAGTCTATAGCTCGACTTCCAAAATCATCACTCCTAAACACTGCCCTTGACTTGCCAGGTTTTCACCCGCCGACTTTCACGAAAAAGTTTTACCGTCCTTTTCTACGAGTGCCCTTCCTTTGGATTTTAGTCCAATGAAAAGACAGCCGAATTGACCATCAGCACAAGCGCCGACTTTCGGATTCATCTCTGCTGATGAGCTTTTGTTACGAACTCTCCTAGTTCGTTTCTTCGCTCTGGTCCTCCTATCCTTAGGTAGGTCTGCAGCTTCAATATTGGTCGTGTGGTGCAGTGAATCGACCTATTCCGACTTAGAATAGTAAGGACTTCCCTCTCATCTTTATCATCGACATTATCATCAGCATCCTTTCCTAGACCTTGAGTGGCGTCAAGCTTCTCCGAACCAACTACTTCTAAGACATTCACACTTGCCGGTGCAGGGAAATTCAGATTTGTTATCCCATAACACTCGTAACCCTTGGCGTCAAACAATACTATCTCATGTCCGGTCATCCGTATGAGGGCTCTAGCGGTGTTGATAAACGATCTACCCAAAATGATTGGGCATTCAGGATGTTCCTCGATTTCCATTACCACTATGTCTATCTTAAACCGTAATTGCCCCACACCAATAATCATGTTGTTCGAGTCTCCCACCATGATTGTCCTAGTTCCATCCGCTAATCTAACTTGGAGCGGGGTGTTAGTGGGTGTTAAAATGGAATTCCTATCACAAAGGCTTTTAGGAAAGATATTAAGGCTCGAACCGGAATCAATCAAGGCTAAACCTAAGTGGGTTTGTTCTAGGTTACCCCAACCATAAAAGCTCTCGGTCTCGCTTAACTTTTGCATCACCGAGACTGCGTCTTTAATCAATATTTCATCTCAGAGAACAGAGATGACAATAGGGCTCTCCATAGCAGCGCTACCCTCTGACCGAGCCCCTTTACTCGGTCGACCGAGCCCTAATTTTGTCAGTTAAGTCTGCCACGTCTTTATGGTGGGTTTAACCTAGTTGAATTTACTTTCTCAGTAGGTATGGCTACGGCCACGTCGGTCGTCGCTTTTCATTAGCGTATTATTAGGAAATACCAATATAAGACGTCTAGTTCGGCTCATGAACGATCTTTCGGGACTTTCAAAGAAGATCTAGATTAGTTTTGTATTAGGGAATTGTCGACACCTAGTCATACGTAAATCGTGAGATTAACAAGAAACAATACCAAGTAATTGTTAATAGGGACGAGGCTTGAGCGATCTTTTAGGAAGCACGCTAACCATAGGAATGTTGCCTAAGCGAGGTGTACGGTTAATATCGGCATCCTTAGAGTAATGAGCGTGTGAGTTATATGAGATGGAAACCCAAAAGGTGAAGTCACGTAACAATACCACAGTGATCTAGTGATCTAACCGGTGCTAAGTCAAGTTAAGGGGATGACTCCCGTAGCCAATTAAGTATGAATACAGCCAGATTGACAGTTAATGAGTTATTTTATATAAGTTGTCTTGGTCCGAACGATAACGTTGGTAATTGGAAGGTTAATTACGTTTGTGTCTTTTAAGTTTGAGTTTGTTTATCTTATTTTGTCTTTTATGTTGGTCTTAGACTGTTGTCCAATAACGAATTAGGTGAGTTAATTATTTAAACCTAGGGTCCACATTTTGATTCCCTGAGGGATCGACCTTGATTCACCATCGCTATGCTGTGATGTACCTAGTGCTATTGCTAGTATTTGGTGGTCAAGTAAAATAAATTTATAACCTGATTAGACCGCAATCAATGGAAACAGCTTCAGTTTGATGTTGTCCTCTGGAACTCCTACTGGTTTGACAATGCTGATTATTTCCAGGAAATTAATGACATGTACACTAGGATCTTTATTTGGCACTCCATGAAAGGTAGTGTAGTTTGTCACCATTTTTATAGTATTCCGTTTCGGATGAAAAACCTCAGTCGTATTCTCTAGTTGTAAAATTCCTGGCAAAAATTGCTCGAGCGTTGGTAGGGCGTAGCTCTTTAAAGTTCTTCTTTGTGTAGGTATAATAGCTCCTACTCCATTTCTAACTCCATTGGCACTGTATCCTCCATTGACTCAATTATTTTTCCGCCATTACTTCTTTTGGATCTTCCAAAGGTGGAATCTCCTCGTCTTTCTCGCTATGATCTCCTCTATGTGTACTCACATCGTCAGCCAGCCTTTCGATTTGTTCACTTTTTTCACGTATCAATCTCTATTTTTCCTTAGAAAAATTGTTGATCCCAGGTATGAATCTGTCAAATTTGGCTGCTGAACTTCTTGTTGCGTATCTCTACTCACGGAATAAAAGAAGAAAATAGATAGTTAGTTGCGTCGGCTGCTGTTACACTCGCCTAGCAGATAAGGACGATTGTACGTCGATCTCTATCTTAGTCTTTACTCTTGGTGGTGGAGTTGTAGTCTGGAGAAACGTTTAGCAATCCAGCATTGCTGATTCGACCATGGAAGATGAGTACATAGCAGTCACTGAGGCAGCTAAAGAGGCGGTATGGCTTAAGAAGTTTCTTGGTGATTTGGAAATAATCTAATCCCACTTTATTGTGACAACAATGGAGCGGTGTCAAATTCCAAGAAGCCACGGAGTCATAAGAGGTCAAATCATATAGAGAGGAAAAACCACCTGCTCAGAGAGATCGCTCATAGAGGCGACATTTCGATCTTAAATATTGCCTCAGCCGTTAACCTAGATGATCCGTTTACCAAGATGCTGGCATCCAATGTCTTTGATAAGCACGTGGAGGCTTTGGGAGTGAGAGACATGTCTCATCTTCTTTAGAGAAAGTGGGAGAAATATGCTAGTAGATATCTAATAAGGGTGTGCTCTAAAAACAATTGTTGCTTGTCATTACGGGTAAGTGAGATATTGTTAGGTGTAGTGTCCGAAAGACAATTTATGTAATTGTTTTTATATCTCATTAATGACAGGATTGTTTTCATCTTAATATTTTCTTTATTCTCATATGTAATACACCGCTGTAAACCCCAAGTTGTATCATATGTAGCCATATAACTTAGTGTGTTGGCACACGTGAGGATTAAGTTTATGGTGATACAATTGAACTGTTAGTCCGTGGTGAACATAATAAAAGTATAGGGTGTATTGATTAACCAACCATTAATGCACAAAGAACACTTTATGGTGTGACCTCTTATCTGGACCGTCAATATCGGTTATCTAAGTGGGGAATTTATATATGATGTAGTCATAAAGGATTGGACCTATTTAATCTTCATTTCTCATATAATTCCGTGATTGAGTAATCTCATTAAATCAAAAGATGATCTTATATAGAATAACCTTAATCCTGAAGTGATTGTGCACTCCTGCTTGTTTCAAGATTGGGTTTGATGTGTTCATAAATGATTGCAAAAAGGCGCGGTCCAAAACACTTTCTCGTCGGCACTATTCCGGAATGAGTGAGCAGTGTGTTTTTCACAGATACATAATCCATTCCTTCTTGCGGGAAGTTGAAAGATAATCCCCTTATTTGTTGATCCTAGAAACTGATCGATCGACCGAGTTCATATTGGTTATAAACTAATTGGCCACTAGTGTGTTAATGGTAAATAATGATAATATGTAATGAATAAGGTTTACGGAAACATTCCCACATCATTACCGATAGTCTGTGGAGGGTTAGTGTGGGGGGATGAATAAACTTGTCACCAAAAACCTAATCCCCAAAACATAATCTTATACCAGATTTAGTTCAACTCAACCTTGTGTGGAGTTAAGCTAACTTAGCTGTGTATAAGTCAAAACTGACTTATTCTTAACTAAGTTACCGGCAGCGGATCAAATAAGCCTTTGTAAATATGAGTTACCAGTTAATATGCTGACTCAGTTTCTAGTGTTTGTTGAGTATGTGAACTAGATGAGTATAACTATTATGCAGTAAGTAAATAAACAAGAATTATAAAGGTTCCAGGTGGTGTAATCCTGTCATTCCTCTCTTCCCCTGTGATGCGGAGGCCAAATTCACCATGTTCTTGAGGTTTACAGTTACAGGACACAAAGTAAATTCTAGACACTTGATTGTCCTTCACTAATCCCCAGTTTCACAATCTTCCAGCTTTAGTCTTCAACAGGTAGGATGGCTGTTTAAACTAAGATTGATGCACTGGTCCGTAGAGGGTTGAATTGCCTCTTCACCAGCTCATCACAAACACAGTCTCCCTGACTGCACTCAACTATCCTTCACACCTTCATGGTGTTTCATAGTCTAAAACCTTTGATTAAATCAAAGTTGAGACTTGAATCAATAACTATGATTCAATTGTGATTCGAGCTTCTCTTTCTAGATATGTAAGTTATGCACAGCTCTGTATTTCTTCAAATGATTGATCTTGATGTTTCTTTGAATGCTTATGAACACTTCAAGATATTTCTTGACCTTGCAATTAAGTGCTTAGCAGGAATTCTTTTGATTTGCTTTTCCCCCTTAGTAGGATCTTTCTTGACTAGATTAATTCTTAGAATTCCACTCTCTTCTTGTTCTAGAAGAGATATATTTATAGGGGTTTTTCTAACGGTCAGTTCATTTGAATTTGAATCCTTATAGCCGTTAGTGGTCCTGCTTTTCTGTATGTATGTCAGTGTTCTTTTTGACATTCATAACGGTCTGATCCTTCATCATTGTTGCTTATTTCCAGTTCCAAAACTAATTCAATACGACTTGGTCAGTTTCCAGTTTTCAAGAGCAATAACTGAGTTTTTACTCTTCTTCAAAAACTCAGTACTATATCCTTCATCTGATTATTATTGACTTAATCAGAGTACACCTTTTTCAACTGTTCATAGAAGATATCATTGTCCTCATGATTCTTAGTCCAGCATACAAGATCTATAAAGTCAGTTCAAGTCATTACAATCTTGCCTGAAGTTTAACTTTATAGTCTCGACTTAGTCTTCATAAACTGAGTTTGAACCCTCAGTTCTTCAGTCTTCAATAACTGAGTTTGAAACCTCAGTTCTTCTATCTTCTTGATAAGTCAACTGAGTCTGTGTCCCTCAGTGAACTTACCATCTTCAGTTCTTTCATAACCGAGTTTGATCCCTCAGTTACGGTTGAAGTACTCTTGATCAATTTCATTTGGTAACTCAGCTCAATAGATCAGTATCTCAATTTCTCAGTTCTGAGCCTAGAACTATAACAGTGCTTGTCTGATTAACTTATACAACTATCTGACTCTATTAAATCCTATACAATGATTTCTAGACATCTTTTTGCCTTGCACTATAACAACTAGTTATGACACTTCATCAATAGGGCTTAAGAACAATAACTGATTAAGTGATGAATCATCATCAAAACATAAATTTTATTTCCAACAGTTAGTCTTTATGTAATGATTACATCAATGTTGACTTGACTTTCTGAGAATAAGTTATATCTATAATCGATAGAGTTCAGTTTCGGATTTATGGTGGTGTAATTCCAGAATTAATAAGTTTAACAGAAATGTTTTTTCGATGAACATTTTATTTAATTTATTGTAGCTACTAGTTATTGGTCCATGGTCCATGGGGTTGCTCCTATCACGCGAGTGAATTCTCGTATTGTGGAACCTCGAGAAGAAATTAAAATTTTGGTCTATTTATTGAATATGCAAATCTTATTTATTTGCTAAATAATATGTAAAATTGAAAATACATTTTCTATTATTCCTTTGGAATAAATGGCTCCACATGTGAGAAAATTGGGAGAAGAGATTTTCTTGAATTATATCACATATGTAAATAATTATTTGTTTGTTAAATAATTAATGGATATTAAGAGATTGATTTTTTATTGATTATCTCATTTATGGTGATTATCTCTTATTTATGTAAATATCTTTTCCATTGGGAAAAATATAATTTTCTTGTGAAAGGGATAAACTCTCTATTGTCTAGCTATTTCCTATTTAAAGAGAGTTCCCCCCAATACAATACACACACGTAATTTGCGCCACTTACATAGAGAAAGGAGAGAAAAATCGTTTTTAGGTCCTAGTCATTGGGAGAACATATTCAAGGAGGCTCCACTACAGGATCGATGTCCACCAGTCGTCGCTTAGAGATACCATCCAGAAGACTACGGCTTCTCTTCGGTTAGGTAAATCTTCAACCTTCTTGTATTGTACATTAATTTATTATGCAAATCTTGTTGTGGTAAGATCGTAAATGAATTTAATTCGTTGCTTCTGCTATGCATAATCAAGTGTCTGGATCGGTGTTGGGAATCAGGTATGACAATATGAAGAAAAGGGAAAAAATTACCCAGGCAGTTGTAAGCACCCCACTCGCAGTAGCGGTAACCGTAAATTTTTCCGGATCCGGTTTTTCCTTTGTTTCGGATCCTGATTCGGGTTTTTATATAAACATCAGTTCGAAACTCAAAAATCTCATTTCTACCAGATAATGAGAAGAATGCAAGAACATGGGCTAACAAAAAGAAACAAATATCACAACTGTTGTTGAACCAACTGCGCAAGACTGACCTTCTGAAGTTAATGCTCTGGGACGGGCTTCGGGATCCGGGCACAAGACTGACCTTATTTATAGTTCCAAAACTGATTCAATACGACTTAGTGAGTTTCCATTTTTCAAGAGCATTAACTGAGTTTTTACTCTTCTTCAAAAACTCAGTAATCTATCCTTCATCTAATTATTATTGACTTAATCAGAGTACACCTTTTTCAATTGTTCATCTAAGATATCATTGTCCTTATGATTCATAGTCCAGCATACAATATCTATAAAGACAGTTCAAGTCATCACAATCTTGCCTGAAGTCAAACTTTATAGTCTCGACTTAGTATTCATAATCTGAGTTTGAACCCTCAGTTCTTCAGTCCTCAATAACTGAGTTTGAACCCTCAGTTCTTCTACCTTCTAGATAAGCCAACTGAGTCTATGTCCCTCAGCGAACTTACCTTCTTCAGTTCTTTCATAACTGAGTCTGATCCCTCGGTTACGGTTGAAGTACTCTTGATCAAGTTCAATTGGGAACTCAGCTCAAAAGATCAGTATCTCATTTTCTCAGTTCTGAACCTAGAACTATTAGAGTTCTTGTCTGATTAACTTATACAACTATCAGACTCTATTAAATCCTATACAATGATTTCTAGACATCTTTTTGCTTTGCACTATAACAGCTAGTTATGACACTTCATCAATAGGGTTTAAGAACAATAACTGATTAAGTGATGAATCATCATCAAAACATAAATTTTATTTCCAACAGTTAGTCTTTATGTAATGATTATATCAGTGTTGACTTGACTTTCTGAGAATAACTTATATCTATAATCGATAGAGCTCAGTTTCGGATTTTTGGTGGTGTAATTCCAGAATTAATAAGTTGAATAGAAATGTTTTGTTCGATGAACATTTTATTTAATTTATTGTAGCTACTAGTTATTGCTCCTAACACGCGAGTGAATTCTCGTATTGAGGAACCTCGAGAAGAAATTAAAAAGTTGGTATATTTATTGAATATGCAAATATTATTTATTTGCTAAATAATATGTAAAATTGAGAAGACATTTTCTATTATTCCTATGGCATAAATGGCACCACATGTGGGAAAATTGGGAGAAGAGATTTTCTTGAATTATATCACATATATAATTAATTCTTTATTTGTTAAATAATTAATGGATATTAAGAGATTGATTTTCTATTGATTATCTCATTTATGGTGATTATCTCTTATTTATGGTGAATATATTTTCCTTTGGGAAAAATATAATTTTCTTGTGAAAGGGATAAACTCTCTATTGTCTAGCTATTTCCTATTTAAAGAGAGTTCCACCCCCCCTCCAATACAATACACACACGTAATCTGCGCCACTTACATAGAGAAAGGAGAGAAAAATCGGTTCAGGACTTTGTCATTGGGAGAATAAAAACCTCGGGTTTTTCTTGAGCATATTCAAGGAGGCTCCGCTACGGGATCGACGTCCACCAGTCGTCGCATAGAGATACCATCCGGAAGACTACGGCTTCTCTTCAGTTAGGTAAATCTTCAACCTTCTTGTACTATACATTTATTTATTATGCAAATCTTATCATAGTAAGATCGTAAATGATTTTAATTTGTTGCTTCTGCTATGCATAATAAAGTGTCTCGACCGGTGTTGGGAATCAGGTATGACAATATGAAGAAAAGGGAAAAAATTACCTAGGCAGTTGTAAGCACCCCACTCGCAGTAGCGGGGACCGGAAATTTTTCCAGATCCGGTTTTTCCTGTGTTTCGTATCCTGATTCGGGTTTCTATATATCCAGCAGTTCAAAACTCTAAAATCTCATTTCTACCAGATAATAAGAAGAAAGCAAGAACATGGTCTAAGAAAAAGAAAAAAATCACAACTGTAGTTGAACCAACTGCACAAGACTGACCTTGTGATGTTAATGCTCTAGGACGGGCTTCGGGATCCGGGGTAGAAGCATCTAGCAGCCAAAGACCCACGAAGAAAACAAAGACAGTTGCAGAAAGGAGAAATGATTCAGCACAAGATGTCCAAACACCAACCATTCCATTTACTGCTCCTCCCACTGACATACCTCAGGTATCATTTCCTACAATCCCATATGAATATATCATTTATATGGGTTCTTTAGATGAAGATGTGAGATCATTGGCTGATATTATTAAGCAAGTTAATGCTCAATCAACCACAACTCAGCAAGCTGCAGCACGATCTGAACATATTGGTACATAAAGGGATATACTAGTTCCATTTATCGTTGCTTATTTTGGCATCATCAAGAATGAGGAATTTATTAGGTCCCCATAGGGTAGAATTTTTGAAGATACAAAAAGTAGTTGGTTTAATAAGCAAGTATAAGTTTTCTTAGTAGCCTGACATAGAAATTGTATAGTATTAGTCAGACTTTGTTTGTAATTGTTCCTAAAATAAGTTAGTCCATCTCCTCAGACATAATACTATTAAGAAGTGCGATTCCTGATGAATTCAAAACAAATTTGCAACTCATGTAAAGGACAGATGAGCAAACCATCCCGAAAACCAGACGATATAAGATCAGTCTAAAGATGCAACTATACTTTCAATGTGAAAAGATAAATCATAGGGCATGTAGCCATCCAAGTGATCATATATGATGTAACAGCTACAAAATCATACAAGTGGAAAAGATAGCATTATATGCTAAAAGCTACTCTCTAGAAGCTATCAAGGACAGCAACATGAAAAAGCTGAATGGGCCTTTTTGAATAAATGACAGCTTGCTTTAAATGAAGACCACTTATTGTCTCAACGGTAAATCTGTTGGACTTATTTCTGAGTTTTAGTGATGAGTGCCAAACTAGCTGTTATAGTGCAAAAGCAAAAAGATGTCTAGATCAAATGTATAGGTTTATTAGAGTTTGATCTTTGTATAGGTTTGATCAAACAAGCACTGTAATGGTCGGCTGACTTATATCAGCAGACTGGTCTATATCAGTAGGGTAGCTAGGTCAGTAGACTAGTCAGGAACCTGCTGAAGACTGAAGGATGAGGGCTCAAACTCAGTAAAGGAAGGCTAAGGGATCAAACTTAGTAATCAAAGTCAAGGATATGGAATCAGAATTTAAGGAAGTCTGTGATGACCTAAACTAATTACATATACCTTGTGTACAAGGTCTAAGTTCCACAAGTTGAATGGTGATTGGAACTTAGTTATGATCAAAAAGGTGTAATCTAACTTCACAAATAAAAGTTAGATAAAAGAAGTTAGTTGCATTGTGTTTTAAACACAACAACTTATTGTTCAGCAGACTTATGAACCTGCTGATACATATACCTTGATTAATTCAAGATTAAATTGGAAGATTACATGGATAAGGACAACTAACTACCTCTGATTTATCAAACAAATCAATGGTAACAGATTAAAAGGACGTTGGGATGAGTCAGGATTTTATCCAATGGATACAAGTCAATGATTGACAGACTGTACACTGCCAAAAAGGATTCTGACACTGTCTGTCCTATGAATAGTGACAGAAAGCAAGTCAAATGGGACAAAACATGGAACGGGTATATTTGAATTTCAAATACATGTCACAAGGACTCCTACCTATAAAAAGAGGACTTCTAACTCAGAAAAAGTTGATGATTTACAAGAGAAAAAGACAGATAATCCTGAGCTGCATTTTATTATCAAGAAAAGCACCCTGCTGAACTTACTGAGCTTAAGGCTACTGATCCAGAGAAAATATTCAAGTGTATTACGTATTCAAGCTACATCAAGTTTACACACTTGAAGGCGCAAGTCTGCTTGATTATATCATCCTAATCAAGCTCTTTGAATCGAATCATTTACTTGATTCATTCTTTATTTTACAAAGAACCTGCTGAAGACAGTGAAGCACTTTTGTGTGAAAGACTGTTGTTTGTGGTGGAGCTGGGAAGAGGCAATCCTACCCTTCAAGGACCAGTGGAAGACTTTGGAGCAGCAATCCTACATGTTCCTAGTTTTCAGTTTGTGAAGCCATAGTTATTGGTGAAGGACAAGCAACCTTAGGAATCTTTGTAACAGCTACATCAAAGATCTCTAGTGAATTACCTCCAACATCATAGGAGAAGAGTGGAGTGACAGGATTACACCACCTGGAACCACTATAAAATCTGCCTACTTACTTTTTGCACTTACATTCTGCATTTAGCTTATTATACACATCAACCTACGGAATCTAGCAACTGAACTCACTCACATACACTACTGAGTATCTAATACTTAGTATCATATTTAACAACAAGTAATAAGGCTTAATTTTTTATATAATTCCGCTGCACAAATTCAGTAAACTCAACTGTCGGTGAGACTCACGTGTATCAAAGAGAGCTGCGAGGTGTCGCAGACTTACGAGGTATCGCAGGTCTTTGAAGTTCTTGAGTTTGTTAACTCCAAAAGTTTTAAGTGTTAAGTTTATTCATCCCCTCTAAACTTAACCAAAGCCTTTTCAAGGGACCAACAATTGGTATCGGAGCAAAGGCTTACGCTCAAGTAATCCTACTTGTTGTGCTTGTGAAAATACTTTGAAAACTTTTTCAAATCACTGATTTTCAAAGACTTGCATCATGGATAACAACCAGTATGCTAGAACTATGCTGATGTGTTCTCTAGATAGATTTGATGAATATAAATGTTGAATGCAGGCTTACCTTGCTGCAACTCATGATGAAATGATGGATGTGCTGACAGATGGACCACTGGAGATTACAAAGGCAATAACAGTGGGTGAAGAGACACAGTACATTCCAAAGCCAAAAAGAGAACTGAATGCTGAAGATAGAAAGAGAGCAAACCTCAACAATATTTCTATTGATATCATTTATAGAACCTTGGATAGAAATATGTACATGAAGGTTAAAGATTGCAAAACTGCAAAGGAACTTTGGGACAATATACAGTTGATCCGTGAAGGCACTGATGCAATCAAGAAGATTAAATTCAGTGTGGCCAAAAAGAGGTTTCAAAAGTTCAAAATGTTACCAAATGAAACCATTGAGCAAATGGAATCACGATTCAATGCTATCCTAGATGAACTTACCCTACTTAGTGTAAGCTATTCAAAAGAAGAAATAAACTCAAAAATCTTGGAAGCATTACCTGACAAAGAAGTTTGGGAGATGAAAGTCACTGCAATAGAAGAAATGAGAAAACTACATGAAGAGGATACCTTCAAATTATTCTCAGATCTTAAAGCTTATGAATTCAGAGAGATTGGTTCCTACCACTGAAAAAGAGGAACCAAAGACAACTGCATTGCCTGCTAAACATCAAGAAGAAACTTCAGGAGCTCAAGATGATCTGCTGGATGAAATGCAAGAGCAAATTTCCTTACTGAGCAAGAAAATCAGGATGATGAAATCTAGAAAGGGTAATCCAAGGAATTTCACTAAGAAATTCAGTGAAAAGAAGAAGGATGATTCCAGAAAAGACAATGATTACTTGTGCTTTCAATGCAAGAAACCAGGACACTTCAAACCTGACTGTCCTAAGTTAAAACAAAGTAAGGAACATGATTATCTTTGCTTCAACTGCAAAAAGTCTGGACATTTCAGACCTGATTGTCCAGACCTACTGAAGACCAAGAGTCAACAAAGAAGACATGGCATGAAGGCTATGGTTGCTGAAGATGAATCAGGTTATAAAGTGGAATCTGAAAAATGAAATGAATCAGATGACACAGCTCTTATTGCTGATATGGAAGACTATGCATTAATGGCTAATATGGATGAAAAAGAGAAGGTAAACAATATTGTATCAATTAACACTCCTGCTGGAAGTGATTGTGAATCAACTTGTGGTTCAAATCCTAGAAACTCTTACAATGAAGAAGCTTTGGATGCCATCCTCAATCAACTGAGGATAATACAATCTGGTTATGAGATTGTGAAGGCTTAAAAAGAAGCACTTCAAGTAGAAGTTGAAAGATTGAATGCTGAATTAAGGGTACTCAAAGGTAAGGAAAAAGATGTTGGACAGAATTAGTATAAGCCTGCTAAACATCCAGTAGCCTCTGAATCTGCTGAACCATATTGTTCCTCTACTGCATACAAATCTGGAAAGCCTTATGGTGATAGAACAGGGCTTGGATTTGGAACTCAACAATCCATAAAGAGTGGATCCAGAAAGGTTACTGAACGTAGTACCAGAATTGGTCCAAAGTTTGTACCTGCACAAGATCCAACTCCCAGTAAGGTTGCTGAGATAGTAAAACCTACTGAGAATGCTTCAAGGAAGCAAAATCAGAAGTCAAAGAAGTCAATAGCTCCTAATAAAAAGAATAAATCCAAAAGTAGGACTGTTGTGCCTTCTAGACCTGCTGATAGCAGACCATCTACCAAGTCTGCTGGACCACAAAAAGGAAAGAACCAGAAATATTCCAAGGATAAGAATCCTAAACCCAAAAATGTAATCATTCTAGGGATACTTATCTCAGAGGGAAAGGTAGACTATTCCCTACTGATGATGACTGGAATATTCTTGCATCTAATGCTAGAAACAGCAAGTATAAGCATGCTTCTAGGGTAAAACCTAAGCAATGGAATCAGCAAAGGACTCAGCAGAGGGCTTATACAAGACCTCATCAGGGACCTCAACAGACTTCATACTACAGGGCTGTTCCGAACAGACAGCAAACAAATGGTTATGCTAATGCTTCTAACAACAAAAATCACTTCAAACAGCATTATAAACCAAAAGGCCAGAAAACATATGTTAATCCTACACAACCAACTGTTAGAACTTATGGATGTGTGGAATACATGTATGAACCAAAGTATGACACTTTTCAAAGAATACCTTATGGAAATTTGCCAAGGGTCATGCTTACCACTGACCATTATGGACACAAACAGGTTTGGGTACCTAAAATGTACTAACTTTGTTTTGTAGGGTGTCTGGTACTTTGATAGTGGATGTTCCAGACATATGACAAAGAATAAGCACTGTTTGTCAAATTTTGTGACAAAGGATGGTCCAAGGGTGAATTTTGGCAACAAAAATACACCTGGTTACACAAGAGGATATGGCACACTTGTGAGGAATGGACTTACAATCAAGAATGTTGCATATGTGGAATGACTGGACTACAACTTGCTGAGCACTGGACAATTCTGTGACATGGGATACAAGGTCACTTTTGACAAAAACAACTGTATTGTCATTAGTGAAAGAGGTGATCAAGTTGTACTGGCTGGTAGAAGACAACAAAACATGTATGTTGTATATTGGTCTACTGCAGTTCAATCAGTTGGTGAAGAAGAAACTGGTGATTGGTTTACCTGAGATCACATTCAAGAAAGATACTATATGTGATGCATGTCAGCAAGGTAAACAGACAAAGTCAAGCTTCAAGTCAAAGACTAAGCAATCAACTAATAGAGTCTTGGAGCTGATGCATATGGATCTATTTGGACCAGTTACACCAACAAGTGTTACAGGAAAGAAATACACCTTAGTGGTTGTGGATGATTATTCAAGGTACACTTGGGTGGTATTTATGAACAAGAAAAGTGAAACACTTCAAAAGATTCCTGAACTTTTGAAGATGTTGCAAAATGATAAAAGTTTGTCAGTAGTAAAGTTAAGATCAGACAAGGGTACTGAGTTTCTAAATAAAGTTATAAGAGAATACTGTGAACAGAATGGTGGACTAAATCAACTTGCTGCTGCGGGTACACCTCAGCAAAATGGGGTTGCTGAAAGAAGAAACAGGACTTTGAAAGAAGCAGGAAGGACAATGATTTGTGAAGCATTGCTACCTGAGAGATATTGGGTTGAAGCAGTTAATACAACATGCTATACACAAAACAGAACCACAGTGTACATGAAGCTGCTGAAGACACCTTATGAAATTTGGAATGGAAGAAAACCTAATATCTCTTATTTCCATCCATTTGGAAGCAAGTGTTTTATCTTGAATCATAAGGAACATTTGAAGACATTTCAACCTAAATCAGATGAAGGAATTTTCTTGGGATATTCTTCAGTCAGCAAGGCATTCAGGGTACTGAACAAAAGATCACTGAAACATGAAGAAACAATACATGTTGTGATTGATGAACCTAAGTTCACTGGCATGGAAGATGAAGCATTTGACCCTGCTGAGAACCTCCAAGTCACTGATCTAGATTGTATTGAAGTCTTGGAAAGATTTAATGACTTAAAAGTTTCTGATTCTGCCCCTGTTGAACATCCTGCTGGTGATACTACTGATGCAACAACTGAAGCAATTCAAGGATCTGCTGAACCTCCTATTGAAGAAGCAACAGCAGACCCTACTGAAGATGAGGTTCCTGAGAATCAATCTAACCATAATCCACAATGGTTAAGGAATCACTCTGCTGAACAAGTTATTGGCAATGTACAGCAAGGTGTGAGGACAAGAAGACAATTAGAAGCAATGTTTACTTGTTTTCTATCACAAATGGAACCTAAAGTTGTTGAAGAAGCAATATCAGATCCAGATTGGATAATTGCTATGCAAAAAGAATTAAATGAATTTGAAAGAAATCAAGTTTGGACACTAGTTGAAAGGCCAAGTCATGCAAATATCATTGGTACAAAATGGGTATATAGAAACAAACTGGATGAATCTGGTACCATTGTGAGGAATAAGGCCAGACTAGTTGCGAAAGGCTATTCTCAAGCTGAAGGAATAGATTTTGATGAAACTTATGCACCTGTTGCAAGATTGGAGCCTATCAGATTATTCTTGGCACATGCTGCATATAAAAACTTCAAGGTATATAAAATGGATGTCAAGAGTGCATTTTTGAATGGCATTCTAGAGGAGGAAGTGTATGTTTAGCAACCTCCTGGATTTGAAGTTAAAGATCAAGAAGATAAAGTGTATAGAGTCAACAAGGCACTTTATGGTTTGAAACAAGCACCAAGAGCATGGTATGAGACTCTATCTCAATTCTTGGTGGACAATAGTTTTACAAAAGGCACCATTAATAAGACTATTTTCAGAATCAATGAGAAGGACATCACCCTGCTGGTACAGATTTATGTTGATGACATAATCTTTGGTTCTGAAAATGAATTGCTATGTGAAAAGTTTGCAAATCTAATGAAGAGCAAATTCCAAATGAGTATGATGGGAGAAATGAACTACTTTTTGGGATTGCAAGTTAAACAGATGAAGGATGGAATCTTCATTCATCAAACCAAGTACACCAAGGAGCTGCTGAAGAAGTTTGGTATGGAAAATAGCACCAAGATATCAACTCCTATGAGTACAAATATCAGATTGGATGAAGATAAGGAAGGCAAAGATGTTGATCAGACTTTATACAGAAGGATGATAGGCAGTCTGCTGTATCTCACTGCCAGCAGACCTGATATATCCTTTGTTGTAGATGTTTGTGCAAGATTTCAATCTAAACCTAAAGAAAGTCATTTAGGTGCGGTCAAAAGAGTTCTCAAGTATCTAAATGAGACTTTGAGAGTAGGGATATGGTATTCCAAGGATGGAAGATTCAAAGTTATATCCTACTCAGATTCTGATTATGCTAGATGCAAGATTGATAGAAAAAGCACCACAGGAACCTGTCAGTTTATGGGAAATAGACTGGTCTCCTGGTTTAGCAAGAAAAAGAATTCTACATCAACTTCCACTGCTGAAGCTGAATATATTGCTGCTGGAAGTTGTTGTGCACAAGTACTTTGGCTAAGACAACAATTAAAGGATTATGGAATTGAAGAAAGAGAAATTCCAATTATGTGTGACAACACAAGTGCAATAGCAATCACAGAAAATCCTGTTTTGCATTCAAGAACCAAGCATATTGATGTGAGACATCATTTTATAAGAGATCATGTTGAGAAGAAAGATGTGGTAGTTCTCTACATCCCTACTGAAGATCAACTTGTTGATATTTTCACCAAACCACTGGATAGTGAAAGATTTGCTAAACTAAGGACTGAACATGGAATTATTAAAGTTGACTGATAATCAGCAATGTACTGGAATTCACCAAGGGGATTAGTCTTTGCTATGTTGGGTGAGCACACTTAGCAGATTAGTCATTGGTATCAACAATTCCATGTACCAATGTTTGGACAATTGAGCAGATGAGGTTGCCAAGTGGACTTGTCTTTGTCATGCTGGGTGAGCTCACTTGACAGATCAGTCATTGGTATTAAACTTCATTTTGTATTATCAATTGAACAAAACAAGAAGGAATTAAAGATCAGCAGAGTTACTCACAAAGAATTTCTTGAGCCAACCTCGCCGATGACAAGGTCTCTTTGAAGAATACGTTATTCAGTCAAACTTACTAAAGTCAAAAAGCAGATTGGCGGGATATTTATTCTATCCTTTATAACAACAGTTACACGATCCAACGGTTACAAATGTTATGGAGAAGTATTGGGCCACGTGTCAAGTTAGCAATCACTCAAATTAATCATGGTTAAATGCACAGTACGTGCTCTGACAATTTCAACTGCATTTGCCTATATATACACAGACTATCACACAGAGGCTACTACAAAAATCTCAGATTGATTTTCTCTGTATTTACACTGTGTGAACGCAGATTTACAAGTCATCTTCTTCATCTCTTTCTTAAAACAATGGCAGAAAAAGATGATGTTCAAATCAGAACAAGCCAAAGTGTTAGAGGCTTTGTTGTTGATGCTAATCAAACTGAACTAGCCATCAACATTGGTCGAAGAATAAGGAGATATGAAGGCTTGGAGAACGTACTGAATATAAGATTGGAAACAATCTCTTATACAAATGTTGTCAATTTCTGGAGAAACATTGTAGTAAGAGAAGGAAGAGAAGCATTTACCACCATTGTAAATGCACATGAGATTGAAGTTTACTCAAACCTATTGAGGGAAGTGTTTGGTTTTGCAGAAGTAATAGATGCTCCTGTAAATCTTGAGGAAATGGGATTGTCAAGGATTGATTTTGTTGACAAAATCAAAACCAATGAAGCCATCAAATCATTTCCAGGCATCAATGTGAAACACATTGGATTTGAGTACAACCTGCTGAGCAAAATCATTGCTAAGAATATCTTAGGCCTCGTTGGAAGCATTGACACTCTATCAGGACCCAAAATAGAACTTCTGATGATTATTTGCAGAAGTATAAAGTTTGATTGGGCTGGATATTTCATTCATTACATGAAGAAGGTTGCCAAGGAAGAGAGAGAAGGAAAAAGGAAATCCAAGGCCTTACCCTGAGGATTAATGGTTCAGGCCCTACTGAATCATTCGGAAATTGTTGATGTTGCACCTGAGAAGATAAAACAATCCAGATACAAGAAAGAGATTGACTATCCTATCCCTGGTCTGGATGATGATGAAGAAGTGGATAATGAGGCCACTGAGAGTGATGGAGATGATGAAGGAGATGGTGATGCTGGTGGTGAGCAGGTCAAGAAAGTTGTTAAGACTGCTGCACCAAAGAAGACTACTAAAAAGAGAAAGGCTACTGATACAAGAAAGATAACAGAGATGTTAAAGCCTAAGAGGACAAGGAAGCAAACAACAGAGACTGCTGAGTCCACTGAGGGACCAGTAGAGATTGAGGTTACTGATCCTATTGTTGCAAAGAAAAAGACTGTTGCTGAAATTTTAAAGGAGCAACAGAAAGAAGCAAGTAGAAAAAGGAAAGTTATTGATATAGAAGATGATCCACTTTCCAAAAGAATGAAAGAGATTTCCAAAAAGAAGAAACATGGCAAAGGCAAGAAATTGAAAATTTTGGAAAGTTTGAGAGAACAAGAAGAAGTAGAAGCAGTAGGAGAGGCTATTGATGCTGAACCATTAACAATTATAAAGCCTACTAAGGATGTAGAGGTTGTTTCTGAGCAACCTCTTTGGAGAGTCACAGTGATCTCTCATGCACTGAGCCCTCTTGTTGAAGTTAGAGAATCCTCACCTGCTAAGGCTGCTGAGCCTACTAAAAGTGCACAGGTTGTTGTTGAGCAATCTGTTGGAGAAACACAGCAGATCTCATCGACCTGGGCTCTTTGTGGAATCTATTGAAGAACCACAACAAACCACTGAGGCTACACCTGCTGTGGAAATGGAAACACTTGTACAAGACCCTGCAAATCCTGCAATAGTTCAGGGGGAAGAGCAGTCTGCTGCTAACCCTGCTGATGAGCATATAAGTCTGGGGGAACCAAGTGTTATACAGATGGAGGTAGTACGACTAATATCCAACCTGAGCAACCTACTGACCTAGAAACAACATTGCAAGTGAAACTCTCAACTTGTCGATTGCGACCTTTGGAGGTCAGCAAGGTCTTGAATCTGCCCCGTAAAGCCAACTATGCCATATGAGAAGGCACCTAAGAAGGGCAAAGTAGATCCTAACCGAGAAAAGTGCAAAAATATTTCCAATGGAAGTTTGGATTCTACAAGAAACAGAAACCAGCTGCTGATCCAATGAGTGGATTTGAAGGATGGGCATTTGATCAGCTGGGTGTGGACAGCCTATTGGATTTAATAGATACAACCATGCTACAATCTAGGCTAATGGATCTGTTGGATGAAGGAAAGAAAAGTGGAGAAATTATGTTCTGAGATCCAAAGTACACACCTGACAGTGATTCATCTGATTCTGATGATGATCCCCACATGTTCCCTGGGGAGACCAGTGGAGTGGCTAGAGGAACAACTGATGAAGCCACTGGTCAAGGATCTACTGATGGTGCAGAAGATAAACCTACTGATGCTGGTAAGTCTGCTGAAGATCAGCAGAATGAAGTTTTGGATGATGAAAGGGTCACTGATCATATTGATCCAAGTGTCAGTTCTGAGGATTCTGTTCAATATCAATACTGGATTGACACTGAGGACACCTTAACCAAAATTGCAAATTATCTACAAATAATTGATGATATTGGGAATTTTCAAAATGAAAACATGGATATATTCCCTGATCAAGTTGTTGTGGCATAAGTTGTACCAGAACAAAGAACTGAAGAGGAGGTACAAGTTCTTTGGGCTACAAAAAGACACATGGACACAAAGTTGGAATAGAGGTGCAGTTTCTTGAGTTACAAACAAAGACTCTAGACAAAGGTTGGAACCAGATTTGGGTTTGGAGGAAACCCTTGCTGTTGTTGAAGAGGCTGTTGTAGTGGAGCCTACTGAAGGAGACAAGGTCACTGAAGGGAAAGATAGTCAACAGACTGCTGTAATTGATGAGGAGGAGCAGCTGCTGGACTATGACTTCAGTGATGAAGAATATCAAATAAATGAGGAAGGATCTACTGATGATGAACCAGTGATTGAAGAACTGCTATTGATCCTATCTTGGAGGAGTACCAAGGACCTCACCCTGCTGGAAGGGATATGAGTTATGCTATGGTGATCAGCAATCAGAGGCAACAATATAATGTAGAAGAGCCTACTGATGGAGCTACTGATGGAAGAATGGCTGGTGGAGTGCCAGTAGAGGTTTTGAATGTTGGAAAGGTGTCCTAAACCCAATCGGGTTGGACCGGATCCGACCGGGTCGGGTCATTTACAGTCTATTTAGTTCATGTAATAACTTTATTATGATTAATAAAAGCACTTATGTTATTATATATTGTTTATCTTCATATTATTTGTTGTGTATATATAGTAACGTCCCTAGTATCAATATGTGATAGAGAAACCATGATAGTGATTATGGTTGATGAGATCTCTAATCACTATAACAAGGTTGGTACTTAAATGTCTCTAGTCTTATGTATTATCCAAAGGGACATTGATAGTATAATCAGACTAGCACGTATTGGATGTCTTCTATCTTTTAGAAGGTAGGGATAGATCTCGTCTATCGAAGTGTAGAGACACTTGGATTGTACGTGGACGTGTATTAGAGAATGCGTACGTTAGACTGACCCACTTACATTAAGTGTCACACTATGTGGCGGTTGTGTAATTATCCTTTTGACCGGAGTCTTCATGGCATCACGGTGTGGATTGTCATGCTTTGACACTATTGAGATTTCTCCTAACCACGGTCATGCGGTAGTGATTGGGTATGATATTGAAGCATGCGGAGTATACATGATTGGTCGTCCGGGAATCGCATATCCTATGATTGGGATCGAATATCCGAAATGGCCTTCTTATAAGGAATGTCTAGCTCTCGAGAATCTTTGCAAAGTGGGAGTAAATGTGTTATTCTGAGAGAGCATGATATCCAGATTATAAGATACGATCGTTAATGTATTGACACTTCAGATATGATCGTATGGATATTGTTACAGCGATAGGATTGTAAGTTACACGGTAACTGCTTCACATGAAAGGTAGTAGTCATTGCTTTTGACTCTTCCGATGATTGGGGGTCACGGTGTGTTGCTAGACGCTATCCCGTGATCGTTAGGCACGAAGGGCATTTTAGTAAATTTCACTTTGTGTGTACGGCCAACACATTCGGAAGCCTATCGGGTCACACACATATGAACATCGAGTCGGATTAAAATGCGGTTATGGTTGATAACCAAATCTGGAAAGTTTATCTCTAGACTATAAAGGTTATAGTTGTAAATTAATATGGTGGTATTTATTTTTTATGAATAAATAAAATACAAGATATTAATTATATACAAATTATGTTAATTAAAGAATATTCCGGAAGTCAATCTTTTGGGATATGGGGCGGCACTTTTAAGTGTATAAGATACACTTGGATTGTGCACTTTAATTAATGAGATTGCCATAATATTAATATAAGATATTAATTGATTTTGAAAAATAGATTTATGGTAATAAGATAATTATAATCAATATATGATATTGGCAAAATAAATTATAATTAAAGAGATAAATCAATCTAGTTGATTTTCCTTATTTTATTGGAAAAAGGTTTTTTTCTCCTACACACTAATGGGGCGCCTCTTATCACTATAAATAAGAGGTGGGTGTCAAGCTCTTTAGCACATCACAATTGCAAGAGTTCATAATTCTTGTGTAAAATAGAGAGCCTTCCATAGTGAGTTTGTAAGGTAAGAAAAGGTCCGATCTAGCAGCCGGAGTTTTTCCGATAGCAATCCAAGGAGGATTCCGGCGAGGGGTTCGTGTGGATTAGCGATAGAGGCCGGACGCGTGGACGGCTTGCGCATTGAACTACTCTCCGTTGGCGGTCAAAGCGACGATCTTAGATCATCTAAGGTATAACCGTCAAACTACTTAACGTGTTTATTGCATTAAACGAAGAACGATCTAGAAAAGGAAATCAAATTTTAAATTCCGCTGCGTTAAACTAGTGATTTCCCAACAGTGGTATCGGAGCCAGGCTTCGAGCTTAAGCAATAAGCATAATTTAAATGCGTAGTATTTAATCAATAGAAGCAAGATTTAAATCACGAACGTTAAAACAAAAAAATAAATAAATAAATAAATTGGGTTTATGGGGGTCGGCCGACTGGCGGCGCCCCCATCCCTCGGCGGCGGTGGTCTTCGGGCTGCCGTCCGTCGGCTCTCTTCTTCCAATGGGGGAGATCAACCCTATTCTTTTTGTGATATTTTATTGTGCATAGATATCTCGTTTGTTTAATTGTGTCATATGGCCAACCAATGGTTCAAATAGTTTAGACCATTGGGAAACCATATGGCATGTTGGCCTTTCCAAATATTGATTTGGAATAGGCCTAGGCCCTTTTCAAATATTTGATTTGTAAAAGGCCTAGGCCTATGCTACTTGCAAAATTTTGATTTTGGAAAGTGGCCGGGCCTAAACCAAAATTATTTGGCCTTTCCAAATATTTGATTTGGAATAGGCCTAGGCCCTTTTCAAATATTTGATTTGTAAAAGGCCTAGGCCTAGGCCACTTCCAAAATTTTTATTTTGGAAAGTGGACATGCCTAGACTAAAATAATTTGGCCTTTCCAAATATTTGATTTGGAATAGGCCTAGGCCCTTTTCAAATATTTGATTTGTAAAAGGCCTAGGCCTAGGCCACTTCCAAAATTTTGATTTTGGAAAGTGGCCAGTCCTAAGCTAAATTTACTTTCGGAAAGGAAACAAATAGGAGACTTTTAATTTTATTTTGAATAGTTCAAATTTAATTAAAATTAAATGTTAATTTTAATTTTCGATTAAGTCATATAATTAATTAAAAGTTATTTAATTATTTGACGTGATAAAATAAAGACGCATGAGTAGTTAAAATTAGAATTTAATCTTTTTCATAAGATAAAAATTGTATGGATTAGATGTGTAGATATAATGTGATTATATGGACCCCGATTGATCATGGACTTGATCAATAGGATAGATGAGAATGTTTTCTTTATGTTGGTTTTTGAAAAATTGTCCTAGCCCGTTATGAAGAACGTGACCTAGTTTACTTTTTGCAATTATCCCATTCCTTGAGCTCCCCCGTGTGCGGCAGGTGTAATTATTTATTATGTAACAAGAATGGAGCAAGAAGTTGAAGACCAAGGAGAGATAAAGAACCCATTGGCATACAGCAATAAAGATCCTATTGGCGGTTGCAGATACCCTTAGTTTGTGACCCGCGGTTTCGTCAGTTTGTATTCGAAACCGCACCTAGGAAAGTCCATGATCATACCGGTTATTTTATGCGCGGAATGTTGTGTATGTTTTACTTTATATGATATCGTAGTAATATGCACATAGTAGATGAGACAATAATTAAACCAAATTAATTAAGTGAATTAATTTAAAATTATTCCCATGCCAAAAATCGAGCCAAAATTGTCTCCCGATATTATAATGACGGTGAAGAGCCTTTGTTTGGATCCAACTGATCGACCACCGTCGGGAGTTGACCTACCACGGGTATATCGTTATTATCGAGATATGATCGTCACGAGATCTCATGAATATCGGGTTATGACTCGACTAAAGTCTTTCGGTGATTGGCCACCGTCAGGACCGTCTGACTTTAGAGACAAGGGGTTGACTGCCACATAGAGATGAGGACTGTCAAAGAGTTGATTGATCAACCACCGGAGTCGCATATGATGCGACTGGTAGGAGTACCTACCTTTCGAAATTGCCGAGATTGATCGACCACCGTCGGGGATTAAGGCAACTAGATTGGATCCCAGCCACTAAAGAATCAATCAAATTCTTGAAAGCCAATTGGGAATAGTTGGCTAGTGGGAGTAAAACCTTAGGAGATTTTTAAGTGCAGATTTAGGGTTTTACATACATGAATTTTAGTTATTCTATCTTTATTTATTGTTGTAGAAAAATGTCGAACAAATTGAACCTTCGTTTTATCATTAAAAACAAGCTTGACGAGACAAATTTTCTCGATTGGGAAAGAAACCTCAAAATCGTTTTGAGGCACGAGAAGATTGGCTATGTCTTAGGCGAGGCCCTACCGGAAAAGCCGAGGGTTGGTGCAGATGTTGTCGAGAAGTATAACAAGCCTTTATTCGACAAGATCGATGCTACATGTATCATGCTTGCTTCCATGACACCTGAACTGCAGAAACAACATAAGTCTATGGACGCCTACTCTATCATGGTCCCACTGGAAGGAACTTTATGCTTCTCGCCTCATGACTTTGAGAGGTACGAGGTCTCGAAGGCCCTGTTTAGTTGTAAGATGGCATCTGGGACTGCTGTAGGGTCACACGTGCTTAAGATGATCGGGTACATAGAGAGGCTTGGGAAGCTGGGCCACAAGTTGGAACGAGAGTTGAGTATTGACTTAATTCTGCAATCTCTACCTGATTCATTCTTGCAGTTCGTGATGAATTTTCACATGAACAAGATAGATTGCTCCCTTGCAGAGTTACTGAACATGTTAAAGACTGCTGAGGGCACTGTAGGGAAGGGAAAGCAAGTGTTGCTGGTCACTTCAAACAAGGGCAAGGCTAAAGCCCATAAAAAGTCCAAGGATACGAAGGCTACACCTAAGCCAACGCCTAAGATAGCAAAAGACAAATCCAAGGATGCTTGCTTCCATTGCGGTGAGACCGGACATTGGAGGAGAAACTGCAAAGGCTTCTTGAGTACCAAGAAGAAGCATTCTGATGCTTCGACTTCAGGTATATTTATGATTGAGATCAACATTATTTCTTCTAAGTCTAACCACTTTGGGTATTAGATCATCTGGATGTGGTTCTCATATTTGTCTGAATATGCAGGCACTAAGAAGAACTAGAGATCCGAGGAAAGGAGAGGTGGACCTACGCGTTGGAAATGGAGCAAGTGTTCTTTGCTGTTTGGCCGTAGGAGTTTATTTTCTTTCATTGCCCAGTGGGCTAGTACTAGAACTCAATCACTGTTATTTTGTTCCTGGTCTTACGAAGAGCATTATTTCTATTTCTGCATTAGATGTTGATGGATTTTCATTTACGTTTGAGAATAAATGTTGTTCTTTTCACGTGATGGAATCTTTTATGTAATCTTGGCATACTTAGCAATGGTCTCTACATATTAGATATGAATGTTGACGTACTTAATATAAATAACAAGAAAGCTAAAACAAATGACTTGAATGAATCCTAGTTATGGCATTGTAGACTTGGTCATATAAATAAGAATCGCATTTCCAAACTCCATAAAGATGGAATGTTGGATCAATTCGATTACTTAATCGCTTGATACATGCGAAGCTTGTTTACATGGCAAGATGACAAAGTCACCTTTTAGTGGCAAAGGGATAAGATCCAATGAATTGCTTGAGCTCATACATACTGATGTATGTGGCCCAATGTCAATTCAAGCCAAGGGAGGATACTCTTATTTTATCACTTTCACTGATGACCGTTCTCGTTAGGGTTATATATACTTAATGAAGTATAAGTCCAAGCCTTTGAAAAGTTCAAGGAATTCGAAGTGAAGTGGAGAAACAACTAGGTAAAGAAATCAAAACACTTCGATCCGATCGAGGTGGAGAATACCTAGATGGAGAGTTTCAAGATTATTTGAAGGAGAATGGGATTCTACCTGAATGGACCCCTCCCGGGACGCCACAGATGAATGGCGTGTCTGAGAGGAGGAACCGCACCTTGTTAGACATGGTACAATCCATGATGAGCTACGCAGTTCTTCCAAAATCGTTTTGGGGGTATGCTCTTGAAACCGCATCATATACACTGAACCGAGTTCCATCAAAGACGGTTGAGTCCACTCCCTATGAAGTGTTCAAAGGGAAGAAACCAACACTAGGTTACATGAAGCCTTGGGGATGTCCCGTTTATTTGAAACGGACTATGCTCGACAAATTGGAACCTAGATCGACAAATGTCTATTTGTGGGTTATCCTAGAAACCAAAGGTACCAATTTTACCACCCCGAGGAACAAAAGGTGTTTGTTGCCAGGATCGGCCACTTTCAGAGAAAGAGTTTATTCGGATAGGGTCGGGTGGGAGTAAAATTGATCTTGAAGAAATTGAGAACCATTTACGGACAACGATCCGTTGATGGAAGTAGAGGATACACCACATATAAATGTGGCGCCACCCTCTACCGTAGACACACTAGCACCTCAAAGATCCACCAGGGAACGCCGTGAACCCGAAAGGTACACTGGCATGTATATCATGGAAGATGAGGACCCTAGAACTTATGAGGAAGTGCTATTAAGGCATGACAAAGAGAAATGGCTGGAAGCCATGAATTCTGAAATGGAATCCATGAAAGACAACCAAGTTTGGAACTTAGTTGATCCACCTGAGGGAATAGTTCCCATAGGGTGCAAATGGGTCTTTAAGAGAAAGACCGACATGGACGGTAACGTGACTACCTACACGGCTAGGTTAGTGGCAAAAGGATATAAGCAAAGACAAGGAGTTGACTATGACGAAACCTTTTCGCCTGTTGCCATGTTAAAATCCATTAGAATTTTGCTCGCTATTGCAGCATACCATGATTATGAAATCTGGCAGATGGATGTGAAAACAGCTTTCCTTAACGGGAACCTGTCTGAGGAAGTGTATATGACACAGCCTGAGGGTTTCACAACCAATGACGCCAGGATGGTGTGTAAAGCGCAAAGATCCATTTATGGGTCAAAGCAATCTTTCGAGGAGTTGGAATCTTCGCTTTGATGAGATAATCAAACAGTTTGATTTCATCAAGAACGAAGATGAGCCCTGTGTTTACAAGAAGGTTAGTGGGAGTGCCATTGTGTTCTTAGTGCTTTATGTAGATGACATATTGCTCATAGGGAATGATGTGCCTATGTTACAATCAGTCAAAGCTTGGTTATCCAAGAACTTCTCAATGAAGGACTTGGGTGATGCAGCCTATATTCTAGGAATAAAGATCTATAGAGATAGATCTAAAAGGTTGCTTGGTCTGTCACAGTCCACCTACATAGACAAGATGCTGAAGAGATTCAGCATGGAGCAGTCCAAGAAAGGATTGCTGCCCATGTCACATGGGGTCTACCTGTCAAAGGGAATGAGTCCTAAGACAGAGGAGGAAAGGGCACAAATGAGTAAAGTCCCTTATGCTTTGGCAATCGGGTCTATCATGTATGCCATGCTATGCACAAGACCGGATGTCTCACCGCACCTCTTAGTATGACTAGTAGGTACCAGTCCAATCCAGGTGAGGGTCACTGGATTGCTGTCAAGAATATCCTTAAGTACATGAGACGTACTAGGGATATGTTCCTGGTTTTCGGGAACGATGATTTAGTATTACGAGGTTACATAGATGCCAGTTTCCAAAATGACAAGGACGACTTCAAGTCGCAATCTGGATTTGTTTTCACGCTTAATGGCGGAGCAGTGAGCTGGAAGAGTTCCAAGCGAGGAGACTACTACGGACTCTACAACGGAAGCCGAATACATAGCGACCTCGGAGGCGGCGAAGGAAGCGATTTGGATGAAGAAGTTCATTCATCGAACTTGGTGTGGTTCCTCCATTGAAGGTCCAAAGTGCCTGCATCTTGTGATAATAATGGAGCGATATCTCAGTCAAAGGAACCAAGGTCTCATCAAAAGTCCAAACATGTGCTACGGCGCTATCACTTGATTAGAGAGATAATAGATAGAGGAGATGTAAAGATAGAGAAAGTCCACACGGATGATAACATAGCTGATCCGTTAACCAAGGCATTGTCTCATGCTAAGCATGAGAAACATGTTCACTTGCACGGGCTTAGGCATATGGGTGATTGGCTTTAGGACAAGTGGGAGATTGTTGAAAGGTGTCCTAAACCCAATGGGGTTGGACCGGATCCGACCGGGTCAGTCATTTCTGATCTATTTAGTTCATGTAATAACTTTATTATGATTAATAAAAGCACTTATGTTATTATATATTGTTTATCTTCATATTATTTGTTGTGTATATATAGTAACGTCCCTAGTATCAATCTGTGATAGTGATTATGGTTGATGAGATCTCTAATCACTATAACAAGGTTGGTACTTAAATGTCTCTAGTCTTATGTATTATCAAATGGGACATTGATAGTATAATCAGACTAGCACGTATTGGATGTCTTCTATCTTTTAGAAGGTAGGGATAGATCTCGTCTATCGAAGTGTAGAGACACTTGGACTGTATGTGGACGTGTATTAGAGAATCGCGACGTTAGTGACCCACTTACATTAAGTGTCACACTATGTGGCGGTTGAGTAATTATCCTTTTGACCGGAGTCTTCATGGCATCACGGTGTGGATTGTCATGCTTTGACACTATTGAGATTTCTCCTAACCACGGGGCGATCATGCGGTAGTGATTGGGTATGATATTGAAGCATGCGGAGTATACATGATTGGTCGTCCGGGAATTGCATATGCTATGATTGGCATCGAATATCCAAAATGGCCTTCTTATACAGAATGTCTAGCTCTCGAGAATCTTTGCAAAGTGGGAGTAAATGTGTTATTCCGAGAGAGCATGTTATCCAGATTATAAGATACGATCGTTAATGTATTGACACTTGAGATACGATCGTATGGATATTGTTACAGCGATAGGATTGTAAGTTACACGGTAACTGCTTCATATGAAAGGTAGTAGTCATTGCTTTTGACTCTTCCGATGATTGGGGGTCACGGTGTGTTGATAGACGCTATCCCGTGATCGTTAGGCATGAAGGGAATTTTAGTAAATTGCACTTTGTGTCTACGGCCAACACATTCGGAAGCCTATCGGGTCACACACATATGAACATCAAGTCGGATTAAAATGCGGTTATGGTTGATAACCAAATAAGGAAGTTTATCTCTAGACTATAAAGGTTATAGTGGTAAATTAATATGGTGGTATTTATTTATTATGAATAAATAAAATACAAGATATTAATTATATACAAATTATGTTAATTAAAGAATATTCCGGAAGTCAATCTTTTGGGATATGGGGCGCCACTTTTAAGTGTATAATATACACTTGGATTGTGCACTTTAATTAATGAGATTGCCATAATATTAATGTAATATATTAATTGATTTTGAAAAATAGATTTATGGTAATAAGATAATTATAATCAATAAATGATATTGGCAAAATAAATTATGATAAATCAATCTAGTTGATTTTCCTTATTTTATTGGAAAAAGGTTTTCTTCTCCTACACACTAATGGGGCGCCTCTTATCACTATAAATAAGAGGTGGGTGTCAAGCTCTTTAGCATAACACAATTGCAAGAGTTCATAATTCTTGTGTAAAATAGAGAGCCTTCCATAGTGAGTTTGTAAGGGAAGAAAAGGACCGGTCTAGCAGCCGGAGTTTTTCCGATAGCAATCCAAGAGGATTCCAGCGAGGGGTTAGTGTGGATTAGCGATAGAGGCCGGACGCGTGGACGGCTTGCGCAATGAATTACTCTCCGTTGGCGGTCAAAGCGACGATCTTATAGATCATCTAAGGTATAACCGTCAAACTACTTAACGTGTTTATTGCATTAAACGAAGAACGATCTAGAAAAGGAAATCAAATTTTAAATTCCGCTGCGTTAAACTAGTGATTTCCCAACATTGAATGAGTTGAGGACTGTCAAGAATGACATGCAACAGTTAAGAACTCAAATTGATAGACAGGAACAGAGATTTGAAGAACTGATGAAGCTTGTGGATAACAATAGAAGATCCACTGAGACAGTTGCTTCAAACTACACATCTAATCAGTATGCCATTGCTGATCTAACACAAGATGTGAGAGGAATCAAATAGGGCAATACACTGAAGGAGAAATTCCTGAAAGATCAACTTGAATCCATTCATAAAAAGTTGGATAATCTTGCTAAGGTACATAGACCTGCTGAACCTGCTGCTGCACCACAAACTGTTGTACTTGAACCTAAGCTTACTGAGAGGATCACTCTGCTGGAGCAAACAATGCAAGGAAGGATCACAGCAATTGATACTAGGACTGAAATCATTGAGAGTCAACTGAATAACCTAGTTATCACATAGGAGAGTGTGCATGGCCTGCTGTCCCATTTTGTTGATGATGTCAATAAGGGGGAAGAGGGCCAAACAGCTGTAGCAAAAGAGGCTGCAGGAGTATTTGCAAAGAAAATATGGGAAGAGGACACAAATGCATTTAAGGAACCTGCACCTGGCAGACTTCCACTCACAAATGATCTTCTCAAACAGTACAAGAAGGTATACTACAATAGAAGAAGGCCTTATCATGACAAGGGATTTCATGAAGGTCTAAACTCATTTTTGAGTTTGAAATTTTGGGAAGCAAGAGTTAAAGCCATGAGGGCATCCAAGAGAGGTGGAAGAGGTGGAAGAGGTGGTAGAGGTGAAAGGAGTTTGCCTACCACAAATGCAAAAGAATCACTGAATGAGTTCAAGGAAGTTTACATGAGGTTAGGCTTCAGGGTAAATCAGATAAATCTAACTCTTCCTGAAGCTTGGCATTGGTGGAAGCAAGTGAATCCTCACATTGACTTCTCTCTGATTGAAAATGACTGGATGAGAGAAATGAACATTGAAATTAGAGGTTATCAAGAACAAGTTGAAAAAGCAAGAGAGGAAAGGGAAAGAAGACAGTAGATCAGCATACTTATCTGTTTTATCATTGCTGATGCTAGACTGTAATAATTTTTTAACAAATGATTATAATGAGAATTGACTAAGTTTGATCTGTTTTTGTTTTTAATCTTTTTGCTTTGCTGTTAGGAGAGGGTATTGGCATCATCACCAAAAAGGGGGAAATTGTTGGACTTATTTCTGAGTTTTAGTGATGAGTGCCAGACTAGCTGTTATAGTGCAAAAACAAAAAGATGTCTAGATCAAATGTATAGGTTTACGGTTAGACTAGCATGTATTGGATGTCTTCTATCTTTTGAAGATATAGATAGATCTCCTCTATCGAAGTGTATAGACACTTGGACTGTACGTGGACGTGTATTAGAGAATGCGTACGTTAGAGTGACCTACTTACTTTATTAAGTGTCGCACGATGTGGCGGTTGTGTAACTATCCTAAGACCGCAGTCTTCATGGCATCACGGTGTGGATTGTCATACTTTGACACAATTGAGGTTTCCCCTAGCCATGGGGGGATCACGCGGTAATGAATGGTTGTGATACTGAAGCATTTGTGGATTCATGTTGTTCGTCCGGAAATCGCATATCCTATGAATAGGAGTAAATATCTGAAAGGGCCTTCTTATAAGGAATGTCTAGCTCTCGTAAATCTTTGCAAAAGTTGGAGTAAACGAGTTACTTTGAGAGAGCATGATAGCCAAATTATAAGATGCATTCATTAATGTATTGACACTCAAGGTACGACCGTATGGGTATTGTAACAGAGATAAGATTCTATTCACAAGGTAACCGTTTCACATGAAAGGTAGTTGTCATTTCTTATGACTCTTCTGATGATTGGGGGCCATGGTGTGTTGCTAGACGGTATCCATGATCGTTAGGTATGAATGCCATTTTAGTAAATGCATTTTGCACCTACGGACAACATATTTGAAAGCCTTTCGGGTGACACACATTAGAACATCTAGCTGGATTAAAGTGCAGTTATAGTGATAACTAAATAAGGAAACTTTTTATCTCGACTATAAAGTGTTATAATGATAAATTAATATGGTAGTATTTATTTATTATGAATAAATATAATGCAAGACATTAATTATGTTGATTAATTAAATATATATATGGGAAGAAATATGTGTGTATTAGATGCACATGAATTTTCAAATTAATTAATCATAGTATTATATTATTATGTATTAATATTGGATATTAATTTTATATATATATATATATATATATATATATATATATATATATATATATATATATATGTGTGTGTGTGTGTGTGTGTGTGTGTATATATATATATATATATATATATGTGTGTGTGTATATATATATATGTATATATATATATATATATATATATATATATATATATATATATATATATATATATATATATATATATATATATATATATATATGTATCAATTATACATGTGTATGTATCACATATAAATACAACACATATATATATATATATATATATATATATATATATATATATATATATATATATATATATATATATATATATATATATATATATATATATGGTAATATAATAAAGATATATTCAATATTAGGTCTTTGAAATATATATTTTGGAAATATTTAATATATAAGATATTGAATATTAATGAGATAAATTAATCAAATATATTTTCCTTATTTTACTAGTAAAATGTTTTCTTTTCCCCCCTCCACGCAGGATGCTTCTCTCAATCAGACAGGGGCATAGGAGCACAAGTCACTACTATTTAAGTAGTGGGTACCAAGCTCTTTTGTATCATCATAATTAGAAGAGTTCTAATTAAGTTGAAAATAGAGAGCTTCCTAGAGGGAGTTTTAAGAGGGAGAGAAATGGTCGGTCTAGCAACAAGAGAAGCGGTCACGTAAGAGATTACGCCACTCCGAATATCGATAAAAACTCTCTGACTCATTTACTTTCAGCATTTTACTTTATGTACTAGCATAATCCGCTACACACTACACATCACTGGAAACCAAGCCAAGGCTAATTCGAAAATATCATTTTTCCACAGCACTCACTAAGTGAATCAAACCAGCATTGTAAAACCAGACAAGTACCCTTACTAGTCTGTTTTTACTCATCAGTTTATTTCTTGAGCGAGAAACAAATCGAAGAGAGTTCATTCACCCCCCTGAACTCTCACAAGCCTTGTATTGTAGACCAACAAGAAATAGCTCGGTATACTGGGAAGCCCGTCATCATTCACACATTTCCTTAGAATATTATCAGGACACATATGATATGAGTAAGGATCATCCTAATAGTAATTCTTCAGATCTGTAAATAACTTTTTCTTTTCATAACTTGTGAATTCTGAAGGTAGGTATCGTCCTGCAAGATAACTCACAATGGTCGCAAACCATATGTATACCTTTCCCAGTTTTGATGTGACTTGTTTAGGTTGGGGTAAAGGTTCAGCTCGAGCTACTACAGACACCACAAAGAGTTGTTCATCATAAAATTATTCCTCAATCTCAGTAGATTTCTCTTCTTCCAACATTGTTAACCTCGATAGGTGGTCAGCCACCTAGTTCACTGACCCTTTCTTATCTTTAATCTCTACATCAAATTATTTTATGAGTAGAATCCATCTTAACAATCTTGGATTAGAGTCTTGCTTGGTTAGTAGATACTTCAAAGCTTCATGATCTGTTAAAACCGTGACTTTAGATCCTATTAGGTAAGACCTAAACATGTCAAATGAGAATATTACAGTAAAGATCTCATTCTCCATAGTCTCATGTCTCCAAAGCTTCTCCAACTTCCATATCACTTGTATCACACATTAGCTCGAAAGGTTTGTTCCAATCAGGGGATACCAGAATTGGGGTTGTTATCAACAATTGCTTTAATGTGTTAAATGCCTCATTGCATTCCTCTTCAAAGACAAAAGGTACATCCTTTGAAAGTAATTCAGTCAAAAGTCTAGATATCTTATAAAAATCTTTTATAAACCTCCTATAGAATCTTGTGTGGCAAAGATAGGCTCACAGCGTCATTAAGTTTGTTAGATGTGGTAACTTATCTATGACCTCTATCTTACCTTTGTCCACTTCCATTCCTTTCTTCGATATCTTACACTTTGTTGTACATCACCAATTACTTGTTCAGCAGGGTGATCTTTCAACCATTATAAATCTTGGTTTGCTTGATTTACTGGAACCTGATCTTCAGTAAGGTCTGCTGTTGGTTCAGTAGGGGGATCAACAGATCCTTAAGTTGTGTCTGTTGTTGTATCAATAGTGTTACCAGCAGGGGCTTCTTCAATTCAAGAATCAGAGACTTTTAAATCACTTATTTTCTTTAGAACATCAACATATTCTGGATCAGTGATTTCTAGATTTACAGTAGGTTCTGAAACTTCTTCATCCTCCATTTTAGTGAACTTAGATTCATCAAAAACATGTATAGATTCTTCATGTTTAAGAGACCATTTGTTCAGTACTCTAAATGCCTGGCTAACTAAAGAATATCCTATAAAGATTCATTCATCTGATTTTGGTTGGAATGTCTTCAGTTATTCCTTATGATTCAGGATAAAGAATTTACACCCAAATGGATGGAAGTATGAGATATTAGGCTTTCTTCCATTCCAGATTTCATAAGGCGTTTTGATGACTATTAAAATAGTCTATCCTACGGCATCAACATTCAATCCATTATGAGCTAAAAATAGTTGTTTCGACTTATAAAAATGAACCATTTGAGTTGAATAGCATATGTCGGGTTTACGGGTCGAGAAATCTACACTTAGCATTTATTTTCCTTGTTTGGATATTATTTTGTGCATTATTTGATGATTTTCAGGATACGAAATATTAGGCTGAGCATGATGGATGAATTTTGAGTGGACTGAATGAAAGGAATGGGCCTAGGTATTCCAGAAGCCTCCAAGTTAATTCGGCTGAAGTAAAAGGACAAAAATACCCTCGGTTTACCGACAGGCGGTGCCGACTTACTGAGGCTTGAGATCCTCCTGAAACGTGTTTTCTTGAACAAGGAGTAGAACTATGTGTTTTTAAGTCGGTTTAGATAGCTATAAATAATAGGCTTTGCCTCAGAACACAAGTGTACAATTTTCAATACAAGTATTATGCAATAAAAGTTCTTTGTTATTTATTTTATTATTTTATGAGTTCTGGTCGGAGAGACGACAGGGTCGCCACCTAGAGAGAGATTCGAGGGTGATCTATGCTTATCTTCGAGGGTATGATTTTCTATCCTTTCCAAGATGTAGATCTATCGTTGAACTATTCGACTAGTATGTTTTAATTGCCTGTTTAGTTTAATTATGTAGTAGTTAGTTTACTTTACCCCATGTGTTATAGATCTGATTTGATGGTGAAGAAATCATGAAATAGTGGTTGCGTTCTTCAGATCTGCGATGATCTGTATCACTATATATGAATACATAGTAAATTACATGATAATCCGCGCCAGCAACGTTGATCGATAGATTTAATTTACATGTTAGTAGCCTAATCAACTATTTTCATGTCATCATAAACTAGTTGAAATACGAATAGTGAAGTGCTATGTTTGACATTATCTTGAATGGACCCTAGGAACGTGTTGATCAGTGTCGACGGCTGTCTAGGCGGGTTTGTGGTATGAGTTAGCACTCAATATCGACATCTCTAGTTCTTTATGCGTATGGGCTATTACGGACCAATTAAAGAGGGTAGCTTGCGTATAGATTGTCTACTACCATTGTTGGAGTAGATAGGGTTAGGAGTTGTACTCGTAGCTGAACAATGAATAAATTCACCAATGGAGAGGTCTGTTGCATGTGTGAGAAGGGAATAACTAATTACTCATAATTGAACTAATACATTAGAAACTCTTGTTGCTCTGTTGAACTTGCATAATCTAGCTAGTTGATTGTTACCAATTTTACTACTATCTATATTATAGTTAGTCGTAGACCATATTAGTGACATGCTCAATCTTGATAATTAGGCGTTCTTACGAGTCTCTATGGGATCGACCTTGACTCACCAGTACTCTACTACGATAGACCTAGTCCTATTGCTAGTAAGTGCTTTGCACGCGATCAAGATTTTCTGGCGCCATTGCCGGGGACTCATGTCAAGAATACTTTTTATTTGAGATTGAGTTTCTGTATATATTTGAGTCTGTTTAATTAAGTCTATTTTATAGTCTGTTTATATTGGAGTCATACAGAGTCAATTCTGTAAAATCTGAAGAAAAAAAAATTTGCTTCCGGTTTACCGAGGGTACCAGTTTTGGCAGAATCATTTCTGTTAGTTCAGTGACAAGTCAGTAGTCAGAGTCTATATTTTTTAGTCTGCCAGGTGTGTGTAACTGCCGCCGAGGCAAGTCACTAACCTTTTTATTTTCTTTTTGTGTCTTATAGTACACTACACGAAGTTCAGTAGCAAAACTCGAGAGATTCATACCAGAGATAGAAAAGTTTGCTAGATAAAAGAGAAAGGAAACTCAAGAGAAATATGTTAGGCTGGCGGACGATGTGGGTTCACGTGAAGGAGATCACAATGAGAGGGAAGAAGAGATTCCACCTTTGGAGGATGCAGAAAACACAATGGCGCAGAATGGATAGAATGGACAAAATGGAGCTGGAGTTGTGGTACAAGCAGATAGGAGAACTCTACTGAGTTATGCAATGCTGACGATTGAACAGTTCGAGCTAGCAATTGTTCAGCCAGAGAATGCGGCTGAAGACTTCCTTCCGAAACCAAATGTGACACAGATGGTGGCTAATTACACTACCTTTCATGGAGTAATGAATGAAGATCCTAGTGTACATGTCACCAACTTTCTGGAGATAGTCAGCACGGTCAAGCCAGCAGGTGTGCCTGAAGATAACATTAAGCTGAAATTGTTTCCATTCACTCTGAAGGACAAAGCAAAAAATGGTTATTGTCTCTAGCACCAGGATCAATCCAAACATGGACCGATCTGTTGTAGAAATTTATGAACAAGTACTGCCCGCCTAGGAAGTCACTACAGATGATACAAGACATTATGAATTTTAAGCAGAAACCCACTGAAACCTTTGTAGAAGCTCTGGAAAGGTTTAAGGAAGCACATAGGAGATTCCCTCACCATGATATCACTTTGCCCGTACGAATGCATAGTTTTTATCACGGATTATGGCCAAGTAAAAAAATGAGAGTTGATGCATCGCATTTCTATCACCTGAAGAAGTTGTAGAGAAATTAGAGCAAATCGCACTTACAAGTCAATAGGGGACGCATCATGTTGGTCCCTTGGAAAGGCTAACACAAGTTTAGGGCGGGTGAATAAACTTGTCACCAAAAACCAAACTGAGAACTTAGTCTCGTGCAGACTGATTAACAATTAAGGTTCAGTTTTAACTTGTGTGGAGTTGAGCTGACAAAGATGAGTTTAAGTCAAACTGATTTATACAAAAAAGAGTCAACCGGCAGCGGATATAAATTTTAGCAATAACTGAGTTTTTACATTTCTTCAAAAACTTCAGTGCTCTATTTATCTGATTATATGTGACTAAATCAGATTACACCATTCTTTATAAAGATCTTTTAAGGTATCATTGTCCTTATGATACTTAGGTCTTCTTTCAAGATCCATAAAGTCAGTTCAGGCCATCACAGACTTACCTGAAATCTAAATTTATGGTCTCGGTTTAAAATCTTCATAACTGAGTTTGAACCCTCAGTTCTTCAGTCTTCTTTAACTGAGTGTGTATCCCTCAGTTCTTCAAATACTGAGTTTGTTCCCTCAGCCTTCAGTTCTAGATAAGCCGACCGAGTCTGTGTCCCTCAGTGAACTTACCTTCTTGATTACGAGTGAACTTGATTCTTACATTACATTGCGATTATCTAAGTGTTTTCCAGTTTCTTAGATGATTTCCAGTTTCAATTTTACAGCACTTCTATCTATTACGCTCCTTGTCTGATATAACCTATAAAATTATCACACTGTAGTAAAACCTATACATTCAGTTCTAGACATCTTTTAGCTTTCCAATATAACAGTTAGTTTCAACACTTCATCAATAGGGTGTTATCAAATATATTATTGAATACAATGAATCATCATCAAAACCAAATTTTATTCCCAACAATTTCCCCCTTTTTGATGATGCCAACACCCTGCTTAAAATAAAAGCTTAAAGATAAATAACAATTAAAAATGATGTAAAACTGGAGACTAGATTTCATTAAGAATTTGCAAAAACAAGGATAGTTACACAGTAGATAAACTGAAATAAGAGCTAAACTATTTTATGTTCTCTTTGAGTAACAAAAAGGAATTTCTTCTCTATATCATGAAGGTGATAAGCATGTTCTAGTTTTGAGTCTTCCTTGGAGAAGGTTCTGAGATAATCTATTTGACTGGAATGTTTCCATCTTCTCCACAGACCTAGCTTTGGCAATGTTGATTCACCTTTCTAATAAGTTTCAAATTCTGCCACATCAGCTTTCATTTGTTCAGTCTTGTCTCTGATCTGCAATTTCTCTTCAATCTTCTTGATCTTCTTATATTGTGCCATCTTCTGATTATGATGCTGATTAGATAAGAAGTAAGAGAGAGATTCTTCATAACTTTTGTCTTTGTACTTGAGTTTGACATTGCTATGATCATTGACAAACTTCATCCATAGATCATGTGTAAGACTAGCTCTCATTTATCCCGATTGACTATATTTTGCAATTAGCGGCTCTTCAGATAGTTCTTTCCGAACACAAGGATCTGCCGCTGATTTATATTTATTCAGTTCCTCGCTCTCCTTTCTCCAGGTTGACTATATTTTGCAATTAGCTGCGCTTCAGATAGTTCTTTCTGAACAAAAGGATCTGCCGCTGATTTATATTTCTTCAGTTCCTCTTCCTGCTTCATCTTTCCATCAAGCAGTCTCAGCTTTTTTTTCAGCTTCCCCCTTTTTGGCATCATATAACTGATTTACCAACTGATGGGATGCTATTTGGTCTGCTGAGATAATCTTTTTAGAAGTGATTACATCATTCAGCTGAGTTTCTAGACCATAGATACACTGATTTAAATGTCATTCTGCTTGAGCATGCGTTTCTCTGTCTACTGAGGTTGTGAGTTCATGAGTTTCTTTGAGACGGAGAACTTCTGAGGCTGAGCTAGAACTTTGATTTCTGAATAATACATAGCTTTGTGTCGACTGAGACGTCTGTCTTCTTCCGATATTCCAATTATCTAGAAATACTTGACAAAAGGCCATTGTATTCTTCCTTTTGGTTGAGCATAATATTCAGATTTTCATGTACTTTGCTCAATTCTTATTTTTTCATAATCTCAGAAGGATGTATTTCTTCATCTTGTTGGATTTCCGGCTGAGTATCATCCTTGATTACCATTAACTGATTGTCGGTTGTTTGGTTTCGAACTAGCAATTCTTCTTGCTGATCAACAGTTTGCGTAGTTTGATCTTGAGGTTGAACATTTGTCTGCAACACTGTAATCTTATCAGCTTCTTTCTTCGATTCATCATCTTTGTCATCTGTAGGATGTAATATCGCCGGACGGATCATAGATCCACCCGATTACGCAGCGGAAAGAATAAGATCTAGATCTAGTCAACCAAAATACATAAAATAATAAATCTAACCCTACGAGGGGGTTTAGATTGCTTACCTGTTTATTATGAATAAACACCAAGAACAATCCATGATCCAAGATCCAAGAATTGAGAAGCCAATGTCTTCCGACGTGTATCTCCAAGCAACACCAACTGGATGGTGATTCAAGCCGCTTGACCTCCTCGATATGCTACCAGAATAATCCCGAGGATTATCCCAACTCGAAACCCTAGTGTTGAAGCCGAAAATTCTAAGCTTCCAACACTCATGTATGTCGAAATATGTGTGTCATTTAGGCTTGGGAGAACTCTCTTTATATAGGAGAGTAATCATTGTCCTCCAAGGATTTAATAATTAAAAGATAATTATTAAATTAATCATTAATTCAAATATAAGATAAATATAATATATATCACAAACAAATTAGGATAAATAAATATATTATCCAATATTCCATGATTATCATTTAACAAATAAATAATTAAATCACATATTAAATAATTATTCAAGAAAAGTAATTTCTCACTAATTAAATAATAATCCAAAAATGCGGCCAATACCCTAATTTATTAGGTCATTCACGCATTTCACACACTTGGGCTGAGTCCACGAAAAATTTCTTTTCCATGTATTTAATTATCTAGACCAACTAAATAATTAATCCACATATCAATTAAATAGTCCAATCCAACTATTTAATATTATAATTGAGGTGAAGCGACGAGAAAACATATGCTATGTTAGGAGCCACGTCGGGGACCATGGACCCATATTCAGTAGCCACAATAAATTAAATAAAATTATTCGTCAAACCGAACAATTATATTCAATCTATTAATTCAGGGATTACACAACCATAAACCCGAAAATGAACTCTGCCGAACATAGATAACTTACACTCAACCATGAGTTGAAAAGCGTCCACTGATATAATCATTACATACGGATAAATCCTCCATAGACTGTTCGTTTCGATTCGTGATATCTCCGTAAACCCTTCTTGAAACCTTTTATCCTTATTTACCATTAACCCCCTAGTGATCAATTAGTTCATAACTAATATAATATGAACTCCGCGGATCGATCAGTTTCTAGGATTAATAAATAAGGGAACTGTCTGTCTACTTCCCGAGGGAAGGAATGGATTCCATATCTGTGATAGCACAGACTACTCTCTCATTCCAGAATAGATCCAACGAGAAGTGTCGGACCACATACTACGAAGTGATCCTTACTAACACATCAAACTCTACCCTAGTCTAAGCAGTTGTCTGTGATCAGGTCAGGATTGAGATTAATCCATATATGATCATCTTGTGATTCGATAAGACTTCTCGATCACGGAATTATATCGAGAACTCAAATCAAATCGGTCCAGCCCTATATGTTTATCATCATATATAAATGCCCTACTAGGTACCCTATTACCGATAGTCCAGATAAGACTGTCACACCTATAGTGTTCTTGCGCATTATTAGCAAAATTAATCTTGAGACCCGTACTCAGATTAATAAACGCTACGGACTAAATTAATTTTGAGTACATCTCACTAACTCAATCCTCTTGTGTATAGCCATACCCTGAGTTATGTGATTACATAAACGAGGTACTTAGGGTTTTCAGTAGTGTCTTAATTATAAACATACATGCATATAATAAGATGGATTATTAATTCTGTCATAAAACCAATTAGATAATTGTCTTTCGGACCCTACACCCAACAATCTCCCACTTGCACGAAAGGCAAGTGAATTAATTGTTTTAGAGCACACCCTTTATATCTATATCTACAACATTCTCCCACTTGCTCAAAACAAGTGAGACATATCCCCAAGATTCATACCCTCTAAGCGCATATTAGTAATTCATCCTTCTAAGCACGGCCGGAGTGCGCCGCAGCAGGGTAGGTCAGTGACCCGGCACGTACTTAGAATCCGAATACCATGTGACTTGGTACACTGATCAGGTAGGTTTGCGTCTTGAGTCAATCTTTAGGATCGAAACGGCGCATTTCCATCTAATCCGGTGGTACGATTTCAATAGGCTTATGACCTCTAGTGATTGCAAAATCCTTATGAGCTACCTCTCCAATGTATTCACAATGAAGTGGCTTACCAGATAATACTTTATCACATGAGTAAACACCGAGACCGAGATCGATTTAATGATCATCTTCAATCTGACCTAAAGCCAGAATTAGTGTTATCCCTTATATTATAGTTTGCACCTGAATATACTAGCATATTATTCCTCATTCTCCTAAAGAGACTTGACGATTCACTAAACATCCCATTTAGTATTCATTCGTAGGTTTAGACAAGCATTCCTGAGAGGTAGGGTAGACTACATCGTTCAATGTTGCATAAATGCAAGAATATCTTAACCATGTGAATAGATGGGATTGCCAATGATCGATTCTCAAGAATTTGAGTGAATCAAATCCTTAAGAATGAATCCCAATGGCATGTCAGACTCTGACTTCATATAACACACAAATGTTGTTCCCAACTGTTTTAGTGTTACAATTCACAAACACTAATCTACATTACAAATATTGATGCCCAGTCTACGAAAGACTTATCAATATTCTGGTCAAGTCCACATATTAAAACATATGACTTTGAAATGACCTAGAGGTGTGCTTTAATCCCCAAAGGATATAAGCTATGGAAGGCGTCCTACCAAAGGTTCTTTCTGAATAGATTAAGATACCGTTAGTCTCGCAAAAAGGTCTTAGGGAATCACCCATTTTTCTGCTTTTTAACGAATCTATCATTTGTTTTTAGATAAAACCCTTCTGTTCTGAATGAATTCAGATTCCGTTGTTCGGCAAGGAAGTCTTAGGGATTCACCCATATTTCCCGCTTTCTGACGAAATCAAGCAAGACAGAGTGGTAAGAGAGATCACGGAATGGTTAACTCTCTACCTTTTAGGGAATCACCCCTAAATTTCTCAGCTTTGCATTGAAAGTTGAACTTTCCCATTCGAATCTTCTCCGTGTAGTTCCAATTACTCCCACTGGGCCTGAGATACTCAGGTGGTTCTACAAGAGTTTCAACAGAACTAGAGTATCAAACTCCATTCACAGGGTTATGGCTTTTAAACCAACCTCTATGATCAGGATCCTACACAACCCTCAAAGGACTATAGGTCATCAATCTACCCTATATACCGTATGGTCCTGCAATGGTTAATGGACAAACCATACTCCTACTATGTTCGGGGTGGATCGATATACTGATCTAGTTTAGTAGTTTTTATTAGTGTAATCACCAACTGCCGGTGTTGGATGTGGACTGAATTAATCAGTTAGTAACATCTTGAGTACAAATACTTCAAGATATAAGGTTGTTATTTATAGACTCTATCAGACAGAGTTTGACAGTATAACCATCATTCTCTGATTTTACGAGTTTTATAATCAACCTTTACTCAATGCATTAAGATATTTCACGATCTGAACGTGTACGCAAAATTTCCAGTCCTACCTTCAAGCACTAAATGGTAAATGTCTTTATTTACGGAAGTGGGGTGAACCGAATTCACTCCTTATCCACAAATGCGTAGGCATCTTTTAGGTAGATTTATCGGTTTTTCATTACGACGTAAACCGTTATTTTGCAACCAATATCATAAATGTGTTCCGCAGCGTATCGTAGAACATCAGTAAATATATAAGGCAAATTTCTGGTGTATCCCTTAGTGAAAACATTTCACTGGGAGACAGGCTGAGCATCAGTTCCGAAGGCTACGCAATAACCAATTTCTGAGTATGAAATACTCTATCTATGGTGAAATCAGAGATTTCCTCCAGATATTTTGGATAAACTTAACGGAGTCTCGAATAGTTGTTAGACTAGATGTCACTACTTCAAAAGCTCCCACTAGCTTGTACCTTTCATATGACCCCGAAGGTTGTTATGAACAAGCCACGTTACTTCTTTAAATCTATTACCCTTTCCTGATGGAAAGGAAACTTAGTCATTGTTCCTTTGAGACAGTGTTCCTTTGACTGGGAGATAGGAATCACCCTAATCCAGTCTTCAGATCTTGTCTTTAGGGAATATGCATTAATTAATAGAATAGAAAGAAGCGTTTATCAAAATACGGAAACCATTTACGTTTATATATTTTAAGATGTGTTACTAATACCTTTTTAGCAATGCTTAGTGGTTCTGACTTTATCAAACAAAAGTCTGAGTCATGGATTTGTGCTACGAATGTTATATTCATCGTCAATAAGACAAACAAATTATCCTATTGAAAATGAATACGTTCTTTCCTGTAGGATGTAATATCGCCGGATGGATCAAAGATCCACCCGATTACGCAGCGGAAAGTACAAGATCTAGATCTAAACAAATTAATCCTTAATTTAAATAAAAGAAAATTATAATATATATCCCAAACAAATTAGGATAAATAAATATATTATCCAATATTCCATGATTTATCATTTAACAAATAAATAATTAAATCATATATCAAATAATTATCCAAGAAAACTAATTTCTTTCTAATTACTTAATAGTCACAAAATGCGCCCCAAACCCTAGATAAATAGGGCCACACGCATTTTACACATATTGGTCCGAGTCCACGGAAAATTTCTTTTCCATGTATTTAATCATCTAGTCCAACTAAACAATTAATCCACATATCAATTAAATAGTCCAATCCAACTATTTAATTATAATTGAGGTGAAACGACGAGAAAACATATGCTATGTTAGGAGCCACGTCGGGGACCATTGACCCATATTCAGTAGCTATAATAAATTAAATAAAATTATTTGTCAGACCGAACAATAATATTCAATCTATTAATTCCGGGATTACACCACCATAAACCAGAAACTAAACTCTACCGAATATAGATAACTTACACTCAACTATGTGTCGAAAGTGTCCACTGATATAATCATTACATACGGATAAACCCTTCTCGAAACATCTTATGCTTATTTACCATTAACCCCCTAGTGATCAATTAGTTCATAACTAATATAATATGAACTGGCGCCATCGATCTGTTTCTAGGATTAACAAATAAGGGAACTGTCTGTCTACTTCCTGAGGGGAGGAATGGATTCCATATCTGTGATATCACATACTACTCACTCATCCTAAAATAGAGCCAATGAGAAGTGTTGGACCACATACTACGAAGTGATCCTTACTAACACATCAAACCCTACCCTAGTCTAAGCAGTCGTCTGTGATCTCCTCATGATTGAGATTAATCCATATATGATCATCTTGTGATTCGATAAGACTTCTCGATCACGGAATTATATCGAGAACTCAAATCGAATCGGTCCATCCCTATATGATTATCATCATATGTAAATGCCCCACTAAGTACCCTATTACCGACAGTCCGGATAAGACTGAAACACCTAAAGTGTTCTAGGCGCATTATTAGCAAATTAATCTTGAGACCCATACTCAGATTAATAAACGCTACGGACTAAGTTAATTTTAAGTACATCTCACTAATTCAATCCTCTTGTGTATAGCCATACACTGAGTTATGTGATTACATAAACGAAGTACTTAGGGTTTTCAGTAGTGTCTTAATTATAAGCATACACGCGTATAATAAGATGAATTATTAATTATGTCCTGAAACAATTATATAATTGTCTTTCGGGCACTACACCTAACAATCTCCCACTTGCATGAAAGGGAATTGGATTAATTGTTTTAGAGCACACCCTCTATATCTATATCTACAACATTCTCCCACTTGCTCAAAACAAGTAAGACATATCCCCAAGATTCATACCCTCCAATCCCATCTTAGTAATTCATCCTTCCAAGCACGACCGGAGTGTGCCGCCGTAAGGTAGGTCAGTGACCCGGCGCGTACTTAGAATCCGAATACCATGTGACTTGGTACACTGATCAGGTAGGTTGGCGGCTTAAGTCAATCTTTGGGATCGATACGTCGCCTTTCCATCTAATCCGGTGGTACAAATGCAATATGCTTATGACCTCTTGTGATTGCAAAATCCCTATGAGCTACCTCTCCAATGTTTTCACAATGAGGTGGTATCGGCGTACTGGATAATACTTTATCACATGAGTAAACAATGCGACTGAGATCAATTTAACGATCATCCTCAATCTGACCTAAAGCTAAAATCATTGTTATCACTTAAATTCTAGTTTGCACCTGAATATACTAGCATATAATTCCTCATTCTCCCGAAGAGACTTGAGGATTCACTAAACATCCCTTTTAGTATTCAGTCACAGGTTTAGACAAGCATTCCTGAGAGGTAGGGTAGACTACATCGTTGAATGTTGCATTCCTCTATGCAAGAACATCTTTACCCTTGAGATTGATGAATGGGATTGCCAATTGCTTATTTTCAAGAATTTGAGTCAGTCAAATTCTTTTATAAAATAGCCCGATGGCATGTTAGACTCTGACTTCAGATAACACACCTATGTTGTTTCCAACAGTTTCAGTGTTACCATTCACAAACACTAATCTACATACTACTTTACTAATATCGAAGCCCAATCTACGAAAGACTTATCAATATTCTGTTCAAGTCCACATATTAAAATATATGACATTGAAATGACCTAGAGGTTTGCTTTAATCCCCAAAGGATATGAGCTAAGGCAGGCATCCTGCCAAAGGTTCTTTCTTAATAAATTAAGATACCGTTAGTCTCGCAAAAAGGTCTTAGGGAATCACCCCTATTTTCTGCTTTGTAACGAATCTGTCAGTTGTTCTTAGCTAAAACCCTTATGTTCTAAATGAGTTCAGATTCCGTTGTTCGGCAAGGAAGTCTTAGGAAATCACCCCTATTTCCTGCTTTCAGACGAAATCAAGCAAGACTGAGTGGTAAGAGAGATCACGGTCTGGTTAACTCTCTACTTTTTAGGGAATCACCACTAAATTACTTAGCTTTGCGTTGAAAGTTAAACATTCCTATTCATTCGACTCTTCTCCGTGTAGTTCCAATTACTCCCACTGGGCTTGAGATACTCAGGTGGTTCTACAAGAGTTTCAACAGAACTGGAGTATCAAACTCCATTCACAGGGTTATGGCTTTTAAACCAACCTCTATGATCAGGATCCTACACAGCCCTCAAAGGAATATAGGTCATCAATCTACCCTATAGACCGTATGGTCCTACAATGGGTAATGGACAAACCATACTCCCACTATGTTCGGGGTGGATCGATATACTGATCTAGTTTAGTAGTTTTTATTAGTGTTATCACCAACTGCCGGTGTTGGATGTGGACAGAATTAATCAGTTAGTAACATCTTGAGTACAAATACTTCCAGATATAAGGTTGTTATTTATAGACTCTATCAGACCGAGTTTGACAGTATAACCATCATTCTCTGATTTTACGAGTTTTATAATCAACCTTTACTCAATGCATTAAGATATTTCACGATCTGAACTTGTATGCAAAATTTCCAGTCCTACCTTCAAGTACTAAATGCTAAATGTCTATATTTACGGAAGTGGGGTGAACTGAATTCACTCCTTATCCACAAATGCTTAGGCATCTTTTAGGTAGATTTCTCGGTTTTTCATTACGACGTAAACCATTATTTTGCAACCAATATCTTAAATGAGTTCCGCAGCGTATCGTAGCACATCAATAACTATATAAGGCAAATTTCTGGTGTATCCTTTAGTGAAAACATTTCACTGGGAGGCAGGCCGAGCATCAGTCCCGAAGACTACGCAATAACCTATTTCTGAGTATGGAATACTCTATATCTGGTGAAATCAGAGATTTCCTCCAAATATTTTGGATAAAATTATCGGAGTCTCGAATAGTTGTCAGACTAGATGTCACTACTTAAAAAGCTCCCACTAGCTTGTACCTTTCATAGGACCCCGAAGGTTGTTATGACAAGCCATGTTACTTCTTTAAATCTATTACCCTTTTCTGATTGAAAGGAAACTTAGTCATTGTTCCTTTGAGACAGTGTTCCTTTGACTGGGAGATAGGAATCACCCTAATCCAGTCTTCAGATCTTGACTTTAGGGAATATGCACTAATTAATAGAATAGAAAGAAGTGTTTATCAAAATACGGAAACCATTTGCGTTTATATATTTTAAGATGTGTTACTAATACCTTTTCAGCAACGCTTAGTGGTTATGATTTTATCAAACAAAATTCTGAGTCTTGGATTTGTGCTACAAATGTTATATTCATCGTCAATAAGACAAAAAAATTATCCTATTGAAATTGAATACGTTCGTTCGTGTAGGATGTAATATCGCCGGATGGATCAAAGATCCACCCAATTATGTAGCGGAAAGTATAAGATCTAGATCTAAACAATCAAAATACATGAATTATAAATCTAACCTTTGAGGGGGTTTAGATTACCAACCTTTTTATGGTGCAAGAACGCCAAGAACAAAAGTTCAATCAAAGCTAGTTGAGAGCCTAGTTGAGAAGCCAAAGTCTTCCAACGTGTGTCTCCAAGCACCACCAGGTGGATGGTGTTTCAAGCTGTTGGACCTCCTCGATATGCTACCTTAGAAAAACCCAAAGTTTTCCTAAAACTCAAACCCAAGTACTTAGGCCGAAAATTATAAGCCAATACTTCTCAATATGTCGAAAATTATCATGTCAAAAGTCTTGGGAGAACTCTCTTTATATAGGAGAGTAATCCTTGTCCTCCAAGGATTTAATAATTAAGAGATAATTATTAAATAATCCTTAATTTAAATAAAAAATAAATATTATATATATCCCAAACAAATTAGGATAAATAAATATATGATCCATATTCCGTGATTTATCATTTAACAAATAAATAATTAAATCTTATATCAAATAATTATCCAAGAAAACTAATTTCTTTCTAATTACTTAATAGTTACAAAATGCGCCCCAAACCCTACACAAATAGGGCCACAAGCATTTTACACATATTGGTCCGAGTCCACGGAAAATTTCTTTTCCATGTATTTAATCATCTAGTCCAATTAAACAATTAATCCACATATCAATTAATTAGTCCAATCCAACTATTTAATTATAATTGAGTTGAAACGACGAGAAAACATATGCTATGTTAGGAGCCACGTCAGGGACCATGGACCCATATTCTGTAGCTACAATAAATTAAATAAAATTATTCGTCAGACAGAACAATAATATTCAATCTATTAATTCCAGGATTACACCACCATAAACCCAAAACTAAACTCTACCGAATATAGATAACTTACACTCAACTATGAGTCGAAAGTGTCCACTGATATAATCATTACATACGGATAAATCCTCCATAGACTGTTCATTTCGATTCGGGATATCTCCGTAAACCCTTCTCGAAACATCTTATCCTTATTTACCATTAACCCCTTACTGATCAATTAGTTCATAACTAATATAATATGAACTGGCGCCATGGATCAGTTTCTAGGATTAACAAATAAGGGAACTGTTTGTCTACTTCCTGAGGGAAGGAATGGATTCCATATATGTGATAGCACATACTACTCACTCATCCTAAAATAGTGCCAACGAGAAGTGTTGGACCACATACTATGAAGTGATCCTTACTAACACATAAAACCATACCCTAGTCTAAGTAGTCGTCTGTGATCACCTCAGGATTGAGATTAATCCATATATGATCATCTTGTGATTCGATAAGACTTCTCGATCACGGAATTATATCGAGAACTCAAATCAAATCGGTCCAGCCCTATATGATTATTATCATATATAAATGCCCCACTAGGTACCCTATTACCGACAGTCCGGATAAGACTGTCACACCTAAAGTGTTCTGGGCGCATTATTAGCAAATTAATCTTGAGACCCATACTAAGATTAATAAACGCTACGGACTATGTTAATTTTAAGTACATCTCACTAACTCAATCTTCTTTTGTATAGCCATACACTGAGTTATGTGATTACATAAACGAGGTACTTTGGGTTTTCAGTAGTGTCTTAATTATAAGCATACATGCATATAACAAGATGAATTATTAATTCTGTCCTGAAACAATTATATAATTGTCTTTCGGGCACTACACCTACCAATCTCCCACTTGCACGAAAGGCAAGTGTATTAATTGTTTTAGAGCACACCCTCTATATCTATATCTACAACATTCTCCCACTTGCTCAAAACAAGTAAGACATATCCCCAAGATTCATACCCTCCAAGCCCATCTTAGTAATTCATCCTTCCAAGCACGACCGGAGTGTGCCCCCGCAGGGTAGGTCAGTGACCCGGCGCGTACTTAGAATCCGAATACCATGTGACATGGTACACTGATCAGGTAGGTTGGCGGCTTAAGTCAATCTTTGGGATCGAAACGTCGCCTTTCCATATAATCCGGTGGTACGAATGCAATATGCTTATGACCTCTAGTGATTGCAAAATCCCTATGAGTTACCTCTCCAATGTTTTCACAATGAGGTGGTATCGGCGTACTGGATAATACTTTATCACATGAGTAAATACTGAGACTGAGATCAATTTAACGATCATCCTCAATCTGACCTAAAGCCAGAATCAGTGTTATCACTTAAATTCTAGTTTGCACCTGAATATACTAGCTTATAATTCCTCATTCTCCTGAAGAGACTTGAGGATTCACTAAACTTCCCATTTAGTATTCAGTCGCAGGTTTAGACAAGCATTCCTGAGAGGTAGGGTAGACTACATCGTTGAATGTTGCATTCCTCTATGCAAGAACATCTTAACCATTGAGATTGATGAATGGGATTGCCAATTGCTTATTTTCTAGAATTTGAGTCAGTCAAATTCTTTTATAAAATAGCCCGATGGCATGTTAGACTCTGACTTCAGATAACACACCCCTGTTGTTTCCAACAGTTTTAGTGTTACCATTCACAAACACTAATCTTCATACTACTATTACTAATATCGAAGCCCAGTCTACGAAAGACTTATCAATATTCTGTTCAAGTCCACATATTAAAATATATGACTTTGAAATGACCTAGAGGTTTTCTTTAATCCCCAAAGGATATGAGCTATGGCAGGCATCCTGCCAAAGCTTCTTTCAGAATAAATTAAGATACCGTTAGTCTCGCAAAAAGGTCTTAGGGAATCACCCCTATTTTCTGCTTTGTAACGAATCTGTCATTTGTTCTTATCTAAAACCCTTATGTTCTGAATGAGTTCAGATTCCGTTGTTCGGCAAGGAAGTCTTAGGAAATCACCTATATTTCCCGTTTTCAGATGAAATCAAGCAAGACTGAGTGGTAAGAGAGATCATGGTCTGGTTAACTCTCTACCTTTTAGGGAATCACCCCTAAATTACTTAGCATTGCGTTGAAAGTTAAACTTTCCTATTCATTCGACTCTTCTCTGTGTAGTTCCAATTACTCCCACTGGGCCTGAGGTACTCAGGTGGTTCTACAGGAGTTTGAACAGAACTGGAGTATCAAACTCCATTCACAAGGTTATGGCTTTTAAACCAACCTCTATGATCAGGATCCTACACAGCCCACAAAGGACTATAGGTCATCAATCTACCCTATAGACCGTAAGGTCCTGCAATGGGTAATGGACAAACCATACTCTCACTACGTTCGGGGTTGATGGATATTTCAACTTCCGGTGTTGGATGTGGACTGAACAAATCAGTTAGTAACATCTTGAGTACAAATACTTCAAGATCTAAGGTTGTTATTTATAGACTCTATCAGACCGAGTTTGACAGTATAACCGTCATTCTCTGATTTTACGAGTTTTATAACCAACCTTTACTCAATGCATTAAGATATTTCATGACCTGAACGTGTACGCAAAATTTCCAGTCCTACCTGCAAACACTAAATGCTAAATGTCTATATTTGTGGAAGTGGGGTGAACCGAATTCACTCCGTATCCACAAATGTGTAGGCATATTCTAGATAGACTTCTCGGTTCCACATGATAATGTAAGCCATTATTATTGCAACTAATATCTTAAATGGGTTAAGCAGTGTATCGTAGCACATCAATAACTATATAAGGCAAATTTGTGGTGTATTCTTTAGTGAAAACATTCCACTGGGAGGCAGGCCGAGCATCAGTCCCGAAGACTACGCAATAACCTATTTCTGAGTATGGAATACTCTATCTCTAGTGAAATCAGAGATTCCTCCAAATATTTTGGTTAAACTTACCGGAGATTTGAGTAGTTATCAGACAATATGTCACCACTCAGAAGCTCCCACTAGCTTGTATCTTTCATATGACCCCGAAGGTCGATATGAACTAGCTATGTAACTTCTTTAAATCTATTACCCTTTCCCGATTGAAAGGAAACTTAGGCATTGTTCCTTTGAGACAGGGTTCCTTTGACTGGGAGGTAGGAATCACCATAAGCTAGTCTGCAGATCTTGTCGTTAGGGAATATGCACTAATTAATAGTGTATAAAGAAGTGTTTGTCTAAATACGGAAACCATTTGCGTTTATATTGTTTAAGATGTGTTACATATACCTATTCAGCATTTCTTAGTGGTTCTGACTTTATCAAACAAAAGTCCGAGTCTTGGGTTCGTGCTACGAATGTCATATTTATCGTCAATAAGACAAACAAATTATCCTATTGAAAATCAATACATTCGTTCCAACGAATCCGAAAACAGAAAATGAATTTTCTGTGATACTCAAGAATTGAATCCGAGATTCATTTCCTTATATCACTCCCACTAGTCTATCTGAAATAACTGCCCGTTGTCTATTTTATTTATCGTTTTATGCAAAGCTACCTAGTTCTTCCAAAGAACTCAGCTTTTGAGAAAATTGCTAAGGATGCATTGGTCAGTGATCCGAAATCACTTTCCTTATCCTCTAATTTCCAATTAATTTTCCGGTTTAGCCTTAAAACTACATAGTTTAGATGACTAACACGTATAAACATTCTTTCCCATTCTTGACTTTCCTTAAATGGAAACAGTCTTGAACTAGCTGTTCGTTTGAGTAGACACTACTCTTGAACTATGGGATGTCTAATGATAGTGTTACTAGCTTGGACTATTCGATTTTTCTAATCGACAAATCATAAGAGCAAAGCTCCCACTAGTTTATCGGTTCCAAATACCATCTAACTAGCGACACTTTGTATTTATGATTTTTCAAAGATTAGAACATCACCTAGAACTAAGCTCCCACTAGTTTATCAGTTCCAAATACTGTCTAACTAGCAATGCTGTGTTCATGATATTTCAAAGATTATAAAATCTCCAGAACTAAGCTCCCACTAGTTTATCAGTTTCAAATATTGTCTAACTAGTAACGCTTTATTCTTGTTTTTTCCAATGAATGGAAAAAACTCTTGTGCAGTCTATTACACATTTTTAATGATTCAGAAAAACAACAAATCATAAGACAAAGGCTCCCACTAGTTTATCGGTTCCAAATACCGTCTAACCAGCAATGCCTTATGTATGATTTTCAAATTTTTCAATTAGAAATTTGATGTGCAATTACACTTTTAAAATTCACGAAATGAATTTATCTGATAGTCCTATATCATCTTTTGTAAACTAAGTATGGTCGTCTGTCGTTCAACATGAGTGACATCCGTGACATACCTATAATATGTCACTTAGGTTTTTAAAGGCTCAAAGGAAAAATCACTTCCGAAAAATTAACTGCATTCTTATGATAATTACAACATACTTGTTACTTCCACATTTTTAATGAACTCCTATTACTAACATTTTAGTAGCCTAGAGATTTAGTTGTAAAAATATGACAGAAAGTTAAATTCAAAAAATAAATTTTCAGTACAAGATTTTTATTTTAGGAATAATAAACTTGTTAAAAGTCTATCCTACCATTCCAAGGATTTAATCTCACACCTCAGTGCCACCATAGGGTAGGTCAAAGAGGTTACGATCAAACTGAGACAATCTCTCTCAATGATTAAGCTTCGAGAATCGAACATCTCACGGGAATAAGACATCCCGGACCTTAATCATTGATTACCTTCCGTTTTCTAGCCTAGATATTTCGAAAATATCCATAAAGAGTGTGACCTAGTATATCAGATCTCAAAGTACGCCCCGAGAATGCCGCCGTAGGGTCGGCCAGTGACTCAACGAGTACCCAAAATCCTATCCTTTCGCAGACCAAGCCTTGAATTTTGATTGGGGTGAACACCATCCGTAGGGGGCCGAAATCAAAGTGGCTCAAGGCGTCACCCTTCTCTCACATGCTTGCATCTATAGTAGAGGCCGTGGGGTTGGCTCTCGCCTTCCCCGCTCCCACTCCATAATTTGAAAAAGTGGTGGGTTTACTAATTACGGTTTCGGTCTTGACAATAAGAAACAATAAATCAAAGTACTCCGAACAGGGTCGGTTAAGTAGGCAAGCCTACGCCGTCTTATTCGTTGGAACATATGTGACTGTCGGTCGGATCCGGCAAGAGAAGCCCCGTTTATCCGGAAGGCTTATCGGATATGCTAAGTCTTGTCGAACCCCCGTGCAAACGTCACACGTGGAGGGGAGTTAATCGAGTCATAGCTCAGTTGAACTCGCCCAACCATGGTTAGACCATTTCCGAACCAATGTACTAAGATTTTCCGATTTCTATGTTGTCTACCAAAGCGTAATCTCGTTTCTGTTTAAGGTAGGTTCACCGAAAACTCAACGATTTATCTAAGTGAGATTCACCGAGAATCCAACACTAAAATCGTAACGATTGACAAACCCCGGTTCCTCGGTTTTAATAATTAGTTACTTAATTAATTAACTACCACATATTAATTAAAAAATCTTTTAACTAATTATACGAGTTATACATGTTAGGTGTAGTGCCCGAAAGACAATTTGTGTAATTGTTTTTGATAATGGATGACAAAATTTATCTCACCTTATTACTTGCTTTGTGCTTGTAAGTAATACACTGCTGCAAACCCTAAGTATATCAGTATGTAACCGCTTAACTCAGTGTATGGCATGCACGTGAGGATTGAGTTAATGGTGATATACTTAAACTGTTAGTCCGTGGTGAACTTAATCAGAGTTTAAGGTCTCATGATTAAAACACCAATAATGCACCCAGAACACCTTAGGGTGTGAAAGTTTTATCCGGACTGTCGGTAGAGGGTACCTACGTGGGGCATTTATATATGATGGCATTCATATAGGACTGGACCGATTTAATCTGAATTTCTTGATATAATTCCGTAATCGAGGAATCTTATTAAATCATTAGATTATCATATATGGATCAACCTTAATCTTGAGGTGATCACAGGGTGCTGCTTGTCTCGGGGTAGTGTTTGATGTGTTAGTTACGGTTCATTTAAATATGTGTTCCTAGCCACTTCTCATTGGCACTATCTCCTGATGAGTGAGTAGTTCTGATTTTCACAGACATGGAATCCATTCCTTCATGCAGGAAGTAGAGAGACAGTCCCCTTATTTGTTCGCCCTAAGAAAGTGATCGATCCCGGGAGTTCATATTAGACTAATTGATCACTAGTCAGATATGTGAACTAATTGATCATCAGGGGGTTAATGGTAAATAAGGATAAGATATTCAGTGTCGGGTTTACGAAGACATCCCACACAGAGTGGGCAGTCTATGGAGGGTTAGTCCGTATGTAGTGATTATATCAATGGACGCTTATCTACTCTATGGGTTGAGTATAAGTATATATCTATAATTGGTAGAGTTCAGTTTCGGGTTTATGGTGGCGTAATCCCGGAATTAATAATTATATATATTTATTATGTTCGATGAATATTATATTTAATTATTGGATTTACTGGTTATAGGTCAGTATTGGCCCCATATACGCTTCTATAATTCGGATAATATTGTTTGTTTGGGCCTCAGAAATAATTAATTGGTTGGGCCAATTAATTGATTTGCATGAATATTATTTAGTTGGCCTAAATAATATAATACACAAAAAAGACATTTTCTGTGGGCCTGGTGGGCTTAGTGTGGCGCCAATATGTCTTCGATTTTCCAAGAAATTAGTTTTCTTGGATAATGACATATTTTCTGTGGGCCTGGTGGGCTTGTGTAATTAGTTATTTATTTGTTAAATAATTAATTGGATAAATAAAAGAAAATAATTTATTTATTATTTATCTCTTAACTATAAGGATAATTGTATTTTCTTATTATAAGAATATAATTATCTCTTATTTTTATAGGATAATAATAATTAAAATTATCTCTTTTATTTTGTTAAACCGATTGGGTATAGGTCTTCTTTCTTGAATTTTGCCTATAAAAAGAGAGTTCCCCCGAGCCCTAAGGGATGAAGAAAGCCACGAAATTCATAAAGAAAAAAAGGCTAAGGAGTTCGATCCTTAGCTCCACCCGGTTGGAGAAAAACTCGGTTGCATATCAAGGAGGTTCCAATTCCAAGAATCGTTGTCTACCAACCACCGTTTGGAGAACACATTGGAAGATCAAGGCTTCTCATCCTAAGATTAAAGCTTTTCTTCCTTACTATTGGTATGTTTTTTCTTAACCCCCTTGTAGTAATTAAATCCTTTGTTTAGGTGTTATAATATATGAATAGTGATCCATCCGCTGCGCATAGATCTAATTCGTTTAGATCTTAGCTCCTACTTCCTAAATGTGGTAGCAAAGACAGGTTCCATGATTTATGTAGTTATAATCATAAATAAACGATTTAAAGAAATGGAATTGCATGTAGATAAATTTTAACTTTTTATATGCATAGATAATGATTGGTTGTTGTGGTTGAAGAGATGGATTGGGGTTGGCACTTTTTACCCGTTAGATCTATTGTAAACTCATATAAACGAAGAAAATTCGTTTATATGAGTATAGGAAATTATGTAATTTATTCTATGTTGCAATTTTAATTTCCTAGAAGTAGATCTGTTTTCTCGATGTATGGTATTTTCGTTTTTGCCGTTGATTGAGCCGTTGAAACGACAATCCCTCCGGTCAGAATTAAGATTACAAGTTGAAGAACAAGCCTTCCAAATTTGGGGTCGATCGGAGTCCATCTCAAAATCCGTTCATTGCAATAAATTGGCTGCTGTAACAGAAAAACGCAGGATTCACAGAAACCCTAGCTGTGACTTCCTCGAATTTCTGGAAGAGTTTAGACAGTTGAAACGCATATCCGACTAGTCAGATTAATAAAAATGGAGTTATTGACCTGCCATAAAAATTTCAGGTCGATCGGGTTTCATCTCGATTCCCGATCGGCCTCGAAGTCACCGTGCGCTGCTGTAAGACACAGATTCAGCAGCAAGTTAGGCGGCTCTTTGGAGAAAATTGACAAGTCAAAACTCCGATCCAACCATCCATATTGAAGCCCGAGGAGTGAAGAACAGATCTGGAATGTTTCGTCACGATACGAGTTCGTTTGGTTTCACGATCATCGAAGAATTTGAACAGCTGCAGATTATGTTAGAAAGTAGTAAACCCTAGTTAGGGTTTGGTTATTTATTTTCTAATAGGTTAGATACGGGGGTGCCAACGGTCAATCTCGGTGTTTTTTTTTCCGCACTAAAATACATGTTTAGATTGTATGCGTAGAACCGGAAAATTGTCATGACATGCATCATATCATGAATTCCACTCCATATGCATACATGTAGAAATTAATTCGAGGAATTAGTTAGGCATGTATACTACACACAATTAGTTTTAATTAATTGTATGATATTAAGTAGAAACTAATTAGGGTAAAAACCGAGGAACACGGGTTTTGTCAATCGTCGAGGTTTGGTGATGGATTCTCGGTGAATCCCACTCTGCGAAAGCATAGGGAGTAAAATCTCGAAACCTCGTGGTTAAGGTGATCGATTCTCGGTGAATTCCACCTTACCTAGACGAGATTACATTTTTGCTCCGTAGTGTTTACGTGAAAGTTTGATGTTAAGGATTGGATAATCACGGGCAAGCATGGTTCGAAAATGGTTTAACCACGGTTGGGTGGTCAACAGTAGCTACGGCTCGATCGACTTCACCCTCCACGTGTGGTGATTGCATGGGGGTCCAGCAAGGCTGAGCCATCCGACGAGCCACTACGGCTCAATGGAGCTCCCCTAGGCTTGACCCGTCTGACGGCCACATACGTTCCAACGAATAGGTCGGGTGGGCTAGCCCATATAACCGACACCATTCGGGCCTATATATGATTTATTGTTCCTTAATGTAATATCAAGTCCAAAAACGTGATCAGTAAACCCACCACTTTTTCAAAATATTGAGTGGGAGCGGGAGAGGCGACATCCGACCCCACAGCCTCTACTATTGACTCAAGCACCGTGAGAGAATGGTGACGCCTCGTGCCGGCTTTGATTTCGGCCCCCTAAGGAAGGCCTTCACCGCTATCAAAATTCAAGGCTTGGTCTCCGAAAGGATAGGATTTTGGGTACTCGCCGAGTCACTGACCGACCCTAAGGCGGCACACTCGGGGTCTACCTAAAAATCTAAAACAGCAGGTCACACTCATAAAGAGTATTTTGGTAATACATTGGCTGAAAAAGGAAAGGTGATTGACGATAACAAATGAGATGTTCGATTCTCAATTTGATCTTCAATATTAATTGAAACCTCTTTGACCTACCCTAAGGCGGCACTTAGGTAAGAGATTAAGTCCTTAGAACGGTAGGATAGACTATACAATTAGTTTATAGTTCCTAAAATTTATTAGTAGTGTATAATTTAGATTTATTTTTAGTCAATTTTATTTACAACTATTTAAATATCTCTCTAGGGTACTAGACTGCTAGTGTATGTATTAAATTGACAAGTAACGACTTCGTTAAAAAGTGGTAAGTAACTAGAACGTTGTACTTATTAATTTTACATGCGATTAATTTTTCAGAAGAGATATTTCTCTTGAGCCTTCAAGGCTTAAGTGACATAAATAAGTATGTCACTGCTGTCACTCGTGTTGAACGAGAGACAACCATAGTTAGTCTGAAAGATGATTGGGACGGTAAAATTCTTTTAGTGAATTTTAATTGTGTAGTGACTACACGAGAAATTTTCTAATAGAAAAAATTGGAGAATCATAAATTAAAGTGTTGCTAGTTAGACGGTATTTGGAACCGATAAACTAGTGGGAGCTTTAATCTTATGTTTTGTTGTTTTTCTAATTTATTAGAAAATTAGTCCCACTAGGTAACGCTTTCATTAGACATCCCACAGTTCACGAGTAGTGTCTACTCAAAACGAACTGATAGTTCAAGACTATTTCCTTTTAAGGAAAGTCAAGAATGGGAAAGAATGTCTACAAGTTTTAATCATCTAAACTAAGTTTGAGGCTAAACCGAAATATTAATTAAAGAAAGTATTGGATAAGGAAAGTGATTCCGGATCACTAACCAATGAATCCTTAGCGACTTTCTTAACCGAGTAACTCGACTCGGGAGCTAAGTTCTTTGGAATAACAAGGAAGCTTTGCATTAACAATTAATAGAGTAACAACGGGCAGTAATTTCAGCTAGAATAGTGGGAGTGGTATGAGGAAATGAATTTGGGATTCGACAGAAAATTAATTTTTCTGTTTTCAGATTCGTTGGAACAAATGGATTCACTTTCCACTCGACATATTGTTGCCTCATAGAAAGTGAATATGACATTTGTAGTATGTTTGGATGGTTTTGCATCATTAAACAAAAACAATTTATAAACCCTAACCTATATGGAAAACTAACTCCTAACCGGCCGAATACCGGGTAATTGCTAGTAAAGCGGGATAAGTAAGGGGTCGATCCACAGGGAATTGGGTTGTTGAATCTAGTTTTATTAATTCCTTTCAATTGTTACTTATGAAAACAAATAAACGAACGAACAAACATATAAACACATAGAACAGATGAAATAAATCTAAGCTATAACAAATAATAGAGAAACAAAACATAAAACAAAGATACATGGAATCAAACAATATACAAACCAAGTGATTTCAATCCAAGTTCATCTCATGATTTTAATTCGATATTGTGGTTTCACCTTTACACGAGATACGAACTCCTAATTCCTTAGTGAATCCGTTTCTCAAGCTATGAATTCCTAATCTCTTAGTGAATTCAATTATCGATCTCTCCTCTCTCGAATGTTGAGACCAATTTCATACAAAACGAAGGTGTAGATTCAAGTTAACTCTCGTATTTTAGAATCTAGCAACCTAGATAATTAACCAATTAATTTGTCACGAATTAACGATTAAAGATCCTATCTTTCTATGGTGATCTAGCCTAACAACGATTCTCATCTACGTTAGACAACAATTAGCAACCGATCTCTCGATCTAGTCACAGAATAGCATCATAAATCATAGAAAGATACGAAACAAATCAAAGATCACGAAAATAAACAAAGGATTGAATAAATTAAAAGATAAACTCACATAGTTTGGTACAATGGATGATCTCCATGAATCAACAAACGAAAATAAAACATCCTAATTTAACCCGGATCACCCGAGCACAAGGCTCGGGTGACCGGCCTTGGAACCTTCCAGTGTGCGGCCTTTGAGTAGTATTTGGTGTATGAAGAATTTTTGATATCTTTTAGGGTTGGGGCGCAGCTGCTTTTATAGAGTTCTAAGTCGGCCAGGGCTAAGTCGGCGGACGGACGCCCGTCCGAAACACCTGGACGCTAGGGCAGACGCTCGTCCATACAACGTCCAAACTCTCTGTTCTGATTTCTTCTCCTGGATGCCAGTTGATTTAATGGACGCCCGTCCATAGTGGACGGGACATGAACGAACGTCCATCATGCCTGGAAGCTGATTTCTTCATCTTTATCCTTTCCTTCTCATCCCTATCTCTTCTCTTCATCAGAAAACCCGAATGCAGCCTCTTCTAATCCTCTTTTAGCTCGCGAACATGTATGTAAAAGATAAATAAAACATACCAAAGCGTAACATAACTCCAAAATAATATAAAATCACAATTTAAGAACATAATTCGTTACGTTTTGCAATTTAACTATTGAAAACACCACTTGCTCAATATTTCAATTATAAAGCTCGATTTCTATAAAAAAAACCATCCACATATGGGGGAAATTGATATAAAACATATCGTTAAAAACACTATAAATTCACCGTAAACATAGTACGAATCCGAGACTCGGACATTTGTTTGATAAAGTCAGAACCATTAAGAAATGCTGAAAAGGTATACGTAACACGTCTTAAACAATTATAGGCAAACGGTTTCCTTATTAAGATAAATTAGTGCATATATCCTAGAGATAAGACCTAACGACCGGCTAAGGGTGATTCTTATCTTCCAGTCTCGGAACACTGTCTTAAAGAAACAATGACTAAGCTTCCTTTCAATTGGGAAAGGGTAATAGATCTAAAGAAGTAACGTAGCTTGTTCATATTGACCTTCGGGGTCTAGTGAGAGATACAAGCTAATGGGAGCTTTTGAGTGGTGACATTTTGTCTGATAACTACTCGAAACACGATTTAGTTTATCTAAAGAATGCGAGGAGGAGTCTCTGATTTTAGCAGAGAATAAAGTATTCCATGCTCAGAAATTGGCTATCACATAGTCTTGGGGCTGATGCTCGGCCTGCCTTCTAGTGGAATGTTTTTCACTGAGGAAGAAACCATAGACTTGCCCTATATAGTTATTGATGTACTACAATACACTACTAAACTCGATTAAGATATTGTAGCAAAATAACAGTCAACATTATTATGTAAACCGATAAGTCTACCTAGAAGATGCTTGTGAATTTATGGATAAGGAGTGAATTCAGCTCACACCACTTCCGTAATGTAGGCATTTAGCACTTAGTGCTTGAAGGTAGGACTGGAGATTTTGCATACACGCATAGAATATAACTATTCACGAAATATCTTAATGAGACGAGTGAAGGTTGGTTATAAGATACTTGAGATCAGAAAGTGACGGTTAAACTGTCACAAGCCTTCTGATAGAATCTATAAGTAACAACCTGAAACCTTGGAGTACGGTTACTCTAGGAAGTTACTATCTGATTTAGTCCGGCCACGTCCAACATCGGTTGTTGGTGACTACATTGATAAATGCTACTAGATCAGAATGTCAATCCACCCAAAACGCAGTGGGAGTATGGTTTAACCGTTGACCCGTTGTGGTTTTGTGAACTTTAGAGTCTCCTGGGGTGATTGATAACCTATGGCTCTTGGTGGGCTGTATAGGATTCTGATCATAGATGTTGGTTTGAAAGCCTTAACCCTGTGAATGGAGTTTTGGTACTCTAGTTATGTTCAGCCTCTTGTAGAACCACCTGAGTGTCTCAGGCCCAGTGGGAGCAATTGGATCTACCCGGAAAAGAGTCAAATGATTAGGAAAGTTTAAACTTTCAGCTCAAAACTGAGTGGTCTAGGGGTGATTCCATGACAAGAAGAGAGTTAACCAGACCTTGAACTCTCTCACCACTCAATCTTGCTAGATTTCGTTAGAAAGCAGAAAATAGGGGTGATTCCCTGAGACTTTCTTGCCAAAAATGGAGTCTGGATTCATTGCAATGTATGGTCTTGGTTAGAACAAATGGCGGGATGATCGCCGGGCTTATATCCTTTGTGGATTTAAGAGAACCTCTCGGTCATTTAAAGTCACATGTTTTAAAATATGTGGCTTGACCAAAATATTGATAAGCCTTTCGTAGACTGAATATCAATAGGTAAATTAGTAGTATTAGTGTTTATAAATGATTGGAAACAACATTAGTGTTCTATCTGAAGTCGGAAACTGACACGCCAAGATTCTCTGGATGAGAGAATTGGACTATATTCTAAGAATTTGATTCGGTCAAATTCACAAGAATGAGTCATTGGCTATCCCATCCATCTTATTGGTTAAGATGATCTTTCATATACGGGTGCAACATTCAACGAGAGTAGTCCTACCCTACCTCTCAGGAATGACTCTCTAAATCTTCGGATAAAGAGAAAATAGGATAGAGTCTCTCTTGGATAACGGCAAGTCAGGTTATAACAAGTCAATAGTAGTCGAATCTCGGATTCGAGCATTGAATAGCAGTTTAATACGTCCTCAAGTATCTTTGAAGAACGAGGAATAATATGATTGTATATTCGGGTGCAAGTGAGAGTACCGCCTGATTAGATGGACCGGCGACATTTCGATCCTAAAAATCGTCTCGAGCCGACAACCAAACTAATCAGTGTACCAAGTCGAGTTCTTGGAGGGTACGGCATTGAGGGATATATCTCATATGCTTTTAGAGCAAGTGGGAGAGTGTTGTGAATAAGATGAGAAAGGGTGTGCTCTAAAAACAATCGTTGCATGTCATTTCGTGCAAGTGGGAGATTGTTAGGTGTAGTGGCCGAAAGACAATTTGTGTAATTGTTTTTGATAATGGATGACAGAATTTAACTCACCTTATTACTTGCTTTGTGCTTGAAAGTAATACACTGCTGCAAACCCTAAGTATATCAGTATGTAACCGCTTAAATCAGTGTATGGCATGCACGTGAGGATTGAGTTAATGGTGATATACTTAAACTGTTAGTCCGTGGTGAACTTAATTAGAGTTTAGGGTCTCATGATTAAAACACCAATAATGTGCCCATAACACCTTAGGGTGTGATAGTCTTATCCGGACTGTCGGTAAAGGGTACCTACATGGGGCATTTATATATGATGGCATTCATATAGGACTAGACCGATTTAATCTGAATTTCTCGATATAATTCCGTAATCGAGGAATCTTATTAAATCATTAGATGATCATATATGGATCAACCATAATCCTGAGGTGATCACAGGGTGCTGCTTGTCTCGGGGTAGTGTTTGATGTGTTAGTTACGGTTCACTTAAATATGTGTTCCTAGCCACTTCTCATTGGCATTATCTCCTGATGAGTGAGTAGTTCTGATTTTCACAGACATGGAATCCATTCCTTCCTGCAGAAAGTAGAGAGACAGTCCTCTTATTTGTTAGCCCTAAGAAAGTGATCGACCCCGGGAGTTCATATTGATCACTTGTCAGATATGTGAACTAATTGATGATCAGGGGGTTAATGGTAAATAAGGATAAGATATTTTGTGTCGGGTTTACGGAGACATCCCACACATAGTGGACAGTCTATGGAGGGTTAGTCTGTGTGTAGTGATTATATCAATGGACGCTTATCTACTCTATGGGTTGAGTATAAGTATATATCTATAATTGGTAGAGTTCAGTTTTCGGTTTATGGTGGCGTAATCCTGGAATTAATAATTATATATTTTTATTTTGTTCGATGAATATTATATTTAATTATTGGAGCTACTGGTTATAGGTCCATGGTCTCCAATGTGGCTTCTATAATTCGGGCTAATATTCTTGTTTGTTTGGGCCTCAGAAATAATTAATTGGTTGGGCCAATTAATTGATATGTATGAATATTATCTAGTTAGGCTAAATAATATAATACACAGAAAATACATTTTCTGTGGGCCTGGTGGACTTAGTGTGGCGCCAATATGTCTTGGATTTGCCAAGAAATTAGTTTTCTTGGATAATGACGTATTGTGTAATTAGTTATTTATTTGTTAAATAATTAATTAGATAAATAAAAGAAAATAATTTAATGATTATTTATCTCTTAACTATAAGGATAATTGTATTTTCTTATTATAAGATTATAATTATCTGTTATTTTTATTGGATAATAAAAATTAGAATTATCTCTTTTATTTTGTTAAACCGATTGGGTATAGGTTTTCTCTATTGGATTTTTCCTATAAAAAGAGAGTTCTCCCCGAGCCCTAAGGGTTGAAGAAAGCCACGAAGTTCATAAAGAAAAAAGGCTAAGGAGTTCGATCCTTAGCTCCACCCGGTTGGAGAAAAACTTAGGGTTTTTCTCGGTTGCATATCAAGGAGGTTCCAATTTCAAGAATCGGTGTCCACCAACCACCGTTTAGAGAACACATTGGAAGATCAAGGCTTCTCATCCTAAGATTAAAGCTTTTCTTCCTTACTATTGGTACGTTTTTTCTTAACTCCCTTGTAGTAATTAAATCCTTTGTTTATGTGTTATAATATATGAATCGTGATCCATCCGCTGCGAATATATCTAATTCGTTTAGATCTAAGCTCCTGCTTCCTACAATACATGCCTAATTTATTCCAAATAAACTAGCTACATGTATGCATTGGAGTGGAATCATGATATGATGCATGTCATGGAAATTTTCCGGTTTCTATCACATAATTTCGATCATACACGAAAAAATAACGGAAAAAATAAACACCAAGATGGATCGTTGGTATCTACGTATCTAACCTATTAAAAAAAAACACAAACCCTAACTAGGGTTTACTATTTTCTAATCTGCTGCTGCCGCGTTTTATCGATAATCTGCCGTCCAAACGAATTTTCATCGTCACGAAACTCTATGGACATGTTCTTCACTCCTCCTACTTCAATCTGAACGGTTGGATCTTCATTTCAACGGTCCAATCTCTTCCAGAATTCGACGAAGCGGCAAATTGGGGCTGCGGTGCTTTTACGACACATCAGCAACTTTATTGTAATGATTGGACATCGAGATGGACTCCGATCGTCACGAAATTTTGAGGGCCTGTTTTTCAACTTTTAATATTCATTCTAACCGGAGGGATTGTCGTTTTAACGGCTCAATCACTAGGAATAAATAAAAGACCGAACAGAAACAAAACAAATCTACTTCAAGGACTCTAAAATTACAAAATTTCCTATACTCATATGAGTTTACAATAGATCTAACGAGTGAACAATACCAAACCCAATCCATCTCTTCAACCACGACAATCACAAGGCAACATACATGAATAAATTTCGATGCATATAGAAAAGCAAACGAAAAACAAAAACAATCTAAACATGCTTTTTCCACTCCTAGATCTAAAATTTACATACTTTGATTGATAGATCAAAGGCTCTGATACCACTTGTAGGATGTAATATCGCCGGATGGATCAAAGATCCACCCGATTACGCAGCGGAAAGTACAAGATCTAGATCTAAACAATCAAAATACATGAATCATAAATCTAACCTACGAGGGGTTTTAGATTACAAACCTTTTTATGGTGCAAGAACGCCAAGAACAAAGGGTCAATCCAAGCTAGTTGAGAGCCTAGTTGAGAAGCCAAAGTCTTCCAACGTGTATCTCCAAGCACCACCAGGTGGATGGTGTTTCAAGCCGCCGGACCTCTTCGATATGCTACCTTAGAAAAACCCGAAGTTTTCCTAAAACTCAAACCCAAGTACCTAGGCCGAAAATTCTAAGCCTAATACATCTCAATATGTCGAAAATTGTGTTGTCAAAATGCTTGGGAGAAGTCTCTTTATATAGGAGAGTAATCCTTGTCCTCCAAGGATTTAATAATTAAGAGATAATTAATAAATTAATCCTTAATTTAAATAAAAAATAAATATAATATATACCCCAAACAAATTAGGATAAATAAATATATTATCCAATATTCCATGATTTATCATTTAACAAATAAATAATTAAATCATATATCAAATAATTATCCAAGAAAACTAATTTCTTTCTAATTACTTAATAGTCACAAAAGGCGCCCCAAACTCTAGATAAATAGGGCCACACGCATTTTACACATATTGGCCCGAGTCTACGAAAAATTTCGTTTCCATGTATTTAATCATCTTGTCCAACTAAACAATTAATCCACATATCAATTAAATAATCCAATCCAATTATTTAATTATAATTGAGGTGAAATGACGAGAAAACATATGCTATGTTTGGAGCCAAGTCGGGGACCATGGACCCATATTCAGTAGCTACAATAAATTAAATAAAATTATTAAATCGGACCGAACAATAATATTCAATCTATTAATTCGGGATTACACCACCATAAACTCAAATCGAACTCCGCCTAATATAGATAACTTACACTCAACTATGAGTCGAAAGTGTCCACCGATATAATCATTACATACGGATAAATTCTCCATAGATCACATTCGTTTCGATTCGGGATATCTCTGTAAACCCTTCCCGAAACATCTTATCCTTATTTACCATCAACCCCCTAGTGTTCAATTAGATCATAACTAATATAATATGAACTGGCGCCATCGATCAGTTTATAGGATTAACAAATAAGGGAACTGTCTGTCTACTTCCCGAGGGAAGAAATGGATTCCATATATGTGATAGCACAGACTACTCACTCATCCAAAAATAGAGCCAACGAGAAGTGTTGGACCACATACTACGAAGTGAACCTTACTAACACATCAAACCCTAACCTAGTGTAAGCAGTCGTCTGTGATGACCTCAGGATTGAGATTAATCCATATATGATCATCTTGTGATTCGATAAGACTTCTCGATCACAGAATTATATCGAGAACTCAAATCAAATCGGTCCAGCCCTATATGATTATCATCATATATAAATGCCCCACTAGGTAACCTATTACCGACTGTCCGGATAAGACTGTCACACCTAAAGTGTTCTGGGTGCATTATTAGCAAATTAATCTTGAGACCCGTACTCAGATTAATAAACGCTACGGACTAAGTTAATTTTAAGTACATCTCACTAACTCAATCCTCTTGTGTATAGCCATACACTGAGTTATGTGATTACATAAACGAGGTACTTAGGGTTTTCAGTAGTGTCTTAATTATAAGCATACATGCATATAATAAGATGAATTATTAATTCTGTCCTGAAACAATTATATAATTGTCTTTCGGGCACTACACCTAACAGTTCCAACGAATCTGAAAACAGAAGATACTCAAGAATTGAATCCGAGATTCATTTCCTCATATCACTCCCACTAGTTTATCTGAAATAACTACCCGTTGTCAATTTTTTATTTATCGAGAAAATTGCTAAGGATGCATTGGTCAGTGATCCAAAATCATTTTCCTTATCCTCTAATTTCCAATTTATTAAATTTCCGGTTTAACCTTAAAACTACTTAGTTTAGATGACTAACACGTATAAACTTTCTTTCCCATTCTCGACTTTCCTTAAATGGAAACAGTCTTGAACTAGCTATTCGTTTGAGTAAACACTACTCTTGAACTGTGGGATGCCTAATGATAGTGTTACTAGCTTGGACTATTCGATTTTTCTAATCGACAAATCATAAGAGCAAAGCTCCCACTAGTTTATCGGTTCCAAATACCGTCTAACTAGCAATACTTTGTATTTATGATTTTTCAAAGATTGGAACATCACCCAGAACTAAGCTCCCACTAGTTTATCTGTTCCAAATACTTTCTAACTAGCAATGGTGTGTTCATGATGTTTTATCGACAATCGGACATCCGTAGCTTGAGAATAAATTCACTAAGGAATTAGGGGTTTATGTCTCGTGAAAAGGTGAAACCACAAATCGAATTAGAATCATGAGATTAACTAGGATTGAGATCATATAGGTTGGTATATTGGTTGTTTGATCCCATGTCTTTAGTTTAGATTGTTTTATTTTGTTTTCTAGGTTAGATTTATTTGATTTGTTCTTTGTTTTTTATGTCTCTTTCTTTCGTTTATTTCGTTTAAGAGTAACAATTTAGGAGATTAGTGAAATTAGATTCAACATCCCTTTTCCCTGAGGATCGATACCCGTACTTATCCAACTTTACTAGCAACTACCCGGTATTCGGCCGGTTAGGAGGTAGTTTTGCATGGTAGTATAGGTTTATAAATTTTCTTTTGTTTTAATGATGCAAAATCTCCCCAACACCAAGCCTTAACACACAACATATTTTCGACTTCTCCCTATAGTAGAGAGAAGGAAATATTTCGGCCAAGGAGAGAGTGGGAGAAATCTTGGAGATTTTTTCCGGGTAGCATATCGGAAGGGTTCGAGTCGAGAATTCCTTCCACCGGGAGTTGCTTGGATCACACGATCGGAAGACTGTGGTGCTCTTCACACCTTCACAAGTTCTTCCTAATTGCGGTTCTTCAACTTGGACTTTGAGATCCAAGAGGTATGCTCTACATCCCCCTTGTAGAAAAGATCTAGTTATTTTATTACGTGTATTATGTAGATCTAGATCCATAAAATCGCTTCCGTTGCGGATGGTATTACTAACAGTGGTATCAGTCGCTATGGTGATCTATATTTATACGTATAAAATATTAGATCTAGGAGTGGTAAAACATGTAGATTTTTTTTTGTCCCAATTTTTTTTAAAAGGGGCCGATGCATGCTTAATTGATTTTTATGTTATGAATGTCTTGGTTGAAGAGATGGATTGGGGTTGGTACTGTTTACTCGTTAGATCTATTGTAGCTCATTTGTTTAGTAACAATTGAGCATAGGAATTGTATTTTATTTATGTCTTTTTTCGAAATTTATGTAAAAATAGCATCTTTTATTGTAATTTTTTTGATTATCCGGGCTGGAAAAGATGAAGATCTTGCTGGAAAATTGAAGATCAAGACGAAACCCAAGGTATGAACGAGGAGAAACGGATGAATTTTATTAAAAAACTGCTACAGGATTTTCTGCGACGCTGAAAAGCGTCGCTATAAGTCCTGTTTAATAAAAAAGATGCGGCTAGGGTTTATTTTTGTTGCGGCTGCATGAAATTTTTTTTTTGTGACCTAATTTTTTTTTTATGATCATTCAACTGCCGCATGAAAAAAAAAAATTTTATTTTTTGGAAAATAATTAAATAGCAGCCGCATATAAATAAAATAAACATATGATTAATTATAATAAATTGGATTTATTTAATTAAAAAGACCTTTTCTCCTCTCGGGTGTTCGTGGTTCGTGATCCGGCGGTTCGAGTTCAAGATTCGAAGATCAAGACTCGAAGACAACAAGATTGTAATTTATTTTTCCTAGGATAGATTAGATACGGGGTACCAACAATCCATCTCGGTGTTTAAATTTTCCGCAATTTATTTTTTATGTGTTCGATCATAAAATAGATATAAAATCGGAATTGCCATGACATGCATCATATCATAAATCCACTCCATGCATACATGTAGAATTTTAATTTTGGTAATTAAAATAGGCATGTATACAAACTCGTGTAATTAGTTGAAATTTAATTAATACGTGGTAATTAATAAATTTAGTAACTAATTAATGATCCGAGGACGGGTTATGAAATCGTTAGGCCTTTCGGTGTGTGTTCTCGGTGAACCGCCTTAAAGCCCAAACGAGATCACGTTTTCAATTCGTAGTGTCTACGAGATTGAATGATGGTAAAAGAACAATAAATCTTGGATAAAAACGGTTCTTTATAGGTTGGGTGGTCTCATCGAGCTAGGCTCGACCGACTTAACCCTCCTAGTGTGATGTATGCACGGGGTCCGCAAGACTAAGCTACACCGGAGAACCGAGGGTCGATTCCTTCTTATCTCAATGAGGTTTGTCTTGACCCGATTTCGTCCGATCGTCACATATGTTCCAACGAATAGGGACGGGTAGGCTTGCCCACGTTACCGACACCATTCGGAATCCTTGATTGATGAGCTTTTATGATAACATCAAAAGACGTGGTTAGTTAACCCACAACCACTTCCAAATTATTGAGTGGGAGCGGGGGAGGCGACACCACCCCACGGCCTCTACTATAGATACAAGTAAGTGAGAGAGAGTGGCGACGCCGAGGCGCTTTGATTTCATCCCCCTAAGGATGGTGTTCACCCCTATCAACATTCATGGCCTTGGTCTCCGAAAGGATAGGATTTACGGGTACTCGTCGGGTGGTGACCTATCCTAAGACGGCACACTCGGGCGTACCTAAGAGATCCGATATAGTAGGTCACACTCATAAAGGATATTTTTGATAATATCTAGGCTAAAAGGAAGGTAATCAATGAATAAAGGTATGTTCGATTCTCGTGGGATGTCCGATTCTCACAAGTTATTCATTGATGAGATTGTCTCGATTTAACCGTCATCTCTTTGACCTACCCTAAGGCGGCACTGAGATGCGAGGTTAAAACCTTGGAATGGTAGAGTAGACTTATTTTTTTAGTTTACAATTCCTAAAATTTAATATAGTAGTGTTAAACTTGAATTAATACATGTCATTTTATTTTCAGCAAAATGTCTGCTCAAATTTACCTTTCTTGTCAGAAAAATTAACGGAAACAACTTTAAGAAATGGAAGAGTAACTTAAGCGTGGTACTCACGTATGAGAATGTGCAACATGTACTTACTTCAATGCCTCACATTTGGCGATCCAAAAACCTGGTAAAGCTGAGATCGAACAGCGTAATCGGTGGATCGAAGCAGATAACCGGGCTCGTGGGATCATCCTGGCGGCAGTGTCGGAGGTTATTAGGACCCAGATTGAAGAGTTTGAGTCTGCAGGAGAAATCATGCGGAAACTTACTACGATGTTTGGATCACCTAGCAACCAAGCAAGACACGATGCCATCAGGTTGGCCGTTAACACGAAATTGAAGAAAGGTCAAGCGTTGAATGGTGGTCATTGTTCGAATATGATCGATTACTTCAATGACGCCGGTATTCATGGATCAAAGTTCGATGAAGCAACTCAAGTATCGATGATTTTGGAATCATTGACTCCTGAGTTTATCCCGTTCAAAACTCAGTATCTGATGGGCAAATATGAGTTGACCATGACACAGATGCTGAATGAACTGACTATCTACGAGGGCCTGCTATCGAAAGATAAAGTCCAAGTAGGGGATAAGAAAGCTGAAGCCAATATGGCCGAAGCCAGGTCATCAAACAAGGCTAAGGCAAAACCGAAGAAGAAGGGTAGTGTTGCACCTGTGCCCAAGCCAATAAAGAAAAAGACTGCCAAGAAAGTTGACGAGGCCAAGCCAAAGGGCAAATGCTTTTACTATAAGGAGGTAGGACATTGGCGACGCCATTGTCCCGATATCTTCGTGATGTGAAAGATGGCAAAGTCAAGGCTGTCGCTGGGAAAGATAAGAAAGGTAATTTGGAATTACTATTCTTGGAATCTTTTAACGTAGCTAAAGATGTGTCCACTTGGATACTTGATACTGGAGCTACTAACCATGTATGTTCTTCATTGCAGATTCTTAGTTCAGTATGAGGAGAGTGGAAGAGGGTTCTCAAGTGATGCGAGTAGGCTTTGGGCGCCATTTCAAGCAAAGCTAAGCGATGGGATTTGTGGACTTGCATTTTAATAATAGAATTTTACATTTAGAAAATGTTTATTTTATTCCGAATTTCAGGAGAAATTTGATTTCTTATTCTGCCTTAGTTGAACAATCATTTTCTGTTTCAAGTTTGAATGGTGAATTTGTTATTTCAAAGAATGGCTTTGAATTGTGTTCAACTATAAATGAAAACGGTTTATATTTTGTAAGACCACATAAAGCTCCCCTACTTAATGCTGAAATGTTTAAAACTGCTCATCAAAGATCTGCTAAAAGGCAGAAAGTTTCTCAAGTAAAAGAAGATAAAACATACTTGTGGCATCTAAGGCTTGGTCATATTTCCTTGGAAAGACTCAAAAGACTTGAAAAGGTTAATGCCTAAGGTGAGTCATCTGTTGACACACTGCCTGTCTGCGAGTATTGCATGGAGGGAAAAATGACTAAGCGTCCCTTCTCATCAAAGGGTAATAGAGCCACAGGAACTCTAGACTTAGTGCATTCAGACCTTTGTGGTCCGATGAACGTACAAGCTAGAGGCGGATACGAGTACTTTGTGACTTTCATTGACGATTACTCGAGATTCGGATATGTTTATCTCTTTGCATAGAAAGTCCGAGGCTTTTGGAAAGTTCAAGGAGTTCCAAGCGAAGCGAAGGCAACTAGGCAAGTCATTGAAATGCCTTCGCTCGGATCGCGGAGGTGAGTATTTAGATCATCGAGTTCATTGACTACTTGGCTGAAAAAGGAATTTGTTTCCAACGTTCAGCGCCTAGGACACCTCAGCAAAACGGAGTTGCTGAGAGGAGAAACAGGACATTGATTAACATGGTTAGATCAATGATGAGCTACGCCTCACTACCTATATCCTTTTGGGGTTATGCTTTAGAAGCAGCGGTCTACATTTTGAATGCAGTACCGTCAAAGTCTCATCGAAAAAGACACCCATAGAAATGTGGTCCGGACATCGCGAAAGCCTTCGTCACTTCCGCATATGGGGTTGTCCTGCACATGTGCTGATGGACAAGACTACCAAGCTACAATCACGTACGAAAGTATGTTTGTTTGTAGGCTATGCAAAAGGTACACGTGGTGGTCTATTTTACGATCCGGAAGATAACAAAGTGCTAGTCTCGACTAACGCTACGTTCTTGGAGGAAAGTTATATGAAAGACCACAGACCTCGAAGTACAATTGTACTAGAGGAATTACTCTCCGATGACATCAGGCCTATTGTGGCTGCGGATGTTCCTGTAAACAACACTAATAATACAACAGTCACTTCCGACATTCCTGTTCCACCCAGACGTACTGCGAGAGTGGTTCGGCCACCGGCTCGGTACGGCATGGATTTAGAGGCAAACGCATGCGCCTCGACGGGTGGAAGATGATCCTCCGACCTATAAGAAGGCCTTATTGGATCACGATAAGGATAAATGGATTGACGCAATGAATCAAGAGATGGAGTCTATGTACTCTATCCCTCTGGTGAAAGGCCCATTGGATGTAAATGGCTCTACAAGCGAAAGAGAGGAATAGATGGGAAGGTTGAAACCTTCAAAGCACGGCTGGTAGCCAAAGGTTACACACAGCGAGAGGGTATAGACTACGAGGAAACCTTCTCACCTATGGCCATGATGAAAACCATCCGCATCCTCATTTCGATTGCTGCATGTCTGGATTATGAAATCTGGCAAATGGATGTTAAGACAGCGTTTCTAAATGGCTTTCTTGACGAGGAAATCTATATGCAGCAACCAGAGGGATTCATTGAAGAAGGTCGAGAGCACATGGTGTGCAAGTTGCTCAGATCCATTTATGGGTTGAAGCAAGCGTCTCATTCCTGGTATCATAGATTCGATCACACGATCAAGTCTTATGATTTGAACAACACTTTGGTTGAATCTTGTGTGTACAATAATGTTATCAAAGATAGTGTTGTATTTCTAGTGTTGTACGTTGATGACATACTCCTAATTGGCAACGATAAGGGGATGATGTCCGGACGTGAAAAGTTGGTTGACCACGCAATTCCATATGAAAGATTTGGGAGTAGCGAGTTATGTTCTAGGATCCAAATTATAAGGGATCGTAAGAACAGGATGTTAGCTCTGGCCCCAAGCAACTTATATAGATAAGGTGTTGGCACGCTCAAGATGGAGAACGCAAAGAAGGGTTTTCTACCAACCCGTCACGGCGTTTACCTCTCTAAGACTCAGGGGCCTCAAACCCCTGGAGAGGCTGAAGCTATGGGAAGAGTGCCATATGCCTCGGCTGTTGGTAGTCTTATGTATGCTATGAGGTGTACGAGACACGACATTTGTTACGGCGTTGGATTAGTCACCCGTTTTGGGTCAAATCCAGGCAACCAGATCGATAAAGAAAGAAAGAATCTCATCAAATATTTGAAGAGAACCAGAAATTATATGCTCGTCTATTCGAGTGGGAGTTTGGAGCTAGCGGGTACACCGATTCGATTTTGATCAGACGAGAGATGATTCTAAATCTACCGTTCAAGTGTTTACGCTTGGTGGCGGTGCAAGAGAGAATGGAGAAGCCAAAAGCAATCCAAAGACAAACCGATTCAACAATGGAAGTCGAGTTCATAGCGGCCTCGGAGGCGCTAAAAAGCGATTTGGTTAAGAAAGTTCATCGGATTAGGCGTTGTCCCGAATGCCGAGGATCCTATTACTCTCTATTGTGATAACAATGGGGCCATTGCCAACTCTAGTGAACCTCAAAGCACAAAGTAAGTCGAAGCATATAGAGAGAATCTTTGGGTGATCAACGATTTTGTCGATAGAGGGACATTTCCGTCAAGAAAATCGCCTCCGCCGATAATCCCGCCGATCCATTCACCAAGACGCATTTGTCGATTGAAGCTTTTAGTCGACACTTGGAGACTATAGGTATTAGAGACATGTCTCATTTGCTTTAGAGCAAGTGAGAGTGATAGTTTGCTGTATTTTAAATAATAGGGTGTGCTTAAAACAATTAATCACATGCTTTCGTGCAAGTGGGAGATTGTTAGGTGTGATGCCCGAAAGACAATTTTGTAATTGTTTTATTTAAATGAAATGATGTTATTATTCATATTTATTATTCTCATATTCACCGATGTGAAAATAGTATTTACACTACTGTAAAACCCTAAAGTATATCGTTTATGTAATCACTTAACTCGATGTATGGTATATACACGGGAGGATTGAGTTAGTGAAGATGTACTTAAAATACAATTAGCCCGTAGTTAAGTTAATCGAGAGTATCGGGTCTCTCCTTTAACGTGCTATTAATGCGCCCAGAACACAATAGGTGTGATTGTCTTATCCGGACTTTCGGTTAAGAGAACCTAATGGGGCATTTATATATGATAGATATATCATATAGAAATTTGGACCGATTTGATTAGAGTTCACGATATAATTCCGTAATCGAGAAGTCTTATCGAATCAATGGATGATCATATTTATGGATATATCTTAATCACGAGGTGATCACGATCAAGCGCTTGAATCAATTATGAAGTTTGACTTGACGGTTAAGGATTACATTGAGTCGTGGTCCGAATTACCCCATCTTGGCATTGTCTTGGATTGAGTGAGTAGTCGTGTTATCACAGATACGGAATCCATTCCTTCCATTTATGGAAGTAGATAGAAAGTTCCTTATTTGTTAATCCTAGAAACCGATCGATCGCATTGCGAGTTCATATTACATCGATTAGCTATCGGTGAGTTGTATGAATTAATTGATCACTAGGGGTTAATGGTAAATAAGGATAAGAGGTTCGAAAAGGGTTAACGGTAACTTCCCGATTTAGAATGAGCGATCTATGGAGGATTAATCCATATGTAATGATTATATCAATGGACGCTTATTATTATTCTCGTGAGGAGATAAATATAATCTTATAATCGGAGGAGTGCAATCACGGGATTATGGTGGCATATTCTCGTGATTGATTTATCGAATATAATTATTTCGCTCGTAAGATAATTATTTATTTGATTTATCGGAGCCGCTGATTATTAGTCCATGGTCCACGACGTGCCTCATATATAGCATAGCTATTCTCGGACGTCGAATCCTAATAATATTAATTTAGTTCTTGTTGGACTTTATTAAAACGATATGTGAATTAATTGTTTAGTGGACTATTAAATTAGTTGGGCTAAATAATTAAATATGTGGAAAAGACATTTTCCATAATCTTGGCCCAATTATTGTGTGATGGCAAAATTAATATTGACTAGGTCAATATTGTTAATTTCGCCCCATGCCTCTTATTTTTGGAATAAGAAATTGTTTTCTTGTGATTAATAAGACATGTGCATAAAATATTTATTGGATAAATATTTATGGTAAATAATTAAGATAAATATTATTCTAGATTTGTTCTAGAATATTATGGAATTATCTTTTATTAAAAGGATTTATTTTGTTTGATAAATAAAAATCCTTTGAGGCTAAGTTTTACACTCCTATAAAAAGAGAGTTCTCCCAAGCCTTAACACACAACATATTTTCGACTTCTCCCTATAGTAGAGAGAAGGAAATATTTCGGCCAAGGAGAGAGTGGGAGAAATCTTGGAGATTTTTTCCGGGTAGCATATCGGAAGGGTTCGAGTCGAGAATTCCTTCCACCGGGAGTTGCTTGGATCACACGATCGGAAGACTGTGGTGCTCTTCACACCTTCACAAGTTCTTCCTAATTGCGGTTCTTCAACTTGGACTTTGAGATCCAAGAGGTATGCTCTACATCCCCCTTGTAGAAAAGATATAGTTATTTTATTATGTGTATTATGTAGATCTAGATCCATAAAATCGCTTCCGTTGCGGATGGTATTACTAACACCAGCTACATTTCAAAGATGTATGCTGGCCATCTTTGACGGGCTAGTTGAAAAGTGTATGGAAATTTTCATGGATGACTTTTCGGTCTTTGGTCAATCTTACGATGATTGCCTTGATAATCTTGACCAAGTCTTATCCAGATGTGTGGAAAAGAACTTAGTACTAAATTGGGAAAAGTGCCATTTCATGGTAGATGAGGGAATAGTTCTTGGCCACAAGATCTCTGCCCAAGGTATTGAGGTAGACAGGGCCAAAGTAGAAGCTATCGAGAAGATGAGTTATCCTAAGAATGTGCGCGAAGTCAGAGGTTTTCTTGGACATGTCGGTTTCTATAGGAGATTCATTCAAGACTTTTCCAAGATAGCCAAGCCCCTGTCTACACTACTAAAAGAAGACGTTTTATTCGATTTTGATGAGAGTTGCAAGCAAGTGTTTGAGGAGCTTAAAAGTCGATTAATCTCTGCACCGATCCTTATTTCTCCTGACTGGAATCTCCCCTTCGAGCTTATGTGCGATGCATCAAACTATCTTTGTCAGTGCGATCTTAGGACAAAGAATAAAAGTGGAAATTCAGCCAATCTATTACATGATCCACACACATCGAATCCGTCTCAAGTAAACTACACGACGATCGAAAAGGAATTATTGGCCGTAGTCTTTGCTATGGACAAGTTTCGTGAGTTACTTGTTAGGTGCTCAAGTAGTTGTGTGGGGTGATCATCACGCCATTTGCGTTGATATCTCGATGACAAAGAAAGAGGCTAAACCGCCGCCTACGCTTGATATCGACCTACAAGAGTTTGATGTCCAAATCAAAGACAAAAAGGGCAAAGTGAAAACGTAGTGGTGATCATGTTTCCGAATGTTGAATGAGGAGAAGGATGATGACGGACGATATAGATCTTTACTTTCCTCCGGAAAATATCATGCTTATCGACGGTTGTCCTCCGGATGTTCCTTGGTATTCTTCCATCGTAAACTACCTTCATTCCCAATATCTTGATCCGTAATCGTTTTATCGGGAGAAGAAGAAATTCTTCTCGGATATGAAAACATTCGTTTGGGATGAACCTTACCTCTTCAAGATTTACAAAGATGGTTTGCTGAGAAGATGTGTTCCAGAATCTGAGCAACGTGATATCATTGAGCAATGCCACAGTGGACCCACTGGCGGTCACTTTGGTCCTTGGAAAACCGTTGCCAAGATATTTCAATCCGGTTTCTATTGGCCCACGATCTTTAAAGATGCAGAAGCTTTCTGTAAAGCTTGTGATAGGTGTCAAAGAACCAGAACTTTAACAAGGCGTTTCGACATGCCACTGAAACCCATCCTAGAATGCGAAGTCTTTGATGTATGGGGTATCGATTTTATGGGACCATTCCCATCATCTTGCGGAAATAAATACATCTTAGTCTGCGTAGATTACGTATCGAAATGGGTGGAGGCTCAGGCCACGACTCACAATGATCATAAGACGGTCATGAAGTTTCTAAAGAAAAACATCTTTGTGAGATTCGGGTGTCCACGCGCCTGGATTAGTGATGAGGGGACGCATTTTTGCAATCGACCTCTGGAGAAAGTTCTTGAGAAATATGGTGTCCGGCATAAAACTGGCACACCATATCATCCTATGACTAGTGGTCAGGTTGAAAGAAGCAACCAAAGTTTAAAGAAGATCCTGGAGAAAACAGTTAACAGTCATAGAAAAGACTGGAGTCTTAAGTTGGATGATGTACTGTGGGCGTATTGAACTGCCTATAAGACCCCCATGGGTACATCACCCTATCAAATGGTTTATGGTAAACCATGCCACTTGCCAGTCGAGTTAGAGCATAAAGCCTATTGGGCCACGAAGTTTTTAAACTTCGATACCCAATCTTGTGGGAAACATCGATTGCAACAGTCGCATGAGTTAGACGAATTTAGACTTCATGCTTACGAAAGTGCCAGGATAAGTAAGGAAAAGACGAAACTCCTTCACGATGCTAAAATCAAGAAGCGAGAATTTCAAGTTGGGCAACAAGTCTTATTATACAATTCCAGGTTACATCTGTTCCCTGGAAAGCTGAGGACACGATGGTCCGGTCCCTTTGAAATTCTCCAAATCATTCCTGGAGGTGTCCTAGAACTACGATGTTATGGTGACCAGCCGTTCCGAGTGAATGGTCAAAGGTGCAAGCATTATATTGGTCAAGCCAAAGAAAAGCCTTTGATTGTTCGATTCCTCGATATCCTCGGGTGTGGTACTTCAGAAGTCAATGAATTTGACGAGTTTTCGCCTGATTTATTTTCTGAAGATGACGGTAGTGGTCAATCAGGAGAAGTTCTAGCTGATATTTGGGACATGGAAGAACTTGAAAGGGAGCAAAAATTGAAACGTCGTCAGAAGAAGAAGAGATTAACCATGGGGAGGTTTAAACGTGTGTGGAAGGCAATTAAAGAATTAGCCCCATGTGTTAGATGTTGTTTTATTGATGATTCTATGTTTATTAGAATGATATTACATTTTGCGATGTTCTTATTATCTTGTAGATGCACGATATTGGCTCAAAAGAGGATTAAAAGATGTCAATGATCGAGTTTATATGAAGGAAAAGAGATAAAGGTGAAGTCGGTTGAAGATAAAGATGAGAAAATAAATTTTCACCAAGTGAACGACGCCCTAAGTTACGGCCCAGTGAACGGGCGCCCAAGCGAGTGGACGGGCGCCGAGAAGAAGAATATTTGATTGAGTTCTCCTAAAAGTTGTGGACGAAGCGTCTGATTTAAAAGAAGGACGGGCGTCGATCCAGCTCAACCCGACTCAAGTTTTTATTGAAGGATGGACGGGCGCCCAAAGATAGCGAGACAGCGCCCGAGCGCCGACTTAGCAAAACCGACTTGAAAATCTATAAATAGCTGCGGTTTCTCCACATAAATCATCATATATTCAACCCTAAACCCTAGGGCGGCTCATTTGCGTTTTCCTTAGTTTACAAACCGCTTTTATTCAAATACTTTTTATGCACTTTTATTTCAACAAATTCGAGTTTCGAAGAAGATGTTGAGAGGCTAGACCTCCCTTGAACAAGCGTTGTGAAGCCGTTCTACCAACACTTTGATTTCGTTTCAGGATTATCTTGTGAGTATTTTATTCAAGTTGTATCTTTATTATCGTTTATCATTGTTTATTGCAATTATGTCGAAAGATTATTGCATGATTGATTATTTGTTTGATTTGGATGAAAATCATAATTGAACCCCTAGAATCAATATAATAAAGATTAGATTTTTAACCTATAAAATAACAAGAGTTGATTAGGTTGAATTTCTAGATAACTAGATTGAGAAATCTTACACCTTGCTTTGAAAGTAATAACCTTTAAAATCGAGAGATAGAAGATTAAGAAACGAACTTTTCTAAGAAATTAGGAGTTCATACCTTTGATTAGGTGAATCACAACTTGGTTAGAAATCACGAGATAATCTGAATTGAAATTGAATGTTGTAGGATAGGTGGATCAATTGCTTGTTCGTTCGTAACTTTTGATCAAAACCCCTTGAACTTGAATTGTTTAGCTTAGTTAGTCTTTTTTATTGCATATTAGGATTAGATTTCGTTTATTTGGTTCGCAACTCTATTTTCCTGGCTTTAGATCTTGATCTTCTGTCCAGCTTATGCTTGTTATCTTTCTTGTTAATTATTCACTGTTTTGTTTTTCGTATCTTTTTAATAGTAATCGTGACATAGTTAGGTTAGGAATAAAAACTAGAATTCACAACCCCGATTCCCCGTAAAATCGACCCGGTATTAACCTCTTTACTACGATCCTTGCACTTGAGGTATATCGGATTTATAAATATTATTACTTGTTTATTTGCATTAGATAAATCCATGAACAAAAGACATGAGGCCGTCAAGTTGGCCATAAATGCAAAAATAAGGAAAGGTCATTCGGTAACTGGTTATGTGATGAACATGATTAACTTCTTTGCTGATGCTGAGACTCATGGCTCTAGTTTTGACAATGCAACTCAAGTGAGTATGATCTTAGAATCACTTACACCAGAGTTCCTCCAGTTCAAGAGTAACTGTGTCATGAACAAACTCAAATTTGATCTGACTCAGTTGATTAACGAACTGCAAGTGTTCGAAGCTATCTCCTCTAGGAGAAGCCGAATAGGGGAAGCGAAGGCCGAGGCCCACGTGGCCGAAGCTAAGGCATCGAGCTCTGGAGTCAAGAATAAGCCCAAGGCAATGCAGGCAAAGCAGGCAAAATAGCCAAAACGTGAAGAAAATCGTGCAAAGCCAATGAAGAAGAAGGCTAAACAGGCAACTTCCAAGCCCAAGGGGAAATGTTTCCACTGCCATGAGGTAGGACATTGGAGGCGCCATTGTCCAGCATACCTCAAAGAGGCTAAGGAATGGAAAGGCCTTATCTACAAGGGAAAGGATAAGACCGGTAATTCTGAATTACTTGTCTTGGAATCCTATACAGTAGCTGAAAATGTATCAACTTGGATACTAGATTTTGGAGCTACTAACCATGTTTGTTCTTCTTTGCAGATCCTTAGTTCGTACCAGGAGCTGGAGGAAGGCACGCTGACGATGAGAGTTTGCAACAATGCAGTGGTTTCAGCTAGAGCGGTGGGAGTAGTTAGTTTATGTTTTTGCAATAAATTCTTGGTTTGAAACCATGTTTATTTTGTTCCAAATTTCCGTAGAAATTTAATTTCAGTTTCAATTTTGCAAGAACAATCGTATTCTCTTTCTTTTGATAGTAATAAAATTGTCATTTCTAGAAATGGTTGTGATATTTGTTCTGCAATTTTGGAAAACGGATTGTATTTTATTAAACCGATAGCAACTCCACTGGTTAACACTGAAATGTTTAAAGTAGAACATCAGAAATCTGTAAAAAGACAGAAAGTTTCTCACCATGATAAAACATACCTTTGGCATCTAAGACTTGGTCATATTTCCTGGGAAAGAATCAAAAGACTGGCCAAGGGTGGTCCTTTGAGTGAGCTATCAGTTGATGTTGGAATAGTGTCCTAAACCCAATCGGGTTGGACCAGATCCGACCGGGTCGGATCATTTCTACTATTTGTTTATGTTTATACATAGATTAAATGGCTTTTCTGTTGTCATATATATGTTCTTTTAAAGAACCAATTATGAATTGTTATGTGATAACGTCCTTAGTATTAAACTGTGATAGAGAAACCATGATAGGCGATTCTGGTTGATGAGATCTCTAATCACTTTAACAAGTTTGATACTTAAATGTCTCTAGTCGATGTACTATTAAACAGGGCATTGATAGTATGAACAGGCTAGCACGTATTAGATGTCTTCGTCTTTGTAGGCGTGGATAGATCTCGTCTATCGAAGTGTAGAGACACTAGGATCGTATGCGTGGGCGTGTATTAGAGAATGCGACGTTAGGGTGACCCACTTACACGGATAAGTGTCACACTATGTGACGGTTGTGTAATTATCCTTAAGACCGAGTCTTCATGGCATCACGGTGTGGATTGTCATGCTTTGACACTATTGAGGTTTCCTCAGCCACGGGCGATCATGCGATAGTGATTGGGTATGATATCATCAAGCACGCGGAGTATACATGATTGGTCGTCCGGGAATCGCGTATCCTATGATTGGGATCGAATATCCGAAATGGCCTTCTTATAAGGAATGTCTTACTCTCGTGAATCTTTGCAAAGTGGGAGTAAACGAGTTACTTCGAGAGAGCATGATATCCAGATTATAAGATACGGTCGTTAAAGTTTGACACTCGATGTACAACCGTATGGATATTATTACAGCGATAGGATTGTAAGTTACACGGTAACTGTTTCACATGAAAGGTAGTAGTCATTGCATTTGACTCTTCCGATGATTGGGAGTCACGGTGTGTTGCTAGACGCTATCCCGTGATCGTTAGGCATGAACGGCATTTTCGTAATTTGCACTTTGTGTCTACAACAAACATATTCAGAAGCCTATCGGGTCACACACATAAGAACATCTAGCCGTATTAAAATGTGGTTATAGATGATAACCAAATAAGGAAATTTTATCTCACGACTATAAAGGTTATAGTGGTAAATTAATATGGTGGTATTTATTTATTATGAATAAATTAAATACAAGATATTAATTAAGTTGATTAATTAAATACACTTATATTGATAAGTGGCGCCACATATGTGTATGTGTGATATACTTGGATTGTGCAATTTAATTAATGGTATTACCTATTATTGATATTAGATATTAATAAAATAAAATTATATATATATATATATATATATATATATATATATATATATATATATATACACACACACACACACACACACACACATATATATATATATATATACTTAGTGGTATCATGCATGATGCACAGTATGTCCCTGGTTTTACATATAATAGTGGTCATTTGAAACCTTTTTTTTTTTTAACGGAGTTGATTTGAGTGGGGTTTGTTTGCTATGGTTAAGCTTGACTATAAGGGACCATGTCCATCACCCTAGAGCAACCAAAATTGTTGCTTAAGGTAGAGCATTGGATGTCCTGTTACAATAAATCTTTAATGAAACACTTGCAAGAATTCCTAGTTCTAAATGCCGGACATAAAGAAAGATATCTAATGGACTTTTGATTGTGATCAAGAGACAAAAATTACTAAAAAAAAGGGAAATCAGTAAATGAAGTTTGAGACATCCAAGGAAGGATAAAAGCAAAGATAAGCTCTCAAGCCTGGTGAAGGCGAAAGCCCTTAGTCGCCACTGCGAATGTTTTGAGAAACAAACCTTAGGATTTGTCATGATCAACAATATTAAGACAACAATAAAAGGAAACAATTTTAGCAACAAAGAATGAGATGGTGCGAAGAAAAACACATAAAATAATTCATAAAGCATCCAATTCATGCTTTTGAATATTTGAAGAACGACCAAATACTATCCTTTAGTATCATGTAAACAAGCACCCAAAGAACGTTTAACAAAAAAGCAAGCTATGATTACATGAAAAATAGTGTCTCGGACATCCAAGGAAGGATATAAGCAGCATTAGCTCTCAAGCCCGGTAAAGGCGAGAGCTTTAAGTGCCAACGCGAATGTTTTGAGAAACAAGGCTTAGATCTTATCATCATCAAAAGATGAAAACCATTCCGAACAATAACAGAAAACAGAACCCATAGACATCTACTCCATGATTAAAGAGATCAAATGCAAGCTATAAGTCCAAACACATTCCCATTATCAACCGTAGGAATTCACTACACCTAAGACAAAGTCTGCATATATTGTACATGTGCAAGGAAAGCGAGATTTTTTCAGTAGATCTCGTAACTCACGGGTTTGTAATAGATCCCCTAACTATTGAGGTTTGCAAGAGCACCTCTAACTACACTTACCTCAAGCAATTTCCTTGTTTACTAAGCCGAGTAGCTACAATACCTTGTTTAAACTGAGAAAAGAGCAAACAAAATAAGTGGAGTCAGAAGGTCGAAACTTTATATTTGTACAAAGATACATCAAACTGAAAGTCAAATACAAGGAACAAGATCTCGAATACAACAGAGGCGTAAAACAATAGAGCATAGTTTAAACAAAAGCACCTACTATATCTATAGCTATAGCATAAATAATATTGGTACATAGACCTAAACAACACACAACATGTACTTTTTAAACAACAAGTATCTATTTCCAAAAAAATAGGGACATAAAGTATTATTGGCAAGTAGAAAGAGTAAAATGAAACCTAATGTAGATCACTTATGTTTATTTCAAGTACTTAATATCAAAGCCTCATAGAGCAAATCAATTAAGTAAGCTACCGCTTGAGATTCTTGTAATTCAAAAGTCACCAATAACTTATTACTCCTTGTAGTAGGACAACCAAACACAAAGAAACAAAGACAAAGAGGCAGGAGCACTTGCAAACCTAGGTATACATGCTCTTAGCAAAATAAAGAATACGGGCTAATATTGAGTTACATAGACATCATGAAAACATCGAGTCAAGAAGATAGAGAAAGCAAGAAAGCAGATCCAAGATAATCTATTACAGGGGAACCATGTACATCATAAGTGATGAAAACTGACTTTGAAACCAAGTTAACAACAGGAAAAAGCAACCAAAAACGGGAAAAACTGGAAAAGTAGATACCAAATATCATAAAGCGTCAATTTTGACTTTAAAGGACAAAGCCATCTTAAGTTTTTTATTTTGACAAAAAAAGCGACTACCATCTATAAACAACGACCCTCAATCCACATAATACTCAAATCCAAACAACACATGTAATTGCAAGCACCCATTATACTGAATTTCAAATAGTCTACTACAGATGATACGAGAATCTGGAAAGATTCAAATACACGATACCACAACAAGCAAGTTTTGTTCAACGTCTATGAACAAAACATCAATAAAGGCACCGACTTTGATCCTACTCTGTGCACAACACCAAATCGAAGAAACGAAGAAGGGGAAAAAGCGATAGAAAATCAAAATAGTCACTAACCAACTCAGAACTTCAATCTTACACCGATCCGCAATCAAAATCGAACAATTGAGATCCGATAATTCCAATTCAAGAGTAAGTAATAGATAGCGGATGTAGAAATACACAAAGATATGCAAAATAAAGGAAATACCTAGTTAATTCAATGAGGAGAGATGATGTGAAATCGAAGTAACAACGGAAGAGAAAAGCGGTGAGTTGTCAAAGCGGTAAGATGCTACCACAGATTACACCAAAACAACAAAAAAATCCGTAAAAATAAGCGAAAAAAAACCATTGTACATCGCAAACAAAACTCACCGATACCGGAGGAGGAAAGCGAGAGGTTTGAGCATCGATTTTCGTGGACTTCTCTCCCAAGAACTAACAACATGAAGAATTGAGCAAGTGGTGAATAAAAAACTGGCTTTGGCAAAAGGTATGCTTTTTATTAATCGTAGATATACTTCGGGAGAAAAGTTACGGCCAATGTTACCAATAGAGCTTCTTGAAAGCCGCATGAGGCTCATTTGTAAAACAACATATTTTGATTACTACATGAGAGAATCAATCCGGATGAAAGACAAGTTGCAAGTTAAAGGGAAAATGTAAGCAAAGTTAGCTAATGTACAAACATCCAAGAACATGAAATTATCAATTTAGTTTGCAGTGAGGATCCTGTTTGTGGAAGAACAAAGATTTCCACAACATATAAATCAATTTTATGAAGTAAATAACTCTTAAGGGAAAGCTGTGGAAAATAGAAACAAACAATTTATAGTGATAAGATTACTTTTTCGGACTAATGGAGTATCATCTTGATTACAATATTCTCAAGATCAATGTAAAAATAGGAATGTAATGAGTTCAAGATTTCTTTGGGTGATAACATGATCTAAATTCAAATATAGGTAAGACTCATGCCACTACCATATGCATTAAGCCCTTAATAACAAAACACTCTTCTTTTTCAAAATTTGGTTCGCATCTCATAAATATAAACAAATCACCAAGAAAAAAGCAGAACAAAGTCACAAATTGAAAACTCAAACAAATATCCAATGATCTTACATCTTCACCAAAGTTGAATGGAAGCAGAGAAAGCAAGAATTGAATGTTTTATGTAGGAGGTGATCCTCAACATTCTTGAGTCCTGTTCTCGCCTCCCAATGATGAGCTTGATTTTTTCCACCATCTAACCATTAAAAATGAAAACCGATTATGAAGTTACAAAATCCAAAAAAAAAAAAAAAAAAACGAAAAAAAAAAAAGAATTATAGCAAGAAAAGAAAAACCAACCTTTTGCTTTAGGAGAGGAAGGTTTAGAGGGCTTAATTCTTCTAGCCTGAAAATTTTAAAACAATCCCTCCCAGAGAAAAAGCTAAAACCACCTCAAATTTAAACAACACAGGCCTAATGTCCCTCTTGTCCTCATCATTACAAAAAACCCTATATTTTTCCCTCATGAATCGGAAAAATGGAGAATGAAATCCAAAAGATTTGAACTTTCAATCTCAAGAGAAACCACAGCCTTCTTCTCCTTAATGCCCTTGTGAATCAACTCAATAACTCCTAATACATGCAAGAAGAAGAACATAGAGCAACTAATCTTCGCAAATAATCAAAAGCGAGAACAATTGCAGAGCAACAGAGCAAAGGCTTACTCCGCCGGAAGCGAGAGCGGAAAGAGTGCAAACAGCGACAACAATTGAAGACGAAGGCGGTTCGAGGCGCTATATACACCACCCCAATTCATCCGAGTTTGAGTGGAAAGCAAGAGCGATTAGAGGTCGTGGGAGCGGTGGTGGAGATCGAAAGCGATAGGCAAATGGAGAATACTAACTCTGACATCCGAAAGGGGTAAGGACAAGAAGACACGTAAAGGAGGTAGTGCCATGTGTACTCCATGAAGCGACGTCGTTTCATTGCTCAAGGAGGAAAAAAAACAGAAAGCGACAAAACCGTCGCCCAACTATTGAGAAATAATAAGTACTTCTAATGTTAAGATATATATATATATATATATATATATATATATATATATATATATATATATATATTATGCATACATGTGTGTGTGTACACATTAAATGCAAATTAGTGATTTGCTTGTATGCGCACCAATGTATGATATTAATAGATTTTTTTATTTGTGTAATATATATGTGATATATACACATGTGTAAATTGATTTATTGTAATAAGATAAATATAGTCAATATAAGATATTGACAATATCTTGGGAATATTCAATATAAGATATTGACAATATCCTAGATTTATTTGATATAAGATATTATAATAAATGAGATAAATCAATCAATTATATTTTCCTTATTTTATTGGGAAAATGTTTTCTTCTCCTCCACATCTAGATGGGGCGCCCCTACACTATAAATAAGAGGTGGGAGTCAAGCTCTTTTGATCATCATAATTCCAAGAACTAATAGTTCTTGTGTAAAAATAGAGAGCATCCTATATAGAGTTGGAGAGAGGGGAAAAGGCCGGTCTAGCAACCGGAGTTTTCCAATAGCAATCCATGATGGGATTCCGGCAGGCTGTTCGTGTGGACTAGCGGTAGAGGCCGAACACTTGGGCGGCTCTATGCAGAACTACTCTCCTTAGATGGTCAAAGCGTCGATCTTTTAGATCAACCAAGGTAACCACCGTCTACTAACTCGTTTGTTTATTGCTTAAACAAAGTCGATCCTGGTTAAACGGAAATAAAATTTTAAATTATGCTGCGTTCCCGCGTAGATTTCCTAACAGTGGTATCAGAGAGAGCTTCGAGCTTAAGCAATAAGCATGTTATTGTGCGTAGTTAATTTTATCATTTAAATCACGTAATTAAAAGATGAAAGATTTTTGATTTGCAAAATTGATACACGAAAAAAAAAAGGCGGCCTTGGTTGTGCTCGGCCGATCGGCGGTGGCACCACCACCGTATGATCGCCGGCGGCGGCCTCCGGGCTGCCGCCGGCTGCTGGTGTGATGCGGTGGTCCCTGGTTTTTGTTTTGTGTATTTGTGATTCAATATTGTTCATAGTTGTGATTAATATCTCCTTTGTTTAGTTGTGTCATGTGGCTAACCAATGATTCAAATAGTTTGGGCCATTGGGATGCCACATGGCATTAAAATAATATTGGTCGTTCCAAATATTTGATTTGGAATAGGCTTAGGCCCTTTCCAAATATTTGATTTGGGAAAAGGTCTAGGCCTAGGCCACTTCCAAAATTTTGATTTTGGAAAGTGGCCAGGCCTAAACCAAAATTACTTGGCCTTTCCAAATATTTGATTTGGAATAGGCTGCAGCCTTTCAAATATTTGATTTGTAAAGGCTTAGCTTGTGCCACTTCCAAAATTTTGATTTTGGAAAGTGGCTGTGCCTAAGCCAAATTTGGTTTAGGAAGATGCATTTTGGTTTAGGAAACCAAAGGTATCCATTTTGATTACGAATCAAAAGGAAAGAAAAAAAGAGACATAATTTTAATTTTGATTTATTTTTGGAATAGTTCTAATTTATTAAAATTAAAATTAAAATCGTTTAAAATTAATCGTTAATTTTATTTCGATTAAAATTATTTAATTAATTAAATGTTAATTAGTTAATTGATTGGATAAAATTATTTAATAGATTAAATGTTAATTGATTAATTAAGACGCAAGTAGTTAAATTTTAATTTTATCTTTTTCATAAGATGTTATTGTATGGATTAGATATAGTAGATATAATATGATTATATGGACCCCGATTGATCATGGACTCGACCGATAGGATAGATGTGAATGATTTAAATTTTCTGTTGGTTTTAAAAAATTGTCATAGGCCGTTATGAAGAACGTGACCTAGTTTATTTTCTGCATTTATCCCATTCCCGTTAGCTCCCCCCGTATGCGACGGGTGTATTTATTTTATTAGATAGAATTAAATGTAACAAGAATGGAGCAGAAGATGAAGACCAAAGAAAGACGAAAATAAAGATCCCATTGGAGAATGGAGCATTAAAGATCCTATTGGCGGTTGCAGCTACCCTTAGATTGTGACCCGCGGTTTCGTCAGTTTGTATTCGAAACCGCACCTAGGAAAAGTCCATGATCATACCGGTTACTTTACGCATTTATTTATTTTGTGCTTGTATTTATTTTATATGATATGATAGATGCATGACTAAGCACGATCTAGATAAATGTGTAGGATGTATGTCTATAGAGATAGATATATTTGATGAGACCGTAATTAAATTAATTAAGAGAATTAATTCGAAATTAATTAAGTGAATTAATTTAAAATTACTCCCACAACAAAAATCGAGTTATAATATGTCTCCCAATATTATAGTGACGGTGAAGAGCCCTTGTTCGGATCCAACTGATCGGCCCACGTCGGGAGTTGACCTACCATGGGTATATCGTCATTATCAAGATATGATCGGTTTGAGATCTCATGAATACTTGGGTTACGACTCGACTAAGAATCTTGCGGTGATTGGCCCACGTCAGGACCGTCTGATTTTAGAGACATAAGGTTGACTATCACATAGACGATGTGAATTGTCAAAGAGTTGACTAGTCAAACCACTGGAAGTCGCGTTAGACGCGATTGGTAAGAAGTACCTACCCGTCGAAATTGACCCGGTCGATCGGCCCACGTCGGGGATCGATTCAACTAGATAGGATTTCAGCCACTAAAGAATTTTGGAAATTTTCTTGAAAGTCGATTGGGAGTATTTGACTAGTGGGAGCAAAATCATAATCCCAAATACCATATTTGATTTTGCGTGTATAAAGAACAACACTCTTTTTATTTTCATGTTGTAGTTTTTAGCAAACTTTTATATTTATGTTTTTCTCGATTAATAAAACCAAATTATGACTGTTTGAGAAACGTTCTCAAGAATGGTTAAGTAAATTTTAATCATTTTAAAATAAGCAATGACATGAGCAATCCCGTTATAGTAGTTAGAGACAAGGAGACTACATATTTGATGCAGTAATCCAAGACTTTAATTATTAATGAAAAGCGGAAGCTCATGGCATTAGATACGATCCAATATGATCATTCAGTCATATGATGACAATTAATTCAAACGTTGGATAAGAATGACCACATCTAATTTTGAAAAGGTTGTTTTCAAAATTATAAGATTTAAGTATCGACTTAATTCTATCATTGCTTAAAGGTTAATTAAATAGTCAATGTATTGAATACGATTCAAAAGGTTAAATAAACTATTTAATAAACTTTAGATTTTCTTTATGAAAGGAAATCAAAGACATAGCTCTTGTGATTTTTCTTAAGTCTTATGAAGACTACACTAAGAAATATTTACAAATGCCTGAAGGATTAAAAAGGAAAGTTAAGGCATGTGCTTAAATAGAGAACTTATTGAAGTTTCTATTCTGAGCAAGTGAGTTGAGATAAATCTATTTTAGTTCAAAGTCGACTCTTAGATATATGATATCTTGCGAGTGTGATTAAATTAGAAAGATTAAATACAGATATGGAAGGTGAAGCAAATGTTGTAATACTTACCATATGCGGATCTAGTAAAGCTGATAAAGGGAACTAAATAAATGTTATTATGTTCCGGTCCTTATGAAGAACATACTTTCGATTACTTGTTAGGATTTAATAGACATATTCAATTGTAAAGAATAAATGTTATTCCGATAAAGTTGGAAGGTCACTGAATCTAACATACTAGATTGATGTCACTATATAGTTGATATATGTGATGAGATCTCAACTAAATATTTGTATCGCTGTTATCCTTAATATTTATGGTTGTTCTAGACATAGTCTCTCTGGAAAGGAAGCGTGTAATTAAACGTCATTCTGATGATGTTGAACCATATGATTATGAATCATGTGGGTAATGCGTATCTTATCTAAAGATGACTAAAATACCCTTTTATGAAAAGGGTTATAAAATCTAGAAAAATTGTCTAAAGCCTAAACATACCGATGTTTGTTGGCTTGTGACAATTAATGCCACAAATAATTGCTTATTAGTCTCTACGACTAATTCTAGAAATAGTCAAGTGTACTCAGTGAAGTGCATAATTCGGAAAGCCCGAAAAGTTCAAGCTAGTACGAATATGAGATTGATGAGCTACTTATGAATTAATCTTCAATTGGATTGAAGTAATTAATACCTGAAGGGTGTTCCAGAAGTCGTCTGAAAAGGAATAAGATTCTTCCATTGAAGGATACCATCTTTGGGATACGGAATTAGATTGTGTTTCCAAAATGGAAACAACACTTTATATGATAAAGGTGTGACGAAAGCCATGCAAAGTATCCCTTACCCGTTTCGGGATAGTGCCCTTATACTTAACCGAGTTCCGAAGAATAAAGGTTGAATAAATTCCATATTAGATATGGAAGGCGATAATGTCAAATTTATCTTAACCAATGATTTGAAGTTATCATAGGCAAAGTCAAAAAGGGCTTGGAGCCTAGTACGACATATGCAACTTTGTGGACTCTTTTAGCTAGCATGCTGGATATTATTTACTTGTTCGCGGAGCACAATGTTTGTCTCCAAACATGCTGTCTTCTAAAGGAAGTGTTTCTTCCAAAAGAAAGCAAGTGGGAGTGAATCAGATCTCAAAAGAGTTTGAGAACCACAAAGATATATTCAACCATAGGAGCGTAAGGCAGGCGCCACATAGCGATGAGGTGTAAAACACTGCTCAGTGCACACAAAAGTTCTGTAAGTCTATAGATAACCTCAAGCCTGAAAAGGCTGCCGGTATGTTCATCTTGAAGAATGAATATCTCACGACTTATGAAGGAATGTTTAAAAGGCAAGATTGAGAGATATGGCCAGGAGCCATAATATCTGAATTAGGTTCCATCAGTGACAACCAGGTTATGAACCTAGTCTGTCTTACCTAGAGGGAATGTCCCTGTAAGGCTGAGCCCAGTTCTATTCAGACTATGCTTTTTATAACTTCGTATTATGGCTATATGATAGTGTTGAAGAAAGCTCGATGTTTATAGACGATAACATGATATGTGAGCCCACGAGATCCATTTATGGACTCAAACAAGTTTCTATAGACAATTTCTTTGTTTGATAATCAAAGGAGTTTGATTGAGTCAAAAGAAGGATATACCCCATGTGCAAGATAGATAGTGGGAGTGTGTTATGATTTTTGAGTAAGGTATTGGATATCGCTCTCGGGAATCATCGCCCCATGTCACAGTCAATTAATGTTTGGTAGTTCAAGGTCTTTATAAAAGCACTTGGATTAGCAGTTCTTATTTTAGAAATAAGAATCTATAGTGATAGATTTAACTGCTGTTAGATTATTGTTTACCTATATAGATGTGATGCTAAAAGAAGTTTAGCATAGATCACAAGATCTATCTGTGTTAGGACAATGGTCCTAAAGATGAGGTGAAAGATGATGCTTATGGAAGGTTTTCTTCGCTAATGCGATATGAACCATCTTATAGATGATGCCGGATGTTCATAATCCATGAATAGTCATGAGCAAGTATGAAAGTAAATCTGGTGAATGTCGAGAATATCCTTAAACAAGTTAAGGAAAGGTTCCTAGTTTATTGAAAATTGGAAATAAATAAACGTAGTTATACAGACGTATATCCTGAGTCTTATGAAGGCGAGTGGGAGCTACAGTCTGGGTTTGCAGTCACTTTGATTAAGTGATACGGTGAGTGGAAATGTTCTAGCCTATGGGTCACTTTGTAAATTCTACAACTAGGTGAAACACAGATTGCCTTAGAGGCTAAATGGGAGCAGCGATACATGGATCTAGAAGGTTCATTCACGAACCTTATACGGTTCTTCCACCTTTTCTATATAGCTGATATAGTAAGTGGATTCATTGCTTGAAGCAAGGACCAGGGTCTCGTCAGAGATTCGTGTGTGTGTTGAGGCGGTTCCTTTGACTTGGTCATTTGGAACATGATATGAGATAGTATGAGTCCCCATGGATAGCGATCCATTTATGGCTAGGGCTAGTTGCGAGTATTGCATGAGATTCTTGTATTTCAACTTGGTCTTGTGTGTGCGAGTGATTGGTTTTAGGCCAAGTGGGAGATTGTTGGAATAGTGTCCTAAACCCAATCGGGTTGGACCAGATCCGACCGGGTCGGATCATTTCTACTATTTCTTTATGTTTATACATAGATTAAATGGCTTTTCTGTTGTCATATATATGTTCATTTAAAGAACCAATTATGAATTGTTATGTGATAACGTCCTTAGTATTAAACTGTGATAGAGAAACCATGATAGGCGATTATGGTTGATGAGATCTCTAATCACTTTAACAAGTTTGATAATAAAATGTCTCTAGGCTGATGTACTATTAAACAGGGCATTGATAGTATGAACAGGCTAGCACGTATTAGATGTCTTCTGTCTTTAGGGCAGGGATAGATCTCGTCTATCGAAGTGTAGAGACACTTGGACTGTACGTGGACGTGTATTAGAGAATGCGTACGTTAGACTGACCCACTTACACGGATAAGTGTCACACTATGTGACGGTTGTGTAATTATCCTTAAGACCGGAGTCTTCATGGCATCACGGTGTGGATTGTCATGCTTTGACACTATTGAGGTTTCCCCTAGCCACGGGGCGATCATGCGGTAGTGATTGGGTATGATCTTTGAAGCACGCGGAGTAAACATGATTAGTCGTCCGGGAATCGCGTATCCTATGATTGGGATCGAATATCCGAAATGGCCTTCTTATAAGGAATGTCTTACTCTCGTGAATCTTTGCAAAGTGGGAGTAAACGAGTTACTTCGAGAGAGCATGATATCCAGATTATAAGATACGGTCGTTAATGTTTGACACTCGACGTACGACCGTATGGATATTATTACAGCGATAGGATTGTAAGTTACACGGTAACTGTTTCACATGAAAGGTAGTAGTCATTGCATTTGACTCTTCCGATGATTGGGGGTCACGGTGTGTTGCTAGACGCTATCCCGTGATCGTTAGGCATGAAGGGCATTTTCGTAATTTGCACTTTGTGTCTACGGCCAACATATTCGGAAGCCTATCGGGTAACACACATCAGAACATCTAGCCGGATTAAAATGTGGTTATAGATGATAACCAAATAAGGAAATTTTATCTCACGACTATAAATGTTATAGTGGTAAATTAATATGGTGATATTTATTTATTATGAATAAATTAAATACAAGATATTAATTAAGTTGATTAATTAAATACACTTATATTGATAAGTGGCGCCATATATGTATGTGTGATATACTTGGATTGTGCAATTTAATTAATGGTATTACCTATTATTGTTATTAGATATTAATAAAATAAAATTATATATATATATATATATATATATATATATATATATATATATATATATATATATATATATATATATATATATATATATATATATTATATACATACATGTGTGTGTGTGTACATTAAATGCAAATTAGTGATTTGCTTGTATGCGCACCAATGTATGATATGAATAGATTTTTTTATTTGTGTAATATATATGTGATATATACACATGTGTAAATTGATTTATTGTAATAAGATAAATATAGTCAATATAAGATATTGACAATATCTTGGGAATATTCAATATAAGATATTGACAATATCCTGGATCTATTTGATATAAGATATTATAATAAATGAGATAAATCAATCAATTATATTTTCCATATTTTATTGGGAAAATGTTTTCTTCTCCTCCACACCTAGATGGGGCGCCCCCTACACTATAAATAAGATGTGGGTGTCAAGCTCTTTTGATCATCATAATTCCAAGAACTAATAGTTCTTGTGTAAAAATAGAGAGCATCCTATATAGAGTTGGAGAGAGGGGAAAAAGGCCGGTCTAGCAACCGGAGTTTTCCAATAGCAATCCATGATGGGATTCCGCGGTCGTGTTCGTGTGGACTAGCGGTAGAGGCCGAACACTTGGGCGGCTCTATGCGCGAACTAATCTCCTTAGATGGTCAAAGCATCGATCTTTTAGATCAACCAAGGTAACCACCGTCTACTAACTCGTTTGTTTATTGCTTAAACGAAGTCGATCCTGGTTAAACGGAAATAAAATTTTAAATTCCGCTGCGTTCCCGCGTAGATTTCCTAACAGTTGACACACTCCCAGTCTGTGAATCTTGCCTAAAGGGAAAAATGACTAAACGACCCTTCTCATCAAAGGGACATAGAGCCAAAGAAACTTTGGAATTAGTATATTCAGACTTGTGTGGTCTGATGAATGTACAGGCTAGAGGTGGTTTCGAGTATTTTGTGACTTTCATCGATGACTACTCGAGATATGGATATGTTTATCTTTTGCACAAGAATTCCAAAGCTTTTAGTAAGTTTAAGGAATTCCAAGCAGTGGCCGAGAGGCAACTGGGTAAATCATTAAAGTGCTTTCATTCTGATCGAGGAGGCGAGTACTTTGATACTGACTTCACTGATTATCTCTTGGAACAAGGGATATGTTCCCAGCGTTCCGCACCCAGGACACCTCAGCAAAATGGAGTTGCTAAGAGGAGAAACAGAACATTAATTGACATGGTCAGGTCAATGATGAGCTACGCATCACTGCCAATTTCCTTTTAGGGATATGCTTTACAAACAGCGGTTCACATATTGAATATGGTGCCATCAAAGTCTGTCAAAAAGACACCTCTAGACTTGTGGAAAGGGCAGAGCGATAGCACACGCCACTTTCGCATTGGGGATGTCCTGCACATGTGGTGGAAGACAAGACTAGCAAATTGCAAGCACGTACGAAAGTATGTCTGTTTGTGGGCTATCCTAAAGGAACGAGAGGAGGTTTGTTTTATGATCCGGAAGACAACAAAGTGATAGTCTCGACTAATGCCACGTTTCTTGAGGATCAATACATGACAGACTTCAAACCTCGAAGTAAAGTAGTACTCGAGGAGTTACTTTCTGACACGGTCAGACCAGTGATGACACCTCCTGTCACAAATAACACTAATAACGCCACAGTTGATCCAGAGAATCCTAGACCGCTCAGACGTACCGAAAGGGTGGTTCGGCCACCTACTTGGTATGGCATGCAAGAGGAGGCAAACATTGCCGTCTCTGATGGAGTGGAGGATGATCTGCGGTCCTTTCGGAGGGCTATGGATGATTCTGACAAGGATAAATGGATTGACGCAATGAACCAAGAAATGGAGTCTATGCACTCTAACTTAGTCTGGAAACTTGTGGATTGCCCTGAGGGTGTACGGCCCATGTGCAATAATTGGATCTACAAGATAAAGAGGGGCGTTGATGGGATGGTTGAAACCTTCAAAGCTAGGATAATGGAAAGGGTTACACCCAGAGAGAGGGAGTCGACTATGAGGAGACTTTCTCGCCTGTGGCCATGCTAAAGTCCATTCGTATTCTTATTTCGATTGCTGCTGTTAAGGGTGATTTTATACGTTTTATAAGGATATATTTTATATCAATATTCCCCATATATGGATGTTTTTCATAGAAATCGAGCTTATAATCGATTAATTGAGTAAATGATGTTTTTAATAGCTAAATCTCAAAACGTAACGAATTATGTGCTTAAATGATGATTTTGTGTTATTTTGGAAATACGTTACGCTTTGGTATGTTTTCCTATTGTTGTAGATACTCATTGATGATGGAAGAGAGGATTTTAGAGAGCCAAATTCGTGCTTGGAAAGGATCAATCAAAGTTATGGAAGATTGAAAGATATAAGGAAAGAAATCAAGCAAGATAAATGTCGGAAAATCAGGATTCCGAGTAGTGACGACCTTGCAACGCAGTTATTGATATGATAACAACCGATTTGACCCTGGACCTCAAGAGAAGAGTTGTAGGTCTTGAAGAGAGGATTCTACAGGATTTTGAATCACTCCATTCCGACTTACGAGGCCCGATATATGAGCGTTACAAGTTTGGATGCTGTTGCTGAAAATAGTGGACGGGCGTCCGACCTTGTGAACGGGCGTCCGGCACCGCTATCTTGAGCAACCGCCTCGGATTTTCTATAAATAGCAGCGCGATTTCAACCCTAATTGAGACATATTTTCGACTCCTATTGATCCCCAATCATAAGAGAGCAACCCTAGGTCGCCCCAGCCCCTTTTGGGAGGCTGGGGTGGCAAGTTAGATTAGGTTTTATTTCGTTCGCTTTTCTTTTCTTGTTCGAGCATGATGAAAGGCAGCCATGGACAGCTTTGTGAAGCTTCTTTTCAGCAGCACTTTTATTTCTTTTCATGGATGATTTTGTAAGTTTTAGTTCAATTGTTTCTTTTCCTATGATTATTTGTATCGTGCAATTTATATCGGAAGATTATTGCTTGTTGATGCTACCGTATGACGGAAGTCGGTGTAGTTTAGATCACCGTAGGAAATATTGGATCTTTAATCTATACATAACGGAAGTTCGTAGGTTAAATTTCTAGGTTTACGAGAGAACCACAATTTGATTAATTCGTTGCAAGATTTTTCTAGATTTGAATTGAGGGATATCACCGTTACCGGAAAGATGAGATTTTTCATGTATTTGTTTCATTACGTTATTCTTGTTCTCTTTCATGTTTCGAGATGCTATATGTTAATCGAATTTAGATAACGGAAGTTAATAAATTCGTTAGATTGCCATGATAGAGATTAACAATTATTATTCCAACAAACGGAAGTTGAGGGATAATGTTGTTAGGTTAGGATTCAATCCATATCTTTGATTTGTATCGATATTAGTTAAGACCGGAAGGTAAACTAATTAATGGCGTGATAAATCGGAAGAGGAAACGCTTCATTAGAAAAGATAATAATCCAAGATAACTAATGAATGAATGTTTGTCTATCTTGTTGATTTCGGTGGGGTGATGGTTGTTGGGAATAGGCTGATCATGGTTTGTTCATGTTTGTTCAGTTGTTAGTTAGTTTTACTGTTTTCGTAGATGTAGTTTTATTTATGTTTTTATCGCTTTTATCCTTCCTGGCTTTGGATTAACAATCCTCTGTCCAGTTATTTTCCGTTTTAGTTTAGGTTTAGGTTTTAGGTTAATAAAGAAGGATTAATTAGATTAGATTCAATATCCCTTTTCCCTGAGGATCGATACCCGTACTTATCCAACTTTACTAGCAACTACCCGGTATTCGGCCGGTTAGGAGGTAGTTTTGCATGGTAGTATAGGTTTATAAATTTTCTTTTGTTTTAATGATGCAAAATCTCCCCAACAAAAGTGGCGCCGTTGCCGGGGAATAGGTGTCATGTTGAATCTAGTTTTGTTAGTTCTCGATTTTGTTACGTTTTATTTTTGTTTTTAATAAAAGTAGCGTATACCAAGTTGAGAGTTTTTATTTTGCCGTGTTTCGATGACCGTTAGGTTAAGAATGTGCAAAAGTTTTTACTCAACTTGTTTTACGTGAAGTTTATATGTTTATGTGTTACCTAGTCGACCCTCGTGCTTAATTTGATAAAATTTCTTTGTCTTTGTGATCTCGTGTTCTTTGTGTTGTGTTCATAAGTATTTAGGGTTTGCTGTGTGTTTTCCTGCTTTATCTGTGCATTCTTGTTGTATGGGCGGCGTCATTCGTTGGGCGCCCGCCCGATTCTTCATCTGCAGTGAACGCGGCGTTGGGAAGTATTGGGACGCTCGTCCGTTCAAATATTTTCAATCTGTTACGATTAGAGGACCAGACGGCGTCTATATTTACGAACGCCCGTCCGGTCGGTTTCAAAGCGCAGCAGCGCCTGCGCAGGTGGAACGCCCGTCGATTCGAACACTAAGTGAGCGTTAAATGCGGGGTTGATCCAGGTTCTAAATTTCTTGATTTTATTTTCAATGCTTTTATTTGATGTGGATTTTTCATTCGAGCTTACGTGGCTAATTGATTTTTACATAGATGCCACGAACTTATATGTTTTTATCTTTCCATCTACGAATCCATGTTAAATAAATGATTAATTTTTATATGCATGATTCATCCATGCAAGTTATAGTCTTTATGTCGGTTCTAAACGCTATAATCGCTGGTCTATTTGTTAATTAGTAGCTAATGTCGGTTTCCGTATGCTACATACCGTTGTGATGAATCTTGTTAGCTTTTAAGACTTACGTGCTTCCTTTGTTTTTATAGTTCATATGGGTAGCTCTTGCCGGTTTTCCGTATGCTACGTCTTAGGCCATATGAGTTATATCATTTAGTATAGCTAATCGTTGGGTTTCCATAATGCTATCACTTTTGACGAGTCTTAAAGCGCGTCTACACTTGCATGTAATGAACAAAGACTCGCATCGTTTATCGTAACCTGTCATTATTTGGTAGACGTTTATTTTATACATGTCGTGTTGCAAATGAGTGGGCTAGTTTTCTTTCTTTTATTTTCTTTTATTTTTGCATATCATATAGATGCATATCATTTAGTTGCATGTCATCTAGTTGCATTGTTTTTTATTTTTATTTTATTTTTCCTGAGCGTAGTTAACTGTCGGTTTCCGTAATACTACCTCGTTTTTATTTTATTTTTAGGATTTTTCACGTAGATTGCATTGTAATGCATTTTCATATAGTTGCACCTAGCCCTACTATTTTCTAATATTCCATGTATATGTCCATCTTTATATGAGCTTAATCTAAAAATTCTCTAGACTTCCTTTCCTGTGCTTTATATGTTATCTTCCCCCTATCCCCGAGGTATTTCATGTTTGTCAAGTGTGCAAGGTATTTGCATTAGCTATTGTGAGTTTTCAGACGATATCAGTTTTCCGGTGGATGGTCCACGATTCTTCGATATCTTGAGCATTTTTGGACCGACGCGTCGTTCAGTGTTCCACTTTCGGCATACAATCCTAAGTTTTCTTTTCTTTTATTTCGCACAACATGAGGACATGTTGTAATTTAAAGTGTGGGGAGGAATAGCTATGTGGTATCTACATTCATTTGCCATATTATTATATTTCTATGAAAGTGCTAAATTTTTCAAATTTTTTTGTTTGTCTCGAGTAAGCAATGCATATCTTTGTTTGAGTTTATATCATTTGTGCGTTATTTTGCATATTTAGTAAATTTAGTTGTTTCACCCGACACTATTTTTCACGTGCCATAGTAGATGAAGAGCTATATTTTTAAAGCTATGCCCATTTGATTAGAGATTTTTTGATGATTATCGCATGATTCTTTGCTTCCATACGAATTTTGAAAATTTTAATAGTTTGTGCTTAGAATTAAAGTATGACATACTGTGAATATCTGAAGGTTTGAATGTGATAGGAGGGATATAATTTAAGGTTTGAATACCAATCTAGGATGAATAATATGAATTATGTATTTAAGTGTCGGAAGTAGCTGCCGATGATTTGAGTGCGGTAGGGCATTATCACGAAATGTCCTATACCACTATGAGGTTAATAGCTCCCGACTGCCTGATGATAGTAGTCCAGCTAGGGTGTTATCCCGAAACATCCTATTGCTGGGAATGAGGTCATATATGCTATATATGTGGAATTGATTGAACTTTAAGAAAAATTAGTGAATGGTAATATGAAGAGATGGTTGGAAACCGTAGTTATCTTCTAACTATCCCCAGTATGAACTGAAAGATATGATGTAGGGATTATCCTCTGAGTATGTCGGAAAGATCCTAAGCGCATTTTATTATTCTTTTCGGAATGTGTATGTTTTTGTGAGGTGCATGTTATAATCATTTTTATATTTCTAATTTAAATGGGATGTTGGCTAGTTTTGTTTGAATCAATTTCAAGTGTGGATTTAGTGGAAGTTTATTATGGCTATGCACACACTCACTTGGGTGAACCTCTAAACTACTTGAATATGTTTTATATTTGCTAAGATGTTTATTTGTCTCGAGTGATGATTATGTTTTGTCTTGCTCGGGACGAGCAAGGTTTAAGTGTGGGGGAGTTGTTAAGGGTGATTTTATACGTTTTATAAGGATATATTTTATATCAATATTCCCCATATATGGATGTTTTTCATAGAAATCGAGCTTATAATCGATTAATTGAGTAAATGATGTTTTTAATAGCTAAATCTCAAAAGCGTGAATTAATTATGTGCTTAAATGATGATTTTGTGTTATTTTGGAAATACGTTACGCTTTGGTATGTTTTCCTATTGTTGTAGATACTCATTGATGATGGAAGAGAGGATTTTAGAGAGCCAAATTCGTGCTTGGAAAGGATCAATCAAAGTTATGGAAGATTGAAAGATATAAGGAAAGAAATCAAGCAAGATAAATGTCGGAAAATCGGGATTCCGAGTAGTGACGACCTTGCAACGCATTTATTGATATGATAACAACCGATTTGACCCTGGACCTCAAGAGAAGAGTTGTAGGGCTTGAAGAGAGGATTCTACAGGATTTTGAATCACTCCATTCCGACTTACGAGGCCCGATATATGAGCGTTACAAGTTTGGATGCTGTTGCTGAAAATAGTGGACGGGCGTCCGACCTTGTGAACGGGCGTCCGGCACCGTTACTGTAGCAACCGCCTCGGATTTTCTATAAATAGCAGCGCGATTTCAACCCTAATTGAGACATATTTTCGACTCCTATTGATCCCCAATCATAAGAGAGCAACCTAGTCGCCCAAGCCCCTTTGGGAGGAATTTGGGGTGGCAAGTTAGATTAGGTTTTATTTCGTTCGCTTTTCTTTTCTTGTTCGAGCATGATGAAAGGCAGCCATGGACAGCTTTGTGAAGCTTCTTTTCAGCAGCACTTTTATTTCTTTTCATGGATGATTTTGTAAGTTTTAGTTCAATTGTTTCTTTTCCTATGATTATTTGTATCGTGCAATTTATATCGGAAGATTATTGCTTGTTGATGCTACCGTATGGCGGAAGTCGGTGTAGTTTAGATCACCGTAGGAAAGATTGGATCTTTAATCTATACATAACGGAAGTTCGTAGGTTAAATTTCTAGGTTTACGAGAGAACCACAATTTGATTAATTCGTTGCAAGATTTTTCTAGATTTGAATTGAGGATATCACCGTTACGGAAAGATGAGATTTTTCATGTATTTGTTTCATTACATTATTCTTGTTCTCTTTCATGTTTGAGATGCTATATGTTAATCGAATTTAGATAACGGAAGTTAATAAATTCGTTAGATTGCCATGATAGAGATTAACAATTATTATTCCAACAAGCGGAAGTTGAGGGATAATGTTGTTAGGTTAGGATTCAATCCATATCTTTGATTTGTATCGATATTAGTTAAGACCGGAAGGTAAACTAATTAATGGCGTGATAAATCGGAAGAGGAAGCGCTTCATTAGAAAAGATAATAATCCAAGATAACTAATGAATGAATGTTTGTCTATCTTGTTGATTTCGGTGGGGTGATGGTTGTTGGGAATAGGTTGATCATGGTTTGTTCATGTTTGTTCGGTTGTTAGTTAGTTTTCTTGTTTTTCGTAGATGTAGTTTTATTTATGTTTTTATCGCTTTTATCCTTCACGGCTTTGGATTAACAATCCTCTGTCGATTATTTTCCGTTTAGTTTAGGTTTAGGTTTTAGGTTAATAAAGAAGGATTAATTAGATTAGATTCAATATCCCTTTTCCCTGAGGATCGATACCCGTACTTATCCAACTTTACTAGCAACTACCCGGTATTCGGCCGGTTAGGAGGTAGTTTTGCATGGTAGTATAGGTTTATAAATTTTCTTTTGTTTTAATGATGCAAAATCTCCCCAACAGCTGCATGCTTTGATTATAAAATCTGGCCGATGGATTTTAAGACAGCTTTTCTAAATGGCTATCTTGACGAGGAAATATATATGTAGCAACCAGAAGGTTTCGTTGAGAAAGGCAAAGAGCACAAAGTGTGCAAGTTGCTCAAATCCATTTATGGGTTGAAGCAAGCATCTCGGTCTTGAAACCACAAATTTGATGAAACCATCAAGTCTTACGGTTTCGAACAATATCCTGATGAACCTTGTGTATACAAGCGCATTGTTAAGGAAAAGGTGGCATTCTTAGTGTTGTATGTTGTGACATCCTGCTAATTGGAAACAATAAGGGGATGTTGTCTAATGTTAAAAGTTGGTTAGCCACGCATTTCCAAATGAAAGATTTAGGAGATGCAAGCTATGTTCTAGGGATCTAGCTCATTCGGGATCGGAAGAACAAAATGTTGGCTTTGTCCTAGGCATCTTACATTGATAAGATGATGCTGCATTACAGTATGTAGAATGCAAAGAAGGGTTTCCTACCAACCCGTCATGGCATAGATCTCTCTAAGAAACAGTGTCCTCGGACCTCTGAGGAACATGAGAGCATGGGACGTATTCTTACGCATCCTGCGGTTGGAAGTCTGATGTATGCAATGTTGTGTACAAGACTGGACATCTGCTACGGCGTGGGATTGGTCAGTCATTCTCAGTCAAATCTAGGCATGGAGCACTGGACAGCAGTAAGGAATATCCTCAAGTATATTAAGAGAACGAGGAATTATATGCTTGTATATTCAGGTGCAGACCTGAATATCGTAGGCTACACTGATTCTGACTTTAAGTCAGATAAGAATGATCATAAGTCGATCTCAGGATCAGTGTTTACTCTTGGAGGTGGAGCCGTAGTGTGGGGAAGCGTAAAGCAACCAAGCATTGCGGATTCAACTAGGGTAGCCGAGTACATAGCAGCTTCTGAGGTACGTAGCTAAGGAAGCGGTATGGCTCAAGAAATTTCTTGGTGATTTGGAAGAAATTCCAAATATAAATGATCCCATACCACTTTATTGTGAAACCAATGGAGCGGTGTCGAATTCCAAGAAACCGTGAAGTCACAAGAGATCAAAGCATATAGAGAGAAAGTACCATATGATCAGAGAAATCGTGCACAGGGGCGACATTTCGGTCCTAAAGATCGCCTCGGCCGACAACCTAGGTGATCCGTTCACCAAGAAGCTGGCATCTAATGTCTTCGACAAGCACTTGGAGAGTATGGGAGTGAGAGACATGTCTTATCTGCTTTAGAGCAAGTGGGGGATATATGTAATAGATAGATAAATGTAATAGATAGGGTGTGCTCTAAACACAATTGTTGCTTGTCATTACGGGCAAGTGGGAGATTGTTAGGTGTAGTGCCCGAAAGTCAATTTATTTAATTGTTTTTATTTAATAAATGACAGATTTTATTTCATCTTATTATTTGCTTTGTGCTTATATTTAATACACTGTTGAAAACCCCAAGTTGTATCATATGTAGCCATACAACTTAGTGTGTGTCACACATGAGGATTAAGTTTATGGGGATACACTTGAACTATTAGTCCGTGGTGAACTAAATCAAAGTATGGGGTCTATTGATTAAACCACCATTAATTTACCCAGAACACTTTATGGTGTGACCGTCCTATCCGGACCGTCAACATTGGTTGTCTAAGTGGGGCATTTATATATGATGATAGTCATATAGGACATGACCGATTTAATCTGAGTTTCTCATATAATTCTGTGATTGAGAAATCTTATTAAATCTAAAGATGATCATATATGGATTAACCTTAATCTTGAAGTGATTACAGACTCCTACTTGTTTCAGGATAGAGTTTGATGTGTTCGTTAAGGAACGCTAAAAGGCGCGGTCCGAATCACTTTCACGTTGGCACTATTCTGGAACGAGTGAGAAATGTGTCTCACAGATATGAAATCCATTCCTTCCTGCGGGAAGTAGAAAGACAATCCCCTTATTTGTTGATCCTAGAAACTGATCGATCCCGGGAGTTCGTATTGGTTATGAACTAATTGATCACTAGTGGGTTAATGGTAAAAATAAGGATAAGATGTAGTGAAGAAGAATTACGGAAATAATCCTACTTCAGTACGGATAGTCTATGGAGGGTTAGTTTATATGAAATGATTATATCAATTGACCCTTATCGACTCGACTCGACGTTTTGAGAACAAGTTATATCTATAACCGATAGAGTTCAGTTTCGGATTTATGGTGGCGTAATTCCGGAAGTAATGAATTAAGTAGAAATATTATGTTCGTTGAATATTTTATTTAATTTATTGTAGCTACTGTTTATAGGTCCATGGTCCCCGGGTTGGCTCCTAACACGCGAGTGTTTTCTTGTTTTATGGAATCTCGAGAATAAATTAAATAGTTGGCCTATTTAATGAATATGAAATATTATTTATTTGGTAAATAATATGTAAAATAGACAAGACATTTTCTATTTAAAAAGTGACATTAATGGCGCCACACTTGTGGATATTTTAGGAGAAGAAATTTTCCTAGATTATGTCACATGTGTAATTAATTAATTATCTATCTGTTGGATAATTAATGGAAAAATAAGAGATTGATTTTTTTTGGGAATTATCTCTTATTGTATAGCAAAAATATCTTTTCCTTATGAGAATAGGTAATTGTGTTGGCAAATATATTTTCCTTGTGGGAATAGGTATTTGTTGTGTGAAAATGATAACTCTCTTGTCTAGTAATTTTCTTATATAAAGAGAGTTCCTCCAAGCACAATAACAACACACTTTCTGCGCCACTCATCAAATAAAGGAGAGAAAAATTAGTTTCTTGTTCTAGTCATAGAGAGAAAAACCTAGGGTTTTTTCCTGTGCATATTCGAGGAGGTTCTACGGCGAGGATCGACGTCCACTAGTCATCGCTAGGAGACACAATCCGGAAGATCACGGCATCTCCCTTTGGTCGATTATCTCTTCTCTCCGATAAGGTAAATCTTTGACCTTCTCGTATGATTAATTAGTTATGTTTTATATCGTAAATAGCATAAGCTTCCGGTGTGCTAAGATCGAGTGTCTCGATCGGTGATACTACATCAAGCACATGGGTCCCAGCTATACCTATCCAAACACCGCACACCAGGTCTACCCCTGCTACAAACCCTTTTGGTGGTGCGTTTGAGTTTACTGCTGTAGGTACTAGCTCTAAGACAACACATTCCGAGCCTTTCCAGGCACCGTTTGGCACAAACCATTGAGTGTGGGATTTTTGAGCATGAGTCTGGACAGCACTGTGGTTAATTTTGTTGTTGGTGCACGAGGTGGTACGGACCCCATCACATCTACTGCTGCTGATTACGGGGGTTCTAGTCTTGGTGATACCACAAATTTGGGGATGAGCCCGAATTCTTTTGCTGCCATGATGGCTAAGGGTATGGAGGACGATGATGATAGCCCTTTTGATCAATTTGTTGACTCTTGAGTGTTTTGTGAGGACTTGTCAAAACTATTTCTATGTTGTTATTTGGTTGCTTAAATTGGCACTATGCCTATTTCTCTTTTCATTTTGTGGAGTTAATTGTAAGAACGTATGACGTGCTTTTGTATGATATTGTTCTGTGGGAATGATTAGTTGCTTATTTCAAACTTTGTTTGATATCTTTGATTATCATACTTGTGCCTAACTCCTTGCTTAGTGTTTGGTAATTGTGAGATGCATGAGATGCACGAACTTACACTTTTTGATGGACGTGTATAGAGTTTCGGTGCACGCCGATTTTCCAAATCAAGTAGGTCGGCATACGACGATTCCCTTTCTGACATGACCTAGCACATCACACTTTTCTGCACCATTCAGAGTTGTTCAGGAATCTAGGGCACAGACTATCTTTTTGACAGGGGCACGCCTAGAAAACCGGCGTACGCCGAGTTTTCCTAGGAGAGGTAATTTCCACCTTTTTCTGAGTCTTTTCCCATCATAACTCTATCAAAACCCTATTTACCCATCATTTATCTGCCTCCCTATCCACTAGCATCCAAATTTCTTTCCTCCTCCCTCTTCTCTTCTACATCATGTCTTCTCCATCTTCTTCATCCCTCTCACCACCATGTTAGGATGAGGATTACCCTTCTCACCGTACCACCATTGCTGCCACCGCGGTTCTTTGCCACACTAACTACTTTAGCAGCGCCCCTCCCCTCCTGGAAAAAGGACTCAATCATCGTAATATTTCACCCCCTATGGAGTTGCGCATTGGCTACCAACTGTGGCAGCAATTTTCTAAAACACCTCATGGTCGTGCCAATATCACTCATGTCAGAGAGTTCTACTCCACGCTCACAGCTACTATCATTCACGGAAATCAAACCAATCCTTTGAAGATTCGAGGGGTAAGCGTTCTTTTTTACCCTTAAATGATTAACAATGCTTTCAATCTTGGGTATTTCAATCACAACCCGGTGATGTACTATGAGGTCGTCTGGAACCTCCACGACCCCATTTGTTTCTGTCGTAAAGCATCTAAGGCCATGACTTACTATTTCCCTCAGCGGGGTAGTGCGCCGACTATTTTTGACCTCTCGAAGGAAATGCGAGCTGTCAAACGTTTCATTAATTATCACGTATTCCCTTCTGCTGATGTCTCTAAGATCACTGATTAGGAGATTATTTTGATGTATTCCATTCGCACTGATATTCCTGTGAATTGGGGTCACCTCATCCACTCTTCGATTGTCCAGTTTGCTACTTCTTCTAGGGCTCACGCTGAGATCATGCTTCCTTTTCCTTGGTTGATTGCAAAATTGTATTCTCGCGTCCTCACAGACCCGATGGATGAGGTGTTCCTAAGCAAGAACGCAAGAGGTGCTTTGCTACCCATAGATCCGGTTGATGATTCCTGTAGTGGGGTGGATGAGTTTCCTAATGATATTTCTGACGATGAGTGGTATTTGAGCATTGCCCAATCCATGTTACTTTCTGTTTGGTTGTGTGCTTTCTTTGAACTTAATTTGATGTGTAATAATGCTCTTAGTGAGCCTGATTTTTTCATTCCCCGTGATTTTCTATGAACTAGCTGTGCACGTTATTTGTTCTCTTTGTGGTTTTGCATGTTAATTTGTTATCGGCTTTTGTGTTTAGATCCTTCTTTTTAAATGCCGTGTTTGATTACTTGCCCCATGCATGCCATGAACCCCATTTTGCTTGGTATTCGCATTTTTCCGGTCTATGCCGCTTTGATCACCAAGCCACTTGCTTTTCAGCAAAACCGGCACTTGGATGACCACCTCGGCGTACGCCGGCCGAACACCAGATATCTCTGTATCACAAACGCATTTTTGGCGTACGCCGAAAGCCCTGTTGGTTCATGCCGACAGTTTTGTATGATCTTCTTTTGTGTCGTAATTGCTAATTTTGCTTACTCTCTTTCCTCCTAACTACTTCTTGACACTCACTTCGCATTGAGGACATCGCAAGTTCGTAAGTAGGGAGTGGAAACGTAGTTAGTCGGATAGAGAGGAAATGGCACTAAATACTTAAGAAACACCTAGACTGTGTTCATCCTCGCACATTACAAGCACATAATACCCCTGGTGTATCTAAAAAGGTGTTGTCATTCGATGGTGCAAACTAAATAGAAAATGTGATTTGAGTGATATACGAAAACATGTAAGTCTAATCTTAAAGGGTAGTGTGAAACCAGATGCACGTATGATTTTAATTGTCTTGCAGTGCAAGTCGTTGTGAAATCATTCAAACAAACATCATGATAGAGTCTAGAACATAAGTTTGTCACTCATTAGAGACGAAGAATAGGCACTGGAATCGGAATATGGATGACGATTTTTGGCATTACTTTGACTCAACCATAGCCAAATGGCCTACCTATACATAAATTACCTTTCTATCCCCGCCTCAGCCTTGTAGAGTGGCGAGACCCCACTCGAACTAACCATCGTATTTAACCTCATGATAATCCGACCCTTAACCAAATTTTGGTCTACATTTCCTTGACTTCCCGCAAGTATGACAAGTATCTATGGATTGTGTGTGGGTGGTCACAGTGTGGAGTAGTGGTTGGATGACCTTAGTCGGCTCGAGTTGGTGTTTCACCCACCTTAAAAAAATGTAGTTTCTTATTCAATTTTATGTATATTGGTCAATCTAGTTTCCAAAAATCTCAAATTCAAAATGAAAAGGAAACTAAATTGAATTATAAATACTAGCAAATAAATGGAAAGTTAATGAAGGCAAATTTTGAAATTTCAAGTACACAATCTTTTGATGATGTTGATACGGGGTAGGACTAATCGGAGCACTAATTGATTGGGAGATGAAGGTGTATTCTCGCTATATTGCCCTTTTCTCTTTAATTTTCCTTGATTACCCTTCGGTTAGCCACCATCCTAGCTTTAACGTTACAAGCCCTTTTGTCAACTACTTGACTTATTCCTAGATTCCTATTGCCTCAATTTGTGGAAAGTGAGTCCACGCTTATGCGTCTAGACTGTACCAAGGTGACTTTGTAAGAATTTGATTTTATGATGAATTGCTCGGTGAGAGATTGTAATCATGCACGCACATGCGCACCACTCTATTATCGTAGACTACGACTACCATGTGATCATGACTGTCATTCGGTTGAATCATTCTGCGGACACTTGTTCTTGATAATCACATCACCATTTTGTATACATGAGTTGTATTGTCGCTTATTTGCTCGAGGACGACCAAAAGCTGAGTGAGGAGTGGTTGATGTAAGTCAACCGAATGATGTATTTTTATCCCAATTCTTAAGCTTTTAGTGACGCTTTCATATCAAATTCATGCAATTATGTGATGAAATAGATCAAATATTGTAAATATGTTTTAAGTATTTAATTCCATAATTTTAGGCTTTTATGCCACATTTTTGTTATCGGAATTATGCGGGGTATCATTTTTGGCTTTGTTTCGCAGATACCGAGGTTAGATATCAGTTTTGGAAGAGCTTGGAATGTACCATCAAGCTTTAGAGAGGTTTATTGTTGAAGAAGTTAAAGATAAGAGTAGAAAGTCGGTGTATGCCGAGTGTAGTTGGTTGACGCAGGAATTTGACAGTTGAGAATCTGAGCAGCATTTATTGCTTCTGACTCACTTTTCTACCTGCCAGAAATCGGTGCACGCCGAGTGCACAGACGACGAAAGACTCGGATTTCATGCTTTAAAGCTTATTCTTGACTTCATTTCGAAGGGGGGCTAAAAATACACAACTTTTTCTCTATCTTGAAGGCACTTCCATTTTCAAGGTTCATCTAGCCAAAAATCATCATAACTTTAGCTCTTAAATTGCAAGTGTAAACATTAAGAATTCTTGTTTGATTCGTTGGATGAATTCTAGTTGGAAAAGTTTGTAGCTTTTGGGATACATTCTCTCCATTGGAGCTTCTGAAGGTTGAAATGCAATTTTTCCTTTTTCAAGTTAATAGCTTGGGATTGGTATAATTCTTAGCCTTTACTTTGATTTAATTGTTCTTATGGTTATTGATGACGGTCAAATTATACCCGTAAAAGTCATCAACGTTGACCTTAAATCGAGATTAATAATATATATTTTATAATTAAATCACGTGTTATATTGATTATTTAATGTTATGTGATTTATAATTTATAATTTGGTATTTATCCATTTTGTATTATTTAAAAGAGATAATTTGGTATTTATGTGTTTTTATTTATAAATTGGTATTTATCCGTTTTTATTATTTAAATATGATTTACTTTGGGATAAATATTTATTTTGTAGACTGAGATAAATTTTGGAGGATAAATGCAAATGGAAGAATTAAATCTCAAGATAAATCAAAGAAAATTCAAGATAAAGATCGGATAAGCACGAAAAGAGGAGTAAGGCATGACAAGAGCAAGCAAGCCAATCCGAAGCTTGGGGACATAATGGCGGCGGCATCCCCTTCCACACACACCAATGGGGGCGCATTTTGTTTTTTTTTCGGAGATCGGCCGGGAGTTATCTTTAATTGTTTTGATATTTTGAAGTATATCTTTTAATTAGCTTGAACCCCTATAAATAGAGCTGTACAAATTTCATTTGAGACACACCTTAGACACTTCTCTTGAATTATAATAAAATCCTCAGTTTTTCTCAGAGCAGTTTTTATACAAGTTCTGTAATAATGTAAGTTCTTGTATTTAGTTGTTCTTTGTTCTTTGTAATTAAGTCCCCCCAATTATTGTTTATTGTTTGAGGTTGTTCGTTCTTCTCCGAACGATGTAGATCTAAGGATACGATATGAGGCAGTGGGGATTCCTTGTCTATAAGGATCCACACGCCCAGATCTGTTCTCCGGTGACCTATAGATGACTTTGGTATGATCGACAACCGCGTTTTTAGTAGATCTATATAATTGCTTTATGAATCTCTATTTTATCCGTTACGTATATAGAAACGCTAAGATTTAGTTGTTCATCGTGTCAATCTAGCCACGTCTTTATGGTGTGATTGTCCACCTAGAATTTCTTGTCTTAGTAGGTATGGCTACGGCTACGTTGCTCGTCTGTTTTAATTAGCGTGTGATTAGAAAATACCAATATAGGGTTCTTAGGTCGGCTCATGAATTGATCTTCCGGGACTTTCAGCGAGATCTAGATCCGTTCTGTATTTGGGAATTGTCGACACCTAGTTATACGTAAATCGTAGATTAACATGATACCTAAAAAGTTAGAGTTAATGGGACGGAGACTGATGCGATCGCTTAGGAAGTACGCCTAACAACAGGACTGTTGCCTAGGTGAGGAATATGGTAAATATCAGCATCCCTAGTTTTGTAAGCGTGCAAGTTATATGAGATGGGGGCCTAAAAAGCGAAGTCACATAATGTAGCATAGTGATCTAGATGGCCTACCCGGAGCTAGATCTAGTTTAGGGGATGACTCCCGTAGCCAATATAAAAGAGATACGAATCGGATTAATAGTTGTCGAGTATCGCTTAATTATATAGAATCTCTAGATCCAAACGATAACATAATAATTAGGGAGATTAATTACGTGTCTTTATTTGTGTTGTGTCGAGTCGTGTCGTTTATCTTTTCTTGTCTCATGTTGCTCATAGACCCCTTTGTGTTCTTGGCATGAATAATTAATTGTATGTATATAAATGACCCACAATTGGTTCCCTGTGGGATCGACCTTGATTCGCTATAGTTATACTATGATGGACCTAGTCCTCTTGCTAGTATTCGTTTATGGTGGTCAAGTATTTTATTATCACTTGATCTACGTCATCAGTTATGAACTGTAACTTTTACATGTTGGGACTCATAACTATGAGTGGCTAGTTTCAGACTAGCCAAGATAATGTGAAGTGAAGATGGATTCTATTTTATTGTGAATGAGTTGGTAGTTTTACATTTGAGTTTCTTGTAGTGTTGAACCTGTTAGGTGTAATGCCCGAAAGACAATTTTGTAATTGTTTTATTTAATAAATGAAATGATACTATTATTCATATTTATTATTCTCATATTCACCGATGTGACAATAGTATTTACACTACAGAAAACCCAAAAGTATATCGTTTATGTAATCACTTAACTCAGTGAGGGATATACACGGGAGGATTGAGTTAGTGAAGATGTACTTAAAATACAATTAGCTTTGTAGTGAAGTTAATCGAGAGTATCGGGTCTCTCCTTTAACGTGCTATTAATGTGCGAGAACACAATAGGTGTGATTGTCTTATCCGGACTTTCGGTTAAGACAACCTAGTGAAGGCATTTATATATGATAGATATATCATATAAATTTGGACCAATTTGATTAGAGTTCACGATATAATTCCGTAATCGAGAAGTTTTATCGAATCAATCGATGATCATATTTATGGATATATCTTAATCCGAGGTGATCACGATCAAGCGCTTGAATCGGTATGAGGTTTGACTTGACGGTTAAGGATTACACCGAGTCCGTGATCTCGAATTACCCCATCTTGGCATTGTCTTTGGATTGAGTGAGTAGTCCGTGTTATCACAGATACGGAATCCATTCCTTCCATTTATGGAAGTAGATAGACAGTTCCCTTATTTTTTTAATCCTAGAAACTGATCGATCCATGGAGTTCATATTACACTGATTCGCTACCAGTGAGTTGTATGAATTAATTGATCACTATGGGGTTAATGGTAAATAAGGATAAGAGGTTCTAAAAAGGGTTAAGGGTAACTTCCCGATTTAGAATGAACAGTCTATGGAGGATTAATCCATATGTAATGATTATATCAATGGACGCTTATTATCATTCTCGTGAGGAGATAAATATAATCTCATAATCGGAGGAGTGCAGTCACGCGATAATGGTGGCATATTCCTGTGATTGATTTAATCGGTCCAGCCCTATATGATATATCTATCATATATAAATGCCCCACTAGGTTCTCTTTACCGAAAGGCCGGATAAGACAATCACACATATTGTGTTCTGGGCACATTAATAGCACGTTAAAGGAGAGACCCGATACTCTCGATTAACTTCACTACAAGCTAATTGTATTTTAAGTACATCTTCACTAACTCAATCCCCCCGTGTATATCCCATACACTGAGTTAAGTGATTACATAAATGATATACTTTTGGGTTTTCTGTAGTGTAAATACTATTGTCACATCGGTGAATATGATAATAATAAATTTGAATAATAATATCATTTCATTTATTAAATAAAACAATTACAAAATTGTCTTTCGGGCATTACACCTAACAATCTCCCACTTGCACGTAAGCATGCGATTAATTGTTTTAGAGCACACCCTATTATTTAAACTACAACAAACTACAGAACCTTATTTTACTTGATATTGTTGATAGCAATCTAGGAAGTAATTAGCCCTAGTTTGCACACACACACTTGATAGAAACCGAAAGTATATATTGAGTGTGGGAAAGAAGTAGAAGAATCGGAAGGTAAAACCGACCTTTAGTGGAATTCGGTTTCTTATCTGAGGGTAGCTTAGGCTTGTGTTCAAGTGCATATCATGTCAAATCATTAGACTTAGGGTTCCTAAGTCAAGGAGGAGGCATAGAGTGATCTCATTCATTTGAAAGAAGGGGGATTGCTAGTCGAGGAACACACTGGTTCACACTCTTGAATATCTTATGAAGGAAGGTAGGTAGCCAACTCTATCATAGTCAAGAAAGTCCGTTGGATCAAAGCATTGTCTTGGTCAGTTCCATATTTCAATTGAGTTTAGTTATTTTGAGCGTCATTTATCTTATACAAAAATTGTGACTTGGATTGAAAATATGAACCTAATCGGTGGTTAACTAATACACTAGGCTACAGTTGACCCGGTACACTGCCGGTTAGACTGAACACCCAGTAGGGACACGTCAGTCGCCCAAGAGTCACAAAGGTGTGTTGGCGAGCTCTCGAGTGTGTATTGAAGAACTCAACTTATGGGTGATTCACCTGGCGAAAGTCTATGCTCGGTAGAAAGCGGTGATCTTTGCGATATCATGGGAAGGCGGAACATCAAACTCGATAGAAGGATATATCCAGAGCTTGATCCCAGTCTCTATAGCGCCATGGGCATGATGAAGCACAACAAGATATCTCCCACCGTCTCGCGTAATCTCTTTGAATATCACCATCTGAATGTCTAGATCTGCTACGCAAGGTGGTGTCACTAAGTACCCCACTCGCGTCTCTCATTTGCTCAGATGTCTGGATGTGCTACGCAGGGTGGTGTCACTAAGTACCCACTAAGCGCCTCTCGATCGCCTGGATGTCTGGATGTGCTACGTAGGGTGGTGTCACTAAGTACCCCACTCGTGTCCCGGACAGGGTGGATGTCTGGATCTTCTACGCAGGGTGGTGTCACAAAGTATCCCACTCGCGTCCTCGAGCAACTGGATGTCTAGATCTGCTGCGCAGGGTGGTGTCACAAAGTACCCTACTTGCGTCCTAGACCGGCTGGATGTCTGGATCTGCCACGCGGGGTGGTATCACAAAGTATCCCACTCGCGTCCTTGACCAACAAGATGTCTAGATCTGCTATGCAGGGTGGAGCAACCAACTACCCCACTCGCGTCTTGGACCGGCTAAGCATTTCTGGATCTGCTACGCAGGGCAGAGCAACCAACTACTCCGCTCGCGTCCTTGGCTGAACCAACTACTCCGTTCGTGTTCTCGGCTGACCGTGATGAAAGCAATCAGGGATCCTAATCTCTGTAAAAAAAATTAATAAAAAATTAATAACAGATTCGCTGAATGATAAGGAAAATAAAATTAAAAAATCGGCATCAGGTATATATGCGCAGGCTAAGTACGCCACTTGAAAAAGGGTCACTTGACCCTCAAAAGCGAAAAAAAAAAAAAAAAAAAAAAAAATATATATATATATATATATATATATATATATATATATATATATATTATACGCAATTTAAATTTTTTATGTATTAATATCTACCTATTGACCCGCTAAATTTTATAAATATTTGCTCTTGACCCATGGTTATACATACATTGTTTATGTAATGTATTAAAAATTTAGAATCTGATGTGCAGTTTCGATCTCTAACCCGTCACATGATTCACCACGGCGTAGCTGTATATGCGTGCAATGCAATAGGTAAAAACTAAAAAGTATATACATATAAAAGAGGAGTATTGCAGTGGTACTACAAAGAGAAAAGAAGAGGAACAGTCTTTGTCTCCCAACACATCATACATATTTCTATGTTCCCAAAAAAAAAAAAAAAAAAAAAAAAAAAAAAAGGATGAAAAAGACGGCAACTATGTAATCCCTGGTGAGAAAACAGACAAGCAACTGGGGTATTTCATAGAATTTTAGAATAGATCGACAAGAGAAAAGGCCTTGATTCTTTAACTCTTGATGCTGGTGAAATTGATGTATTTCATTGGAGAAGATGAACTCTTATATAGAGGAAGGGTGAAAGCTATGCGGCTTCAGTTTACTTATTCTTCAAGGCAAAGAAAAAAAATAAAAAACAGATAGAAGCCGCTCTTATTTGCTGTGGGGATTAAGTTTTCATAATTGGGCCTCATCATAGGCCCTATCGCACCTTCAGAGGCCATTTTTTTTACAACATGTATCGAGACTCGTCACTGTGCTAAAACATTATTGCACCCGCAACAAGTTTTGAGGGGGCATTTGTAGATATGAAAATTTACGTGACACGTCAAATATGTCACATAGTGCATTTCTCCTAAGTTGAAATTTATTTTATATTATTTCCTATAAAATAATAGTACTAGGGAATAATGTAAAGATAGGTAATTAATTAAAATCTCTTAAAATAAAATCTAGAGGTTTAATTAATTCATAATAAATGGCTATGTAGACATAAAAAAAAGACATGTAACACATTCTATAGGTTACATATTACGTATGTCAAAAGGTCTAAATTGTTAATATTACCTTTTTCTATATTAAATATTATAAGGTAATGTGAAGGCAAAAAATCATAAAAAACAATTAATTATGAGCTTTTATTGATTTATAATAAATGCAGAGGTTGTGTACATATTGCTAGAGCCAATCAGGAGGGCGAAGGTGAGTCAAAGCACTTTTTCAAATCTCCACCCAAATCAAATATTCTTCCGCCATATTCGGGAGAAACAAAACACATAGTCAAAATCTTCCGCCATATCCGGGAGAGAACAATCACATATTCAAGATCTTCCGCCATACTCAGGAGGAATCAACCAAAGTCCGGTTCTTCCGCCATATCCAGGAGTAATCAACCACAAAGTCAAAATCTCCGGAGGAAATCAACAAAGTCAAGATCATCCGCTAAATCCGGGAGTCTAATAATCGTCAACAATTAATGAGGAGAATCAAAATTCAAGAGATTGTAACCGCTTTTTATTTCATAAATTATTAAAAATTTATTTGTTAAAATTTTTGTGTTTTCTTTGTTATTTTCAGGGATTAAACACGAAATTTGTGTTACAGCCGGTCTAGAAGCCGGATTTTTCTGATAGCAATCCAAGGAATGTTCCGGCGAGGAGTTCGTGTGGATTATCGATAGAGGCCGGACGCGTGGACGGCTTGCGCACAGTACTAGTCTCCGTTGACGGTCAAAGCTTCGATATTATAGATCATTCAAGGTATATTCCGTCAAAATACTTAACGTGTTTATTGTGTTAAACGAAGACGATCTTGGAAAAGGAAATCAAGATTTTAAATTCCGATACGTTAAACTAGTAATTTCCTAACAGTTTTGCTGTGTATGTTGGTGTTAAACTTTTTTGGAATCGAGTGGAGATCATTAAAGTGTAGAAAACTGAGTTTTTGGGAGTTACTGCGCTCGGTGCAAGCGAACCAGAGGCTAGTGCGGGCACACCGATGAGGCAGAATGCCTGTTTTGAGTTCTGATGTCTGGTGCAAGTGCACCAGAGGCCGGTGCAAGCGCACAGAGGCGCGTGCAAGTGCACCAGAGGTCAGTGCAAGCGCACTGGCTCAACAGATTGGTTTGGGGAGCTTCTGGTTGCTCAGTGCATGCACTGCGATGTAAATTTGACGACGACCGACCTTATTTCTAGAGTTTAGCTTGTTTTTAAATATAGTCTTCAATGTTGTTCCTTGATCTAATAACATTATATGCCATGAACAAGCCCTGATTAAGCTTCTGATGTGTTTAGTTCCAGCACCGAATGAATGCTTCTTAGGAATTGAAGTTAGGGACCGTCGGAAGAGTATGAATGGCATGTGCTTTGATGAATTAGAATTCATCAATGTCCGTGTATGTGCTAGGGCTTGTCCGTGTCTAGGGGTCTAAGTAAGAGATTAGGAGTTGTGAGGAAGCTTACTTGAAAATACATAGGTGGCTAGTTAACAACATAATAACAAACATACTTCTGTAGTAAAAGGATTACACAACATATCATTCTTGGTAAGGCACAAGGTCATATCGCGATGTGTGGCTATTCAGATAAAATGAGTAGCTTTGCTAGCCTTTAAAAGGCACTGGGAGTGGAGGGACCTCGTGAATGAATAACTTTATTGGCCTCGAAGGGGCACTAGGAGTAGATGGACTTCACCGAACGTGTATACTATCGGAGTCTACCAGAATAAACTTCCGAGGCTATCGGTGTGATCCACTAATAGGTTGCAAACGATACCTCGTGGTGGGTAGTACCATGCATAGTGACTGTGAATGCGGTTGTAATAAAGATAAGCCAAGCTAGAAACAGTTAGTCACAACATGTTGATGAGTATGAAGTGAACCTTAAAGTTGAGTCGGTCTAATAAAGATAATCTAATAATAACTAATGAACCTTTCGTTGTAGAACTTAGTTATACATTAGCTTCTTCCTCTTGCTAAGTACTTTGTATTTATCTCCTTTGCATTTTGTTTGTATACATTGTGGGGTGAAAAGACGAACAGATTGAACAAGTGTTGGATGACGACTTTGAGGATAACGTTTGAGATGATGCCTTGCTAGATGTTTTCTTTTCTTTTAATATCTATGATGTACTAAACTATGTTGTATTTTAAATTTCAAGACAAGTGTTGTACTTTCCTTAAGACATTTGTAAGTCCTTCGTTGTTGTAAGTCACACCTTTCTATCTTTAGTATGTTGTAATCTATTCTTAGTAACTTTTATGATGTTTTCCGAGTATTTTTAAACAGTTGCTTTATTTTGATCTGACGTAATAAAAACTTACGTATAATATTAGATTTATTTAATATTATATGTGCTTGAAACGTTCATTTTCGAATAAAAGCTCGGTATCAGAGGCCGCGCGTAAAACCGCCATCTCCTCGTGCCCCCCAACAGTTGGACGGCACTGCCCACAAGGTGATAGGTACCGGCCAACTTTTTATTTTATTTATTTATAACGCATCTGCAAACCTGAACATCCTCATCAGCTTTCTGCAAATTTAGGCCGTTAAACAATAGAAACAGCTATGGAAACAAAACCCCTTTATGCTTCCCAGTATCAAAAGATAAATAATATGAAATAAAACAAGTGAAATTAAGAAAAACTTGATCGATATATTTGGATCTTTTCTTATTGATGATATCCATGATAAATGTACATACAGGGCCGGCTTTATAGTGAGGCCGGCGAGACCCGGTTCTTAAGACCAACTGTGTCCGGGCGCGTGATACGTGTTTCGCTAAAAGGAAAAGAAAAAAAAATCGTGTAGATTTAATGCGATCCAACCTAATATAATATGTTAATTTTTCTTTTGATAAAGGCCCAATTTTTTTTTTTTTTACTCCAATCGATAAAAGTTCCAATAAAAAAATTTTACTTGGCCCCAAAAAAAATAGACATACAAACATGTTTTATTAACTTTTTGCATTTACGGATGTTAAAAACGCGATAAGTGTTGAAAATAATGTAGTACTTAGGATTTGACAGATAATTAGAAACTCCGAGACACGTTAATGACGTTGTCTTTTAAGACATATTTCAATTCGTCCCACACGATTTGTCACTAAAGGATCAAATGAAAATCTCTTTCAGGATACAATGGCGGTGTTTGATTCAAACAGTGACTTGATTGAATCAAACCCGATGACACTCAAAGTTTTTCTGATAATGTTGTCAAACATATGAATTTTCGTCTGCATACTTATGCCTTTTATTGGTTGCAATTACCCCTTAAACGAATGGGGGTACTCCTTGCACGAAAGGGTAGGGTTGTCACTGTTCACCGGATGAAAGCATGTAACCCTTACACGAAAGGGTAAGTATATATCAGGTCGAACCCTGTTTCGTTGCGATAACATTAATTCGCATGCAACAACTACTCGATGCAAACGATAACCAAAATATTTATTTATGAAAAATATCTAACAATAAGTATGTTTTAAAAAAAAAAAAAAAAAAAAAATAAAAATAAAAACTTCAACTAAAAGGCATAATTCGGGGACTTGGTCTTAAGCCCAAAAAAAACGAGGGCCGGCCCTGTGTACGTACAAACCCATTCTCATGATTCAAAATTTCAGAAGCTAGAAAAACTTCTTTATAAATAAAACATAAAGGCTTGATCTGCTTATTTTTTACTTGTATTTATAAAATAAAAGTAAATTATTGAAACTGGTGAGGATGATTCAGGTTTGTGGATGAGTTAAAAAAGAGAGAGAAGAAGAAGTTGGGCGGTACCGACCAAAAGTTGGACGGTACCGTCCACCTTAAGGACGGGGGATAAGCAGAAAATATCGAAAATGAGGGGGACAGAAAACGAATTCCCTCTTTATTCGTGTGGATATTATTTGCAACCCAGTGATTCCAGCAGTGCACCGCACCTGCAAGAACTTTTGAATCAACTTTTATAAAGTCGTTTTTTTTTGAGTGGATATAAATTCAATTTTTATTAAGTGAAGAATTAACCGACATCGATTCTCACAAGCGACCTTCGAAAAGTCATTTCTCATTAGTGGATTTAAGCTTAATCGCTACCATACAGAAACATATATGGCCGGTGTTAATTGATCAATAAGAAAATTATCGAGACCAGAAATCATCATCTTCTTCACCACCACTGCTTCCAGAATCAGAACTATTTTCTTCCACATTATTATCACTTTCTGAGCCATGAATTAACTCGACACTTCCATCTGAAGATTCGTCGTCTGAGTCATGTCTGTCTGAGCCACCATTAATAATGGCCAACCACGGACGACGATCCTCGGTTTGTGGCCGATCATCACAACTATAGCCCAGCAACGGATGAAGTTCAGGGTCTGATTCATCACTATCTGTATTACCGTTGTCTGAGTCATGACTGTCTGAGTCAACATTATCCTCGGTTTGTGACTCACCACCACTCCAAACATCATCCTCAACAATAGGAAAGGCCGACGCCAACAAAATCTTGGAAATATAAAAAACATGAACTTCTATAGCTGGATTTGAACAATCAAGATCGCCGTCATCACAATAATTTTCAATGAACACAAAAAAAAAAGGAAAAAGCTAGATTCACCGACCAATGCCTCCCGAAATATACCCGAAATCCAATCACTACCTTTGATTTTACTTTATTTTTTTAATCATATAATGATTTCAAGTAAATGAGTGGCCTTGATTAAATTTCGGGGCCTTTTCTGTGATCACTTTCGGGTGATCTAGCTTTTTCCCAAAAAAAAAACTAAAAAAAAAAAAACATATGTTTGGATATTCGGTGCCAAACTCACTACGAATCAAACAATATTTCATCGCAAATCAAAAAATATTTTACCTTTCGAGTACTGGTTGAGTTTCCTTGCTTCCACAGCTGTGAAAATTATAATAGCAGGAACAGTAAATAAAACCAAGAACATAAAGAAAAAATTCTTAGCCATCTTTATCTCTCTATATGTAATGTGGTATGTGTGTGATATATCTTATGCTCCCAGTAACGGTCTATTTATACCGAAGTGTAAAATGAAAACTACGGACCCACATGATTTAATTCACTTTATTTAAGTTAGAAAATATATATGAAATTTTTTAAAGGATTTTGTAAATAATAGGACTATATATAAGATGTTTCATGGGGTTAAAAAAAAATTTAATAAAATAAAATAATATATATATATATATATATATATATATATATATATATATATATATATATATATATATATATATAGTGTTGTGTGTGGTGTGCAGTGCAGATACGATCTGCGTCTCGTCCTTGTTGTAGAAAGGATTGTGTTCTTGCGAGCATATTTGCCCCGAGCAGTGCATGAAGGTGTTGTAAGTCCTCGGTGAAGGCGGTTTATCCTTATTTTGTTCGGGGACCAGTAGTAAGAATACAAGCCCCATATAATAGGTTGAGAAGCGAGATGGATTCGCACCACTCTGGCTCTACTTCGTGCGATTCTCATTACAAGATCGTTATTCGTAGATCTAACTAGGAAGATAACGAACGGAGAAAATATTGATATAGAAGATTATCAATTTACGATTGGTAAACTGCTAAAATTAAACAGTCCTGAGAATAATAAAGAGTTTAAACCTGATAAACAATTCCTTCACAATGATTTTTGTGCTAATTATAACCTAGAGAAAAGAATATGGTTTTTCAAAAACTTTCTTAAAACTAGACAGTAAGTTCAAGACAAGTTCTATGGATTCGTCTTTGAATATAAGGTCAATATTCTATTCTTTCAATGGTTTGAAATATATGCATATCAAAATTCCATCAACTATCCTTTTGAAAACTCTCTTGATTCTTCTATTCCTTCCTGGAAAATAATTATTGATTCTCAGAAAAAATCGTATCATCATTCAGCTTTACATAAAGCAAAGAGTAACGACAAAACCTATTACACAGAATCAATAAAGAAAGAATCCTATGTCATTAAAGAAAGGGATAGGATAAATACAAAATCTTTAGGTCAAAAGGCCATCCCTATTCCTTCAACTTGCCAAAGTGAAATTATTAAAATAGAAAAGATTGAGCCAATCAGAAAGGTTTCGGAGAAAACCTCTGTGGAAAACTCACATGGCTATCATTCTTTGTATGAACAGATAACTACTAGATCGATTCTAGTTGAATCCACTCCTACAATGAACCCGTCTAAATCCATAAGTAATGATACATATGATGAGAAGATAATTCGATTTCCAACACAATCGTTGTTAACAAAATTGTCTAATGAGGAAACTGAGAAAGATAATACCAAAACAATAGTTTCAAAACAAGACGCTACTAAAACCCAAGAGTAGAGTAATGATCAATTGATTCCTATTAGCCAACAAGTTCCTCCTCGAAATCTCATCAGTACAACATCCATATCTCAAAACGTGTATAACAATAGTCTAGGGTTTAATATGAACAAAGGTTTCAATATTAACCAAATACATATTAGGTCCACAAATCTAGACATGGTTATTGGAAATAAATTGGATCATTTACAATAGAGTAATCATGATAAGAAAACCTTGAAAGGATCTTTAAACATTATAAATGATTCATCCACATCAATTTTAAGTCCTTATGTTTTCCAAACCACTATTCATTTGGAAACATCATCCAATATTAGACCATTTTGGAAAGAAAGATTTCTGAAAAGATTATTATTTCTTTTAAAAAGAGATTTTGAAAGGCACAAGGTTTTAAAAGACTACTTCTTTAAAACCCAAATATATTATACTATCAGAGAAAGAGATGATCACAGTAATACTTATTTGTACTTAATCAATTTTTTTTCACATAGGCAATATATTAGAATATGTCTTAATAAGATGGATAAAATCTCTATTTTTACTAATCTAAGAAATATTCGTCCCTAAGAAATATTCGTCCATCCAACATAAAGGACGTTATCCCAAGATTAGTCGGTCTACCCATAGGCACTAGTTATGATCTTTTTGAATATTGTTTAACAATCTATTTTGTTAACAAGTATATTTTCAAAGGATTTGACTTATAGCAAAGTCATACTAGATCAATGAAGGCTCTTTACAAGGTGCGTCATAAATGGCTTGAAGACGCTAATATAAATCTGCTAAATAGGTTCTGCGGTCATGATAAATCCAAAACCTTCATAAATTACTTTTTTTTGGATACAATGAGAGATGAAGAAAGGATTGTTCAAAATACAAAACCTCGTAACACATGCAAAACAAAAATTCATCGTTCATACTATTTTTGGAATCCCAAAAAAGGATTAAATGCTTTTCCTAGATCAAACAATCCAACAGGGTGTTTAGGAAAATGAGGTAAGAATACAAAAATATATTTCCTTAAAAGATGTTCAAAGTTATGTTTCAAGGTAATAAACACCTTGTTACTCATTATCAATTTCATACTTGTTTATGATCAAAGAGGAATGCCTCTCATCTACCATATTCTAAAGGCATCCATACGAGTTAATATCTGTTCCAAAAAATGTCATTTTAAGGCCATTAATAACCTTTACACCAACATTATAAATATCTATACAAGAGACTATGTCAATACTTTCGTAGAAACTTATGAAACGTTTTCTTTGAAAAAACTTGGATTAAATAAATATAAGATTCAAGTCTCAAAGTTAAACCAAAATGTTTCTTTAAAAAATATAATTAACATTCAGGAAATGGTACAACAAAACCATACACTATGCAAAGATAATAATCCTTTGGTTTTCCAAAACAGATGTGCTTTACTTCCAAGGATCTATTCCCAATTCATTATAAACGTGCCAAAAGAAGTAGATCAAAAATTCATGTATCTTCTACTAAGGTTACACTTCAATATTCGTATAAAATTAAACCTTATAAAGAAAGCCCAACTGATACTATTATTGGATTGGTTAAAAAACTATGTTTCAAAGTTTAATCCTATCTTTGCATGTCTTAAATACAATAGACAACCACGATGCAGGCTAAAAGTATGATTGATAAGAAGAAGCATACTCATCTTAAACCATATATATGGGGGATCCACTTTGATCCTAAAAACGTCCTCTCTCAATATCACATACTTGCTGATAATGATTCTGGTAATTCTTCCTCTTCAAAACTAATAAAAAGATTTTGAAAAATTCCCAGCATATAAGACATGATAAAACCACCCATTATATTTTCCGAGAACAATACGCACAACCAGAAAACAAAAATGTTTCAAAAGATCTCTATCATTACGCAATGATAAAAAATCCTGGGAATACCTGGCTACTAGTACAATCTCAGATTCTTTATCATATACTATTCAGAATTAATCATTCATCAAATAAAAGGTTAGACATGATGGGAGGTTTCTTGCCACTATTTAGATTTAATCCAAAAATCTATATGAAAGTAGAATTGGGAATAAACACCGTCAAAAAAGATGACACATTTTATAAAATATATAAATGGAGGATGTGCTCTAAGCCAAGGTACCGTTTTCCCCAATATAAGGGAAATACGGCTAACCAAGCAAGAAAAAACAGGAAACCATCCAAGGGTTGGTTACAAAACTTCTCAAAAGCACTAAGGCATGTTGACTACTACTATAAAAAATCCCACAAAATTTCCATCAATAGGCATGATGAAATATTTGAGGAAAAAATAAATTATGTGACAAGTCACTCTAACTGGTTAACAAGAGTTCAAAACCAGCTAACGATGGACTATGTAATTCTATATGAAATACATACGAAATCCTGGCACTATATACTAACGGAGTCCAAGCTCTTATGTCTAAGACCTATGACCTCTTGGTACTCGATATTCATGAAATTTCTATGTAAAAAACATATGAAATTTGGATACTGGATACAGACAAAATACAAGATGCTATGCACAATTTATACTCAGTCCTGGTATTGGATACTAATACACATAGCGGCTAAAAGATTACAACGCAGCGTATACAAGAACAATTACTTATATCCATATGGTCATATGGCATGATGAAATATGAGGAGGTGTCTTTGTTAGAAGATACAACATCTAGAATGGGAAAGAAAAGCTTTATCAACAAAAGGAGCAGCCCAAAGAATCAGAGTATTATGTGGTGGTAAGAGGTCTAAAGCCAGGGATATACAAAACCATGTCTCTTGTGGAAGAATCTCTGTCTGTCCCGGATCCCTTTTATAATCCTTTTTCATCCTTAGATGAAGCCACCAAATACATATGCACCCTTTCACCGGCTGACTATTTCTTGGAAGAAGTTATCAAAGCAGAGCTAACAGAAACACAAATGATTCGCTTGTTAACTATTGAAAGAGATCTTTTCCAAAACAGAAATAGAGAACTCAGAGAAAGAATAACTAACTTCAAAAGCCTTCTATATCAAAGAATAAGAAGAAGACAAGAAACTATACCATTTCACCAGTAAAAAACCTTCTTCTTTCCCCAACAACAACTTACAACTTTACCAACCGAAATAAAAGATCTCATATTCAGAAAGGCAAAGGAAAAGTTTGAAAAGAAAGAAGAAGAGATACACAACTTCCTCGAATCCATAGCAAAAAGAAGGATATATCTTCCTGGGATTGAAATACATCAAGAATACTATCATAACCAAAAAGAACTATGCCTGGTAGCACGAAAAAATCAACCTTGCGAATGCACTTTAAATTACAAAATCAATAAGTGCGCTGTAGATTTTGATGTATTCCACGCATATCATCCAGATGGGTTCTCGTTCAACGGAAGGATAATCACTATCCAGACTCTACTAGATCTAGGATTAGTAGACTGGATTCTTTTCAAGAGTAATGGACTCCTCCTCAACCAAAGTTCATTAGGAGAAAAATTCATCACTATTGTCAGAGAATTTCATGCTCGATATACTCATCAAGTCACTAAGACATGGACCATTGCAATTATTGAATCAAAATGTCCAGAATGGATTGGGGCACAACTTGAGCCAGCAAACATGTTATATTTCTCCACATCTTAGCAGTAAGTCCTACATTCCATGGGAAAATTGGAGAATGTTTTTATCTCTTGGATAGCCGCAAGTCGAGAAGAGAGCAGATAAATAATTGGAGGTCTAGAACCTTATCTTTTGACCTATGGGAAGGACATCAACTACAGAACTCTCAGTTCAGCAATAAGCTAGTCTACCAGAGCAAGATTTACAAATTTTATATGGAAGACCCAAGAAGCCCAATCAGAATATCTTCTATTTACCCGAAAAAGCTAACACCAAGTTCGGAGAATTAGTGCTATGGTACAAATTTGAAGGACAAGGACAAAGAACAGTAAGGAGGCTGAAGGAACGTCTACGATTTGAACTATGAAGAATATCTATGCCTTGAACAGTGAAGTCATAAAAATATTGACTTTTACTTTTCAAACAGTAAAAAGAAAGTTTCGATCACTATTCATATTGGGCCTATCTGGCACCCAACTGCCTATATAAACACAACTTGGGAGCTCATTTAGAGAAGGAGGCAAAAAAAAAGAGAACACAAATAGAGAGAGAAAGCTAGAGAAAGAAAGAAAGTTTTCTCTGAAGAAAACCTCCAAATATTTTCTAGTTTCCAACTTCTAAATTTCTTCTTTCAATACCATAAATCATTGTAATGTTCTTGATTGATCTTTCTTCTATACTATAAAAAAGATAGATTCAACATGAACTTTGATCTTTAAGTTGAAGTTAAGTCCAACTTGGACTTGTTTTTGAAGTTTGGTTCCACCTGGAACTTGTATAACAACTCCGGTGAGCTGTGGTTTCCGGCAACCAGTAGTCAAAGTTTCAGATCTACTGTTCTTTTGTAAATATCTACTATTCTTCCATAAAGGTAGCTTCTTTACCTAAATACTATCATCTATTACTTATGTGGTTGCGATTATAAGCACCACCGTTTTCTTTTCTTTTTTCTGTTTGCCGGACATCTGTCAAAGTCATACATGTCTATCGCTATATATCGTTCTATATCCGTGTCCTTCCCCGTCCCGTTGTCCCCCTTGCTCGATCACTGTGGCCTTTCTGGTATATATATATATATATATATATATATATATATATATATATATAGTAGTCAAAAACTCGTGCGATGCACGGGGATAAAAAAAATAAAAAAAAAATATTAGAACATAATTATTTGGAAAATGATAATTTTAAGTTAGAAAAGCAATGTTATATTGTATAGAACTTAGATAATATATCCACACATTACGTTGGTTATCATAAAAAAAAATATTATTTGAATAACTCATGAAAAAAGATTAGTTTTAATTTAAAATTAAAAAAAACTCACATACGAAACACGCCTCCTCTTGTTTTAAATTATTTACATAAGAAAACATAAATCAGCCGCAACCCCAACCTTAATCCACCAACACGTCAAGCTCCATTTATCTCCATCTTGGCCACCAACTTATCCCCTGACTCAACTAAAACCACACCCGAAAAAAATCTAAACAAATCGAAAATGTTTTCTTGAGAAAAGCATTCCCTGCCCTTTCAAATTCTCCCCCAACCCCATGCATAAAAAGAAAAGAAAAAACTCCGTCTTACAACCCATTAGACTAAATACACTTAGTTTAGATTTTACACAGGTTTTCAACATTTATTAAATGAGCGATATCAAAATCCATTATTGACAATGGTTAAGAAGATTTCATTACATAACATTTGAAAGCTCAATAAGTCACAACCCATGATACTCATCAACCTTTCACAATCAAGTCTCCAGTTCATAATTTTTTTTTTAAAACATGGTAACTATATCATTGAACAATTTCACGTTAAGCTATGTGAAGAGTATGCTGCCCCCAAATTTTTAACAACTACATCCAACCATCTGATAGTAAATAAATTTCCCAACAACATAACATTAGTACACTAAAAATGGGGATATGTTTTTTTCTTCGGAAGAAGTTTTAAGTGTACGTAAATTTATGGCGGTCGATGACCACCAAATTCAATCTTTATATGGATGGTTCCGAATTTATCTACATAAACACAATCTCTCACGTGACGTCATTGTTAGGTGTAGTGCCCGACAGACAATTATGTAATTGTTTTAGAACAGAATTAATAATTCATCTTATTATATGCATGTATGCTTATAATTAAGACACTGCTGAAAACCCTAAGTACCTTGTTTATGTAATCACATAACTCAGTGTATGGCTATACACAAGAGGATTGAGTTAGTGAGATGTACTTAAAATTATCTTAGTCCGTAGCGTTTATTAATCGAGTACGGGTCTCAAGATTAATTTGCTAATAATGCGCTTGAACATTTTAGGCATGTGATCTTAACGGACTATCGGTAATAGGGTACCTAGTGGGGCATTTATATATGATGATAATCATATAGGGCTGGACCGATTTGATTTGAGTTCTCGATATAATTCCGTGATCGAAGTCTTATCGAATCACAAGATGATCATATATGGATTAATCTCAATCTTGAGGTGATCAAAGATAAGCCGCTTAGACTAGGGTAGAGTTTGATGTGTTAGTAAGGATCGCCGCACTATGTGGTCCAACACTTCTCGTTGGCTCTATTTTAGGATGAGTGAGTAGTCGTGCTATCACGGATATGGAATACATTCCTTCCCTCGGAAGTAGATGATGATTCACTTATTTGTTAATCCTGTTTGATCGATCCCGGGAGTTCATATTATATTAGTTATGAATTAATTGATCACTAGGGTGTTAATGGTAAATAAGGATAAGAGGTTTTGAGAAGGGTTTATCGAGATATCCCGAATCGAAAGCGAGCGATCTATGGAGGATTTATCCGTATGTAATGATTATATCGGTGGACACCTTATCAACTCATGTTTGAGTGTAAGTTATCTATATTCGCAGAGTTCGATTCGGGTTTATGGTGGTGTAATCCTCGAATTAATAGATTGAATATTATTGTTCGTCGACAAATAATATTATTTAATTTATTGTAATTTCTATCGAATATGGCCCAGTGGTCCCCGACGTAGCTCCTAACATGCATATGTTTTCTCATCGTTTCACCTCAATTATAATTAAATAGTTGGATTGGACTATTTAATTGATATGTGGATAAATGTTTAGTTGGACTAGATAATTAAATACATGGAAAAGAAATTTTTCGTGGACTCGGCCCAAATGTGTGAGATGCGTGGATGACCTAATATATTAGGGTATTGGCCGCATTTTTGGATTATTATTTAATTAGAGAGAAATTAGTTTTCTTGGATAATTATTTAATATATGATTTAATTATTTATTTGTTAAATGATAAATCATGGAATATTGGATAATATATTTATTTATCCTAATTTTTTTGGGATATATATTATATTTATCTTGTATTTAAATTAAGAATTAATTTAATAATTATCTTTTAATTATTAAATCCTTGGAGGACAAGGATTACTCTCCAATATAAAGAGAGTTCTCCTAAGCCTAACAACACATGACATATTTCGAAATACACATGATAATTTCGAAAATCATAAAGAGTATTTGGCTTTGATATTTCGGCCTAAATACTAGGGTTTCAAGTTGGGATAATCCTCGGGATTATTCCGGTAGCATATCGAAGAGGTCAAGCGGCTTGAAACACCATCCACCTGGTGGTGCTTGAAGACACATGTTGGAAGACTTTGGCTTCTCAACTAGGATTTCAACTAGCTTGGATTGACCTTTTGTTCTTGGAGTAATTGCACCATAAAAAGGTTGGTAATTTAAACCCCCTCGTAGTTTAGATCTATTATTTTATGTGCTTTGATTGTTTAGATCTAGATCTTGTACTTTCCGCTGCATAATCGGGTGGATCCATGATCCATTCGACGATAGTACATCCTACAGTCATGTGTCCATTGAGTTCGGTACAAAATTGAAATAAACAATAAGCAAAACGAATCTTGTCTTGAATTTTGACCTTTTCCGGTACAAAATCATTACACGAAAAATGTTTGGTGTGAAATCATTACACGAAAACGAAAAAATATAAAGTAAACACATATGACTATTTAAATTTTTTTAATGTTGGTTAATCATCACTGGATTTTGTAATGTGGTCACTGTTGTATTATAACCTTGAAAAAACATGACTGCATTAAAGTTATTTTTTTGTTGCAATTTTTTTTTTTTTTGGGGAGGGTTTTGTTGCATTTTGCTCTTATTGTTTTTAGCTATCACCGGTAATATATATATATATATATATATATATATATATATCTAATTTTTTTTTATATTTATGTTTACAACTTTCTGAATGCTTGCTCGCAAATAATTGGGAATTCATCGCCTCTTCTAATAATCATGTCCATGTATCAACTTGTGTGCTAAGGAACAAAACAAGTAAAGGTTCGGAAATTCTTACCCGTACTTTGTTCAGAATATATGTATTTGTCTTATAGTATACATGACTTTTCTTTTGAACAGTCAAAATTTATATTATCAGCAAGATGCTAAAAGAAATTACAAAATGTTCCAGAAAATCACAAAATATCCAATTACAATAACTTTACTACGTTTTTCCAAATTACAATAATTTTGTGCAACCAAAAGAGGCCACCAATTTCATTTTATCTACCAAAAGGGTCTGGACAACTTCCGAAAAATCCGAAAACAACCACCGCTCTCCAACCTTGTACGAAAGAGAAAAAAGAAGTAGATGCACCTGCAAATCTGCAATTCTTCCAAACAGATGATTAACCTTGTTTTGACATCCTTCAAATGCAAATTTCCGATTAATGTTTCAATACTTAAGAGGCTGCATTCATTGGGTTCGCCATCCATTCTTCCCAAGCTAGTTTCTTGAGACCATTATGAAAGCCAAGAAAAAGATAGTCTCTACACATCTCTAAATAAACACTCTGGATTTAAAACAAGAGAATAAAAAATGATTTTGTTTCTTGTATTCCAAATTACCCAAGAAGTGCTGCCAACTATTGCCGACCAAAGCCGCGAAGCCAAACTCGATGGTGCTACCCGAACATTCATATTACATAAATCTTTAAACGAGAGGGCATTCAAACCTGAGATCTTGCACAAATTTAAGGTATGAGTCCAAATCAATAAAGTCACATCGCAAGCGTATAAAAGATGATTAACCGTTTCCTCGAACTTGTGACAAAACGGACATAAATAGTCTTGAACCACAACACTATGACGCATGAGATTCGGTTTTGTTGGTATCCTTTGAAGATTTTCTTTCCACATAAACAAATTTACTTTTGATGGTATCAATTTGTTCCATGCAACCGCCTGAAAATTAGACCCGAAGACATTATCAAAAAAGAGCAACTCTAATTTATTAAGCAAAAGAGCCACCGAGAAGATTCCATTCGAGCTAAGATTCCATTTCATTTTATCCAAAGAACCTGCATTAACACAAACCGCACAAATTAAATCCTCCAACTCACCCACTTCTTCCTCCTCGAAACCCCTCAACATTCTCCTCCACTCCCAACAAAAAGAAAATCTCTCTCCCTCCCTAACCACAACCTTTGCAACTAAACTTCCTTTGAGAGAAGAGATCCTAAAAAGCCTAGGAAAAACAGCCTTCAAAGGACCATTATCCGTCCACACGTCCTCCCAAAACCTCACTCTACTACCGTCTCCCACCACCCAACTTTTCGACCCCAACAAACCAGCACCGGCCTTTTCATATTATCAACAACCCCAACAATTCCTTTCCAAACCCCACCTCCCCCAGGCCGAAAGCTATCTAAACACCAAGCGCCCTCAAACCCATAAATCGACACTACGGGGACTCACCTAAAGGCAAGGACGGAGCCATGATTCTTTACCTGGATGGGCTGGACATTTTATAATATAACTTTACGGCATAAATTTTTTGTTTTTTCTGAAGTTTCAAAATTTGGAGAATCACTCAATGCTCTAAAGATATTTTTATAATGTTTACTTTGCATCACAATCTTTTTTTTTTAAGTTCGAAATTTAACAAAAATTGTCACTTAACACTCACAAGAACAAATCACTCACAAAAACTAACTTAAATCAAATTTGTTTGCGAGAAATTATGGTGTATGTGTAGCATATATTTAATAGTTATAGTTATACCAAATAAAAAAAAATACGTTTAGTAACGATGAATGTATCATATTCAATCACTTATTGTTGTACCATAATTTTTCTCGGATTGATTAGAGTAAATTACTAGGTGGGCTTAAGTAGACAGAGCATTAAAACTAAATTTCATATAAGTAACTATTTAAAAAAAAAAAAAAAAAAAGGGCTAGGTGGGCTTAGCACCTATCCCTAATGGTAGCTCCGTCCTTGCCTAAAGGGACTATCATCTTCGTCTTAAAAGATAAGTTCTCGGTATTTTAATACAAATTTAGCAAGTGGTTAAATGTCATAAACTTTTATGAAAAAAAATTGATAAAATATTTGGCGTGGTGTTGCTATTCACCAACATAGGAAAATGAACTTGTGCCAGAACCCAGATTGTTCAGATCTGATAATCTTCATCACGGCTGAATTCATTTTCGTCGGATTTGAATCTTCTCATATGTTCAATTCTGGAATATTCTTCATATAATATAACCATTGTAATTTTTTATGAATCCTTGTCTTGGAGTATATCTGTTGTTTTAACCGCTGATACTGACATGATTTGGTTTTTGGCCCGATAATAGATAAGTTGTCGTCATTTTGTAATTGGTAGAATGACCCATATTTCAGAGGAAAATGATAAATACACAGAAAAAGTGTATAAACCATCCCCCGAATGAGTGTTCGAGTGGTCCAGGTTTAATGTATTTTTTTTTCTTTTTATTTTAACCAAGTTTGTGGGCCCAATATTATTGTGTACAAAAGTCGGGGGATAAGGTCGGTGTCAGCATCACTTTCCTTTTTCAGATTTCCGATTTTCCGTATTAATTGCTTGTACAACTGTCCTGGGCTGTATTAAATGCTTGATCAACCTTATCTTGCACCTTCACCGTTTCACTTGCTGCAAAGTAAGTGTCCACTGCACCACTCTTCATCAGTATATTTTGATGATTGATCATATCGATGTAGTAGCCGTTAAAAAACAAAGTGGCTTTGATCGATCGTTGCTGAAATCAAAGCATAGAGATCGACTGTTTGGTGGTCATCTATGGTGTTCGTTTATCCTGTTGTTGTTTGTTTTTCAATATCATACATAAAATCTTTAGATATGATTTATTAAATTTGACGGGTAGAGGGATCAAATGTAATGGAGCCTTTTTCCTGCATAAAACAGTTTTATATTCATCAAATAGAATTTAATTAAAAGTTTATTAGATTGTATTATTGGGTTTCATGTCAAATAATGCAATAAATGTTTAGTAATGAAAAGTGGCTGGATTTATAATAAATTAGAGGTAATGTAGAGAAAAAGAGTAATAAATGTTGTATTGGGTAATGTAGAATGACTTATATTACGGGACAAAAGTAATATTGTAGAATGACTTATATTTTAAAACGGAGGTAGTATGTAAATATATAATAAATTAAGGGTAAAAAGAAAAAAATGTAATAAATGGTGTATCGGTATTCTATTTGAACTTAAATTATGCCACAATTTTAAAAAACTAAACGAATTTACATTTTGGGACAAATGTATTATTGTTTTGGTATTTTAAAGTTTTCTCTAAAATAAGAGGAAAAGATTGCATTCTTAATTTGTGTTCAAGGGTATTTTTAGTCATTTTAGAGTTAAAGTAAAAGAATTAAATTACCCCCTTAGTTTCTATGTTTTTTGATTCTTCATCGATTATATTAGAACGGATGGAGCCAATGGAGCCAATTAGGCGTTATAATGATGGTAAAAGGACCTAGTGATCAGGGGTGCTTGTTTTATAATCGTGATTTTGTTTCCGTCAAACAAAAAGAATATAATGGATGGAGTATTATTTAGCGGGATATAAATCTTCTTATTTTTATCATTTAATCATATACTTTCTTAATATGTTAGAATACTGAAAGCAATATAATTGCATAACCGATGCATATAAAGTACAATCAATATCATCATACATTCTTACTGAACAAAAAAAAAAATTGTATTTATTTGGGTACTAGAGTAAGATAGGATGTATATATTAACTAAATAAAATGTTAAAAAGAACAAACAAACAGCAAAGCATAATTTCAGCATGCGGCTAAGGATTACTGCAAAACAATCTTTGCTTGAGGGTACCTTTGAAAAAGTCTTATAGTTATAGATAGAAGCATAATTAACATCAATATCTTCGGATGAGGCAAAAAGAAACGTTGAGAGAGAAAATAAACAAAAGCTTGAAACTAATGTTTTCCATGCGTCTTTAACGGTTTTCGGCTCCATTCTTTCCGGTCACAGTGTTATGCATGACAGCGGTAGGTAACGTTGCATATCACTAAGTGAAGTAGTATGATGAACAACGTATTACTGAGATACGTAACAATACACAATGTGTCGTGTAGGATGGCGATACCGTTAGGAAATTAATGGAGTAGTGCAGCAGATTTAAAAAAATTGATTTCCCGATCCAGGATCGTCTCCGTTTAAACAATAAACATATAAGAGAGGGGACGGTAATACTACTTTGGTTGATCTAAAATATCGAAGCTTTGACCGTCCGGTATGAGTAGATGTGCGCGAGCCGTCCAAGTGTCCGGCCTCTACCAGTAATCCACACGTGCACCTCACCGGAATACCGCCAAGGATTGCTACTAGAAAAACTCGACTGCTAGGTCGACCTTTTCTCTCTCTATAATCCCCCTCTAAGAAGATCTCTTATTTTTCACATGAACAATTAGCTCTTGGAATTATGGTGTATAAAAGAGCTAGTCAAGCCCTCATATTTATCAGGCATTGGGGCGCCCCTCAACAATTCTCAATCTGATTGGCATTAGCTTCCAATAGATTGATGAGAGTGAAAATATTTTCCTAATAAAATAAGGAAAATCCTTTTGATTGATTTATCTCATTTAATTTAATATCTTATATTAAGTATTTCCAAGATATTGTCAATATCTAATATTGACTATCTTTATCTCATTACCATAAATCTATTTTCCAAAAATCAATTAATATCCAATATTAATATTATGGTAATCTTATTAATTAAATTGCACAATCCAAATGTATCCTATACACTAGTGAATGACACCACCTTTAGCCATAAATTGGCTTCCGGAATATTCTTTAATTAATATAATACTATGATTAATTAATTCACAATATATATATATATATATATATATATATATATATATATATATATATATATATTCGACATATATACATCATATGTATATTTAATTAATCAACATAATTAATATCTTGTATTAAATTTATTCGTAATAAATAAATACCACCATATTGATTTACCACAATAACCTTTATAGTACGAGATAAATTCTTTCCTTATTTGGTTATCAACTATAACCACATTTTAATCCGTCTAGATGTTCTTATATGTGTGACCCAATAGGCTTCCGAATATGTTGGCCGTAGGCACAAAGTGCAAATTTTGAAAATGCCCTTCATACCTAACGATCACGGGATAGCGTCTAGAAGCACACCGTGACCCCCAATCATCAGAAGAGTCAAATGCAATGACTAGTACATTTCGTGTGAAACAGTTACTGTGTAACTTACAATCCTATCGATGTAATAATATCCATACGGTTGTATGACGAGTGTCAAACATCATCGACCGTATCTTATAATCTGGATATCATGTTAGACATATATCTGGATATCATGATAGTCTGGCACTCTCTCGAAATAACTTATTTACTTCCACTTTACAAAGATTCATGTTAGACATATTCTAGATTTAATGATGAGTGCCAGACTAGCTGTTATAGGGCAAAGGCAAAAAGATGTCTAGATTAATTGTATAGGTTTACTAGAGTTTCATCTTTGTATAGGTTTGATCAAACAAGCACTGTAAAGAGGTCGGTGACTTGTTCGTGAGAAGCATCTAGAGTCGATAGGGTGTCTAAGTCGGTGAGGCTATCAGGAACCCGCCGATAGTAGAAGGTTGAGGTTCAAACTCGATTATGAAAGGCCGAGGGTTCAAACTCAGTATTGAAGGCTAAGGGATCAAACTTAGTAATTAAAGTCAAGGATATGGGATCGGAATTTAGGGAAGTCTGTGATGACCTAGACTGATCACATATACCTTGTGTAGAAGGTCTAAATTCCATTTAAGTTGAAAGGTGATTGGAACTTGGTTATGTTAAAACGGTGTACTCTAACTTCATTATAAAAAGTTAGATGAGAAGTAGTCAGCTAAAGTGTTTATCAAAACACAGCAGACTCAAAGTCAGCTGACAATCAGGGACATCAGCACACTTACATATCAAATATTTGCTGATGTATAATTTGAATTAATCCAAGTTTTTCTGGAAGATTAAATGGATAAGGATGAACTACAAGCCTTGGATTAATTAATCAATCAATGGCCAAGAAGATACGGACGTTGTAAGGAATTCAAAGCCATATCCAATGGAAATAAACCATTGGTTGATAGTCTGGACTGTCAAAAGGACAACGACAGTGTCAGAAGGTACAACAGAGGTATTTTAAGGGATATTCAGTAAAATCCTGTAACGGTTAACATTCAAATTCAAATTCAAATCACAGGATCTACACCTATAAATAGAGGATCTACACCAACATAGAGCTTTAATTGACTGATCCAATTTTTCTTCAAGTGTTTCCTTCTAATCAAGACTTATCCAGTTTACACACTTGAAGAACTCAAACTGCTGATTCATTCATCCTGATCAGAAGTCTACTGAAAGCAGAATCACTTTCTTGATTCAACCCTTCTTTTCAAGAAGTTTACTGAAGACAGAGAAGCACTTAGGTGTCAAGAACTGTTGTTTGTGTGATGGAGCTGGTGAAGAGGCAATCCTACCCTTCATGGACCAGTGGAAGACTTAGGAGCAGCAATCCTACCTGTTTCTAGTTTTCAGTTTGTGAAGCCATAGTCATTGGTCATGGACAAAGAGTTTAGGGATTTTTGTAACTGCAACCTCAAGAATCACTAGTGAATTTCCTCCAACTTCACAGGAGAAGAGTGGACTGACAAGATTACACCACTTGGAACTACTATAAATCTTGCCTACTTTACTTTACTGCACTTACATTCTGCATTTACTTTAACTGCATGCTTATCACATCAAATCTCTTGAACTAGCTCTCTTGAGTCACACCACTTGCACTCTGAGTATCTAATACTTAGTATCATATTTCAATCAACAAGTAACAAGGCTTTATTATTTGTATTCCACTGCAACAAACTCTAAAATCTTAATAGTCAGTAGACTACTGATAGTCAGCAGACTACTGACCTTGCTGAGTTTGTCAACTCCAAAAAGTTTTATGTCCGAAGTTTATTCACCCCCTTTGAACTTAGCCAAAGCCTTTTCAAGGGACCAACAATTGGTATCAGAGCAGAGCTTCTATTCTGAAGTAATCCTACTTGTTGTGCTTGTGAAAAATCTTTGAAATTTTTTTAAGTTACTGTTTTTTGAAGTTTTGCATCATGGATAACAATCAGTATGCTAGGACAATGTTGATGTGTTCTATTGATCATTTTGATGAGTATAAGCATCATATGCAGGCTTATCTAGCTGCAACACATGATGAAATGATGGATGTGCTAACTGATAGACCACTTGAGATCACTAAAGTCATAACTGTTGATGGCAAAAATCAGACAATCCCAAAGCCGAAGAATGAATGGGGTGCTGAAGATAGAAAGAGGGCAAACCTGAACAATATTGCTATTGACATTATCTATAGAACTTTAGATAGCAATATGTACATGAAGGTGAATGATTGCAAGACTGCCAAAGAACTATGGGAGAAACTTCAACTCATTTGTGAAGGCACAGATGCAATCAAGATGAACAAGATCAGTGTGTCCAAGCAAAAATTTCAAGAGTTCAAAATGAAATCAAATGAGACAATTGAATAGATAGAATCAAGGTTCAATGCAATTCTGGATGAACTCACCCTACTGAGTGTTAATTATAAAAGAGAAGAGATCAACACCAGGATTCTCAAGGCATTGCCTACAAAAGAAGTCTAGGAGATAAAGGTTACTGCAATGGAGGAGTCTAGAAGTTTACATGAGGAAGACACCTTCAAATTTTTCTTTGATCTTAAGGCCTATTGATGTGATTCCGGTTGGAATCAGATCCGATGTTTTGCCCAAGAAGTAACTAAGGGGAACAATGACGAGCCAATGATCCTAGACCTAGTAATCCAACTAAATCGTAGGCAGAGAACGCCCAACAAATGCTCACAATGCTGGTAAATCCTCAAAGGGTTGAACTTTCTACGACAAAGAAAATTCTCACTCGCAAGTGATTTTCAAGCCTTATGACTTGGTCGAGTAAAACTCAATAATTTGATTTCTCATAAAATAATTGTCTCCAGAATGAATAGCTAGTGTTTGCCTTATATAGGCTTACAATCAAAAGAAAAAGAAACATCTAAGCAATGTGGGAGAAATTCCCACTTAAAAATGCGCCTATCTCCTATTGGCCAGAAACGAAATGTTCCTATTGGCTAATAAAAAAATAAATAAATAAAGTGCTAAAAATCCAATATAAAATAAAACCAACTCCTAATTAATTAAATAATATTCATAAATAGCACGAATGATGTATCCTCCGAGCATGAACTGGATCATATCATTCCCTCCCGGTTCGAAAGGATTCGTCCTCGAATCCACTGGATCGAATAGTAAGCGTGGTGAACATATGTGAGTAGGCCCTCATAGTGAAGTACATCCAAGAAAAGTATAGAGGTGAACACTTTAGTAACCGATCCTCTTGTACAAGCGAAGCGGGGCCAACATAATAATCAAGCAACCACAAAATCGAAAGGGCGACAATGCACCAAAAATGGATCATGATAAATATGTGCTGCTTGTATATCATTTAAGTGCGCAAGTGACACAGCCGACTTGGCAACATTGTCAACGCCTCCAACAAAAGGAGCATGTACCTGCAAAGAAAATGCTAGGGCAACACAATACAATGGTGGTTCAACGGTGGCCACCTGTGTCTCCGCATCCGCAACAGCCATCTCAACCACAGAAGCATCATCATCACCAACTATAAACTCAGAGGCCGCAACACTCTCAACCTGATGAACATCAACCAATGCCTCCACCTTGTTAATAACCTCATCCACAATAGGACAAGGCAGCCTCTCATCAAGAATTTTCTCCACCTCAACGGTTGCAATAGTGTCCTCATGGTGTGTGCTCATGGCATCTTTCAATTCTTTACATTTTCGTGGAGATTCAGCCCAAAGCAAAGTGCACTTTTCTTCTTAAACCGTTACGTGTCTTGCTTACTCTGCTCAGTTGCTTCTTCCACTTAGTGAGTATCCCTAGTATCCGGAGTCTTTCTTCCTCTATCCTCGCATCCTCCTTTTTGAAGCATCACGCTAGCCAAGTAACGAGGGGCACAAATTCTTTGTTGCAATTCTCTTTTCATAGCATTCCACGTACTAATCTTTGGTACCTTATGTATATGACTCAAAATTTTAATTACAGTACACCATCGCTGAAGCCTTCCCTCGTGAGTGAAGTGGTGCAAAGTAGCACTTATCCGCATCTGAATAGTTATAGCGTGCAAAATAGTGCTCTAACTCAGCTTCCCAGTAAAAATATGCATCACCATCAGGTGCACCACTAAATGATGGCAGCCCCATAATTACCTCACAACTCTCGTGTTTACACTCCCCTCTTTCTAAGTCGTACAAAGTACCCTTGTCAAATTAACCAGAAGAGTAAGCAAAAGTAAACAGCAATCAAAACCGACTCTCTAGAAGGGACACTAGGTGTTCAGACCGAGAAAAGGTATAGAAATGAGTGGGATGATGTGTGAAGGGTTGCTAATGAGAGTATGAAAGGTGAGAAGCAAAAGACACGGAAGAAGTAATGAAATTTTTCGACAGCAGAATTACACAGGTGTGAAAATTTTCACACCGTGGTGTGAAACCCACGTATTTAATGACCAAACTAACACGAATCTGCCAAAACGCAAAAGAAAAAATTTGTAGAACAGAGAGTTTTCTAAATGATGTCAAAATTTCAGATTTTTCGGAGGTCTAGAAGTGGCTCAAACAATCATTTTTCAGAAACTGGTACAATCTGTCATAAATTTCCAGAATGAAAGTAGTGATTTAAGGTGCCTATTGTGACCAAATTAAAACGAATTTGGGAAAACTCAAAAGATAAAAGTTGTAGATCGGAGAATTTCCTATAAGATCACCAATTTTCGGGTAATTCCGAATCGTATAGACCACAAAAATCGAATTCAAACGATGATTAACAGTGCAGTTTTTTTAGGCGGATCGTTTGTATTGATCGGCGATTTTAGACAAGGTATGTGTCGAATCTGGATTGGGTATAAATACAAAAGTGTACATCGAGATGTGTTGGAGATGTGGTAAAAATTTAGAATTTTTGGTTAGGGATCGAACTGATACAAAAGCGGGTGCAGGAAAAAAATAGGTTTCTTGGGATGAAGGTTTGAAGATTGCTTGTGTTCTTGAGGGGGGAGGGGGGACTGGAAAAAAAGAACAAGAAGAACGATTTTTTTTTTTTTTTTTTTTTTTTTTTTTTGGAATAAAGGAAGACAAAAATAAAAGGGATATTTGCTCACCGAAGTTCTTTGAGCTCACATTAATCGATGTGATTCCGGTTGGAATCGGATCCGATGTTTTGCCCAGAAGTAACTAAGGGGAACAATGGCGAGCCAATGATCCTAGACCTAGTAATCCAACTAAATCGTGGCGGAAGAACGCCCAACAAATGCTCACAATCTTTGGTAAATCCTCAAAGGGTTGAACTTTCTACGACAAAGAAAATTCTCACTGCAAGTGATTTTCAAGCCTTATGACTTGGTCGAGTAAAACTCAATAATTTGATTTCTCATAAAATAATTGTCTCCGAATGAATAGCTAGTGTTTGCCTTATATAGGCTTACAATCAAAAGAAAAGAAACATCTAAGCAATGTGGGAGAAATTCCCACTTAAAAATGCGCCTATCTCCTATTGGCCGTAAAGCGAAATGTTCTATTGGCTAATAAAAGAATAAATAAATAAAGTGCTAAAAATCCAATATAAAATAAAACCAACTCCTAATTAATTAAATAATATTCATAAATAGCACGAATGATGTATCCTCCGAGCATGAACTGGATCACATCACCAATGAATTCAGCAAGGATCTTGTTCCTAATGCTGAAAAATAAGCAACAAAAACAACTGCACTGCCTGCTGCACAAGTTGAAGAATCATCAAATATGCAAGATGATGTCTTGGATGAGATGCAAGAGCAAATTTCCCTATTGACAAAAAGAATCATAATGATGAAATTTGGGAAGACATTCCCCAGGAATTCTGGCAAGAAGTCTACTGAGAAAAAGGAAGAATCCAAAAAGGATCATGACTTTTTGTGCTTTCATTGCAAGAAACCAGGACATTTCAAACCTTACTGTCCTAAGTTGAAACAAAAGAAAGATCCTGACTACCTGTGCTTTAATTGCAAGAAACCATGACACTTTAGACCTGACTGTCCAGACCTGCTGAAGAACAAGGGCCAGCAGAGAAGACCAGGCAAGAAAGCATTTGTTGTTGATCAGGCCATGAAGTGGAATCAGAAAAAGGAAATGAATCAGATGACACTGCACTCATAGATGATATGGATGATTATGCTTTAATGGACAATATGGATGAAACAGAGGAGGTATACAATTCTGTATCTATGAATACCCCTGTTGATAGTGATTGTGAGTCCACTGGTGGATCTAATCCTAAAATTTCTGATAATAAAGAGCCTCTAGACACCCTCCTTAATCAACTGAGGATAATACAATCTGGTTATGAGATTATGAAGGCAGAAAGAGAAGCACTTCAAGCAGAAATTCAAAGATTAAATGCTGAATTAAAAAGACTCAAGGGTAAGGAAAAAGATTATCAATGAGTCAACATAAACTCTTTGCATCTGCGAGAGTTTGCACAATCTAGTTCCACAACTGCATTCAAATCAGGAAAGCCTTATGATGGTAAAACAAGCCTTGGATTTGAAACTCAACAATCCTCTAAGGGTGGATCTAGTAAGGGTGCTGAACCTAGTACCAGAATTGGTCCTAAGTTTGTACCTGCACAAGATCCAACTCCTCAAAAGGTTGCGGAGGCAGTAAAACCTACTGAGAATGTTTCAAAAAGACAAAATCAGAAGTCCAAAGGGACAGCAGCTCCTAATAAAAAGGGTGCATCCAAAGGTAGGACTACTGGACCCTCTAGACCTGCTGATAGCAGACCTGCTGCAAAGTCTGCTGGACCACAAAAGGGTAAAAATCAGAAATATTCCAAAGATAAGAATGCTAAACCTAAGAATGTTAACCATTCAAGGGATACTTATCTCAGGGGGAAAGGCAGATTGTTCCCTACTGATGAAGATTGGATTATTAATGCTAAGCCTAGACCTCAGTAATGGAATTAGCAGAGGACTTATCAGAGACCTCAGCAGGCTCCACAATACATGGCTATTCCTAACAGACAGCAACCTTATGGTTATGCTAGTGCTTCTAACAATAGAAATCACTTCAAACAACACTTTGTACTAGAAGGCCAAAAAACATATGTGAATGCTACACAACCAAATGTTAGATTCTATGGAAGTGTAGCATAAATATATGAACAAAAGTGCAACACTTTCCAAAGGAGACCATATGGAAACTTGCCAAGGGTTGTGCTTACCATTGACCATTATGGACCCAAACAGGTTTGGTACCTAAAGCACATTAAATTTGTTTTGTAGGGTGTCTGGTACTTTGACAGTGGATGTTCCAGACATATGACAAGAAGAGAGCACTGTTTGACAAATTGTGTGGCAAATGATGGACCTAAAGTCAATTTTGGTAACAAAAGTACAACAGGATACACAAGAGGATATGGAACACATGTGAGGAATGGTTTGACCATCAAGAATGTTGCATATGTTGAAGGCCTGGACTACAACCTGCAGAGCACTGGATAATTCTATGACATGGGTTACAAGGTCACTTTTGAGAAAACCTACTGTATTGTCATGAGTGAAGTTGGGGAACAAGTTGTGTTGGCTGGAAGAAGACATCTAAACATGTATGTGATGGATTGGTCTACTGCATTTCTAGAAACATGTTTTATTGTGCATACAAAGTCAGAACTGAATTGGTTGTGGCATAAAAGTTGAATCATCTTAATTTTGAAGATATCAATCAGTTGGTGAAGAAAAAGTTAGTGATTGGTTTACCTGAAATCACATACAAGAAGGATGAAGTTTGTGATGCCTGTCAGGAAGGTAAACAAACAAAGTCAAGTTTCAAGTCAATGACTAAGCAATCAACCAAAAGAGTGTTGGAACTGATGTATATGGATCTATTTGGAACAGTGATACCAACAAGTGTAACAAGGAAGAAATACACTCTGGTAGTTATGGATGATCATTCAAGATACACTTGAGTGATTTTCATGGACAAGAAAAGCGAGACACTTCAAAAGATGCCTGAACTTTTAAAGAGATTACAAAATGAGAAAAGTGTGACAGTAGTGAAAATCTTATCAGACAAGGGTACTAAGTTCCTTAATAAAGTCATAGGAGAATACTGTGAACAAAATGGTGTGGTGCATCAACTAGCAGCTGCTGGAACACCTCAGCAGAATGGGGTTGCTGAGAGAAGGAACAAGACTTTGAAGGAAGCAGGAAGAACTATGATATATGAAGCCAAGCTACCTGAAAGGTATTGGGCTGAAGCAATCAATACAGCATGTTGTACATAGAATAGAACCTCATTGAACAAGAAGATTATGAAGATACCTTATGAAATTTGGAATGGAAGGAAGCCAAACATTTCTTATTTCCATCCATTTGGGAGCAACTGAAGACTTTCCAACCAAAATCAGATAAATGAATCTTTTTGGGTTACTCTTTAGTCAGCAAGGCATTTAGGGTGCTGAACAAAAGGACATTGAAACATGAAGAATTAATACATGTTGTGTTTGATGAACCTAAGTTCACTGGAATGGAGAATTAAGAAGTTTCAGAACCTACTGTGAATCAGAAGGTCACTGAACCAGAATTTGTTGATGTTATAAACAAATTAAGTGTTGGTCCCTTGGAAAGGCTAACACAAGTTTAGAGGGGGGGTGAATAAACTTGTCCCCAAAAACTGGATCAATTAACAATTGAGGTTCAGTTTTAACTGAGTATACTTGGGTTATCTTCATGTCCAAGAAAAGTGAAACCAACCAACAAATCACAGAACTTCTTAAAAGACTCCAAAATCAGAAAAGTGTTACAGTAGTCAAAATCAGATCGGACAAAGGAACGGAATTTCTCAACAACATAATCATTGAGTATTGAGAAAACGGAGTTCTACACCAGCTTGCAGCTACAGCAACACCTCAACAGAATGGAGTAGCTGAAAGAAAGAATAGAACACTCAAAGAAGCTGGAAGGACGATGATTTGTGAATCTAAACTGCCAGAAAGATATGTAGCAGAAGCTATAAATACAGCTTGCTATACTCAGAATCGAGCTCTCATGAACAAGAGACATGAAAAGACTCCTTATGAGATTTGGAATGGAAGAAAACCAAATGTCTCATATTTTCATGCCTTTGGAAGCAAGTGCTTTGTTCATAATAATGGAAAGGATCAACTCAAGGTTTTTCAACCCAAAACTAATGAATGAATATTTCTGGGTTACTCAAGTGTCAGTAAAGCTTTCAGAGTATTAGACAAACGAACACTCAAGAATGAAGAATCAATACATGTGGTTTTTGATGAACCAAAATTTACTGGAGACACAATTGAAGACAAGGAAGAACCAGTTTGTCAGCCTCAGTCAGACAAGACTTTAGAATCAGTTTTCATTGATATTGGAAGATTGAGGATTTTTGGTTCTTCATACCAAGATCAGCCTCCGTTACCAGTAACAGAATCTGCAACTGAACAACAACAAGAAGAAACTGATCCAACTGGAAATGATCAAGCTCAAGAAGAACCAGATCAACAAAATGAAGACCCTTTTGATGCAACCCCAGTACATCAATAGATGAGAGATCACCCAAAAGAACAAGTGATAGGCGATTTCCATGCAGGTGTTCGGACAAGACATCAGCTAGATGCTATGATAGCCTACTTTCTATCTCAGTCTGAACCCAAAGAAATTGAAGAAGCCTTAAACGATCCAGATTGGATTTTGTCTATGCAAGAAGAACTCAACAAATTCGAGAGAAATCAAGTTCTGGATTTAGTAGACAAGCCAGATCATGTCAACATAATCGGAACTAAATGGGTTTTCAGAAACAAGCTTGATGAAGATGGGAATATTATCAGAAATAAAGCCAGACTTGTACCAATAGGTTATTCATAGGCTGAAGGGATAGAATTTGATGAAACTTATGCCCCAGTTGCAAGATTGGAGGCAATCTGATTATTTCTTGCCTTTGCAGCTCACAAGAAATTTAAAGTGTACCAGATGGGCGTTAAAAGTGTATTTTTGAATGGGATTCTTGAAGAAGAAGTCTATGTTCAGAAACCCCCATGATTTGAAATTAAAGACCAAGCCGGCAAAGTTTTTAAACTGAGAAAAGCTCTTTAGGACTAAAACAAGCACCAAGAGCTTGGTATGAAACTCTGTCTCAATTTTTGGTGGATAATGGTTTTACAAAAGGTACTATTGATAAAACCCTATTCAGAATGAAAGTAGAAGAAAGCACTCTCCTAGTACAAATCTATGTTGATGACATCATTTTTGGATCAGAAAAGGAACTACTTTGTGAGAAGTTTGTAAGTTTGATGAAGAGCAAATTTCAAATGAGCATGATGGGAGAACTGAATTACTTTCTCGGTCTACAAGTTAAGCAAATGGATAGTGGGATTTTCATTCACCAAACCAAGTACACAAGAGAATTAATCAAGAAGTTTAGGCTGGAGAAATCAGCTGGCATTGCAACACCAATAGGAACTAACATCAGATTAGATGAAGCCAAAGATGGCAAGGATGTGGGTCAAACTCTTTACAGAAGAATGATTGGAAGTCTACTTTACCTAACAACCAGTAGACCATACATATCCTTTGCAGTTGGTGTATGTGCCAGATTTCAAACAAGACCTAAAGAAAGCCATCTCACTGTTGTCAAAAGAACTTTGAAGTATTTGAAAGATACAGAAGGAGTTGGGATATGGTAATCAAAGGAAGGAGAATTCAAACTGATATCCTACTCAGCCTCAGACTATGCCGGATGCAAGGTGGACAGAAAAGTACTTCAGGCACATGTCAATTATTGGGAAATAGACATGTGTCATGGTTCAGCAAGATGCAAAACTCTATTTCGACATCAACTGATGAAGCTGAGTACATAGAAGCTGGAAGCTGTTGTGTTCAAGTTTTATGGATTAGACAACAGCGAAGAGATTATGGAATAGAAGAAGGACTGATTCCTATAATGTGTGACAATACTAGTGCAATAGCTATAACTGATAATCCAGTTTTGCACTCAAGGACCAAGCACATTGATGTGAGACATCATTTTATAAGGGATCACATAGGGAAGAAGGATGTTACAGTTATCTATGTCCCAACTGAAGATTAGTTTGCTGACATTTTTACCAAACCTCTGGACAAAGAAAGGTTTGCTAAACTGAGAACAGAATTAGAGATTATTAAAGTCAATTAAGTCAGTTCAAGCTTAGAGATTCGTCAAGGGGATTGATCTTTGTCATGCTGGGTGCGCTCACTTGATAGACCAGTCATTGACACCAACAATCTCAAACTGACTAACTGAACTGAAGATTTGACGGAACTGAACACATCTTAGAATTGATCTCTGTCAGTTCATTGGTCAATCAAAGAAAGTCAAAAGATGAACGGATAAAACCGACAACGGTTACATCGTAATTAATTACCGCCATTTTTGTCAGAATTTGTAGGATGTATACCACCCCAAAACGTCAGATAGTACATGCATCGGTTACACAAAACATCATGGAATTTGAAAAGTTGTACAATATCTACCCAAAGATCGTGGGATCAAATCTTCAACCGTACTCATCTTTATACATCCAACCTTTTTCCTACATCTTCTTTACAAAAGGAAAATCAAATCTTTTCTTCTCTCAAAAAGCCAGAATTGTATCTTACACAAATTCAAAAATGGCCGCCTCCAAACAAACTCAAGTAGAAAGATTAATCGCTTTTCCAAACACATTTACAAGCAAGAATTTGAAGAAATGTGTGGCAACACTCTTCTTTCCAGTCACATATCTGAAAAGATTGGAAGATTACAAGGTTTAGGAAACCTTTTGGAAGCTCACCTGCAAAAAGATCGAGACTTGGAAGGTCTATTGTAATTTTGGGAAAATATGAAGATGTTGAAGAACTCTCTGTTAACAAGAGTTCGTGGACAAAAGATTTTCATAAATGAAGACATTTTCAGACAGCTATTTGATTTCAAAGATCCTTTGGTGAAATCAATTGACTTACCATGTTTGCCGCTCAAGCATGAAGCCTTTCTGAAACATATTTCAGCTTCAAAAGAACCAGCCGCAGTTGATACGCCCGTTACCGCCCTTAAAACTGAATTCGGGTTACTCAGCAGGTGGATTAGTAAACACGTCATCGGACAACACAAAGGGTTAAGAAAATTAAATGAAGATGGAATACACCTGATGAATATCATATACGATGGTTTCGAATTCAACTGGGCAGGCTATATCTTCAATCAAATAAAAAAGAAACACTCCGAAGAAGTCGAAAGTGTCAAAAGAGCCTAAGCTGAAAGAAGAGAATCTTTAGGAAGATTTCGACTGAAGAAATTGCTTAGCTTAGTGATTCAATATTATTTGGAAAGAATCAGTGATGGGAACAAGCAAGCACAAACTGCTGCTGGAAAAGTTGCAGCAGTTGTAAGTTCAACAAAAGGAACTTTCCAACCAGAAGCCAATAAGTAGACTGTGTCTCAGTAGATCGCTCAGCAGAAAGGAATTAAAAGGAAAGCTGAAATACAGGGAGAAATGTCAGTTGGAAGATGTTTGTTCCCAGGAACTTCAAGTCAGCTAGCACCAACTGAGGGGGAACAACAACTGACTACTGCTATCAGGCAGAAGAAGAGCATGGTTACTGATATCGTTTCTCAGATTAAGCAGAAAATATCAGAGAGACAAGTTTCTGCTGTACATGTTAAGTAAGAGGAACGGGTAACTCAGCAACCAAAGGAGTACCCCTTCGATGCTGAAAGGATCATCAAACTGATGAAGATGAAGCTCAAGACTGAAGATTCTCATGAAGCAACTTCCCTTATTAAAGAAAAACTATTGTTGGAGAAACTGGAAATACAAAATCTCTATGCACTATTTCCAATGGAAGAGTTTCTCAACAACTGCTTCAATAGATTCAAAGAGATAGCTCAGAGAACTTAATCAATCACATCATCTATACCGAAGGAAGTTTTAAAGAAGAAAGATGATGATAAAGATGATGATTCAAGGAAAGATGCTCAGAAGAGTAAAGTTTTGCAACCGGAAGCACATTTGAAGATCAATCTAGGAAAACTGATACTCGGCCAGAAGAATTTCCAGTTGGAAATCAGACAACTGACAACAAAATAGAAAAAGGCAGAGCTGTTGATAATCAGCAACTGATGATTATTAAAGATCCTAGTCAGTCTAAAATCCAAGAAACAGAAGAAGAAGATGTTAGGTTTTATGCCCAAAAGACAATTTGTAATTGTTTTATTTAAATAAATGACAGAATTTATTTCATCTTATTTATTCGCATTTATTGCCAATATTAATACACTACAGAAAACCTTAAGTATATTGATTATGTAATCACATAACTCAGTGTATAGATACACACGAGGATTGAGTTTGTGAAATATACTTAAAATTAACTTAGTCCGTAGCGTTTATTAATGAGTACGGGTCTCAAGATTAATTTGCTAATGATGCGCCTGAGAACACTTTAGCGCGTGATGTCTTATCGGTATCGGTAATAAAGTACCTAATGGGGCATTTATATATGATGATAATCATATAAATTTGGTCGATTTGATTTGAGTTCTCGATATAATTCCGTAATCGAGAAGTCTTATCAAATCACAAGATAATCATATATGGATTAATCTCAATCTGAGGTGATCACGATCATTTGCTTAGACTAGGGTAGAGTTTGATGTGTTAGTAAGGATCACCGCAAGATGTGGTCCAACACTTCTCGTTGGCTCTATTGCGGGATGAGTGAGTAGTCCGTGCTATCACGAATATGGAATCCATTCCTTCCTCGTGAAGTAGACAGACAGATTCCTTATTTGTTAACCCAGAAAGCGATCGATCGGCCGAGTTCATATTATATTGGTTATGAACTAATTGATCACTAGGGGTTAATGGCAAATAAGGATAATATGTTTCGAGAAGGGTTTACGGAAATATCCCGAATCGAAGTGAACAGTCTATGGAGGATTTATCCGTATGTAATGATTATATTAGTGGGCGCTTTCGACTCATAAATTGAGTGTAAGTTATCTTTATTCGATAGAGTTCGATTTCGGGTTTATGGTGGTGTAATCCGGAATTAATAGGTTGGATATAATTATTACATCGATGAATAATTTTTATTGGATTTATTGTAACTCTCGAATATGGGTCCATGGTCCCGACGTGGCTCCTAATATAGCATATAGGTCTCTCGTCGTTGCACCTCAATTATAATTAAATAGTTGGATTGGACTATTTAATTTGATATGTGGATTAATTGTTTAGTTGGACTAAATAAATAAATACACGGAAAAGACATTTTTCGTGGACTCGGCCCAAAATTAGTGTGTTGACCTTTTTTTTTTACCTAATTGGTCAAATGTAGAAATATGCGTGTGGACTTATTTTGGGTTTACAAGTGGCACATTTTTTGTTATATTATTTAATTATTAGGAAATCAGTTTTCTTGGATAATTATTTAATATGTGATTTATCTTTTATTTGTTAAATGATAATTCATGGAATATTAGATAATAATATGATTTATCCTAATTTGTTTGGGATAATTATTTTATTTATCTTTTATTTGGAAAAAGGATTAATGTAATAATTATCTCTTAATTATTAAATCATTGGAGGACAAGGATTACTCTCCTATATAAAGAGAGGTCTCCCAAGCCTTTTGACACACTTTTATACACGCCGTATTGGAAGAAATATAGCTTGGAATTTTCGGCTATTTTCTTCGGGTATCGAGTTGGAATAATCTTCGGGATTATTCCGGTAGCATATCAAGGAGGTCCGGCGGCGAGAAACACCATCCACCTGGTGTTGCTAGGAGACACACGTTGGAAGGCTGTGGCTACTCATACACGTGTTCAAGGAGCCTTTTTGCTTTTCGAGTTAAGCACCATAAAAAGGTAGGCTCCTAAACCACTTGTAGGTCTAGATCTTGAATTTATGTTCTTTGTTTCGTTTAGATCTAGATCTGATGCATTCCGCTGCGTAATCGGGTCAATCTATGGTTGATCCGACGGTATTACATCCAACAAGTGGTATCAGAGCCTTTGATCTAATGATCAAAGTATATGAATTTTAGATCTTGGAGTGGAAAAGCATGTTTTAGGTGTTTTTATTTCGTTTTTTGGTAAATTCGAAATTTAATCATGTTGTATGCGTGAATGTTGTGGTTGAAGAGATGGATTGGGGTTGGTATTGTTTACCCGTAGATCTATTTTGTAGCTCCTTTGTTTAGTAACAATTGAGCATAGGAATTTTATATTTTTTTTGTCTTTTTTGAAATACCATGTAAAAGTAGCATCTTTTATTGTAATTTTGTTATTCCGGGCTCGAAAAGATGAAGATTTTGAAGAAAAGTTGAAGATCAAGGCGAAACCCTAGGTATGAACGAGGAGAAACGGTTAAATTTTTTTTTTTAAAACTGCTACAAGACTTTCTGCGACGCTAAAAAGCGTCGATATAAGTCCTGTTTATAAAATGGGGGAATGAGGGAGAAGGACAAAAATATTTCATCAATTGAGTAGAAGGACAGTCTTTTGAAACTTTTGCATAAAGGACAAAACTATTTATCCACTATCGAAATTCACTTGTGTTCAAATTCCTTATTTAAATTCTTGCCGAAATTCACATCGAAATTCACTAATTTTCAAAATTCATTGTCGGGATTCACCGATTTTGGGATTCATTTGTCAAAATTCACCGTCGAAATTCACCGATTTGAGGATTCACTAGGAGATTCACCGATTTTCGGGATTCACTTTGTTTGTCCTTCTCGCTATAAAATTATCTGATTGTCCTTCTCCTATAAGAAATATGTAGTTGTCCCATTGCTTAATAATATTCCAGATTGTGTCCTTATCCCTAATTTCCCATTATAAAATTAGCATTCGGCTAGTTTTTTTATGCGGCTGTATGTCATTTTTTTATAAGTCTGCCGGATTGGCAGAGTATGAAATTTTTTTTTTATTTTTTTTGGATATAATTTTGCAACAGCCGAAAGAAAAAAAAAGGTTTTATTTAATTATAATAAATTGGTTTTATTTAATTAAAAAGCATTTTCTCCTCTCGGGTGTTCGTGGTTCGTGATCCGACGGTTCGAGTTTAAGATTCGAAGATCAAGACTCGAAGACATAGTATAAGTTTTACTTTTCCTTAGAAAATAGTTAGTTGGGGGTACCAACGGTCCATCTCGGTGTTTACTATTCGGTACAACTTTGTGTTTGATCAAAATTACGTGCTTAAAACCGGAAAATTGCCATGACTTGCATCTTTATGATTCCACTCCAATGCATACACATAGTTTTTAATTTCGAATTCAAATAGATGTGTATAACTCGAATAATTAGTATGAATGCTTATTAATTTAATATGTGGTAATTATATAATAAGTAGCTAATTATAAAAACCGAGGACCCGGGTTTTTTGTCAATCGTTACGATTTTAGTGATGGATTCTCGGTGAATCCCACTTGGATGAATCGTTGAGCTTTTCGGTGATGGCTTCCCAGTGAACACACCTTAAACAGAAACGAGATTGCGCTTTCGGTGACAATTTAGAAATCGGAGAATCTTAGTACATGGGTTCGAAATGGTCTAACCATGGTTGGCGAGTTCAACCGAGCCGGCTCAATCGACTCCTCCACCACGTGTGATATGCGTTCTGATTCGACAGGACATAGCATAGCCGATAAGCCTTCGGGCTAAATGGGGCTTCTCCTGCCGGATTTTCCTGAACTGTCACATATTTTCCAACGAATAAGACGGCATAGGCTTGCCTACATAACCGACCCTATTCGGAGTATTTTGATTTCTTGTTTCTTATTGTCAAGGCCAAAACCGTAATTAGTAAACCCACCACTTTTTTCAAAATATTGAGTGGGAGCGGAGAAGGCGATAGCCAACCCCACGGCCTCTACTATAGATGCAAGCACGTTAGTGAATGGTGACACCTTGTGCCGCTTTGATTTCGGCCCCCTTCGGATGGTGTTCACCGTTATCAAAATTCAAGGCTTGGTCTCCGAAAGGATAGGATATCGAGTACTCGCCGGGTCACTGACCTGCCCCTCATAGGCATACTCGGGGCATACTCTGAGATCTGATATAGTAGGTCACACTCTTTATGGATATTTTCGAAATATCTAGGCTAGAAAAAGGAAGGTAATCAATGATTAAAGGCCCGGGATGTCTGATTCCCGTGAGTTTTTCGATTCTCGAAGCTTAATCATTGAGATACATTGTCTCAGTTTAACCGTCATAGTACTGATATCGACCCTCTCGGACAGTACTATGTGAGGTTAAATCCTTGGAATGGTAGGATAGACTTTATATAGTTTATTATTCCAAAAATACAAAATATAGTAGTGTATATTTGATTAAGTTTCTGTCATTTTATTTACAGTAACATGTCTTCGCAAATTCAAACTTTACTGAATGATAAGCTAAATGGCGAGAATTTTACTAAGTGGAAAAGTAACGTAAACGTTGTGCTCGTATTTGTGAATGCGCAGTTGTTTTGACTGAGGAGTGCCCTGTTCTTCCCCCTCAAAATCCGCCTAAACGCATTTGCGATCAACATAAAAAATGGACAGAGGTGAATAATAAGGCAAGAGGCATCTTCTTAGCCTCAGCGTCGGATGTCATTCGGAGCAAGATTGAGGGTTTTAATACTGCATGAGAAATCTTGCAGCATTTAACCACCATGTTTGGCAAACCGTCTGATCAAGCAAGACACGAGGCCGTGAGGAAGGCTATCAATGCCAAGATGAGGCGGGGTCAGTCGGTTACTGGTCATGTGATGAACATGATTAGTTACTTTACTGATGTAGCAACTCGTGGTGCGATTATAGACGATGCTACCCAAGTGTCACTGATTCTTGAATCTCTGACATCTGATTTCCTGACGTTCAGCACCAGCTACATTATGTTTAAGGCTCACCTTTCCATGACGGAGTTGATCAATGAACTTCAAGTCTATGAGGGTCTTTCTACGAAAGATAAAACCCTAGACTAGGAAAAGAAGGCTGAGGCCAATGTGGTCGTAGCCAAGGCGTCTAAGTCAAACCAAAGCAGGGTAAGCAAAAGAATAAGAAACAAAGCTGCGCCGGCGCCTAAACCTATGAAGAAGAAGGCTAAGCCGAATACACCATCCAAGACCAAGGGCAAGTGTCATTATTTGCAATGAGATAGAGGCACTTTGGCGTCCACACGCCCGTATATCTCAAAGATGTAAAGGATGGGAAGGTTAAGGCTAGCAATGGGAAAGATAAGAAAGGTAATCATGAATTACTTGTCTTGGAATCTTTTAATGTAGCTAAAGATGTATCAAATTGGATACTGGATACTGGAGCTACTAACCATGTATGTTCTTCTTTACTGGATCCTTAGTTCGTTTGGGGAGCTAGAGGAAGGAGCTCAAGTTATGAGAGTCGACACCGGGCGTTAGTTTCAACAAAAGCGATGGAGTTGTGGTTTTACATTTTGGGAATAAAGTTTTAGATTTAGACAATGTTTATTTCATTCCGAATTTTCATAGAAATTTAATTTCGTATTCTGCTTTGAAAGACCAGTTGTACTCTGTTTCTTTTATGAATAATGAGTTTACTATTTCAAGGAATGGTTCTACTTTGTGTACTACTGTATTAGAAAACAGATTGTATTTCATTAAACCCACGCAAGCTCCCCTGTTAAATATTGAAATGTTTAAAGTAGCACATCTAAAATCTGCTAAAAGATAGAAAATTTCTCACAAAGAAGATAGTACATGTCTTTGGAACCTTAGGCTAGGTCACATTTCCTTGGAAATAATCAAACGACTGGCTAAGGGTGATTCCTTAAAAGAGTTATCTGTTGACTCGTTGCCCGTCTGTGAATCTTGCCTGGAGGGAAAAATGACTAAGCGTCCCTTCTCGTCAAAAGAATAGGGCCAAAGAACCTCTAGTGTTAGTACATTCAGACCTTTGTGGTCCGATGAATGTGCAAGCTAGAGGCGGATTCGAGTATTTTGTTACTTTCATCGACGACTACTTGAGGTTCGGATATGTTTATCTGCTGCATCGAAAATCCGAGGCTTTTGGTAAGTTTAAGGAATTTCAAGTAGAAGCCGAAAGGCAGTTAGGCAAGTCCTTGAAATGCCTTCGCTCTGATCACAGAGGAGAGTACTTAGATACTGAGTTCACTAACTACCTACTTGAACATGGGATCTGTTCCCAACGTTCTGCGCCTAGGACACCTCAGCAAAATAGTGTTGCTGAAAGGAGAAATAGAACATTGATTGACATGGTCAGATCAATGATGAGCTACACCTCGCTACCGATATCCTTTTGGGGATATTCTCTAGAAGCAGCGGTATACATACTGAATGTAGTACCATCAAAGTCTGTCACAAAGATACCTTATGAAATGTGGAAGGGACGGCCGGAAGGCCTAAATCACTTCCGCATTTGGGAATGTCCTGCACATGTGCTGGTAGACAAGACTAGTAAACTACAAAAGCGTACGAAGGTATGTCTATTTGTGGGTTAACCCAATGGAACACGTGGAGGTCTGTTTTACGATCTGGAAGATAACAAGGTGATAGTTTCGACTAATGCCACGTTTTTGGAGGATCAATATATGACAGATTTCAAGCCTCGAAGTAAAATCGTACTTGAGGAGTTGCTTTCTGACGAGGTCAGAACACAAGTGCCACCTAGTGTCACTATAGACAATACTATGAATGCAACAGTCACCCCTCCTCCTAATCCACCCAGACACACTGAGAGAGTGGTTCAGCCACCAAATCTGTATGGACAATCAGAGGCGAACGTAGCCGTCTCTAATGGTGTGGAAGATGATCCAGTGTCTTTTCGCAAGGCCATGGATGATCGTGACAAGGATCTATAGGTTGACGCGATGAATCAAGAGATAGAGTCCATGTACTCTAACTCTGTCTGGAAACTTGTAGATTGCCCCGAAGGGGTAAAACCCATAGGGAGCAAGTGGCTCTACAAGAGGAAGCGAGGAGTTGATGGTAAGGTGCAAACCTTTAAAGCACGGCTTGTAGCTAAGGGCTACACACAGAGAGATGGTATAGACTATGAAGAGACCTTCTCCTCTGTGGCCATGCTCAAATCCATCCGGATCCTCCTTTCTATTGCTGCATGCCTAGATTATGAAATCTGGAAAATGGATGTAAAGACAGCATTTCTTAACGGCTTTATCGACGAGGAAATCTATATGCAGCAACCAGAAAGATACATCGAGGAAGGCCAAGAGCACAAAGTGTGCAAGTTGCGGAGATCCATTTATGGGTTAAAACAAGCATCCCGGTCTTAGAATCATAGATTTGATGACACCATTAAGTCATATGATTTCGAACAAAATCCTGATGAACCTTGTGTATACAAGAAAGTCATCAAGGATAAGGTTGCGTTTCTAGTGTTGTACGTAGATGACATTCTCCTAATTTGAAACGATAAGGGGATGTTGTCGGACGTTAAAATTTGGTTGGCCAGCCAATTCCAAATGAAAGATTTAGGAGAGGCGAATTATGTTCTCGGGATCCAATTAATACGGGATCGTAAGAACAAGATGTTAGCTCTTTCACAAGCCACTTACATTGATAAGGTGATGGCTAGATATAGCATGACGGACGCAAAGAAGGGTTACCTACCAACTCGTCACGGTGTCCATCTCTCTAAGACTCAGAGTCCTCAGACTCCTGAGGAAACATAGGCTATGCAAAGAGTGCCTTATGCTTCGGCTATAGGTAGTCTAATGTACGTTATGCTGTGCACTAGACCTGACATCTGTTATGGAGTTGGACTCGTCAGTCGTTATCAGTCTAATCCAGGCAATGAGCATTGGATTACAGTAAAGAACCTCTTAAAGTACTTGAAGAGGACTAGGAATTATATGCTGGTATATTCGGGTGCAAACCTAGATGTACAGGGGTACAATGACTCTGACTTTCAGTCAGATCGAGATGATTTCAAATCTACCTTAGGCTCAATGTTTACCATTGGTGGTGGTGCAGTCATTTGGAGAAGCGTCAAGCAATCCAGCACGGCTAATTCTACTATGGAAGCTGAATACATAGCGGCCTCCGAGGCAGCTAAGGAAGCAGTTTGGCTCAAGAAGTTCCTGAATGGTTTAGGGGTCTCTCCAAATCACAACGATCCGATTGCTCTCTATTGTGACAACAATGGGGCAGTATCTAATTCGAAGGAACCCCATAGTCAACGCAAGTCAAAGAATATCGAGCGAAAGTACCATTTAATCAAAGAAATAGTCCAATGAGGTGATATTTCCATCAAGAAAATCGCCTCTGCAGACAAACCTGATGATCCTTTCACCAAGACATTGCCGTTAGAAGTCTTCAACCGGCACTTGGAAACTATTGGTATTAGGGACATGACTTATTTGCTTTAGAGCAAGTGAGAGTTGTATTGCTGTAATATAGATATAGGGTGTGCTCTAAAACAATTAATCCACTTGCCTTTCGTGCAAGTGGGAGATTGTTAGATTTTATGCCCGAAAGACAATTTGTAATTGTTTTATTTAAATAAATGAAAGAATTTATTTCTTCTTATTTATTCGCATTTATTGCCAATATTAATACACTACAGAAAACCTTAAGTATATTGATTATGTAATCACATAACTCAGTGTATAGCTATACACACGAGGATTGAGTTTGTGAAATATACTTAAAATTAACTTAGTCCGTAGCGTTTATTAATCTGAGTACGGGTCTCAAGATTAATTTGCTAATGATGCGCCCAGAACACTTTAGGTGTGACAGTCTTATCCGGAATGTCGGTAATATGGTACCTAATGGGGCATTTATATATGATGATAATGATATAGGGCTGGTCCGATTTGATTTGAGTTCTCGATATAATTCCGTAATCGAGAAGTCTTATCGAATCACAAGATGATCATATATGGATTAATCTCAATCTTGAGGTGATCACAGTCGACTGCTTAGACTAGGGTAGAGTTTGATGTGTTAGTAAGGATCACTTCACAGTATATGGTCCAACACTTCTCGTTGGCTCTATTCTGCGAAGAGTGAGTAGTCTGTGCTATCACAGATATGGAATCCATTCCTTCCCTCGGGAAGTAGACAGACAGTTCCCTTATTTGTTAACCCTAGAAACTGATCGATCGACCGAGTTCATATTATATTGGTTATGAACTAATTGATCACTAGGGGGTTAATGGTAAATAAGGATAATATGTTTCGAGAAGGGTTTACGGAAATATCACGAATCGAAGTGAGCGATCTATGGAGGATTTATCCGTATGTAATGATTATATCGTGGGACGCTTTCGACTCATAAATTGAGTGTAAGTTATCTATATTCGATAGAGTTCGATTTGGGTTTATGGTGGTGTAATCCGGAATTAATAGGTTGGATATAATTATTCTCGTCGATGAATAATTTTTATTCGATTTATTGTAGCTATCGAATATGGGTCCATGGTCCCGATGTGGCACTTAATATAGCATATAGGTTTCTCGTCGTTGCACCTCAATTATAATTAAATAGTTGGATTGGGCTATTTAATTTGATATGTGGATTAATTGTTTAGTTTGACTAAATAATTAAATACACGGAAAAGACATTTTTTGTGGACTCGGCCCAAATTAGTGTGTTGACCTTTTTGACCTAATTGGTCAAATGTAGAAATATGCGTGTGGACTTATTTTGGGTTTACAAGTGGCGCATTTTTTGTTATATTATTTAATTATTAGGAAATTAATTTTCTTGGATAATTATTTAATATGTGATTTATCTTTTATTTGTTAAATGATAATTCATGGAATATTAGATAATAATATGATTTATCCTAATTTGTTTGGGATAATTATTTTATTTATCTTTTATTTGGAAAAAGGATTAATGTAATAATTATCTCTTAATTATTAAATCCTTGGAGGACAAGGATTACTCTCCTATATAAAGAGAGTTCTCCCAAGCCTTTTGACACACTTTTATACACGCTATTGGAAGAAATATAGCTTGGACTTTTCGGCTATTTTCTTCGGGTTTCGAATTGGAATAATCTTCGGGATTATTCCGGTAGCATATCAAGGAGGTCCGGCGGCGGGAAACACCATCCACCTGGTGTTGCTAGGAGACACACGTTGGAAGGCTGTGGCTGCTCATACACGTGTTCAAGGAGCCTTTTTGTTCTTGGAGTTAAGCACCATAAAAATGTAGGCTCCTAAACCCCCTTGTAGGTTTAGATCTTGAATTTATGTTCTTTGTTTCGTTTAGATCTAGATCTGATGCATTCCGCTGCGTAATCGGGTCAATCTATGATTGATCCGACGATATTACATCCAACAGAAGATCCATCCGAGAAGCTCTCAACAGAAGAATTGAGGAAAGTACAAGAAGGATTGAAGATTATACTCAACCAAACGGATGAATACAATGGTCTTCTATCACATGTTTCCAGTTACTTGGATTATAGGAAATAGACGGTTGTTTCCGTTCATACTAAGTTGGATGTTATCAAGAAATCCACTTCTCACTCAGTTTTAGAAATTCTCAGTCTCAAGGAATAACTTGAATTGACAACTATGGAAGATTGGGAAACTCATGATCAAGCTGAATGGCACCTCAATAAATGGATCTATGTGTTAGAAACTCAGCTCAAAGAAGTTCTTACTCCCCAGAAATACATTTCAACAGATCAGAAGGCAACACATCAGCTAATCAATGAGTTGTATGATGCCATAAAGTGAGAAGTATAGGAAGAAAAGCTAAAACTATGTGAAGAAAAATGAAAGCTAGAAGCTGAGTTGATGGAACTAAAATCAGCAACAAATCCTTATGTCAAAGATGTTTGTTGGTCCCTTGGAAAGGCTAACACAAATTTAGAGGGAGGGGGGGGGGGGATGAATAAACTTATCACCAAAAACATTCCCAAACCTGAAAGTACCCCAGGAACTGAGTTTCTAAATAACTCAAACTGAACTATCAAGCTGATGTACAATATGACTCAATTCAGTCTCGTTCCGACCCTTTAATCTGTGTAGGAGTTAGCTAATCTGATTTACTACGATGCTATAATCGAACTAACTTGCGGCGGATAAAATCAAGCCTTTTGTGCAATAAAGATCGAGTCTTCTATGTATCGATTCAGGTCGACTCGATTGTCTAATGTTTCTTTGAGTGTAGTCATAAAATGATTATGCAATAAATACAAATGCGTAAAGTAAATCAACACGGTGTTTGTTTATGGAAGTTCGGGTGGTGTAATCCAAGACGTCTCCTTCTTCTCTGTAGTGCAGGAGGTATCACTAGAATCTTGAGATAATGATTTACAAAATCCTAGCCCAATGATGATCCTTCACGACACCCTAGTTTCACTTGTGCCACACATAATGAAGAAAGTTAAGATTGCTCCCTTCACTCTGCACACTGATCCTTCGGAGGTGGAATGACCCCTTCACCAGCTCACCACTAACACAAACACAGTCCGCAAACTGCACCAACATCTATGGCAACCAAGTTGCAACCGTATGAGGAAAGGTGGAGTTGCTCTCCTCAAACTATGCACATCCAACCCTTTTTCACAAATGTTAGGTTTAGAATTAATCAAGAGATTAATTCAGTGAGCTGTCTGCTTCTTCTGGATATGGCGTTGCAGCTCCAAGATGCCTTCTCCCCTCTTAATGGGTTACTAGATCTTTCTTTTTAATCTTCAAAGCAATTCCGTTGGCTTCCCCTTTTCTAGATATGAAATCTGATTTTCCGGATCTAGATCTTTAGATATATGCTTGTAAAGCCTTTTCAGATCTATTCTCTTAGGTGCTTGCCTCTGAGTATTTATAGGGGCAATGTAACGGTCAAATGAATCTTATAGCCGTTACATCTGTCATTTAGCCAACGTTCATATATACAACCTTTTGTCGTTTTGTTATTTTAAATTCAACAAGGCCTTAACTCAGTTTTCTACACTTCTTCAAAACTGAGTACCTCGTATACTTGACATCTGACTATAATTAACTAAGTCAGGGTACACCATTCAGTTTCTTCTTTTCCTGGTAACTGATAATCTTTGTCCTTAAGATTATTCAGCTTTACATGCTCTGTAGTTCAGTTTCAGGTCACCATGGACTTGCATGAATCCTGACTTATAGTCATGACTTAATCAGTTTCTAACTGCGTTTGCCACCTCAGTTCTTTAGTCTTCAATAACTGAGTCTGTGTCACTCAGTTCTTCAGTCTTCAATAACTGAGTCTGTGTCCCTCAGTTCTTCAGTCTTCTAAATAAGCCAACCGAGTCTGTGTCCCTCAGTGAACTTATCTTCTTCAGTTTTCTTATGACTGAGTCTGATCCCTCAGTTCTTCATATGTATATTCAGTTTGCTTCCTGTGACACAGCTGTTCGCCTAGTTCTTATCTATTACAATGCTTGTCTGAAACAACCTATACAAAGTTCAGACTCTAGATAGAACTTATACATTTTCTCTAGACCATTTCTTGCTTCTTCTTTCATTACGCACTATAACAGTTAGTTATGACTTCATCATCACGGGTTGTAAGTGATCTTACTAAATGCATGACAAATCATCATCAAAACACATATATTATTTCCAACAATTTCCCCTTTTTTATGATGTGTCATAACCCTCCCTAAAAGCAATAATAAGAGAATAATGCAAGAAATCATAACAAATTAAAATAACAAACTAAAAACAGCTGAGTTCATTTCAAAGTTATGCCAAAACAAACTGGTTACTAGGTTGATTACAATTTTTCTTTCTCTAAAGACAACATCTTTTCACCAAGAAAGATACTTCTTCTTTTTTCTAGAAGCCTTCTTTCTTTTCCTTCTTCTCTCGATTCACCATCTATGGGCTTGATATCCAAGTATTCATTGATCAATCGATTTGCTTCTTCGTTATCTTGGTTTTTGAGTTTCATCAAGATCTCTTTAATCTCCTCATCCATTAACTTCTCTTCTTCTTTTGATATAAAACCAAGTTCCTTTTCTTTAGGCTTCATGATATTTTCCCACTCAGTTTTTGTCTCTATGCCTCCATCTGCCTTTAAATTTTCCTTCAATCTGGCACAGATTGCAAGCTTCTTCTTGATGTTCAACACAGCTTTAACTGAGGCTCCTTCATCTTCCTCAGTTCTTATTTTTACAAAGGTTTCTTCTACAATTAGCTCTTCGATCAGATTATCAACTGCTTCTCCATTTTGTTGAATAGCAAGTAGATCAACATCTACTTGTTTGTCTTGTTCTTTGATCAACAGTTTGGCATATATTTCTTTAGCTTTGTCAGCTCTTTCAGTTTTATCAACATCAGCATCACCTTCAGTTTTATCTTCCCCCTTGTTTGAAGATATGCAGAGCTTTCTTCATTAACTTGTGCAAGGTGATGATGTTGGAGTATTTATTCGACCGAGTAATGTCTTTGTTCAAATAAATTCATGTAAGTTGTAGAGCTTCATTTGTGGTCTCGCATCAGACTTTCGATGATCACTTTTAATCCTTCCAATTTCTCCTCAGTGTCGGTTAATTGGCGTTGAGACCTTTCATTTTCATTACGGGGAATGTCCTTCAATATCGATTTGCTTGTAGACGCATTTTGAACTTGAGATGAGGAACAGGCTTCATGATAATGAGAGTCACGACTTAATAATTCTCTCTCATACTCAGTCGCGCAAAATTCAGCATCTTCCAAAGCTTCTCTTTGCTTCTCAGTATATTTTTCATGCGTCTCAGATGGTAGTTCACTTTCTTCAGTATCATCATCAATTAGAATAGTGTCTTCTGTTTCAGTCTTCCTTAAAGAAAAATGTTTCAGCATCATCCTCCTTTGTCTTCTTGCTGTTCTTTCATCCTGGTTTTCAATTTTGCTTGAGCAAGAATTTGGTGTTTTTCTCTTGACTTCATCATTAAATTTCCTTTTCTTTGCTCCACTGGCTACTGATTTCTCTATTACCTCTGTTTCTGTAGGTCTAGAGATGGAGAAATTGTTTAGTATCCTTTGAACTAGATATGGAAATCCCTTTTTCAATAAAACTTTTCTCCAACAGCCTTCCTTCCTTGAACTTTTGCTTTCTCATTTGAAACTTGTTTAATCAGTTGCTTGACTTGTTCCAATCCAGTTTTTCTTCAAACCAAATAGCAGAGATAAGTTTCAGTTTCTCTGTTGATAGAGTGTAAAGATTTCATGTGTGACCAATGACATTTTAGTTCAGCAGAATTGTCAAAAACGCGAATTCTCGTTTTTGTTGATTAATGGATCCAATGAAATTCTTCTTGTCTTTGTTGAGTGCTGTGACATTCCAAAGTTTGTCTTATTCTTCATTTCCAAAAGTGAGGGATGAAGATCCTCCAAATATGTCCAAACCAAAGAACAGAGAAAGCAGATGTTCATTGATAGTAATGCTCTTATATTGAACTGCTGTGCTGAGGCTCTTTCCATCAGCGGTGATTACAGCGTTTCTGTATAAATCTTTGATATTTTCTGGGTACAAAGTATTGACTTTTGTATCAATCAGATTTTCAAGTCCTCGAACCTCTTTGATTTTGTCTGCAATCTGAGTTGATAGGATGGAGTTTGAAAATTTCTGACTGAAGTCATCCAGACTCATGGTAATTCCTTCATCAATGTTATATTGCTCCATGGATCTAGGTTAAGAGTTGTTGGGGGAATTTTGAATATTTTGAAAATGATTGAGCAAGATTTTGTCAAATATGCGTTCGTGAGTCCTTCAATCGTTTTCAATAAGAGTCGTGTCGCAATCAATGAGATTTGTAGGAATGCACATCTACTTTTTCTCCATGATTGACATGTGGCTCCAGGTGATTTGTCTTGTCAGACCAAGCGACAGATGGTAGCTGGAAAGTTTTATGCTTTTGACTAATTTTCCCTTCATCAGCTTTTGCCTTTTTCAGCTTCGTGTAGAAAGTCAGTTAAGGATTTTGCAATAAAAACTGACTTTACCTGCAAAACAGTTTTAAGTTTTCTTCGGTACCCATATCTTCTTGGGTCTGGCTGGATTAGTTACTAAAGTACAGACTTTAGTTTCTTTGATGAGAGAATTAACCTTTCTCATCTCTTTTCTAGATAGGCCATTACGCTCAACCTTAGTTGATTTCACAAGGATTCTCTTAGATTTATCATCTTTATTTTCTTTGTGTAATCGAGTAGGTCTTCTAGTATTTTGATGTCTAGAGTTTATACTCCTTGAAATCTTAAGACTGGGTAATGATGGGGAATTATCATTTCTTTTGTCAAATTTACTAGATAATAACCTTTCAGCTAGATTTGACATCTCAGTTTCAAGAAACTCATTCCAATCTTTTGCTTTGCCAAGTTCTATATCTTTTAGTTTCAACTCCAGTGTGAGTTTTTCTGTCAGGTTGGCAAGCTCAGAGTTTCTCTGACTGAGTTCAGCGAATGATAACTGAGTTGTAGAATGTACCTTTTCTTGATTACTTGTTGCAGCTTCACGATATGAGTGCACATTCTTTGGTTGCTCTAATGAATCTTTTATATCGTCATTTTCTTGCAACAACTTCTTTTCTTCTTCTTCTGAAAAGTTACTTAGTGATGGAACTCTTCTGGATTTGTCATCATATACATTGATAATAATATCCACATCATCACTGATTTGAGGTTCTGGATTAGTATGTGAATTTGTAGCACTGAACCTCTCAAAAACTTGATCCTGAAAATCAGATACATTTTGCAAACAGGTAGTCAGGGGGTGAATAAGCCAACTTCTAATTCTAGATGTATTCATTTTGATTAAGTGCTTTTTATAACTGATACAGTGAGGAGTTTTGTATGATATCTTTGGATCACTTCCAAATGGAAGAACTGCTCCGATACCAATTGTTGGTCACTTGGAAAGGCTAACACGAGTTTAGAGGGGGGTGAATAAACTTGTCACTAAAAACATTCCTATACCTGAATGTACCCCAGGAACTGAGTTTCTAAGTAACTCAAACTGAACTATCAAGCTGATGTACAATATGACTCAGTTCAGTCTCGTTTCGACCCGTTAATCTTGTGCAAAAGTTAGCTAATTCAATTTAGCTGATGCTATAACTGAACTAACTTGCAGCGGATAAAATCAAGCCTTTTGTGCAATAAAGATCAGTCTCCTATGTATCAGTTTTGTGCTGACTCAGTGTCTAATGTTTGCTGAGTGTAGTGATAAAATGATTATGCAATAAATACTAATGCGTAAAGTAAATCAACACAAAGTTTGTTTATGGAAGTTCCGGGTGGTGTAATTGTTAGGTGTAGTGCCCGAAAGACAATTATATAATTGTTTTAGGACAGAATTAATAATTCATCTTATTATATGCATGTATGCTTATAATTGAGACACTACTGAAAACCCTAAGTACCTAGTTTATGTAATCATATAACTTAGTGTATGGCTATTGTTAACGGTGAATTTTATGGTTTTTATCACTTTATTCCGTAACAATATTCTTCGTATTTTATTACTTTTTATAGAAAAGTAGTTGTTTAATTGAAATATTGAGGGGTTGTGTATGAAAAGGATTAAAATGCAAATTCGAGCTATTTATGTGGTTTATTAGTCATTTTCTATCTATATATATATTTCTACAGTTTGCATGTTTTTTACCCCCTTGTAGACATACATTTTCGAGCTAAAAAGAGGATTAAAAGTGGTGCAAGATCGGATTTATATGATGAGAAAGAGATAAGGATGAAATTGGCTAGAAGGAAAGAGATAAAGTTGAAGATTTCGAATTTGGATCACACTGAACTGGCGTCCATTGCATCCGTCCAGTGGACGAGCGTCCACTATTCCAGACTGGCGTCCGGGAGGAGATATTTGATTCAGAGTTGTGAAAATTTCAGCAGACGAGCGTCCATTTTTGCATAGGACGGACGTCCAAGAAGACTCGGCCCGACTCGATGAATTTTGTGAAGCTTGGACGGGCGTCTACCTTTCTGGACGGGCGTCCAATAGCCGACTTAACCCTAGCTGCCTCAAAATCCTATAAATACCAGCGCATATCAAACCCTAAATGGGAACAGATCATACGCATTATTCATTCATTCAAAACCCTAGCAGCCGCATATCCAAAAAAGAGAACTCAAAGATGAATTCTTCCATCTCAACAATCATGATCACCGACATGATTGTTAGCTAAGCAATTCACGGTGGGACAACGGAGGAAACCAATCAACAACTACACCAACTAGAGGATTTTTAGCTATATCTTAGTGAGTTGAATTTATGATTTTTCATCAATTGGATATTGTTATATTGTTTATGTTTTATTTGAATCGAGAGATCGATGAAACTATCTTTTTTATTGAATTTATATGAGAATATTGTTCAAGCTTTGATCTTTTCAATTGATGCAATTAATTGTGATTCAAGAGATTGTTCATGATTAGTTGAGTAGAGTATTGGAGACAATCTCATGATCGTGTTATGCATGCTAGTTTAGTTTTGCTTGAGAAAGAAAATGAAACCCTAGAAATTGATTAAAGAGATTTAATCGAATTCGTGATTTGATCATTTCTAAAAATCGTATCTTTAGCGCGCAATCTAGTTGGGGTTGGTTGGTTGATTGGTGGATTCTCGTTGCCTTGCCGTTCTTTTAATTATTTGATAAACCGATTCGTTCATATCAACTTTTTGTTGCTACGTTTAGTTATTTTAAAAACCCTAGTTGTTACCTGCTGTTTTTTCTGCATATTTCTGTTTTAGATCGTAATCGGACGCCCGTCCACCTTAAGTGAACGGCCGTCCAGCATCGAATTCTTCTATTTCCTGTTATTTTATTCACTTTTCATTGTTTTGAGATTATAAGTAGCATAAACCTTAGTTTTAGGTAGTAATCTGTGACATAATCGATATAATAAGCAGATTTCAATCCGATAAACGTTCGATTCCCTTAGGACGACCCGTTAACACCCTTTACTACGAACCTTATACTTGGGGTGTTTCGGTTTATAAATTTAAAACTAGTTTTTACCGAACAAGTTTTTGGCGCCGTTGCCGGGGAATCGGTAACGGTTGTCGGATTCTTCGTAGTACAGTTTTCTGTGTCGGCAGTATATTGGCCATAACTTTCGGCTCGAGTGTCCGTTTGGCGCGCAGGACCCCAATTCGGAAAGCTCGTTCGACACCGTTTTCGAGGTCAAAATCCACTGTTTTCCCTTCCATTTTAGCCCTAGAAGATTTCAACACGTTTTTTTTCACCGTCTTAGTGTTTTTCCTGTTTTAAGTTTTTCGTAGGTAGGTTTCTTTTCCTGTTTCTGTTTCTATATCTTTTCTAAGCTAAAAAAAATAAAAAAGAAACTTTACGAACGGGCGCCCGGCATTTGAGCGCCGTCGCGCTTCGATTTGTCTTACGAACGCTAGTTGATTGACTGAACAGCGCCCACGTCCGAATTTTCCACAACCGGCGTTCACTCATCACTGACGCGCCGGTTCCGTCTCTTAAATTGTCACATTTCTTCTTCTCTCTTCGCTCTTTCTAAACCTCTAAACCTCTAATCTTCTCTACATTCGTTCTCATCAACCTTAAGGTTGATTTCTTCATGTTACGCTTCTTACGGTTTATGCAAACCAGGAGTAAGAAAAGGACCTCTTACCTTTAATCCTCGAACCTGAAAGCGATCTATTCTCGGGAGGAAGCTCTTCCTAATCCGGACATTATGGCTAATGAAGTTCAAAATCCAGATCCTCAAGCCCAAATGAATCGATCCTTCAACAGATGCAGAGCAATACAACAACAAAGAATCAACAAGTGGGATAAATAATCAATTTCAGCAGTTCCGTCGAGAACCCGGCTAAACCAATTAAATCAAGACCCTATGCTCCCTATCTTGACCAAGACTTCTGGAAGGGCATAGACCTATTCGCCTCCGGACATGGGGCAAGTGAACTTCGATCCGAAAAATGGAGTGGTAGGATCTGGTCGAGAATAGTTCTTTTCACGGCCTGGCTTGCGAAGATCCTCATGACTTCTTGTCCACCTTCGTTCAAATCTATGAAGCAGGCCACTATCCTGGTGTTGATTCTGAGATTGTCAAGTTAAAACTCTTCCCGTTTGCTCTAAAGGGTGAAGCAAACCGTTGGTTCAAATCTTTAGCCCATCATTCTCTCCGTACCTGGAATGATGTCAAAAGAGCCTTTGCTCTGAAGTTTGTCTCACCTAGGACAATCATGGACATGAAAAGGGAGATAGCCATATTTGAACAACTTGATGGTGAGAGTGTGGGGAAAGCATGGGAGAGACTAAATCTGTTGATGAGGAAGTGCCCCAACCATGGATACAGTAGACATGAGCTACTAGAGTTATTCTACAGAGGTGTCTCTCAACCAAATAGAGACTTCCTAGATTCAACTGCTCATGGATCATTCCTAGGGGGAGGTGATGATGCTGCTTACAGGGTAGCTGAAACTATAGCAAAGAATAACATGTGGTCAACTCCAAGGAAGACCAATGTTAGTGGGAATAAGAAGGAATCTGCTGCGAGCAATTCTGAGACTAAGGTGTTAGTTGCTCAAATGGAAGTAATTAGCAAGCAGCTAGCCAATTTACAAGTGCAGCAGCAACAAGGGCCATCAGATGTGAACTACCTGGGAATGTAGGCGGGAAATGAGATGAATGAGGAGGTGAATTTAATGCAGAATCATAACCAAACCTTCAGAAACTTCAATCAGGACCAGAATCATTCCGGATTTCAACGTCCCAATTTTAATCAATCCAATGCACCACCTGGCCCATCCAATTCAAAACCTTCTTTCAACTCAAGTTATCAAAGACCACCTCCTGGGATGGTTAATCAATCTCACAATCCTAACTCCCAAAGACCTCAAGGTGGTTGGAATCAAAACCAACATCATAACCAAACCAGCTCTTGTGTCCCCCAACATAAGTTTGATGAGCTAGTAGACATGGTGAAGACCCTGGCTACTAGTGTCAAGACAATAGAGAGACAGGTTGGTCAGATGGCAGATCAACAAGCAAACAGACCCCACAGTAAACTTCCAAGTTATACCGAAAGAAATCCTAAAGCAGATATCAATGTTTGCACTGCCATCACACCTCAATGGGATTATGGGAACAAAGAGCTGAATGAGGTTACTTTAAGAAGTGGTAAGCAGGCGGGACACGGAAAGATGTCGGGAAACGAGTAGCCCCTCCTGACGCCATAATTTCAGGAGGGGGCATCAGAAGTTAAATACCGAAGAAAGCAATAGTGAGGAGGAGCTTAATGATGATTCTTCGGGTGATGAAAATGATTCTGATAGATAAATGAGGAAAAGTCGTGGTGGCTGTACACGACAAAGAAGAGGAGGAAAAGTTTGTCAGATGGAAGGATAAGGAAGACGAAGCCATAAAAAATCAACCCATGAACAATGATAAGGCCCTTCCTTACCCACCAAAGAAAAAAGAGAATACCCTCAGTCATGACAGACAATATGACGGAGTGAGGAGGATGCTCAGAGACACCAAAGTGAGTATACCCCTAGCAGAGGTATTGACTGAAATGCCCAAGTGCTCTAAGTATCTTAAGGAAGTTTGTGGAAGCAAGAAGAAGCTTCAAGGTATGGCAGAAGAAGTTTTAAGAGAAGATTGCTCTATGGTTTCACAAAAAGTTGCTACTAAGCGAGGTGACCCCGGGAGACCTTCGATCTCTTGTGAGATTGAAGGCCACATGTTTCAAAACGTCTTATGCGACTCAGGGGCCTCCATAAATGTGATGCCATTGAACGCCTGCAAAAGCTCGGTTTAGATAAAAGAATGCGGAACGCATCTATTTCTCTTCAGATGGTAGACCGATCTAGCCGCTCAGCAGCCGGTTGTGTTGCTAATGTTCTTCTCCGTGTTGAACATTTGGTTTTCCCTCTTGATTGGGTTATCTTAGACTATCCGCTGACAAAGAGATGCCCCTAATTCTAGGCCGGACCTTTTGGACACCTCTGCCGCCTCATCGATTTACGTAAGGGTCGATTACGCTTAGAGTCGATGATACATCCATTACCTTCACACGAGGAAAAGTCTGAGGAAACCTTGATTGAAGAAATCTCGTTCGTTGAAGCAATTTATGAGGACGAAGAAGATGCCAACTCGAAGAAGCGGTAGAGCTAACAGAGATAGGTGTTTTGAAGCTATAAACATTAAAGATCAAGTCATTTGTGGACCATCTTACGTTTCATTACGAGGCGTGATCCATCGACGAGTCGTCTTCACAACTTTTTCACACCGAGCTTGTCAATGAACAAGAAACATGGAGATTCCCAGCAATGAACGATGATTTCCAAGAGCTGCATCAGGAAGACTTTAACCCTGTGGAAGAGGAAGCCCTGATGGGTAGTTGGGATGAAGTGGATTTCTAGAGAGAGACTACTCATTGGGAGGTTGATGATTGGGAACAGCTAGCAGAGGAGCTAGAAGAAGAAGAATTGAGAAAGATGATCAAGCATAAGAAAGAGAAAGCGGGTGCTGACAGAAGGATCCCTATGGATGATGTGATCCAGTACCTTTCTGGGGTTATACCTCGGGAAGATGAGGTATTCTTCAGTCAACCACTTCAAGCCCATAAGGAAAAAGGTGGCCCGCTAAAATCCAGTATTGAGCAACCACCTACTGACTTGGAGCTTAAACCGCTTCCGCAACACCTTAAGTACATTTTTCTTAAGGATGGTGATAAGTTACCCTTGATCATCTCTTCAAAACTCGAGCCGAGCAGGAAGCCTTCGGCGATAAAAGTGCTTGAAAAGAACATCCTCGCGTTCGGATGGCAAGTGGGTGATATCCGAGAATCGCCCGATGTGTGCATGCATAAAATCAAGCAGAGAGGGGAGTTGTTAACGGTGAATTTTATGGTTTTATCATTTGTATTCGTAACAATATTCTTCGTATTTTATTACTTTTTATAGAAAAGTAGTAGTTTAATTGAAATATTGAGGGTTGTGTATGAAAAGGATTAAAATGCAAATTCGAGCTATTTATGTGGTTTATTAGTCATTTTCTATCTATATATATATTTCTCAGATTTGCATGTTTTTACCCCTTGTAGACATACATTTTCGAGCTAAAAAGAGGATTAAAAGTGGTGCAAGATCGGATTTATATGATGAGAAAGAGATAAGGATGAAATTGGCTAAAAGGAAAGAGATAAAGTTGAAGATTTCTAATTTGGATCACACTGAACTGGCGTCCATTGCATCCGCCCAAAGGTGGGAAGCGTCCACTATTCAGCATAGCGTCCGGGAGGAGATATTTGATTCAGAGTTGTGAAAATTTCAGCAGACGAGCGTCCATTTTTGCATAGGACGGACGTCCAAGAAGACTCGGCCCGACTCGATGAATTTTGTGAAGCTTGGACGGGCGTCTACCTTTCTGGACGGGCGTCCAATAGCCGACTTAACCCTAGCCGCCTCAAAATCCTATAAATACCAGCGCATATCAAACCTTAAAGGGGAACAGATCAAACGCATTATTCATTCATTCAAAACCCTAGCAGCCGCATATCCAAAAGAGAGAACTCAAAGATGAATTCTTCCATCTCAACAATCATGATCACCAACATGATTGTTGGCTAAGCAATTCGCGGTGGGACAATGGAGGAAACCAATCAATAACTACACCAACTAGAGGATTTTTAGCTATATCTTAGTGAGTTGAATTTATGATTTTTCATCAATTGTATATTGTTATATTGTTTATGTTTTATTTGAATCGAGAGATCGATAAAACTATCTTTTTGATTGAATTTATATGAGAATATTGTTCAAGCTTTGATCTGTTCAATTGATGCAATTAATTGTGATTCAAGAGATTGTTCATGATTAGTTGAGTAGAGTATTGGAGACAATCTCATGATCGTGTTATGCATGCTAGTTTAGTTTTGCTTGAGAAAGAAAATGAAACCCTAGAAATTGATTAAAGAGATTTAATCGAATTCGTGATTTGATCATTACTAAAAATCGTATCTTTAGCGCGCAATCTAGTTGGGGTTGGTTGGTTGATTGGTGGATTCTCGTTGCCTTGCCGTTCTTTTAATTATTTGATAAACCGATTCGTTCATATCAACTTTTGTTGCTACGTTTAGTTATTTTAAAAACCCTAGTTGTTACCTGTTGTTTTTTCTGCATATTTCTGTTTTAGATCGTAATCGGACGCCCGTCCACCTTAAGTGAACGGCCGTCCAGCATCGAATTCTTCTATTTCCTGTTATTTTAGTCACTTTTCATTGTTTTGAGATTATAAGTAGCATAAACCTTAGTTTTAGGTAGTAATCTGTGACATAATCGATATAATAACTGTACTCTAATTCGATAAACATTCGATTCCCTTAGGACGACCCGTTAACACCCTTTACTACGAACCTTATACTTGGGGTGTTTCGGTTTATAAATTTAAATCTAGTTTTTACCGAACAGCTATACACAAGAGGATTGAGTTAGTGAGATGTACTTAAAATTAACTTAGTCCGTAGCGTTGATTAATCTGAGTACGGGTCTCATGATTAATATGCTAATAATGCGCCCAGAACACTTTACAATGTGACAGTCTTATCCGGACTGTCGGTAATAGGGTATCTAATAGGGCATTTATATATGATGATAATCATATAAGGCTGGACCGATTTGATTTGAGTTCTCGATATAATTCCATAATTGAGAAGTCTTATTGAATCACAAGATGATCATATATGGATTAATCTCAATCCTGAGGTGATCAGAGACGACTGCTTAGACTAGGGTAGGGTTTGATGTGTTAGTAAGGATCACTTCGCAGTACGTGGTCCAACACTCCTCGTTGGCTCTATTCTGGGATGAGTGAGTAGTCTGTGCTATCATAGATATGGAATCCATTCCTTCCATCGGGAAGTAGACAGACAGTTCACTTATGTGTTGACTCTAGAAACTGATCGATGGGCCCAGTTCATATTATATTGGTTATGAACTAATTGATCACTAGGGGGTTAATGGTAAATAAGGAAAATATGTTTCGAGAAGGGTTTACGGAGATATCCCGAATCGAAATGAACAGTCTATGGAGGATTTATCCGTATGTAATGATTAATTATATCAGTGGATGCTTATCAACTCATAGTTGAGTATAAGTTATGTATATTCAGCAGAGTTCAGTTTCGGGTTTATGGTGGTGAAATCCCGGAATTAATAGATTGAATATTATTGTTCGGTCTGACGAATAATTTTATTTAATTTATTGTAGCTACTGAATATGGGTCCATGGTCCCCGACGTGGCTCGAACATAGCATATGTTTTTCTCGTCGTTTCACCTCAATTATAATTAAATAGTTGGATTGGACTATTTAATTGATATGTGGATTAATTGTTTAGTTGGACTACATAATTAAATACATGGAAAAGAATTTTTTCGTGGACTCGGCCCAATGTGTCAAAAAAATGCGTGTGGACCTTTTATTTAATTAAGGGTGGCGCATTTTATTATTAATTAATTATCAAGGAATTAGTTTTCTTGGATAATTATTTAATGTGTGATTTATCTTTTATTTGTTAATTGATAATTCATGGAATAATAGATAATAATATTATTTATCCTAATTTGTTTGGGATAATGATTTTATTTATCTTTTATTTGGAATAAGGATTAATCTAATAATTATCTCTTAATTATTAAATCCTTGGAGGACAATGATTACTCTCCTATATAAAGAGAGTTCTCCTAAGCCTTTTGACATAACACAAAACACGCCATATTAGAAGCAAGATAGCTTAGATTTTTCGGCTATTTTTCTAAGGGTTTTGAGTTGGGATAATCCTCGGGATTATTCCGGTAGCATATCGAGGAGGTCCGGCGCTTGAAACACCATCCACCTGGTGGTGCTTGGAGATACACGTTGGAAGACTTTTGCTTCCCAACTATGCTCTCATATAGCTCGGATTGAAGATTGTTCTTGGTGTTTATTCACAATAAACTGGTAAGCAATCTAACCCCCACGTAGGTTAAATCTATTTATTTTATGTATTTTGGTTGACTATATCTAGATCTATACTATTCCGCTGCGTAATCGGGTGGATCTTGATCCATCTGACGATATTACATCTAACAGAAATCCCTTACGTCTCCCCTTCTCATGTGGTGTAGGAGGTAGCACTAGAATCTTGAGATAACTGTTACAAAATCCTAGCCCAATGACAGTCCTTCACGACACCCTAGTTTCATTGTCTGCACATAATGAAGAAAGGTCAGATTGCTCCCTTCACTCTACACACTGATCAGTCGGAGGTGGAATGACCTCTTCACCAGCTCACCACTAACACAAACACAGTCCACAAACTGCACCAACAGCTGTGGCAACCAAGTTGCAACCGTATGAGGAAATATGGAGTTGCTCTCCTCAAACTATGCACAACCACCCTTTTTCACAAAGGTTAGGTTTATAATTAATCAAGAGATTAATTCAGTGAGGTGTCTGCTTCTTCTGGATATGGCGTTGCAGCTCCAAGATGCCTTCTTCCCCCTTTATGGGTTTTTGGATCTTTCTTTTTAATCTTCAAGGAAATTCCGTTGGCTTCCCCTTTTCTAGATATGAAATATGATTTTCTAGATCTAGATCTTTAGATATATGCTTGTAAAGCCTTTTCAGATCTATTCTCTTAAGTGCTTGCCTCTGAGTATTTATAGGGGCAATGTAACGGTCAAATGAATCTTATAGCTGTTACATCTGTCGTTTAGCCAACGTTCATATGTACTATCTTTTGTTTTTTTGTTATTTTAAATTCAACAAGGCCTTAACTCAGTTTTCTACTCTTCTTCAAAACTGAGTACCTCGTATACTTGACATCTGACTTTAATTAACTAAGTCAGGGTACACCATTCAGTTTCTTCTTTTCCTTGTAACTGATAATCTTTGTCCTTAAGATTATTCAGCTTTACATGCTCTATAGTTCGATTTGATTCACCATAGACTTTCACGAATCGACATATAGTCATGACTTAATCGATTTAAGCGAGTTTGCCACCTCGATTCTTGGTCTTCAATAAGCGAGTCTGTGTCCCTCAGTTCTTCAGTCTTCAATAACTGAGTCTGTGTCCCTCTGTTCTTCAGTCTTCTAGATAGGCCGACCGAGTCTGTGTCCTCAAATGAACTTATCTTCTTGATTTTCTTATGACCGAGTCGATCCTCGATTATTCATATGTATACTCAGTTTGCTTCCTGTGACTCAGTTGTTCGTCTAGTTCCTATCTATTACAATGCCTGTCTGAAACAACCTATACAAAGTTCAGACTCTAGATTGAACTTATACATTTTCTCTAGACCATTTCTTGCTTCTTCTTTCATTACGCACTATAACAATTAGTTATGACTTCATCATCACGGGTTGTAAGCGATCTTACTAAATGCGTGACAAATCATCATCAAAACACATATATTATTTCCAAAAATATTGTAGAACTATCTGAAGAACAGCTCATTGCCAAGTACAGTCAGCCTGAAGAAATAAGAGCTACTCTGACAATGGATCTAGGGATGAAATTTGTTGCTGAATATAACCATGTCAAAACAAAATACAGGCACAAGACTTATGAAAAATCACTTGCATATTTCTTATCTGATACTCTTCATAACCAGAAGATGGCACATAACATGAAAATCAAGAGAATTGAAGAAAGACTTCAAATCAAAGATAAAAGAGAATAGCTGAAATCTGATATTTCAGAATTTGAAGATTACTACAAGGGTGAGAGACACCACCCTAAGTTACTTCTATGGAGGAAGTGGAAACTTACAAGTCAAGTAGATTATCTGAAGACTTTCTTAAAGGAAGACACAAAGATTGAAGTAGAATATCATCTTCACGATAAGGAACAGAAGTTCATCAAAGTTACACAAAGAAATGTTTAGATATTATTTCAGTTTTTATCAATTGTGTAACTACTCTAGTTTTTGCAAACTTAATGAAATCCAGTTTCCAGTTTTACTTTGTTTTGTATTGTTATTATCTTTAAGATTTTCTTTTACGGAGGGTTTTGGAATCATGAAAAAAGGGGAATTTGTTGGGCATTAAATTTAGTTTTGATGATGATTCATCTTATTCAAGAATATGTTTGTTTACACCCTATTGATGAAGTGCTGAAGCTAGCTGTTATAGTGAAAGTCTAAAAGATGTCTAGAACTGCATGTATAAGTTTTACTAGAGTCTGATAATTGTATATGTTATATCAGACAAGCACTGTAATAGATATAAGTGTCATAAAATTGAAAATTGGAAATCGTCTAGACAACTGGAACTTGACATAATACTAAAAGATGTACACCTAGAACGGAAGTTCACTCAGAACTGAAGAAGGTAAGTTCAATAAGGGTCACAGACTCTGTTGACTTATCTAGAACTGAAGGCTGAGGGAACAAACTCAGTATTTGAAGAACTGAGGGACACAGACTCAGTTGTATAAGATTGAAGAACTGAGGGTTCAAACTCAGTTATGAAGATTCTCAAGCCGAGATTATAAAGTTATAATTCAGGTAAGTCTGTGATGGCCTGAACTAACTTAATGGATCTTGAAGAAGACATATGTATCATAAGGACAATGATATCTTAGATGATCTCAAAAAATGAATTGTGTAATCTGATTCAGTCACATAAAATCAGATAAATAGAGTACTGAATTTTTTAAGAAGCATAAAAACTCAATTAATGCTCTAAGTCATATAACAAACTGAAAACTGACATACTCAGTATAAAACTGATCAGAACACTCAGTTTTATAGTCAGCCATCCAAGCAACTGAAAGTATAGTTGAACGTTATAATTCAAGGATTCTTTTTGGATGAGAAAATGACATGTCAGAACGGTCACTAACACCTAACATCTGAAAATATAGACGTTGAAGCAATTCAAATTCAAGCAAGATGAACGTTGGACCTCACTCTATAAATAGAGAACTTGACATCAAGTATCATACGACGGAATTAACAAGATTTCAAGAGTTATTGTTCTCTAGTCTAGTTCATTCAAATTGCTATCATTATTTGTGATCAACAAGATCATATCTAGATTTCTTCAAGTGCTCAAGCTACATCGATCATATCCAGATTTTGACACTTTGAAGAACCACAAGCAAGAATCAATTTATTGATTCTCAGCCCAACTTTGATTCTTAATCATAGGTTTAGACTGTGAAACAATCCGGTCAAGGAGTTGCTAAGGACAGTTGTTTGCAGTCGGGTAGACAGTGTTTGTGGGGGTAGCTGGTGAAGAGGCAATACAACCCTCTAAGGACCAGTAATTGAAGCATTTGGAGAGCAGCAATCCAACCTGTTCTTTGATGGTTTAGATAGTGACACTAGGGATTAGTCAAGGACTGTCGTTTAGGACTTTTTGTAACAGCATACCTCAAGAAGTTCTAGTGGAATATTCCTCCTACATCACAGAGGAAGAGTGGACTGACAGGATTACACCACCTGGAACACTATAATTCTTGCCCTACTTATTTTACGCAGTTACATTCTGCTATTTACTGTACAGTGCTTGTCTGATATAACCTATACAATTATCAGACTTTAGTAAAACTTATACATTCAGTTTTAGACATCTTTTAGCCTTTCACTATAACATCTAGCTTCAGAACTTCATCAATGGGGTATAAACAAACATATTCTTGAATAAGATGAATCATCATCAAAACTAAATATTATTCCCAACATTGTGTGACATAAAAATTTATGAAGAAAACCCTGCTGAAGACACTACTGATACAACAACAGATGCAGGATCTGCTGAACCCCTTACTGAACCAACATCAGACCCTACTGAAGATCAGGTTCCTGTAAATCAAACAAATCAAGATTTACAATGGCTGAAGGATCACTTTGCTGAATAAGTAATTGGTGATGTACAACAAGGTGTGAGGACTAGAAGACAACTAGAGGCCATGTTCACATGTTTTCTATCTCAAATAGAGCCAAAAGTTGTTGAAGAAGCAATTTCAGATCCAGGTTGGATAATGGCTATGCAAGAAGAACTTAATGAGTTTGAAAGAAATCAAGTCTAGACACTTGTGGATAGACCTAATTATGCAAATGTCATAGGTACCAAGTGGGTATACAGAAAGAAACTTGATGAATCTGGTACTATTGTTAGAAATAAGGCCAGACTAGTAGCAAAAGGCTATTCTCAAGCTGAAGGAATAGATTTTGATGAGACATATGCCCCAGTTGCATGATTGGAAGCTATAAGATTATTTTTAGCATATGCTGCACACAAGAACTTCAAGGTATACCAGATGGATGTTAAGAGTGCATTTCTGAATGGAATTCTGGAAGAAGAAGTTTACGTTCAGCAACTTCCTGGTTTTGAAGTAAAAGGACAAGAAGATAAAGTGTACAAACTCAACAAGGCACTTTATGGACTGAAACAAGCACCAAGAGCTTGGTATAAGACCCTATCTCAATTCTTAGTAAGCAATGGTTTTACCAAAGGAACCATTGACAAGACACTTTTTAGAATCAATGATGGTGACAGCACCCTGGTGGTACAAATTTATGTGGATGACATTATATTTGGTTCTGAAAATGAGATGATGTGTTAAAAGTTTGCTAATCTCATGAAGAGCAAGTTTGAAATGAGCATGATGGGACAAATGAACTACTTCTTGGGATTGCACGTCAAGCAATTAAAGGATGGAATCTTCATTCATCAAACTAAATACAGCAAGGAGCTGTTAAAGAAGTTTGGAATAGAAAGTAGTACCAAAATATCAACTCCTATGGGTACAGGCATAAGGCTGGATGAAGATAAAGAAGGTAAAGATGTTGATCAGACCTTATACAGAAGAATGATAGTAAGTCTGTTGTATCTCACTACCAGCAGACCTGATATATCCTTTGTAGTAGGTGTATGTGCTAGGTTTCAATCAAAACCTAAGGAAAGTCACTTAGTAGTAGTAAAGAGGATTCCAAAATATTTGAAGGAAACTTTGAGAGTTCGAATATGGTATCCAAGAGATGGAAGTTTCAAGGTTATATCTTATTCAGATCTCTGCTGGATGTAAGATTGATAGAAAAAGTACAACAGGAACTTGTCAGTTGATGGGCAGTAGACTTGTTTCCTGGTTTAGCAAAAAGAAGAATTCTATATCAACTTCCACTACTAAAGCAGAATACATTGCTACTAGAAGCTGCTGTACACAAGTTTTACGGCTAAGACAACAACTTAGGGATTATGGGATTGAGGAAGGAGAAATTCCCATAATGTGTGACAACACAAGTGCAATTGCAATTACAGAAAATCCTGTTTTGCACTCAAGGACCAAACATATTGATGTGAGACATCATTTTATTAGATATCATGTGGAGAAGAAAGATGTTGTGGTCAGATATATTCCTACTGAAGATCAACTTGCTGACATCTTTACAAAACCTTTGGATAGTGAAAGATTTTCTAAGTTAAGAACCGAACTTGGCATTATCAAGGTTGACTGACCTACTGACAGGTCAGTAGAGTCCTGGAATTCACCAAGGGGACTAGTCTTTGCCCTGCTGGGTGAGCTCACTTGGCAGATTAGTCATGGTATCAACAATTCCTAGATACTCTTTTTGGTTTAAACAATTGAGCAAATGAAGTTTCTGATGACGTGGTCAATCAGGTTATAATATACTTGACCACCATAAACCAATACTAGCAAGAGGACTAGGCCCATCGTAGTATAGCTATAGTGAATCAAGGTCGATCCCACAGGGAACCAATTGTGGGTAATTCCATATATAAACAATTAATTATACATGTCAAGGACATAAAGGCGGTCTACGACCAACATAAGACAATAAAAGTAAAGACACAACTCGACACAACGTAATTAACCTCCCCAATTATAGTCTTTATCGTTTGGACCTAGATAATTTATATAATAAATCGAACTTATTAAGCTGTCAATCCGTTTGTATCTATCTTAGATTGGCTCACGGGAGTCATCCTCTTTAACTTGACTTAGCACCGGTAAGTCACTAAATCACTGTGATATTGTTACGTGACTTCGCCTTTTGGTGCCTCCATCTCATATAACTCACATGCTTACGACTCTAAGGATGCCGATATTGACGTACACACCTCGTCAGGCAACATTCCTATGGTTAGGCGTACTTCCTAAACGATTACTCAAGCTCTCGTCCAACTAGCAATTACCAAGTTATAGTCTCATGCTAATCTACGATGTGCACGTATAATCAGTGCTAGCAATCCCCAAATATAAACCTACCTAGATAATTTGAATGTCGAAGATCAATTCATGAGCCTACCTAAGAGTTTTACATCGGTATTTCCTTCTTACACGTTTTAATTAAACTAAGCGAGTAACGTAGCCATAGCCATACCCCTTTGAGATAATAAATTCTATTAAGTTAACCTAACCATAAAGGCGTGGCTATTTAACAGATAAAAGCAGGCTCGGTCGAGGCCGAATAGCTAAGCTCGGTCGACCGAATGGTCTTTTTCCTCCAGATTACATCCCTGAACGTATCTCTCAGCGTTTCATCATACACAACGGATTAAACAGTAATTCGTAAAGCATTCATATAAACTAACATAGATACGCAATAATTATACAATGCAGATTCATGAATAAATACTAAGTGTACGACGTAGGTTATGGGATCCCCATAGACAAGGAGTCGCCACATCCCTAACGTCATAGCCTAGATCTACATCATTTAGCTATGAATTAACTAACTCAAACAATAAAGCATAATTGGGGGGAATTAATTACTTAAAAGAGAGAAACAGAAAATAAAGGCTTACATAATGCAGCCCTTAAATTGCTGGAAACACCCTCAATAAACTACATTGAATCAAGATATGAATAGAGTGATTTTATTGAATGATATTCTAAGGTATATATTACAATTCTCGTAGCTGCTTGCTTATATATAGGTTTTTGCCGACTTAGGGTGGTTCTAGAAGATAAGCACGATATAAGCCGGAAACCGACCGAAACCTAAGGCTCGGTCAACCGAAGAGCTGCACTCGGTCGACCGAAGCTATAGGCTCGGTCGACCGAACCTAAGTTTGCTTGTTTAACACGTTTTCTTCGTCTAGCTTGTTCCCCACCGCTGCGCTTGCATGTTGATCCGATTAATCTTCCACTTAATGCTCCGATTTTCTTCCTTCCTTATCTTGAGATAATTGATTGAATGACATTAATCCTCTCGATTTGTTGTGATACGCAAAATCAATAATTATCGCACAATAAATCGGCTTTAAATAATAAAACGGCTAAATACCAATTCATATAATATAAATAACATAACCTTAAATAATACATATAAACATGTGATTTAAGATAAAATATATATTATTAGTCTCAATTTAAGGTCAATGTTGATGTCTTTTACGGGTATAATTTGACCGTCATCAACTACCCCCCACTTAGCCTTTGATCGTCCCGAACAAAGCATCAATAAGTCATTTCCCAAGACAACATTTCCCATGGTCAGGTCATACTTATGCAAGAAACTCAAGTCAACTCATACTAGTCATGCTCATAAGATATCCATTATTCACTACTCACTATGAATCGAAGTGATGTGTGCATGTGCATTTATTTCTATATATTCGTGGCAAGATTAGAGTTTATGCAGACTTCGTAATCTCAACCCACCAACTTCAGTATTCATACTTCTTATGCCTTTTATTTTTTTTGAAGCACTAGAGCAATAAGCAAAAAGCGTATCTATACGGTTTTGGACTTGAGACCGAGTACTACTCAAAGCCTCTAAAAGTTGAATTTTTTTCAATTCTTCACATTTTTCAAATACTACAAATCTCAAGGAAGAAAACTTTTTAAAGTATCCCCCTATCTTAAATCAAATATAGCAATGAATATTACCACAAGCGCAAGGCTACTTTGGTAATTTACTACAAGCCCAGTGTTTAACATTTTGTTAAAACACAGGTACGTCTCAAGCTTATTACTCCGCTTAAATGGCTAGAATATAAGAATACCTCAGCAGATAGATATTGACACTAAGTTTACATAACCAATCATCTACGCAATGTACACAATATTTTCGTCAGTTATTATAATTCGTGCGGTATACTCGATTCACAGATTGAGTAATTGAATAATAAATAACTACTTGCAACAACGGGCATGAATATCCTTAAATTTACATAACATAAGTATAAAATGATCACGTACTCATGAAACTTGGTTCCTTTCCTATCAATTCTTAGCTAGGAACTCACAATTCTAAGGGTACGAGATAAATAATATGGTATGTATTCAATTTTTTCAATCATGTGCCGTTTCATTCAATTTTCAATTATAACATAACATAGCTAAGTCTCCTACCCCCCACTTAAACATGGCATTGTCCTCAATGACAAAAATAAATGAGAATTTAAGAAAAAAGACTTAGCTCTGGAAACGGCTCTCAAGTAAAGGAACAATATCAGAGTAAATGTCAGCACGTTGGGGAGAAGCAAGTGAAAACCTGTATAAGCAGACAAACTCCACGAAACCGTTAATAACACCATGTCTATGGAAGTGATAAAATAATGTGGCAGTAATGAGGTATAAATACCTAAAAATAGTTTAAGCCACTTTATTTTATACAACCAATGACAAGGGAAACCAAAAAGAATAATACTAAATAGAAAGAAAAATAAACAAGCAACTAAAGATGGTGGTCTTCATCTACAACCTCCACCGCCTAAATATTCTTAAAACCGGGTGGAGAAGAAAAAGATCAAAAAGCATTACCCGACGTGGGAAAACACGAGGTGGACTGGCTCATTATGTAATCAATCCAGTATAAAAGAGAAACTTGGTAAGGTATAACAGATGCAATGCGACCTATAAGCTAAAGATAAAATTGAATACTTAGCGCAGAAACTTCTCGCTTGCATTGGATATCAACAACTTAGGGAGATGTAACTACTCCTCGAAATGACTAATAACCCAATGTATCACGTAAAATTCATAACCGTCATCAACAAGTTCGGATCGGTGTGATAATGTAGAACAAAACTTATCATCTAGAAATGCCGGAATAGACGGAAAAAATGCGAAAGTTAAAACTTCCGGTAGAAAGATAAGTTGTAATGTAATCGAACCAAAAACTTTTAAAATCTAGCTAGGGTCAGAGCGACACTTACCCCAACTAGGATCATGAAAATCAAAATGATAAAAGATAATCATTAAAGCTTAGCAATATTTCAAATTCCGCAACACATAGGTATTCTGTAAACAAAATGGAGGTTGAGAATATGATGGGTTTAGAAAAAGATATATAAGGATGGTAAGAAAAGATAAAGGGTGGGTAAGAAATTGTGTTTATGGGTGGGTTGAAAATGGTTAAGGGTTTGGGTTAGGGTGGGAGAGTGGAACGGATGGAAAGAAAGAGAGGTGATGAAAGAATGGTTAGAAATGTGAACTGTTGGGGCAGATTGGTGAGAGGATCGAAAAGTTTGAAGGTGAAAAAGTGTAAAGGGAAAGATAAGGATAATTGCAGAATGAATTACACATCACTTTGAATTTTCACTTGGATCACCATTCTAAAAGGTTTTGGAAGTTGACCAAAATTGTTCTTGTTCGCACCAATCATTCTCTGTTACATTTTCAGTAATTCTCAAGCTCTCTTAATGCTTCCATCTTAAGATTGATTGCTAAATTTCCTTTTCTTTAGCAATTTTCTGACTCTCCTAGGGAACTCTATTTCACGCGGCCTATATTGAGTAAAAAAGTTTTGCACATCCTTAGCCCAATGGCCATCGGAACACGGCACAATAAAAAACCTCAACATATGTCACGTTACTCTTATTGGACTCAAAGAAGGAAAAACCTAAAATCCTAAAAAGAAATCCTAAGGGTTTTAAAGAAGTAGTTCTGAGTTTAAAGTCCTCAGCTCGACTTTCCAAAAGTATCCTTGTCAGTTATTATTCTTGGATCGCCAGATATTGACCCCTCGAGCACTATATGAGGTGGGCTCGTTGCTTTTGCGGATTAATACCTTCCCTTGGTTGTGAGACCTAGGAAACGACATTTATCCATACCATTTATCCAAAGCTCTTACCTCGGCTCTCGTTTTAGGAATTAGTGAATTCTAAGAAACTCGGTTAAATTACCGTTTTGGCCTTGACAATAAGAAACAATGAATCAAAGTACTCCGAATAAGGTCGGTTATGTAGGAAAGCCTACGCCGTCTTATTCGTTGGAACATATGTGACAGTTCAGGCCAATCCGTCAAGATAAGCCCCGTTTAGCCCGAAGGCTTATCGGCTATGCTAAGTCTTGTCGAACTGTTGTAACGTACATCACACGTGGAGGGGAGTCGATTGAGCCGAAGCTCGGTTGAACACGCCCAGCCATGGATAGACCATTTCCGAACCCATGTACTAAGAGTCTCCGATTTCTAAATTGTCACCCAAAGCGTAATCTTGTTTCTGTTTAAGGTGGGTTCACCGAGAAGCCATCACCATAAAACTCAACGAAAGCAGAATATGGTGTTCTCTCAAAACTCAACGTCTTCTTTAGATTGTGAATGCTTAAACTAGGTTGCTCCCCTGGCCAGTAGAAGCAATCTCATGCATAGGACAATGAGATTTTAACAGAACTACGAGGAACTCTTTATTCACTGCTTCCTTTCAACGACTACATGCTTCCCTACACCCTCTAGATGAGACAGATATGGGGCAAAACCTTCGACACAAATAGAATTAATCTTACAAACTAACTCCGGGCTAAGATTCATACTAAGGTTCATGTATAGGCTAACTTATGCTCAAAAAACCAAAAGGTAGTAAAACATAAGCAAAAAAGGTAGTACCTTGCCTTCAACACTGTACCACGAAGAATTTAAGCCTTTAAAATTTTTTCGGTGCCATCTTGGTGCTTTAAAGGTATTGCTTCCATCGCTTTTCCCATCTTAGTTTTGTAGCTCCACATGTTTGCTGGGTTATTTTCTCAGCGCCCGCGAAAAATTATTGACTTGGATTATTGCTTCCCTGGTTTCTGCAAACAGAAGAAAAACAAAACAGACCATAGACTGATTGTTAACATGGTTTCCCATGCTGCTAGCAGACCTACGGATTAAACATACGGGGATAAACAGACACGCGAAATTCCAGACTCGAAAAACACAAATCACAAACCGTGTAAACAGAACAGAACAAGAACAAAACAAAACAAAAAAAAAGTTATAAGAATCTGGAATAATTTTTATTCGGTTGACCGAATAATTTTTATTTTTTATTTTTATTTTAAGAATCTGGAATTATCAGACAGAGCAGACAACCAGAGGGACTCAAAAACGTAATAACTGACTCTAAAACAGAAAACTTGATATGAATAAGAAAATTATTTATATATAAAATTGACCGTTGGTTCCCCGGCAACGGCGCCAAAAACTTGATGACGTGGTCAATCAGGTTATAATATACTTGACCACCATAAACCAATACTAGCAAGAGGACTAGGCCCATCGTAGTATAGCTACAGTGAATCAAGGTCGATCCTACAGGGAACCAATTGTGGGTAATTCCATATATAAACAATTAATTATACATGTCAAGGACATAAAGGTGGTCTACGACCAACATAAGACAAGAAAAGTAAAGACACAACTCGACACAACGTAATTAACCTCCCCAATTATAGTCTTTATCGTTTGGACCTAGATAATTTATATAATAAAATGAACTTATTAACTATCAATCCGTTTGTATCTATCTTAGATTGGCTACGGGAGTCATCTTCTTTAACTTGACTTAGCACCGGTAAGTCACTAAATCACTGTGATATTGTTACGTGACTTCGCCTTTAGGTGCCTCCATCTCATATAACTCACACGCTTACGACTCTAAGGATGCCGATATTGACCGTACACCTCGTCTAGGCAACATTCCTATGGTTAGGCGTACTTCCTAAATGATTACTCAAGCTCTCGTCCAACTAGCAATTACCAAGTTATAGTCTCATGCTAATCTACGACGTACGTATAATCAGGTGCTAGCAATCCCCAAATATAAACCTACCTAGATAACGCTGAACGTCCGAAGATCAATTCATGAGCCTACCTAAGAGTTTTATATCGGTATTTCCTTCTTACACGTTTTAATTAAACTAAGCGAGTAACGTAACCATAGCCATACCTACTGAGATAATACATTCTATTAAGTTAACCTAACCATAAAGACGTGGCTATTTAACAGATAAAACAGGGCTCGGTCGACCGAATAGCTAAGCTCGGTCGACCGAATGGTCTTTTTCCCCCAGATTACATCCCTGAACGTATCTCTCAGCGTTTCATCATACACAACGGATTAAACGAAGAATTGTAAAGCATTCATATAAACTAACATAGATACGCATTAATTAAACAATGCAGATTCATGAATAAATACTAAGTGTACGACGTAGGTTATGGGATCCGCATAGACAAGGAGACGCCACATCCCTAACGTCATAGCCTAGATCTACATCATCTAGCTATGAATTAACTAACTCAAACAATAAAGCATAATTGGGGGAATTAATTACTTAAAAAGAGAAACAGTAAAATAAAGGCTTACATAATGCAGCCCTTAAATTGCTGGAAACACCCTCAATAAACTACATTGAATCAAGATATGAATAGAGTGATTTTATTGAATGATATTCTAAGGTATATATTACAATTCTCGTAGCTGCTTGCTTATATAGAGGTTTTTGCCGACTTAGGGTGGTTCTAGAAGATAAGCACGATATAAGCCGGAAACCGACCCAAACCTAAGGCTCGGTCAACCGAAGAGCTGCACTCGGTCGACCGAAGCTATAGGCTCGGTCGACCGAACCTAAGTTTGCATGTTTAACACGTTTTCTTCGTCTAGCTTGTTCCCCACTGCACGCTTGCATGTTGATCCGATTAATCTTCCACTTAATGCTCCGATTTTCTTCCTTCCTTATCTTGAGATAATCGATTGAATGACATTAATCCTCTCGATTTGTTGTGATCTGCAAAATCAATAATTATCGCACAATAAATCGGCTTTAAATAATAAAAACGGCTAAATACCAATTCATATAATATAAATAACATAACCTTAAATAATATATATAAACATGTGATTTAAGATAAAATATATATTACTAGTCTCAATTTAAGGTCAATGTTGATGTCTTTTACGGGTATAATTTGACCGTCATCAGTTTCCAAGGGGATTGGTCTTTGTCCTGTTGGGTGAGCTCACTTGACAGATCAGTCATTGGTATTAAACATCATCTTGTATTATCAATTGGACAAAACCAAGTTGTTGAAGATCAGCTGCATTTTGGATGACAGCAGGCTGCTGAACCTGCTAAGTCTACTAAAGTCTTTCAACAAACTTATGAACTCTACTGAAAAAGGCTTGTTGTATGGAATGTTGCTGATAAGTCAGTCTTTAATGAAAGTCAACAGTCAAGATATTGGATATTAATCTTATCCTTTATTACAGCTATTATGGTACATAACGATTTGGTACTAATGGGATCAATTAGTGGGACACGTGGCATTACCACATTTATTCCAGACGGAGATCATGCAATAACGGTACAGTTCGTGCATAGTACCTGACTGACGGTTTTTACACCCACTACTTTCTTCTATATATACAAAGATATACACTATGTATATTCACAAACATTCTCAGATCAATCTTAACTAAAGAATATACTAGTGTGAACACAGATTTAAAGGGCTTTCTTCTTCAACTTTCTCAAGTTTTTTCAATTTCGGACAAAGAAGTTCATCTTGGCACAAGTCAAACTGTGAAAGGCTATGTGGTTGATGCTAAGAAAACTGAGTTAGCAATCAATATTTGTAAGGAGAATAAGACGGTATGAAGGGTCGGAAACCATCTTGAATCTCAGATTGGAGAGCATTTCCTGTACAAATGTTAACAATTTTTGGAGGAACATGGTAATAAGGAATGAAAGGGAAGCATTTACAAAGACTGTAAATGGCAAAGAGATTGAGATCACCTCAGACTACTGAGGGAAGCTTTGGATTTGGACCAGGGAACAATGCTCCCACAAATCTAGAATTGATGGAGTTGCCAAGATTGGATTTTGTTACATCGATAATGACAGACAAGTCTGTTGCAACAGTTTTGACTATAAATGTGAAGCATATTGCTTTGGAGTATAACTTGCTGATCAAATTAGTTGCCAAGAACATTCTGGGATTTGTTGGAAGTCTTGATACTTTATCCGGACCAAAGATAGATCTGCTGATCATCATCTCTAAAAACATGAAGTTTGATTGAGCTGGGTTCTTTGTACAATACATGAAGAAAGTTATTTCAGATGATAGAGATGGCACAAGAAAATCAAAGACAAAACCTTTGGGATTACTGATTCATGCCCTGCTGAATCACCTTGAAATTCCTGATGTTGAACCTGTCAAGATCAACAGTCTAGGTACAAGCCAGAAATCAATTATAGTATTCCTGGACTGGAGTATGATGATGAAGAACAAGAAAAGACTGAAAGTGATGGTGGTGATGACAACAACAATGATGATGATGATGATGATGATGGTAGTGGTAGGCAGGAACAGAGAACTAAAGCAAAACAAGATATGCAACCTGCTGCACCAAAGAAATCAGTAGGGAAAAGAAAGACTACTGATATAAGGAAGATTACTGAGTTGTTAAAGCTAAAAAAGGCAAGGCAGTAGACAATAGACACTACTGAGTCTACTGAGTCTACTGAGGTTCTAGTTGATGTTGAGGCTGCTGAGCCTTTTGAAGTTGCAAAGAAAACTGCTGCTAATGTCCTTAAAGAACAAATCAGAGAGGACTCTAGAAAATGAAAGGCTGCTACCAAAGAGCAGTTAGAGAAGGAATTTTTTGAAATTGAGCAACAACCTGCTAAGAGGAGAAAACAGATTGCAATGAAAAGAGTCCATGGAAAAGGGAAAAAACTGAGGACTCTTGAAAAACAAAGAGAATTAGAACATGATGAAGATGATGAGCCTATTGGTAAGGCTACTAAAGTTGTTGGTGAACAACAAGCTGAAGAACCACAATGAGATGCTTGTGATCTCGAACTCTTTGTGGAAGTCAATATACCTGTTCAAGACCCTGCTGAGACAGAAATAACTCAGGGGGAAGGAAAAATTGTTGAAGACCCTACTGTAGAGCATGAGACTCAGGGTTCAAAGATATGTTGAATAGAAGTTTGGTTTCTACAAAAGATAGAAACCAGCAGCAGGGCCTCTAACTGTTTTTGAAGAATGGGCATTTGAAAATATTGGAGTGGTAAATCATTTGATTGACACATCTCAGTTAGAGATGAGACTAATGGCAATCATAGAAGATGGAAAGCAGAAGAAGAATATTATGTTCAAAGATCCAGAGTTTACACCTGATAGTGATGATTCATCCTCTTCATCTGATTCAGATGATGATCATCCCATGTTTACAGGAGAATCTAGGGGAGTGGCAAAAGATAAATCTACTGAGGATGCAGGACAGGGATCCACTGAGTCTGCGGGTTGTGCTAAGTTTATTGAAGGACAGCAGACTGACAACTTAGATCATGAAATGGAAGCTGCTTTTGTTGAAGATCTGGAACCTCAAATCAATGCAAAAACAACTCTTAAAGACAATAGATTGGTCAATATGTCTGATACATTAGTGATTGAACAAGCTGATGTCAATTCTGAAGAATCAAATCTATATCAGGACATTATTGACACTAAAGAAACCTTAGCAAAGGCTACTGAGATGCTAAGAGAGATGGAAGCTGTTCATGGAGTTTTGGAGGAAACTATGGCTATTTTTCCTCAGATCACAGTTGAAGTAGAGGTTCAGTCTGCTGGATTACAAATAGCAAATGAATACAGGTCAGAACTGGTGATCCTAAATACCGAGGAACAGACAGTATTGGGACAAAGGTTGGAACTTCTCTTGGGATTGGAGGAATCCCATATGCATTATGTGGAGGCTGCTGAAGAAAGGGTTGCTGAAGGCAAAGATGGACAGCAGGCTACTGATGAAATGGATGAAAAGCAGCTTGTTGATTTTGACTTTAGTGATGAGGAGTTTCAGTTACCTGAAGAAGAAGTACATCAAGAGCCTCAACAAGCACAAGACCCTATACTTGAGAGGGTACCTATTTTGGAGGTAGTACAAGAGCCTCAACTTGTACAAGAACCTGAAATTGAGAAGATTTTTGGAAATGATGTTGAAGAAGGTCCTGAACCCCATGAATGGGACATGACAAGAGCAATTGTTGTCAGACAACCCAGGGCTAAAAATAATGTTGAACAGCCTGCTAGAGAATTTGCTGGTGGTATGGCTGGAATGAATGCAATTCCAGTGCATATTTTGGATGAGTTGTGAGCTGTAAGAGATGATATAACTCAACTGAGGAATCAACTGAATAGAAGTGAGAGGAGATTTGAAGATTTAGTGAACTTGATGGAAAACAAAGAGAGAACCTCTATGACTGCTGCATCAAACATCACCTCTCTTTAATGCTCAACTAATGAACTGCTAAGAGAGGTTTCACGTGTTAAGAATGAGGTTGTAAACAGTTGATTGTAAACAGTTGAAGTAGAGGTTCAGTCTACTGGGTTACAAACAGCAACTGAATATAGGTCAGAACTGGTGATCCTAAATACCGAGGAACAGACAGTATTGGGACAAAGGTTGGAACTTCTCTTGGGATTGGAGGAATCCCATATGCATTATATGGAGGCTGCTGAATAAAGGGTTGCTGAAGGCAAAGATGGACAGCAGGCTACTGATGAAATGGATGAAAAGCAGCTTGTTGATTTTGACTTTAGTGATGAGGAGTTTCAGTTACCTGAAGAAGAAGTACAGGAAGAGCCTCAACAAGCACAAGACCCTATACTTGAGAGGGTACCTATTTTGGAGGCAGTACAAGAGCCTCAACTTTTACAAGAACCTGAAATTGAGAAGATTTTTGGAAATGTTGTTGAAGAAGGTCCTGAACCCCATGAATGGGACATGACAAGAGCAATTGTTGTCAGACAACCCAGGGCTGATGATAATGTTGAACAGCCTGCTAGAGAATTTGCTGGTGGTATGGCTGGAATGAATGCAATTCCAGTGCATATTTTGGATGAGTTGTGAGCTGTAAGAGATGATATAACTCAACTGAGGAATCAACTGAATAGAAGTGAGAGGAGATTTGAAGATTTAGTGAACTTGATGGAAAACAAAGAGAGAACCTCTATGACAGCTGCATCAAACATCACCTCTCTTTAGTGCTCAACTAATGAACTGCTAAGAGTGGTTTCTCGTGTTAAGAATGAGGTTGTAAACAGAGACAAGAATATGGCAGAGCAGATTGCTTCTTTGCATAGGAAATTTGACAAACTTGCTGAGGCACCTAAACTTGCTTAGGCAACTCACCCTACTGTCACTGATCCTAAACTGACTGAAAGGATCAATCTACTGGAATAGACTATAGAGGGCAGAATTACTACAGTTGACACAACAACTGAGATCATGGAAGGACAACTGAGTAACTTGGTAAATACACGGGAGAGTGTTCTTGGTCTGCTGAACCGCTTTATTGATGATGTCAATAAGGGGGAAGAAGGTTCTACAACAGAAGCAAAAGAAGCTGCCGGAATATTTCATAAGAAGAGATGGGAAGCAGATATCAATGAATTTAGGAAGCTTGCATCTGGCAGAGTACAGTTCAATGATGATCTGCTGAAAGAGTTTAGAAATGTTTATGGAGAAAGAAGGAAACCCTATCAGGATATGTCTTTTATGGAAGGTCTGGACTCCTTCCTTGGACACAAGTTATTGGAGGCAAGGATAAAGACATTGAGATTGACAAGAAAAACTCCAACACCTGCTAGAGGAGGATCTATTAGAAGATCTTGTGGTAGAATACAGTCATCTGCTGTGGAAAAAGCAAAGTTATGTCTGGAAGAATTCAAGTCATGCTGTATGGGAGGAGGTTTCAATTGGCAAGGTGTCTGGTTGAACATAAATGAAGCCTGGAAATGGTGGAAAATGGTGAATACTTGGATTGATTTCATATTAATTGAAACAGTGGATGGTGGACATGCAAAATGAGATAAGAGAGTACCAAAAGAAGATAGAGGAAGAAGAGGAAAGAGCAAGAAGAAGATAGACACTAGATCAGCACACTTACTTATATATTTACCATTTTGTTGATCTTAGTTGTAATAATTTTTGAACATCAATGATATATCAATGAAATTTGTTCTATTTTTGTTTTTTTTTATCTTTTTGCTTTGCTGTAAGGAGGGTATTGGCATCATCACTAAAAAGGGGGAAATTGTTAGACATAATCTAGTTTTAATGATGAGTGCCAGACTAGCTGTTATAGAGCAAAGGCAAAAAGATGTCAAGATTAATTGTATAGGTTTACTAGAGTTTGATCTTTGTATAGGTTTGATCAAACAAGCACTGTAAAGAGGTCAGTTGACTTGTTCAGCAGAACATTCTAGGTCAGTAGGGTATTTAAGTCAGTAGACTGTCTAGGAACTTGCTGATAGTAGAAGGCTAAGGGTTCAAACACAGTTATGAAGGCTGAGGATTTAAACTTAGTATTGAAGGCTAAGGGATCAAACTTAGTAATTAAAGTCAATGATATGGGATCAGAATTTAGGGAAGTTTGTGATGACCTAGACTGATCACATATACCTTGTGTAGAAGGTCTAAGTTCCATTTAAGTTGAAAGGTGATTGGAACTTGGTTATGTTAAAATGGTGTACTCTAACTTCATTATAAAATTTTAAATGAGAAGTAGTCAGCTGAAGTGTTTATCAAAACATAGCAGAGTAAAAGTCAGCTGACAATCAGGGACATCAGCAGACTTACATATCAATATCCGCTGATGTATAATTTGAATTAATCCAAGTTTTTCTAGAAGATAAAATGGATAAGGATGAACTACAAGCCTTGGATTAATTAATCAATCAATGGCCAAGATGATAGGGATGTTTCAAGGAATTCAGAGCCATATCAAATGGAAATAAACCATTGGTTGACAGTCTGGACTATCAGAATGACAATGACAGTGTCAGAAGGTACAACAGAGGTATTTTCAGGGATATTCAGTAAAATCCTGTAATGGTTATCATTCAAATTGAAATTTGAATCACAGGATCTACACCTATAAATAGAGGACTCCTGATTCAGATTGCAACTCACACAATACCAATATTCAAAGAAAGGAACTAAGTTTTTGAGCACGAATTTGTGCAATCTGACCCTGCTGACATATAGAGCTTTAATCTACTGATCCAGTTTTTCTTCTAGTGTTTCCTGCTAATCAAGACGTATCCAGTTTACACACTTGAAGAACTCAGACTACTGATTCATTATCCTGATCAGAAGTCTTCAGAAAGCAGAATCACTTTCTTGATTCAACCCTTCTTTTCAAGAAATTTACTGAAGACAGAGAAGCACTTAGGTGTCAAAAACTGTTGTTTGTGTGGTGGAGCTAGTGAAGAGGCAATCCTACCCTTCAAGGACCAGTGGAAGACTTAGGAGCAGCAATCCTACCTGTTTCTAGTTTTCATTTTGTGAAGCCATAGTCATTGGTCAAGGACAAACAGTTTAGGGATTTTTGTAACTGCAACCTCAAGAATCACTAGTGAATTTCCTCCAACTTCATAGGAGAACAGTGGACTGACAAGATTACACCACATGGAACCACTATAAATCTTGCCTACTTTACTTTACTGCACTTACATTCTGCATTTACTTTAACTACATGCTTATCACATCAAATCTACTGAACTAGCTACTGAGTCACACCACTTGCACTACTGAGTATCTAATACTTAGTATCATATTTCAATCAACATGTAACAAGGCTTTATTAATTGTATTCCACTGCAACAAACTCTAAAATCTCAATAGTCAGCAGACTACTGATAGTCAGCACACTACTGACCTTGCTGAGTTTGTCAACTCCAAAATGTTTTAATTCCTAAGTGTATTCACCCCCCTCTAAACTTAGCCAAAATATTTTCAAGGGACCAACTATTCATGAGACTAATATATTCCTTATAAGAAGGCCCTTTTAGATATTCACCCCTTACTATTAAGGTATGCGATTTCCGGACGACCAAACATGTATATTCTGCATGCTTCAGTATCACACCCAATGACTACCGCATGATCGCCCCATGCCTAAGGGAAACCTCAATAGTGTCAAAGCATTACAATCCACACCGTGATGCCATGTAGAATCCGGTCCTAAGGATAATTACACAACCGTCACATAGTGTGACTCTTAACAGTGTAAGTGGGTCAGTCTAACGTACGCATTCTCTAATACACGTCCACATATAGTCCAAGTGTCTCTACACTTTGATAGACGAGATCTATTCCTGCCCTTAAAGAGAGAAGACATCTAATACGTGCTAGCCTGTTCGTACTATCAATGCCCTGTTTAATAGTAAATCAGTCTAGAGACATTTAAGTATCAAACTTGTTAAACTGATTAGAGACCTCATCAACCATAATCGCCTATCATGGTTTCTCTATCACGGTTTAATACTAAGGACTTTATCATATAACAATTCATAATTGGTTCTATAAAAGAACAAATATTTGACAACAGAAAAGCCATTTATTATATATGTATAATCATAAAGAAGTAGTATAAATGATCCAACCCAGTCAGATCCGGTCCAACCCGATTGGGTTTAGGACACTATTTCAAAAATCTCCCACTTGGCCTAAAACCAATCACTCGTACACACAAGCCCTATTTGAAACACAAGAATCTCATGCAATAATCGCAACCAGCCCTAGCCGTGAACTGGTCGCTATCCGTGGGGACTCAGACTATCTTCATATCATGCTCCAAGTGACCAAGTCAAAGGGAACTGCCTCAACACACATGAATCTCTGACGAGACCTTGGTCCTTGCTTCAAGCAATGAATCCACCACTATATCAGCTATATAGTAAAGGTGGAAGAACCACACATGTTTCAAGAATGAACCTTCTACATCCATGTACAACTTCCGATGTGCCTCCAAGGCAATATTGTGTTTTGGTGAAGTTGTAGAACTTATAGTGACACATAGCCAAGAACATTTCTAGCTCACTGTATCACTTAATCAAAGTGACTGCAAACCCAGACTATAACTCCCACTCGCCTTCATAAGACTCAGGATACACGTCTGTATTTATTTCCAAGTTTCAATAAACTAAGAACTCTTCCATAACTTGTTTAAGGATATCCTCGACAATCACCAGATTTACATTCATACTTGCTCATGACTCTTCATGTAGTATGAAAACATCTGGCATTTCTTTTATGATGGTTCCTATCACTGTAGCAAAGTAAACCTCCATAAGCATCATCTTTCACCTTATCTTTAGGACTAACGTCATAACATAGATAGATCTTAAGAACACCGGCTAGAAGTATCTCCGGTCGCAATCTATGCTAAACTCTTTTAGCATCACATCTATATAGGTAAATTATAATCTAACAGCTGTAAAATCTATCATTATAGATTCTTATTTCTAAAAATAAGAACTACTAATCCAAGTTCTTTCTTAAGGACCTTGAACTACCAAACATTAATTGACTGTGACATAGGGTGATGATTCCTGAGAGAGATATCCAATACCTTACTCAAAAATCTTAACACACTCCCACTATCCATATTGCACATATCTCATCTTTTGACTAAATCAAACTCCTTTGATTATCAAACAAAGAAATCATCTAGAGAACCTTGTTCGAGTCTATAAATGGATCTCATGGGCTCATATATCATGTTATCATCTATGAACATCGATCTGTTTGCCCAACGTCTTCAACACTATCATATAGCCAAGATATGAAGTTATAACAAGCATAGTCTGAATAGAACTGGGCTCAGCTGGCGGCATACAGATAATTACAAGGTTTAAACCCCGTACCCTTCAGCCATCACTATAGCCTTATGGTAATCATATTACTGTCTATGTCAGCCTTTTAGGGACATTCCTCTTAGGTAAGATGACTAGGTTCGCAACCTGGTTGTCATTGATGGAATCTAATTCAGATATTATGGCTCCTAGCCATATCTCTCAAAATTTCCTTCCAAACATTACTTCATAAGTCATGAGATATTCTTTCTTCAAGATGAACATACCTGCAACCCTTTCAGGCTTGAGGTTATCCACAGACTTACAGAACATTTTTGTGCACTGAGCATTGTTCAACACCACATCGGTATACGGCGTCTACTCATGATCCAATGGTTGAATGTATCTTTGTGGTTCTCAAAATCTTTTGAGATCTTATTTACTCCCATTGTCTCTTTTGGAAGAATCACTTCCTCTAGAAGATAGCATGTTTGGAGACAAACATCTTTTGCTCCTCGGACAAGTAAACATTATCTAGCGTACTTGCTAAGATATTCCACAAAGTTGCATATGTTGGCTCTAAGCCTTTCCGACTTTGCCTATGACAACTTCAAATCATCGCTTAAGATAGATTCAACATTTTACCCTTCCATATCTAATATGGAATTTATTCAACCTTTATTCCTTGGAACTTAGTTAAGTATAAGGGCACTATCCCGAAATGGGTAAGGGATACTTCGCATGGCTTGCGTCACACCTTTATCATATAAAGTGTTATTTTCATTTTAGGAACACAATTTAATTGCGTATCCCAAAAGTGGTATCCTTCAAGGGAGAATCTTATTCCTTTTCATACGACTTCTGAAACACCTTCAGGTATTAATTGCTTCAATCAAATTGAAGATTAATTCCTACATAGCTCATCAATCTCATATTCGTTCTAGCTCAAACTTTTCGGGCTTTCCGAATTATGCACTTCACTGAGTACATTCAACTATTTTTGAAAAAAGTCATAGAGATTAACAAACTATTATTTGTGGCATTAATTGTCATAAGCAAACAAATATCAGTATGTTTAGGCTTTAGACAATTTTTCTAGAATTTATAACCTTTTCTTAAAAGGGTATTTTAGTCATCTTTAGACAAGATACGTATTACCCACGTGATTCATAATCACATGGTTCAGACATCATCAGAATGACGTTTGATTATACCTCTTCCATAGTGACTCCCTCTAGAATAACCACAAATATCAAGGATAACTGCAATATAAATGTTTAGTTGAGATTTCATCATCTATATCGACTATATAGTGACTGTAGTCTAGTATGTTAGACTTGATGACTATTCAACTTTATCAGAATAACATTTATTCCTTACAATTGAATTTGTCTATTTAATCCTAACGGATAACTAAAAGTATGTTCTTCATAAGCACCGGAACATCATAACATTTATTTAGTTCCTTTTTCAGTTTACTAGACTCAGAATATAAAACCGAAAAATGTCGCAACATTTACTTCACTTTTCCGTACATTTGTGCATTCCGTATTTAATCCTTCTAATTTAATCATACTCGTAAGATATCATATATCTAAGCGTTGACTTGAACTTAGATGGATTTTGTTAGTAATATCATCCACAGCGGAAGTGATTTAAGGATCTAGATCTATAATATATACGTAATAAAATAACTAGATCTATATCTACAAGGGGGTTGTAGATCATACCTCTTGGATCTCAAAATCCAAGTTGAAGAACCGCAATAGGAAGGATGAAAGATTGTGTGAAGAGCACCACGATCTTCCGTACGTGTGATCCAAGCAACTCCCGGTGGAAGGAAATCCTCGTCTCGAATCCTTCCGATATGCTACCCGGAAAAACCTCCAAGATTTTCCCTTCTTACACCCTTGGCCGAAAATTTCCTTCTTCCTCTCTAAGAGGAGAAGTCAAAATTTACAATGTGTTTAAGGCTTGGGAGAACTCTCTTTATATAGGAGAGTAAAACTTAGCCTCCAAGGATTTAATAATCAATACAAAATCAATTATAATAATCCCATTAAATAAAAGATAATCCCATAATATTCTAGAACAAATCTAGAATAATATTTATCTTTATTTCTTTCCATAAATATTTATCCAATAAATATTTTATGCACATATTATTATTAAATCACAAGAAAACTAATTTCTTGTTCATTAAACATGCCTTGGGGTCGAAATTTACCTCTTGTGACCTAGTCACAATAATTTCGACTATAACACAATTTTTGGGCCAAGATTATGGAAAATGTCTTTTCCACATATTTAATTATTTAGCCCAACTAATTTAATAGTCCACTAAACAATTAATTCACATATCGTTTTAATAAAGTCCAACAAGAACTAAATTAATATTATTAGGATTCGACGTCCGAGAATAGCTATGCTATATTAGGAGGCACGTCGGGGACCATGGATTAATAATCAGTGGCTCCGATAAATCAAATAGATAATTATCTTACGAGCGAGAATAATTATATTCGATAAATCAATCACAGGAATATGCCACCATAATCCCGTGACTGCACTCCTCCGATTATGAGATTATATTTATCTCCTCACGAGAATAATAATAAGCGTCCATTGATATAATCATTACATATGGATTAATCCTCCATAGACTGTTCATTCTAAATCGGGAAGTTACCGTTAACCCTTTTTAGAACATCTTATCCTTATTTACCATTAACCCCCTAGTGTCAATTAATTCATACAACTCACTGGTAGCTAATCAGTGTAATATGAACTCGCGCGATCGATCAGTTTCTAGGATTAACAAATAAGGGAACTGTCTATCTACTTCCACAAATGGAAGGAATGGATTCCGTATCTGTGATAACACAGACTACTCACTCAATCCAGTACAATGCCAAGATGGGGTAATTCAGATCACAGACTCAGTGTAATCCTTAACCGTCAAGTCAAACTTCATACTGATTTAAGCAGTTGACTGTGATCACCTCAGGATTAAGATATATCCATAAATATGATCATCCATTGATTCGATAAGACTTCTCGATTACGGAATTATATCGTGAACTCTAATCAAATCGGTCCAAATACTATATGATATATCTATCATATATAAATGCCCCATTAGGTTCTCTTAACCGAAAGTCGGATAAGACAATCACACCTATTGTGTTATGGGCGCATTAATAGCACGTTAAAGGAGAGACCCGAAACTCTCGATTAACTTCACTACGGGCTAATTGTATTTTAAGTACATCTTCACTAACTCAATCCTCACGTGTATATACCATACACTGAGTTAAGTGATTACATAAACGATATACTTTAGGGTTTTCTGTAGTGTAAATACTATTGTCACATCGGTGAATATGAGAATAATAATATCATTTCATTTATTAAATAAAACAATTACAAAATTGCCTTTCGGGCATCACACCTAACAATCTCCCACTTGCACGAAAGCATGTGATTAATTGTTTTAGAGCACACCCTATTATTTAAAATACAACAAACTACATCTCCCACTTGCTCTAAAGCAATGGAGACCCATCCCGTATTCTAGTACCCATTAAGCATATCATAACCATTTTTGATTCCAAAGTACACTCCGAGTATGCCATCGTAGGATAGGTCGGTGACTCGGGAGTACCTACATCTAAATGTCATGGGTCTTAATGATTAGTCAGGTTGTCGGCTCGAGACGATCCATAGAATCGAAACATTACCGGTCCATCTAATCATGTGGTACTTTCCCAATATGCTTTTGACCTCTAGTGATTTCGGAAATCCTTATAAGCTACCCCTTCATCGTTTGCACAATGTTGTGGTATCGGCTTCCAAATCTAGAATCACTCCCAGATATGAAAAGGAAATCCTTAAGCTATATCGCCTCTCTAGCTACTACAAAAGCCGCTAATCACCCAACTAGTTAAAGTCGAGTTGGCGTTGCTGGATTCCTCTAGGCAATAGCTTCAACACAAGAGTAAACACTGAGCCCAAGATCGACTTAACGATCATCCTCAATCTGACATAAAGTCAAAATCAGTGTATCACACATATCCAAGTTCTCACATGAATATGTCCGCATATTATTCCTCGTTCTCTCAAAATACTAAAGCACATACTAAACTTGCTTTGTTAACCGCCGAATCTAAGATTCGATCAAAGTTGACGTTCAATAACCTGACCATCTCTTACTAGAAAGAGAATCTATCCCATTTCTCTTGATCCGAAGATTTAGAGAGTCATTCCTGAGGCATAGGGTAGAACTTCCTCGTTGAATGTTGCATACATGTGATGCATCATCTTAACCAATAAGATGGATGGGAAACCGGTGGATCGATTCTAATGAATTCGACCGAGTCAAACTCTTAAGAATGTTGTCCAAATCTCTATTGTAGAGAATTGTGGCATTGTCAGATTCTGACTTCAGATAACACACCCATGTTGATTCCAACTGGTGCAGTGTTATCCTTCACAAACACTAATGTATGTATACATTCACTACTGTACTAAAATTGATATCCAGTCTACAAAAGACTTATCAATATTCTGGTCAAATCCACATATTGTAGAAATATATGACTTCCAATGACCGAGAGGTTTGTTTTGTATCCACAAAAGGACATAAGCCTTGACAGTCATCCTGTCATGAGTTCATAAGGCATTACCCTTTTGTTCCGAATGAATCCAGACTCCGTTTGTTTGGCAAGAAAGTCTTAGGGAATCACCCCTATCTTCTGCTTTTGAACGAAATCATGCAATACCGAACTCATTCTACTCTTTTCCGTGTAGATCCAATTACTCTCACTGGGCCTGAGACGCTTAGGTGGTTCTAAAAGAGTATGAACAGAACTGGAGTACCGAACTCCATTCACAGGGTTATGGCTATTAAACCAACCTCTATTATCAGAATCCTATACAGCTCACAAAAGAGCCATAGGTTATCAATCGATCCTCAGACTACAAAGTCCGCAGAAACCGTAATGGGTAATGGATAAACCATACTCTCAATACTTACTGGGTGGATCGAAAATCTGATCTAGTTTAGTAGTATTTAGTGTTATCACCAACAGCCGATGTTGGATGTGGTCTGATTTTAATCAGTTAGTAACTACCTTGAGTAAATGTACTTCAAGGTTTAAGGTTTTACTGTTCATAGACTCTATCAGAAAGACGCAACATTATAACTGTCCCTTTCCGATTTCAAGAATCTTATAACAGACCTTTTTCTCAATGCTACAAGATATATAACGATTGGTCACTGACCGAACATGTTCGCGAAATTTCCAGACCTTCCTTCAAGTACCGTGTGCTAAATGCTTATATTTATGGAAGTGGGGTGAACCGAATCCACACCTTATCCGTAAATTCCAAAGCATATTCTAGGTAGACTTCTCGGTCTTACATTTCAATGTAAACCGTTATTTCACTTCCAATATCTTTATTGAGTTAAGCAGTGTATTGTAGCACATCTAAAAACTATATAAGGCAATTTAACGGTTTCTCACTTAGTGAAAGCATTTCACTATGAGGCAGGCCAAGCATCAGTCCCTAGGACTATGTGATGGCCCATTTCTGAGTATAGAATACTCTATCTCTGTTGAAAACAGAGAAACCTCAAAATATTTTGGATAAACTTACCGGAGTGTTTGAATAGTTATCAGACAAGAAGTCACTACTCGGAAGCTCCTACTAGCTCGTATCTTTCATCAGACCCCGAAGGTCGTCATGAACAAGCTATGTTACTTCTTTATATCCATTTTCCTTTCCCGATTGAAAGGAAACTTAGTCATTGAACCTTTGAGACAATATAACCAGACTGGGAGAAAGGAATCACCCTGAGCCAGTCTTCAGGTCTTGTCTTTTAGGGACTATGCACTAACAATGGAATATGAAGAAGCGTTTATCTAAATATAGAAACCAATTGCTTTTAATAGTTCTTAAGATGTGTTTTATATACATATTTCAGCAGTTCTAAGTGGTTTTTGACTTTATCAAACAAAAGTCCGAGTCTTGGATTCGTACTACAAATGGTATATTCACTTTCTATACGACAAACAAATTATCGAATAGAAGGTAAATCCATTCGTTCCAACGAATCTTAAACAGAAAATAAATTTTCCGCGATATCCAAGGATTGAATCCGAGATTCATTTCCTTATATCACTCCCACTTTTCTAGCTAAAATTAACTGCCCGTTGTTTACTCTTTTAATCGTTAAATGCACTGCTACATTGTTCTTCCAAAGAACTTAGCTCAAGAAAATCGCCAAGGATTCATAGGTTGGTGATCCAAAATCACTGTCCTTATCCTATGATTTTCAGTTAATTAATTTTTCGGTTTAGCCTTAAAGTTTACTCAGTTTAGATGACTAACACTTTTAGACATATTCTCCCATTCTTGACTTTCCGTGAATGGAAACAGTCTTGAACCAGCGGTTCGTTTGAGTAGACACTACTCTTGAACCGTGGGATGTCTATTTTGAGTGTTACTCGTCGAGACTTCTCGGATTTTTAATATACCGAGAAAAACAACAAATCATAACATTAAAGCTCCCACTAGTTTTTCGGTTCCAAATACCGTCTAACGAGCAATGCTTTATTTTTATGATTTTCCGATTTTTTCTATTAGAAAATCTTTCGTACATAGTTCTATTGTTTCCAGAAAAACAACAAATCATAGAAACTCCCACTAGTTCATCGATTCCAAATATCGTCTAACTAGCAACATTTCATGACTTTCCGGTTATTCAATTAGAACGGTTACGTGTGTAGTCAGTTACACTTTTCTAATGTTCTAGAAAAACAACAAATCATAAAGCTCCCACTAGTTCATCGATTCCAAATATCGTCCAACTAGTAACACTTCATGATTTTCCGATTTTTCAATTAGAAAATTACTCGTGTAATCACTACACACTCAAAATTCACTAGAAGAATTTTAAAGTCCGAAATCACCTAAGTTTGTCTCCCGTTTGACATTTAGTGACACTAGTGACATACCTATATGTCACTCGATTTTTAAAAGGCTTAAGAGAAAATATCTCTTTCGAAAAATAATTGCATTATCGATTAACTAGTTCAACGTCCTAGTTATTTTCCACTTTTTAATGAAGTCAATACTAGTCAATTATTAATTTTCAAGCAATTTAGAAAGGGATAATGCTGTAAATAAAATGACATATATTAATTCAAGTTTAACACTACTATATTAGTTTATTTTAGGAATTGTAAACTAAAATTAAGTCTACTCTACCATTCCAAGGTTTTAACCTCGCATCTCAAGTCGCCCGTAGGGTAGTGATGATGTATAAATCGTCGCTCAGTGTCCTTGCGTGTGTATAGGACGGTGGATATCCTCATTGTATTTAAGGTGTGGTGATACTCGGTGGTGGTGGTATGGAGGAATGAGAATGGAATGAGCTTTGGCTTGCAAGTGTAAGCGTGTATTTTATATATTTCATATATATCTCTTCTTGTTCACAGTGACCACCCCTTTTATAGAGGTGGGTAACTTAGGGAATAAGTAATCTATTAGATATTTTACTAATAGCTAGGTTTAACTTAGATACTAAGCAAGACGAAATATCTAAGATACAAGTGGGGAAAAGATCAGGATCAATCGGCGGCTATCTCTCTGAGGTCGCATGGAGCAAGCCTTTTCCGGCCTCGCCCCCTTGGCGCCCCCTCTTGACTTGCCTGGATGAGATTCACAGGATCTGTTGAACTTGCCTGGGACCGCAAATGCTTTGATAGCGGCGAGGTGAGACGCAGTGGCCGCCCTTTTTTGCGATCTCTCTTGTCATGCCGGAGGGTGGCCGCAGTTGATTGTCTCACTGTTGAGGTGGTGGAATTATTTATATTCATCAATGGCCCCCTACTCCGTGCTTTAATAATATTCCCTGAGGATATGAAGGATGGAGTAATTGTCAACACCTTTTATGACCTCGTCGTTGGATGCGACTTGTACACTTAGGGCCGTGTTTTTAAAGCAAGCGACCTCAAAGTAACTTTGGGTCAGTTTTTGCGACCTTGTCGTCTGATGCGACTTGTTCACTAAGGGCCGTGCTTTCAAAGCATACGACCTTCGAAGTAACTCTGGGTCTGTTTTTGCGACCTTGTCGTCTGATGCGACTTGTTCACTAAGGGCCGTGCTTTCAAAGCATACGACCTTCGAAATAACTCTGGGTCTGTTTTTGCGACCTTGTAAATCGATGCGACTTGTTCACTAAGGGCCGTGCTTTCAAAGCATACGACCTTCGAAATAACTCTGGGTCTGTTTTTGCGACCTTGTCGTCTGATGCGACTTGTTCACTAAGGGCCGTGCTTTCAAAGCATACGACCTTCGAAATAACTCTGGAGTCATTATTGCGACCTTGTCGCGCTGCGATGCGACTTGTTCACTAAGGGCCGTGCTTTCAAAGCATGCGACCTTCAAGTAACCTGGAGTGCTTTTTGCGACCTTGTCGTTTGATGCGACTTGTTCACTAAGGGCCGTGCTTTCAAAGCATGCGACCTTCAAGTAACTCTGGTCTGCTTTTGCGACCTTGTCGCCTGCGATGCGACTTGTTCACTAAGGGCCGTGCTTTCAAAGCATCGACCTTGAAGTAACTCTCGGTCTGTTTTTTGCAGGCGAGATCGTTAATCGTGGTGGCGTCGACCCTATGGGTATCATTGGCACGAGTAATGCGAGTCGTCTTTGCAATCGCCAGGCGCTGCACGTGAGCATTGATGGGGACGCCTTCAATTTGAAACCGTAATCGCCGCCTAATCGAACCGTCGGATGAAGGGTTCCCAACCGTTCGATCGTGGGCCCCTTGTCTATATAAGGTTTTCACCTCAACCTCCTCACACTTTTAGCCTTCCTTATTCCTTCGCAGGTTTATCGACCGGAATTCTTAAGGTTTTCATGGCGGAGCTTTGAAGGTTTTAGGATTTCAAGGTGGTTCTTTTGAAGATTCCGCCACTTTCTTGAGCATTTCCAAGATTCACGCAGATTTCCTCTTTTCTTGACAAATCGGGTAAGAACTCTTTTCTTTTAACTTTTATTCATCCATTCTGCGTTATTTTTCAATAGGCACCATTTTCATCTTTCTTTCCGCAATAGGGATGTAACCTTGATTTGTTTTTGATTAATAATGGGGTTTTTCCTGGGGAGAGATTATGGCTCTCCTGGGAAAACTGGGGTTTCACCCGTTGGTATAAGCATGTTTTTCCAACTCGCAAGTCACCAGTTCGACACCTGCTTTTCTCTGTAATTTTACTTTGCGATCTTTCTTGCAAAAACGGAGGAGGCGGTATTGAAGTGGGTGCGATCACCTTCTGGGCTAATTTATTATTATACCAGTCCGAAAGCTCCACCTTTTTCCTCCCTTGTTTTTGCAGGATGTCGGGGAATGATCATTCTAGCGATGATTCTGCGGAAAGGGAGATTTACGATTATGCTGAGGATGACCCCATATTATCTGCGGCCTCGGTTGGCGATCTGGACGAGGTTGAAGTGGAAAGTACTCGCAGATGTTGGCGAGATTATCACTGGCGATGAGGTCGCTACTATGGATGCCGACCCTTTTGAGTTGGAGGCCTTTGTCTCGCCGAGAAATCCGCGCGTAGAGTGAGCCTTAAAGAGAAAGCGGGCTCAAAAATCTCCAATCATTCACGGGCTGAAAAGATCGCGTCCCGGTGAAGGACAAAGCAGCGGTCCGAGTACTAGCGGCGCCCGACCACAACGAAGCTTATGTTCAGACGCGCAGATTCATGAGTTAATGGGGTCCAGTGAGGATGAAAATGCTGAATTGCCTCGGAAGGATATCCGGATGCCCGCAAAAAGCGTAAGAAGAAGAGGAAAATTTGCGAGCCAAACCATGACAGATTGGTGAGGCGCGCCGCCGCCACCAGCACCGAAGAGCTCTCGACCTAACAATCTCGAAGCTATGCGAGAGTTTGGGGTCATGACGGCGTATGAGAAGGATGTTGAGAAGAAATGGTCCCGACTGTGCAAGGGCAGCGATCTCAATAGGACCATTAATAGTATATTTGGAATCGACACTAGTGTGTATCGGTTTTCTTTTTTCGATTATGAGAAGGAGTCCGACAAATTTAAGCCCGGGATCACAAGGATTACGTAAGCGCGCGCGCTCCGAGGACACCCTTATCCTCCACTTCCATCATCTCGCATGCGTGTCGAGACCGCCTTTCGATCCTTTCTTTGTGAAGATCTGCAAGGAGATGCAGCGCTCCTCTCGATTTTGCCGCCGGGCTATTATCCGATTGATGGCTTTCACACGGTTATGTGCCGGGTTTCAAGATCGAGCCGACGTTAACTTTATCGGGGCAATTTTATTCCTTCGTGGGACGTCTATTCTGGACAAGTCTCCCCGAGGCGAAGACTTCGCTTACTATTCCCGCTTCCTAATAAGTTTCACAAATGGGGCGCTGGTACTGAAAGTCGAGTCGAAGGTAGGTTGGCCTTTTCCTAGGGCCGAAGTCCGCGGTGGCAAATCCACGCTTTTAATTCTTGACCCCCTCGTAAGTGAGCGGCGCTATGTAAAGGGGCGATGACGCTTAATTCGGGCCGGACGGGCGGCGCCATCTCGGAGAAATGTTTCTGGGTTGAACTTCTTGATCCGGCCGAGCCTTTTGTATGTATGGCGGGCCTAGTAGCGTGGGGAATGCCACGCCCTGGTACGAATGGGTCCCGAGAGCTGCGATCCGGACTCGATTGGGGATTGTCATATCAACAAATGTTTTCCTCCGAGTGTCCGGAATGTGGGGGCGATCCTATACTTAGGCCGCTTTGTAACTTTCTTTGTCCACTTGTATTTATTTGTATATGCTCATTTTGTTTTGTTGGGTTCTAAACCGCTTTCCTTTTGTAGGTATGGATCCAAATGCTCGCAGGGCTCACCGAAACAAGCTTAATGCGGAGGCAGATAAGGCAGCCAATGCTCGACAGGAGGCTCTGAAGAAAGCTCTAGGGAGAGTGCCCCGAACCGTGGATGCCTCGGTTGTCGCCGAGACACATAACCCGAAGTTGCGACCTCCTCTGCCTTTGTTGCGACTTCCTCTACCCTCGTTGCGAGCCCAGGTCAGGCTGGTGCCTCAAAAAAGACTCATCCCCCTGCTAAAGAGTCGCACGGCGTAAAGCGAGCTCAACCCGAGAAGGCGAAGGATGATCGTCCACCCAAACGGTCCGCTCCCAGTCCGGTGCATCTTGAAGAGGTTGAAATCCCGGTGGAGAAGAGCGCGCCCACTGAGACACTGCCACAAAAAACTTTGCCTCGAGGTCACTCTGGAAAAGAGGCCCTATGTTTGGATCCGAGCTTTACCCAGGATCTTGACCTATCCAAGGCTCGCCGGGTTGGTGAAGCAATTCTCGATGTGATTCCTCTTGGGCCGATCCCTTTCGACTATCCTGATCATGTTCAAGTGGAGATTGGTCGGGGCATTCTAGCCCGCTTCGCGGCTCAAGATAATACTCCGCCTCAGGATGAGATCGCCGAAATCAGAGATTTGAGCGGCCAGTTTGGGATTGCAGCTTCTATGGTAAGACTTCTCTTCAATTTTTTTTTTTTTTTTTTTTTTGCTAACTCCCCCTTGCTTTTCCCAGCTCGGCGCTCGCTTGAATAGGGTGCTCGAGGCCGCTGAGAGGCGCGAGGCAGAGATGATAAAGGTGACGGCGCAGCTAGGGGCGACTGACCAGGCAAGAATTACTGCCGAAAAGAAAGCTAGGCACGCGGCTGGCGAGGTGGAAAAGATGAAATCACCCTGGAGGAGCACTCTAAGTTGGATGTCGAAATCAAGGAGAAAGTTTCAGCTTTGACCAAGGATTTTGCGGGGGCGCAGGAGGAGATCGCTAAGTTGAGGGATGAGCTCGCTGAGGCGGATACGGTTGCTAAAGAGGCTGCGAGGAGAGCTGCAGAGGAAGCTGCGAAGAGAACTGCCGAGGCCGTTGAGGAGGCCAAGTCTGGGGCTGTCGCCGCCTACAAGGATTCAGATGACTTCTTTGACCTCATGGAGCATAGCTTTGATCAGGGTTTTAGTCACTTAGCTCGCTGCATCTGGGCTGACCGAGGCAGGGAGCACATTACTCTGGCCGATATGGTGCGGTGGGTGAACATGCACCAAGGTCATCTGATTTGGTGGCTTTTCACCGGAGATTCCTATGCCGGTGAGCTTATTACCTCGATTTGATCGAACATTTCGGTCGTGGCGAGCCTGTTTGGGATCTGCTCCCGTTAATCCTGTGAACTTTGAGGCGTTGAAGAAGCCGCCGTCCCTCCGAGCAAGGCGATGAGCTCATCAACACCCCACCTACCCCTCATGATCTCTAGATTTTGGATTTTCCTGCGAGTCCTTTGAAAATTTGATTTGTAACTTCGACTATTTATCTTTGTGATTTGATTGAATCTTGAGTTGTAATATCTTGACAATCTACTTTACGCATTTTTCAATTTATAAAACTTGATTTTTCCTGTCACGATTCGTGTTGACTATCTCGCGCCTTTTCGCGAGGTGTGATGAGTTATTTTATTTTCTTTGTGTGTTGTCCTCTTGATTCGTGCGAGGTCTGTTCAATAATTTGATGGCGTCAAGCAGTCATGAAACGTCGTCGTCTCATTCTAACCATAATTTGATGGCGAATACGTTTGTCGTGATGACGCTTCGCCGCCTGTTTATAATTGACTAGACGACTGTATGCCTGGATGCGCCGCTCCTCTACTAGATCAAGCTCGAGTTTACGCGCCATTTGTATTATTGACCTCGTTGTAAAGCGACCACCTAGGGCTTGGTAAGGCCATTTCCACAGCGCCATAGCCTCGAGATCCATATGTTAAAGCAAAAGGAGTTTCCTCATTGTGATTTTTCGCGACGTCTGAGTGCCCATAGAGCCGCTGGAAGGTGATCCGGCCAGTGGCCGGCTGCTTTCTCACCCAGGCTCTTCTTTAACACACTTAGGACCTGTTTGTTGGCATTTTCGGCTTGCCCATTTCCTTGCGGGTAGCACACGGATGATTGCCAATGTTTAACATTGTTCTCTTCACAAAATCTGTCGAATTCGTCTCTGAATTGAGGTCCGTGATCGGAAACCATCACTCTCGGAACACCAAATCTTGTCCATATTTGATCGAGCAAAAAGTATGTTATGTCCCTGGTATTGGTTTTTACCAAGGCCTTAGCCTCGACCCATTTAGTAAAATAATCCACCGCGACGACCAAGTATTCGCAGAACCCGAGCGATTCTTCTTCAAAGGTCCGATGAGGTCGACGCCCACATGTCGAAGGCCAGGCGGCTACCACTATGCTTTGTTCGATCGAGGGTAGCCTGGGATCTTGGCGAACCTCGGCAAGCATCACATGCTTGGGTATAAGATTTGGCGTCTTCTGCTAATTTCGGCCAATAATATCCGGCTAGAAGTACCTTCTGTGCTAGTGTTCGATTGGCGGGATGACCGCCGCACATTCCTCATGTAGTTCCGTTAGAATGCCCGTCACTTCCTCAGGTCGTACGCATCGCAGAAGGGGTTTCGAGAATGAATGACGGTAAAGCACATCGTCCATAATCATATATCTTGCGGCCCTTTTTACTAAGGCCTTAGCTTTGCAAGGATCGTTGGGAAGCTCCCTAAACTCAATATAAGACTTCATGATGTCGACCCAACAAGTGTTCTGGGTTGGATATTCTTGGGTTGGAAATCCATGATCTCGACCAGGAGATGGCGGGCTCGATAGGTGTTCGACCATGATCTTTGGGATCGCACGACGCGTCTTATTTGGTTAATTTGGATAAATAGTCCGCTCTATGATTGTCCTCTCGAGGATGTTTTTGAATTGACAATATGCGAAAGTCGCTGAGTCTTTTGACGAGGTTAATATACCTCTGTAAAATTTCGCAATGAATGCCAAAGGACCCATTGATTTGATTGACCACCAACCGTGAGTCGCAAAATACTTGTATATTTTCGACTTTCATGGCTTTTGGCGAGTTTCAACCAAGCAATGACGGCCTCGATTGCTGGTTATTAGAGGCGGTGAAATCGAATCTCGAGCCTCGCTCGATTTCTTCCACGATGTGCCCGGCTCTAACAAGATTATTCCCGCGCCACACCCTTTGTGGTTAGCGGCGCCATCGACGTAGAGCTGCCAACAGTGACTTGGCCTGATAGGCTCGTCCTCTGTGGTGACCTTATCCTGGTCGTATTTGGAGCGGACTGTTCTTTTCGCCTCTTCGTTGAAGCTTGTTTCGCTATGAAATGCGGGAGAGCCTGGGCCTTTATAGCCTTCCGAGGCTCATATCGGATATCGAACTCGATGAAGTTCGATGGCCCATCGGAGCGATCGACCGACAGTGCGGTTTGTGAAGAAACTGTGTTAGCGATGCATTTGATAAGACTACGATGGTGTGCGATGAAAAGTAAGCCCTTAATTTGCGGGCAGCTATAACAACACAATAAGCCAACTTTTCTATATTAAAATAACGACTTTCAACGGGGCTCAGAGCCTTGGAAACATAAAAAACTGGCTTCTGCGAGCACTCCTCCTCTTTTACAAGTGCTGCGGCTACGGCCCTATCTGAGGCTGCCAAATACAAAAACAAAATATCCCCGAGCCTTGGGTACAGTTAACAACGGCGGTCTTGACAAGTATTCTTTGAGGTCTTTAAATGCCCAGGAGCATTCCATTTGCCCAAGAGAAGGTACGGCCCCTTTCAAAATTTTGAAGAAAGGCGGACTTCTTTCATGGATTTTGAGACAAACCTACCAGAGCCGTGATTCTCGCCGTTAAGCAGATGTACTTTAATATCTTGGTGGGCTCGCTCATGTTGACTAGGGCCTCGATTTTCTCGGGATTTGCCTCGATCCCCTTTGACTCACCATGAAGCCCAGAAATTTTCCTGCCTGGACCCTAAAAGTACATTGCGCAGGGTTTAGTTTCATTGAGTGGCCCCTTACATTGGCGAAGGTTTCGTGAAGGTCCACCAGGTGACCCTGGCGACTTGATTTTACGACCATATCATCAATGTAGGCTTCCATGTTCTCGCCTATTTGTGTCTTTGAAAACTCGGTTTACCATTCTACGATATGTCGAACTGCGTTCTTCAGCCGAAAGGCATCATCTCATAGTAATAGAGTCCACCGCGCCCTGAAGGCCGCCGTCATTTTTTGTCTTCATCGCCATTTTGACTTGGTGATAACCGGAATATGCGCCCGTAAAACTCGGTGTTTGAATCCGGCGATCCCGTCGACCATTTTGTCAATCCGGGCGGCGCGATAAGGGTCTTTGGGGCAAGCTTTGTTCAAGTCTGTGAAGTCGACACACATCCGCCACTTGCCGTTGTGTTTCTTTACCATCACTACGTTTGCCGACCATGTGGGATATTGGAGCTCCTTGATAATGCCTGGCCGCTAGAAGTTTTTGACTTCGCTTTTATTGCGATCTCTTTTTCGAGAGAGAAGCGGGCGTGCTCTTTTTTGTCAGATTGGTGCAAGTTGGGGTCGGCATCTAGATAGTGCAAAGCGACCTCGACTCCACACCCCTCATATCTCTGTTACTTCCCATGCAAAGCGCTCAAGTTGGCTTTTAGAAGCCCGATCAATTCTTCCATTTCTTCCTCGGTGGTCCTCGATCCTATTTTTATCTTTTGATCGGGATATTTGTCGTTTATTATAACCTCGATCAACTCGTCCTCAGCGGTGAAGTCGGGCTCGTCCCGAACTTGCAATGTTTCCACCTCTACTGCTTTCTCCGGGATTTCTTTCATCATAGCGATCTGATCCGGAGCCGTGCTAAAACCATCAGGTTGGGGTCGCTTAGAATCGACCTGTTTTTTGGTCATATAGTCGAGGAAAGCTCCGAAGGTCGGTGATGGCGACCCCAATCTCCTCCCTACGTGAAATTTGACCCTTTGGTGAGAACGGACGCCACCATTTGAAATTTTTCATGGCGGGATCCCCAAGATAATGTTGTAGTATGAGGAAGATCAATAACTAAAAATGTGATTATCTCGATTCTGCATGGCTCATAGTCGCCCAAAGTGACGTTGAGGTCGACCGCTCCTTGACCCGCACGGTGTCGTTGGTAAAACCCTCGAGCACCCCGAGGTAAGGTTTCAACTTAGCTTCTCCAAATCCGATCTGTTTTAAACAGTCGAAATAGATGACGTCGCGACCAGCCCCTGTGTCGATCATTACTCTGCTGACTCCATGCTTGTCGTTTATTCCGATTTTGAGAACAAGGGTACCTCCATGGGGCCTCGCTATGCCAATTCGCTTTTAGTGAACATGATTCCCTTCTCGTTATCCCCAATACTATCGCTTTTCAAAGCCGCGTATTGATCCGGTGTATCACGAGATTTCAGACCCGATCATTCTTTGGGGATATCCCCGTGGATAACTTGGACCTCTTTCTGATAGACGCGGGGGGGGCGACCTTGACTGGTACCAGTATTCCCATCTCGCTTATACTTAGTCGCTGGTCCCTCGCGGATTAACCTTTCTATTTCTCGCCTTAACGTGAAACATTCATCTGTGATGTGACCATGATCCTTGTGATAGTCACAGTACTTGGACTTGTCGCGACTGTCGGGATCGCCCCTCATAGGTTTGGGCTTGTCAAAGTGCTCGCGGATTTCGAACAATATTTGAGATGCTTTGGTGTTGAGCGGGGTAAAATTGTCCTCGCTGAATTTATAAGGCTTTTTTACCTCGCGGTCGTGGTTAGCATCTCGCCCTTTTTCCTTCTTTTTCTCCTCAGTGCGCTCCTCTTTCTGTGAAGGCTGCTCTGCTTTGGGCTTCGCCCTGCCCGAGGACGGCGCTTCGCTGACTCCCATCATTCGAGCCCTTTCCAACATTTCCCTGAGACCCGCTTTAGGGGGCCGTAGGTTGAACTCAGTTTTCATTGGACCCTTGGCGATCCCTGTGAGGAAACATGTGACAACCTGCATCATCCGAATGTTTCTTGTTTGATCGTATATTCGACGTAAACGTTCAGTAATATTCTTTTCGGATTCATGTCCTCCCATGCGAACTTCATATAGGTCCTCTATAGTTTTCTTTGGTCTACTCGCCGATTCAAACTCTCGACGAATTTCTCGGAGAGATCCTCCGACCTTTTCTCGATCCACGGGAAGTCCACGTATCAAGAGGCGGCCCTATCTCGCATGCTTCCGACTAAGGCGATGCACCAGCGGATTTATTTTGGGTCGCCAGGGTGATGCGACCTGGAAAGCGGTGAGCGATCGTTTGGGCAAGAATTTCCATTGTAGTAATTATAGTGGGATAGCTAACTTTTTTTCGCGACCGATAGGCAACGCGTTTCGTAATTCTCTTGGCGAGCACGTCGATTCCCGAAATTGAGCGCTCTTCGGCCGGCCTCGACTTTTTCAAGTCGGGCGAGCTCGTTATCATTATCTCTATTTGTTACGCCCATGAAGGGTCGAAACCGGGAGGCAACAGCGCCTGTGTATTAGCCTTCTCTGGCCTGCGCTCTGACTCCCCGCAGTCTTCCGACTCCTCGCGACGTGCCCTCTTTTCATGGATGATTATGCGGGCGTCCGGTGCGTCCCTGTCTCGTCGGAGAAGAGATCCTCCTCGGGAGGGTCGAGACGACAGGGCCGAGGCCTTGTCCTTCTCACCCAACCTTTTGAGAGCCGAACCTTTTTCGTGCGATTTTTCCTCCTGATGATCGCGATCTGGGAGAACCGAAGTCTGAACAACGTTTTTCCTAGGTCCTTTGCGGCCTGAGGAGCGCACACTTTCTTCTATCTCGATCCCGTGAATCTGGCTCTGCCGACCCTTATTTACCGCCGCGGGAGCGATTTCACCTCTGGGGGGATTTGGGGGTCGTATCGACATTGGGGCTTGGCCCTTTGCTACCAGACGGGAATTGGCTAGGTACATAGTTTCCGCATACCTCGCGTATTCCCTTATTTCCGCAATCTCCAGATCTTCTTGAAGATCTGGCTCTTTCCTGGGGGTTGATCTCTGGCTACGCTGCGATCGAGATGCTCCTCTTGATTTTCCCATCCAATCTCCGCTACGACTCTCTTGACTTAGCCTTCGATTTATCAAATTTTGGGCATCGCTAGGGGCCAAAACTCCCCTTTGTGATCCTTCCCCATCCGCTTGCGTAATCTCTTGTGTCTCTATCGCGACGTCAGCTTGTATATGTGTTTGTACAACGCCTCTCGCAGGAGTTTGGGGGTTCAGTTGCCCTTTGCTTCCAGTCATAGGTTATGACTATGTTTGTGATCAGGACTTGCTTTGAGTCGGACTTCCTGGCAATCTGATATGTAATTTCTATATGATGGAGCCGGTCAGGTGAACTGCCGTTTTTTTTGTGTGTAGTTTTTATGAACTGATGAAGCTTTTGGTTCCCGGTAACGGAGCCAACTGATGATGTATAAATCGTCACAGGTGTCCTTGCGGTGTATAGACGGTGGATATCTGACTGTATTTAAGGTGTGGTGATACTCCGGCGGGTGGTGGTATGGAGGAATGAGAATGGACAGAGCTTTGGCTTGCAAGTGTAGCGTGTATTTTATATATTTCATATATATCTCTTCTTGTTCACAGTGACCACCCCTTTTATAGAGGTGGGTAACTTAGGGAATAAGTAATCTATTAGATATTTTACTAATAGCTAGGTTTAACTTAGATACTAAGCAAGACGAAATATCTAAGATACAAGTGGGGAAAAGATCAGGATCAATCGGCGGCTATCTCTCTGAGGTCGCATGGAGCAAGCCTTTTCCGGTCTCGCCCCCTTGGCGCCCCCTCTTGACTTGCCTGGATGAGATTCACAGGATCTGTTGAACTTGCCTGGGACCGTAAATGCTTTGATAGCGGCGAGGTGAGAGGCAGCGGTGGCGCCCTTTTTGCGATCTCTCTTGTCATGCCGGAGGGTGGCCGCAGTTGATTGTCTCACTGTTGAGGTGGTGGAATTATTTATATTCATCAGGTAGGTCAAAGAGATGACGGTTAAATCGAGACAATCTTATCAATGAATAACTTGTGAGAATCAAACATCCCATGAGAATCGAACATCCGTTTATTCATTGACTACCTTCCTTTTTTAGCCTAGATATTATCAAAAATATCCTTTATGAGTGTGACCTACTATATCGGATCTCTTAGGTACGCCCCGAGTGTGCCATCGTAGGATAGGTCAGTGACCCGACGAGTACCCAGAAATCCTATCCTTTCGGAGACCAAGCCATGAATGTTGATAGGGGTGAACACCATCCGTAAGGGGACGAAATCAAAGAGCCGCGAGGCGTCACCCTTCTCCCACTTACTTGTATCTATAGTAGAGGCCGTGGGGTTGGCTGTCGCCTCCCCCGCTCCCACTCAATATTTTGGAAGTGGTGGTGGGTTAACTAACTACGTCTTATTGATGTTAACATAAAAGCACATCAAATCAAGGATTCCGAATGGTGTCGGTAACGTAGGCAAGCCTACCCATCCTATTCGTTGGAACATATGTGACAGTCGGACGAAGTCAGGTCAAGACGGCCCCATTGAGATAAGAAGGAATCACCCCTCTGCTCTCCGGTGTAGCTTAGTCTTGCCGGACCCCCGTGCATACATCACACTAGGAGGGTTAAGTCGGCCGAGCGAAGCTCAGTTGACCACCCAACCTATAGGCGAACCGTTTTTATCCAAGATTTATTGTTCTTTGACCATCATTCAATCTCGTAGACACTACGAATCGAAAACGTGATCTCGTTTGGGCTTTAAGGCGGTTCACCGAGAACACATACCGAAAGGCTTAACGATTTCATAACCCGTCCTCGGATCTTTAATTAGTTACTAAATTAATTAATTACCACGTATTAATTAAATTTCAACTAATTACACGAGTTTGTATACATGCCTATTTTAATTACCAAAATTAAAATTCTACATGTATGCAAGGAGTGGATTTATGATATGATGCATGTCATGGCAATTCCGATTTTATATCTATTTTATGATCAAACACATAAAAATACATTATGGAAAATTTAAACACCGAGATGGTATTTGGCACCCCGTATCTAACCTATTAGAAAATAAATAACCAAACCCTAACTAGGGTTTACTACTTTCTAACATAATCTGCAGCTGTTCAAATTCTTCGATGATCGGGAAACTAAACGAACTCAGATTGTGACGAAACTTTGCAGATCTGTTCTTCATTCCTCGGGCTTCAATATGGACGGTTGGATCGGAGCTTTGACTTGTCAATTTGCTCCAGTGAGTTGGCCAACTTGCTGCTGAATCTGACTTTTACAGCAGCGCCTCAAAGACATCCCGAGGCCGATCGGGAATCGAGATGAATCTCGATCGACCTGGAATTTTTATGTCACGTCAAAAACTCCATATTTATCGACCTGACTGGTGGGATTTGCGTTTCAACGGTTCAAACTCTCCCAGAAATTCGAGGAAGTCACATGTAGGGTTTCTGTGAATCCTGCGTTTTTCTGTTACAGCAGCTTCTTTGCAGCAACGAACGGATATCAAAACGGACTCCGATCGACGCTAAATTTTGTGGAATTGTTTATCATCTTCAAATCTTGATACTGACCGGAGGGATCGTCGTTTCAACGGCTGAATCAACGGGAAAAATGAAATAACTAAACAGCTACTAAACAGATCTATTTTCTGGAAATTAAAATTGCAATAAAAAAAAATTACATAATTTCCTATACTCATATTGACGAATTTTCATCGTTTATATGAGTTTACAATAGATCTAACGGGTAAACAGTGCCAACCCCAATCCATCTCTTCAACCACGACATTCATAAGCATAAAAAAATTAAACATATGCATCGGCCCCCAAAAAAAAAAATTGGGACAAAAAACTACATGTTTTCCACTCCTAGATCTAATATTATATACGTATAAATATAGATCACCATGGCGACTGATACCACTATTAGTAATACCATCCGCAACGGAAGCGATTTTATGATCTAGATCTATAATATATACGTAATAAAATAACTAGATCTATATCTACATGGGAGTTGTAGATCATACCTCTTGGATCTCAAAATCCAAGTTGATGAACCGCAATAGGAAGGATGAAAGATTGTGTGAAGAGCACCACGATCTTCCGTACGTGTGATCCAAGCAACTCCCGGTGGAAGGAAATCCTCGTCTCGAATCCTTCCGATATGCTACCCGGAAAAACCTCCAAGATTTTCCTTCTTTACACCCTTGGCCGAAAATTTCCTTCTTCCTCTCTAAGAGGAGAAGTTTAAATTTACAATGTGTTTAAGGCTTGGGAGAACTCTCTTTATATAGCAGAAGTAAAACTTAGCCTCCAAGGATTTAATAATCAATACAAAATCAATTATAATAATCCCATTAAATAAAAGATAATCCCATAATATTCTAGAACAAATCTAGAATAATATTTATCTTTATTTCTTTCCATAAATATTTATCCAATAAATATTTTATGCACATGTCTTATTAAATCACAAAAAAACTAATTTCTTGTTCATTAAACATGCCTTGGGGTCGAAATTTACCTCTTGTGACCTAGTCACAATAATTTCGACTATAACACAATTTTTGGGCCAAGATTATGGAAAATGTCTTTTCCACATATTTAATTATTTAGCCCAACTAATTTAATAGTCCACTAAACAATTAATTCACATATCGTTTTAATAAAGTCCAACAAGAACTAAATTAATATTATTAGGATTCGACGTCCGAGAATAGCTATGCTATATTAGGAGGCACGTCGGGGACTATGGACTAATAATCAGCGGCTCCGATAAATCAAATAGATAATTATCTTACGAACAGAATAATTATATTCGATAAATCAATCACAGGAATATGCCACCATAATCCCGTGACTGCACTCCTCCGATTATGAGATTATATTTATCTCCTCACGAGAATAATAATAAGCGTCCATTGATATAATCATTACATATGGATTAATCCTCCATGATTGTTCATTCTAAATCGGGAAGTTACCGTTAACCCTTTTTAAAACATCTTATCATTATTTACCATTAACCCCCTAGTGATCAATTAATTCATACAACTCATCGGTAGCTAATCGATTGTAATATGAACTCGCGCTTGATCGATCGGTTTCTAGGATTAACAAATAAGGTAATAGCTTGTCATCTACTTCCATAAATGGAAGGAATGGATTCCGTATCTCGTGATAACACGGACTACTCACTCAATCCAGTACAATGCCAAGATGGGGTAATTCAGATCACAGACTCAGTGTAATCCTTAACCGTCAAGTCAAACTTCATACTGATTTAAGCAGTTGACTGTGATCACCTCAGGATTAAGATATATCCATAAATATGATCATCCATTGATTCGATAAGACTTCTCGATTACGGAATTATATCGTGAACTCTAATCAAATCGGTCCAAATTTATATGATATATCTATCATATATAAATGCCCCATTAGGTTCTCTTAACCGAAAGTCCGGATAAGACAATCACACCTATTGTGTTCTGGGCGCATTAATAGCACGTTAAAGGAGAGACCCGATAATCTCGATTAACTTCACTACGGGCTAATTGTATTTTAAGTACATCTTCACTAACTCAATCCTCACGTGTATATACCATACACTGAGTTAAGTGATTACATAAACGATATACTTTAGGGTTTTCTGTAGTGTAAATACTTTTGTCACATCGGTGAATATGAGAATAATAAATATGAATAATAATATCATTTCATTTATTAAATAAAACAATTACAAAATTGTCTTTCGGGCATCACACCTAACAGATTTATCTCAACTCACTTGCCTAGAATATAGACTTCGATAAGATCTCCATTTTAAGCACATGCCCTAACTTTTCTTTTTAATCCTTTAAGAACTTCTAAAATACTTCTTTTGTAGTCTTCATAAGACTTAAGAAAAATCACAAGAATTGTGTCTTCAATTTTCTTTCATAAAGAAAATCCAACGTTTGTTAAATAGTCTGTTCAACCTTTTGAATCATATTCAAAACATGAACTATTTACTTTCAAGCAACGATTAAAGATTTAAGTCGATACTTAAATCTTATAATTTTGAAATCAATCTTTCCAAAATTCGAGGTGGTCTTCCTCATCGTATGATGGAGTGACCCATTGGATATCGTTTTGTCCAATATGTGATCTTCCATTACTAATTAAAGTTTTAAAGGACTCCATCAAATATGTAGCCTCCTTGTCTTCAACTATGAAAACGCGATCGCTCGTGTCATTGCTTATTTTAAAAGGATTAAAATTACTTAACCTTATTTGTGAACGTTTATCAAAAGGTAACAGTCATTATTTGGTTTTTATTAATCGAGAATACAAAACATAAATAGAATTTGCTAAAACTACAGCATAAAATAAAGATGAAAAGTGTTGTTGATTGTACATGCAAAATCAAATATGGTCTTTGGGATTATGATTTTGCCCCCACTAGTCAACTACTCCCAATTGACTTTCAAGAAATTTTCCAAAATTCTTTAGTGGCTGGAATCCTATCTAGTTGACTCGATCCCTGATGTGGGCCGATCGACTGGATCAATTACGATGGGTAGGTAGTTCTTACCAATCATGTCCAACGCGACTTCCAGTTGTTTGACTAGTCAAATCTTTGACAATTCACATCGTCTATGTGATAGTCAACCTCATGTCTCTAAAATCAGACGGTCCTGACATGGGCCAATCACCGCAAGATTCTTAGTCGAGTCGTAACCCAAGTATTCATGAGATCTCATAACAATCATATCTCGATAATGACGATATACCCGAGGTAGGTCAACTCCCGACGTGGGCCGATCAGTTGGATCTGAACAAGGGCTCTTCACCGTCACTATAATATTGGGAGACATATTATAACTTGATTTTTGTCGTTGGAGTAATTTTAAATTAATTCACTTAATTAATTTTATTTAATTACGGTCTCTTCTATTACGTGCATATTACTATAATATCATATAAAGTAAAATATACACAACATTCCGCGCACAATATAACTGGTATGATTATGGACTTTTCCTAGGTGCGGTTTCGAATACAAACTGACGAAATTGCGGTCCACAACTAAGGGTAGCCTCAACCACCAATGGATCTTTGACATGCGCCATCTCTATGGATCTTTATCGCCATTCGTTTGGTCTTCATCCTTTGTCTTCAATTTATTTTTACATAAAAATCTATCTAATAAATTTTACACCCGCCGCACATGGGGGAAGCTAACGGGAATGGGATAATGCAAAAATAAAACTAGGTCACGTTCTTCATAACGGCCTAGGACAACAATAAAAACCAACAGAAAATAAAGCATTCACATATATCCTATTGGTCGAGTTCATGATCAATCGAGGTCCATATAATCATATTATTTCTACTATCTAATCCATACAATCAACTTCTTATGAAAAAGATAAAATTAAATTTTAACTACTTGCGTCATTGAAGCATCCATTCAATTAATTAATTAACGTTTAATTAATTAATAAATTTTGATTTCAATTTTTCAAATTTAAACTATTTTAAATAAAAATTAAAATCAAGTGGGTCTCTTTTTGTTTCTTCCTTTTGATTCTTAATCAAAAGGATGCCTTTGGTTTGGTCCAAACCAAATTTAAAGGCATCCTGGGCCTTTTTCCAAAAATCAAATATTTTGGAGAAGGCCTAGGCCGTTAGGCCTTTTCCAAAATCAAATATTTTGGAATGACCTAGATTTGGTTCATAACCAAAACTTATTTCTTCCCAACAAATTGGGTGATGCCACATGGCTTCCCAATGGCCAAAATATTTGAACCATTGGTTAGTCACATGGCATCAACTAAACAAAAGAGAAATTAACAACCATGGACCATATTGAAAAATAAAGATGCATAAAACAAAACAAGAATGAGAGGGGGACGGTGGTGCCGACAGCCGCCGGCAGCCTGAAGGCCGGTGCCGACGCCAAATGGCGGTGGTGCCGCCTTCGCCGCCGGACGCCTCTCCTCTTTTTTTTTTTTCTTTTCGTGTATCTATTATGGATCAATATCATACATGTTTTAATCTATTGGATCTAATTTACTACTAGAATAAAATATGCTTATTGCTTAAGCTCGAAGACAGCTCTGATACCACTGTTAGGAAATAAATGGAGTAGCGCAGCGGAATTTAAAAAAAAATTGATTTCCCAATCCAGGATCGTCTCCGTTTAAACAATAAACATATAAGAGAGGGGACGGTAATACTACCTTGGTTGATCTAAAAGATCGATGCTTTGACCGTCCAGTATGAGTAGATAAGCGCGAGCCGTCCAAGTGTCCGGCCTCTACCAGTAATCCACACGAGCACCGCGCTGGAATCCCGCCAAGAATTGCTACTAGAAAAACTCGACTACTAGGTCAAACTTTTCTCTCTCTATAATCTCCCTCTAAGAAGCTCTCTTATTTTTCACAAGAACAATTAGCTCTTGGAATTATGGTGTATAAAAGAGCTAGCCAAGCCCTCATATTTATAAGGCATTGGGGCTCCCCTCTATAATTCCCAATCTGATTGAGATTAGCTTCTAGTAGATTGATAAGAGAGAAAACATTTTCTTAATAAAATAAGGAAAATCCCTTTGATTGATTTATCTCATTTAATTTAATATCCTATACTAAATATTTCCAAGATATTGTCAATATCTAATATTGACTATCTTTATCTTATTACCATAAATCTATTTTCCAAAAATCAATTAATATCCAATATTAATATTATGGTAATATTATTAATTAAATTGTACAATCCAAGTGTATCCTATACACTAGTGAATGGCGCCACCTTTAGCCATAAATTGGCTCCCTGAATATTCTTTAATTAATATAATACTATGATAATTAATACACAAAATACATGTATATCATATATATATATATATATATATATATATATTCGATATATATGCATCATATGTATATTTAATTAATCAACATAATTAATATATTGTATTTAATTTAGTGTTATTTATTTATAAGAACGTGTTTTGGGACTTAATTAGGCACTTATGACACATTTAAAAGATTATTAGTTATAAGGACGTATTTTATTTATGTTTCCAATTTTGCCCTTTAGTGCATTTACCGTCTGATACAGCTTCAACAGTCAATCGAACAACTGCTTTCAGAGCTAAAGCCTCGCCATCTTCTTCCCCTCCCTCTCCTCTCCTCTCCTCTCCTCGTTGAGTGACCATTTCCACAATTCCTCCTTAAAACATCGGAGAAAAACCAAAAAAAATGAGGGAAATCTTGCACATTCAAGGAGGACAATGTGGAAATCAAATTGGCTCCAAATTCTAAGAGGTAATCTGCGATAAGAATGGCATCGATGCTACCGGTCGTTATAAAGGAGACAATGCCAATGATGTTCAACTCGAGCGCATCAACGTTTACTTCAATGAGGCTTCCGGTGCCCGTTATGTTCCTCATGCTATGCTCATAGATCTGGATTCTGGAACCATGGATAGCATTAGGGATAGTACATATGGTCAGATCTTCAGGCCTGATAACTTTGTCTTTGGTCAGTCTGGCGCTGGTAACAATTGGGCGAAAGGACATTACACCGAGGGTGCTATGCTGAATTGATTGATTATGTTCTCGATGTCATGTGCAAAGAAGCTGAGAATTGTGATTGTTTGCAAGAAGTGGCTGAGGATAAAAGGTGATTTCCCTTTCTAGAAGTTATATATCCAAAATGAGCACACTTTAAAAGATCCAATTGTTTTAAACATGAAGAAAAAATCTGGAAGAATGATGCTTGTAGATTTGGCCGGGTCTGAGAAAGTTGAGAAAACTGGAGCTGAAGGTAGTGTCCTTAATGAAGCCAAAACCATAAAATAAAAAATAAAAAATAAAAAAACCACTCTTAGCCCTTGGTAATGCGATAAATGCTCTGACTGGCACTCCACAAGGAAAATCAAACCATGTTCCATTTCGAGATTCAAAACTCACCCGGATCCTTCAAGATGCTCTTGTTAGTTTCTTTCTCAACACCCACCTTCTATATTTGAGTTCTTGGCCTTTGCATTGAACTGATTCCATTTTACAGAGAGGCAACTCCCAAACGGCTTTGCTGTGTTGTTGTTCCCCGAGCCCAAGGCTCTGGTTATGATTGTGGCTACTTGATTTACAGCGTGTGATCTTTTTTCTCTTTCTTGTAATGGAGGAGCACAGCTTTGGTGGTGTTCACCATATTTTCCATCTGGCAGCTCATTTTAGAGGAGATCTAAGCTTTGGATGATATATATTTTTTCATTTCTTTTTTTGAATAATGATCCAGACAAACCCGTTGTGACACAACGAGTGTCACATCGTGTATCGACACCGTTGATCATGATGTAATAATGATCAATTAGTTTAACATGCACCACCTTGAAACAATGAAAGAAAAGATATACGTTGATGGTGGGTTTGTGTATGATTTGAAATAAAATTGATACGGTGATATTAATGTCACTGCATTTACAGTTAGAGAATTGATGCAGTTAAATTGATGTCACTGCATATGTCACTGCATATACAATTTAGAAAGTTTTTTTTTTTGCAATTTGGGTGTTGATGTCACTTCATAAAATGTTGGTGTTACTGTGTGTCGCTGCATAAGGTGTCATTTCATAAAATGAGAAATCAGAATAAAGAGGACGAAAAAATATAAATTATGGTGAAATAATTATGTTGATCGGAGTTTTATATCAAAAGATATAGCTGTTTGAAGTCGAATTTATAAAGAAAAAAATTGATTTTCTGAAATTAATTCGGAAAAATATCAAATGAGATAACAAAATAAAGAGGACGAAAAAATATGAATTATGGTGAAATAATTAAGTTGATCGGAGTTTTATATCAAAAAATATAGCGGTCTGAAGTCGGATTTATAAAGAAAAAATCGATTTTCTGAAATTAAGTCGGAAAAATTTCAAATGTCATCATGGTGTCGCTTCATCTCGGTGTCGCATCATGAAATGTCATTGCATCAGATATCTGATTGCCGATGTCACTGCATAAAATGTTGATGTCACTGCATATCAGATTGCCGATGTCACTGCATAAATTGTTGATGTCATGTATATATGATTTCCGATATCACTGCATATATGATTGTCGATATCACTGCATATATGATTGATGATGTCAATGCATCATGGTGGTCAATGCATTGGGGTGGTCAATGAATCGCGGTGGTCAATGAATCGTTGTGGTCAATGCATTAGGGTGGTCACTGCATCACGGTGGTTAATACATCGGGGTGAGGAATGCTTTGCGGTGTTGAATGTATCGCGGTGGTCACTGCATTGCGGTGGTCAATGCATCGAGGGTGGTCACTACAGCGTGGGTGGTCAGTGCATCGCGGAGGTCACATTATCAAATGTCACTACATCGGGGTGGTCAATGCATCGGGGTGGTCACTGCATCGCGGTGGTCAATGAGTCACGGTAGGCAATGCGTACCATTGGTCACTGCATCGGGGTGGTCAATCCATCGCGGTGGTCTAGAAAAAAAAACCTCTTTCAACGTCTAGGAAAAAAAGAATAAAAAAAAAATTTCTTACAACATCAAGGAAAAACATCTAGGGAAAAAAAATTAAAACAAAACACAACAACAACACAGCGCATGTTCCCCTTTTTTAATTTTTTTTTATTTTTTTCATTAAGAGTATTTTGGTCTCTCTATCTAATTTATGTCCTCATAACTAAGTGTTTGTTTTGGGTGTCCTTTTTGCCTAATTAAGTACAATATGTGTCCTTTTGGATAATTGTCCCTTTAATTTATTAATAATAAATAAATACCACCATATTGATTTACCACTATAACCTTTATAGTACGAGATAAATTCTTTCCTTATTTGGTTATCAACTATAACCACATTTTAATCCGGCTAGATGTTCTTATGTGTGTGACCCGATAGGATTCCGAATATGTTGGCCATAGGCACAAAGTGCAAATTACGAAAATGCCCTTCACACCTAACGATCACGAGATAGCGTCTAGCAACACACCGTGACCCCCAATCATCGGAAGAGTCAAATGCAATGACTACTACCTTTCGTGTGAAACAGTTACCGTGTAACTTACAATCCTATCGTTGTAATAATATCCATACGGTCCTACGACGAGTGTGAAACATCAACGACCGTATCTTATAATCTGGATATCATACTCTCTCGAAGTAACTTATTTACTTCCACTTTGCAAAGATTCACGAGAGTAAGATGTTCCTTATAAGAGGGCCCTTTCGGATATTCACCCCTTACTATTAGGGTACGCGATTTCCGGACGACAAAACATGTATACTCCACATGCTTCAGTATCACACCCAATCACTACCGTATCACCCCATGGTTAAGGGAAACCTTAATAGTTTCAAAGCATGACAATCCACACCGTGATGCCATGTAGACTCTGGTCCTAATGATAATTACACAACCGTCATATAGTATGACACTTAACAGTGTAAGTGGGTCAGTCTAACGTACGCATTCTCTAATACACATCCACATACAGTCCAAGTGTCTCTACACTTCGATAGACGAGATCTATCCCTGTTCTTAAAGACAGAAGACATCTAATACGTGCTAGCCTGTTCATACTATCAATGCCCTGTTTAATAGTACATCAGCCTAGAGACATTTAAGTATCAAACTTGTTAAAGTGATTAGAGATCTTGTCAACCATAATCGCCAATCATGGATCTCTATCACGGTTTAATACTAAGGACGTTATCATATAACAATTCATAATTGGTTCTTTAAAAGAACAAATATATGTCAACAGAAAATCCATTTATTAGATATGTATAATCATAAATAAATAGTATAAATGATCCGAACCGGTCGGATCCGGTCTAACCCGATTGGGTTTAGGATACTATTTCAACAGATTCGTAACAGTGCATATCACTAAGCATTGTAGTTTTTATGAATAATAGCAGAAGTAATGAAGCAATTATGATTTGTGTTAATAGAAAGAAGTAACTTCATTTCACTATTGATTTTAACTATGTTTTGTGCCATGAATGTTATGTGAATCAAGTAGGTTAGTTAAATACATTTATTCCATGTATGTGGTTTGCTCAAGTGCTTTAATTTCAGCATTGATTTTAGCTATTTTTGTGCCTTGATTGTTATATGAATTAAGTAGGTTAGTTACATACTTTTATTCCATGTATGTGGTTTTCTCAAGTGCTATGCAAATATGTATTGGTAGTTCAGTACATTGAATCCATGCTTTATATTTGAAATTGTTACTCATGCATTGCTGATTTTTGCAGAAGTGAATTTAAAACTTTACTATGACCTTAGTAAGTGGTTTAGTCTCCTTTGATACGATGTTTCCTTGTTGAGTTTCATTAATCACCCCTTACTCTAATATTCAAAGTTGATGGATAACTTTAGTCACCGCATGAAAGTGAGGATTAGGGCGCATGATACTCCTATCAAAACTGCAAACTCTATGGACAATATATGGTGTCAAGGAGAATATATTTATCATGTTATTATCCATATCTCCGGGTAACGTTTATAATTCATGGAATGATGTTATTGGCATTGTGGATTTTTAGTCAGTATGATGTAATTAGAAACTCTTAGTTGCAACGATGATGTATGTATTAATGGTAATTTGTTGTAAGCACAATGATGTATTAATTGAGGATTGAGAATTGTAATAGTCGAGTCTTTTGATGTTTCAGCATTCACATTTATGTTTGTAGCACACCTCAACATACTTCGTCACTCTAGAAGAATTTTATTATATTACTGATGTCCAATTCCTAGGTGTCCAATCTACTCGGCAGTGTACCGGGTCAATTGTAGTCTAGTACGGTGGGTCAAGGTCGAATCCATGTGGAAAAATACTCGTGAGGTTAACCACTTAGAAGCTTATATTAATTCGATCTAGGTCGCAAATTGCAAGATAGTAATTAAATGCATAAGTAAAATCTCTTGTGACAACAAAGACAATAAAATGATAAAAGAAGCTAACCAAGATAATGTGGTGACTAGTAATTCTCTTATAGTATCATGGGAATGATTTCCTACCTTCCTACCATTGGTTTTCAAAAGTGTGAAATGGTGCATTCCTAAGCAAGCAATTTCCCCTCATACGAGTGCAGGAAACAGCTCTATACCTCTTCCTCGGTCTAGGTGTCCTAAACCTAATGAATTGGTATGCTACGCACGTGAATGCAATGACAAGGTCAACTATCCCTGGATAAGAAATCGAATGCCTCGAAAGGTCGATTTTACCTTCCGGTTTTCCTACCCTCTTCCCATGACTAACATCTCCTTTCGGTCTCCGTTAAATGTGTAGATGCTAACACTAGTCAATTACTCTAATGCACGCAAACAATACAACACAAGTAGGAAAAGTTTCACAACAATTGAAACTAACAACACAAACAATCATTCCCAATCAACAAAAGAGAATAAACTAAGCCTATCACATAATCTTGGCTAGATAAATCTAGCCACTCGTAATACAAATATCAACATATCAAATTAACATTCATAACCACTAGAACAATTGAATGAAGATAAAGATTAAATATTACCAAACCAAAAGCAAGAATTCGATTTGGTGTTCTTCATCCAACTCCAAAAGCTTCAATGGAACCAACACTAGTGTGTTTAAACTCCAATCAAGTAATGGAAGCTAAACTAGAATCCTTAACTAATACAATTAAATTCAAGAGTTATTTTTTTCTAAAATTCCGCTATAAGAGCCTTGGGGGTGGGGTGTCTTCAAGAGGGAAAGGTTGAGGAAGATTAAGTGTGTTTTATATTTTTGGTGAGTGGAAGAATAAAAGAGATCAAATTTTTGCTGACTCTGTAATATTGACGCGGGTCAATCCAGCTGGCGTGCGTCATGCTTTTTAATGAAGGATTGGCGTCGGGCAAAGGACATCGGCGCATGCCAGATCTAATGTAGTGGTTGGCTAAATGACAACCACATTAAATGCTCAGCAGACTTGATATCCTCACTTGGCGCGGGTCAAAGTAACATGGCGTACGCCATTTGTATGTAAAATGCACTTGATCAATTTTATTCTCCAATAGGCATGGACTGGACCCTCTAATGTGTATCAATAATCCTCATGGGTTGGAATCCACGCCTCAGCTACAAAATCATCACTCAAAAATCAAATGACACCATCAAGTCAAAATCCACGCTCCCAACTGTGATATCTTTGCTGCAAAATAGACACAAAGATACCATGTGTAAATCTGATAACAAAATCGGCTAGTAACTATTATAATAAAAGTAAAAGCATGGTTTTTTTTCTGAAATTTCCTATGTACACAAAGTAGTTTAATTTATCATAAAAATTGCTCAAGTTGATGTCAAAATATCACTAATTGCATGAGAAAAAGGGGTAAATCATCAGGAATTGTTTCATCGGGTTGACTTACATCAACCACTCCCCACTTAGTTTTTTCTCATCCTCGAGCAATTAGAGCGATAAGGCTATCTAGAGCCGCAAAATTACAATCATGCAACAACGAGAGATGAGAGTTCAATTAGACGATGCAACCAATCAAAATCACAAGAACATGTTCCGCACAATCTAAAGGAGTAGTGGAGTGTGTGAGTGAATAATCCTCAAGTTTGCTATCAAACTGACGATCCTCAAATCATGCAGGCCTTACTCAAAAGATGAAACACTAAGCTTAGGAATGATACCACTAATTAGGCACTCGGAATCAAGCAGTTAGGTCAGGTAGTTGACAAATCGGCTTGTAAGGTTCAGGCTAGGGTAGTGGGCTAACTGAAAGGGAATAAGAGGATAATCAAAAGAACAAGGTAAAATAGCAAGAATCCACACCGTCATCTCCTTGATACCAAATTTCCGAATTAGTAACTTCCCATCCTTACATAACTTAGGATCCTACAATTTGAGCTTCAAAATTGCCTTCAATGACAAATTATTCAACAACTAAGTATTTATATCTCTTATGCTTCTTTTTGACTCGAGTGTTGATTTGTTAGAAGCCTTTATTCAACTCTTGGAATATGCACATTATAAAGGAAAACTTCTTTTTTTAAAATTTTTTTGTTACAATTTCCAACGCCAATAGGTTCCGAACCAATACTTCATTAGATGTCATCTCAACTTGTGCCAACACAACTCATCCAACTCTTAGTTCCAATCCACCGCCCACACAATCAATAGACTCTTGCTACACTTGTGGGAGGCCAAGGAAATGTATACCAAATTTTTGGTTAAGGGTCGGATTATAATGAGGAAGCAATGCTGCAGAAAAAGAAGATTTGTTGCAATGTAGCTCCATAAGAACCATAAATAGAAAGACGTGAAATATTAGCAGAAATAGATATTTTAGGCGCAATAGAAAGGAATGCTGTAACCGGGGTGGGTGAACCCTCATAGATATCAGGTGCCCACATATATAGAGTCAAAAGAGATATTCCGTCCGAAGGGGAGGGGGTTTTTCTTCGGGGCTCGAGAGATGGAATAGATAGGGCCCCACAAGTTTTGAATTCTAGCCGGGGAATTCACACGAAAGGGAACGAGGAATTCTCAACGAAAAAAGTGCTCTCTGAACCGAACGTGAAAGTAGTTTTCCATCAGACGGCTGTTCCCGTAACTCTACTCTCAACTTGGATTATATATCCAAAAAAAAGGTCCGCTCTCGGCCATTCCACACGCTGCCTAGTAGAGGCGTGGTTATCTGAAGTGGATTCTCTCTTTTGTAGTAGATGCCGAACCTGCTGTGATGGTTTGAGTGGGGTCTCACCACTCTACAAGGCTAAGATGGTGACAGAAGGGAAATTGTATGTGTTCGGGAAGGCCATTTGGCTATGGGCTAGTCAAAGTTATGCCAAAAATCATCATCCCTACTCCAATTCCAAGTACCTGTTATTTCGTCTCAAAAGAATAACATTCTTAAGTTCAAGTTGCAAGTAAGAGTATGCATGCACAATTTCATGAAAAGTTGTTTGTTAAAAAAAGATTCGAATATACGTGCATAATGAATCACACTACCATCGAAGATTAGTGAATAACATGTACTCATGTTCCATCAGAGTTGCTCATTTAGTTGAAGTACTCACTCTATCAATTACAAAATCATAATTCATGCCTAAAGATAGTTTATACTGCTCTCAATTTCTCGAAAATAATCAAGGAAGGCTTTCCTTAAGCAATTAATGACATTACCCGTTGTTGGCCTAACTACGCTACCACTCCCCACGTACGAGCTTGCATTGTCCTCAATGTTAAGTGAGTAGTAAAAATATTGTTAGGGAAACAACGGGGAAGCGAAATGAGCAAAAATCATGATAAATTCAATTCAAAATTAGGGCAAAATATGTGCAGGATGGCGCACGCCGAAGAGAAATGGCGCACGCCAGAAATCACTATTGCTATACAGAGAGTAACCGTGGAAAACTGATGCGCGTCAAAAATGGTCATAGCGCACGCCATCCCCTAATATAGAGTAGATGATGCGTGCCAAACCACTTTGGCATGGGTCAGTTGTGTAGGTTTATCAAAATAAGGGTGGGAAGTGCATGTGGAGGGGGGCAAACTAGTCGTCATGCATCATAAAAGAAGGAGCTATGTACTGTTGCATGAAAGTAAAACTGTTGGTCCCTTAGAAAGGCTTACACAAGTTTAGAGGGGAGGGGGGTGAATAAACTTGTCTCGAGAAACATAACTGAAAACTGAATCCTGTACAGATTAAGTTTAACCTTAAACTTGTGTGGAGTTAAGCTAACTTAGCTGAGTATAAGTCAGTACTGACTTATACTGAACTTAGTTAACCGGCAGCGGATTAAATTAAGCCTATATATAAAACTTGAGATTATCAATTTGTCTAAATAAAATTCATTGTAGTGCTGACTCGGTTTCTTGTGTTTGCTGAGTGTGGTTGGATGTAATGTATACTTAGATTCAGTAAATAAATACATAAAGTAAATAAATAATTAAGGCGAGAATTATAGAGGTGGTGTAATCCTGTCAGTCCTCTCTTCCCCTGTGATGTAGGAGGCCAAATCCACTATTTCTTGAGGTTTACAGTTACAAGACACAAAGTAAATTCTAAACACTTGATTGTCCTTCACTAATCCCTAGCTTCACAATCTTACGCCTGATCTTCTTGCAGGTAGAATTCTTTGTTTGAACTAAGCTTGCTACACTGGTCCTTAGAGGGTTGAATTGCCTCTTCACCAGCTCAACACAAACACAGTCTTCCTGACTACAATCAACTGTCCTTCACACCTTCTTGGTGTTTCACAGTCTAAACCTTTGATAGAATCAACGTTGAGACATGAATCAATAACTATGATTCAATTGTGTTTATAGCTTCTTCTTATAGATGAATATGATATGTGCTCAGCTTTGTTTTATTCAAATGATTGATCTTGAACTTTCTTTGAAAGCTTATGAACACTTGAAGATTTCCTGATCTTGCAATAAAGTGCTTAGTAGGAACTCTTTTGATTTACTTTCCCTTTTAGTAAAATCTTTATTGACTAGATTAATTCTTAGAATTCCACACTTCTTTTAATGGTAGAAGTAGACTATTTATAGGGGTTTCTTCAACGGTTAGCTAAATTCGAACGTTAGAACTTGAATTCTTTTATCCGTTGGTGATCCTGCTTATTCTGATGAATGTCAATGTCCTTTCTGACAATTCTGTTCAGCAAATTTTATTGGCTGCTTTATAACGGTCAGATTTATCTTCAGCTTTTCTTGACCTCAGCATGAAAACTTAACCAAGTCAGTTTTCAGATCAAGAGCGTTAACTGAGTTTTTATTCTTCTATAAAAACTCAGTACTCCATTCCACATCTGATTATTATTGACTTAATTAGAGTACACCATAACTTATAACTCTGCTAAAATATCATTGTCCTTATGATACTTAGGTCTTCTTCAGGATCCATAAACTCAGTTCAGGCCATCACAGACATTCCTGAATTCTAACTTTACAGTCACGGCTTAAGTCTTCAAAACTGAGTTTGAACCCTCGGTTCTTCAATCTTCAATAACTGAGTCTGAACCCTTAGTTCTTCAGTTCTAGATAAGTCAACCGAGTCTGTGTCCCTCAGCGAACTTATCTTCTTCAGTTCTTCTTCGATAACTGAGTCTGATCCCTTAGTCTTTAGTTGGTGTGCTCTTAGTCAGTTTATCTCCAGTTATGAACTCAGTTTAATAAGCCAATTTATCATTTTATGATTCGATCCTAGATCCATTCTGATTCTTATGCGATTTAACTTATACAAATATCAGACTCTATTAAATCCTATACATTGATTTCTAGACATCTTTTTGCTTTGCACTATAATAGCTAGTTAAGTAATAATTAAACTAACTGATGAATCATCATCAAAACATAAATTTTATTTCCAACAATTTCTCCCTTTTTTTATAATGTCAATACCCTCCTTAAAAGCAATGCAAAAAGACAAAGACAAAACAAAGTAAAGAACACAAAGAACTGAGAAACTGATATTTTATTGACAACTAAGTTACAGAGTAATAAAATACAGATATATGAAAAGAAATTAAGTTTCAGTTTCTTTTCCTATCTCTTGAACAACTTCATTAGACTTGGTGTCAAAGATCTCAGCAGATTCTTTCATGGCGGAGTTGGTTTTTGTGCTCTCAATTCCATGGATATTCACCCAGATGTTCCATGAATCTGTCATATTGTGCTTGCTGAAAAACTTTCTTTTGAAAAACACGGAAAACATGAAAACCGATCTCCTCAGTATTTCACTAGTGGTTGTCTTCAGTAAGTTCTGAACAAACTCAGGATTAGTCTTTCCAACCTGATCTGAAACTTTATCTAGAGTACCATCTCTTTCCCATTTACCCAGCTTGTTCCAGTAGTGCAAAAGAACCTTTTTCATATGCAGAAATGACTCTAAGGCTTGTTCCCTTGATACTCATTCTTGAGCAGGTAGACCTTTGAAAACATTATACATATGAGAGTCTAGGGCCAGTCTTTTCTCAGTTGGTTCTAAGAATTTTGCAATCAGTTTCATCTCTTCATCAGTGAACTCACCTCTAGCTTTCTTCAGCTCAATCAGTTTCTCATCAATAGCTTCAAGAACTTGAGGCATATCAACTGCATTGACTTATAACACATGCAAACTTTCCGCCTTATTGACATCATCTTTGTTGATCAAGCTCATGATGTAAGAATTCAGGTGCTGCTGATTTGATGCCAAAATGGTTTGTGCTACAACTGAGTCTTTCATTGCATTCTCTAGTAAAATCAGTCTATCAACCACATTGTTGAGAACGCCTTCCCATCTTTCTTGAGTCTCAGTTTTTCGTGCCTCAGATTCAATGGTTGCTTTTCTGATAGCGATTAAAGTATCATGACAATCTGCTTTGACACTGGTCAGTTTCTTCTCCATGTTGTTTCTTTCAGTTTTCTTTCTTCCATTGACTTCAAAACTTTCCCGAAAACACTTGAATCATCTTTTTGAATCCTCACAAGCTCATTGAAGTAGAATTTGATATAATCAGCTTGTGTAGGAACTTCATCTTTGGTTTCAGCTTTCTTTTCTTCAGTTTTTCCTTTGTCAACTCTAGTCTGGGATTTGCTCATAACATTCTCAGATGTCTCTAATTCTTTAAGTGGAGAGGAGGCAACCTGTTTCAGTGTTTCTTTGAAGTTATCAGTCTTCTCTCTTTCTTCTTCTGAAATAGCCTCCTTTGCAGGTGATTTAACAACATCAGCTTTAGCTTGGTCTGCTTCAGCTAATGCTATTTCAAGAATATTTTTATCAGTTCGAGACTGATAACCTACTTTTCTTGATCTTCAGACTGTCCATCAGAGTCAGTTTTAGTTTCTTCAATATCATCTAAACTTCCTTCAGATGATCCTTCTTCAACATCATTCTTTGCTTCATCATTTTCTTGTAGAGAGGCGAGAATCCCAATCTGAAAATCGGGATCTCCCTGAGAATAATCATCATCTTTCTTAGTCTTTGAGTCTCCTTTCTTGGCATATCTTTCCTAGTATCTGTTGCTTATGAGTGATTAACCAGTACTCATAAATTCTTCAGATCTAAACAGTTGGGATAGACGAGTGATGTCGAAAAGCTCAAAATCCCATTTTTCAGTTCTTTCCATTTCTGCAAATTGGCTTCTTTGATTTGGAATGGAGCTGAACTTTCAATACAGATAATCATCTTGTATTCTGCAGTCAGCTTCAATCAGTTTTCCAATATTGATACTTGGATCAACATCTTCAATTTTTGCTGCAGATTTTTCAAACTTGAGTTTCTTGGCTTCCCTCAAAGAACAAGCCCGGGATGATTGACGATTCGATGGTGATTTTCGAACAGAGGCAGCTTGTTCACTTTCCAGTTTTTCTTCGGCTACAACTTATTCTGGTAGAGATTTTGTCACAGTGATAGGTTCAGCTTCAGTTGTAGGTATAGCAACTTGTACATAAACCTTTCTTGATTCAGTTTCCTAGGACTCAATAGGTTCATTGATTGGTTCAGTTCCCAATTCTAAAACTGGTTCATTCTCCTTTTCAACATCATCAACTTTCTTTTCAACTACTCCTTCTTCAACATGCTCATCCAGAGTGATGACTTGTGCTGGTCTCGAATCAACATCAACAACTTCTATTTCCTGTGATTGAGAAGCTTCCAGTTCCTTGATAGATTCTTCATATTTAATTCGAGATGCTGATTTTTATGGTGTAGATCTAGATAAAAATATCAGATTGAGCATTGCGATTACACCAGGTCCACCTAGTTCCTCATCACTATCAGTTCCCTCCTCATCAACTTCAGCTCTCAAGGTTTGTCCCCCCTGAGTATCAGTTTTGGTAGTGAAGAAACTGCTTCTTGAAATTCATTTGCTAATTCTTGAACAGGTACTTCCTCAGCAATAGGTTCTATTTCAGCAATAATTTGTTTGGTGAGGGTTTCCTCAGTCCTGGTTTTCTTTCCCCGGCTTTCAGAAACTGAGATGACTGACTTTGCTGGTGAAGCCTCTACTGCTTTCTCAGTAACTTGTCTGGTTGTGACTTCTTCCAATTTTCTTTTCCTTTCTCTCAGTGTCTCAAGATGTTCCAGTGCCTCAGATGTAGTTTCAACTTTCTTAGAAGACCTTTTTCTCTTCTTCTTTGGTTCAGTTTCGGAACCTCCAGCTTTCATTTTCTTGGACTTTTCTTCCTTGGCCGCAATCTTACCATCAACAATTGCATTTTCCTTTCTCTTTGCAATTCCAAAATGGTCAATAATCCTTTGAACTAGTAGAGCAAGGGTCTTCTTGAGATAGAATCTCCCATTGTTAGGAACATTTTATTATGTTTTGATGATGGCCATACCAGCTGTTATAGCAAGTCTGAAATAAGTTAGAACTCTCTGTATAAGTCTTTACTTAGAGTCTGACATGTTGTATAAGTTGAGTCAGACAAGTATTGTACTAGTGGTAGGACGGCAAAGCAAAAACAGATTTTCGGCAGAGTGAAGCCAGCCAAGCACCAGCAGAGAAGCAATGCAGAAATTAAAGGTTTGACTTGTAACCAAGGAAGTCTGTGATGACCTTGGACAAGTCTAAGTTATACTACAAGCAATGTACATTAATATTCGAATATGGTGTACACTGATCTCACCCCAATAAAAGATCAGTGAAGTACAAAGATTCTCCTCAAACAGAAACAAAGAAGAAAACAGTGAATCGGCAAAGCAGACTCACTTTCGGCTGAGTAAAGACGAAACGGTGAAGGAAAAGCTAAAACGGCTAAGTCAGAAGGATCATGATAACGGTCATTTCGTGCCCGTTATTCTATGACCTTTATCCCCGATTCTAGTTTAAAGGAGCTATAATAAAGGAATAATAAGTCGTAATACGCTTAATTTGCATATGCCGAGAGTTACGATTCATTATTATGTATTAAGAGGTTTTATTATATTATTTGATATTACAGACTGCATTTCGTGTGATATTTGTAGTAACTCATTTGGGAGCACAAGGATGGACTTACGAGAAGCTTTGATGGATCATGACGAGTTAAGAAAGCCCAAGATAAAAGAGGAAGAAAGCCCAGGAGCGTGTAAGGCTCGGGTCGACCGAGCCTGTGCATTGATCGACCGAGTGGGCCTATGATCCGTAAGAAGTTCGGCACATTATTTGAGTCGGTTAAGGTTGAGTGTCGGCATTTTAAGTCGGTTCTCTATGACGGCTGAGGCTCTATATAAACATAAGTCCTTTGTATTTTTTATTATTATGCATTCACCACTATTCATTCATAAGAACATATAAGCAAATAAGGCTTGTGGAGGAGCTAAGGGTGCAAACATGTAAGCCCTAGTTCTTCATCTTGTTTTCTTTTAAGTAATCAATTTCCCAATTATGCTTTGATTGTTTGAGTAGTTATTCATATCTAGATGATGTAGATCTAGGATCTGACGTTAGTAAGCGGTGGTGATACCTTGTCTATGAGGATCCTATATCCTACGCCCTCTACCTAATATCTACGGATGAATCTGTGTGTTTAATTTACGTGTATTTAGATTAGTTTATATGATGTCACGATGATTCGCTATATAATCCGATTCGTATATGAAACAATGAGAAATATGTTCGGGATGTAAATGCTGGGAGCTAGACTCTCGGGTGACCGAGAGGTGTCACTCGGTCGACCGAGAGCACCTATTCGGTCGACGAGGGTTGTCAAACCTGTTTCATCCGTTAATCACCACGTATTTATGATTAGGTTAGCTTAATTGAATTTATTATCGGTAGGTATGGCTATGGCTACGTCACTCGCTTAATTTAATTAAAACGTGTAAAAAGGAAATACCGATATAAAACTCTTAGGTAGGCTTAGGAATTGATCTTCGGACGTTCAGCGTTATCTAGGTAGGTTTATATTAGGGAATTGCACGCACCTTGTTACACGTAGATCGTAAACTAGCATGAGACTATAACTTGGTAATTGTTAGTTGGACGAGGGTTTGAGTGATCGTCTAGGAAGTACGCCTAACCAAAGGAATGTTGCCCGGACGAGGTGTACGGTCAATATTGGCATCCTTAGAGTAGTAAGCGTGTGAGTTATATGAGATAGAGGCACCAAAAGGCGAAGTCACGTAACAATACCACAGTGATATAGTGACCTATCGGTGCTACATCAAGCTTAGAGGATGACTCCCGTAGTCAATATATATAGATATGAACGGATTAGTAGTTGATGAGTTTTGTTGTCATATAAATTGTCTAGATCCAAATGATCACGGTTATAATAGGGCAGTTGATTACGTTATGTGTTTACATGTTGTTTATATGTTTGAGTGTGTCTTTCTTTTCTCGTACTTTATGTTGGTCATAGACCGTGTTTGTCAAACGAAATAAATAGGTTGGCTATTTAAGTTGGGATCCACAAATTGATTCTCTGTGGGATCGACCTCGACTCTATCTGGCTATACTGCGATTGAACCTAGTTCACTTGCTAGTGGTTATTTAGGCATCGAGTTAGTAATTTAACTTGACCTCAATCAAGTTTTTGGCGCCGTTGCCGGGGAATCAATGGTCCAATTGCTTAAATAATCAACTTAATTATTTCGTCTTTCTATTTTCTGTTACAGTGAGTAATAAAAATAATAAGCAAAAAAAAAAAAAAAAAATTTGTATATTCGGTCGACCGAATTATGGTACTCGGTCGACCGAGCCCCTTTAAATATTTTATCTGATAGTTGTTTTCTCCTGTGATTCTGTTAGTAGGTTATAAGCCTAGCAGCAGTATGAGTAATCATACTGCCTGTTAGCTCAATAACCGCTTTGTTGTTTTTCGTATGATGCACGATGAATCGAGGAATCACTAAGGCGAACTGTTCAGCAAAATGTCATCACATCAGTCTTCTGAGGTTCAAGGAGAAGAAGTCATGGTGTTGAGAACCAAAACCACACCTAGAAAGCCGTTGACACCTAAACTCAAGGAAAGAATAGCAAAGATGAAGGCAAGAATTCACGAAGCCAAGAGGTCAAAAGAATCTAAAGATGCTTACATATACAGAGGTATGTCCAAGTTAAACCCTGAAGAGATTTCTTCAGATTCAGACTCAGGATATGACTACATGCATCATATGTCAGATATAGAATCTGATTCTGAGGATAGCGTAAACATAAATCGCCCTATAGTCATCGGTCCTAGAGATGCAGCGCATATTGAGAATGAGGCTCGGTTGATGCCGAAACTAGATGACCCAGGAGCATTTATGGTTGAGGTTACCTTAGAAGGAGCATACCTAGGGTTGGCTTTGATAGATTCTGGCTCGAGTCTGAACATTTTTCCGAAAAGTCTTTGTGATAGAAATCTGATCCTTACTCCCACGAATACTCCGTTGCAAGTTAGATTTGCGGATGGGACCGTAAGCAGTCATGTGCGGGAATATGTATAATATGATCATTGGCATAGGACGGCTCAGTTTAAGATAGATATAGTTGTGATGGATATAGATGAGCACCCTCTTCGCCCGATCATTTTAGGGAGAGCCTTTATCAACACTTCGAGAGCCCTAATTCGTATGACCAGGCGTGAGATCACATTTTTCGATGCTAGAGGTTCTGAGACCTATGGGACAAGGAATTCAGATTTCCCTACTCCGGTGAGCGTAAATGTTATAGGAGTTGGTAGTTCAAAACCAGATATTACTCCAAGCCTAGGAAAAAGTGTTGATGACAATACGGAAGGAAGAGATGAGACCCTTACAGTTCTGAGTCATGAGAAAGCTGTCAAGCCCGCCTGTTCTAGAAAATCATAATCCTCGAAGGCCCGCTTTCTCAGCACTCCAAGAATAGAAGAAGCAGACAAAGAAGCGAACTCGTAGAGTTCGAACTAAAGAGAGCTCATCTAGTTCTCGAAAATATTACTAAAATTGGAGCTTGCTTGGATGGGCATTCATTTGTCTTTTCGTTGAATTCACATCTCATGAAAAGCACTCGTGGAAAAGGACAACAAGACATTTTCGGTAAAGGCTAACGGGTGAAAACTCAAGCGAGCCAAGAGCATTCGTAGACAAGTGATATTTTGGGAAGTCGAGCTACCGACTTAAACTGTAGAACTATTTCTATCCTTCGTTATTTTTATCCCTATTTGTATTTTTATTTTTTTTAAAAATAAGAGTAGCATGAAACGATAAGAAGTTTTTTTTTATTTATTTTTCCGTGTTCCGACTACTGTTGAGTTAAGGATATGCAAAATAATTTTTTTTATTCGAATCGTTTTTATGTGAAGTGACGTGTAGTAATTGAATCTTTGTAAAATTTTTTGTTGATTAAGGAAATAGTAAGGCGTTATTTTACAAATGCTTAGACCAGATTGTTTGATTTATTTGTGATAAGAATGAGATTGCTTTTGTGCTTGTGACAATTTGTCGGCTAGAGAAGAAATTTTTGCGGTAGGAATTGCAAGAGTGAAATAATAAATTTTGGCATGGTTATTTGTTGTAGTTAATTTACGGTGTGTCAAAATAATTAAAATGGTTAACACCATTAATTTCTACATATCCCAATTCACCTTTCCCTCTTCCCAATCATTCAACTTTTTTCTCTTCCCAACTTCTTTATTATCCCAATTCAAATTTTCAAATTCCACCTTTCCACCTCATCAATCCCCTACAACTTTTCTCCACCAATCACATTTCACTTTTCAAACTCCATTTTCTCTTTTTAACCCACCCATACTCTCTTTCATTTTCTTCATCCTTTTCCCCAATTCCTTCATCCCAATTCTCCATCTCCCTTTTTCTCAAACCCCGGTAGAAATCAAATGGGAATATTCTGAACATCTTTATCCACTTCACCATTTTCACTCACCTTGAAAAGCCTAGCGAAAATTTTTCTGATCAATTGATTCAGTCACGGGAAGGATACAGCACCAGACGCTGTTGCTGTCAATTATCCACACTCGGTCAACCAAGTGAATGCTCTCGGTCGACCGAGAGTCGGGCCGCCCCTTCCGTCTGCTGCTGCGCTGTTTATCTGTCAGGATGCCGCCTAGAAGACGCAGAGCCTCCCAGTTCATGGCTGTTGAAGACAACATTCCATTAATCAACGGAGTGCCACAATTCGCGAGTCGGGAGGTGTATTCTTCGTTTACTAATCATTTCGTTAACGCCCCTGTACATCGAGCTCGGGGTCTAGATTTGGACAATTGTGGGGATGAGCTTTTGGAGTTGGTGGAAAGTTATCAATGGCGTGATGTCGTCGCACCCCCAGGCCGGGTCAACGTCAATTGGGTAAGAGAATTTTATGCTTATTTACGCGTACACCCCGACACCAATATCGTACATATTCGTGGCCGACCAATTGTAATTTCTCCGGGTACGATTAATGCTTATTTTGGGGTGAAAGTCTCGGAGGACGGGCCGGAGTATATGGCGACATTTGACGGGTCCGATGCTTGGTTGGAGGAAGTTGGAGCCTATCTGGGAATAGAATGGACTATAGGGGAGGTTGCCCGCACATTTGCGGAAACAGACTTTAGGAGATGGGAGGATAAGTGCCTTAATAGGCTTATCCGTTCTAACATCTTCCCGGCTAAGCATGTATCTACGGTTTACTATACTCATGCCACTTTGCTTTATTGGTGATACATAGGATGGCCTGTGAATGTGGGGGCATTAATACGCAAGGAGATGACAGACGATGCTATCAAGCCTCGGCACACCTTACCTTTTGGTTCACTGATAACTACGTTCTGTGAGGGAGCCGAGTGCCCGGTGTTAGGCGGCGATTCCTATGTGGAACCAATGCCTATCCTATCTTTGAATTCTGTCCCACCGCTTTGTTGTTCACGGCCCACGACCAAGAAGGGAACCCGAGGATGATGCTAACGGCTGCCCGAACAATTTGCAACTAGCACCATTCAATCCAGTTTGGGATTAAGTATTTTAATTTGAGTGTTTGCATTTCCTTTAATTAACGAGTTTTTATTTTGATTCAATTCTACTAGTATGTCGTGTTATATAGAGCAAGTTTCTCTGTTTCCTAAATTCGAACTCATGTACTGTTGGACTTGATGAAATATATTGAAATATAATCATTAATTTATGGACTTAAAAATGTTTAAGGAAATTGTTATCCCTTTTACGGTCCCTTTTTCTGATTATTGTTGTCTGGACTAATCCTGTAACGAATGTCGAGTTTTGTTTAAGATGTGTTGCAGTGATTATTCTTCGGCCCTGCTATGGAGCCAATGCCTGTGCCTGTTGAACTTTGCCGACTTTCCAAGACTTGTTCGACTACCACCCTTATCCAGAGCTAAGTTCCTTTTTCTGAGTGTGTTATTTCGGTTTTTATACATTGGGGACAATGCATGGTTTAAGTGGGGGGTATCGGAGGGGTTCGAGTCGAGAATTCCTTCCACCGGGAATTGCTTGGATCACACGTACGGAAGATCGTGGTGCTCTTCACATCATTGTTCGATCATCCTAATAGCGGTTCTCCAACTTGGATTTAGAGATCCAAGAGGTATGTTCTACAACTTACTTGTAGATGTAGATTTAATGTTTTATTACGTATATATTATAGATCTAGATCCTTTAAATCGCTTCCGTTGCGATGATATTTTCCTAACAGTGGTAGCAGAGCAAGGGGATCTATATTTATTCGTATAAAATATTAGATCTAAGGAGTGGAATATGCATGTGTAGATTGCATTATTTTCGTTTTTAATTATTTTCGAAAATTTTATGATGAATGCTTGCGATTGTTGTGGTTGAAGAGATGGATTGGTGTTGGCATTGTTTACCCGTTAGATCTATTGTACACTCATATGAATGATGAAAATTCGTTCATATGAGTATAGGAAATTATGTAATTTATCTTTATTGCAAGTTTAATTTCCAGCAAATAGATCTAGTTTGTAGCTGTTTAGTATTTTTGCTTTTCCCGTTGATCGAACCGTTGAAACGAAGATCCCTCCGGTCAGAATCAAGATTAGAAGAAGATGATCAACTCCACAAATTTTGTCGTCGATCAGGGTCCGTTTCGATATCCGTTTGATGCTGCGAAAAGGCTGCTGTAACAGAAAAACGCAGGATTCACAGATACACTACCTGTGACTTCCTCGATTTTCTGGGAGAGTTTGGACCGTTGAAACGAAAATCCGACCGTTCAGATTGATCAACTTGGAGTTTTGGAGGTACCATAAAAATTTCAGGTCGATCGGGATTCATCTCGATTCCCGATCTGCTTTAGGAAGTCCTTGATGCGGTGCAGTCAAAGTTAGATTCAGCAGCAAGTTGGGCGGTTAACTGGAGAAAATTGACAAGTCAAAGCTCCGATCCAACCGTCCATATTGGAGTTCGAGAAGTGAAGAAAATATCTGGAAAGTTTCGTCCCGATCCGAGTTCGTTTGGTTTCCCGATCATCGAAGAGTTCGAACAGCTGCAGATTTTGTTAGAAAGTAGTAAACCCTAGTTAGGGTTTTGGTTTTTATTTTCTATTAGATTAGATACGGGGGTACCAACGATCCATCTCGGTGTTTAAATTTTCCGCAATTTTATTTTTTATGTGTTTGATCATAAAATAGACATAAAATCGGAATTGCCATGACATGCATCATATCATAAATCCACTCCATGCATACATGTAGAATTTTAATTTTGGTAATTAAAATAGGCATGTATACAAACTCGCGTAATTAGTTGAAATTTAATTAATACGTGGTAATTAATTAATTTAGTAACTAATTAAAGATCCGAGGACGGGTTATGAAATCGTTAGCCTTTCGGTGTGTGTTCTCGGTGAACCGCCTTAAAGCTGAAACGAGATCACGTTTTCAATTCGTAGTGTCTACGAGATTGAATGATGGTAAAAGAACAATAAATCTTGGATAAAAACGGTTCGCCTTTAGGTTGGGTGGTCAACTGAGCTTCGCTCAAACGACTTAACCCTCCTAGTGTGATGTATGCACGGGGGTCCGGCAAGACTAAGCCAAACCGAGAGCGGAGGGGTGATTCCTTCTAATCTCAATAGGGCTCTCTTGACCCGATTTCGTCCGACTGTCACATATGTTCCAACGAATAGGACGGGTAGGCTTGCCTACGTCACCGACACCATTCGGAATCCTTGATTTTATGTGCTTTTATGTTAACATCAAAAAGACGTGGTTAGTTAACCCACCACCACTTCCAAAATATTGAGTGGGAGCGGGAAGGCGACGCACCAACCCCACGGTCTCTACTATAGATGCAAGTAAGTGAGAGAAGGGTGACGCCTCATGGCGCTTTGATTTCGTCCCCCCACGGATGGTGTTCACCCTATCAACATTCATGGCTTGGTCTCCGAAAGGATAGGATTTACGGTACTCGTCGGGTCACCGACCTATCCTACGACGGCACACTCGGGCGTATCAAGAGATCGATATAGTAGGTCACACTCATCAAGGGTATTTTTGATAAATACCTAGGCTAAAAGGAAGGTAGTCAATGAATAAAGGGATGTTCGATTCTCGTGGGATGTCCGATTCTCACAAGTTATTCATTAATTTAACCGTTGATCTCTTTGACCTACCCTAATGGCGCAGATCGAGATGCAAGGTTAAAACCTTGGAATGGTAGAGTAGACTTACTTTTAGTTTACAATTCCTAAAATACAATAATATAGTAGTGTTAAACTTGAATTAATATATGTCATTTTATTTACAAAGATTATATTCCTTACTAAATTGCTTTAAAATTTATAATTGACTAGTATTGACTTCGTTAAAAAGTGGAAAGTAACTAGGACGTTGAACTAGTTAATTGATAATGCAATTATTTTTGAAAGAGATATTTTCTCTTAAGCCTTTTAAAACCACAGTGACATATGGGTATGTCACTAGTGTCATTCGTGTTAAACGGGAGACAAACTTAGTTTGATCAAAGGTGATTTCGGACTTTGAAATTCTTCTAGTGAATTTTAAGTGTGTAGTGATTACACGAGTAAATTTTCTAATTGAAAAATCGGAAAATCATGAAGTGTTACTAGTTGGACGATATTTGGAATTGATGAACTAGGGAGCTTTATGATTTATTGTTTTTCTAGAACATTAGAAAAGTGTAATTGACTACACACGTAATCGTTCTAATTGAAAAACCGGAAAGTCATGAAATGTCGCTAGTTGGACGATATTTGGAATCGATGAACTAGTGGGAGTTCTATGATTTGTTGTTTTTTCGAAACATTAGAAGCGTGTAAGTGTTTACACGAGAGATTTTCAAATTGAAAATTGGAAAATCATAAAATAGAGCATTCTTTGGTTAGACGGTATTTGGAACCGATAAACTAGTGGAGCTTTAATGTTATGATTTGTTGTTTTTCGGTATGATAGAAAATCCGAGAAGTCCTAACAAGTAACAATCGAAATAGACATCCCACGGTTCAAGAGTAGTGTCTACTCAAACGAACATTGGTTCAAGATCTATTTCCATTCACGGAAAGTCAAGAATGGGAGAATATGTCTAAAAGTGTTAGTCATCTAAAACCGAGTTGATTTTAAGGCTAAAAACGAAAATTAACAAACTGAAAGTCATAGGATAAGGATAGTGATTTGGATCACCAACCTATGAATCCTTGGTGATTTTCTCTTAGGCTATGTTCTTTGGAAGAACGAGATAGTTGTGCATTAACGATTAATAGACAACGGGCGCGTAATTTTAGCAAAATAGTGGGAGTGATATGAGGAAATGAATCTCAGATTCAATCCTTGGATATCGCAGAAGATTTATTTTTCATTTAAGATTCGTTGGAGCGAATGGATTTACCTTTTATTCGATAATTTGTTTGTCTTATAGAAAGTGAATATACCATTTGTAGTACGAATCTAAGACTCGGACTTTTGTTTGATAAAGTCAAAACCACTAAGAAATCTTTGAAATCATTATATGTACCATCTTAAGAACTATTAAAAGCAATTGGTTTCTATATTTAGATAAACGCTTCTTCATATTCCATAGTTAGTGCATAGTCCCTGAAAGACAAGACCAAGGCGGCTCAGGGTGATTCCTTTCTCCGATCACCTGGTTATATTGTCTCAAAGGTTCAATGACTAAGTTTCCTTTCAATCGGGAAAGGATAATGGTTATAAAGAAGTAACATAGCTTGTTCATGACGACCTTCGGGTGCGATGAAAGATACAAGCTAGTAGGAGCTTCCAGTAGTGACTTCTTGTCCGATAACTATTCAAACACTCCGGTAAGTTTATCCAAAATATTTTATGGTGTCTCGGATTCTCATCGGAGATGGAGTATTCTATACTCGAAATGGGCCATCACATAGTCCTAGAGGCGATGTTCGGCTCGCCTCATAGTGAAATGCTTTCACTAAGGAAGAAACCATTGAATTGCCTTACATAGTTGTAGATGTGCTACAATACAATCGCTTAACTCAATAAAGATATTGGAAGTGAAATAACGGTTTACATTGAAATGTAGAACCGAGAAGTCTACCTAGAATGTGCTTTGGAATTAACGGATAATGAGTGGATTCGGTTCACCCAAATTCCGTCAATATAAGCATTTAGCACATGATGCTTGATGGTAGGGATAGGAATTTCACGTATACGTTCGGTCGATGACCAAATCGTGATATATCTTGAAGAATTGAGAGAAAGGTTCGTTATCGATTCTTGACATCCGGAAGGGACAACTATGTCGTTGCATCCTTTCTCGATAGAGTCTATGAACAACAAACCTTGAACCTTGAGAGCACGGATACTCAAGGTAGTTACTTCATCGATTAGATCAAACCACATCCAACTTTGGTTGTTGGTGATAACACTAAACATCGCTAAACTAGATCGTAATTTCGATCCACCAAGAAAATAGTGGGAGTATGGTTTATCCATTACCCATTACGGTTTATGCGGACTTTGTAATCGAGGATCGATTGATGACCTATGGCTCTTTTGTGAGCAAAGATAGATTACGATAATAGAGGTTGGTTTACAAGCCATAACCCTGTGAATGGAGTTTGGTACTCAGGAGTCATTCATACTCTTGTAGAACCACCCGAGTGTCTCAGCCCAGTGGGAGTAATTGGATCTACACGGAAAAGAGTAGAATGAATTCGGTAATTCATGATTTCGTTCAAAAGCAGAAAATAGGGGTGATTCCCTGAGACTTTCTTGCCAAACAAACGGAATCTGGATTCATTCGGAACAGAAAGGTATTGCCTTATGAACTTATGACGGGATGATATCAAGGCTTATGTCCTTTGTGGATAAAAAGCAAACCTCTTGGTCATTGGAAGTCATATATTTCTATAATATATGGATTTGACTGTAATATTGATAAGTCTTGTGTAGACTGGATATCAATTTTAGTACAAGAGTGAATATATACATATATATTAGTGTTTGTGAAGGATAACATTGCTGCAGTTGGACTCAACATGGGTGTGTTATCCAAGTCGAATCGACAATACCACAATTTCTGCAATGAGAGATTTGGACAACATCTCAAGAGTTTGACTCGGTCGAATTCATTAGAATCAGTCATTGGTTTCCCATCCATCTTATTGGTTAAGATGATGCATCTGTGTATGCAACATTCAACGAGGAAGTTCTACCCTATGCCTCAGGAATGACTCTCTAAATCTTCGGATAAAGAGAAATGGGATGGATTCTCTTTGTGACAAGAGATGGTCAGGTTATTGAACGTCAATTTTGATCGAATCTTAGATTCGGCAGTTAACAAAGCAAGTTTAGTATGTCCTTTAGTATCTTGAGAAAACGAGGAATAATATGCGGACATATTCATGTATGAGCTTGGATATGTGTGATACACTGATTTTGATTTTAAGTCAGATTCAGGATGATCGTTAAAGTCGATCTCGGGCTCAGTGTTTACTCTTGTTGAAGCTATTGCCTGGAGAAATCCAGCAACGCCAACTCGACTTTAACTAGTTGGGTGATTAGCGGCTTCTGTAGTAGCTAGAGAGGCGATATAGCTTAAGGATTTCCTTTCCATATCTGGGAGTCATTCTAGATTTGGAAAGCAGATACCACATCATTGTGCAAACAATGAAGGGGTAGCTTATAAGGATTTCAAATCATTGGAGTTCAAGAGCATATTGGTAGGTACCACATGATCAGATGGACCGCGACGTTCGATTCTAAGGATCGCCTGAGCCGACAACCCTGATCGATCATTAAGACCCATGACATTCAGATATAGGTGCTCCCGAGTCACCGACCTATCCTACGACGGCATACTCGGAGTGTACTTTGGAATCTGAAATGGTTATGATAAATTTTGTGGGTACTAAAATACAGGATGAGTCTCCTTTGCTTTAGAGCAAGTGGGAGATGTAGTTTGCTGTAGTTTTAAATAATAGGGTGTGCTCTAAAACAATTAATCACAAGCTTTCGTGCAAGTGGGAGATTGTTAGGTGTGATGCCCGAAAGACAATTTTTGTAATTGTTTTATTTAATAAATGAAATGATGTTATTATTCATATTTATTATTCTCATAATCACCGATATGACAATAGTATTTACACTACAGAAAACCCTGAGTATATCGTTTATGTAATCACTTAACTCAGTGTATGAGATATACACGGGAGGATTGAGTTAGTGGAGATGTACTTAAAATACAATTAGTCCGTAGTAAAGTTAATCGAGAGTATCGGGTCTCCCTTTAACGTACTATTAATGCGCCCATAACACGATAGGTGTGTGATCGTCTATCCGGACTTTCGGTTAAATGGAACCTAATGGGGCATTTATATATGATAGATATATCATATAAATTTGGACCGATTTGATCTGAGTTCTCAATATAATTCCGTAATTGAGAAGTCTTATCGAATCATTAGATGATCATATTATGGATATATCTTAATCCTGAGGTGATCACAGTCAACTGCTTGAATCAGTATGAGGTTTGACTTGACGGTTAAGGATTACATCGAGTCGTGATCCGAATTACCCCATCTTGGCATTGTATCTTTGGATTGAGTGAGTAGTCCGTGTTATCACAGATACGGAATCCATTCCTTCCATTTATGGAAGTAGATAAGACGATTCCTTATGAGTTAATCCACAGACATTGATCGATCCATGGGATTCATATTACATCGATTAGCTACCGGTGAGTTATTTGAATTATTGATCACTAGGGGTTAATGGTATGTAAGGACAAGATGTTCGAAAAGGGTTAACGGTAACTTCCCGATTTAGAATGAGCAATCTATGGAGGATTAATCCATATGAAATGATTATATCGGTGGACGCTTATTACTTCTCGTGAGGAGATAAATATAATCTTATAATCGGAGGAGTGCGATCACGGGATTATGGTGGCATATTCACGTGATTGATTTATCGAATATAATTATTACGTTCATCGATAATTATTTATTTGATTTATCGGAGCCGCGATTATTAGTCCATGGTCCCCGACGTGCCTCCTAATATAGCATAGATATTCTCGGACGTCGAATCCTAATAATATTAATTTAGTTCATGTTGGACTTTATTAAAACGATATGTGAATTAATTGTTTAGTGGACTATTAAATTAGTTGGGCTAAATAATTAAATATGTGGAAAAGACATTTTCCATAATCTTGGCCCAATTATTGTGTAATGGCAAAAATTAATATTGACTAGGTCAATATATACAAAATTCGCCCCATGTGATTGTTTTTAACAAGGAATTAGTTTTCTTGTGTGTTAAAAGACATGTGCATAAAATATTTATTGGATAAATATTTATGGTAAATAATAAAGATAAAAATATTCTTGATTTGTTCTAGAATATTTTGAGATTATCTTTTATTTAATAGGATTATTATAATTGATTTTGTATTAATTATAAAATCCTTGGAGGCTAAGTTTTACTCTTCTATATAAAGAGAGTTCTCCCAAGCCTCAACACAATAACAATAAATTTCGACTTCTCCTCTTAGAGAGAAGAAGTGATAATTTCGGCCAAGGGGTTTAAGGGGAAAATCTTGGAGATTTTTCCGGGTAGCATATCGGAGGGGTTCGAGTCGAGAATTCCTTCCACCGGGAATTGCTTGGATCACACGTACGGAAGATCGTGGTGCTCTTCACATCATTGTTCGATCATCCTAATAGCGGTTCTCCAACTTGGATTTAGAGATCCAAGAGGTATGTTCTACAACTTACTTGTAGATGTAGATTTAATGTTTTATTACGTATATATTATAGATCTAGATCCTTTAAATCGCTTGCGTTGCGATGATATTTTCCTAACAGGGGGTACGAGTCACTTAGCTCAAATGAGTAATTCCATATATCAAATAATAAATAAAATGAAAAAATTTTATTAAAACTTTTAATCACATTTACTTTTGTGAGTTCCGGATAATTATATCTAATAAGAAATAAACCATACTTCATGAGTACGTGATCACTTTATACTTCTGCGATTTCTTGATTAGTAAACTTAATGATATTCATATTGTCCGTTGCAAGTAGTTGTTTATTATTCACTATTTCAATAATTGAATCGAGTTGTACTACGCTTGTTATAAAAGGTAAAATTATAATGTGTACATTGCATAGATGATTGATTATGCTTACCTAGTGTCAAATTTATCGTCTGATGTGTTCCTAAAGATTCTAGCCACAAAAGCTGAGTAATAAGCTTGAGACGTACATGTGTTTGACAACGTTGAAACACTGGGCTTGTAGTAAATTACCAAAGTAGCCTCGCGCTTGTGGTAATATTCGATGCTAATATTTGATCTAAGATAGAGGGATGCTCTAAAAAGTTTTCCTTTTTGAGATTGATAGTATCTGAAAATATGAAGATATGAAAAGAAGATTCAACTCTTTAAGAGGCTTTGAGTAGTACTCGGTCTCCAAGTCCAAAAACCCTATAGATACGCTCTTGCTTATTATTCCAGTGCTTGAAAAAATTAAAAGGCTTAAGAAGTGGGAATACTGAAGTTGGTAGGTTAAGACTACGAAGTTTGCATAAGCTCTAATCTTGCTACGAATGTTTAAAACTCAATGCACATGCACACAACACATCGATTCATGATGAATAGTGGATCATGGATATCTGATGAGCATAGAGGATATGAGTTGATTCGAGTTTCTTGTGTCAGTATAGTGTGACCACTGGAAAGTAGTTCATGGGGAATAACTTATTGATATTTTGATCGGGACGATCAAAGGCTAAGTGGGGGGTAGTTGATAACGGTCATTTCGTGCCCGTTATTCTATGACCTTTATCCCCGATTCTAGTTTAAAGGAGCTATAATAGAGGAATAATAAGTCGTAATACGCTTAATTTGCATATGCCGAGAGTTACGATTCATTATTATGTATTAAGAGGTTTTATTATATTATTTGATATTACAGACTGTATTTCGTGTGATATTTGTAGTAACTCATTTGGGAGCACAAGGATGGACTTGGAGAAGCTTTGATGGATCATGAGGCGAGTTAAGAAAGCCCAAGATAAAAGAGGAAGAAAGCCCAGAGCGTGTAAGGCTCGGTCGACCGAGCTTTGTGCATTCGATCGACCGAGTGGGCCTATGATCCGTAGAAGTTCGGCACATTATTTGAGTCGGTTAGGGTTCAGAGTGTCGGCATTTTAAGTCGGTTCTCTATGACCAATTTGAGGCTCTATATAAACATAAGTCCTTTGTATTTTTATTATTATGCATTCACCACTATTCATTCATAAGAACATATAAGCAAATAAGGCTTGTGGAGGAGCTAAGGGTGCAAACATGTAAGCCCTAGTTCTTCATCTTGTTTTCTTTTAAGTAATCAATTTCCCAATTATGCTTTGATTGTTTGAGTAGTTATTCATATCTAGATGATGTAGATCTAGGATACGACGTTAGGGCAGTGGTGATACCTTGTCTATGAGGATCCTATATCCTACGTCCTCTACCTAATATCTACGGATGAATCTGTGTGTTTAATTTACGTGTATTTAGATTAGTTTATATGATGTCCTGATGATTCGCTATATAATCCGATTCGTATATGAAACGCTGAGAAATATGTTCTGGGATGTAAATCTGGGGAGCTAGACTCTCGGGTGACCGAGAGGTGTCACTCGGTCGACCGAGAGCACCTATTCGGTCGACCGAGGGTTGTCAAACCTGTTTCATCCGTTAATCGACCACGTCTTTATGATTAGGTTAGCTTAATTGAATTTATTATCTCAAAGAGGTATGGCTATGGCTACGTCACTCGCTTAATTTAATTAAAAGCGTAAAAAGGAAATACCGATATAAAACTCTTAGGTAGGCTTAGGAATTGATCTTGGACGTTCGGCGTTATCAGGTAGGTTTATATTAGGGAATTGCGCGCACCTTGTTACACGTAGATCGTAAACTAGCATGAGACTATAACTTGGTAATTGTTAGTTGGACGAGGGTTTGAGTGATCGTCTAGGAAGTACACCTAACCAAAGGAATGTTGCCCAGACGAGGTGTACGGTCAATATCGACATCCTTAGAGTAGTAACCGTGTGAGTTATATGAGATGGAGGCACCAAAAGGCAAAGTCACGTAACAATACCACAGTGATATAGTGACCTATCGGTGCTACATCAAGCTTAGAGGATGACTCCCATAGTCAATATAAATAGATATGAACGGATTAGTAGTTAATGAGTTTTGTTGTCATATAAATTGTCTAGATCCAAATGATCAAGGTTATAATAGGGCAGTTGATTACGTTATGTGTTTACATGTTGTTTATATGTTTGAGTGTGTCTTTCTTTTCTCGTACTTTATGTTGGTCATAGACCGTGTTTGTCAAACGAAATAAATAGGTTGGCTATTTAAGTTGGGATCCACAAATTGATTCTCTGTGGGATCGACCTCGACTCTATCTGGCTATACTGCGATTGAACCTAGTTCACTTGCTAGTGGTTATTTAGGCATCGAGTTAGTAATTTAACTTGACCTCAATCAGATCACTCGACCGTTCTAAAAACGGCGAAGTAACACTTACCAGATCAGATTTAGTATACGTTGAAGATTCAGAAGATCATGCATTAAATGCACAATCAATGGAGGATCAATCAAGGACGGATTTTCTGCTATACGTTTGAAGAAAGAATCCGATCACTGAAATCAAGAAGAATGCAATTAAGGGGGAATCAAGAATAAAATCAAGGATTATTCCCTCATTAATATAGACAAAGGACGGAATTTCAAAATCAAGGTTATTCAAGGCTATAAATAGAAGGCATTGACAGACTGAGAATATAAGGAACAAAAACATAAAAATCAAGTGAAAACTCTGTCAATTTGAAAAAGCCTTATCTCTGAACTTACAAGGAAACGTCTAGTGATCAACTCAGATATCAGAGCTACAAAGTCATACTTGGGGCTGAGTTTGATCAACCAAGTGTGTGAATCACATTCACATCAAACTGAAGCAACTGAATCAGAGGCAATCTGAGAAGGAGTTGAATCTGTGATAGCTGTTGAAGGATTTTGATCTCAAGGAGCGAGCAAGGAGAAGATCGAATCATCAAGTCATGTTGCGATCAAGGAGTGATAGTCTTGTAGATTGTGAAGCTTGGGAAGCCAAGGACAATCATACTATTGTATCTGTAAAAACAATAGTGAATTCCTCCGATCATCACAGGATTAAGGGATTACACCACCCTGAACCACTATAAGCCTTGTGTCAATTTAGTTTCTGCAATTTACTTTACAGCATTTATTTAATTTGCCTACACCATAACTTAATTCTGTGATTGTCTAAACTGATTTGAAAACAACATAGTAAGAAGGGATTTATCCGCTGCCCAAAAGCTTTTAAATAAAATAAAAGTTTTTGAAACTCCACTATAGTCATTCACCCCCCCTCTGACTGTAGTTTCACCCTTCTCTGGGACCAACAATTGGTATCAGAGCGGTGTTCCTAGTATCAGAACTTGTTCAGATCTAATTTCTGGTAACAAGGAGATCACATATTTTCAAAGTAGTTTTCAAATCTGAGTTTTCTATACATTTACATTTATATCTTCATTTGAACTGATGGATTCCTCAAACTTCTTGTCAAAGGTACCTGTTTTTAATGTTAATAATTTTGATGAATATAAAATAAGAATGCTATCTCATCTTGCAGCAACTCATGGAGAGATGCTGGATGTAATTAATGATGGACCAATCACAATCACTACTGTGGTAGGCACAGGGAGCGAGATCAAGGAAAGGAAATTGACAAACCTAAAAAGGATTGGACCAAGGATGACAGGAGAGAAGAGCAAACCTGGACTTTGTTGCAAAAGACATGATCTTGAAGACCCTAGATAGCAACATGTTCATGAGAATCAAAGACGCAAAACAAACAAATGAGATGTGGGACAAGCTATCATTGATAAATGAAGGATTCAAGCGATTAAAGAAAACAAATTATCATTTGCAAAAGCGAAGTTTGAAAACTTCAAAATGAAGATCAAGCGAATCCATAGATCAAATGGACAATGATTCTCAAGCATCATCTGTTGAATCGCAATGGCTTGGACATACATATCCCCAAAAAGAAGTATGCTTGAAGATCTTGAGAGGACTACGAAAGATGGAAGATCATAACATCCGTAATCAGAGGAACAACAAATCTTGCAAGCACCGACACTCGACAATCGATGTCCCAATTAAAAGCTCATGAATTCGAATTGAATGGTGAAGATGGTGCTCCGGTAGAGACACAAAAACTCACTGCACTGGTTGCACCCCAGCAAAGTAACTTTGCCGATTACATCAGCAAAGAAACATATGAACTTAAAGAACAGGTAGCTTTATTGGTTAAATGCTTTGTGAGTTTAGCAAAAGAAGTTCTTCAAAGGAAATTCATCATCAAACAAGAAGTCATGCTCAAACAGAGACATGAAGAAGAAGGATGATGAATACAGATGCTTCAACTGCAACAAGAAAGGTCACTTCAAGGTGATTACCACTCAAGAGAAAATGACTAAGATGATGAAAAGAAGAAATACAAAGCATTTGAAAAGAGAAAAAGCAAGAAGGCACTCAAGGCAGAATCCAGCAGTGAGAAGAATGAAGAATCATTTGATAATGATTCAGATGATAGTGATGAAGAAGACAGCTTAGAAAAGGAGAAAGCATGCATATGCCTCATGACCAAAGAATTGGATGAAGATGAAAGTGATTGTTCAGACACTGAAGAAACAAGCCTATGTCTAATGGCTAAAGAATCAGATGAATCTGAGGTATCATCTAGCTCTTACTCTTCATCTAATACATCCACATCTGACACTGCACAATCATCTACTATTCCATTAGATACAGCAGACCTAGTCCAGAATCTCATGACTAAATTTGATGAAATTGAAAAGAATCATGAAACTCTGGAAAAGGAATGCAAGGATCTAAGAAAAGAAAATAAGAAATTAAAGAAAGAATGGATAAAGCAAAAATGAATTAACCAAAGAAGGAGACCTACTTAAATGATCAACAAAAGTAGATGATCATACATCTGTCATTGACAGATCAGTTAAGAAAATCTTCTCACGGTAGAAAATAACCACTTTGCACCACTAAAAGCACCGACTTACAAACCCTCAAAAAGGTTTGGATCCAGATCCGGTCTTGGCTACACTTGATCGAGGATGAAAGTAGGAATAATGGTCAACACAATTCTAAATTCAGGACCATAAATGGATCAAAATTTAGAAAGGGACAGACATGCAGGTAGAAGACAAGACAACATGTATGTTGTGGGGTGGAGAAACGACCAAAGAGAAACATGTCTGCTGGTCAAAAACAAACAATCTACAAGCTGGATTTGGCCCAGAAGTCTAAATCATCTGAATTTCAAGACCATCAACAAACTATCAAAGAACAAATTAGTTGAAGGTTTTCCAGAGATCACATTCAAGAAAGAAGGTCTATGTGATGCATGTCAGAAAGGAAAACAGATCAAAATTTCATTCAAGTCAAAGCCTTATCAATCTACAAAGAAGAGTTCTACATCATTACACATGGACTGTTTGGACCAGGGCCACACGATAAGTGTGAGTGGTAAGAAATACACCCTTGTAGTGGTGGATGACTTCTCAAAGTACACCTGGACCATTTTCATGAACAAGAAGAAAGAGACACTCAAAAAGCTGCCAGATTTGCTGAGAAGACTCCAAAATGAGAAAGAACTAAAGATCATAAGGATCAGATCAGACAGAGGCATTGAATTTCTAAATGAAATCATCAGAACCTACTGTGAAGAAAATGGAGTACTACATCAACTATATGCAGCAGGCACTCCACAACAAAATGGTGTAGCAGAAAGAAGAAACAGAACTCTCAAAGAAGCAGTTAGAACAATGATTGCTGAAGCATGCTTGCCAAAGAGATTTTGGGCTGAAGCAGCAAACACAGCATGTCATACACAAAACAGATCAATCATCAACAAATATCATGGAAAGACTCCATATGAAATATGGAATGGAAGAAAACCCAATATCTCATATTTTCATATGTTTGGATCAAAATGTTTTGTCTTAAACAAGAACCAGCTGCATACCTTTGATGAGAAGGCTGATGAAGCAATCTTCATGGGATACTCAGACACCAAAGAAAGCATTAGAGTACTCAATAAAAGAACATTGGTGATTGAAGAATCAATACATGTGGTTTTTGATGAACCAAATACAAATGGTGAAGATTTTCAAGACCAAGAAGAGAAAGTAGCACAGACGGAAATCTATACAAATGCAACCATACCAGCTACTATCCTGAATCATCACTTTGAAAATCAGGAGGAGCCACATATCAATACAACAGAAGAAGCACCTGAAGTTGAAGTTCATGCTCAGCATGAAGGCATGGAAGCACCAAGTGAAGAACAACTTCAACCAGATCTAAATTGGCTAAGAGACCATCCTGAAGAACAAGTTATTGGAGATATTCACACAGGAGTTAGAACCAGAAGACAACTGGAGCACATGCTAACTTTCTTTCTATCACAAGTGGAACCCAAGACCATAGATGATGCAATCCAAAATGCAGATTGGATCACAAAGAATGCAAGAAGAACTAAATGAATTTGAAAGAAATGAAGTGCAGGAACTTGTTGACAGACCAGATATGGCCAACATCATTGGTGCAAAATGGGTATTCAGGAACAAGATGGATCAGCAAGGAACTGTTGTCAGAAACAAAGCAAGGCTAGTTGCAAAAGGCTATTCTCAAGGAAGGAATAGATTATGATGAAACATTTGCACCAAGAGCAAGATTGGAAGCAATCGACTCTTTCTAGCTTTTGCCGCATACAAAGACTTCAAAGTTTATCAAATGGATGTCAAGAGTGCATTCCTAAATGGACTTTTGGAAGAAGAAGTTTATGTAGAACAACCTCCTGGATTTCAAATCAAAGGAAAAGAAGACAAAGTATACAAACTCAAGAAGGCCCTCTATGGCCTCAAACAGCACCTAGAGCTGGTATGAAACACTATCACAATTTCTGATCAAGAATGGATTCAACAAGGGAACTATTGACAAGACTCTATTCAAACTAGAGGAAGGAGCAAGCACATTGCTGGTTCAAATCTATGTTGATGACATAATCTTTGGATCAGAGGATGAAAAGCTTTGTGAAAAATTTGCAAACCTGATGAAGAGCAAATTTCAGATGAGCATGATGGGAGAATTAAACTATTTTCTTGGCCTTCAAGTAAAGAAAATGAAGGATGGCATTTTCATTAGTCAAGCCAAGTACACAAGAGATCTGATACACAAGTATGGGATGGATACAAGTGGCACAGCAGACACACCAACGTGTGCCAGAGTCATACTTGGAAAAGATGAAGCAGGAAAGGATGTTGATCAGAAAATGTATAGAGGAATCATTGGATCCTTATTATACTTAACTGCAAGTAGACCTGATATAGCATTTGCAGTAGGAGTGTGTGCAAGATTTCAAGCACAACCAAAAGAATCACATCTTCTAGCAGCCAAAAGGATAATCAAATACTTGAAAAACTCTATAAATGTTGGAATTTGGTATCCAAAAGATGGAGGATTTAAATTGATATCATATTCAAACTCTGACTATGCTGGATGCAAAATAGATAGAAAAAGCACCTCTGGAACATGTCAAATGCTAGGAACCAGACTAGTCTCTTGGTTCAGCAAAAAGCAAAACTCCATATCTACATCAACAGCTGAAGCAGAATATATAGCAGCAGGTAGCTGCTGTGCTCAAGTACTTTGGATAAGACAACAGCTAAGGGACTATTGTTGGGGAGATTTTGCATCATTAAAACAAAAGAAAATTTATAAACCTATACTACCATGCAAAACTACCTCCTAACCGGCCGAATACCGGGTAGTTGCTAGTAAAGTTGGATAAGTACGGGTATCGATCCTCAGGGAAAAGGGATGTTGAATCTAATCTTATTAATCCTCTCAATTGTTACTAAAGAAAACAAATAAACGAAGAACTAACAAATAAACTCATAGAACAAGTAAACTAAATCTAAACTAGAACAAATAATAAAAACCTAAACTAAGGATACATGGAATCAAACATCATACAAACCAAGTGATTTCAATCCTAGTTCATCTCATTATTTTAATTCAAATTGTGGTTTCACCTTTACACGAGACACAAACCCCTAATCTCTTAGTGAATCTGTATTCTCAAGCTATGAAATCCTACTCTCGTAGTGAGTTCAATTTATCAATCTCTCCTCTCTCGAATGTTGAGACCGATATTCCATACAAAAAGAAGGTGTAGATTCAAGTTAACTCTCGTATTTTAGAACCTAACAACCTAGATAATTAACCGATTAACTTGTCATCATTAATGATTAAAAATCCTATCTTTCTATGGTGATCTAGTTTACGCAACTTTCGTATGTTGTAACTATCAATCGCAAACCAATCTCTCGATAAAGTTCACACATAGCATCATAATCAAAGAAAGATACAAAATCAATTAAAGATCATAAAAAACGAATAAGGACTGAATAAATTAAATAAATAAACTCACGTAATTTGGTACATGATTGAATCCATGAATCGAAAACGGAAGAAAAACGACATCCTAATCTAACCCGGATCACCTGAGCACAAGGCTCGGGTGACCGGCCTTGGAACTCCTCAGAATTGCCGCTGCTGTGATGTATTTGCCGCAGGAATATTGTCTATGAATTATGGGATATTTAGGTTTACAAGCTGCTGCATATATATAGAGGAGTATGTCGGCTACTTCTAAATAATTGCGGCTGAAATTATCCTAATTAATTAGGGAATTGAAATATATGTCGGCTGTGGCAATGTGTAAGTCGGATCTGCTGAGAGTCGACCTTGGACGCCAGTTTGCATAGAGGCTGAACTCAAACTTATAAAATTCATATCTTGAGTTGTAGACCTCCAAAAATTATGATCCGAATGTCATAAAAAAGCTCTCGGAAAACTCTACAACTTTCATTAAGGACTCTTCTTCAGAAAATGCCTTTTTGATTAGCCCGTCGTATTACGAGTCATTTTCGGGATTTTCCACTCGAATTCATCTCTTCAAAATCATCCTTTCCATCAACAATGTGTATCTACAATGTAGGAAAAACATACCAAAGCGTAACATAATCCTAAAATAATATAAAATCATGATTTAAAGACATAAATCGCTACGTTTTGCAATTTAACCTATTAGAAACACTATTTACTCAATATAATCGATTATAAGCTCGATTTCTATGAAAAACCTAAGAATATGGGGAATATTGACATAAAATATATCCTTATAAAACGTATAAAATCACCATTAAAAACTATGGAATGGAAGAGAAAACAATTCCAATCATGTGTGATAACACAAGTGCAATATCTATTACTTGAAAATCGATGATTGCATTCGAGAACAAAACACATTGATGTGAGACACCATTTTATCGTGAGATCATGTTGAAAAGGAGATGTCATCCTAAAATACATACCTAATGAAGATCAACTGGCTGACATCTTCACTAAACCACTCAGTTATGAAAGATGTAGTATGTTAAGAACTGAGTTAGGAATGATTGAAATTGACTAAGCATCAAGGAGCGGCCAACTGGAGTAATCGGCTAAGTGACTTCATCAACTAGTACAACCTTTGCCGTTACATGAGGTGTAGCAGGCAAGGCACTGGTATCCAGTGAAGGTAACTTAACTGATTGTTAGGAACAGTTAAATGGAGCAGCTCAATGAAGAACCCATTTGATCGGTGTTCGGTAAAAACTAGTTTTACAATTTATAACCGAAACACCCCAAGTATAAGGATCTGTAGTAAAGGATGTTATCGGGTCGTCCTAAGGGAGTGGAATGTTTATCGGATCAAGGAACAATTATTCTATCGATTATGTCACAATTATTAACTAAACTAAGGTTGGAACTAACTGAAACCTAAGAAATAAACCTAAGAACTGAACCCTAAAACTAAAACTAAAACAGAAATAAAACAAGCTGAAAAATAAGAAAACAGAAGGATGGACGAACTTTCACTAAAGTGAACGAGCGTCTGGAAACTAAAGCTAACGGACGGGCGTTCGCTATTGCGGACGAGCGTCTGACTACGATCAGAACAGAAAATTGCAAGAAAACAGCAGGAAACTAGGGTTTATATAACTAGAACTTAAACTAAACTTAATCTAAACGGTTTGATTAAAACAATTAAAGGAAAACACAGCAAGGCGACTATGTTCCACCTATCAACCAACAATCCAACTAGCCGGTGATTAAAAAGACATAGTTTTTAGTAGTGATTTATTCACGAATTCAATTAAATTTCTTCAACCAAATTCTAGGGTTTCGTTTATCTTTTCAAACAAACTAAACATGCAATCAAAACGAAATCACGAGATTGTTTCCAAACTCTTACTCAACTAATCATGCATAATCTCTTAAAACACAATTAGATGCATTACTTTGAATAAAAGAGAACTTAAATAAACATACTTTCATAAATTTATTCAAGCATAAATTAAACATAGATCGTTTCATCAAATATTAATTCAATAAAACTTAAACAATACAAAACAGATCCAAAGTAATGAAAAACTATGAAATAAACTCACTAAACTTAAGCATCGAACTCTCTAGTTGGTTTTGTTGATGATGGGCTTCCTCCGTCGACTCACTGCAAGGCTTTTAGCCAACAATCATGTTGAAGATGATTGTTGGGTTGGAGAAACTCATCTCTATGGAATTAGGGTTCTGGCCGCAGCTTTTTGGTGTAAAATTGCGATCTCAATTATTTGGTATGAATTAGGGTTAAGAGGCTACTGCTATATATAGAGTTTTGAGTCGGTTATGACTAAGTCGGCAACGGACGCCGTGCGAATATCCGACGCCCGCCCGTAATGCTGGACGCTGAGTAAACGCTTCGTTCATCCTCCGTCGAACTCTCTCGAATGTAAAATACGATTCTGGACGCTGCATGGACGCCAGTTCACTTCTGGACGCTCGTTCAAGATCAGTAGACGCCCGTTTGAACTGCTGAGGATCGGATCTCTTCATCTTTATCCAATTTCGTCAAGTCAAGCCAATTCCAACTCTATCTCTTATAATTCGACTTGAGCTTCATTTATCCACTTATAGCACTCGAAAATCAACACCTACATGATAAATAAACAATGCAAAAATGTAATAAAACTCAAATAATAATAATTCCATTAAATCAACACTTAAAATCATCAATTTTGCATACAATCATCTTAAAATCATCTTTACTCAATATTTACACTTAAACCCTTAATTCTCATGTAAATTATGCAAATGTGGGGAAAATAATAATGAAATAAACCCTTAATAATCATATAAATATGGCCTTAACAACACCCCCACACTTAACTTTTTGTACGTCCTCGGACAAAACAATCAAAACTATAGCTCAACTTTATAAATAATCCACATAGATCTCTAACTCACGTAACAAAAGATACAACAACTATAGCAAATGATACCAACACAGAGATAGATTCGGTGTAAGTGTGACAAGCCATTCTCAATCTAACAAGCCTTTCAAAGAAATATCCTTTCAAAAATTTCAATGACTATCCTAGATACAGACAGTAATAGCTCCACTCAAAGCCTTCCCACGCACTCAGTAGGATAATCCCTACAGCATATCATGCGGTTCTACTGGGTATAAGATCCATGATAACAACGACTTTACTTTATTCTTACTCATCATTTCCAAAATTTTCAAATTTGACGCATATCAGAATGAGCTCTTACCCATCATAGTAGTGTAGGACATTTCGTGATAATCCCCTACCTACTCAAATCATAAGGTAGCTATAAACTGACTATCGTGAGCTATTGGTCATCATAGTGGTATAGGACATACGAGGTATACCCTACCGCACTCAAATCATTAACCAGCTTCCGACAAATGTATTTATTAATAATTACTTACTCACGTTATTCATTCACTATTCCAAGTCATAAGTTACATCTCACTTATCACATTCAAACTTTATGATATTCACAGCACACGGTCTAACTACGGTGTTACTATACTGACCTTCCTAAGATAAATCATTAAAAATAATGAAAGGATATAATTCAAAAGTCATGCTTCAAAATCAAAGGCTTTCGTGAGTGAAAAACGAAACTATCTCCATAAAAGTAAAATATGCTATAATTATCTCACTAAGTCACATACTATCATCGTTAGAAAACTACAACTAGCAAGCATTTAGTTTCAACCATATGCTCGAGACTAACAAAAATTTAAATTTCGTGGAAATTTAACATTCACTCATATTTCAAAGGATATAGCATGAAAACATACCCAAACACCCCCCACACTTAAATCACATTATGTCCTCAGAATGTGCAAATATAAAAGAAAAGAAAACTCAGCTGGTTTCAATGGTGGTTGTCGAATGAAAGTTGGCAGAGGTCAGGCCGGAGCATGAATATACCGCGACAACTCGAATAGACAACACTGGACATAAAAGCTTGTGAACCTGCTCAAAAGTATCTGCCACACTCGACATACCATATAATCTCGGGGTACACGGGGTATATGAGCAACACATAACACCAAACACTCACAATGAAGGTAGGAGGAATAACCATCAACACATAATCAACTAAAGTATTATTTCTAAAACAATAAAACAGAACAACCTAAGAAAAGAAAACGAACAAAGAAAACTAGGTTGCCTCCTAGGAGCGCTCTTTTAATGTCAATAGCTTGACACAGATTCCAAAAGATCAACCCGGATCGGGCCACTTTGGTTTGACTACCGCCACCTCAGTATCAGAATCAGGAGTATTGGGGCGGAAATGATTTTCACCACAACAACAAGTCAAGTGTGCAATAAGTTCATTAAACTTTTCTCTCCAAACTACACTGACTCTCTTCTTCTTGTTCTTGCGCACGATAGGCATAGACATAGTGGTATGATCAGAAGTTTCAGCAGAAGGTACCTCACGGGTGGATATAGGAACGTCATCATCATCTGACTCAAAGAAATAAGATGGAATCTCTTCACAAATCAGGACATCTGTACTCTCAGCTCTTCTTTGGAAATAAAGAATCTCAGGCTTTTCCTTTGGTTGCCCAAAATATTTCTTAAGTCTATGACCATTCACTTTGAAAGCTTGATCACCATACCCGTTCAAAGTAATTACTCCACTCGGATTAACCTCGAGAATCTCAAATGGACCAGACCATCTAGACTTTAGCTTACCAGGAAACAAATGAAGTCTGGTATTATAGAGTAAAGCCATTTCACCAACTTAGAATTCTCGGTCTTTGATCTTAGCGTCATGGAGCATCTTAGTTCTCTCCTTGCTGATTTTAGCATTCTCGTATGCTCTGAGTCTGAATTCGTCGAGCTCGTTCAATTGTAACAATCGTTTCTCCCCACAGAGCTGGCTATCGAAATTTAAGAATTTAATTGCCCAGAAAGCTCTGTGTTCAAGTTCGACAGGTAAATGACATGCTTTTCCATAGACCATTTGGAAGGGCGACGTGCCCATCGGGGTTTTGAATGCAGTACGATAAGCCCACAACGCGTCATCCAACTTAAGACTCCAATTAGATCGATTATTGTTCACGGTCTTCTCTAAAATTCTTTTCAAGCTCTGGTTGCTTACCTCGACTTGGCAACTAGTTTGAGGATGATATGGTGTACCAATCTTATGTTTGACACCATACTTCTCAAGGATCTTGTCAAGCGGCGCATTGCAAAAGTGAGTACCTTCATCACTAATGAGTGCTCTCGGACAACCGAATCTAGTAAAGATATTCTTTTGCAAGAATTTCTTTACAACCTTGTGATCATTAGTTTGAGTAGCTATGGCCTCGACCCACTTTGAAACATAATCCACACAGACGAGGATATACTTATTACCACATGAGGATGGAAAGGGTCCCATAAAATCTATGCCCCATACATCGAAAACTTCACACTCAAGAATGGGCTTAAGTGGCATTTCCATCCGACTACTCTGCCTTCCTGTTCTCTGGCACCTATCACAACCTTTACAAAAGGCTTCTGCATCTTTAAACAGAGTCGGCCAGTAGAATCCAGCTTGAAGGATCTTTGCAACCGTCTTCGGTGTTCCATAGTGACCTCCGGTAGGGACTGTGGCATTGTTGTAGGATATCCCACCGATCATGCTCGGGAACACACCGTCGAAGCAACCCGTCTTTCTGCACTCGAACAAATAAGGATCTTCCCATACGAGATATTTAAGATCAGAAAAGAACTTTTTCTTCTCCTGATACGTCATATCCTCTAAATGACCACTCGCTAAATAATTGACGTAATCAGCATACCACGGCCTAACCGTTTCAAACTTCATCAATTGCTCGGTTGGAAAATCAATGCCTATATCATTGTGATTTTCTGCACCCTCATTTACTAAGCGTGATAAATGATCAGCCACAATATTCTCACTACCTTTCTTATCTTTAGTCACAAGGTCAAACTCTTGTAGAATTAAAATCCATCTAAGTAACCTTGGTTTGGCATCTGCTTTATCCATAAGGTAGCGTAAAGCTGCATGATCTGTCCATACAATCAATTGAGACCCTAGAAGATAACTTCTAAACTTGTCAATGGCAAAAACAACAGCTAAGAATTCCTTCTCAGTTGTGGTATAATTGCATTGAGCCGGGTTCAAGGTGCGGCTCGCATAATAAATGGGCCTGAACCTTTTATCAACTCTTTGACCTAAAGCTGCGCCACGGCGTAATTAGAGGCATCGGACATCAACTCGAAAGGCTTGGTCCAATCGGTGCTACTAAAATAGGGCAGCGATAAGCTTATCTTTCAAACAATTGAAAGCTTCCTTACACTTCGCATCGAACAAGAAATCGACATCTTCTTTCAAGAGATTTGATAAAGGCTTGGCAATCGTAGAAAAGTCTCTAATGAAACGCCGGTAGAAGCCAACATGTCCTAGAAAACCTCGTACCTCCTTCACTGTCTTAGGGTACGTCATCCTTTCGATGGCTTCGACCATAGCCTTATCAACTTGAATGCCAGCATTGGACACCTTGTGTCCCAAAACTATTCCTTCATCAACTAGAAAATGGCATTTTTCCCAGTTAAGCACCAGATTCTTCTCAACGCAACGTTGGAGTACCATATCTAGATTCCTTAAGATTTCATCAAAGCTATCGCCGTAGACTGAGAAGTCATCCATGAAGACCTCCATGCATTGCTCCACAAGTCCATCAAAAATGGCCAACATACACCGTTGAAAAGTCGCGGGTGCATTGCATAGACCGAATGGCATTCTACTTAAAAGCAAAAGTACGAGATGGACAAGTAAACGTGGTCTTCTCTTGGTCATCATTGCGCCGATGGCTATCTGGAAGTAACAGAGTATCCATCGAAAACAATAATACTTGTGACCACTCGGTCTTTCAATTAGTTGGTCAATGAAGGGTAAAGGGAAGTGATCTTTTGCAGTGACTTCATTCAGTCTACGATAGTCGATACAGACTCTATAGCCAGTCACGAGACGTAGGGCAACTTCCTCCCCTTTTTCATTCTTTTCAACCGTAATACCGCCCTTCTTTGGAACCACTTGAGTAGGGCTGACCCACTCGCTATCGGCGATTGCGTAGATGATTCCCATGTCGAGCCACTTTATCACTTCTTCTTGAAAACCTCTTGCATATGCGGATTCAGCCTTCGCTGAGGTTGTCTTACCTTTTTAGCTCCTTCCTCCGTTCGGATTTTATGCATGCATATGTGCAGGATGATCCTCGGATATCACCCACTTGCCAACCGAACGCGAGGATGTTTTTCTTAAGCACTTCTATCAATTTGTGCTTCTTGCTCTTGGTCGAGTTTCAAGAAATGATCAAAGGCAATTTATCTCCATCCTTAAGAAAGATATACTTAAGGTGTTTGGAAGCGGTTTGAGCTCTAAATCGGTAGGTGGTTGCTCGATACTAGACTTTAACGGGCCACCTTTCTCTTTATGAGCTTGGAGTGGTTGACTAAAGAATAACTCATCTTCCCGAGGCTCAACCCGAAAAGTGCATGGATCAAATCATCCATCGGAATCCTCCGATCAACACTTGCTTCTTTTTCTTGTGATCGATCATTTTTCTTAACTCTTCATCTTTAAGCTCTTACGCAACTTCTTCCCAATCATCTACTTCCCAATGAGTAGCTTCTCTCCAAAACTCTACCTCGTCCCAACTACCCATCGAGCTTCTTCTTCACCGGGATGAAGTCTTCCTTACTCGATTCTTTGAAATTATCGTTTGTTTTTGGGCATCTCCATGCTTCTAACTCAATAACAGGCCCAAAGATGAGCGAGTGAAGATGACTCGTCAATGCCTACGGCTTGAAATGAATTAGAAGATGGTCCATGATCACCGGATCCTCAATGTCCATGACTTCAAAAACACCTATCTCTGTAAGCTCCATTGCATCTTCATAATAGGCATCTCCTCCGTCCTCATATATGGCTTCGACAAACGATATTTCATCAATTACGGCTCTTTCAAGATGTGTCCCCCGTGTGAAGGTGACAGATGTGTCACCGACTCTAAGAGTAATCATCGCTTTGCGTAAGTCGATGAGAGCGTTAGAAGTGTCTAAAAAGGTTCGGCCTAGAATTAGAGGCATCTCCTTATCAGGTGGATAGTCTAGAATAACCCAATCGGTAGGGAAGACTAAATGTTCAACTTGAAGGAGAACATTAGCTACACAACAACCGGTGCGATCCGGCTAGATTTATCTACCATCCGAAGAGAAATCGGGCGTTCCGCATCCTTTTATCTAACCCGAGCTTTTGCATCGTTTAATGGCATCACATTAATAGAGGCCCCTGAGTCGCATAAGACGTTTTGAATAAATGGCCTTCGATCTCACGGGGAGATTGAAGGTCCGCCAGGTCACCTCGCTAAACATGACAATTTTTGTGAAACCATCACGCAATCCTCGCGTAGCACTTCTTCAGCCATCCCCTGAAGTTTTCTCTTACTCCCACAGAATTCTTTAAGATACTTAGAGCATTTAGGCATTTCAGTTAATACCTCGGCTAAGGGCATACTAACTTGAGTGTCTCTAAGCATCCTCCTCACTCCAGCATACTTCTTGTCATTAGTGAGGGCTTTCTCTTTCCTTTTTTGGGGATAAGGAAGGGCTTTATCATTCCCTGTAGCTTGATTCTTTATCGCCTCATCCTCCCTATCCTTCCATCTTACGAACTTTTCTTTCTTTTTCTTAGTCAGGGGTACCGCCCCTTGACTTTCCTTCCTTTCCTCATTATCAGAATTATTTTCATCCTCCGAAGAATTGTCACTAAGCTCCTCATCATTGCTTTCTTTGGCATGTGGTTTCTGATTTCCCCCTCCTGAACTCATGGCGTCAGGAGGGGCTACTCGTTTCCCGACATCTTGCCGGGTCCAGCCTGTTTACCACTTCTCAACGTTACTTCATTCAGCTCCTCTTCTTGCCCATACTCCCACCGAGGTGTAATGGCGGTGCAAACATTCACATCGACTTTGGATTTCTCTCGGTATAACTCGGAAGTTTACCGTGAGGTCCGCTTGCTTGCTGGTCTGCCATTTGACCAACTTGTCACTCAATTGCTTTAACACTAGTGGACAGAGTCTTCACCATGTCTACCAACTCATCGAATTTGTGTTGAGGGACACATGAGGTGGTATGATTTTGAGTTTGGTTCCATGCTCCTTGAGGCCTTTGGGAGTTAGGAGCTGTCCTTTGATAGTTTGAGTTGAAAGAATTCGAATTTGAAGGGCCAGGTGGTAACTTGGCTTGATTGAAGTTTTGTCGTTGAAATCCTGAGTAGTTCTGGCTTTGATTGAAGTTTCGGAAGGGTTGGTTTTGATTATCCATTAAATTTACTTCTTCCGTCATCTCCGTTCCTACCGCATTCCCGGATCGGAAAATTTGCGTCGAAGATTGGCCAGCTGCTTGCTTATCAATTCCATCTGAGCAACCAACAGTTGTGTATCAGGATTGCTTGCAATACCTTCTTTCTTAACAATATTGGTCTTCTTAGGAGTCGACCACATATTGTTCTTGGCGATGGTCTCACCACTCAGTGGCGATCTCATCACCTCCCCAGGAAGGATCCATGGTGTGGAGTCAAGATAGTCTCTATTAGGTTGAGAGACTCCTCTGTAGAAACGATTCCGAAGAACTCATGTCCTGTCATATCCGTGATTGGGGCATTTCCTCATCAAGAGATTCAATCTCTCCCAAGCTTTTATAACAGTCTCATCCTCCAATTGCTCAAACGTAGCTATTTCTGTTTCATCTCCATAATCTTGCCTGGTGAAACCCACTTGAGAGCGAAGGCTCTTTTGACATCATTCCATGTATGGAGAGAATGATGTGCCAACGATTTAAACCACCGACTTGCTTCACCTTTCAAAGCAAAAGGAAATAGCTTTAACTTGACTATCTCAGAATCAACACCAGGATAATGGCCTGCTTCACAGATTTGTACGAATGTAGATAAGAAGTCGTGCGGGTCTTCTTGAGCAGTGCCATGGAAAGAGCTATTTTGGACTAGTGCAACTACTCCATTTTTAAGGTCGAAATTTACTCCCCATATCGGGTGGACGAATAGGTCTATGTCCTCGAGAAAATCTTGATTAAGATATGGAGTGTAGGGTCTGGTTCAACCGATTAAATTTGGTTTTGGCGGAATTGTTGAAGTTGTTGATTTATGCCCGACTTCTTCGATTCTCGCATTCTTCGCAGAGCTTGCATTTGTTGAAGGAGTAAATTTAACTGAGCTTGGGGATCAGGATTTGGAATTGGTGGATCTTGATCCGCCATTTTGTCCAAATCAGGGAGAAGCCTTCTTCTAAGGATAGATCGTTCGGGCTCAGGATCAAAGATCGAAGTCCTTCTTACTTCGTTTGCCTAAACCGGAAGAAAGGAAAGGAAGAAATCAACCCTTTGGGGTTGATTAGAAACAGTTTAGAAAAGATTAGATGGTTTAGAGGAGAAAAGAGAAGAAAAGAGAAGAAAGAAAAGAAGTGATGATTGAACAGACTGAACTGGTGTCCAGTGTTAGTGGACGTTCGTTCAGAACTGAACGCTCGTTCAGTTGAATGAACGTTCGTTCAGAGGAAGAATTGAGGTGGACGGGCGTTCAAGTTGTTGAACGCTCGTTCAAAAGGTTTTTATTATTATTATTATTATTATATATTTTTTTAATTATTTTTTATTAATATCTTATTTTCGAATTTAGAAAAGGATCTAGAAACAGAAACAAGAAAAGAAACCTACCTACGAAAAATTTAAAACAGAAAAGGCACTAGGACGGTAAAAAAAAAAAAAAACGTGTTGAAATCTTCTAGGGCCAAAATGGAGGGGAAAACAGTGGATTTTGACCTCGAAAACGCACTGAACGGCCTACGGCGGTTCACCACGTCGTCGGCATCGGAACGAGCTTTCCGAATTGGGGTCCTGCGTTCCAAACGGACACTCGAGCCGAAAGTTATGGTCAAAATACTACCGCGTGCCCTAACGACCCTTTTTTTGACACAGAAAATTGTCCTAAATAGAATCCGACAACCGTTACCGACTCCTCAAACAATGGCGCCAAAAACTTGTTCGGTAAAAACTAGTTTTACAATTTATAACGAAACACCCCAAGTATAAGGATCTGTAGTAAAGGATGTTATCGGTCGTCTGAGGAGTGGAATGTTTATCGGATCAAGGAACAATTATTCTATCGATTATGTCACAATTATTAACTAAACTAAGGTTGGAACTAAGCTGAAACCTAAGAAATAAACCTAAGAACCGAACCTAAAACTAAAACTAAAGCAGAAATAAAACAAGCTGAAAAATAAGAAAAGCGAAGGATGGACTAACGTTCACTAAAGTGAGCAGCGCCTGGAAACTAAAGCTAACGGACGGGCGTTCGCTATTATGACGAAGCGTCGACTACGATCGAGCAGAGAAAATTGCAAGAAAACAGCAGGAAACTAGGGTTTATATAACTAGAACTTAAACTAAACTTAATCTAAACGGTTTGATTAAAACAATTAAAAAAAAACACAGCAAGGCGACTAGGTTCCACCTATCAACCAACAATCCAACTAGACGGTGATTAAAAAGACATAGTTTTTAGTAGTGATTTATTCACGAATTCAATTAAATTTCTTCAACCAAATTCTAGGGTTTCGTTTATCTTTTCAAACAAACTAAACATGCAATCAAAAGCGAAATCACGAGATTGTTTCCAAACTCTTACTCAACTAATCATGCATAATCTCTTAAAACACAATTAGATGCATTACTTTGAATAAAAGAGAACTTAAATAAACATACTTTCATAAATTTATTCAAGCATAAATTAAACATAGATCGTTTCATCAAATATTAATTCAATAAAACTTAAACAATACAAAACAGATCCAAAGTAATGAAAAACTATGAAATAAACTCACTAAACTTAAGCATCGAACTCTCTAGTTGGTTTTGTTGATGATGGGCTTCCTCCGTCGACTCACTGCAAGGCTTTTAGCCAACAATCATGTTGAAGATGATTGTTGGGTTGGAGAAACTCATCTCTATGGAATTAGGGTTCTGGCCGCAGCTTTTTGGTGTAAAATTGCGATCTCAATTATTTGGTATGAATTAGGGTTAAGAGGCTACTGCTATATATAGAGTTTTGAGTCGGTTATGACTAAGTCGGCAACGGACGCTCGTCTGAATATCCGGACGCCCGTCCAGAATGCCTGGACGCTGAGTAAACGCTCGTTCATCCTCCGTCTCGAACTCTCGAATGTAAAATACGATTACGGATCTTTGCATGGACGCTTGATTCATACGGGCCGCTCGTTCAAGATCGATGAGCGCCCGTTTGAAGCGGCCGCGAGGATCGGATCTCTTCATCTTTATCCAATTTCGTCAAGTCAAGCCAATTCCAACTCTATCTCTTATAATTCGACTTGAGCTTCATTTATCCACTTATAGCACTCGAAAATCAACACCTACATGATAAATAAACAATGCAAAAATGTAATAAAACTCAAATAATAATAATTCCATTAAATCAACACTTAAAATCATCAATTTTGCATACAATCATCTTAAAATCATCTTTACTCAATATTTACACTTAAACCCTTAATTCTCATGTAAATTATGCAAATGTGGGGAAAATAATAATGAAATAAACCCTTAATAATCATATAAATATGGCCTTAACAATCGGCTAAGTGACCAGCCAAGGCACTTCACCGAAATAAAGACTTAGATAAATTAAAAGTGTGAACAAAATCAATTCTGATTACACGTGGAGAATAAGGCAATTATGGAGGATTATTCTGTGAAAGATTACACACGTGGAGATCAATTTATGATCATGCAGGTAATGTATTATTTTTCGAATTGAAAACTCCTCGATTCCCGGGCTCTATCATTACTTACCTCAAACCACTCCCCCATTACGCTTGAATATCACAATTCACATACACAAAATCACGCCATGATGTCACAAAATCCTTCCATATTCAAACCACATTCACACTACCCAAATCACACTACATAAACCACACTTAAAGATTTTCAGAAATCTGTACGCTCTCTTGCAAATTACAAACCCTATTCTTGTTTCTCTTTATTGCAAACTCAAGTTCATTTTCAAACCCCCTCTTCTCTTCAACAATGGCATCATCTTCCTCAGTCACCCAAGCTGGGTATGCACAATCGATTGCCACTGGTTCATTCTTCCAAGCAGAACACTACCTGAAACTGTGCGGAAATGACGAGCATGCCAAACGGTTGGCAGCAGGCTGGGAAAATCTAAATTTATCAACCTTTCTCAATCCTCCAATAACCGAGTTGTGCTATGAAAATCTCATATCCTTCCGGAAATCGCACAATACGTGATGGGCTCTTCTTGTGAAAAGGTGACAAGTGGGAAGCGGACAAGATCGTTGCATCCATCAGCGGCTAAGAAGTGGTGATCACGCAGAAAGGTAATTGAAAACATCTCAAACTTTCAAATAAAGGTCAAGCAAAAGTAACATTGGTATCACAAAACTTGGATGATTTACGGGCAACTATCGCCAAAACGACAAGCCGGGATCTACAAAAGTCAATCGTCTCGAGATCTGCATTGAAGAAACCATTCAATGAATTTAGTGCCCTAATTGGCAAAACCATTGAAGGAAAGTTGGCGCAAATAATGCCATGATGAAACTAGAATGCGGCTAATGGGAATCATTTACAACAATCTACAATTCAATTGGGTAAAATACTTCTTCCTACGAATCAAAGAGCAAATCCAAGGGAAGTAAAAGCGGAAAAGAAGGGGATAAAAGAGGAAAGACAAAGAAAGGCCAGTGCGGGTGAAAAAGTCATATGGGATTGATTACACTATCTAATGCAATGTCTTAAAGTCCCTACTTGTTCAACTCCACAAAGCGCATGAATCCAAAGTCATGTTTACCTATATTAAACAACAAAAGAAGGCAGAGAGGCGGAAAAGGAAGAAATCCACACAAATCACTACTAGTCAAAGAAAGAAGCAAAGGTTGTGAAATCTGGACAAGACAGGACTTTGGAAAATTAATTGATGAAGATACGAGAGGAAGAGGATTACAAGGCGAGGTGGAGCAACAGCAGGAAGAAGAGAATAACAGTGAGGATGAGCAACATCCTAGTAGGGAAGATACTGGAAATGATGAGGCATCTCCAGAAGAAGCTGCACAATTGTCTGCAAACTATATAGATGATCGAATTGCAGATTATCTTGAGTGGAATGAGGGGGATTCCAGAAAACAACTTATAGACTCAGACCGCATGCTTGCTGAAGAAGCATGGCTATTTAATTTTCTGGGAATCACAACTCTGGTAGGTGTACTTGATGAATCGCCTCTATGGGACCTGGTTGATGCAGCCAAGACAAAACTGCCCGAGGCCTCTGAGAGACAGAGTGATGACTCAGATGATGATCATGATGATTATGATGATCATGATGATAATGATGATAATGATGGTGATTTTGGTAAAGACAGAGAAGAGGATGCTCCTGCACCAGATGCAATTGATGATACAACTATTCTCCGTACATTCTTGAAACCACAAGCATCCAACAAGTCCTCAACTCCGGCAAAGACAGCCACTCAACCACTGACTGTGAATGTTCTAGCTGACAACACACACATTGTGGACACTGGTTCAGCTGCTGCCACACCAGTCAAAGCAACCCCCGGCACAGAGATAGGGGGAACTGCAGCTCAAGCAACTCCAGCATACACATCTACCCAAATTCTTGACAATTTGGAAATTGGAGCAGATGTCACTCAACATCAAGACAAAGGGACGACAAAGCAGATCAGAACCGGTGGCGAAGGCACAAACTCTCTCAGCTGGCCACTGGCATTACCAATGAAACTTTTGAGAAAGCAGCAGACCTGCTGGCTGAAGAATTGGAGCAGCAAGCCATGTATCTCAGATCCATGACTTCAGCATTCAATGACAAAAGCTCCTCCATTGAACACAAGTTTCAGGCCATTGCAGAGTACATTGATGCACAAAACATTGTGGTTCAACAATAGGGAAATCTGATGAAGCAGCTTAATATCAATATCACCAACAATCTTGCAGGGCTCAGACAACATATTTCCCAAGAAAATGAATCATTGGCAGTGGCCTTTGGCACTAAACTTTATAGTGTGAATGAGAAACTGAATGATCATCACCACAGATTCACAACTATTGAATCAAAGCTTGACTCTCTGATCGGCACGGCAGAGGCCACAAATAGCATCTTACTCAAAGCAAAGGGATGATCTTTGCCAAAAAGGGGAAATCGGGATAAGCCTGAACCTGAAGGATCAACAATCAGACCCCCAAATTTTACTGAAGAACAACTGAGAGCAAGAGACAGAGAAATAAGGATCGAAATGAAGGCGGAAGAACGACAAAGAAGAGTCGAGAGAAGAAAGAGAAAAGATCCTAAAGGAACCTGCATTGGATTTCCTCATCCTATGCAAAGAAGAGATGATGAAGAGGCAGATCCGGCAGACAAAGAAAGGCACTGGATCTAGTCAAAGAAAGAGGATTAGCTAGTCAACACAGGATCTAGTCGGCCAAAGAGGATCGGCTAGTCAACACAAACTCGGCACCGGAGGAAACACCAACAGCGAGAGGCGCAGCAGCTCCGGATATACTGGGAACACAGGAACATACCTTTGGTCACCAAAGCAAAGCGAGAATATGATGCAGATGTCTTTGGACCATGTAAGAGAATTTTTGAGTCAGGAAGGACTTTATCCTCACTCCTCACAAGATTAAGCTTGGGTGATTGGCTAAGCTATCGGGATGAAAGGATGAGAACCGATATGGCCAAACTCTACAATGAAGTCAAAAGAGAGTTTGCACTTCTCAAACAAACCAACAACAAACCAAGCTCAGCCATACCACTATACATAAAGGACCGGAAGACTTGCAATTTGAACAACAAGATGAATTCCATATATGGCAAAATTCTTCAATCCTATAGGAAGAATGGAGAAAGCAGAGCAGTGGGGTCTCTACAAAAGCCTCAAGTTTGCCGATTCACATATTGATGAGGCTAGGGAAAGACTTGAAAAAATATTTTGGAGAACCTAAGGCAAATGAGACCATGCTGATTTCAACAGACTTTTTGCCAAAAGAGTTTTTCAGGTGTATCTGAATACACGACTTTGGCTTCTTTGAAGTGGAAGTTTCCAAAAATTGACTGGAAAGATATTGAAGAGGTTCAGACTACAAAGTTCAAGAGGTACAAGGCTGACTTAAGCAAAATGTAGTTTGTAACATTTGAATAAAGTTTTAGAACTTATTGCCCTATGATGGATGAATAAAATTGCTGAATTTGTGTTCTGTTGTTTATTATGAAAACTTTGATTACTTATATTCAGGCTTATGAGGTTTTGGCATCATCAAAAAGTGGGGAAATTGTTAGGAACATTTTATTATGTTTTGATGATGGCCATACCAAATTGTTATAGCAAGTCCGAAATAAGTTAGAAATCTCTGTATAAGTCTTTACTTAGAGTCGACATGTTGTATAAGTTGAGTCAGACAAGTATTGTACTAGTGGTAGGGACGGCAAAGCAAAAGCAGATATTCGGCAGAGTGAAGCCGACCAAGCACCATCGGAGAAGCAATGCAGACATTAAAGGTCGACTTGTAACCAAGGAAGTCTGTGATGACCTTGGACAAGTCTAAGTTATACTACAAGCGATGTACATTAATATTCAAATATGGTGTACTGCGATCTCACCCCAATCAAAGATCGGTGAAGTACAAAGATTCTCCTCAAGCGAAACAAAGAAGAAAGCGGTGAATCGGCAAAGCGGACTCACTTTCGGTGAGTAAAGACGAAGCGGTGAAGGAAAAGCTAAAGCGGCTAAGTCGGAAGGATCACTCGACCGTTCTAAAAGCGCGAAGTAACACTTACAGATCAGATTTAGTATACGTTGAAGATTCGAAGATCATGCATTAAATGCACAATCAATAGAGGATCAATCAGGACGGATTTTTACGCTATACGTTTGAAGAAAGAATCCGATCACTTTGAAATCAAGGAGAATGCAATTAAGGGGGAATCAAGAATAAAATCAAGGATTATTCCCTCATTAATATAGACAACGGACGGAATTTCAAAATCAAGGTTATTCAAGGCTATAAATAGAAGGCATTGTGATCGAGAATATAAGGAACAAAAACATAAAAATCAAGTGAAAACTCTGTCAATTTGAAAAAGCCTTATCTCTGAACTTACAAGGAAACGTCTAGTGATCAACTCAGATATCAGAGCTACAAAGTCATACTTGGGGCTGAGTTTGATCAACCAAGTGTGTGAATCACATTCACATCAAACTGAAGCAACTGAATCAGAGGCAATCTGAGAAGGAGTTGAATCTGTGATAGCTGTTGAAGGATTTTGATCTCAAGGAGCAGCAAGGAAGACTGAATCACTGAAGCTATTGCAGTCAAGGAGTGATAGTCTTGTAGATTGTGAAGCTTGGGAAGCCAAGGACAATCATACTATTGTATCTGTAAAAGCAATAGTGAATTCCTCCGATCATCACAGGATTAAGGGATTACACCACCCTGAACCACTATAAGCCTTGTGTCAATTTAGTTTCTGCAATTTACTTTACATCATTTATTTAATTTGCCTACACCATAACTTAATTTTGTGATTGTCTAAACTGATTTGAAAACAACATAATAAGAAGGGATTTATCCGCTGCCCAAAAGCTTTTAAATAAAGAAAAGTTTTTGAAACTCCACTATAGTCATTCACCCCCTCTCGACTATAGTTTCACCCTTCTCTGGGACCAACACCTATTATTTTCTGTGTTTTTCTTCTTGGGCTCATTAGAAGATTGTGCAACCAGCTGATCAAAGATATATCTCTGCCAATTGAAATCTTCTCCAAACCAAATAACATACAGCGGGTTCAATTTTGTACCGGAGAGACTACTGAAATTGCCTGCTTTCCCAATCACGCAATTTGCTAGCATTTTAGTCAAGATATTGAATTTAGGTTTGAGTAGACTTGTTGATCCAGACAGTGATACACTTGAATCTCCTATGATTGCAATATCTTTCCAAACTTTCTCTTTCTGTTCTTTAGATATTTTAAGAACAGAGGTAAATCAAGATTTTTCGAAATCAAATAACTCCACAATTAGGTTCTTTGTAACCTTGATCTCTTTTCCATTGACTCGAGTGATAAAAGTGAGTACATCATCATCATCTACAGTTTTGCTTCCATACTCATAGAAATTGCCAATGTTGTCCAGACAAACACTCTTCAGATTAATGTTGAACACTTGCTCTAATCCTTTGATATTTCTGATTTTGTTTGCAATTTCCTTGGCAAGAGTCTGATCTGTATATCTTGCAACAAATTGATCAAGTGAAATGATCATTCCGGGTTCAACTTTAGTAAGGGCCATTATTTTAGATTATTGGAGAATTTGAAGATGAAAAAAAAAATCTTTCAACTTAGATGGATATAAAGAGAAAACTGAGTGTAAAGGATTTCAGGTATGAAACAAGGGTATTTATAAGTGATAGATTTGGTGGTTAGAAAATTTGAGTGGGTTATAAAACGTCTTGTCATAAATCATGTCAAACGTTGAGATACGGAAAAATATGATGAGTGGAAAAGATGAACGTCTGAGATGAGTGTAGGTCACAACTTCTCTATCATCTGTAGCTTGTATCAATAAATGAGATAGATACGGAGTATCTCCAGTTGTAAAGGTCTAGCTTTGATCTTATCCAAAGATTTGAGTCAGTTTTCTTTTTGATCAGTTCCAAAATTCATTTAACTTTATCCTGCAAAACAAATTAACAAGTTTTGGTACCCATATCTATTTGGGACCTTTTTGATTATTTTTTGCATTTCTGTAAGTGTTAAATGACTTATTAGTTTTATTCTTATACCCATCTTGATTTTTCGGTTGAGTATGGTCTGTTTTCATGAAATTCTGCCTTCTTGACTCGAACGTCTTTTTATTGGGGAGTTTGTGAAACTGAGTAATCATAGGTCCATTCCAGTCTTCATCAGTGGGAAAAAGTCTTCCTTTCTCCCTGAATTTGGTATTCCATGAATGATTTTCATTCCTTGATAGATGAGACTTGAATGTTCTTTTAACTGATCTCTGATCAGTTATGCCTTTTTCAGACCTCTTATACTTTCTATAAAATCATTCAGTTTGATGTTTGCCACTGACTGATTTTATAGTTGTGTCAGTTTTAGGTCGAGGTTGTTCTGAGTAATTTTCAGTTCTAACAAGATTGTCAGTTTTATGAGTTCTTGACTTTTGTGCAGCTACAAACTTAGGTGCAACTGTACTAGGTATGAACTTGGAATTTTGCTGACTGTACAATCCTAAACTAGTTCTGTCTCCAAATGTTTTACCTGGTTTGAACTGAACACTGGAAGATGGATCAACTGATGATTCTGTGATGTCTATTACTTCCATCAGTTCATCCGTTGAGCAATTTTCCATAACTCCATTGTAAGCCTTGATTAGATTGATCTCAGCTTTCAATCTTAGAACTTCAGCTTTCAACAAATATTTTTCCTTTTTGACATTCTGTCTCTAATTCCTTTATGACTATGTCCAAGTCTTTGTTGAGATCTTCATTTCTATGATTGTTCATGGCATTGTAGCAATTTGATGTAGAAGCACTTACCTCACGTTGTCTGATAAATAAATTTTCACTTGTAGCTTCTTCATCTTCTAGTATATGCTTTCCTTTATTCAATCCACCATTATTGCATATCAGGTCAGTTACAAAAAGTAAGATTTCTTCATCACTCTCACCATTATTATTTCCTCCAAAGCTGACGGGCAGTATTTCAGTATTATCTTTATTGTTTGAAATGAGTGGATCTTCAATGAATGTTTCAATCAGCTTTTCTTGATTTTCAGCAACAAAAGCCTGAAATTTAGTTTTGTACTCATCATATCTCAAAAATGAACAACTAAGCATACTTCTAAAATGATTATGTGATTCCAAGATGCAATAACTGAAGGAACTCAGTTGCAGTTCTCTTCAAAATAGAAGATATGTTCCGATACCATGTTTTGGTATCGGAAATAATGATGCTTGATTACTTGATCAAAGCGATATTGAGATTCTATATAGATCTCTTGTAACAGAACCACCGCTCGATACCAATTCTTTGGTCCCTAAGAAAAGCTTACACAAGTTTCGAGGGGGTGAATAAACTTGTCCCCAAAAACCTAACTGAAAGCTGAATCTTATACAGATTAACCTTAAATTTGTGTGGAGTTAAGATAACTTAGCTGAGTATAAGTCAGTGCTGATTTACACTGAACTTAGTTAACCGGCAGCGGATTAAATTAAGCCAATATACAAAACTTGAGTTTACCAGTTTGTCAAAATATAATGCAATGTAATCTTCGACTCGATTTCTTGTGTTTCTTTGAGTGTGATTGGATGTAATGTATACTTAGATTCAGTATAAATGCGTAAAGTAAATAAATAATTAAGACAAGAATTATAGAGGTTCCAGGTGGTGTAATCATGTCAGTCCTCTCTTCCCCTGTGATGTAGGAGGCCAAATCCACTATGTTCTTGAGGTTTACAGTTACAAGACACAAAGTAAATTCTAAACACTTGATTGTCCTTCGCTAATCCCAAGCTACACAATCTTCCAGCTTCAGTCTTCAACAGGTAGAATTGTTGTTTGAACTAAGCTTGCTACACTGGTCCTTAGAGGGTTGAATTGACTCTTCACCAGCTCAACACAAACACAGTCTTCCTGAATGCACTCAACTATCCTTCACACCTTTTTGGTGTTTCACAGTCTAAACCTTTGATAGAATCAAAGTTGAGACTTGAATCAATAACTATGATTCAATTATGTTTAGAGCTTCTTCTTCTAGATGAATATAATATGTGCTCGGCTTTGTTTTCTTCAAATGATTGATCTTGATCTATCTTTGAAATCTTATGAACACTTGAAGATTTCTTGATCTTGCAATAAAGTGCTTAGCATGAATTCTTTTGATTTACTTTCCCTTTTACTAAAATCTTTCTTGACTAGATTAATTCTTAGAATTCCACACTTCTTCTAATGGTAGAAGTATACTATTTATAGGGGTTTCTTCAATGGTTAGCTAAATTTGAACATTTGAACTTGATTTCTTTTATCCGTTGGTGGTCCTGCTTATTCTGATGAATGTCAGTGTCCTTTCTGACAATTCTATTCAGCAAATTTTATTGGCTATTTTATAACGATTAGATTTATCTTCAACTTTCTTGACCTCAGCATGAAAACTTAACCTAGTCAGTTTTCAACTCAAGGGCGTTAACTGAGTTTTTGTTCTTCTATAAAAACTCAGTACTCCATTTCACATCTGATTATTATTGACTTAATCAGAGCACACCATAACTTATAACTCAGCTAAGATATCATTGTCCTTATGATACTTAGGTCTTCTTCAGGACCTATAAAGTCAGTTCAAGCCATCAATGACTTTCCTGAATTCTTACTTTACAGTCTCAGCTTAAGTCTTCAAAACTGAGTTTGAACCCTCAGTTCTTCAATCTTCAATAACTGAGTCTGAACCCTCAGTTCTTCAGTTCTAGATAAGTCAACCGAGTCTGTGTCCCTCGGCGAACTTATCTTCTTCAGTTCTTCTTCTATAACTGAGTCTGATCCCTCAGTCTTTAGTTGGTGTGCTCTTAGTCAGTTTTTGTCAATTGATTAATCTCTAGTTATGAACTCAGTTTAATAAGCAAGTTTCTCATCATCTCAGTTCTAATCTTTGATCTATTATAGTTCTTGTCTGATTTAACTTATACAAATATCAGACTCTATCAAAGCCTATACTTTGATTTCTAGACATCTTTTTGTGTTGTACTAAAACAACTAGTAATAACACTTCATCAACGGGGTTAAGTAATAATTAAACTAACTGATGAATCGTCATCAAAACATAAATTTTATTTCCAACAAAAACGAACTAGCATAACAACAAAAAAAAACATGCAATCCAATATATTACATTATTCAAATGAAAGAGAAGGTGCGACAGCATTGTTCGGAAATGTTACAACCATTATTCAAAACATACCAGCATAACAGAAAACAAGACAAATACCGAACCAACCAGTCCAAGAACTAACCATAAAAACACAACCAGCCACCAACCAAGAACACAAACAGCCACCAAATGAGAAGAACTACTCAGACTCAGAACCAGACTCATCAGAAGATGGAGGAGCACCAGGAAAATCCATTGGAGTGAGGCCACAATGAGTAATAGTACTCGGGAAAAACTAATCTTGGGAGTAGGCGGGAACTCGAGCAACACGGGTACACAGATGAGAGATAAACCATGCGAAGGGAATGAATGGTAGGGTACACCGAGGCTGAGAGTATGACCAAGCATCATGATGGATCAGCTTGCCCCAGTTAATGTACACCCTGCGCTTGTCGCAAAAAGAAACAACAGCTCATTGTCTGTCATCTCTTCAAAATTATCAGTGGGAAGGATGCGGTTGTTGATAAAACGTTTCCACGCCCATATGTCTAGAGAGAGAGATGGTACTGAATAGTCTGCACGGGGACCTTCCCGTCCCGGGAAAAGAGCAGTAGTGGCAGCAGTGAGATGTACAATGAAACTACCCATGTTGGTACGATTCCACAGTTCTTCGTAGTGGCAGTGAGGTGCAATGGTGGTGGAAGAGAGATGAAAGACGTTATTGATATCCATCCAATAGAATGGTACCTCAACTCCACAAACCAGAACGGACGAAACATACCTTGCATCAGGAGCAGTGGAAAATATGGCAAAAAACTCACGAACCAGGGTTTCATTTATGCGCCCACGAGGTGCTGCAACCAAATGATTCTAGCCTCCCCACTCAATACGATACTCAGAATACTCCTCAATATTTTTTGTGTTCAAACCCCTCTCGTAAAGGATTGGATGGCGGCTAAAAAGCTCAATAAAGTTGTGAACTAAATGCGCTTTGACTACGTCAACGAACAAAACTTGACGATCCGCCGGAGGAGAAGACATGATGAGGTTGTAGAATAAGAACAGAGGCAAAGAGTATGGGGTGAAAAGATGACAATATGATGGTGAGTGAAATTTGAACAGGATGGGAGGTTTATATAGAAGAAAATTAGGGTTTGAAAAGACCTCTCAGTGGCAGGAAACGCTGAATTAACGCGTGTCTAACGAGCATTGGCGTACGCCAGGGCGACCAAAGCTGAACTCTAGAGTTCTGTGGCGGCTGTGGTGTGATGGTGGAAGTCAAGTCAATTGGCTTGCGTCAAAAGGGATTGACGCACGCCATCCTTGGCGGTTGTGTGTGACGCGTGCTAAGGTGTAATGGCGGCGTCGATCTTCGACCGACGTACACGAATCTTTGAGTGTCAGTGGCGCACGTCCGGAAGCAAATGACGTAGGCCAAAAGTGACTAGTTTAGAAACTACAGCTCGAAATTTTCTCCCTACCCAATACACAACTATCACTAAAGAAGGAGCTCAGCACAGATAATCAAGTAATACTAAGGGAATATATATATATATACTCAAAGAAAAACAAGAGCTAGCAAGTTTCAAAACAAACAAATCCGGTCATACTGGTGTTTCACAAACCAAATGCAACATTTCCGAAAAGACAAAAGAAGTAGCATCCAAGCAGTACCAAAATAACAAATAGTCTGAAGCAAAATAAAGAAAAGACTGAAAAGTACCAAAGCCACATGCGGCCGACCAAATAAGTCATAACAAAGTCTGGTGAATAAAAGTACTAATCAACATCGGGGGTGGACATAGGAACAAAAGTAGAACTAGTAGGGTGATCCTCATCATCATCGTCGTCGTCAAGTAGCACACCAGCGTCCAAAGGGGTAAGCAAACCGGATGGAGCGAAACACGTAGGACGAAACAGACTAGTTCCCTGGTAGTCAGCTGCAAAAGGATTCGACAGCATCTGGATGGGATCATCAGGGAATGCAGTAGAGAACGATGTCTGGAAAGTCGAACTACCAGCTTCATCACCTACAGTGGATGTAATCATTGAACCAGTCAAACTCTGTCCAGCAAAAGTAGCAAAACCAATGTTAACTGAACATGTACCTGTAGACGGAAAAGTAGAGACACCACCCGGAGCCATGGTATGCGGTGGGGTCCTAGAGGGAACAGGAAAAGGAGGGATCCATGTGGGTAGCTTATAAGGGTGCTCAGAACACAAGTCAAAATCTCTAGATAATTCCTCAAATTTGGGGTCACGAGCTATATCAAAAGCACGCTGGCCATGAAAGCCTACACGCAAATCATTCATCCCCTTCAACAGATACTCAAAGCATAACCTCACATTGGTGTCAGTAGCCACCAACCCTCCACGAATGGCTGTCATCTCGGACTCAAGGAAGTCAAACTTAGCCCTCACGGCAGAGTCTCGAATACGAGGATATGGGGAAACAGGAGGAGCTGGCTGACCTGAGGAAGGGGCATCGAAAGAAGATGGATCAAGGGTCAAAATAGAGGTATCAGGAGATGGAGTAGGCTGCTTAACAAACTCGGGGATGTTAGGGCCAATCATGATGTTAGCAGGAGGAAACGTAGAATCACTAGACAAACTTCGGACTTGAGCTCGGGTGCAAAGCTCATGAATCAGCCACGGATTACCACCCACACAGTGATTGAGAGCAAAGTCCACCGCCCCTTGGTAAATATGATACCATGCGTCTATAGGCACTCCGACAGGTAAAGATGGAAAGGGCCAAACAAGCTTCGGGAAAATTGAAAGTGTTGATCTTGTGGGAGGGTATGAGATTGTGACTGATAAAGTGCTTCATCACTCTCACGTCCTTATGTGCATTGCCATACTTAAACCGTTTATCTACCTAGGTAGCACTTGGGCAAAGATAAGTCTTGGCTTCCTGAGCCTTGGCAAAAATATTACCCTCCTCACTCAGTTGCCATACGCTAGTGTTGGTCCCAGAGAAGGGTAAAACTATAGTCAGAGGGGGGGTGAATGACTATAGTGGAGTTTCAAAAACTTTTCTTGTACATAAAAGCTTTTGGGCAGCGGATAAGTCCCTCCTTACTATGTTATTTCAAAGTAGTTTAAGCAATCACAAATATATGATATAATATAAGCAATTAAATGAATACAGTAAGGTAAATTGCAGAAAGTAAATTGACACAAGGCTTATAGTGGTTCAGGGTGGTGTAATCCCTTAATCCACTCTTCTCCTGTGATGATCAGAGGAATTCACTATTTTTTTCATAGATACAATAGTATGATTGTCCTTGACTTCACAAGCTTCACAATCTACAAAACTATCACTCCTTGACCGCAAATATGACTTGGTGTCTCGGTCTCTTTCACCGCTTTCATTGGGATCAAATCCTTCCGGCTATATCACAAACACAACTCCTTCTCAGATGACTCTGATTCAGTTGCTTGATTGATGTGAATTGGATTCACAAACTTATTGATCAGTCTCAATGCTTGATGTTTGAATTGTAGCTCTCAGTTTTGAGTTGATCACTAGATGTTTTCCTTTAAGCGTAGATAGAAGGCTTTTTATTTTGACAGAGTTTTTGCTCAGATTTTTCGTTTTACCTTTTTTTTGTTTTTCTGTCAATGCCCTCTATTTATAGCCTTGATTATCCTTGATTTGAATTTCCGTCCGTTGGCTATATCAAAAGGGGAATAATCCTTGATTTTATTCTTGATTCCCCCTTAATTATATTCTCCTGGATTTTAGTGATCGGATTTTTCTTCAAACGTTTACCAGAAAATCCGTCCTTGATTGATCCTCTATTAATTGTGCATTTAATGTTTGATCTTCTGTATCTTCTCCATATTTCAATAATCTGATCGAGTAAGGTTTACTCAGCCTTACTTTGAACGGTCAAGTGACCCATCTGACTTTGCCGCTTAGATCTTCCTTCAATGCTTTGTCTTCACTCAGCCCACTTTACCGATTCATTGTTTCCTTTATTCTTTCAGTTCAAGGAGAATCCTTGTACTTCACTGATCCTTGATTTGGCTGAGATCGGTGTACACCATATTTAAACATTGAGCTTCATAACTTAGAACATAACTTAGACTTATCCAAGGTCATCACAGACTTCCTTGGTTATAAGTCAGACCATGATGTCTTCATTGCTTCTCTGCTGGTGCTTGGCTAGCTTCACTCTGCCGAAAGTCTGTTCTTGCTTTGCCGTCCTACCAACTAGTACAATACTTGTCTGACTCAACTTATACAACATGTCAGACTCTAAGTAAAGACTATACAGAGTGTTCTAACATATTTCAGGCTTGCTATAACAGCTAGTACGACCATCATCAAAACATAATAAAATGTTCCTAACAATTTCCCCCTTTTTGATGATTCCAAAACCCTCATAAGCCTGAACATAAGTATAACAAATCTTTCATAATAATTGACAGAGAAAAAAAAACTCAAAAAACTTATTCATCCATTTGAGGACATCAAGTTCGAAATCATTCAAGTGTTACAACTACATTTTGCTTAATTCAGTCTTATACCTTTTGAACTTTGTGGTTTGGAATTCTTCCACATCTTTCCAATCGATCTCAAGAAACTTCAACTTCCAGTATGCCATAGCAGTGTATTCTGAGACTCCTTGAAAAATTCTTTTAGCAAAAAGTCTGTTGAAGTCAGGTATGGTTTCATTTGCCTTGGGCTCCTCAAAGTACTTCTCAAGTATGTCCCTGGCTTCTGCAATGTGTGAGTCAGCAAACTTGAGATTTTTGTACAGACCCCATTGGTCTTGTTTATTCATTCTCCCTATAGGGCTGAAGAACTTTTCCATATAATTGATGTCTTCTTGTTGGTCAGTTGGCAAGTCTTCTGGTCCTTTTGCAGAAAGTGGTATGGCTGAACTTGGTCTGCTGGAGAGAGGCATGTTGTCTTTTAATGTCATTGTATATTTTGGCCATGTCAACTCTCCTTTTTTCATCCTGGTAGCTTAGCCAGTCGGCCCAAGCTTCGTCTTGTGTTTGATTTGGATATAGTCCTTCATGGACTCTGAAAAATTCTCTCACATGATCTAGAATTTCAGCATCATACTCTTGCATGTTTCTATGAGTTGGGAAGCTTCTTTTCTCTCTGCTAGTGCTAGTTTTGTGATCTTTTGCTGACCTTATTTGTTGATTTGATCCAGGTCTTTGCTGTCCAGGTCTTTGTTGTCCACCTGATCTATCTCTATCATCATCCCTTCTTTGAATAGGATGGGCAAATCCTATACATGGTTCATTTGAGGCCTTTTCTCTTTCTTCTCTAGCCCTCCTTTGCTGCTCTTCTGCTTCATTTATGATTCTTATTTGTCTGTCCCTTGCCCTCAGTTGTTCCTCTGTAAAATTTGGGGGTCTTATCGTTGATCCTTCAGGCTTGTTTGTTTCCCCCTTTTTGGCAGCATCATCCATTTGCTGGAGTAAGATGCTGTTTGTAGCCTCTGTTGTTCCAATCAGAGAGTCCAATTTTGACTCAATGGATATGAATATGTTGTCATGATCAGTCAGTTTCATAGTGACACTGCAAAATATGGTGCCGAATGCCAATGCCATTGAATCATTTTCTTGTGAAATGTGTTGTCTGAGTCCTGCAAGGTTGTTCGTAATATTGATGTTGAGCTATCTCATCAGATTTCCTTGTTGTTGGACAACAATATTCTGCACAACAATGTACTCAGCAATGGCTTGGAACTTTTTCTCAATTGAGTAACTTTTATCATTAAATGCTGAAGTCGTGGATCTGAGGTACATGGCTTGCTGCTCCAATTCTTCAACCAGCAGATCTGCTGCTTTTTCAAAAGTTTTATTGGAGATGCCAGTGGCCAGCTGAGATAGTCTGTGTTGGATGTCAGCTGGTTCTGATTCAGTTTGCTGTCCTCTGTCTTGATGTTGAGTAACACCTGCATCGACTTCCAAATCCTCAAGTATTTGGGTGGATGTGTATGCTGGTGTGGTTTGGGCTGCTATTCCCCCTTGCTCTGTGCTGGGGATTTCCTTGACTGCAGTGGCAGAAGCTGAGCCAGTGTCCTCTACGTTTGTGGGGTCAGCCGGAGTTTCAGCAGATAATGGTTGAGGTGTTGTCTTAGCTGGTGTGGTTGACTTGGTTGATGCATATGGCTGTAGAAAAGAGCTGAAGAGAGTATTGTCATCAATCGCATCAGCTATTTGTTCAGTCTCTTTGCCTTGCCCATCAGTGGTATCCTTTAAATTATGTCCATCACCATTGTAATCAGCAACATTATCATCATTATGATCATCACCATCATCATCATCATCGGTTCTATCAGTTGATTTATCACTGTCCTTGTCAGAGTGCAGATGTATCTTGGCTTTAGCTGCATCAACCATATCCCAGAGTGGTGATTCATCAAGTACACCAACCAGGGTTGTGATCCCAAGAAATTTGAAAAACCAGGCCTCCTCAGCAAGCATGTGTTCTGAGTCTTGAAGCTGATCTCTAGAATCACCTTCCTTCCATTCAAGATATGTTGCAATGCGATCATCAATATCATTTGTAGACATTTGTGCCGGTTTTCTGGGGTTTCTTCATCACCATCTCGTGTTACTTTTGCAGCCTCCTCATTTTGAGGTTGTTCATCTTCACTGCCACTTTCCTCCTCTGGTTGTTCTGCCTCACTTTCGGATTCCTCTTCTTCTTCCTCTTCTTCATCAATTAACTTTCCAAAGTCTATTTTGTCCAAATTTCGTTGGAACTTTTGTTTCTTTCTTTGGCTGGTAGTGTGTTTTGTGGGTTTCTTTCTCTTCCTTTCTCCTGCTTTCTTTTGATGTTTAACATAGGTAAAAATGACTTTGGATTCATGCAGTTTGTGGACTTGTACAACAGGGACTTGGAGACATTGCATCAAGTAGTGTAACTGAATCCCATATGACTTTTTCACCCAAAATTGGCCTTTCTTCTTCTTCCCTTCTGCTATCCCCTTTTTGGCCGCATTAACTTCACCTTGGATTTGCTCTTTCATTCTCAAGAAGAAGTAGGTTGCCCAATTGAAATCCAAATTGTTGTACATGATTCCCAACAGTTGCATTCTGGCTTCTGTCATGGCATTATTTGCCCCGAGCTTTCCTTCAATGCTCTTTCCAATTAGGGCACTAAACTCACTGAATGGTTTCTTTAGTGCAGATCTAAGGCAATTGACCTTCTTAGATCCTGGATTTGCGGTTTTGGTGATTGTTGTCAAGAAATCATCCAAGTTTTGTGGTACCAAGGTCACATTTACTTGACCCTTATTTGAAAGTTTAAGGTGAGTACGAATTACCTTTGCTGTGACGACCACTTCTGTGCCATTGACAGATGCAACAATCTTGTCTTCCTCCCATTCATCACCTTCTTTTACAAGGAGCCCAGAAACATATTTTGCAGTTTTCCAGAAGGAGATTAGACTTTCATAATAGATTTCGGTTATTGGATGATTTAGAAAAGTTGATAATCTTAGGTTTTTGCATCCAGTTGCCAAGAGTTTCACTTCCACATCATTTCCGCATAGTTTTAAGTAGTGTTCTTCCTAAAAGAATGATCCAGTAGCAATCTAATTTTCATACCCAGCTTGGGTGTTTGAGGAGGATGATGCCATTGTTTGAGTAGAGATTTGAGGTTTTGGAAAATCTTTGAATTTGCAATGAGAAATAGGGTTTATAACTTGCAATGAAGTGTAAAAATTTCTGAAAAACCTTTAAGTGTCGTTTATATAGGATGATTTGGGTAGTGTGAACGTGGTTGAATACGGAAGGATTTTATGACGTAATGGCGCGATTTTATGTATTTAAATCCTGGTATTTGAGTGTAGTGGGGGAGTGGATTGAGGTAAGTAATGATAGATTCCGGGAATCGAGGCGTTTGTAATTCGAAGAGTAATATGGTTACCTCCATGATTGTAAATTGATCTCCACATGTGTAATCTTTCATAGTATAATCCTTCATAACTTTCTTATTCTCCACGGGTATAGAAGTTGATTTGGTTCACACTTTAATTTGCCCAAAACACCAATCTTTATTTCGGTGGAGTGCTTTTCCTGGTCACTTAACCGGTGTAGTGGATTTTTCACTAAGCTGCTTTATTCAACTGTTCCTAACAATCAGTTAAGTTAACTTCGCTGAGTACCAGTGCCTTACCTGCTATATCTCCTGTAATGGAAAAGGCTTGATCATCTGGTGAAGTCACTTAGCTGATTACTCCAGTTAGCCGCTCTTTGGTACTTAGTCAATTTCAATGATTCCCAGCTCAGTTCTTAGCATGCTAAATCTTTCATGACTGAGTGGTTTAGTGAAGATGTCAGCTAATTGATCTTCAGTGGGTATGTATCTTAAAATAACATCTCCTTTCTCAACATGATCTGTGATGAAATGATGTCTCACATCAATGTGCTTTGTTCTTGAGTGCAACACTGGGTTTTCAGTGATAGATATGGCACTTGTGTTGTCACACATGATTGGAATAGTCTTCTCCTCTACTCCATAATCCCTTATCTATTGTCTAATCCATAGTACTTTGTGAACAAGCGCCTCTTTGCTATATTCGCTTGGTTTTGATGTTGATATGGAGTTTTCTTTTCTTGAACCAAGAGACTAGTCTGGCACGCCTAGCATCCGGCATGTTCCGAAGTGCTTTTTCTATCTATCTTGCATCCAAAGATAGTCGAGTCGAATATGATGTCAACTTGAATCCTCCATCTTTTGGATACCAAATTCCAACATTGATGGTGTTCTTCAGGTATTTGATTATTCTTTTGGCTGCTAGAAGATGAGATTCTTTCGGTTGAGCATGAAATCTTGCACATACTCCTACTGCAAATGCTATGTCTGGTCTGCTTGTAGTTAGATATAGTAGGGATCCAATTATTCCTCTATACATTTTCTGATCAACATCTTTTCCAGCTTCATCTTTTCCAAGAATGACTCTTGCACACATTGGTGTATCTGTTGTGCCACTTGTGTCCATACCATACTTGTGTATTAAGTATTCTGTATACTTGGCTTGACTGATAAAAATACCATCCTTCATTTGTTTCACTCGAAGGCCAAGAAAGTAATTTAATTCTCTCATCATGCTCATCTGAAATTTTCTCTTCATTAGATTTGCAAATTTCACACACAGTTTTTCATCCTCTGATCCAAAGATAATGTCATCAACATAGATTTGTACTAGTAATGTTCTTGATCCTTCCTCTAATTTGAACAGAGTCTTATCTATAGTTCCTTTGTTGAATCCATTCTTGATCAGAAATTGGGATAGTGTTTCATACCTAGCTCTGGGTGCCTGTTTGAGTCCATACAGAGCCTTCTTGAGCTTGTATACTTTATCTTCCTTTCCTTTCAGATGAAAACCAGGAGGTTGTTCAACATATACTTCTTCTTCCAAAAGTCCATTCAAAAATGCACTCTTTACATCCATTTGATAGACTTTGAAGTCTTTGTATGCAGCAAAAGCTAGAAAGAGTCTGATTACCTCCAGTCTTGCCACTGGTGCAAATGTCTCATCATAATCTATTCCTACTGCTTGAGAGTAGCCTTTTGCAACTAGCCTTGCTTTGTTTCTGACAACTGTTCCTTGCACATTCATCTTGTTTCTGAATACCCATTTTGTTCCAATGATGTTGGCTGTGTTTGGTCTGTCAACAAGTTCCCAGACTCCATTTATTTCAGATTCATTTAGTTCTTCTTGCATGGCTGTAATCCAGTCTGCATCTTGAATTGCATCATCTATTGTCTTGGGTTCCACTTGTGATAGAAAACATGTTAGCATATGCTCTAGTTGTCTTCTGGTTCTAACCCCTGTGTGAATGTCTCCAATTACTTGTTTTTCAGGATGATCTCTTAGGCAATTGCGGTTAGGTTGAAGTTGTTCTTCACTTGGTGCTTCTACACCTTCAAGTTGTGCATGAGCTTCCAGATCTGGTGCTTCTTTTGTTGTGTTGACATATGGCTCATTTTGATTTTCAAAATGGTGATTCAGAATGGTAGCTGGTATGGTTGTATTTGTATATACTTCCCTTTGTGTTTCTTCTTCTTCTTGATCTTGTAGACTTTCACCCTTTGTGTTTGGTTCATCAAATACTACATGTAATGATTCTTCAATCACCAATGTTCTTTTGTTGAGAACTCTGAATGCCTTGCTGGTGTCTGAGTATCCCATAAAGATTGCTTCATCAGGTTTTCATCAAAAGTGTGTAACTGATTCCTGTTCAAAACAAAACATTTAGATCCATACACGTGTAAGTGTGAAATGTTAGGTTTTCTTCCATTCCATATCTCATATGGAGTCATTCCATGATGTTTGTTGATGATTGATCTGTTCTGTGTATAGCATGTTGTGTTTGCTGCTTCAGCCCAAAACCTCTTTGGTAGGCATGCTTCTGCAATCATTGTTCTGACTGCATCTTTGAGTGTTCTGTTTCTTCTTTCTGCTACACCATTTTGTTGTGGAGTTCCTGCTGCAGATAATTGATGTAATACTCCATTTTCTTCACAATAAGTTCTGATCACTTCATTTAGAAACTCTGTGCCTCTATCTGATCAGATCTTGATAATCTTTAGTTCATTCTCATTTTGAATTCTTCTAAGTAGATCTGGCATCTTCTTGAGTGTCTCTCTCTTCTTGTTCATGAATATGGTCAGGTGAATTTGGAGAAGTCATCTACCACTACTAGAGTGTATTTCTTTCCACTTACACTTATGGTGTGGATTGGTCCAAACAGTCCATATGTAATGATTCGTAAATCTTGTTGTAGATTGGTAGGGCTTTGATTTTAAGGAGCTTTTGATTTTCTTTCCTTTTGGCATGCATCACGAGAGACTTTCCTTGTTGAATGTGATCTCTCAAGTGTGCCTTCAACTAACTTGTTCTTTGATAATGTGTTGATGGTCTTGAAATTTAGATGATTTAATCTTCTATGCCAAATCCAGCTGGTTGATTGTTTATTTTTGACAAACAAACATGTTTCTACCTTAGCTGTTTTCCAATCCACCATATACATGTTATCTTCTCTGCTTCCTGCAAGAACCACTGTGTTGGTTTGGCTGTGAATCACTTTGCAACCTTCCTTGTTGAAGTGTACATTGTAGCCTTTGTCACAAAATTGGCTGATGCTTAGCAGATTGAAATTTAGTCCCTTAACATATGCCACATTTTGAATCTTCAAATTGTTCTTGAGCATTATACCTTCCCCTTAATCTTGCCAGGGTTTTCATTGCCTCTAAATGTGACTTTGGGTCCATCAAAAGCTTTGAAATCAGTGAGCCATCCTTTGTTTCCTGTCATGTGTCTGGAACATCCACTGTCTATGTACCAGACATCCTACAAAACAAATTAATTATGTTTAGGTACCTAACACTGTTTGGGTCCATACATGTTAGCAGTCATGCCTCCTATTCCAAGTGTATATCCAAATGATCTTTTTTTTGGATAATTGAAATCATCAACTTCATATGTATAAGGCATGGCATAATATCTTCTAATATTTCTACTGAAGGTATTCTGATACTTTTCTCTACTTTTTGGTGCATTTGCATCCTTCTTCACCTTCCAATATGCAGTGGGAAACCTATGTTGCTTCATGTGTCTAGGAACATATCTTGGTTGATTTTTCTTAAACACATGATGCATATCATGGTATGATTTCTTCTTGTATTTTGGAGGTGCAACATTCCAATCATCCTCTGAAGGATAAAGTCTTCCTTTACCTTTCAGTAGGTCTTTGTTTTTGGTTGACTGGAATGATGGTTTAGTCTGTTGTTTCACTACATTCGGTTTTGACTTCACTGGTACAGGATGAGTGGTTGAAATTTTGGTCTGTCATTTTCTGAACATTGGTCCATTATTGGTCCTAGATTCAGAATTGTGTTGTCCGTTGTTTCTATTCTCATCCTGACTATTGTAGCCAAGACCAGATCTGGATCCAAACCTTTTTGAGGGTTTGTAAGTTGGTGATTTAAGGGTGTAGTTTTGGTCTTAACTGGTGAGGGGATTTTCTCAACTGATCTGTTAATATCAGATGTGTGATCATCTGCTGTTAGTTGATCATTTGAGTAAGTCTCCTTACTAGTTAGTTCAGCTTTTGCTTTATCCAGTTCTTTCTTTAATCTTTTATTCTCCTTTCTTAGATTCCCACACTCCTGTTCCAGAATTTTATGATTCAATTCAATTTCATCGAATTTACTCATGAGATTTTGGATTATGTTTGCAGTATCTGAGGGGAGAATAGAAGATTGTGCAGTGTTAGATGTGGATGCATTAGATGAAGAGTAAGAACTAGATGTTACCTCAGTTTCATCAGATTCTTTGGCCATTAGACACAGACTTGCTTTCTCATTATCTGAGCTGTCACCTTCATCTTCATATAATTCTTTGGTCATGAGACATAGACATGCTTTCTTATTGTCTGAGCTGTTTCATCATCACTATTGTCTGAGTCATTGTCAGTGGATTCTTCATTCTTTTCACTGCTGGATTAAGCCTTGAGTGCTTTTCTTCTTTTCAGATGTATTGTACTTCTTCTTTTCCTCATCTTTATTATCTCCTTCGGGGCAATCAGCCTTGAAGTGACCTTTCTTGTCGCAGTTGAAGCATCTTTATTCATCATCTCTTTTCTTCATGTCTTTGTTTGAGCTTGACCTCTTGTTTGATGATGAGTTCCCTTTGAATGGCTTCTTTTTGCTAAACCTGTCAAAATGTTTAACCAATAAGGCTACCTGTTCTTTAAGTTCTAGTGTCTCTTTGCTGATACAATCAGCAAAGTTACTTTCTTGAGGTGCTATCAGTGCATTGGCTCTTTGTGTCTTTGTCGGAGCACCATATTCACCGTTCAATTCAAATTCTTGAGCTTTTAGTTGGGACATCAGAGTCAGAGTGTCAGTGTTTGCAAGGTTTGTAGTTCCTCTGATTACTGATGTTATGATATTCCACCTTTCAGGTAAGCCTCTTAGATCTTTAAACACACTTCTTTCTGAGGATATGTGTGCCCAAGTTGTTGCAGTTTACTGATGATGCTTGAGAATCTGTTGTCTATTTGATCAATGGATTCACCAGCCTTCATTTTGAAGTTCTCAAATTTCTGTTTTGCAACAGATAGCGATCTATCCCCCACATCATCGAGGGGGTTAAACTCCGTTTTCCGGGGAAGTGGAGAGGCCACTGAAGATGAATTAGGTCGGCTCAAAACCCTCGATTGAGGCTGCTTCCGCAGCATAACAACATTTTCTGATGGTTGAGAGATATCCGTCGGTTTCATATCACCCGCTACAGTAGAGCAAAACAGCGGCTAGGCTTAGTATTGCACAGAGAACAATCAAGAGTTTGTTTTCTTTAATTGCTTCAGATCCTTCATTTATCAGTGCCAGCTTGTCCCACATCTCCTGTGCTGTTTTACAGTCTTTGATTCTCATGAACATGTTGCTATCCAGGGTCTTCAAGATCATATCTTTTGCAACAAAGTCTAGATTTGCTCTTCTCCTGTCATCCTTGGTCCAATCATTCTTGGGTTTATCCACTTCTTTTCCTTGATCTACTCATGTGGTTATCACAGTTATGATCTGTTAAAGGAAATAAAGTTGCGCCTTTACTAGCACCAATTGGTTTTAGTACAATGGTAAGCATGGCCAGCAGTCATCTGGCCAACAGGACAAAGAGGCCCAACACTTGCACAATATAACTGAGGGAGCCAGGGTTTGATCCCATGACCTCCCGCTCCAATACCATGTTAGGATAAAGCACTTACCATTGTACTAAAACCAATTGGTGCTAGTAAAGGCGCAACTTTATTTCCTTTAACATGATCATGATTGGGCCATCATTAATTACATCCAGCATCTCCTCATGAGTTGCTGCAAGATGAGATAACATTCTTATTTTATATTCATCAAAGTTTTTAACACTTAAACCAGGTACTTTTGACATAAAGTTTGAGGAATCCATAAGTACAGATTTGAGAAATTTATGTATATAAGTAGAAAGCATAGATTTGAAAACTACTTTGAAAATATGTGATCTCCTTGTTACCAGAAATTAGATCTGAACAGGTTCTGATACTAGGAACACTGCTCCGATACAAATTGTTGGTCCCAGAGAAGGGTAAAACAATAGTCAGAGGGGGGGTGAATGACTATAGTGGAGTTTCAAAAACTTTTCTTGTACTTAAAATCTTTTGGGCAGCGGATAAGTCCCTCCTTACTATGTTATTTCAAAGTAGTTTAAGCAATCACAAATATATGATATAATATAAGCAAGTAAATGGATGTAGTAAGGTAAATTGCAGAAAGTAAATTGACACAAGGCATATAGTGGTTCAGGGTGGTGTAATCCCTTAATCCACTCTTCTCATGTCATGATCGGAGGAATTCACTATTGTTTTCACAGATACAATAGTACGATTGTCCTTGACTTCACAAGCTTCACAATCTACAAGACTATCACTCATTGACTGCAACAGCTTCAGTGACTCAGTCTCTTTCACTGCTCCTTGGGATCAAATCATTCAGCAGCTATCACAAACACAACTCCTTCTCAGATGACTCTGATTCAGTTGCTTGATTGATGTGAATTGGATTCACAAACTTGTTGATCAGTCTCAAAGCTTGATGTTTGAATTGTAGCTCTCAGTTTTGAGTTGATCATTAGATGTTTTCCTTTAAGCGCAGATAGAAGGCTTTTTATTTTGACAGAGATTTTGCTCAGATTTTTCGTTTTACCTTTTTTTGTTTTTCTGTCAATGCCCTCTATTTATAGCCTTGATTATCCTTGATTTGAATTTCCGTCCATTGGCTATATTAATGAGGGGAAAAATCCTTGATTTTATTCTTGATTCCCCCTTAATTATATTCTCCTTGATTTTAGTGATCAGATTTTTCTTCAAACATTTACCAGAAAATCCGTCCTTGATTGATCCTCTATTAATTTTGCATTTAATGCTTGATTTTCTGTATCTTCTCCATATTTCAATAATCTGATCGAGTAAGGTTTACTCAGCCGTACTTTGAATGGTCAAGTGACCCATCTGACTTTGCCACTTAGATCTTTCTTCACTGCTTTGTCTTCACTTAGCCGAAAGTAAGTTCACTTTACCGATTCACTGTTTCCTTTATTCTTTCAGTTCAAGGAGAATCCATGTACTTCACTGATCCTTGATTTGGGTGAGATCAGTGTACACCATATTTAAACAATGATCTTCATAACTTAGAACATAACTTAGCCTTATCCAAGGTCATCACAGACTTCCTTGGTTATCAGTCAGACCATGATGTCTTCATTGCTTCTCTGCTGGTGCTTGGCTGGCTTCACTCTGCCGAAAGTCTATTCTTGCTTTGCCGTCCTACCAACTAGTACAATACTTGTTTGACTCAACTTATACAACATGTCAGACTCTAAGTAAAGACTATACAGAGTGTTCTAATATATTTTAGGCTTGCTATAATAACTAGTATGGCCATCATCAAAATATAATAAAATGTTCCTAACAGCTAGAAAAAGTGGTGTTAGTTTGGATTTCGGGAATACCGAAGAAGTCATTGATAACTTTGGCTGAAAAAGGGACAACCTTGCACGAACGGGGACTAAGCCCTTGGCCACCTCAACAGGTTCAGCAGTAAGATTAGCATAAAATTCAGCCACAACAGTGCCATTGATCATAGAAATACGATCTGCTAGATTTTCCCACTTACGATCCTGAATGATTTTCTCAATCTTAGAGATAACCGACTTGAATTCTATTCCTCGCTCAAAATGTAGAGTACACTGGATAAAATACGAAACAAAGAGTCTTTTAGCCTTTTTACCAAAGGTTGTCGAAGGAAAGGAAATAACTGACTTGGCTGGAGTTGGTGTTCGGGATCTCTCGAGTGCATTAGGGTCACTAGTGGCTTGAGTTTTTCTCTTCTTACTCGGTTCATTCTAACGACTACCACTACGAGTGGAAGATTCATACATGGCTATAGGTATTCACAACAATCCAACAATACAACAATAGCAAAAATAAGCCCTTCCTCCGGTTTCAATCAATACAAAATCCACAAATAACCAAAAGAAATTGAATGGAAATAGGAGGAGCAAGCCAAAATACCTTGTTGGATTGTGATGCACCGTATAAAAGGGAGTATAGGTCGCCGGAAAATATGGAGTTCACCGGAAATGCAGAAGAGTTGTCTTGGAATCAAAACGGAGTCCTCTTCAATGCAAGAGCCAGTAGAAAGGAAGAATGGAAGAGAGGAAAGTGTTTGGTGGAGCGGGAGGTATGAAGTGATGGTTATGGTGATGGGAGAAAACTGATGGAAATTGGGAGAAGAAGAAGTGATGGTTATGGTGATGGGAGAAAACTGATGGAAATTGGGAGAAGAAGAAGTTAAAATTTAATGGATATGGGAGTTATGGAGAGGAGATGGGACAGGAACCGTTTTTAATTCAAAAACTGTCAATATGGTGCACGCCATATGACATTGGTGTACGCCAATTTCTATTCTAACCCTAACATCTACCAACTTGACTCACGCCACCACCAAATTGATGCACGCCACGAAAAATGCCTAAACTCTCGGTATGTCTACAGTAACATTGGCGCGCGTCAAGAACAAAATGGCGTACGCCAAAAGCTTTTCCACAACTTCCCAAGTTCAAAAACTACAATTATTCACCAACTTATCAAAATAATAATGAAATGACATCAAATTATCAAATAACGGGCTGCCTCCCTATAGAGCTTTTTTTTTAATGTCATTTTCTCGACGCGATTATACGGTAGAGACAATGGAATTATATAGATTATCGATTAGGGACGCTACCAACAATTACTCACATTAGCACGTAGCAATTAGCCGTGCAAACCACCCACATGATAATGCTTGGTAAATAAATTAAAGATAGTACCCATGGGGTGCTAAGTTTATATTCTATAGCTAGACTATGCAATTGTTCAATCCATGGGGGGTCTTTGAGGAACATCACCTCCTCTTGAGGTGTGCCCTCTTCTTCAACAAAATGTTTAACATGATGACCATTTGCTATGAATGTCGGTTTGCCATCAGTAAGCTCAACTGCACCTGATGCATACACCTTGGTAACATTAAATGGACATGTCCACCTGGATCTAAGCTTTCCTGGAAACAATCTCAATCATGAGTTATACAAGAGTACTTTATCATTTACATGGAACTCTTTATCAAAGATCTTCCTGTCATGAAATGACTTGGTCCGTTCCTTGTAAATTTGGGCGTTCTCGTATGCATCGAGGCGAAACTCGTCAAGCTCGGTGAGTTGGAGCAACCAATGATCATCCACAAGCTTGGGGTCAAAGTTAAGAAACTTAATAGCCCAATAAGCTCGGTGCTCCAATTCAATGGGAAAATGACAAGACTTGCCAAAAACCAATATATATGGTGAATGACGCGTGCAAAGCACTTACTAGCAATAAGACTAGGTCTATCGTAGTAGAGTAATGGCAAGTCAAGGTCGATCCCATAGGTCCCGTTTGGTTTTGGACTGGACTGGATCCATTTGGATCCAACTTAATATTTTATTCACCCACTATCTTATTTACTATTATTTTAATATTTCTCTCGCCAATCATTTCACAATCAACAAATAAAATAATATTAATCAATTCATTTTATTCACCACCTACACTATTCAACCATTACTTTATCAATATAATATTTCTCTCACCAATCATTTCACCAATCATTTCTTCATCAACACAAATTTATTAGTACAACATTTCAACCTTTATAATCATTACTTTATATTATTTTATTTTATTTTCTCTCTCATGACTCAAATTGAGCTTGTCATGATTATGGTCTACGACCGACTATAATATAGACAGTAGTAAATTTGGTTCCTCAAACTAACAAGGTTATGTGAGTTCACACGAAGCAAAACGAGTTTCTAATATATTAGTTCAATTACGAGCAATTAGTTATTCCCCCCACGCATTAAACAGTCCTCCCCATTGATGAATTTGTTCATTGTTCAGCTACGGGTACAACTCCTAACCCTATCTACTCTGACAATGGTAGTAGACAATTATATGCAAGCTACCCTCCTTAATTGGTCAAAAATAGCCCATACGCATAAAGAACTAGGGCTGTCGATATTGAGCGCTAGCTCATAACACAAACCCGCCTAGAAAGCTGTCAACATTGATCAGCACGTTCCTAGGATCCATTCAAGATAATGTCCAAACATAGCACTTCACTGTTCGTATTTCATGCTAGTTTATGATGACATGCAAATAGTTGATCAGGCTACTAACATGTAAATTAAATCTATCGATCAACATAGATGGCGCCGATTATCATGAATTAGTAATTTACTAGGTATTCAGATCTAGCAATAGAGACCATCGCAGATTTAAAGAATGCAACTATTGTTTCATGATTTCTTCACCAACGAATCAGATCTATAACACATGGGGTAAAATAAAATAACTACTACATAATTAAACTAAATAAGCAATTAAAACATACTAGTCAAATAGTACAACGATAGATCTACATCTTGGAAAAGACATAAAATCATACCCTCGAAGATGAGCGTAGATCTCCCTCGGATCTCTCCCTAGGCAGCGACTCCGTCGTCTCTCCGACCAGAACTCATAAAATAATAAAGAATAACGAACTTTTATTGCATAATTTGCCTTGAATAATTTGGGTACATTGAATTCTGAGCCGAAGCCTCTTATTTATAGCTATCTAAACCGACTTAGAAACACCTAGTTCTACCCCTCGTCCAAGAAAACACGTTTTGGAAGGATCTCGAATCTCGGTAAACCAGCGGCACTTCCCGGTAAACCGGGGGTATTTTCATCTTTTTTCTTCAGCCGACTTAACTTGTAAGCTTCCAGAATACCCTAGGCCCATTCCTTTCATCAGTCCACTCCATCTTGTCCATGATGCTCAGCCCAATATTTCGTATCCTGAAAATCATCAAATAATGCACGAAATAATATCGAAACAAGGAAAATAAACGCTAAGTACAGATTTCTCGACTCACGAACCCGACATATGATATTCAACTCAAATGGTTCATATTTATAAGTCAAAACAACTATTTTTAGCTCATAATGAATAGAATATTGATGACGTATGATAGACTATTTTAACCGTCATCAACTACCCCCCACTAGCCTTTTGCTCGTCCGCGAGCAGGTATCAAGGTGGAATGTACCTCCAAGAAAAATCTCCATCAACTACCACTTATTCAATCAAGATTTCTGGCAGAAACATACATTAAGCCACAATCCATAAGCTTCCCATTAATCACTACTTATCACGCATCAATGTGTCGTGTGATTAATCAATCGTGATAATGCATTCGTGACGAGAATCAAGTTTTATTAACCACACAATCTTAACTTACCTGCGCATACACTTGCTCATCTTGCCTTCAGACTTGGTTACACAACATGGTACCTTAATTGGTTCGGGCGGACTCGAGGACCGAGCATCGCTCTTAAGTCCTCGTTTGTTTCTTTTTATGCGAGGGTCGTGCCCTTTTTACACGAGTTCGCTTCCCTCACTGCCTTTATTGCATATTTTTTCATTTTTCTTTTTCTGGCAGATTTCCTCACTTTTTTCTCTTTCTCTCACAAGTCCGTTTGTCCCGGTCACCTCTTTTGGCATTCAAGTTGCTTCCCTTGTCTTAAAACAATTTGTTGAAGTATATAAACAGACAAATAATGATTTTCAGGTTAAAACAACTCATCATCTAATCTTAAACACTTCTCACTCAGATTATGTGCTCAAATATTGACTGCAATGATAGAATAATAATTAATAAGTTACTACTTCACGCAACATAGCATATTCTCATTCTTCCATACTAAATTGAATATGTTATAGCTCACTTTAAATTGAACTTGGGCTCATTTTCTACCGATTCCTTACTTGAAAACATGCAACAAGCAAGCTAAAAACAGTGTTAAATTTTTCAAAATTTTTCCCTTTTTCGACTATTCAGCAAAGACGCCTACCCCCCGCTTATTATAGACATTGTCCTCAATGACTAATAATAATGAAAGAAAAATGTGCTTAGCTCTGGAATTGATCGGCTGAGTCAAAGTGAATCCTAGAGCCTAATCATTAGCTCATAGGTCATTCCTTTTCAAGTCGTTACCTATGGTCCTAAACACTTCCAAGAACGGTGAGGAACATGCGAAGGGCAATAAGAAAATAAGGTGGCGGTAATTGTGCATACCGGAGGAATGCCCAAAAACAGTTTAAGCCACTTTATTCTTTTATCGGCCTAAGCAAGACGTGAAACCTTTTATGAGGGTATCACATAAGAATCGTGAAGGAAAAAACCACATATATCTTTAGTCAGGTAACTGAAGATATATGTGATGAAAAAATCCTTACGATTGTCATGCTACTTTATTGACTCAAAATGACTAAAATAAACAAAAGCAATAAATAAGGGTTTAGAAATAGTTCTGAGTTTATAGTCGCCAACTCGACTGTACTAATAGGGCTCCTTCATTCATATTCTGGCTCTGTCAACATAAAGACTTCCAACTCAAGATTATACTTGTGCTCTAGGAAATGCTTCGGCCTGTGGCCGTTAACTGTGAAAGTCTGCCCAGAGTATTCATGTCTAACTTCACATGCTCCTGAATTGAAAACTTTCGTGACTACATGTGATCCATACCATCTAGACTTCAACTTCCTAGGAAAAAGACGAAGACGCGAATTATACACTAGCACTTTATCTCCAACTTGAAATATGCGGTTCAGAATCTTCTTATCGTGCAGATGCTTCATTCTTTCCTTATAAATCTTTGCATTTTCATACGCTTGAAGTCTAAACTCCTCCAATCTATTCAACTCTAGCATCCTCTTTTCACCGGCTAAATTCTCATCCATGTTTAGAAATTCCATAGCCCACAGTGCTAGGTCCTCGAGTTCTACCGGTAAATGACATGCTTTTCCAAACACTATCATATATGGTGACATCCCAATCGTGGTCCTATAAACTGTTATGTACGCCCAAAGAGCATCATCTAATTTCAAAGACCAATCCTTTCTCGTGGGATTCACAGTCTTCTCTAAGATCCTCTTAATTTCTCTATTCGTGACTTCTACTTGTCCACTCGTCTGGGGGTGATACGCTGCTACAATCTTATGCCTAACCCCATATCTCATCATAAATTTTTCAAACAACCTATTATAGAAATGACTCCCTCCGTCACTAATTATGGCTCTGGGCACTCCAAACCTCGTCAAAATATTTTTCTTAAGAAACCTTAGGACAACCCTGGCATCGTTAGTAGGTGAAGCTACTGCTTCCACCCATTTGGAAACATAATCAACTGCTACTAGGATGTAACGATTTGATTCTGACGATGTGAAAGACCCAACAAAATCAATTCCCCATGCATCGAATAACTCCACTTCTAAGATACTCTGCAGTGGCATCTCATTCCGCTTAGAAATATTACCGGTCATTTGACAGGAATGACAGGCTCTTGTAAACTCGTAGCAGATTTATTAATTGTTGGCCAATAGAATCCATACTCGATGCACTTTTTTCTTTGTCTTATCTGGCCCATACTGACCTCCAGCTTCTCTAGAATGACACATGTGCAAAATACATGGAATCTCATCATCATGGATGCATCTTCTAAGAATGGCATTAGGGCACAATTTGTATTGGTAGGGATCATCCCAATGATAATGCTTGGAATACGTGAAAAACTTCTTATTATCTGTATTATTGAATTCTGGTGGTAAGTATCTTCCTGCTAGATGATTCACAATATTGGCAAACCAAGGGTATACCTTGCCCACCTTGATGTATGTTGTCGGGATTGAGATTCAACCCGAGCTACCACTGAGACGGCAAAAATTTGTTCATCAGGAAAGCTCTCCCTGATCTCAGTCGGTTGCTCTTCTTCCAGAAAAGTTAATCTCGACAAGTGATCAGCCACCTGGTTCTCAGATCCTTTTTTATCTTTAATTTGAACATCAAACTCTTGTAAGAGTAGAATCCATCTCAACAATCTTGGCTTGGAGTCTTGCTTGGTTACAAAGTATTTCAAAACTGCATGGTCAGTGAATACAGTGACTTTCGATCCAATCAGATAAGGTCGAAACTTGTCAAATGCAAAGATGACAGCTAAGATTTCCTTCTCTGTAGTCGCATAATTCCTCTGGGCACTGTTAAGGGTATGACTGGCGTAATAGATAGGCTTAAAGATTTTATCCTCCATTTTGTACCAGGGCTGCTCCAACTGCCATGTCGCTTGAATCACACATAAGCTCAAAAGGTTTGTTCCAATCTGGTGCTACCATAATTGGGGCGGTTATAAGAATTTGCTTCAATGTGTTGAATGCTTTCTTACATTATTCTCCAAACACGAAAGGTACATCCTTGGCATGTAATTCCGTCAAAGGTCTAGAAATTTTAGAAATGTCCTTAATAAATCTCCTACAGAATCTTGCGTGGCCAAGAAAGGCTCGCAACATCTGTAAGTTCGTTGGAGGGGGTAACTTCTCTATTACCTCTATCTTTGCCTTGTCAACTTCCATTCCATTCTTCGCAATTCCATCCCTTCTGTAACCATGAAATGGCATTTTTTCCAGTTAAATACAAGGTTGGTCTCTTCACATCTTTTTAGCACTTTACTCAAATTGTCCAAGCACTTATCAAAGCTATCACCAAATACAGAGAAATCATCCATGAAAATCTCTAAAAAAAATCCTCCACCATGTCCGCAAATAATGACATCATGCACCTTCGGAATGTTGCTGGTGCATTACATAACCTAAAAGGCATGTGATTGTATGAAAAAGTTCCATAGGGACATGTGAAAGTTGTCTTTTCTCGGTCCTCAGGTGCAATATGGATCTAGTAATAACCAGAATATCCATCTAAGAAACAATAAAATGCATGACCGCTTAATCTTTCCAACATCTGATCAATGAAAGGTAGGGGAAAATGATATCTACGAGTTGCATCATTCAGTTTCCTGAAGTCAATGCAAACTCGATGTCCAGTAATTAGTCTCACGGGGATTAATTCATCAAACTCATTATGTTGTACAGTGAATCCTCCTTTCTTGGGCACCATATGAATCGGGCTTAACTACTCACTGTCTGCAATTGGGAAAATGATTCTCATCTCCAACATCATTATGATCTCTTCCTTAACAACATCCTTTAGTTGTGGCGTCAACCTCCTTTGAGGTTGAGCTACCGCTTTCTTTTTAGTGTCCACAGAAATCTTATGCATGCACACCGATGGGCTTATTTCTCTAATATCTGCAATTGTCCATCCAAACGCTCCCTTATGCTCTCTCAGTACTCTTAAAAGTTTCTCTTCCTCTAAAGGTGATAATAATGATGAAATTATAAGGGGAAGAGTATCATATTGTAAGTATACGTACTTCAGGTGAGAAGGCAAAGGTTTTAACGTTACGTTCCTTGGTGGCTCCTCTAATTATGATCTTAACAGCTTACCAGTCAATTGTATATCAAATAAACTTGTGCCATGAAGGTCTATGAATGGTTCCTCCTAAATCCACAGAAGATATAGGCTCTATTTCGTGCACTTGACCTTCGCTACACCCAGGCCAGGTTTCCTCAACACTTTCTTCTTCCTTCAGGAGTAACGTCTCTACTACTTCAGGGTCTAGTGCCACTTGCTGATATTATTCTAAAATAAGCTCGTCTATGGAATCTAGCATGTAGCATGATTCTACTTCATCTTGTGCATATCTCATTGAATTCATCACATTGAACACTACTTTGTCCTCATTCACTCTCAAAATCAACTCACCCTTATGAACATCTATCAAGGCTTACTCGTAGCTAGGAAAGGTCTTCCTAAGATCAGTGGAACATCGTGGTTAGCTTCCATGTCTAGCACCACCAAGTCCATAGGGAATACAAACTTATCAACTTTTACCAAAACATCCTCCACCACTCCACAAGGTTGCTTCATTGACCTATCTTCTAATTGAAGTGTTATAGATGTTTCATTCAGCTCTTTCATGCCTAACTTAATAAAGATGGAGAGTGGCATCAGATTGACACTGGCTCGAAGATCACACAATGCTTTATTCAGGCATATTCCTCCAATTGTGCTTGGTATAAGGAAGCTCACAGGATCTTTACACTTGGGAGGCAGTTTGCGTTGCAAAACTACCGAGCATTCCTCATTAAGGCATATAGTCTCTAGGTCTAATAATTTCCTTTTGGTAGAGATTACTTCTTTCAAGAACTTTGCAAACTCTGGCATTCCGGCCAGAGCTTCTACCAAAAGTATATTCACTTGCAATTTCTTAAACATCTCTATAAACTTTTTATAACGAGCATCATCATTATTCGGATTATATTTCTTAGGGGATAGGGTAAAGTAGCATGATTAATAGGTACAGTTTGTGAAGACTTACTCGGCGATCGATTCGCTTGCGCTCTGCCTGCTTGTCTGCTGAATTTTCAGACTTCTAGTTTACCGGAGTAGTGTCCTGGGTTACCGGCCCCACTTTTTCTCCAGATTCTGGCGTGTTCTCACTGCTTTGAATGCTTTGCATTTCCACCGGACGGTTGGTATAATCGGTCCAGCGATTCTTTCCGCTTCTAGTCATGATTGCATTCACGTCCTTCGGGTTCTTCTTAGTATTACTTGGCAATCCTCCTGGAGGACGGACTGACACATGTTTTTCAATCTGCCCCACTTGGTGCGATAGATTCTGCACCAATGCTTCCTAATTGGTCAGTCTTGTATCATTCTTCTAACAATATGTGGTGAAGTTTGCATTCAGCTCAGTCATGGATTTCGTAAGTTGATTGACCGTATCGGTCATAGTTGAGCTCATTTTATCCATGGCTGCTTCCCAACCACCGGACTTGTTGAATTGAGGCATGAATCCACCAGTTTGTATTGGTCTCTCTCCACCGTTAGAATCATTTTGTCGAAAACCCCCAATAGGGTCGCTCAGTCTAAAACCAGGGTGGTCATGAGAACCTAGGCGATATCCGCCCCATAAGGATTTCCTTGCCCCCTATATAGTTCATATCCTCAGTGTTGGCTGCTTCTATATCTTCTACCTTCTTGACCTTTGCAATACGATCTTGCATGTCATCTATCTTTTCATTCATCTACATTAGCTGGTATAAGATATTTTGAGAAGTATCTTCTCCAAATACGCCTTCAATTACTTTGGCCATTTCAATTTGATGTGTTCCCCATTGACTTGTCAGTGCTATTTGCTCCAATTTCTCTTCAGCTACTACAGGTGATAGCAATGCAAAACATCCGTTGCTCGATGCATCAACTCTCATTTGTTCACTTGGCTGTAATCCGTGATAAAAACTATGCATTCGTACGGGCAAAGTGATATCATGGTGAGGGCATCTCCTCTGTGCTTCCTTAAATCTTTCCCAAGCTTCTTCAAAGGTTTTAGTGGGTTTCTGCTAGAAATTCATAAGGTCTTGTCTCATCTGTAGTGACTTCCCAATGAGGCGGTACTTGTTCATAAACTTCTGCAACAGATCGGTCCAAGTTCGGATCGATCCTGGTGCGAGAGACAATAACCATATCTTCGCTTTGTCCTTCAGAGTGAATGGAAATAATTTCAGCTTAAAGTTGCCTTCAGGTACTCCTGTTGGCTTGACCGTGCTGAATATCTCCAGAAAATTGGTGACGTGTACACTAGGATCTTCGTTTGGTACTCTATGAAAGGTAGTGTAATTAGTCACCATCTGAATCACATTTGGTTTCGGGTGAAATACCTCAGCCGCATTCTCTGGATGAACAATTGCTGGCACGAATTTCTCAATCGTCGGCATTGCATAACTCTATAGAGTTCTCCTATCTTCTTGTACCACAAATCCTGCTCTATTTTGTCCATTCTGTCCGTTCTGTGCCATGTCGATTTCAGTATCCTCCAAAGGTGAAATATCTTCTTCCCTCTCGCTGTGATCTCCTTCATGCAAAATCACGTCGTCCGCCAGCGTAACAGATTTCTCTCGAGCTTTATTTCTCTTTTGCCTAGAAAAATTTTCAATCTCAGGTATGAATCTCTCGAGTTTGGCTGCTGAACTTCGTGTAGCGTACTACAAGACACAAAAAGAAAAAAAAAAGGTTAGTTACTTGCCTCGCCGGCTGTTACACACGCCTGACACACTCAAAAATACAGACTCTGACCACTGACTAACATAAACGATTCTGCCAAATTTTAGACCCTCGGTTTACCGCGGTAGATCCTTTGTAAACAGGAAGCTATTTTTTTCCAGATTTTAACAGATCTGACTCTGCACGACTCTAGCATTAACAGACTATAAAACATAATTAAACAGACACAAATATATATAGAAAACTCAATCTTAAATAAAAAGTATTCTTGATACGAGTCCCCAGGAACGGCGCCAGAAAACCTTGATCGTGTGCAAAGCACTTACTAGCAATAGGACTAGGTCTATCGTAGTAGAGTACTGGCGAGTCAAGGTCGATCCCACAGAGACTCGTAAGAACATCTAATTATCAAGATTGAGCTTCTCACGATTATGGTCTACGACCAACTATAATATAGACAGTAGTAAATTTGGTTCCTCAAACTAACAAGGTTATGCTAGTTCACACGAAGCAAAACGAGTTTCTAATGTATTAGTTCAATTATGAGCAATTAGTTATTCCCCCCACACATGCAACAGTCCTCCCCATTGATGAATTTATTCATTGTTCATCTATGGGCACAACTCCTAACCCTATTTACTCCAAAAATGTTAGTAGACAATCTATACGCAAGCTACCCACCTAAATTGGTCCGTAATAGCCCATATGCATAAATAACTAGAGCTGTCGATATTGAGCGCTAACTCATACCCCAAACCCGCCTAGACAGCTGTCGGCATTGATCAGCACGTTCCTAGGGTCCATTCTAGATAATGTCCGAACATAGCACTTCACTATTCGTATTTCATGCTAGTTTACGATGACATGCAAATAGTTGATCAGGCTACTAACATGTAAATTAAATCTATTAATCAACTCTGGCACCGATTATCATGAATTAGTAATTCACTAGGTATTTAGATCTAGCGATATAGACCATCGCAGATCTGAAGAACGCAACTACTATTTCATGATTTCTTCACAAACGAATCATATCTATAACACATAGAGTAAAATAACCTAACTACTACATAATTAAACTAAATAAGCAATTTAAACATACTACGAATAGTACAACGATAGATCTACATCTTGGAAAAGACATAAAATCATACCCTCGAAGACGAGCGTAGATTTCCCTCGGATCTCTCCCTAGGCGGCGACTCCGTCGTCTCTCCGACCAGAACTCATAAAATAATAAAATAAAGAACAACGAACTTTTATTGCATAATTTGCCTTGAATAATTTGGGTACATTGAATTCTGAGGTGAAGCCTCTTATTTATAGCTATCTAAACCGACTTAGAAACACCTAGTTCTACCCCTCGTCCAAGAAAACACGTTTCGGAAGGATCTCGAATTTCGGTAAACCGGTGGCACTTCCCGGTAACCGGGGGTATTTTCGTCTTTTTTCTTCAGCCGACTTAACATGGAAGCTTCTGGAATACCCTAGGCCCATTCCTTTCGTTCAATCCACTCCAGATTCGTCCATGATGCTCAATCCAATATTTCATATCCTGAAAATCATCAAATAATGCACGAAATAATATCGAAATAGGGAAAATAAACACTGAGTGCAGATTTCTCGACTCACGAACCCGACATATGATATTCAACTCAAATGGTTCATATTTATAAGTCGAAACAACTATTTAAGCTCATAATGGATAGAATGTTGATGCCGTAAGATAGACAATTTTAACCGTCATCAGTGAACAACTTATAGGTCTCTTAAAAGCAGTTCGGTAAGCCCAGAGTGCATCATCAAGCCGCACCGACCAATTATTACGGTTAGTGTCTACCATTTTTTCAATGATCCTTTTCACCTATCGGTTTGACACTTCAACCTGACCATTCGTTTGTGGGTGATACGGTGCGCCGACTTGTGTTTTACACCATAGCTCTCAAGAAGTTTAGTGAATGGTCGGTTGCACAAGTGTGAGCCACGGTCACTAATGATTGCTCGGGGAGTGCCAAATCTAGTTAAGATATTCTTCTTTAAGAATTTCAACAGTACCTTAGAATCATTAGTGGGGTAGGCTTGCACTTCAACCCATTTAGAAACATAATCAACCATCACTAAAATGAATTTATTACCGAATGAGTGAGGGAATGGGCCTATGAAGTCGATGCCCCAAACATCAAATATTTCAAACTTCAGAATAGGTTGGAGAGGCATATCATGCCTCTTGGACACATTTCCCCACTTTTGGCAAGCAACACATGATTGTGCAAAACGATGTGCATCTTTGTAAAGTGTAGGCCAATAAAATCCACATTGTAAAACCTTGTACGCCGTTTTCCACCCTCCACGATGGCCTCCGGTGTCTTGACCATGGAAAAAGGAGAGTATGCTTGAGATTTCATCAATGGGGATGCATCTCCTAATGATGATATCCGAACACCTACTAAAACGGTTCGGTTTCTCCCAATAGTAAAATTTCAAATCATGAAAGAATTTCTTCTTCTTTTGCCATGTCCAATTAGGTGGAACATACTCACATGAAAAATAATTTAAAATATTGGCAAACCATGGTGAGCTCTCCTTCAGTTTTGAATCAGCATGAATAAGTTTCATTGTTGGGGGTGCATCCACCATCATGAGTTGTTCATCAGGAAAATAGTCATGAATCTCTCTTCGTTTCCCTTCTTCTTCAATGAAATCCAACCGACTTAAGTGATCCGCCACAATGTTCTCACTACCATTTTTGTCTTTAATCTCAATATCGAACTCTTGGAGTAGGAGAATCCATCGGAGTAGCCTCGGTTTAGCATCCTTCCTGTTCAATAAATACTTCAAGGTTGCATGGTCGGTATAGACAATGACCTTGGAACCCACAAGATAGGACCTAAACTTGTCGAGGGCGAACACTATTGCAAGTAATTCCTTCTCATTTGTTGCATAGTTGACTTGAGCAGAGTTCAATGTATGAGTGGAGTAATAAATGGCCTTAAGTACCTTACCATGGGGTAGGCCAAGCATGGCCCCAATTTCTAAGTCGCTTGCATCACACATTAACTCGAAAGGTAAATTCCAATCCGGTGCCACTAGGACAGGTGCGCTAATCAGTTTCTTCTTCAAAGTCTCAAAAGCCTCTATGCACTTTTCATCAAAAACAAATGGTACTTATTTCTCAAGGAGATGACTGAGAGGTTTGGCAATATGGAAAAATCAGCAATAAATCACCTATAAAAACCATCATGTCCAAGAAATCCTCTCAAAGTCTTCAGATTGACCGGTGGGGGCAACTTCTCTATTACTGCAATCTTTGCTTTGTCCACCTCAATACCTATCTCAGAAATTCTGTGGCCTAACACAATACCCTTTGAGCACTAACTTCGTGTCTTCGCATTATTGCAACACATGCTCTAAATGAGAGAGACATTCCTCAAAAGTGAATCTCCAAAAACACTGAAATCATCCATAAAAATTTCTAGAAATCTCTCTACCATATCAGAAAGGATAGTTGTCATACATCTCTGAAATGTATCAGGAGCGTTGCATAAACCAAACGGCATTCTTTTGTAAGAAAACGTTCCACATGGACAAGTGAATGTAGTTTTCTCTCTGTCTCCTACCGAGATGAATATCTGTAGGTAGCCTGAATAACCATCAGGAAAACAATAGAGCTTATGCCCACACAACCGCTCCAACATCTGGACAATGTACGGAAGTGGATAATGGTCTTTCTTGCTATGGTCATTGAGTCGTCGAAAATCAATACACATGCGGTACCCTGTGAATTCCCTTGAAGGGATCCATTCATGTTTGTCATTTACTTTCACTGTGAATCCGCCTTTCTTAGGTACAACTTGAGTAGGACTCACCCACTCACTTTCAGATATCTGAAAAATAATACCCATCTCCAGTAACTTGATGACCTCTTTCTTGACAACCTCTTGCATATTAGGATTCAAACGACGTTGTGGTTGAGCACATGACTTGGCATCATTGTTGAGAATAATCTTCTGAACACTGATCTCAGGACTAATTCCCCGAATATCAGCCACAGTCCATCCAAATGCTCTCTTATGTTTTCTGAGCATCCTCAGTAGCAAGTCCTCCTTCACATTGGTTACTGACGATGAAATAATAATAGGAAGTAGATTATCACTTTCAATAAAAGCATATTTCAAGTTAAGAGGGAGAGGTTTCAATTCAAGGCTCTTTGGTGGCTCCTCCGAAGGTTTCAATAGTGGGCCATCATGTTCCAACTCTAGATATCGATGCCATGGTTTTCTGTTGAATGTACGACCGGCATCCAAGTAAGAAATCACTACTTGAATTTCCTCATCATCACTCTCACCGTCAAAGATAGACAAAGCCAAACATTCCTCAAGTTTATCTTCATAGACCTGCAAGTTAGTATTCTTCATACAAGCAAAAGGTAATGCATCTACAAAAGAACATGACTCTCGTGAATTGTATGGATGTTTCATGGCCTTGAAAATGTTAAATGTGACCTCATCCTCATTAACTCTCAAAATTAATTCTCCACATGGAACATCAATTAGAGTCCTTCCCATGGCTAGGAATTGACGACCGAGAATAAGGGGTGTTGAGTACCCTTCTTCCATATCCATAACCACAAAATCAACTGGGAAGTAGAACTTATCAACCTTCACTAACGCATCTTCTATGACTCCCTTAGGACGTTTTATGGACCTGTCTGTCAATTGTAGGGTCATCTCCGTGTTTTTCAACTTTCATATGCCAAGTTTGATAAATCCCCGTAAGACATAAGGTTAATGCTAGCGCCAATTTCACAAAGCACCCTCTTAAATAAAAATCCCCCAATTTCACACGGGATGGTAAAGCTCCCGGAGTCTTTAAGTTTAGGTGGAAGCTTATGTTGCAACACAGCGGAGCATTCCTCACTGAGACAAATGTTCTCGTACTCCTATAACCGCTTCTTGTTAGTGAGAATGTCTTTCAAAAACTTACCATAAGCAGGCATGTTAGTGAGTGCCTCTATGACAGGAATATTAACATTTAAGTGTCGAAATGTGTCAAGGAAGCGAGCATACTTCTTATCTAACTTTTTCTTCCTAATTTCCTCCTGAGGACGATAAGGTAATGACTCAAGATCAATAATTTTTGGAGTGGAGTTCATACCTTCTTTACATTTTCCTCCAGATGAATCATCGAAAGTTTTCCTCTAAGTCTGAGCTGCCGGTGGTTGCCATTCATCATCGGTGTGTACCACATTCTCTTTACATTTCTTAGAAATTGTCTGCTGCACTTTGGCACGTGCCGAGACATCATTGGCATGCGTCAAACCTGCATTGGAATTATTCTCTTTTGCTTTGGCGCACGTCGGGTCATCATTGGCGCACGCCGTTTTTGCTGGATATACAGAAACCCGAATCCGGATCCGATCCACAATTGGATCGTCAGATCTGATTCACAGCATCGATCGAGACACTCAATCATGCACAACGGAAGCTACGATATACGATTTTACCACGATTTTAATTCACATAATTAATTAACAATCTACAAGAAGGTTAAGACTTACCTCAACGGAATGGAAGAAATAGTCGACCAAAGGGAGATGCCGTAGTCTTCCGGATTGTATCTCCTAGCGACGACTGGTGGACGTCGATCCTCGCCGTAGAACCTCCTCGAATATGCACAAGAAAAACCCTATGTTTTTCTTCCTATAATGACTAGAACAAGAAACTAATTTTTCTCTCCTTTTAATTATAAAGTGGCGCAAATTTGTTGATGTAATTGTTTTAGGAGGAACTCTCTTTATAAAGGAAAATAACTAGTCAAGAGAGAGTTATTCTTTTCACACCACAATTACCTATTCCCACAAGGAAAAGATATTTGCCAACAGATAAGAGATAATTCCCAAAAAATCAATCTCTTTACCTCTTTTCCATTAATTATCCAACAAATAGATAATTAATTAATTACACATATGAGATAATCTAGAAAAATTTCTTCTCCCAATGTATCCATAATGTGTGGCGCCATTTTAGTCAACAATTTAATAGAAAATATCTTTTCTATTTTACATATTATTTACCAAATAAATAATATTGCGTATTCATTAAATAGACCAACTATTTAATTTATTCTCAAGGTTCCATAAAACGAGAAAACACTCGCGTGTTAGGAGCCTACCCGGGGACCATGGACCTATAACCAGTAGCTACAATAAATTGAATAAAATATTCATCGAACAGAATATTTCTACTCAACTCATTAATTCCGAAATTACGCCACCATAAATCCGAAACTGAACTCTATCAATTATAGATATAACTTATTCTCAAAACGTCGAGTCGAGTCGATAAGTGTCCATTGATATAATCATTACATATAAACTAACCCTCCATAGACTATCCGTAATGAAGCGGGATTATTTCCGTAAACCTTTTTCAATAAAACTTATCCTTATTTACCATTAACCCACTAGTGATCGATTAGTTCATAAACAATACGAACTCTGTGGTCCAACACTTATTCACGCTTAAGGCCTTCATTCCGTATTTGTACGCTTCATACGTAGGCGAAAGAGACCTTTCTTTGAATTCCATTAGACCAATGGGGACTTTTATCTTTACGAAAGAAAGGGGTAATGGTTTAGAAAGAGTAGTATATTAGTGATACCACCCTGACAAAGTGGATGCGATGAGTTAGTGTCCGGTGGGCTTTGTTTACCAGCCATTTCCTTTGGGTTCTCTGACCTAGCCTATCGACCAAAGATCCAGGATGTTAATGAACAGGACATGCTTTTATTTATCGACAATATTTTCTGTTTCGTCCAAGCAGGATCCGAAGTCTCAGCCTTATTGGGTCGAATGCGGTTTTTGTAATTCCTATGATTCAATTGGAGCTTATCGGAAGAAACAAATAAATTTAGATAGTCCTTTGTGGCTCCGGTGGCGACTAGATCAACGCGTTATTGCTTGGCAATCACGGTCCTCCGGTGCCTCTCCTTTTCCTTCCATCGCGGCAAAAGCTCCTTGGTTTCCCTCCATTACAGTAAGGGGTCGACTGGGTTGTTCTATGGAAGGGGGTGGGTTGCTAAAGGCTTAGCGATATTTCCGGCGCTCGATGAGGCGCAGCGCTTGGGGATCCAATGGCTGGTTGTGGAATACCCCAAGGGTGTCCTAAAGTTCCTCCACCAAACTGTAGTACATAATCATCCCCAAAGATCTCGGTCAGAGCGGGCCCTTGCGAACAGCTTGATGCACTATCTCCCTTCAACCCTTTGAGCGAAATACGGCAAAAGAAAAGGAAGGAAAATCCATGGACCGACCCCATCATCTCCACCCGTTAGGAACTATGAGATCACCTCAAGGCGTTCGACTCGCTTGTGAATGCGATGGGGTCGGTCTGTCTTTCCGCTTTTAAGCTAATGGTTGTCCTCCATTCAGACAGCATGGAGAATAAGGAAAACGAATCTCTTTATTCTTTCTAAAGAGCTCTTAACCACTTACATTATCCAGGAACTTGTTCAGAAATACTGTAATGAAAGGAACAGAGGAGTTTGCCGCTAGGTATTTGACCAAATAGGATCGTCCACTTCCTATAGAACCTATCACTAAAATACCCCTAGAGGGGGATAAGGCTAAGCGGAGCGAAAAGGGTTTTCCATACAGTTGACGGGAAGGACCAATCTTTCATGTTGGAAAAAAAATTTGCAGTTACAGAATTCATTTATCTTCGCTTCTAGGATCACCAAATAAGGGGATTGTCTTTCTACTTCTCGCAGGAAGGAATGGATTCCATATCTGTGAGACATAGACTTCTCACTTATCCTAGAATAGTGCCAACGTGAAAGTGATTCAGACCGCGCTTCTTAGTGATCCTTAACGAACACATCAAACCCTATCCTGAAACAAGCAGGAGTCTGTAATCACTTTAGGATTAAGGTTAATCCATATATGTTCATCTTGTGATTTAATAAGATTTCTCAATCACGGAATTATATGAGAAATGCATATTAAATCAGTCCAGTCATATATGACTCTCATCATATATAAATGCCCCACTTAGACAACCAATGTCGACGGTCCGGATAAGACGGTCACACCATAAAGTGTTCTGGGCGCATTGATGGTGGTTTAATCAATAGACCTCATACTTTGATTAACTTCACCACAGACTAACATTTCAAGTGTATCACCATAAACGTAATCCTCGTGTGTGACACACACTAAGTTATATGGCTACATATGATATGACTTGGGGTTTTTCAGCAGTGTATAATATATAAGCTCAAAGCAAATAATAAGATGAGAATAAATCTGTCATTTATTTAACTATAACAACAATTACATAAATTGTCTTTCGGGCGCTACTTCCAACAATTTTTTCCTCTAAACTCTCTGAATGTCTACAGTGATTATTGATGGGAACCAGATCTGTATTGGCGGACGCCAAAGAGACATGTTCATTAAAGAGAGTCCTCAAATCACTTGTTCTCGGATTCTTCAAAATCCTTGGGATCTTCACCCAATCCCCATCCTCTTTTTCCACATCAACATATCCGTCTCTCAGCAAAAATTCATCAACCATTCCCTCATCTTCTTCACTCAATTCCTTCTCTTCATCGGTGTCATGCAAATCATTCTCAACCTCGTTTCCCACTTGATTCTCATAAAACTCTATATTTCCACAAAATCTTCCACTTCGGGTTATGATGGCATTCACTCTTCTCGGGTTTCTTTCAGTGTTACTTGGTAGTCCACCCGACGGTCTACTAGCATTCCTCTCACCTTTTCTACTCAAGTGCTCTTTCATGTTACGCACGGATGCTTCTATGTTTTTCATTCTCATGTCATGAGCACTCATAGACGTTCTCAATGTGCCAACATCTTTTGTCTCTCTGCCTATAGAAGATATCATCGTTTGCATATTCACGGCTTGAGTTGAGACAACACCCATAAGATTCTCCATCAATTTCTCCCATCTCTCTTCTTTTTCCGTAGATGATCTTGAAGTTTGAGTGATAGGGATGTTTTATGTAGGACGTTGTTGGTAAGAGTGTGTAGGTGGTTGTGGTGGTTGGTATGAAGTATGGCCTTGGAAATTTTGAGTTGGAATGTTGGTGTTGAAGGAAGTCTTTTGTTGAGGGACGAAAGATGATGCTTGCTTGTTAGTGTTTGGAGACCAACGTTGAGTAGGAAAACCTCTTTGCAAATTGTTATATGCATTGGAGTAAGCATTGTGTAGTTCTCGGTGTTGTTGCATATAACTCACTTCTTTATTAGAATAATCACCAGATTCATTCATCTGCAACTGTGCATAGTCTTCATTTTTCATTTCCACACTACTCATGTCATTGGACGCATTTCCTTCCAAACTCTTACTTCCTTTATTTCATCAACTTTCTTGCTAAGAGAAGCTAATTGGGCTAACACTTCGGTTTGAACGGTGGCTTCTCCCACAAAAGCAACGTTACTTGTGCTTGAACCGGTTTCCCACATTCGGTTGTTCTTTTCAATCTTCTCAATAGGATCATACACGTCTTGTGCCGCACTCATCATCAACGAACCATTGCATGCTTGGTCAACATCGGCTCGAGATTCCTTTCTAAGATTTCATCAAAAGAATTGAATTTGCATATCCAAAGGATAACCATGGTCGGGACATGCTCTCAACAACCTCTTAAATATTTCCTATGCAACTCCAAGTGATTCATGTTCACCTTGCTTGAAACTAGAAATCTCAACGTTCAGCCCGGAGTGAAGTATTGTTTCAAGAATTCATTTTGGATTTCCTCCCAACTTGTCAAAGAATGGTGAGGAAGCAACATAAACCAATCATTTGCCTTCCCATCCAAAGAGAAAGGGAACATGGACATTCTTGTCAACTCTCTATTCGCACCTTGACTCTTAGCCGTATTACATAATTCCTCAAAGTTGTAAATATGGTGATGTGGATCTTCGTCATCACGCGCGTGAAATTGATCTCTTGTTCCAACCAATCCAAAGAGATGAGCTTTAACCTCAAAATTGTTTGCTCCCGCATTTGTTAAATGAATTGGATTGTTGGTTTCATTCCTTCTCACGGCTTAATCACAAATGGGTCTTGGGTGTGGGGGTTGTTGTTGTTGTTGTTCCGGTTATTGTGATTCCGGTTTTGGTTGCGGTTTTGTTGGTTATTGTTGTTTGGTGGATTTGGATTGTTGGGATTTGGAGGGTTAAGGATGTGGAGGTTTGGGTCTTGTTCATGATTTGGGGAATCCTTATGCCCTTGATCGACTTGTGTATTTGCTATGTCCTCGTTCATTTCTGTTCCTTGGGTAGATGATCCTTGGGAGGAGTCTCCACTAAGTTCCAAACCACGGCGAGCTCGACCAACCTTATTCTCAGCTAATCGTTCCCTAATATATGTGTTGATATCCAGAATGAGAGGAGTAAGCGGTGCTTTACCACGTTGAGTCTTGTTCATCCACTACAAGATAGAAACAACAAAAACACAATAAAATAACACTTGGTGACTCACCAAGAGGTAAGCACCAAAGAAGTAAAAATAGAGATGGGACTAGAAAAGTCTGACCTATTCTAAAAAAATTTAAAACTCGTACAAGTATTAACCGTTACTCAAGAATGATTCCCCGACAACGGTGCCAAAAAGCTTGATGTCCAATTCCTAGGTGTCCAATATAACCGGCAGTGTACCGGGTCAATTGTAGTCTAGTACGGTGGGTCAAGGTCGAATCCACGGGGAAAAATACTTGTGAGGTTAACCACTTTGAAGCTTATATTAATTCGATCTAGGTTGCAAATTGCAAGATGGTAGTTAAATGCATAAGTAAAATCTCTCGTGACAACAAAGATAATAAAATGATTAAAGAAGCTAACCAAGATAATGTGTAGACTAGTAATTTTCTTATAGTATCATGGGAATGGTTTCCTTCCTTCCTACCATTGGTGTTCAAAAGTGTGAAATGGCGCATTCCTAAGCAAGCAGTTTCCCCTCATACGAGTGCATGAAACTGCTCTATACCTCCTCTTTGGTCTAGGTTCTAAACCTAATGCATTGGTATGCTACGCACGTGAATGCAATGACAAGGTCAACTATCCCTGGATAAGAAATCGAATGCCTCGAAAGGTCGATTTTACCTTCCGGTTTTTCTATCCTCTTCCCACGACTAACATCTCCTTTCGGTCTCTGTTAAACATGTAGATGCTAACACTAGTCAATTACTCTATGCACGCAATCAATACAACACAAGTAGGAAAAGCTTCACAACAATTGATACTAACAACACAAACAATCATTCCCAATCAATAAAAAGAGAATAAACTAAGCCTATCACATAATCTTGGCTAGATAAATCTAGCCACTCATAACTACAAATATCAACATCTTAAATTAACATTCATAACCACAAGTACAATTGAATGAAGATAAAGATTAAAGATTACCAAACCAAAAGAAAGAATTCGAGTTTGGTGTTCTTCATCCAACTCCAAAAGCTTCAATGGAACCAACACTATTTTTACTAAAATTCGGCTATAAGAGCCTTGGGGGTGGGGGTGTCTTCAAGAGGGAAAGGTTGAGGAAGATGAAGTGTGTTTTATATTTTTGGTGAGTGGAAGAATAAAATAGATCAATTTTTCGCTGACTATGCACTATTGACGCGGGTCAATCCAGCTGGCGTGCGTCATGCTTTTTAATGAAGGATTGGCATCGGGCAGAGGACATTGGCGCGCCCCAGATCTAATGTGGTGGTTGGTTGAATGACATCCGCATTAAATGCTCAGCAGATTTGATATGCTCACTTGGCGCGGGTCAAAGTAAATGGCGTACACCATTTGTATGTAAAATGCCCTTGATCAATTTTATTCTCCAATGGGCATGGACTGGATCCTCTAATGTGTATCAATAATCCTCGTGGGTTGGAATCCAAGCCTCAGCTACAAAATCATCACTCAAAAATCAAATGACACCATCAAGTCAAAATCCACGCTCCCAACTGTGATATATGTGCTGCAAAATAAACACAAAGACACAACGTGTAAATCTGAGAACAAAATCGGCTAGTAACTAATATAATAAAAGTAAAAGCATGGTTTTCTGAAATTTCCTATGTACACAAAATAGTTTAATTTATCATAAAAATTGCTCAAGTTGATGTCAAAATATCACTAATTGCATGAGAAAAAAGGGTAAATCGTCGGGAATTGTATCATCGGGTTGACTTCCATCAATTACTAGTGTGATTTAGGCCTTGCAACACAAGGCCCTAGTAAGGCGCTCGGTATATAAGTATTGTTTAAAATAATAGATTTAAACAGAAGACATAAACCTTGGTTTGTTAAATACATTCTAACCAATGTTTTTAGCATCGCTTGACTAACCAATGCTTATTGGTTGGTCAATTTCATCGTTAATTTCTTCAATTATCTTTCTACTTATAGAGGTGAAAACCTTTGTTTCTGACTCAGTAGTCTTGCCTTGGGCAGCCAGAAGAAGTGCATCTGCAACATCTGATGAAACAACAATTCTTGGAGTGCAGGAGAAAAAACATTATTTGATGCTTTCTTCTTCGAAAATCATTCATTTCACCATATGTATAGGGCGTAAAGATAAGAAACCTTCAAACAACTTCACCTTAGTATTTGACAATACACAAAATTACTTGTTCTCTAGAAGATTAACCATACTGCTAAGATTATTATGCCAATTGCTCAATACATGAACAAGGTAACAACCTGGTGATGTCAATCTTTGATGTATGCAAATCGACAACCTTACACCAGCAAAGAGAACGTTGATGCCAAATCATGACAACAAGTTTTTTATTGGTAGAAGAGCAACCTTAGACTGATTTGGTATGACATTTACATAAACGCACCATTCAAACTTAGTAATCTCAGTAGCATGAGTTAAAAACCAGGAACGAAATATATACAAAAGCATAGAAAGTGCAATGAATATCTAAAGCAATTAAATATGCAAAGAAGCAGTAAAACTAGAAGTGCATGTTGGTCAATGTCACTGTTTATGTAGGAAAGTGACATTGATGGCAATAGTAATGTGTCTGTATTTGTTGAATTTTTGGCTTGCAGTATATGTTGAAAATAAAAGGGGGTGAAAAGTAATCATTTGCAATTCCTTCTTTTATTGACAATTTGCATACACATTTAATGCTACCCACCCCATCATTTAGTTTAAATGAGGCCTTTTGCTTCATGAAAAAAAAAAAGCAAGAGCTGAACAAGAATATTCAGCATACATATATCAACTAGCAATGTGTAAAAATAGAGTGAAAAGTGTGTCAAATTATTGTCCAATAGTAAGTGATATTTTTCGGTACTTGTTCGACGCTCCTTCTACTTCAATCTGGTTGGTTGGTTCGTACATCGGAGTGGCAGATTGTACACGGTTCTTCACAGATTGGGCTGCGGTTATTTTGGTGACATCTTTCCACAACTCTTATACTCTTGTATTTTTATTGATACTTTGGAGTAGTTTGAGTTGTTGTATGTGGAACATTTGTATCTCTTATTTACTGACTAGTGGAGATTTTTGTGGGCTCCGGCCTCGTGGTTTTTCCTCTCTCACATTGAGAGGGGTTTTCCACGTTAAAAATTCTGGTGTTACTTTATTCCGCATTATTTCACTACGTGGCTTTCTACTAGTATATTATTCCGTTGCGCTTACTAGTGAGAAAATATTTGTGGGTGTTTGCGATAATTTTCTTATTACCGCAGTGTTTTTCCCCAACAGTGCAATGACAACATGTTTTTCTTAAAATATATTATGTAAAGAGCATGCAATGCAAGTTAAACAAGTGTTAGTGTAATTCAAGGAACCTTACTTATGTATTAATTATACATAATTAGGGCAACTGATACGAATATGAAATGAATACCTCATCTTCTAGTTCCTTTATTTATGTTGCACTGAATGAACTAAGTTTTTCAGCATCCGGAGATTTTATCGTGTTTCTCAAGTTTGTATTTTCATCATTCAAAGTCACCGGTAGTCTAAACCTGCCAGGGTCAAAGCTGATTAAAAATAGAACATAGTACAACGCCATAGTTTGAACAAATTTTTCTACCCTATGCACCCTCTTTTGTTCCACTAAACAGAACATGATTCTTCTTACTCTCCTCTTCTAAACAGGTTGTCATACAAAACACACTTTCGAAACAATTCCATACAATGTTTATTTCTGAACGCTTCTTTGAACCTCCTATCTTACACCAACCTTACATAGAAAGGTTCTTTTTTCCATTATATCTGATAATTAGTCGAAGTTCCAAAACAAAGTCCTCAAATATTCATAATTCGACATATATAGGCAGCCCAGCTAACTTCATTTGAGGACAATACTTTGATCTGGGCATTGAGAAATTTAAAAAGTAGTGGAGTGAATAAATTGGTGAGATAATTTAAAACGAATCAAAAATAGTGTCCAGACCTGACCTGAATGTCTACTCTGAGATGGAGTTTTTATTTTTTATTTTCGTTTTTGTTTTGTTTTGTTTTTAGTTTTTTGTTGATTTTTATACGGAGAATGGAAGTCTATTTTTAAGCTCTTAAAATCCATTGACTATCACAAAATAGAAATAAAATAGGGGTTCTATTTGGACGCATTTATTTACTACTTGCACCATTTACTACTTACACCACAAAAATTACTTCAAGAGCGCATGATTTTTATGTAGGAAGTCGATCACATCTGGTGTTCGCTTGTGGAACACCAACGTCGATCCACGATGGCGTTGGTGTTCCCAAGAGAACACCAAATGTGTAATGACGCTCCCTATATAAAAAAGTGTTAAATCTTAGAAACGTCGATTCATGACTTTTCATTTGGTGTTCTGAAGTGGCATACCAACGTCGGTGACACCGACGTTGGTATGCCACTAGGAACACTAGTGTGAGTGACGTTTTTTTCACCCGAAAAAATATTCATTAATGTGGTGCAAGTAGTAAAAAGAGGGGTCCAAATAGAACCCACCATAAAATATCCATTGAAGAGGGGACATTATGTATAGAAATTCATCTTGTATTAAAAAGCTCCATTTCAGACCAAAGCAAAAGGTGTAGATGCAAAACTGACCCATTTGTAACGCCCCAGACCTCGGGATCCAGTCAATTGTTTAGATCGTCGTCATTGCTTGGTCTAAAAATGTTAACCCGAATCGACAAGACATTTATGTTTCACACTTAAATGAATGTGAGCATTTTATTAATATACAGACGTGGGACTTTACCTTCCCCCTCTCTTATAAGGGACTGGTGAATTCATTCTCCCCTTATATAAGGGACCGGTGAATCTCCCCCTCTTATAAGGGGCCAAGCGTCTTTCTGGTGACTTGACTATAACTTGTCCCAGTCTCACCTATCGAAGATTTACGGAGGTAACCCCTATGACTTGTCTCCGCCTCGTCCATACTGTAAGATTACTAACAAAGTGACCCCACCACCTCTTAGTCCCAGTCTCTGCTCCTACTAGAGGATTTCTAAGCAAGTGACCCCCACCATCTCTCTGTGGAACTTTGGTTCATCTAATAGTCGACTCTGATATCATTCTGTAACGCCCTAAGATCCCGGGACTGGTGACGCTAAATGAACCATAATAATTCAGTCAACTGATTAAACCGTCGTCCTTGTTTAGTCTAAAATGGCTAACCCGAGCTGACAAGACATTTGTGTCTCACAATTAAATAGGGTGAGCATTTTATTACTTTACAGATGTAGGAATTTACACCATTTACATTGTGTGTCCCTAGTCTCGTGAGAGCATAGCATCATTACAAACGAGCTCCAACGATTTAACACCAGACAAACAGAGGCAAGAGGCAGTAGAATTTACTTTAGGTGATTGTGAAAGAAAATACACTTAGTGTGCAACTTAAACAAACAGGTTTCTTCAAACTATTTAAATACATGGAGATTTTGGATATCTCTTTGTAGTGTTTTGACCTTGTCTTGAATTTCCGTCAACTCATGTAAAGTGTCTGAGAGTCTGTCCAGTCTAGATTGCATCACATCCTGATATGGCTTTCCAACTAACTTCACATATTTGTCAAAACATTCAATGGTCTCCATTACATCTTTCTGCATTGCCCTTTCCATTTCGGACGCTAATGCATCAGCAGTTCTCCTCACTTTGTTCACTACCTCTGCTCTACGAGCTGGGAATTTCGAAACTGCGAAATAACTATAACAAAGAAGAAAAGAAGAAAACTATTACCAAAATCATATACATACAATGAGCCTTCCACCAATGATACATTTATAACTACAATATCAGTGCCACTGACATTGGGATTGAGAACCGACGTCAGTTCCAGTGACGCTCGTATTGAAAAACGCGCGTCAGTGCCACAGACATTATGTTGTTCAAAATAATAAGAATACTCAATGTGGTCCCAAAAGTAATTTATAGGATTCCGGAAGTACCCGCCAGCAGAACATAAGCCCAAAGCGAGGAGATCCTCCAAAGTGGTTGGTAGTACAGATGTCAAGAGTGATGCAGATAAGCCTGCAGCTCCTAGTCCTCCAATACTCCCCACGAACTGCAAATTTCAAAGTCTCCATTAGCATTAAGTTCAATCTTTCAAAAGTGAGAAACTCCTAACAGATTGATAAAGCATTGAAACAAAAGAACACAAAAAACCCAGGACTTGTATTATCCGGCTCGTGTTGAGACGAGAAATTCTTCTACAAAGAGTTTATGTAGTATCACACAATTGAATTAGTGAAAAGCGTCAAACAACAAGAACGTGTTTTGTCTTTTTATACAAATGGCGCTAATCTAATGATCCGACACAATAGAAACACTACATCAAAGATTCTCTCTTATGAGATGCCACAGGCAAGATTGGACAAGAATTTTCTTGGTTCTCAAAATACCAAAATAATTTGAATAAGTAGAAATATTAGCATGCAAACTCCCAAAATAACTAGCACAAAAGTAAGCAAATTTCAGAATACGAAAACCCACCACTTCACGGATTTCTTGCTCAAACAATTTAGAAGCTGCAGCAGCACTGAAATCACTTAGCACTTGTATGCTCGAGTTACGTGGTTTCTCTGGCTCAGTTTGAGTCTGCCCAAGTGAATCCACAAGTGATGGCCATTTCTTTGCAAAGATTTCTTTGTAAACTTTCCCTTCACGAGCATTACTTGATTGTAACCATGTTAGATATTCCCCAATTAGGTTCTGAAGAACAAAAATTGCACAAACGAGCACACAATGTAAATAAATGAGTCTCATTTACAAGTCCCAGAAGAAAAACGAAATTCCACATGGAGGGTTGACTCAGATTGTAGCATGTACGAAAACAAGAGCCATAATCACTTTGAAAGTTATACAAACAAAACTATCCTACTCACTGTTGCTTCAGAAACTGCTGGCTCAATGATGTCATATTGAACCTTTGGCATGACTGGCATAGAGGTTGATGTCTCTCCCTTGAGAACATAAGAAGTCGCCACATCAACATTTGAGAGCCATAACGTTGATTCAACAAGCTTTTTCAAGCGTTCTTGTGTAGTACTAATCTGCATATTTGGAGCAAGCAATCAAGCCATAAACATCATGAATAATCCATCGTTTTACTGCAACAATAGGGTGCATGGAAACATCCTGCCTGTGTAAAGAAGGGAAGGGTCAGGACATTTGGACCTACAATACACAGCTTACCATTTACTGCTATAATATATTCTTTTCACAACCCGAACACGTGACTTTTGGTCAAAAGCAACAACTAATAGGCCTTACATTTGTGTCAAGACTCTTCTTATGCAGGGGCGGATCCAGGAATTTTTTCCCAGTGGGGTCACCGGACCATAAAACTACATTTTATCGAAAAATTTGTTCCAGTGAGGTCACCAGAGCCTAAAACTACACTTTTTAACAACAAAACAACATTTTTAACAACAAAACTACATTTTAACCAATACCAGGGACAAAAGTTTTTCTGCCAAGAGAAGCTGTCACTTTTCATTTTCCAAGCGTACTCTTCAACACCACCAATAAGTTCATTCACCATTAACAAGTCCTTCTTAGCTTCTTTGAACTCTTCAGTAGTAAGCTTTTGACAAGCAGAAAGAAGCTGCTCTGCGATCTCGACTGGAGTACTGAGCTTAAGCTTTATCCTTTCGATCCCTGTAATCGTTGAACTATCCAAATAGCTGTACAAGTACTTTTCAAGTTCATTGAAACTACTGATTCTCCAATCTGAATCTACAACAAGTTTATTAGAAAGCTTTGCTTCAAGAGCACTACGTGCAGATACTGGATAAAGTGTCACGGTTTCAGCATTCAGCAGTTTATGGGCATTCTCCTTGACAAAAGAAATAGCTTCCTCCAGCTGCACCAATCAAGAAGGTGGATACTAAGGTTCAGTATAACATATATTTCTCCTATATGATAATAAAAAGTCATTTGTGGACAAACAAATAGAAAGGATGGGATGTTATACCTCGGTAACGCGTTTTGATAGATATCAGCTTTATTCAACACAAATACAACTTTTTCTTCCATTTTTGAATATAACGAAGAAATGCAACCTGTCAGGCACCAGAAGTGGTTAAAACCAACTTGTGAGTATGTAACTGTTTGTACGACTATTATATACACCGACATTTTGAAACAGAATTTGAAATGTTACCTCACTTTCAGTTAATGGTCGATCAGCAGACAAGACAAAAGTACCAAATCAGCACGTGGTACGAATTCCTCGGTAAGACGTTGTTGTCTTTGAAGAATCACATTGGTTCCAGGCGTATCCACAAAAATCATCTGCTTTGAAGGCAAACAAAAAGAAAGGGGGGGATCAAAAATCATATCAAGCTACAAAATAATCACTGGCGGAAATTGTGTATATGTAATAACATTAATATACACTGACTATCCTTATTAATCGCTTCATTAAACGATTGAAGAGCTACTTACATCTTTGAGAATCGGAGCAGGAAGATAGCATACATATTGGCCATCAGGGTGCCTTTCACAATGTTGAACCTCATTCGCTCCTGTCTCACTGTAACGTAGAAAGGTTATCTCATTTGTTGTAGGAACAACACCATCCATAAGGTATCTTTGCCCCAGAATGGCATTGATAACCGTTGATTTACCCGAGTTGAATTCTCCTATAAAATAAAAATCCAAGTATTATTATAAAACAAAAATAACAGTCATAATTGACTTATATGGTAAACTGGAAAGAAGCAAAGAAAGTGCACAAATCCAGCTGTTTAGATTGTTTTAGCAACTATTCATCTGTAAGGCTTAAAACAACATATTCTTTTTACATTGAGCGACATCCTCATCGATTTCAGGGACGTGAACAGTGTACAACCACCGTGGCCAATGATATACAGATAGGAAATCACAGGTGTCAACAAGAAGCAATGCATATGTTATCCAACAAGACGACAATGAGGAGAGACTAATGATAGGAATGATTGGAAGTATGAATTCGAGATATTTCCAGACTGTGAAATCAAGAATCAGGTTTTCATAGGCTTCAAACCAGACTGGTCGAAGAAGAATTAAATTATAAGAAATTAAGAGCTAATACCAAGTATTAATCCTGGAACCAGAATTGCGGAAGTTCAGCACACAATTACCACTATAACCAGTAAGAACGGATCATCAAGCTGAGAAACTGCATCACTGAGAAGAGAAACATCTTCCATCTGTCAATTAAAGCCATCACCACTGAGATTAATGTTAGCAAGAACAGAATTAAAAAACAAGGAACAAAACTTAATCATCAAATTTAGGAGATTGAAAGATCACCAGTGGTGCAGCTTGTTTGATGAAACATATAGCATCATACAGATAGGATTTTTCAGTTTCTATAAGCTGAAGCACTCTCTCTTCCAACTCGGTTAATACATCCAAAATGCGAGCCTCCGTAGGGCCTTGAATTTCTTCATAATTTTTCTTGTATAAAAATGGCTCAATACCATTATGCATGTTCAAGTCGTCCCCTCGGAATAGCTCCAATCGATCCAGAGACAAAACTAACCCACTGGCTCCTGACTTGAGTAAATATGATATTTTATTAGATGATTTCGTTGCCAATTGAACCGATGGTGATAAATGTCGGAACTTTCACTTGCTCAAACACAGAGCTCTCTTCCTCCTCCAGATTTATGTCTCCATTACTGTTGTATATAAGAAAGTCAGCACCTTCAATCTTGGACGCATCTAAAGCAGCATTTATAGAATGGACAGTTCTGGCTACCAATGGGAGAACAACAGACCCAGATTTTGAATTTATCATCATGTTCCTAGCTACTATTGCTGGAAGACCTGTCCGAAAGAAGAAAGCTGGTTACATGCAATCTAAAATTAAATCATAGTGGATGTATAGAACATCAATTTATGTAAATGAACAGCCATGTAAACAAGAAAGAGCTGTTATTTTTCCTAAAAAGGTGGGGTTTACATCTAAATTTATGTATACACATACATAAAAGATAGACATGCAACAAAACATCATAACAGTAGGGTAGCAATTGCTCTTAAAAACAGTATAGTATGGAATATGAGACTGTATTTTGTATTGGGAAGGAAGGTGACGCAGGTCGGACTAGCACCTCACCACGTGGCACCGCAACATTAACTTGGCAATAAATACAGACAGAGAAGATACAAACACTAAGGGCCAGGAGCCCCGCTTTAGCCTAAGGGCGCATCTTGTCCCATGTGGGAGATTGGCCTGCCTAGCTTCCCAGTTCACCGCCGGTCGGACAGAGCACGACAGAGCCCAGCCAGTGCTCTTTGGGCCTCAAAAGCCTAAGGGACTCGACGCAAGTCAGCCTAAGTATCCCTTAGGCAAGGTAATCCATGTGCATAATATAACAGATAATTATGGGAAGAATCCTCACCATAAAAGCTCGATCCTATATTTAAACTACCGTGATTATCTCCTACAATGAAGGAGATTAAACCGTAATTATTCATTCCTTAGGAAACACGAAATTAGAGTCCAACAAGGACCCGACCTATGCCCTAGGATTATCTCCTACAATGAAGGAGATTAAACCGTAATTATCCATTCCTTAGGGAACACGAAATTAGAGTCCAACAAGGACCCGACCTATGCAGCCTAGGGCATAAGGCTCTCTATATAAACAATCCCTAATGAGCTACGAGAGACTTGATTCATGACTCATAGATACGTAGGCAACTTGTGATACACTATTTCAGGTTCAGTCTAAAAATCATACAACCACCCGTTCAAATCTTTTCTTGTTTTTAGATCTTGTTCAAATTGTCACTAAGTTAAACAGGCCCAAGAATTATATTTATACGAGATCCAGCATCGTCATTAGACATTCAATTTGACATTGCAATAGAAAATGACAAGGAAATAATGACCTTCATCGGAGAGCAAAACACCATTGGCGTCAACAGCAGAGGCAATATCGACGCGTTCATCAATCAGCAAGTAAGCTCGGTCCCTAATGACAGATTTCAACAAACAAGCAGACTCATACAACTTGGCCCCACTTGCTCCAGCTCCACTTAGAACCACAATACCTACACGGTTAGCTACCGCTCTGTCGACAGCATCAAGAACGCTGTTTTTACCATCCAACACCTCCTGGGAACTCAGCTGAAGCACCAAGTTTGGAACTTTGATCTCGGGACGCTTGTACCCACCGGGAAACAAAGTTCTTGGAGGCAGTTCGTTCAGTGAATTGGAGACAATGGGGTTCCTCGGCGGAGGTTCTGAATGAAGAATAATAAAGCGGAGCCGGGGACGGAGTTTGAAGGGCGGGAGAGGATGGAAGAGTCGGTTAGGCGGCGGCTTTGGAGGCTTCAAGGGAGGAAAAAAGTGGTTAGCAGGAGGAGCATTGAGGAGACAAGAAGCTAAGGACAGCATGTAAAAGGTCTGGAATTGCTCTGTCTCAGAGTTGACGGTCTGGTTGTTAGTGGCGTTGAGAGATGGAGATAGGGAGGGAGGAAACCGAAGCCTTATCTATCCGCAGTTTGTGTACAAGTGATCACCGTGTTTAGCAATATATATTTCTCCCTCTCTACTATGTTTCTATTTAAGTACCGCAGTTGGCAAAACAAAAATTATTTTTTAATTTGTTGATATCGTCGAAATTATCATTGGTGTTCAACGGTTATTTAGTGGTGGATATCTGGCTGCAACGATGCTGCAAGTGTGGTGGTGAATGGTGGTTCTGTGTGCTCGGTGATGAAGATGGTGGTGGTGCAATGCAACAGTAAGAGAGTGGAGAATTTGGTAGAGTTTGTCTTCTTTTATAAATTAGCAGTCTATCCTTCCGATTACATCGGTGCTCTATTATAGGGTGGGGAGGCCATTAAGTTCAATATAATTACAACTAAAGACATAGTACAACTAAATCTGCGGTGGTTGATCGGGCCGCAATAGGATGGCAGTGGCGCGAGTTCTTGCACTTGAGTTATATGTCCTCAGTCGGCTGGTTGTATCGTCGGTATAAGCTCTCTAGATGTCCCGGGGGGTGTTAGCGATAGATCTCTGGCGGACCCGTCACCCTTACTGATTGTGGGCTTCCCTCGAGGCCCATCATAGGAATAGGGATATGCCTTGTGCCGGAGCCTGGCCACATGTCGATCCTCCAACCCAATGGGTCGTTATGCGGGTTCGCGGGCCGGATGGTGGAGCCGGCCTATCAATGGCCCCTACTCCTGCACCGTGACATCCCGAGGTGTCGGGTAGGAGTAAGTCCCATAGCTATATAAGATAGCTTTGACGGGCGGATGGCTCTTGCCGCTTGAAGTCGCGCTAGGCGGACAGCCTTGACTTGGCATGATTTGGCGTTTCGGAACCTTTGGTTCCTGATCGATTTGAAGCTATAATTGGGCGAATAGCCTTAACTTCATTAAGATTTGGCGTTTCGGGATCTTTTGATCCCTAGCCGATTTGAAGTCATAGTTTGGCGGATAGCCTCGACTTCATATGATTTGGTTCATTTGGGATCTTTTGACCCTGGCTGATTTGAAGTCATAGTTTGGCGGATAGCCTCGACTTCATATGATTTGGTTCATTTGGGATCTTTTGACCCTGGCTGATTTGAAGTCATAGTTTGGCGGATAGCCTCGACTTCGTATGATTTGGCTCATTTAGGATCTTTTGATCCCTGGCCGGTTTGAAGTCATATTTTGGCGGATAGCCTCGACTTCGTATGATTTGGCTCATTTTAGATCTTTTGATCCATGGTCGGTTTGAAGTCATAATTTGGCGGATAGCCTCGACTTCGTAGGATTTGGCTCATTTGGGATCTTTTAATCCTGGCCGGTTTGAAGTCATAATTTGGCGTATAGCTTGGACTTCGTAGGATTTGGCTCATTTAGGATCTTTTGATCCCTGGCCGGTTTGAGCGGCGACCTCGAGCAGGCCCCCTTGTTTACGTGTCGACCATATGTCTGTTTTGGGCGGTTTTTCCCACCTGCAACTGATGCGACAGCCGACGTGATCTATTGTATGTTCTGATTGGTTGTGGCCTTTTCCTCATTCGTGCCACAATGATGGCGATTTTGACATTCAAAACTCGGGGTTCCCGCTTTGATCTCATCCGTTAGATCGTTCTTATCGCGACCGTCGGATCCGTATCTCCATGCCTATATAAGAGGGACGGGTTCCTAACCTAAATACTTTCCGAATTTTCAACTTCTTCGGCAATTGCTTATTATCGGTTTGTCGGTGGAAACTCCGCGGCGATTTACGCCAAAGTTCGAGGACTCGCTCTACTCCTTTGCATTTTCTCCGTATTTCCGGTTGATTTTCCGGTAAAATCGCTAGCCTTTTTCCTGGTTCTTCATGCTTTGTGAATCGCTTTCAGTATGTGCTTTTTCTTGTCTTTCGATAATGCGTTGTGTCTTGGATTTTTCGGTTTAGGTTCGTAGATATACATCGTCTTCTCAATTGTTTGCAATTTTTCCGTAATTTAGCCTTTATCGTCGCGCCTTTGATTTTTGCCTCTGTATTGTTATTATCGATTTTGAGCATTTTCCTTGGGGCATCTGTCACAATTTTTGCGGGTTTTATGTGTCTGAATTCGAAACAAAAAGGCGGGGTGTCAAGGTGAGATGGCTTATCTTGGCCTGTCTTCTATTGTCCTAGGTGATGGCTTATCTGCCTCGTCCTCTTCTTTTGCAAGATGTCTCAGAGCGGTGATGACGAAAATGACGGCGTTTCCGGTTATGCCTCAGGGGATGATGAGGAGGTGAGCTATAGCTGGACGGCTAATGATAGTAAGGAGATGATTCTGATGCAGCTCGAACTGTCACAAGGCGGGCGCCGCAAATCCGTTGATCGCAGGATAGTTACGGAGCGGGTCCAATCCCCTGAAAAGACTACACTTAGGGGTCTTAAAGATGCTACCAGGACACGGGGCTCTATGCCGAAAGCTGCGGCTAGTAAAAGCGGTGATGGGGAGGTTGCGAAAAAGAATAAGACTCCAAGACCCAATAACCCTGAAGCCGCAGAGGAGGGGAGGTTGGTGACAGCCATGGATAGGGAAATCGAAAGCCAATGGCCCGATATCTGTAAGGGTTTCGCCACCTCGGGAACCTTTACCAGCTATTTCATTTTCATGGATTATCTCTTTACTAGCTTTCCTGATAGAGTGGCCGCGGGTTCCGACTAAGTAGGAGGGCTTGGGTGATTCTACCGTGGATGTCGATCGGGCCGGTCAACGCCTAGAGACGGATAGCCTCATATTATTTTATGATCACTTCGTGTCGGGGCTGCGTCTGCCCTTCGACCCTTTTTTTGGGGAAGTAATAGACAGGTTGGCCGCATTACCCTGTGACTTCGTCCCGGGGGCTGTGAAGATAATTTCGGACTTCATTGTTCTATGTCGGATGCTGAAATATGAGCCTACCCTTCCCGTTTTCTTGAAGTTTTATACTTTTGTGAAGGCCACGATGAATGACCCCTGCCGACGGACCTTTTCTAGGCTATACAGATCCTAACCGGCGATGTATGCGGGTCAAATCAGTAGTGCTAGTATGATGAGTCGTGTCGAATCCTCGAGGAACTTGGTAATTTCTTTTACGTGTGGTTAAACACCAAAGAGTCACATTATTAACTCGATCTAAATCGCAATTTTATCACACAAATCACTACTATTCTAGTTAACACAAAATAAATACGTAATTTAATAGTTATTCTAATATAATATATATAGATATATAAATATATATAGATGTACATAAATTGCAAAGTATATATATAGATATAAATATATAGGTACCAAGATATTAATGAGATAATTTTAGAGAATCTGGCCAAAACTTATATAATTTGGTTTATACGATCTTTTCGATTAATTGAAATGTGTTCGATCTCTCCTTTTAATTTAGGTCCAATTGAGTAAGTGAAGCGGTGCACTCTGAGGTAAACAATTCCTCCTCACACGAGTGTATGAAATTGTCATATGTCCATTGTCATCATCCAAGATCCACAATCATTACGGTAAACTAATTAATCTAAACAGTCCGAAAGTACAAATCTACCTTTAGATAAAAGGAGTCATTCCGTTCGTCAAGCGGTCAATTTTATTTTAAAGGCTCCGTTGTCAAAGCCGGACGATTCAACTTTTCGGTTTAAGTTTCAATTAAAGCGATGATTTAACATTATTACGATCTCGAGTACAAATTATAATAAAATTCATTTCTCCCAAAACAAATTTACCCCGGTTAGAAATCGGATTCGTTATCACGTTGTTCACACGGCCAATTTTACCCTCCGGTTTTTCTATCTTTTATTTCATATCCCGATTACGAGGCGTCAATTCATAATTAGATTATGAATTCCTCAGATCTATTAAATATGTCAATACTGAATATGATCAAAATAGAAAAGATTCAATTAACTCAATTTTAGTCATTTTAACTTAACAACATTTCTTTAACGAAAAGATCGAAATAAAACCGATTACATAGTTTTGGCGGTATTATATTTAGCCTAAAAACATTATAAAAATATAAAAACAAACATAAATACTTAAGAAAAGTTACCCGAATACGGAGGTTGATTCGAAATCGTATCTTCCGGACATTACAACTTCTTTAGCAAAACCGACTTCCGAGATTTTCTCGAGCATTACAACGATACTAAAACTACATTATTACAGCGTAAGGCCTTATTTACTACTACTACTAAAAAAGAAAAGAAGAAGGAGATATATATATATATAGATGTTATATATATATATTTTGTACCTCTCACGCGCTGCAAATGAAGCTCCTTATATAGAAAAAACTTCCAAGGCCGGACGGTCCGAGATCAAGCCGGACTGGTCGGTGTAATGATTACTTCCACCTCCTTAAGTAATCAGCATATGCGGTATGATTATATATATTTTTATATATAATTATTAAACTTCTAAAATTCATATCTCGAGTTCGGACCTCCAAAATTGCAAACGAAATGCCAAAATTAAGATCTCAAGAAACTCTACAACTTTCATGAAGGACTCTTCTCCAGATAACGCTTTTTTATGACCTCGTGTTCCTCCGAAGCTTTTACGGGATTTTTCTTAATCCAAGTCGATTAGCCACTTGATCACCTGTTTAAGTTCTAGACCTCCAATCTTCATAATTCAAATTGCATTGGAACACTCTCGGAAAAATCTACAACTTTTGTGAAGAACACTTTTTCTGAAAATATTATTTTGATGAGCCATTCGTTTGTCGAAGACATTTCTATTATTACTTATCCAGATTGATTGGCTATCTTGTCACTTAAGCTATTCAATTGACCATTTAAACTTGTGGCACTTTCTAAATCATTCCGGAGATATGATTAAACTTCAATATGTTGATTCTCGGGTCTTGGTTTATAAATCTGCAATAAAACATCACAAATACCCACATAAATGACGATGCGTAATCCGATTTACTAAAATCGGTACAAAATTACAACTTTTTTTTATTATTATTACTAAATACTCCAAATTATAAAGATTAACACTTTATACCATAATTTCATATATTTTATATAGAATTCGTTGATAAAACATAATAATATAACGTATTTTTAATCATATAAAAATAATACATCAAATTACTCCCACTTAAATTTTGATCGTCATAAAGCGAAAATAAATGTAATAAAAGATAGTATAATTTTTGATTATAATATACTTTGTCAATATTATAAATATATTATCTATCTTAATTTAAAATCTTAAGAGGGACAGAAAAAAGTATATAATCGAAATAACTTAAACATTAAATATTATTTAGATGAAATTATATATGTAATACTTAAGAAGTATAAATAAAATATCGAATTATTTTTAATCGCAACTATTATGAAATGCGGAATCGGAAATTTGAGTAAATTAATTGACAAAAATGGCTTATAGAGTTTAGGTTCAAGATGTTGGTTAATCGGAAAAAAGGAAATCAAAAAAGAAAGAAGTAAAGTAAATGCGTCTACATCTTCATATTTTTGAAAAAACATATTCTTAGCATCTTTTTTTTGATTTTCTCTCTTTTTTTTTTTATTTTTTTTTTTAGAGAGATTAAGAACTAAAAGCGTGAGTGTGTGTAGAAAATCAAACTTACAGGCATTGCTTCATCAAGATTGATCGGAGTACTACTCTTTCGATCGAAAATTACAAGTCCGGTTTCTTAAACTTGTAATAATTCCCGAGATCTTATGATTCAACTTTTCCTCTTTCAATTTATCTTGTGCCTTCATTCCCAAAGCAATAGGACATTTCGTGATAATACCCTGCTAAATTTGGACTACTATCATCGTGCAATCGGGAGCTTAATTACCTCATAGTGATATAGGACATTTCGTGATAATACCCTACTCACTCCAATCATTGGTAGCTACATCCGACTTGTTCTTTTTATTTTTAAGTTGTTAATCACAGATAAGGAAGATACCTGATATTTGATTAATTCAGTGTAAATATGGTGCTTCGTTCTTAAATTTTTTTTTTTTTTTTTTTTTTTTTTTTTATAGAATATTAATATATCCGAACTTATTACCAAAATCGGCTATGTTGCAAGTGTCATGAGGTAAGATCGAATATACTACTACTTATTTAATTTTTCCAATCTCAAAGATATACCAAAATTTAGCTTTTACGTCACCATCTCTTTTATAAAGACGTATAAACTTGCGGTATTTCAAGGAAATGTAGACCAAAATAGCTAAAGCTCGGTTATTTAATCATAATTGACAATTTGAGTGCGGTCTTGATCACTCTAATCAAAAGTGAGGTAAGTTATTTATTTATAGTTATATTTTGTGGTGTCATAAAAATCAATAAACTTAATCCAATTCCAAATTCATAATTCAGTATTGAAAATGATTCTAAAAATTTTACTTATAAATATCAATCATACTTATATAATTTTATAAAAACAATATCTAATATTAATTACTCCATTATATAAACTTAAAAATCTTCTTAAAATCTAAATTAGACATATAATATAATTAAATATTTTTTTTTTTTTTTTTTTTTTTTTTTGAAAATTTTAATGAATTTTCTAACCTAACTCTACTCCCACTTACGAAGTGGCATCGTCCGATGTTCAATAAGTAGTAAAGAAGTAGGTTGAAAATAAAATTAAAATTATCTATCAACGTTATTTTTTCGATTTTATTTTAGCGTATACTAATTATATCATTAAATAAAACAAACAACTTAAAAAAAACTAAGACATATATATTAAACAAGATACATTATTACAAACTTAACTAAAGAACTTCAAACTTAACTTAATTTAACTTATTAAAACTTAAATTTTACTAACAAACCACTAACAACTCTCAGATAGTAGGCGAACAACCCGGTGTATCAACCGGTAGCAATCAAACCGACTATCTCAGAGCGGAAAAATTTCATCCGTCTCAAAGCTCTTCTACTCCATTCGGAAGAATACACAAACGTGATATCATCCATGAATTAGGCATAGGCTTTCCCTCACTACCTCTCGTGATCGCAAACTCCAACAACGTCCTTTGAATCAATATACCCCAATCAACAAATACACCGAATGCCAAAGCAAAAAGTAGAAGCATTTCATTCTCAGTTAAACTTCCAAAATCCCCTGTGGGATAAACTCGAGAATTTATAAAATGCTTCCACGCCTTTAGATGTGGAAGTAAAGCTCGTGTTGACATGTCGTGATTTGTATCAAAAAGCGGGAGCAGACATTGGAAAGACTCGTGTACTTTATTCAAATGATTAGAGGATTTTGTAGTCCCCATTGCATTTCAAAATGTGGCATAAAGCGGTGGAATTTCAAAATTTGGTTGATGATAGATGAAGAGAAGGACGACCACTCCTCTTACTGAGAACAATCAGGTGATATCGATCATAGATGTCGTCATCGGTAGTGAGAATAAAATTCTCGCACTATCGAGACATTTACCCGTCCTCTCGTGTATCGACAAATTTTTTCCAACCGAAACTCCTAATGAGAGTTTTACCCCATCGATCAATTTTATCAAAATTCAAACCTTTCTCCAATAGGATTGGAGAATTAGCAAATCGAGGTGTAAATTTATACTCTCGGTAGAAGCTTTGCGACTCGGATGATCCGGTGTAGTAGGCTCGTAAGAATTCTGAGATGGTGAGGAGTGGTTCGACATTTTTAAAACTTGATAAAAAAATAAAATTACAGTTGGAAGTAGATAGGCGTTGAAAGAAATTTGTATCCTTTCCTCGTTTCCCTGGCCTCCTTTATATAGATAAAAAGTAATACATACGTGGATGAGCGAGATGGACTCAAAAAATGAGTCATCTTTGTTTCCTTCACGGATCGGGCGAGTATAGGCCGGACCGGTCCGGCCTCATCCTCGCTTTCTTGAGGGACAGAGGTGAAAGTCAATTTGAACTTTGGTTATTTTTACTTCACGTGCCTATTACTAACTCTTTCCTCGAAGATACATTGTAAAGTTAATTTAACTTGATACGAACGGATAAAACGACACATTATATTTTATAAAATGACGTAGTAATTATACGAAAATTATTTTTGGGTTTTTTTTTCTTTATAGTTTTTATAAAAACTTAACCGATTTAAAATGCAAACTTTTATAAAATCTATTGTAACATCAAAGTAAACGAAAATTGAAAACAAACCAATAGTTAAATGACAAAAGTCGAATGCAATAAAATGTGTAGTAAACATGTTTAATCAATCATTAAAATTCAATTTTCATCATAATCTTCCTCCGGATCAACTTGAAAACTCGAACTTGGAAACGACTGAGAAGCTGATGGATGAGCTGAAGTCGTGGTCCTGACTGAACTATCAAGACCCATCGAACTCATGCCAGACGTGACATGTGCATACTCAGTGAATCCTCCCCAACTCGACATCATTTGGTCTCTCGAACACTGTCGAAAATACACCGCCCCACTAGATTGGCTTCAAAAAAGGATATGACGATGGATGAAAGCTCATTGTGGTGGAATAGGTGTTTCCCAACGTGGTAAGGTATATGGATCAGATCGACAAGGTGGATAGGCGGGATCATCAAAAGTAGGATTACTGAAGCAACCGCCGTTCTTCTTAAACCTCTACGAATATCATCACACCATCGCTAGTACTCTCGTGAATAAAGCCACATTGGCTTGACCACGCGCAACATCATCACTAAAGATTGAAACATGTCATATGTGATAGTGTTGGAGAAAGGAGTTTGTTGAGGTGACTAGAAAAAGATGGAAAAGAAGAAGATGTAAAACCGGTGGAGTGTTTGAGTTTGGCGTCTTCTAAGCAAAGAAGCTAATACTACCATCCGGAAGACTAGTCAAACTAGGTCCAATCAGATTTCCATCGGCCGAGAGATAACTTGTCATTAGGCGGGAATGGTACTCCCAACCTACGACATAAATCGAGAGATAAAACAAGGGAAGTAAAGATGACTCTCAGTGCAGCGATGACAATACTCTCAAAAATCCTCTTAAACATAACCTTTCCGACATCCACTCTAACATCATTTACCATAGCCCAAGCGATACATACATCTTCCTTTCCAAAAGCGGTATGTTTACTAGAAGGATAGAGATTATGGCTAATAAATCTTTTAATTGCCCTTAAACCTCTAAAAGCAGTTCCGTAATTAAACCGATTTTCAACCCACACCGCGGTCGGGTCAAAAGCATCACAGGCTCGTAGGCGATCTGCTGCTCGAAACTAGCAGGATCATCTAAATTATAGACTACCCTGTAATCCTCCTCATCAGGAAAAACCTCAACTCCTAAAATTGCATTAATGACGGCAGGGTTAAAAGGAATATTTCTGGCTCGTAAGGGTACAGTTTCCGACTGAGTAAGCTGTTCTTCTGACATAGTAGATAAAACCGAATAAAACTCAGCTACTATAGTCGTGTTAATCTCACCTTCCCTTCTGGCTGCTAAATCTAACCACTGACGCCTTCTAAAGATATTCTTGACTTCATCACCTAAGTCATCCAAGTCTAATCCTTTTTCAACCAGAACATCACACTTACTATAAATTTTTGTATATGCTTTCTTAGCCTCGGTGATGCGGTTCTTTCAAAACTTACTGACTTCCTCCTCGGTGATAAAATTATCGTGTTTCACGACGGGAGTTGAAATTGGAATTTTGATTTTCTCTTTTTAGAGACTACAGTACTCGACTCACCATTCTACGATATTGGTAATGCCAATCAACAACAAAAACAACAACAAAAGCAAAAAAAATAATAATGTCACAACACACTCAAAAATCAAAAGCAGTTGAAATTAATCTAAAAAATTATGAAAAATACGAAATTAATAACTAAATAAACTAGATTATACCTTATAGTGTAGAAAACGTTGAAAAGTAGGCAGGAAAAGTGTTAAAGTCGCCGGAATGAATGGAGCTTGTTTTTGACCCTTTTTTGAATTTTCCACTTTGTTTTGAAGAGAGGAGATAGAATGATGAAGATATCAAGTGGTGGTGTAGTGTGAGATGAATTTTTGTGGAAGGAATTGAAAAAAAAAATTCGAGTGGTGGGGTTTGGTGTGTGGAAGGTTGTAAAGAAAATTAGGGAAGAAGAAGAAGAAAAAGAAGGGCCTCGTCTTTTTTATGTTTTTAGACCCGGACGGTCCCAGTATTAAGGCGGATCGGTCCGTGAACAAATTTTTTCGCTTTTCGATTTTTTGTGATTTTTGAATAAAACTTATACAAATTCTAATAAAACTTAATTAAAGTCTTAAAATAAGTTTATAAAATTTTCTTAAAATAAAATTTGAAGGAACTTTTATAATTTCATAATAATTTATAAAAATTTAATAAAATCCTTATAACACTTTAATAAAAAGCTTATAAAAATTTAATAAATTTATATCAATTCTTATAAAACATCTAAAAAAAAAAAAAAAAACTTTTATAAAACTTTTATAAAACTCCTCAAATTTTATAAAGATCCAATTTTATAAAATTTCGAGAAGTTATCTAAAATTTTATAAAATAAAATAAAATAAAAGACTCAAACTTAAGGGTTCACGATTCTTCGATTTCTAAATCTTCCAAAGTTACGATATAACGCTCAATCAACCTAACTCCTAAAAGCGAGGCATTTGAATTATCTCTCGGAATTCCATCGGGATTTTCGGATAACCACCTAATCGTTCCCTTCCTAACAATATTCAAACACTCATCACAGGATTTGGTTGTGTTTTTCCACAAACGTCCAACATGTTCACTTTTTCCTGATTCTCGCATCTCATTAGAAACTTTGCCTTCTTTTTATCGCACTTCTTGATGTTCCATTACATACTTCTCTTAATCTAATCTCTCTCAACAATTTCTTGTTTTGTTCAAAACTAAAGCTTCTATAGAAAACGCGACATCTTTATCAAGGCCTAATTTCAAAAGTAAAATAAAACTCCTATTCTATAAAAAAGACATCCAGGTTCTTTTACGCCTATCCGGTAAAAGACGAAAAGAGTTTAAACATAATCAAAATTACGAGAAAAGTAGAGTAAAGATAGATAGCACACTGGTATTTGGGTGATTCAGGTTTCTCTCGCTTTTCAAGTTTTTTTTTTTTTTTTTCGCTTTTTCAATTTGTCGGGGATCAATCAAGAGCATTATTTCTTCTTTCGGTGTGATTCCTTCTCCTCCACAAATAACTTTACTCTGTGGCCATTGGCTATAAAAGTTGTATTTCCAGTGATTAGTCCAATGACTCAGGTTTTGTAAACCCGTGTTACTTTAAATGGACTGGCCCATCTTGATTTAAGCTTACCCGAAACAACTTTAAACGTGAATTGTACAAAAGCACTCGATCACCTACATGGAACTCACGCTTAAAGATTCTCTTATCATGGAAAGACTTCGTGCGTTCCTTGTAGATTCGAGCGTTTTCATAAGAATCGAGGCGAAATTCTTCTAGTTACATCAATTGAAGCAATCTATGATCACCGATGACCTTAGGATCGAAATTTAGAAATCTAATAGCCCGTAAGGCTCGGTGTTCTAACTCAACCTGGGAGATGACAAGACTTACCAAAGACTAGCTTATAGGAGAACAACCTATTGGTGTTTTAAAAGTCATTCGTATGCCCATAACGCATCATCTAATTTAATTGCCCGATTTTTACGATTTGAATCAACTGCTTTTTCCACGATTCTTTTGATTTCTCTATTTGACACTCTACTACTACGACCGGTGGTTTGCGGATGATGAGGCGTTCTAGTTTATGTGTTACACCATATTTCTCAATTAACTTAGTAAATGGTCTATTACAAAAGTGTGAACCTCTATCGCTAATGATTGCCCTCGAATGCCATATCTAGTGAATATGTTCTTTTAAGGAATCGTATGACAACCTTGGTATCATTAGTGGGAAGAGCTTCAAATTTTCTACCCATTTTGAAACATAATCTACCATTACAAGAATAAATCTTTTTCCAAACGATATAGGAAAAGGTCCCATAAAATCTATACCCCAAACATCAAATAACTCACATTCTAAAATAGGTTGCATAGGCATTTCATGTTTTTAGATACATTTCCATTTTTGACAAGATTCACAAGATTTAACATATTTATAAGCATCTTTATATAATGTAGGCCAATAAAAACCACATTGTAAAACTTTAAGCGATTTTCCATCCTCCATGATGTCCTGCCGCCTCACGATCATGACAAAATGATAAAATACTTAAAATTTCATTATCAGGCACACATTTTCTCGATTATCCCATCCGAACATTTACGGAAAAGGTCTGGTTTCTCCCGAGTAATAAAATTTTAAGTCGTAAAAGAATTTCTTTTTACATTTGCCAAGTCCAATGAGACGGAATATAATCACGAGTTAAGTAATTAATGATATCTCCAAACCAAGGTGAGATTTCCTTAGAGGAATTCTATTTTTAATAATTGCATGGTTGAAGGAGTATCTATTCTAAATAGTTGTTCATCAGAAATGAATCTTTAATTTCATTCCTATCTCTTCCTCGATCTCCATTCTACTTAGGTGATCTCGCTACTACGTTTTCACTTCCTTTTTGTCTTTAATTTCAATATCAAATTCTTGTAGTAGGAGAATCCATCTAAGAAGGCGTGGTTTTAGCATCCTTCTTTACTCAGTAAATACTTGAGAGTGAATGGTGCAGTGTAGACGATTACCTTAGAACCGACAATATACGATCTAAACTTATCTAAGGCAAAAATCACAGCCAACAGTTCCTTTTCTGTAGTTGCATAATTTAGTTGAGCTGCGTTTAATGTGTGGGATGCATAGTAAATAGCTTTGAGAATTCTATTGTACCTTTGACCTAAAACAGCTCCTACAGCTAAATCACTAGCATCACACATAATTTCAAAAGGTAAATTCCAGTCTGGTGCTACCAAAACTGGTGCAGTAATCAACTTCGCTTTCAGGGTCTTAAATGCTTCCATACATTTACTATCAAAGTTAAAAGGTACTTTTTTCAAGCAAATGACTTAAAGGCTTTGCTATCTTTGAAAAATCTGCAATAAATCTCTATAAAATCTGCATGTCCAAGAAATCCTCTTAGAGTTCTTAGATTAAGCGGTGGCGGTAATTTTTCAATCACCTCGACTTTAGCTTTATCAACTTCAATTCTATTTCGAGATTCTATGACCTAAAACAATTCCTTCGATACCATTAAATGACATTTTTCCCAGTTTAGAACTAAATTGGTATCCTCACAACGTTGTAAAACTCTTTCTAAGTGCGACAAACACTTACCAAAAGAATCCCATAAACACTAAAGTCGTCCATAAAAATTTCTAAGAATTTCTCAACCATATCAGAAAATATAGACATCATACATCTTTGAAACGAGCAGGAGCATTACATAAACCAAACGGCATTCTTTTATATAAAAGTTCCATAAGGACATGTGAAAGTAGTCTTTTCTCTATCTCTGCTGCAATGAAGATCTGTAAATAACTGAATAACCATCTAAGAAAGCAGTAATACTTATGACCACTTAAATGTTCCAACATTTGAACTATAAATGGAAGTGGATGATGATCTTTCTTAGTATGATCATTTAGTTTTCTAAAATCAATGCACATTCGATATCCTCGTAATTTCCCTTGTTGGAATCCATTCATTCTTATCATTCTCTTTCACTTTGTGAAACCTCCTTTCTTTGGTACAACTTGAGTTGGACTAACCCATTCACTATCGATATAGGAAAGATTATCCCCATTTCTAATAGCTTAATGACCTCTTTCTTGACGATTAAGCTGTAAATTCGGGTTGGCGGCGTTGCGGTTGAATACAAGGTTTAGCATCCTCTTTCGTAATTATCTTATGAACACAAATTTCAGGGCTAATACCTCGAATATCGGCAATTGTCCATCCAAAAGCTTTCTTATGCTTTCTTAACATTCTTATTAATTGATCTTCTTCTTCGCTTTCGTTAAAGTAGATGATATAATAATCGGTAATAGATTATCGTTTCTAGAAAAACATATTTGATTTAAAGGTAACGGTTTCAATTCCAGATTCTTTGGCGGATCTTCTATTGATGATTTAAGAAGCCCTGGTCCTTCTAGTTCTAACTCCAAATACTTATGCCATGGTGGCTTAAAAGTAAAGCTTCCTTTATCTCAGAGAAAGGATTATCTCTTTCATTTCAATGTCTTCCTCATCTTCTTTATAGATAGACAGAGTTAAGCATTCTTCTAACTTTGTCTTCAAAAGTTGGTAATCGATTATCATAGACAGAATGAATATCTTCTATAAAAGAACATGATTCGTGATGTATATGGATGGTTTATAGCTTTAAAAATATTGAAAGCAACTTCATCTTCATTGACTCTCAAAATTAACTCTCCTTTATGAACATCGATTAAAGTTCTTCCTGTAGCTAGAAATGGACGACCTAGAATAAGAGGCGCTGAATATCCTTCTTCCATTTCCATAACTACAAAATCTCTTTGGAAAATAGAATTTGTCTACTTTAACCAAGACATCCTTAATCATTCCTTTAGGGTACTTAATCGATCTATCGCCATTTGAGAGTCATTTCGGTCTTAGTAAGCTTTCCTATGCCTAGCTTTTTATAATCCTCATAAGACATGAGATTTATACTAGCTCCAAGATCACATAAGACTTTCTTAAAAAGAAATCCTCCAATTTCACATGGAATCGTAAAACTTCCAGGATCTTTCAGTTTAGGTGGTAACTTATGCTGCAGAATTGCAGAACATTCTTCATTTAGGCATATATTCTCATATTCCTCTAATTTTTTCTTATTTGATAGTATATCTTTGAAACTTTCCATAGGCGGAGTATATTAATCGAGCTTCAATAATGGGGATATTAACATGAAGATGACGAAAAGTATCAAGGAAAGCGAGCATACTTCTTATCAGTTTTGCCTTTTGATTTGATCTTTAGGAGGGTAGGGTAAAGATTCTAAATCTATAACCTTTGGCTCCTTAGTCAAATTCTCTTTTCCTTTTTCCTTAAACCTTTGAGTATTACTTAGTCGCCATGTTTCAGGTTCTTGAATTTTTTCCTTTAAATTGTTCCCTGAATCAATCTCTGCTTCAGATTTTTCCGATTCTTCTGTTTCTCATTTATTCTAACATGTTCCTTGAATAAATTCCTTAAATCTTTATCCATAGGGTCTTTCAAAATCCTTGGGATTTTTACCCAATTTTCACCTTCATTTTCGAGTTCCAAACTTCTATTCCTTTTCAAGAAATTATCTATAATTTCTTCTTCCTCATCGATGAATTCATCTTTATCTTTAGTTTCATCATTCTTTCCATCTAAATCATTTTCTACTTCATTATTCCCAAAGTTTTCTACTCCATTGCTTCCACTAAGCTTCCTACTTCTCGTAACCACAACATTTACCTCTCTTGGGTTTCTATCAGTGTTGCTTGGTAATCCTCCTGGGGGTCTCTTGTTGTTACGTTCACCTTCCCTACTCAAATGATCTTCCATATTCCTCAATGAGGCTTCTATTGTTCTCATTCGGTATCATGTCCACTCATAGATGTTTTTATTGTACTCATATCTTTAGTGATTGTACCAATAGAAGTCATCATTGTTTCCATATTCTTAGCTTGAGTAGATACTACACCCATCATATTTTCCATTAGTTTTTCCCATTTTTCAACTCCTTTGCGCAGTTGAGTTGAACTCGAGTTCTTGGTATACTTTGAGTGGTATGTTGAGGATAGGATCTTGGTAATGATTGTAAATTACGATTAGATGTATTTTCTTGATAAACTTGGTTATTATTCCTATATGGGATTTGGATATGGCGGTTGTCACGGCTTACTAGGGTTTTCGGACCATCGATAAGTAGGATGATCTCTTAATAGCATTAAACGAGTTTGAGTATGCATTGTTCAAATTCTATCTTCTTTGAAGAAAACTCACCTCCTCTCTTGAATATCCTGTTGGTTCTTCACTCCCTAACGCCACATTATCATGACTTGAGTATTCATTTGGTGTACTATTTTACGAATTTTGGTTCTTATTCTCATTTGTAAACCATCAAATTTCCTACTCAAATTCTCCAAGTGTGCTAGAACTTCCGTATTAGGCGTACATTCTCCTGCAAAGCTACTTTTCTCGGTGCTAGAACCGGTTTCCCACATTCTGTTATTTTTGGAAATCTTTTCTATAGCATCGTAAAGCTGTTTGAGCTTCACTCATCATTAATGAACCACCACATGCATGATCTACATCCGACGTGAGTCTTTTCTTAATTTCTGACGGAAGAGTTGAATTTGCATATCTAAGGAATAACCATGATCGGGACACGCTCTTAACAATTTTTAAACCTTTCCCACGCATTCCCAAGAGTTTCCTCGGATCCTTGTCTAAAGTTAGCAACCTCGACTTTTAATTCCAAATTTCGTCCAGAGTGAAATATTGTTTGTAAATTCAGTTTGAATCTCCTCCCAACTAGTAAGTGAATGATGTGGAAGAGACATAAACCAATCTCGGGCTCGTCCTTTTAAAGAAAAAAGGAAACATAGTCATTCTCGTTAATTCCTTATGAGCACCTTGACTTTTGGTTGTATTGCACGGTTCTTCAAAAGATAGAGATGATGATGTGGATCTTCATCATCCTCTCCTAGGAATTGGGCTCTTGCGTCAATTAAACCAAAAAGATGAGACTTAATTTGAAATTATTCGCTCCTTCATTAGGTAAAAGTATGGGATTATTAGTCCGGTTTCTTCTTACTTTGTTTGATCACATATAGGTCTCGGGTTTGGTGGATTATTACGATTATTCTCGGTTCCGATTTTGATTATTTCTATTATTATTATTATTATTAGGGTTAACGAGGTTTTGTCCATGCCCACAGAGCATGTTCGATACTTGTTCGTGTGTTTCATCACGATTTCAAACCATTCTCGTATTTGTTTGAAGATGATTCTTGGTGGGATTTCACGACTAGTATGACCGCGTTTACTCTCTACTCTTAGCGCGCTTTCGTAAGTGTTTATGTCAGGCTTATAAGGAGTGAGAGGGGCCTTACCACTTCTGGTCATCAACTAACGAAAATAGAAAATAACACGAAATTGATAGTAGTAAAAATTGGTAATTTTCCTATAAGGTAACAACCAACGAAAAATAAAATAGAAATGAGATAAGAAAAGTGTTGACTTATTCTCGAGAATTTTAAGCTAATACAAGTAGTAACCATAGACACATAAAAAGAAATTAGCGTCGTTCCCCGGCAACGGCGCCAAAATTGTGCTGACGGACCTTTTCTAGGCTATCTGAGATCCTAACCGGCGATTGTACCGGGTCAAATCGTAGTGCTAGTATGATGAGTCGTGTGTCGAATCCTCGAGGAACTTGGTAATTTCTTTTACGTGTGGTTAAACACCAAAGAGCTGTTATTAACTCGATCTAAATCGCAATTTTATCACACAAATCACTACTATTCTAGTTAACACAAAATAAATACGTAATTTAATAGTTATTCTAATATAATATATATAGATATATAAATATATATAGATGTACATAAATTGCAAAGTATATATATAGATATAAATATATAGGTACCAAGATATTAACAGATAATTTTTAGAGAACTGGCCAAAACTTATATAATTGGTTTATACGATCTTTTCGATTAATTGAAATGTGTTCGATCTCTCCTTTTAATTTAGGTCCAATTGAGTAAGTGAAAGCGGTGCACTCTGAGGTAAACAATTCCTCCTCACACGAGTGTATGAAATTGTCATATGTCCATTGTCATCACCCAAGATCCACAAGCTATTACGGTAAACTAATTAATCTAAAGCAGGTCCAGTACAAATCTACCTTTAGATAAAAGGAGTCATTCCGTTCGTCAAGCGGTCAATTTTATTTTAAAGGCTCCGGTTGTCAAAGCCGGACGATTCAACTTTCGGTTTAAGTTTCAATTAAAGCGATGATTTAACATTATTACGATCTCGAGTACAAATTATAATAAAATTCATTTCTCCCAAAACAAATTTACCCCGGTTAGAAATCGGATTCCGTTATCACGTTGTTCACACGGCCAATTTTACCCTCCGGTTTTTCTATCTTTTATTTCATATCCTCGACTACGGCGTCAATTCATAATTAGATTATGAATTCCTCGAGATCTATTAAATATGTCAATACGAATATGATCAAAATAGAAAAAGATTCAATTAACTCAATTTTAGTCATTTTAACTTAACAACATTTCTTTAACGAAAAGATCGAAATAAAACCGATTACATAGTTTTGGCGATATTATATTTAGCCTAAAAACATTATAAAAATATAAAAACAAACATAAATACTTAAGAAAAGTTACCCGAATACGGTGAGTTGATTGAAATCGTATCTTCCGGACATTACAACTTCTTTAGCAAAACCGACTTCCGAGATTTTCTCGAGCATTACAACGATACTAAAACTACATTATTACGGCGTAAGGCCTTATTTACTACTACTACTAAAAAAAGAAAAGAAGAAGGAGATATATATATATATAGACTGTTATATATATATATTTTGTACCTCTCCACGCTGCTGCAAATGAGCTCCTTATATAGAAAAAACTTCCAAGGCCGGACCGGTCCGAGATCAAGCCGGACTGGTCCGGTGTAATGATTACTTCCACCTCCTTAAGTAATCAGCATGTGCGGTATGATTATATATATTTTTATATATAATTATTAAACTTCTAAAATTCATATCTCGAGTTCTGGACCTCCAAAAATTGCAAACGAAATGCCAAAATTAAGATCTCGAGAAACTCTACAACTTTCATGAAGGACTCTTCTCCAGATAACGCTTTTTTTATGACCTCGTGTTCCTCCGAAGCTTTTACGGGATTTTTTCTTAATCCAAGTCGATTAGCCACTTGATCACTGTTTAAGTTCTAGACCTCCAATCTTCATAATTCAAATTGCATTGGAACACTCTCGGAAAAATCTACAACTTTTGTGAAGAACACTTTTTCTGAAAATATTATTTTGATGAGCCATTCGTTTGTCGAAGACATTTCTCTATTATTACTTATCCAGATTGATTGGCTACTTGTCCACTTAAGCTATTCAATTGACCATTTAAACTTGTGGCACTTTCTAAATCATTCCAGAGATATGATTAAACTTCAATATGTTGATTCTCGGGGTCTTGGTTTATAAATCTGCAATAAAACATCACAAATACCCACATAAATCTGACACGACACTCCGATTTACTAAAATCGGTACAAAATTACAACTTTTTTTATTATTATTACTAAATACTCCAAATTATAAAGATTAACACTTTATACCATAATTTCATATATTTTATATAGAATTCGTTGATAAAACATAATAATATAACGTATTTTTAATCATATAAAAATAATACATCAACCCCCATGATACCCGCAACCTACTGTTAGTCCGGGCCAAAGTCAACACGTGCCAGCTATTTTACTGGCTTTCTGGAAAAGTGAAGAACTTGGAGCAACGTGGTACGATCGTTGAATCTGCTTTGTGGGTTGGCCTCTTCCCAAGTTTGAAATTAGTCCAACGAAGAGGTCGGGTCGATTACCGTCTTTAAGGTACTTGAGAAGTGTGTGAGCAGGGTGGTCAACAAGATCTATAACCTTCTCGGATGGGATGGTGCGAACCAGGAGAAGGTGTTTAGTTGGAGATCCTTAATTGATATCCGTCGACCTTATAGTGCTTTGACGGGTATCCCTAGCTCCAACTCCGACAGCCCTGTTGTTATCGAACCTTTAACATTGTTGTCCGACAGAGAGTGTTATACGGAGTGCCACCACTCCAAGACTTATCCATCCAGGTGTCGGTCGACTCTGGAAAACCTGAGAAATGCCGGAATAAAGATCACCGTAGTGCTTTTTCTTTCTCTTGTTAATAATCTTCTCAACGCTTTGGCTTTCATTTATTTACAGCTTTATTTCTTATCTCTTGATCTATTGCAGACTCTTTTATCTTTTTCAGGCAAGATGCTTGAAGCCGTTGATGATAGAGCATCTCGGCTTGCTAAGATCAGAGAGAGAAAGATAGCGAATGAAGCTCTGTTGTCTAAAAATGTAGATGTGGAGCTTAAGACCGTTAGTCTATCCGCATTGTCTACTGACGCTGCTTCACTTGGCGAACCCGTAAACATGTTGGTGGGGGAATCGATCGATGGCTACCACGCAGTGCACGCAATTTGAAAGGAAAAGGGCACCATGAGGTGAATTCTTCGTTGGGGTTCTTTGGCGAGGAGGAGGTCGAAATGGGAGATGTGGCCGTTCTCAAGAAAAGTCAGAAAACTGTGGCCAAGAGCGGCGTTGTGCCTATGGCCATACCTGAGGTTGCTGACGCCATCTCCGAAGGCCCAAACCTTGAAGCGGTTCCTCTTTTGTCTACTGTGGTCGAGCTAACTGATAGCCCAAATAAATCGACCGATGCGGGTAAGAAGCAACCGACTGTTTCCCATCGTCCGAAGCCGCCAACAGCCCAGACGGGCCCGGTTGGCGCTTGAGGCCACCTTGCTATATGGATGAATAAGACTTTGCCGAGAAGCCTCTGGAGTTGAGGGATGCTGGTAAGGTGGCTACTGCCATCGCCGACGTGCTGCCTCTGAAAAATCTGATGTTCACTTTGCCCAATGAAACTGAGCAAGTTGTGGGTCGAGGTATTATTTCCCGTTGTGTTCAGGAGGATGTGGTGGCCTCGACCGCAACAGTGGGTTCGTCATGCCGGTCTTAATGCCTAGACGGCGCCATCGGGTTACTCGGAGTCTTTGTGAGTAAGTTAAGTAGTCCGTTTAGTTTCATGCTTCCTTTTGGTTTAGGTCCTTGCATTTAGTTAATACTTTCCTTTCTTAGCTTGGAACCGATCTTTTTTAGTCCGAATACGAGCATGATGCGGTGCTGACCGAACTTCTTCAACTGAATTACAACTTGAAGGCGGAGTTGAAGAAAGTTGAGGAGGAAGCGCTGGGGGGCTAAGAAAGAGGCCACAGAGGTCGTGAAGCGATCCACCGACGATCGTGTTGAACTTGCCCGACCGTCATGCGAGAATACGGCTAATGCCAAGAAGGCTCGGGAAGTCAACGAATTGTTGGGATCTGTTGAGGCTCGAGAGAGATGAGGCCGTCCTTAAGTGTGCTGAGAGCCAAAAGAGGATTGACCTCCTCATGGGTGAGCTGAGCGATGCTGATAAAGATCTGCAAGGGCACCTTGAGGAGTTGAGGGTTGCCCAGGAGTAGTATTACGATCGAGGTTTCTTTCATGCGGCCTGATGCTTTAGGTTGGCCTTCAGGGCTGGAAAGATCAGTTTGGACACCTTGATTGACTGGCAACTCACTCCTCAAATTGATGCTGCTTTGAGAATCCATCATCATGATCTTCCTTACGCCCAATCGCAGTTGTCCGACTTTGTGGCTCAGTGCAGGAAGGATGATCTGCCTGTCTGGAGTCCTCCGCCAGTTAATGAGGTTAATTTGCGTTCAATAATGGTGGCAGTGGAGAGAGAAGCTACCGAGGATGAGTAGAGCGGATGATGGCTGGAGTAGTATCTTGGGGGGCTCAAAGCGGAGAGCATTGAAAAGGAGAGAGCCGGGTGAAGCCGGCACTCCTCGGTCGGCGATGATTTTCTAAACTTTTTGGAGATCATACTCGACTCCAACACGATAAGTGAGCTCGACCTGTTTGATTGTAATATCATGAACTTGTTGATTTTAGTCTTTTAGATTGTCCCTCTGGATTTGTCTTGATTTTGTAATAACTTTGTAGTAAACTCGTAACTTTCTTGTGTCTTGCTTCTGCATTGTTTGAAATATTTGCTTTTCAAATTCCGTCCTATTTTTGGGCATTCCTATGCATGCGGCCTCCTTATTTTGGTGAGGTTGAAAGCCTTTCATGTCGAGATTGCCAAAATTCCGTGTTCGATTGGATTCGTGTAATGCTGCGTTAAGTTTTTGGCTTGCGGCCCCTTGTTTTGAGCAAGGTCGGCGTCTGAGCTCGATCGAAATAACAATAATAAGTTGCTCCAAAATCTCTCGGGTTGCTAAATTTTCATTACGAATCGAAAAAATCCAACGTGTCCCTTTTTTCGAGTGAGATCAAGCCGCAACGCGTGGATTTGAGTCGAAACAATACTCTCTAAGCAAGTCGCTGGTTTGGAGACCTTACATAACCCATTGGCTTGCTTTTAAAATTTCGGTGCGGCCCCCTACTTTGTGCTTGTCCGACTATACTAATGGGCGGGCACGCTTAAAGCGATTCGAGATTTCCAATTGTAAAGTCGGCGATTGTCGGCTTTTTACAGCGAGTTACGAGGCAAAGCTACCACCTCTGGTCATTTACTGCTCCTTGACCGTTTCGGACGTTTTCAGAGATCGTGCTAATGATGCTGGCGGTTCCGATAATTGTTCCTCCTTAAATGATTATTCAAATTTTGAAATTCGATCAGACTCTTTTTCACGTCCGTTCGATCTGTTCTCATTTCCTCCGTTGGATCATTTATTTTGTGTTATAAAAAGAGGGAGTCTTGCTCTCTTCTCCAACACATCTTCTCTGATTCTTTGTTCAATCACAATTATGGCCAATTTCGGTGATTCTGCTTTCTTCCACACAGCCTCTCCCTTGACCATAAGGGATTTCTTTTCTCACTTTGAACAACTTCCTCTGCTGACAGAGAGGGGTTTGAATTTTTGAAAGATCAGTTTTGCTGAGTGTACCCGTGTCGTTCAGTGGGGGTGGTCTGGCCTTTTGAAGGCACCTCGGGGGCCATACAATGCCACCATGGTGTGGGAATTTTACTCCACGTTGTCGATAACAGTTTTGACTGATGATGCTACCACCGTTGTTCCCCTCTGAGGGGTTAATGTTGCCTTCAGTCCTGCTATTATCAATGAGTTCTTCAACTTGCCTATTCATCCTCGTGCATTACATTTACGAGGCGGCTTAGGGTATCGGTAGTGAATTAAGGAGGCGTATTTATGGAGCCGCGGCTTTTAGGCGTTTGATACCGGGTGATTGGGACCCTTTGCCAGAAGGCTATGCTCCGGAGATGTCCCAGGCCAACCGAGAGTGGAAAAGATTGATCAACTCTTGCATTTTTCCTTCGTATGATGCTGAGGATATTTTAGAGGCCGAGTCGCATCTACTTTATGTGATCATGGTGGCCGATGAGGATGTCAGCGTTGATTGGGGTCTGGCGATCTATCGGGAATATTGCGTTTCGTTGCTCGGCGGACCTCGGCCCATTACCTTTCTAGGTTGATTTCCCACTTGTGCTTGGCGTTCCGGGATGCCCATTTCCCATGAGCGATGTCTTTGTTGCCGCCACGATGTAAGCGTCGAGCTTGAGCGCATTGCTTCAGATTCATCGACAGACTATGATTCTGACTAGCTTTGGATTTCATTTTCCATTCAACCTTTGTAATGATTTGGTCTTGCCGGCCCCATTTTGTATAATGAAATCATTGCCTTTTCGCTTTGTACTTGCTTTAAATTTTGTTTACGAGTTTGAATTTTTGCCTTGCATCCCCTTTGTTTTCGAATGAGGGTGAGCGCTTTTAAGCGGGATTTATGATAGATAACCGTGAGTGGGGCGCCGACTTCCTTGTGTCCGACTAAGGCCCTTTTTTAGTGGTGCCGCCGATTTGGCTGGACCTAAGCGAGGCAGTTTGGATTCTCGGGGTCATGAAGTCTCATAACTCTTCGACCCGCGCATTCATGGTTGCTTTTTGAAGCGTTAGCTCGATTAACGCAAAGACATGCATTCGATTTTGAATGTATATGACCTCTGGCCTTCCTGCCCCTTTGATTTTACGGGCCTATAAAAAGAGTGGGTGTTGGCCTTATTCCTCACTTGTAACTTTTATGGAAATTCCTTCATCTTTTCTAAAAACTTCTCCAACTACTTTTAGAAAATCTTCTCACTATGTCTTCATCCGAATCTTCAAGTCAAGGCTCCAATACTTTCGAGCACCGCCTGGAGGAGGAGCACTCGATTGTTTTCGGTCCCTTTGCCTCTCCGGTGGCTATGAATAACTTCATGACCTATACGTGACCAAGGTCACCTGGTGGAGAGAAGGCTCGACTTGCGATGTGTTGGGCCAGTCATAGGGCTACCATTAATGCCAATGGCTAGAGGAATTTCGTCACCACCCCTGTGGGGGAATACAAATTGACTCTGGTGCACGAGTTTTACTCCACTTTGTCCGAAAATGGTCACGCCAATCGCACCACAGCTGTTTCCGTCTGTGGAGTGACGGTGAACTTCACCCCGGCCGCCATAAATGATTTTTATGGCCTTCCAAATCCTGTTGAAGATTATGACTCTTCTTGGAATCTCGACGACGGGATTGACTACTATGCTACCCTGTTCGATGACTTCCATTTTCGGCCCGCGAGTGGATTGGCGTGCCTGAGATATGATTGCCGATATCTTTGGATCGGAGGGAGAGGGAGTGGAAACGCTTTCTGTATACTCGGGTTTTCTGTCTTCCCGATCATAATGAGGTCACTAATACTGAGGCATTTGTTCTTTACGCCTTTTCCGTTCCTGAGGTGACCATCAATTGGGGTCGCCTGATCCATTTTGAGGCGATCAAATTTTTCACCCTGATGGATGATGCACTGTCCATTCCATTCACTTGGATGATTTCCAGTATACGTATTCGGAGCCGAGGAATGCCGGTCTGCCCCACTACGGATAGGTACTACTCCCATCTTGAGGCATTTGCATGAGGAGTTGGAGCAGTAGTTTTTTTTTTTTGAAGAACTTGTAAAAACTTCTTTCTTTGCAATGAATCGCTTTTTTCTATTTTCGTTGGTTTAATTTCCGTTCCTGCTCTTTATTTTTTGGTGCCTCTTTGCATTTCGGTGATGTCGCAAATACGTTTGCACAACGCATATTTCTAGTGAGTTCGGGTGGCCCCCTTCTGTATCGGACAAGTTTTGCTTTTCAGGGACACGATTTGTTTTGCCCGGTAGACTTTAAAAATATGTTTTATTGATTGCAATCATACGGTCTCAACGCCTTTACAAAAGATTGTCCGAAATGAAATAATATTATTGCTCTTATGTGTAGTATCGCTTCAAATTATCGGCATGCCAAGGCCTGTTGAGTTCACGACCCTTTTTGTCTTTAAGGATGTATGTCCCTTTTTTGACTATCCTAGACACTTGCCACGGACCTTCCCAATTCTCGGCCTGCTTTCCTTTGTCCGTTTTTTGGCCGGTTGCTTGCCTTTTGCGTAGGATAAAGTCTCCTACTGCGAAAGAGTGATCGCGGATTCGCATGTCATTGTGCCTCTTTGCGGCCTGCTTATAGTTGACCAACTGCGTGCAGGCTTTCAAGCGTTTTTCCTCTGCAATATGCAGCTCGATTTGTCGAGTGACGATGTTATCGGCTTCGCCAAAATGAGAGACCCTTATACTCGGCAATGCCATTTCGACGGGCGCCATGGCCTCTGATCTATATGTTAGTGCAAATGGCGTTTCCCCGGTCGTTACCTTTCGGGTCATTCGAAGTGACCATAGAGCTTCGGGCAGGTAGTCTACCTAATTTTGGATTTATCATCTAAACTTTTCTTCAGCACCTTCTTTGTTGGCGTTTTCTACCTGACCGTTTCCTTGGGGGTAACATACCGAGGACTGCTAGTGTTTCACGTTGTGTTCTTTGCAAAATTCATCAAATTCGTCTCTGAACTGTGGTCCGTGGTTGGATATGACCGCTCGAGGCACCTTAAACCGAGTCCAAACTTGATCTAGTAAGAAGTATATTATATCTCTGGCGTAGATTTTTACAAGCGCTTTTGCCTCGATCCACTTTGTGAAGTAATCCACGGCGACGACCACGTACTCGCGACTCGACCGACCTCTTTTAAGTGGTCCGATTAGGTCGATCGCCACATGTCGAAAGGCCATCTTTGCGATAGCGATACTATCTTTGCACTAAAGGTAGCCTAGGTATGTCGGTGAAAAGTTGGCACTTATCACGACTTTTGGCATACTTTTCCGAGTCTTTGGCTAGCTTTGGCCAGTGGTATCATGCTAATAAGAAATTTTGGGCCATAGTGTGGCTCGACGGGTGGCCCCACACATCCCCTCATGCAGCTCTGTTAGTATTCCTTGGACCTCATTGGGCCGGACGCAGCGCTGTAGCGGTTTCAAAAAAGACCTTCGGTATAGAATTTCGTTCAGGACTATGTAGCGCGCTGCTCTTTTCCTTAAGCCTGAGCCTCTTTGGGATCCTCTGGTAGCGTTCCCTTTTTAATGTATGCTCTGATCTCATCTATCCAACATGGAATAGGCAATTCAATGTCCATAATATCCGCTCTACATATGGCTGGCTCTTCGAGGTATTCGAACATGACCGCTAGATTAGTGAATTCGTCTTTGGTTATCAATTTGGACAGATAGTCTGCCCTCTGATTTTTCTCTCGAGGAATGTTTTTGAATTCGCAGTATAAGAAATTCTTTACCAGCCTCTTCACGAGATCAAGGTATTTCTGAAGCATCTCGTGCTTTGCCTCAAACGTGCTATTTATTTGGCACACAATCACCTTGAGTCGCGATGAACTTGAGATTTTCAACTTTCATGGCTTTGGCGAGCACCAAGACCACTATGATTGATTAGTATTACGCGCTGAATGTTCAAGCGGTAAAGTTGAATCTTAGTGCTTTCGATCTCCTCGGATGTCGCGGCTCTAGGAGTATGATCCACGCTTCACAACCATTTCGCTCGCGGCCCGTCGGCGTACATCGGCGGTGATGGCTCGGCCGTTCGGGCGACCCACGGTGGGGTGTTTACTTCATCAACAATCGGCGAACTAGGTTGCCTGGCTGGATGTTCCTCGTTGAAGCTCATCTCGACTATAAAATCAGCCAAAGATTGTGCTTCTATCGCTTTCCTGGGTTGATACTTGATATCGAATTCAGTTAATTCAATGGCCCATCGAAGCAAGCGGCCCGAGAGATACAGTTTTGTCTTTGTAGTTGCCTCAGTGAATTTGTCGGTGAGCACTACGATGGTGTGTGTGAAAAGTAAGCCCTTAGTTTACGGGCGGCAACAACAAGCAAGAAAGTTGTTGGTCCTTGGAAAGGCTAACACAAGTTTAGAGGGTGAATAAACTTGTCACCAAAATCCTAATCCACAGTGGAAAAGCCCCAGGAGGCGAGTTTCTCTGAAACTCAAAGCGATCTGATTCGATTTTGTTCTGTCCCTTAACTTGTGCGGAGTTCGATTAGCTCAATTGAATATAAGTCAATCTTGACTTATATTTAGTCTTGTTAATAGCGTGGATAAAACTAGCCTTTAATGCAAAAGATGTGTAAATAGAAAACTAGACCTTCTATGTATCGATTCTGTCTTTGACTCGATTGTACAGTGTTTCTTTGAGTGATAATGTAATAAATAAAACAAACACAAATGCATAAAGTAAATCAACACATGATTTGTTTATGGAAGTTCGGGTGGTGTAATCCCGTGACGTCTCCCCCTCTCTCTGTGGTGTAGGAGGTAACACTAGAATAATGAGATAACCGTTACAAAATCCTAGCACTATGTGAGTCCTTCATGACACCCTAGTTTCACTTTATCTACACAAAATGAAGAAAGGTGAGATTGCTCCCTTCACTCTGCTGCTGATCCTTCGGAGGTGGAATTGCTCCTTCACGACTCACCACTCAACATACACAGATCCTCAATTTGCACCATTCTTGTAGCAACACCGTATGAGACAAGGTAGAATTGCTTTTCTCAAACTATGCCTGGTGACCCTTTTTACAAAGGTTAGGTTTAGAATTAATCACAAGATTAATTCGGTGAGTCTGTCGGATTCTTACGGATCGACTTTGTAGCTTCAAGATGCCTTCTTTCCCCCTTGATGGGTTCTTTGGATCTTTCTTTGAAGTCTTCAAGGCAATTCCGTTGGCTTCCCCTTTTCTAGATATATATGATCGATTTTGTAGATGCAGGTTTGGATCTTTGAATATATGCTTGTAAAGCTCTTTTACGATCGTCCTCTCTTTTTTGAGTGATTCTCTTGTGTATTTATAGGGGTGATGTAACGGTCACTAGCTCTTGTAGCCGTTACACTTGTCGTTTAGCCAACGTTCACATGTACGATCTTTTGTCGTATACTCAGTTTAATTCAATCAAGGCCTTAACTCAGTTTTATACTCTTCTTCAAAACTGAGTACCTTGTATACTTAATATCTGACTTTAATTGACTAAGTCAGAGTACACCAATCAGTTTCTTCTTATCCAGGTAGCTGATAATCTTTGTCCTTAAGATTATTCAGTTTTACATGATCTATAACTCAGTTTCAGGTCACCACAGACTTGCCTGAAACCTGACTTATAGTCACGACTTAATTAGCTTCCAACTGAGTTTTCCACCTCAGTTCTTAATTCTTCAATTACTGAGTTTGAACCCTCAGTTCTTCATTCTTCTAGATAAGCCAACTGAGTCTGGGTCCCTCAGCGAATCTTATCTTCTTTAGTTCTTGCATAACTGAGTTTGAACCCTCAGTTCTTCAAGTGCATATTCGATTTTCTTCTTTGTAACTCGGTTTTCTTGTTGAGACTCAATTTGTTCGCCTAGTTCTTATTCTATTACAAAGCTTATGCGAACCAACCTATACAAAGTTCGGACTCTAGATAGAACTTATACATTTATCTCTAGACCATTTCTTGCTTCTTTTTCATTAAGCACTATAATGATTAATTCGACTTCATCATCATGGGTTGTAAGTGATTTGTCTAATTTCGTGACGAATCACCGTTTTTAGGATCAAGCGCTTACCGTTGTACTAAACCAATTGGTGTTAGTAAAGGTGCTACTTTATTTCCTTATACCACACCTTCGCGGCGCTGCATGGGTTGAAGCGCACATAGGCGGGAAGGCGAGTCTTTGTATTCCCAACAATCTCCCCAAAGACTGCTACCCACTCAACCGTGGTTTACCACGAAAATTTCATTGCGGGATTCGAACCCATGACCTTCTCTCGATACGTTTTTAGGATCAAGCGCTTACCGTTGTACTAAAACCAATTGGTGTTAGTAAAGGTGCTACTTTATTTCCTTATACCACACATTCGCGGCGCCATGGGTTGAACGCACATGGCGGCGAGTCTTGTATTCCCAACAATAGCTAACTTTTTAGTGACTCTCAATAGGGTGAGATCCGTTGAAACATAGAAAGCGGGTTTTTGAGGGTACCGTCCTCCTTGACAAAACGGAGGATACAACCCGATGCGAGGCCGCTAGATACAAGCGCAATTCATCTCCCAACATTGGGGTGACCAAGAGAAGCGAGCGGCCAAGTACTTCTTCAATTTGCTCAAATGATTTGGAACATTCTTCATCCCTCCGAACATCTTGTTTCCCTTTAAGACTTTGAAAAATGGCGACATCTATCAACATATTTAGAGATGAATCGACCAGAGCGATGATTATCCCATTCAGCCTTTGCGGTTCTTTACTTGATTTTAGTTTCGCTCATGTTTACAAAGGCTTGAATTTTTCCGGATTTCCTGTATCCCCTTTGGGTGACCATGAACCCTAAAAATTTCCTGCTGAACCACGAAGGTGCACTTATTTGGGTTAAGCTTCATCGAATGCCTCGACTTTATCGAATGTTTCTTGCAGATCTTTGAGGTGGTCGTCTCGGTGGGTTTGGCGACCATGTCGTCAATGTAAGCTTTTATGTTTCTTCCGATTTGACCACAAAAACTTTGTTGACCATCCTCGATAAGTCGACCGGCGTTCTTTAGGCGAGCGGCATCATCGATAGTTGTACATGCCTCATGTAGCTCAAAAGCGGTCATATCCTTTTCTTCGTCCACCATTCTAACCTGGTGAAAGCGAATCGCGCGTCGAAACTCAACCTTTGAGAACCCACGATTCTGTCAACCGTTCCGTTGATTCACGGTAGCTCGTATGGGTCCTTGGGAAATGCCTTGTCCAAGTCAGAGAAGTTGACGCACATACACCACTTTCCATTCTCCTTCTTCACCATCACGACGTTTTCTAGCGGATGGTGTCTTTGTAGCTCACTAATGATTACGGCACGAAGCAACTTTCCGACCTCCACCTTTATGGCATCCTCTTTTTACCTTGAAAAGTGGCGGGCCCCCTTCTAGATCGGTTTGAAACTTGGGTCAACGTTTAGGCAATGTAGTGCTAATTCCGGCTCAACCCCTTTCATATCGGTGACAACCCAGGCAAAAGCATCAAGGTTGGATTTCAACAATCTTGTCAGGTCCTTCATTTACTTCTCATCCAGTTGACTCTTAATTTTGATTTTTGGCAGGGTGTTTTCGGCGACAAAAATCTGCAGGGAGATCGTCTTGAGCGGAAAAATCAGACTCATCCCATATTTGGAGAGTGTCGCAAACGACCTTTCCTTTTTCAGTGACTCCCTCATGACCAGGCTCCCCTTGCTTCCTCTATCATTTCTGGCTCTTTCTCAACAGCCGTCTCTACAACCGCATCAACCCACATTTTTCTAGAAGATGATTTTAAGGCCCGATGGCGGTCTCTTATACCTCCTCTCTATGAGTAGTCCTCTCTGTTCTTGGCAATGTTATTGAGGAGCAATTTGCGTCACGACACGATCATTCCGATTCCGCTGTCGATATAAAATTTAGCCATTTGGTGGGGCATTGAAACGACCATCTGGAATTTTCTCTGTGCCCGAATCCTTAAAATGGTTGTGTAATGAGAGTGTAGGTCCATGACCAGAAAATTCACCTGTTCCTTTCTGTACAGCGGGTAATCTCCGATCTCGACCTCCAGGTCGATGATTCCTATTACCCTGACCTTATCATTCGAGAAGCCTTCCAACGTACCCTGATATGGCCTAAACTTTGAAACCCTGATTTGCAGTGCTTTCGGTGTATCTAGATAAATGATATCTCTGGCGGCTGAGTGTCCACGAGACACGGTTGACCCGGTGTCATTGATTCCCACTTGAGCGGGCATCGATAGTTCCATCGCTCCCGGCGGCCATGCGAGTTCACTTTTAGTCAATGTGATCGTCTGTTCTTCCGGATCCAAAAGACATGTTTCTCTCTTTCTTGGAGAATGATCGAATTGATTTGAATTTTCAGCTGATGATTGCTAGGAAATTTCTCAATAATCACCTTTATATCATTCGAGTATCGGCGGGGAGTCCGCTCGTTTTTGTCTCCTCCGCCCTTTTTCTTGTGCTTGTCCAATTCACCATTTTTTATCATCTTGTCGATGATTCTTCGTAGGGTAATGCACTCATCAGTGATGTGGCTGTGGTCTTCATGGAAATCACAATACTTGGTCTCGTCCCGTGTTTTAGGATCAGACTTCAGCGGCCTTGGTTTCTCTATTCGATCTCGGATCTCATACAAAATTTCTGACTGAGGGGCATTGACGGGAATGAAATCCACTTCGTTGAATTTATATGGTTTCTTAACTTCTCTTTATTCCTTCTCCTTTCCCCACTCGCGCTTCGTTCCTCTTTTCTCTCAACCCTTCTTCTCTTTTTTGGGCCAGGATTCGGCTCGAGATCGGGCCTTTCCGGAGAGTGAAGGATTGGCTTCTGCAAGACCGACAATTCTAGCTTCATTGAACATGTCACGGAGGTTGGAAGGGGGGTGTATGGTGAAGTGTATCTTCATCGTACCCTTGGTGATCCCTCTTATGAAACCCCTTATGACCTCGGTCTCAGGGAGGTTCTTGGTCTGATCGTAAACTCGCATGAAGCGTTCATAATAACGTTTGCAAGATTCGTCTTCTCCCTGTCAGATCTCGTAGAGATCGTCTAGGGTCTTCTTCGGTCTGTCTGTTGTTTCAAACTCTTTCAGGAATTTGTCTTTTAGTTCTTCCCAACTTTTGATGGAACCACGAGGAAGGCCACGAAGCCATACGGCGGCTCAATCTTGTACGCTTCCAACGAATGCCACGCACCAGGCCGACTTATTGGTCGTAGCTAAAAGCGTTCGTCTCACGAAAGATGCTATCCACTCGAAGGGACATGTGGTTCCCTTGTAATAGGCGTACTACACGAGTTTTGCATTCCCTCGGGCGGCGGTGAGTCAAGATTTCATCGACCAAAGCGTCTATCCTTTGATTCAGTTTGGGCTTGTTACCCTTCTTCTCTTTCTTCAGTTGTGAGGTTTCCCGTTCCATCCGTTCGAGTCTGTCATCTTTGATAGTCTCCTAATTTTGGCATGGGCAGCCTTTTTCCTGACGGCGCCTACGAGTGCGTATAGTACACTACTTCGACGTCTTGGTCGGTCCTCTTTTCGTTGATGATGTGCATGGCGTCGTGAAGATCATTGCCTTTGGGGCGTGGGATAACATTTCTTTCAGACGGGATAGGTCCCATCCTCTGCAGCAAATTTCTTTTCTCGGCTTGTCCCAAACGATCAAAGGCTGATCTTCACTCCCACTTTTCTACGGAATATGTTTGGTTCTGTTCCCGTCAGTATTCACTTCCCTCAATTTCAATCCTTGCTTGATCGCTAAATGTGTGGGGCCTTAGCCTTTGGGGAGCCATGATGTCTGTTCGGTAGGCGGCGAGCTTTTCTTCGATCACCATCGAGAGGAGTCCGCAGATGTCTCGGCGGAGGTTAGTGTAATATCCGACTTTTTTGAAAAGAGGCGGATGTGTCTTTTTACGAAAAATGGAATATTATAATTTACGGATTAAAGTATTTTATGTGTATATATATTTTGGATAAATATATATATATATATATATATATATATATATATATATATATATATATATATATATATATATTGGGAAAATATGATTTTTAATAATAAGGGTAATTAAGGAAAATAAAAGATTATGTTAACTATTGAGATTTTATCTATTTAAGGAAAATAGATCCCATTAGTTCCATAACCAAAAAAGAAATCAGAAAATTTCTATGTTCTTTTAAAGCGCGCTGAGAAGCGAAATTAGAGTGGGAGTTTCTTCCATTTACTAAGTCGGATCTAAGCGGTTTTGAGATCGAGAATAGAAACGGCGGAATCGTCGTGAAGAAGGCGTCGATTCAACACCCCAAAGTTAGGACCTTGTCAAGGTTTGGTGGGAATAGCTTGCTAAAAAGCAAGAAATTTCTTCCTACAAATTAATTATGGTTTAGAGAGGTTAGATCGTGTTTTTGATTTGTTTTTAAGAGGGTTTCGTATTGAATAGTTGATGTTTTATGATATTAAGACAAAGTAAATAATCGTTCTATACGAATTGATTAATTTAAGTTATTTTTATTAGGTTGTATAAATTTCCAGATTTATGTTGTGTGGTTGCAAAGAAAAATAATTAACGGAGAGTTTTGTCGGCGGGCATTGTTTGTGTTGTACTATATTTATTTGTTATTTTTGTTTGTGTTTTATTATTATATAAATTTTGGTTTGCACGGGCATTCACACTTTGCCTGCTGCATGACTATCGAACAAAAAAATAATAAAGGGGAACAGAATTAAGAAAACAAAATGGAGCAATTGGAGCAGGTGCATTCTATAAAAGAAAATGAAGATAGAAAAAAAAAAAAAAAAAAGATTAAAAGGTTTGATCTAATAAATAGATGATGTGCGGTTATTTTGTGTTATTGTATTGTGTTATTTTTCTCTTTCAAAAATTATAAATATATGAATTAGTAGACAATGAATTTTGTGGCTTAAAGTCGTTTCGATGCTTAACTTGTACCGTAGACTTTCAAATGAGCTTAAATAAGATGAAATGAACTTGAACAAGCCCATATTGAGTTACGATGCGTTTGGTTCCGTGGCAGGGCGTCTTTCTTAAAGGAGTTGAAGTCGGGACCGTCGGAAAGGCATGAAAGAGCTTGTGCTTTGATGAAATAGTATTCATGATATGCGTGTAATTCTTTAGGCGTTGTCCGTGTCTACAGTAGTGCAGGAAAGAGAGTTGAGTTTGTGAGGGCTTACTTGAAAACACTTAGGTGGCTAGTTAACAACATAATAATAAACATACTTGTATAGCTAAAAGATTAAACATCATGTCATTCTTGGTAAGTTACAAGTTTATATCGCAATGTTTAGGCTTTCGGATAAAACGAGTAAACTTGCTGGCCTTTCTAGAGGCACCAGGAGTAGAGGGTACTCGTGGATGGATAACTTTGCTGGCCATTGGAGGGCACCAGGAGTAGAGGGACTTCACCGAACGCGTATACTATCGGGACTAGCCCGTGTCTATTAGTGTGATCCACTAATAGGTTGCACCCAGATACTTCATGGTGAGTAGCACCATGCGTAGTGCCCTTGAATGCTGATGTAACACAGATAAGCTAAGCTAGAAACGTATAGTCATGACATGTTGATGGACATGAAGTGAACCTTAGATTGAGTCAGTCTCAGAAAGACAAATTATTAATTATAAAACTTATTAAAGAGTCTTAGTTAATTTGTAGCTTCTACCTCTTATTGAGTACTTTGTACTTACCTCAAATGCATTATTTTTCTATGTGTTTGGGGGAAATTTCTTGTAATTTCTTCAGTACTTTCTTTAGAGGATTTCGTACGTTGTTTGGTTCTCGTTTGGTTTCTTCCGATGTAATAGATGTTATATTTCTATCTTTAGTTGAGTTTCTATTTTTAGTAGCAATTATGATGGTTTTGCCGAGTCTTTTTAGCTTCCGTTTGCCTAACTCGATACGACGTAGTAGAGGCTTACATATAATATTGATTTTATTTAATATTATATGTGCCGAGCGTTTCGTTTCCGGATAAGGACTCGGTATCCGGGAGCGGGGCATTACAGTTAGCCTCATACATCCTCTTAACATATTCGGCGTAAGCTACCGCCGCTTTGACTTTAGCTTCAGAAACTTTCAGATTGAGGTCTTTCTCCACCCTTGGAACACTTTCGGGGGTTGTCCGTTGTTTTTCCTGGTGCTTCGATGTTTCCCCTATCGCCCTTCCCCGAACATGACTGGCCCAGATGGGCTCCGATGTTGCGGTCTGTTCCCTGGAGTGGGCTCTCCTCTAGTTAATGACAGTCCGGGCGTCTCTAGTAATCCTTGTCATGTCTTCCGGCTATGAGGTATCCTATTGTGCGGTGGGGTTATCAAACGTGCTCTCCAAGTTGCCCCGGTGGGGAGGATCCTGTGTGGTCCCCTTTGTTGAGGTAGGTGGTACCAGCGGGTTTTCTTTGTTTCCAGCCATATGTCAGGCTCTAACTCGTTGTTGGCACTAAAAGACAAAATTACTATGATTTCCTTTAACGGTCTCTAACAACTACTAACCTTGCATGACCTTAATATTGAATCGTGGCGGGATATTCTCAAAAGTGACCTCTACGATGGGCCGGCGGCGGTCGGATGTACGGACAATGAGTTTTCGGAACAATGGCAATATCTCAAGCGGGAGGTTCCACAATTCGAGTTTGATCCAAAATTTCGACCACAACCCGAGAGAATTTCAATACTAAACACAACAACCCGAATGTCATAATGCTGCTCACGTTTTCCGACAATAACTAAGCGACTTGAGGAAAGTACTAAAAATCGCTTGAAAATGATAGTATCGTGACCAAAAGTGCGCTCTTAACTTGAAATTGTTGAGAGAATCGAATTCAAGAGAAAACTCAATAGATCACGTGTCCTCTTCTCTTGTATGCGCAACTCAAAACCCAGGCGAGAATGGTATATAACGGTTTCGGGGGGAAACTTATAATGCCAACTCCGGCGAGATCTCGCGCAAAGGTCATGAGAGTGGTGATTATTCAAACACAAACTTGTGCTTTTGAGCAAGAACGATGGAGGTTACCTTATATGAAGATGACATGGTGTTGGAATGGAGATCGAGTGTATGGACTCGACAAGCAATGAGCTTTCTTTGTGAAACCTTGAGGCTGCTTGGAAAAGATGAAGGTCCTTTTCGCTCCGATGTGAGAACTGGGATTCGTGACTGAGCCGTACATCGGAGCTAGGCTGAAATGCTACTTTCCTGGTAACGGAGCCAACTGATATCATCAAAATTATCACGGGTGTTCAGCGGTTGTTTAGTGGTGGATATCATTTGCAGCGATCTTTGCAAGTGTGGTGGTGAATGGTGGTTCTGTGTGCTCGGTGATGAAGATGGTGGTGGTGCAATGCTTGATAAGAGAGTGGAGAATTTGGTAGAGTTTGCCTTCTTTTATAAATTAGAAGCCTATCCTTCAGATTACATCTGGAGCCATAAGGTCAATATAATTACAACTAAGGACATAGTACAACTAAATCTGCGGTGGTTGATAAGGCCGCAATAGGATGTCGGCGGCGTGAGTTCTTGGACTTGAGTTATACATCCTTAGTCGGCTGGTTGTATCATCGGTCTACGCTCTCCAGATGTCCGGGGGGGAGGGTAGCGATGGATCTCTGGCGGACCCGTCACCCTTACCGATTGTGGGCTTCCCTCGAGGCCCATCATGGGAATAGGGATATGCCTTGTGCTGGAGCCTGGCCGCGTGTCGATCCTCCGGCCCCGTTTGTCCGTCTCTCGGAAGGGTCTTTCCGGTCGTTATGCGGTTCATGGGCGGATGGCGGAACCGCCTATCATCTGTCGTAGTTACATTTTAAATAGATATTTTATAATTTCTGTTTTTCAATATTACTTTTCAACTTTTTAGGCTCATTCAACCGATCAATCTTTTATATTCAATACACCAATACACTTTTCAAGATTTTTAGTATTATATAATGAAAATCAATGCAATTACTTATTTTATTAATTTGTTTGTTTTTTCAAATGCGACGAGATAATAAGGAGCGAAGGAGTAATAACTTTCCATTGTGTTTGTTTTGGTTGGAGTGTTTTTATATCACTTCACCAATCATTTGTTACAATTCACTTGCAATTCAATCTTCAACTACAAATAAAAAAAAATTAAATCATCTCTCACCATTTTACTTTATCTACTTTATTACATTTTACCAATATTTTATTCATTTTACTACTTTATTTCAATTTCTCTCTCCAATCAATTTTTTTCTACACAAATTTCATAAAAACATTTTAACTTTTTAATGATTACTTCAATCATTTTTATTATGTTTTATTATCTCCAACCCAAAACAAGCGAAGCTATCTTTCATCGAAGTTGTGTTTATGGGTGCCTTTAAGGAGTTCTTTTAAGCGTGGTATCACAGTTCTTTTAAAATTAAGTGATTACCTTTGGCACCACATACTTACTTTTAAATAATAATCTCACTTGGTATATCGCACTTGTTAAAAATACTAAATATGTTATTTCCAGACCATTTTGACTATTGTTAATTTTTTTTATTTATGAATTAGTCCCTAAAAATATATAGTTGTTGGATATTCCGGAAAAGATCCAACAATGGAGTTGTCGGAAGTGTATGTCCAACTATACAATTTGTTGGGTGTTAATGTCCAACTATGACCTTTGTTGTTGGATGTATTACGAGAACATTACGAAAAGATCTAGCTGTGGAGCTATTGGATGTCAAGGTCCGAGTATGACATTCTTGGATGTATTCTGAGAATATTCTCAAAAGATCCAATTGTGGGGTTTGTTGGGTGTGTAGGTCCAACTATACGGATGTTGGATGTCAAGGTCCGACTATGATATTGTTGGATGTATTACAGAACATTTAAAAAGATCTAAGCTGTGGAGTGTTGGATGTCAAGGTCGAGTATGACATTCTTGGATGTATTACAGAATATTCTCAAAAAGATCCAATTGTGGAGCTGTTGGGTGTGTAGGTCCAACTATACAGATGTTGGATGTCAAGGTCCGACTATGATATTGTTGGATGTATTACGAGAACATTACGAAAAAAGATCTAAGCTGTGGAGGATTTGTTGGATGTCAAGGTCGAGTATGATATTGTTGGATGTATTATAGAATATTCTCAAAAGATCCAAGCTGTGGAGTTGTTGGATGTGTAGGTCCAACTATCTGAGATGTTGGATGTCAAGGTCCGACTATGATCTTGTTGGATGTATTATAGAATATTCACAAAAATCCAACTATGGAAATTTGTTGGATCTATTACAGAACATTTTGAAAAAGATGGGCTGTGGAGCTTTTGGATCAATCTAAATTTTACAATCACCAAAATAACATAGGTGAATACTGAGAATGTCGAGTTTTATCACCTGTGATTAATGCAAAAAAAAAAAAGATACGACTACAAAATGTCAAATTCTTTGACCAACAATACATCGTTGATGACTAGACAAGGCAAGAAACATAATATGTTGTTTAAGCACCGTTTTGTTTAGCTTTGGTGACTACATAATGTCAAGTTCTATCACCTACATAACATTGCCAACGACTAGACAACGTAAAAGAACATAAGATATCTTCAAAGCACTATTCGAGTTCACCACTTTACACGGTGACTACAAAATGCTACTAACATAAGATAGCTACTACGGACCATCTAAGTCAAGTAATTCATATATTCTGTTGGGTCATAACAATAGTTTTCCTTCTGGCACCCTACTTCCGAAAATTTGCAACCACTATTTGCTAGCTTCATTTGATACTTTATACCACGGATCTACTAGGGTGGGAATTGAGCAATTATCTTTCAATTCCATGCACTTGTAGTAGTTTATTCTAAAGTACAAACAAATTTGCATTGGTGCAACAATATTCGGACATTCTTTTGCTGGAAAGCATGTCAAATTACCAATGTGTTTATCCGTGGTGTACAAGGTCATCATAGCATTATACTTGTGAGCAATTGACCATAGAATTTCAGGCGTCTCCATCCAATGTATCCATCACAATGCCTACCTTCGGTCTGTATTGTTAGCAAGTATTTCTGCCCGACCTATCTATTCCAACACATCATCTTCTATCGAAACCAATTCTTCATTTTAGGTATTTTGTTTTCATTTGTAATCCCAACTTCATGTGAAGGCTCTGTATGAATAAAAACTCAAAAAAGATCCGTACTTTTTTAACTAACAATGATGAGGAGGTGATTTAATGAATTATTTACAAAGTTGGTTAGAAAATGTTATGATAATCACAACTTTCTAAAAATTGAATTTTTAAAGAGAAGAAGAAGATAATTATAATGGTGATATGAGTAAGAGTGATGTAATAAGGTTTAGAGTTAGATAAATGAAGAAGGAAGTGGAGAGATGTGATGAAGAAGATGAAAAGATAAAGAATTTTGGTGAGGAAGAACAAGTTTGGGGCATTGGTGAGGGAGGGAGTTCGATCTTGGTTATTGTTTTGGACGGAGAAAATGTGGTGCATAAGGTAGATGGTGAATTTGTAAAAATCAAAAGTTAATGGGTTATATTGTACTTATTTTGACAAGAGTGGAATTTTATTTCCAAGCTTGGTGCCTTCAGTATAAATGGCAATTTCGTAATTATATTATGGTGCAATGAGTAAATGTAAAAATTGTTGAATTAGTGTTCTAAACCCAATCGGGTTGGGTGGATCCGACCGGTCGGGTCAATTCTGATCTATTTAGTTCATGTAATTGTTGGTCCCAAAGAAGGGTGTAAGTATAGTCGAGGAGGGGGGTGAATGACTATCTTTGGAGTTTCAAAACCTTTCTTATAATAAAAAGCTTTTGGGCATCGGATAAGTCCCTTCTTAAAAATTGTTTCAAAGTATATTATGCACACACATAGTATGAATACTATGTAGTAAGTAAGTACTATAAGGTAAAGTGCAGTAGGTAAATGAACACAAGGGTTTATAGTGGTTCAGGGTGGTGTAATCCCTTAATCCACTCTTCTCCTGTGATGATTGGAGGAATTCACTATTGTTTTTTACCAATACAATAGTAAGATTGTCCTTGACTACACAAGCTTCACAATCTACAAGACTATCCTTCTTTGTCTTCAAAAGCTTGATGACTCGAGTCTTCAACACACTACTCATTTGAAACTAATCCTTGATGACTATCACAAATGGTTACAATTCCTTCTCAGATTTCTCTAATTCAATTGCTGCAAACTGGTGTGAATTGGATTCACAGATTTGTTGATTAATCTCAGTGCATGATGTGGAATTGTAGCTCTAAGTTCTGAGTTGTTCTCTAGATGTGTTCTTTTTAGATCATATAGAAGGCTTAGGATTTTGACATTGTTTCTGCTTGGTCTTGTGTGTTGTTATCGTTATCTATCTATCTGTCAAAGCCTTCTATTTATAGCCTTGATAATCCTTGATTTAAAAATCCGTCCGCTGGCAATTTAATGTGGAGAATAATCCTTGATTTAATTCTTGATTCCTCCTGATTTAATTCTCCTTGATTTCGGTGATCCAGAATTTCTTCAAACTTCCATCATAAAATCCATCCTTGATTGATTCAGCATTTAATGCTTGATCTTCTAATTATTCACACGTTCTGAATAAGTATATATGATATATCTTACTCAACTGTTCCTTCACTTGGCTGATGTGTCATAGTTGAGTATATCTGTGACTTAGGCGATGTGCTTCTCTCTTTCTTTGGTATTGCTTACTCAGCCGATAGACAATTTACTTTGCCGGATTACTGCCTTCTTTGGTTTCTTTGATCTTTCAAGCATTTCTTGCACTTCACTGATCTTGATTTGTGTGAGATCAGTGTACACCATATTTAAACAATAACTTTCATCACTTATAATATATATTAGACTTATCCAAGGTCATCACAGACTTCATTGGTTATAAGTTAGTCCATATGCCTTCATGCTTCTCTACTGGTACTTGGCTACTTTTACTCTGCCGGATTTCTGTTTTTACTTAGCCATCCTACCAACTAGTACAATACTTGTCTGACCCAACTTATACAACATGTCAGACTCTAAGTAAGGACTTATACATAGATTTCTAACTTATTTCACGCTTTCTATAACAGCTAGTATGGCCATCGTAAAAATATAATAAAATGTTCCTAAGAATTTCCCCCTTTTTGATGATGCTAAAACCCTCATAAGCCTGAAAATAAGTAAATAAATTTTTCATAATAAGAACAGAATAAAATTTAGAAATTTTATTCATCCATTAAGGGCAATAAAAGGGTAAGTTCAAGACAGTTTCAGAATGCTACAACTACATTATTCTTAGGTTCTCTTTGTACCTCTTGAACTTTGTAGTCTGAATCCATTCCATGTCCTTCCAGTCAACTTCAAGAAACTTCCATTTCCAGTATGCCATAGCAGTGTGTTCAGAGATCCCAAAGAACACTCTCTTGTTGATGAGTCCGTGGAAGTCAGGCATAGTCTCATTTGCCTGTGGCTCTCTAAAGTACTTTTCAAGTCTATTCTAAGCTTCACCAATGTAAGGATCGGCAAACTTCAAATTCTTATACATCATCCACTGTTGTGAGGGGTTCAATCTGCTCATTGGACTGGAAAATTTCACCATGTTATGAAATTCTTCCTGCTTTTCACTAGATAAGTCCTCCGGTCCTCTTGCATTAGGAGGTATTGCCGGATTAGATCTGCTGGTTGAGCCAGATGCTCCTTTTTTGGATTCTTTCCTGAGAGAAGCATATTCTCTCTTTACATTATTGTAGATCTTTGCCATATCTACCCTTTTCTCATCATCTTGATAACTAAGACATCACGCCCAAGCTTCATCATGTGATTGATTTGGATACATACTGTCTTGATTTCTAACGAATTCCTCCACATTGTCCAACACTGCTTCTTCCTTATCTTCCCTGTTTCTTAGGTAGTGAAGGTCCTTTTCTGACCAAAAAAGCTTCTAGTTGATTGTCTTTGTCTACTGATACTGCCTCTGCTTGTGCTGGATCGATGTTGACTTGCAGAACCTCTTTGCTGAGTAGATCCAGTCCTTTGCTGCCTTTCTGATCTATCTCTGTTATCATCTCTTCTTTGAATAGGAAGAGGGAATCCAATACAAGGTTCATTTGTGTTTATTTCCCTCTCCTCCAGATTTTATCTTTGTTGTTCTTCAGCTTCAGCTCTGATTTTCATCTCTCTGTCTCTTGCTCTTAGATGCTCTTCAGTAAAATTTGGGGGTCTAACTATTGATACTTCAGGCTTATCATTTCTTTCCCTTTTGGTAGCATAATCCATTTGTTGCAATAAAATGTTGTTTGTAGTTTCAGCTGTACCAATCAGAGTATCCAGTTTAGATTCAATGGATGTGAATCTTTCATCATGATCAGACAGCTTCTCGGTCATATTGTGAAATCTAGTGCCAAAAGCGACTGCCATTGCCTTATTCTCCTGTGAGGCATGTCTTCTGAGACCTACAAGGTTGTTAGTGAAGTTTATATTCATCTGGCACATCAAGTCACCTTGCCTTTGCACAACAATGTTCTGTGCATCAATGTACTCAGCAACAGCCTGAAATCTTCTTTCTATTGATTGGCTTTCATCTTTGAAAGCTGCAGTCATGGATCTGAGATACAGTGCTTGTTGTTCCAGCTAGTCAACCAATAGATCTGCTGCCTTTTGAAAAGACTTGTTGGATATGCCAGTAGGAAGTTGAGCAAATTTTTGCACGATCTCAATCGGCTATGGTTCGCTTGCTTTGCTATTCTCATGTCTGTTGTGGCAAAGTGGGAGGAACTAATGTTGATTCGTTATTTTGTACTGCCGGTTGAGTGACATCAACACCTGTTTCTACTTATTCAAGTACTTGAGTAGATGTAATTTCCCGTGCAGCAGGTTACCTTATTCCCCATTGCCCTTTGCCGGGAGTTGTCTTCACTGGTGTGGCAACAACTGATCCAGTGTCCAACACTCTTTGTTGGATCAATTTGTTATGTCAATAGATAGTTATGGACCATGTTGAGTTGGCTCGGGGGTGCACTCGGTGGTCTCTTGATCATCTTTTGTCTTCGATGGTTTTGCCTTAGCGGTTCCCTTGCTTTGTGAAGTCATGCAGAGTTGTATTATCATCAATTGCATCTGCGGTTTGTTGCATCCTCACTATCATATCGAGAGTGGTCACTGTCACCTGTGCTCCTCTATCATCATCATTATCATCATGATTGATCATATTTTCTACTTTCTTCATCGTGAGTCCGATGCATTTTTGCCTTGGCCACATCTATCATTTCCCAAAGAGGTGTCTCATCAAGCACACCTACAACAGTAGTGATGCCAAGAAAACCAAAGAACCAAGTTGTTGGTCCTTTGGAAAGGATATCACATGCTTAGAGGGGGTGGGGGTGAATAAACTTGTCACAAAAAACAAGATTAATTAACAATTAAGGTTCAATTTTAACTTGTGTGGAGGTGAGCCGAAAAATCCGAGTCTAAGTCAATCTGGCTTTTGCAAAACCGAGTCAACCGGCAGCGGATTTAAGTTATAGCCTTTAACTGGATCTTGTTGATACTATAAGAAAAATCTAAGTATGCAAAACTGAATTATGGTGAATGTCAGTTTTTGAACTGTGTATGCTAGTAACAATCAGTTTCAGTATTCTGAATAAACAATAATAAATGCTGTAAAGTAAATAACAGAATGTAAATGCGTAGAGTAAGTAGAGCAAGAATTTTAGTGGTTCCAAGTGGTGTAATCCTGTCAGTCCACTTTTCCCCTGTGATGTAGGAGGAAAATTCCACTAGAACTTCTTGAGGTACACAGTTACAAAAAGTCCTAAACGATAGTCCCTGACTAATCTCTAGTGTCACTATCTAAATAACTAAAGAACATGTTGGATCTTTGCTCTTCAAGCTTTGCTTGAGCCCCTTTGGTCCTTGGAGGGTTGTATTTCCTCTTCATTAGCTACCACCACAAACACAGATCTACCCGATCGCAAACAAGCTGTCCTTAGCAACTCCTTGACCTAATTGCTTCATAGTTCAAACCTTTGATTAAGAATCAATGTTGGGTGAGAATCAAAAATTGATTCTTGCTTGTGGTTCTTCAAAGTGTTGAAATCTGGATATAGTCGATGTAGCTTGAACACTTGAATAAATCTAGATATGATCTTGTTGAGCACATATATTGATGGCAATTCGAATGAACTCGGACTTGTGCACAAAAATGCTTGTAATCTGTGTTTGATCCTTGATGCCAAGTCCTCTATTTATAGTGTGAGGGTCAACGCGTTCATCTTGCTTGAATTTGAATTGCTTCAACGTCTATATTTTCGGATGTCGTGTCGATGGATATTTCGACATGTCGCTTTTTATCCAAAAATCCTTGATTTACAACGTTCGAATGTACTTTCGATTGCTTGGATGGATGACTATAAAACAGAGTGTCACGATCGATTTTATCTCGAGTATGTCGATTTCGATTTGTTAAGCGACTTAGAGCATTAACTTAGTTTTTACTCTTCTTCAAAATTTCGAGACTATATTTATCGATTTTATGTGGTGAATCAGATTACACCATTCACTTTAGAGATCATCCAAGATATCATTGTCCTTACGATACTTAGGTCTTCTTCAAGATCCATAAAGTCAGTTCGGGCCATCACAGACTTACTCGAATTCTAACTTTTGGTCTCGGCTTAAAATCTTCATAAGCGAGTTTGAACCCTCAGTTCTTCAATCTTATACAAGCGAGTTTGTGACCCTCAGTTCTTCAACTACTGAGTCTGTTCCATCAGCCTTCAATTCTAGATAAGTCAACCGAGTCTGTGACCCTCAGAGAACTTACCTTCTTCAGTTCTGTGTGAGCTTCAGTTCTAGGTTTACATCTTCAGTCTTAAGTTAAGCTCCAGTTATCTTGATGATTTCTAGTTTTCAGTTTTACGACACTTCTATCTATTATAGTGATTGTCTGATATAACCTATACAATTATCAGACTTTAGTAAAACCTATTTATTCAGTTCTAGACATCTTTTAGCTTTCGAGTATAACAGCTAGTTCAACACTTCATCAATGGGGTGTAAACAAACATATTCTTGAATAAGATGATTCATCATCAAAACTAAATTTTATTCCCAATGATTTCCCCCTTTTTGATGATGCCAAAACCCTCTTTAAAAGAAAATCTTAAAGATAATAACAATGCAAAACAAAGTAAAACTGGAAACTGGATTTCATTAAGAATTTTACAAAAACTAGAATAGTTACAGAATTGATAAAAAATGAAATAAGATCTAAGCATTTCTTTGTGTAACTTTGATAAACTTCTGTTCCTTATCGTGAAGACGATATTCATATTCAATCTTTGTATCTTCCTTGTTGAAAGTTCTGAGATAGTCTACTTGACTTGTAAGTTTCCACTTCCTCCATAGAAGTAACTTAGGAAGGTGTCTTTCACCATTGTAGTAATCTTCAAATTCTGAAATATCAGCTTTCAGCTATTCTCTCTTATCTTTGATTTGATGTTTTTGTTCAATTCCTTTGATCTTCTTGTGATGTGCCATCTTCTGGTTGTGAAGTGTATCAGATAAGAAATAGGCAAGAGATTCGTCAGTGTTCTTATGCTTGTACTTGATTTTAGAAATATTGTTATCTTGCACAAATTTCATCCATAGATCCATTGTCAGAGTAGCTCTTCTTTCATCAGGTTGACTGTCCTTGAAAATGAGCTGTTCATCAGTGAGTTCTACAATATCCCTGACATAAGGATCTGCTGCTGATTTGCATTTCTTCAATTCTATCAATTCAGCTTCAAGCTTCAGTTTTTCTTCACATAACTTCAGCTTTTCTTTCTCTACTTCCCCCTTTTTGGCATCATACAACTCATTGATTAGTTGATGTGTTGCCTTATGATCTGTTGACATATCTTTCTGGGAGGTGAGAACTTCGTGAGCTGATTTTCCGGACCATAAAGGCATTGATTAAGATGCCATACATCTTGAGCGTGTGTTTCTCGATCTTCCATAGTTGTAACTTCGAGTTTTTCCTTAAGACTGAGAATCTCTGAAATTGAATTTGAAGTGGATTTCTTGATAACAACCAACTTCGCATGAGCAGAGACATCAGTTTTCATCCTGTAATCCAAGTAACTTGAAATATGTGAAAGAAGACCATTGTAATCATCCTTTTGGTTGAGCATAATCTTCAATCCTTCTTGTACTTTTCTCAATTCTTCTGTTATAAGCTTCTCAGATGGGTCTTCTTCCTATGTTTCTTGGATTTTAGGTCGATTGGCATCTTCAATTATCATCGATTGCGATTATCATCACTCTGTCTTCTTCTTCTTTGTTGTCGGTTGTCCGATTTCCAATTGACAATTCTTACGCCTTAGTATCAATTTGCTCACGGTTGTTGTTCAACCTGAGTGTTTGACTGCAAACTTTACTTTTCTGAGCTTCTTCCCTTGAATCATCATCTTTCTTCTTTAAAACATCATTTGGTATATATGATGTGGTTGATTCAGTTCTTCGAGCTATCTCTTTGAATCTATTAAAGCAGTTGGTGAGAAGCTCTTCCATTGGAAATAAGGCATAGAGATTTTGTATTTCCATTTTCTTCAACAATAGTTTTTCTTCATTAGGTAGAGTAGCCTCATGAGAATCTTCAGTTTTGAGCTTCATCTTCATTAGTTTGATGATCCTTTCAGCATCGAAGAGGTATTCCTTTGGTTGTTGAGTTATCTGTTCCTCTTGCTCAACATGCATAGCATAAACTTTTATCTCTGATATTTTCTGGTTAACCTGAGAAACAATTCCAGGAACCAAGGCCTTCAGCTTACTATCCTTAGTTGTCAGTTGTTGTTCCCCCCTTAGTTGGTGCTTACTGACTTGAAGTACCTAGGAACAGACAACGTCCAACTGATTTTTCAACTTGTGTCTCAACTTTCCTTTTAATTCCTTTATGCTGAGTGATCTGCTGGGACACAGTTTACCTAATGCTTCAGGTTGGGAATCTTTGATGTTTCTTTCCTAGAAAGAGCTTATCTTTTTGTTGTAGATGAAGCGATGAGTTTGTTTTGCTTCCTTTCCAAGTCTTTCCAAATAATATTGAATCACTAAGCTAAGTGATTTCTTCACTCGAAATATTCCTTCAGTTTGTCTTCCTTCAGCTTGGGCTCTATTGACACTTGCTATTTCAACCAAGTGTTGCTTCTTGATCTGATTGACAATATATTCTGCCCAGTTTAACTCATCCATCCCAAATGACGTTCATTAGGTGAATACCATCTTCAGTTAATTTATTTAGCCCTTTGTGTTGTCCGACGGCATGTCTGCTGATCCATCTGCTGAGAAGACCAAATTCAGGTTTGAGATCCTTAATATGTGTATCGACTGTTGGAATATATAGAACTGTAACGTCCTTTTTCTCTACATGATTCCTTATAAAATGATGTCTCACATCAATGTGCTTGGTCCTTGAGTGCAAAACTGGATTGTCAGTTATAGCTATTGCACTTGTATTATCACACATGATAGGAATCAGTCCAGCTTCTATTCCATAATCTCTTATTCGTTGTCCGATCCATAAAACTTGAGCACAACAACTTCCAATTTGCTCACGTGCTCAAACCAATTTGTTGATGTCGATATAGTGTTTTGCTTCTTGCTGAACCATGACACAAGTCTATTTCCCAATAACTGACATGTGCCTGAAGTACCTTTTCTGTCCACTTTGGCATCCGGCATAATCGAGTCTGAGTAGAATATCAGTTTGAATTCTCCTTCCTTTGAGTACCATATCCCAACTCCTTCTGTATCTTTCAAATACTTCAAGCTTCTTTTAACAACAGTGAGTCGGCTTTCTTTAGGTCTTGTTTGAAATCTGGCACAGACACCAATTGCAAAAGATATGTCCTGGCTCCATTGGTCGTTAGATAAAGTAGACTTCAATCATTCTTACGTAGAGAGTTTGATCCACATCCTTGCCATCTTTATCTTCATCCAATCTGATGTTGGTTCCTATTGGTGTTGCAATGCCAGGTGATTTCTCCATTCCAAATTTCTTGATTAACTCTCTTGTGTACTTGGTTTGGTGAATGAAAATCCCATTATCCATCTATTTTACTTGTAAACCGAGAAAGTAATTCAGTTCTCCCATCATGCTCATTTGAAATTTGCTCTTCATCAAACTTGCAAACTTCTCATAGAGTAGTTCATTTTCAGATCCAAAAATTATGTCATCCACATAGATTTGAATTAGGAGAGTACTTTCTCCAACTTTCATCCTGAATAGGGTTTTATCAATTGTTCCTTTTGTAAAACCATTATCCACCAAAAATTTAGACAGAGTTTCATACCAAGATCTTGGTGCTTGTTTTAGTCCATAAAGAGCTTTTCTCAGTTTAAAGACTTTGTCGGCTTGGTCTATAATTTAAACTCCTGGTGGTTGCTGAACATAGACTTCTTCTTCAAGTACCCTATTCAAAAATGCACTTTTAACATCCATCTGGTACACTTTGAATTTCTTGTGAGATGCAAAGGCAAGAAATAGTCTGATTGCCTCTAATCTTGCAACTAGGGCATAAGTTTCATCAAAGTCTATCCCTTCAGCTTGAGAATAACCTTTAGCTACAAGTCTGGCTTTATTTCTGATAATATTTCCATCTTCATCAAGCTTGTTTCTGAAAAAAAATTTAGTTCCCATTATGTTGACATGATCTGGCTTGTCTACTAAATCCCAAACTTGATTTCTCTCAAATTCGTTGAGTTCTTCTTGCATAGCCAAAATCCAATCTGGATCGTTTAAGGCTTCTATAATTTCTTTGGGTTCAGACAGAGATAGAAAGCATGCTATCATAGCATTTAGCTGATGTCTTGTCCGAACATCTGCTTGGAAATCACCTATCACTTGTTCTTCTGGGTGATCTCTCATCCATTTATGTACTGGGGGTTGCATCAAAGGGTCTTCATTTTGTTGAACTGGTTCTTCTTAAGCTTGATCATTTCTAGTTGGATCAGTTTCTCCTTGTTATTGTTCAGTAGCAGGTTCAGTTACTGGCAACAGAGGCTGATCCTGATTTGAAGAATCTGAAATCCTTAATTTTCCAATATCAATGAAAACTGATTCTGGAGTCTTGTCTGACTGAGGCTGACAAGCTGGTTCTTCTTTGTCATCAATTGTGTCGTCAATAAATTTTGGTTCATAAAAAACCACATGTATTAATTCTTCATGCTTGAGTGTTCTCTTGTTTAATACTCTGAAAGCTTTGCTGACACTTGAGTAAACCAGAAATATTCCTTCATTAGCTTTGGGCTAAAAAACCTTGAGCTGATCCTTTCCATTATTATGCACAAAGCATTTGCTTCCAAAGGCATGAAAATATGAAACATTTGGTTTTCTGCAGTTCCAAATCTCATAAGGTGTCTTTTCATGTCTTTTGTTCATGAGAGCTCGATTCTGAGTATAGCAAGCTGTATTTACCGCTTCTGCCTAATATCTTTCTAGCAGTTTAGATTCACAAATCATCGTCCTTCCAGTTCTTTGAGTTTTCTATTCCTCCTTTCACCTACTCCATTCTCATTTGAGGTGTTGTTGTAGGCTGCAAGTGGTGTAAACCTCCGTTCTCTCCACAATATTCAATGATTATGTTGTTGAGAAATTCTGTTCCTTTGTCCGATATGATCTTGACTACTGTGACACTTTTCTGATTTTGGAGAATTTTGAGAAGTTTTGTCAGTTGTTGCTTGGTTTCACTTTTCTTAGTTATTAAGATAACCCAAGTATATCTTGAAAAGTCATCAACCAGCACCAAAGTGTATTTCTTTCCACTAACACTGATTGGTGTGATTGGTCCAAATAAGTCCATATGCATCAGTTCTAAAACTCTGTTTGTTGAATGCTGCGACTTAGTCTTGAAACTTGCTTTAGTTTGCTTTCCTTGCTGACATGCATCACACAAGCTGTCTTTCTTGTATGTTATCTCTGGTAGTCCAATGACCAAGTTCTTTTTGACAAACAAGTTGATATCATCAAAGTTTAGGTGACTCAGTTTCTTGTGCCACAACCAACTAAGTTCTGGCTTGGTGTGCACAATTAAACAAGTCTCTGAAACTGCTATAGACCAATCTACAACATACTTTTTCTCTTCCCTTCTTCCGGTAAGAACTACTTGGAAAGCTATTTCGCTGACGATAATGCAATACTCCTTATCAAAGGAAACTTTGTATCCCATATCGCAGAATTGACTTATGCTTAGTAGATTGTAGTGAAGTCCTTCCACGTAAGATACATTCTTGATCGTGAGTCCATTCCTGATTAAATTTCCATAACCTTTTTTGTAACCAGGTTTATCTTTACTTCCAAAATTGACTCTTGGTCCATCTTTAACTACAAAATCAGTGAGACAGTCCTTGCTCTTTGTCATGTGTCTAGACCATCCACTGTCAAAGTACCAAATATCCTGCAAAACAAATTAAAATGCTTTAGGTACCCAACTCTGTTTGGGTCCATAGTGGTCAGTTGTCAGTACAACTTTGGGCATATTTCTATAAGGTCTTCTCTGGAAATTGTTGCACTTGTTTTCATATATATAAGCCACACTTCTATAATATATTTTCTCTGATTGTGTCTCATTTATATGATTTCTCAGATCTTCTGGTTGAAACTGATTTCCAAAGTGTCTTCTATTATTAAAGGCCAAATAATAACCATCATTCCTTTTATCTCGAGGTCTAGATTGACCTTTGTGTTTGAGACTTTGCTAAGCGGGATAGGTCTTCATCGAGTCTTGGTGAAACTTATGATAAGTTTTTGGTCCGGAATGATTGTTCTTATCGTTTAATAGTAGGTTTGAGTAAAGTCCAATCATCACCACGGTGGGGTATAGTGTGCCTTTCCCCTTTGATGTGTGAATCTTTGAACGATTAACATTCTTAGATTTACTCTGATTATAATTTTTTTGGTTCTTGAGTTGATCAGTTTTTGTAGATCTTGTAGTTGATCTACCATTCCTGTTTCCTTGAGGTACAGCTGATCTACCATTCGTTTTTCCTTTGTTGGTAGGTGCGGCTGTCCTCTTAGAAAACTGAGTTGTCTTATGAGAGGCTGGCTTTACTGGTTCATCAATTTTCTTAGTCTATGGAAGTTGCTCAGCCACAAACATAATTCCAGTTTTGATATTAGGTTCAGCAGCTTTGCTAGTTCCCTCCTTAGAAGATTGCAGTGTATCAAATCCTATGCCAGTTCTATCTCCATACGGCTTTCCTGATTTGAATCCAGTAGCTGAACTTGATTGAGCAAAAGATTCGATTCTTCTTCTTGATCGAAAGATGGTGATCTTGATTCTTCCCTTTATTTGTTTTAGTCGATTTCATCATGTTTAGTTCAGACTTCAATCTTTCAACTTCAAGAATTAGAACTTCTTTCTCAGCTTTAATTGATTTATAACTAGCTTTGATCGTTGCGGTGATTCATCAATTCGTCAAGTGTTTCTTCTAATTCTAGATTTTTTGGATTGGAGTCAGCAGTCGAAGAACATGCATTTTGCAAAGAAATTTGTGCTGAGGAATATTTAGAGTTAGATTCACATACTTCATTTGGATCCTCCATGTGAGACATTAGAGCTGTGTCATCTGATAATCTTTCAGTTCTAGCTTTATAGTCTGACTCATCTCCGGCTAAAAGTGCTCCTCTGCCTGTTCTTCGTTGCTGAGTCTTCTTTCCAGTTAGCTCTAGACATTCAGCTTTATAGTGTCCAGGCTTTTTACAGTTGAAGCAGAGATACTCATCGTATTTTCTCTTTTAAGGAGTCTTTTTGATAAACTTCTGAGTGACTAGATGTCCACTCTTCATTCTTCGAATTCTGTTCTTCATTAGGGCCATCTGTTCTTCCATCTCTTCCAATTGCTGAAGATTGTTAGATAAGGTTTCTTGATTTTCATTTGAGGCTGCTGCGAGTGCTGTTGTTTTGGGTTCCTCCAGAGCCTTCATTATGGCAGTTATGCTTGTGAAATCCTCGATGAATTCATAAGCCTTCAGGTCTGAGAAGATTGTGAAGGAATCTTCTATATCAAGTCTTCTTGATTCTTTCATTGCTATGATCTTCATTTTCCAGCACATGGGTAAAGCCTTCATGATTCTTGTGTTGATTTCTTTCTTGGTATACTCGATTTTGAGTAAAGATAGTTCGTCCATTATGGCGCTGAACCTTGTTTCCATCTGATCAACGTTCTCGCCTGACTTTATCTTGAAATTCTCAAACTTCTGTTTTGCTGCAGAGATCTTATTTTCTTTGATAGAATCAGTTCCTTCACAAACTAACTGAAGTTTCTCCCACATTTCTTTTGCAGTTGTGCAATCCTTGACTTTCAGATACATATTGCTGTCGAGAGTTCTCAGTATGATATCCATGGCAACGTTGTTCAAGTTATTCCTTTTTCGATCATCACTGGTCCATTCGCTTTTGGGCTTGGGAACTCTAACTTGATTTTCACAAACAGTTTGCATGTAAGTGATCTGGATAGGTCCATCAGTGAGTAAATCAATCATCTCATCATAAGAAGCTGCTAGAAAGGCCTGCAAACGACGTTTATATTCATCAAATCTTTCCATGTTGCACATTAGCATCTGCCTGATATACTGATTGTTATCCATTGTGTGAGTGAATGTAAACTGGATTATGCAAAGACTGGAAAATGAAAGACTAAGCTTTTTCAGGAGATCAACTAGAGGAGATGGTTGGAGCAGATGTGTTTTCAACAATAGCTTGTTAAAGAACACTGCTCCTATACCAATTGTTGGTCCCTTGGAATGGCTAACACAAGTTTAAGGGGGGGGGGGGTGAATAAATTTGTCACCAAAAACTAGATTAATTAACATTTAAGGTTCAGTTTTAACTTGTGTGGAGTTGAGCTGACAAAGCTGAGTCTAATTCAAACTGACTTATGCAATACTGAGTCAACCGGCAGCAGATTTAAGTTATAGGCTTTAACTGGATCTTGTTGATACAATAAGAAAAAGATAAGTATGCAAAACTGAATTGTGGTGAATGTCAGTTTGTGAACTGTGTATGCTAGTAACAATCAGTTTTAGTATGCTGAATAAACAATAATAAATGCTGTAAAGTAAATAACGGAATGTAAATGTGTAAAGTAAGTAGAACAAGAACTATAGTGGTTCCATGTGGTGTAGTCTTGTCAGTCCACTCTTCCCCTGTGATGTAGGAGGAAAATTCCACTAGAACTTCTTGAGGTACGCAGTTACAAAAAGTCCTAAAGGATAGTCCCTGACTAATCCCTAGTGTCACTATCTAAACAACTAAAGAACATGTTGGATTGCTGCTTTTCAACTGCTTTAGCCACTGGTCCTTGGAGGGTTGTATTGCCTCTTCACCAGCTACTACCACAAACACAGTCTACCCATCTGCAAACAACTGTCCTTAGCAACTCCTTGAACTGATTGCTTCACTGTCTAAACCTTTGATTAAGAATCAAAGTTAATGAGAATCAATAAATTGATTCTTGCTTGTGGTTCTTCAAAGTGTCGAAATCTGGATATAATCGATGTAGCTTGAACACTTGAAGAAATCTAGATATGATCTTGTTGAGCATAGATATTGATAGCAATTCGAATGAACTAGAATTGTGAACAAAAATGCTTGTAATCTTGTTAATTCGGTGTTTGATCCTTGATGCCAAGTCCTCTATTTATAGTGTGAGGTTCAATGTTCATCTTGCTTGAATTTGAATTGCTTCAAAGTCTATATTTTCAGATGTCAGGTGTCAGTGACCGTTCTGACATGTCAGTTCTTCATCCAATAAAAATCATTGATTTACAACGTTTGAATGTACTTTCAATTGCTTGGATGGATGACTATAAAACTGAGTGTCCTGATCAGTTTTATACTAAGTATTTCAGTTTTCAGTTTGTTAACTGACTTAGAACATTAACCGAGTTTTTACTCTTCTTCAAAATTTCAGTACTCTATTTATCTGATTTTATGTGACTAAATTAGATTACACCATTCACTTTAGAGATCATCTAAGATATCATTGTCCTTATGATACTTAGGTCTTCTTCAAGATCCACAAAGTCAGTTCAGGCCATCACAAAATTACACGAATTCTAAACTGATCTCTGCTTAAAATCTTCATAAGCGAGTTTGAACCTCGTTCTTCAATCTTCTACGATCGAGTTTGTGTCCCTCAGTTCATCAACTACCGAGTCTGTTCCCTCAGTCTTCAGTTCTAGATAAGTCAACCGAGTCTGTGACCCTCAGCGAACATACCTTCTTCAGTTCTGAGTGAGCTTCAGTTATAGGTGTACATCTTTAGTCTTAAGTTAAGTTCCAGTTATCTAGATGATTTCAAGTTTTCAGTTTTACGACACTTCTATCTATTACAGTGCTTGTCTGATATAACCTATACAATTATCAGACTCTAGTAAAACCTATACATTCAGTTCTAGACATCTTTTAGCTTTCAACTATAACAGCTAGTTTCAGCACTTCATCAATGGTGTGTACACAAACATATTCTTGAATAAGATGAATCATCATCAAAACTAATTTTTATTCCCAACACAAGCTTCTTCTTCAAACATGTGCTCAGAATTGTGAAGCGAAAGTCTGGAGTCTCCCTGCTTGCAGTCGAGATATTCGGCAATTCTGTCATCTATATCCCTTTCAGGTAAATTTTCTGGTTCTTCAGTGGCCTCAGGATTCTGTCCCTCATCAGCATCTCCATTTTCCTCTTCAACCTCTTCATTTTCTGGTTGTTCACCATCACCACTACTTTCTTCCTCTGGTTGTTCTTGTTCTTCTTCTATTTCCTCTTCCTCTTCTTCATCTATTAATTTTCCCAAAGACTTCTTGTCTAGATTTCTTTGAATCTTTTGTTTCTTTCTTTGGCCGGCTGTATTGCTGCTGGGTTGCTTTCTCTTTCCACCTCCTGCTTCCTTTTGTTGTTTGACAAATGTAAACATGGTTTTAGAGTCATGCAATTTATGGGGTTTTACAAAAGGTATATTCAGACATTGCATTAGATAGTGTAGTTGAGTCCCATAAGACTTCTTTACCCAGAAGATCCCCTTTTTGGTCTTGCCTGCTGCTATTCCGTTTTTAGTAGCAATAGCCTCTCCCTGGATTTTCTCCTTGATACGTCTAAAAAAGAAGGTGCCCCAATTGAATTCTGGACCATTGTAGATAATTCCCATGAGGCGCATTCTAGCCTCTGTCATGGCATTAATTGCTCCTAGATTTCCTTCAATATTCTTTCCAATTAGAGTGCTGAACTCAAAAAAGGGATTCTTTAGGGCAGATCTAAGACATTTGAACTTTTTAGATCCTGGGTTGGCCGTTTTAGCAATCTTCACCCAAAATTCAACCAGGTTTTGTAGAATGAGTGCCACTTTTGCTTGTCCTTCATTTAAAAGTTTAAGGTGTTTACCTCTGCTTGTAATCACCACTTCTGTACCATTGACAGATGCAACAATCTTGTCTTCACCCATTTCTACACCTTTTTCAGCAAATAGTCCAGAAACAAACTTGGCAGTTTTCCAAAAAGAAATTTGACTTTCATACCAGATGCTGGTGATAGGAGGATTGAGAAAGGTCAATAATCCTAGCTTGCTGCAACCATCTGCCAATCATTTTGCTTCTTCACCATCTTCACACAACTTTAAGTAGTGTTTTTCCTGAAAGAAAGAGCCGGTAGCAATTGATTTTTCATATTTTTTCCTGAAAGAAAGAGCCGGTGGGATTAGAAACGGAGAAGAAGATGGGACAGTTCATTCTGCCGCCTAGCTCGCTAGTGGTTCGAGGTCATGTGGATGAGCCCATTATGTTGACACCCCCGGATAGATTGGTCATCTTTGATATACCGGTCCCGGATTATTACTCCCTTCCATTCTGTGCGGATGAGTTCTACGAGGTTAAGTTCGAAGGGTCCCGGGTGGAAGACACACGTAGAGGTGATAGAGAGGAAAGACCACGGTGGTGGGGTGATTCCAAGAAGAAGATGATGAGAGGTTTTGACAGAAGAGGATTCCCGAGTTGGGAGGAGGTTGCATGCATGCATTTCAAATACCAAGGAATTAACTTTACGGTACATGCATGCATTTCAAATTACCAAGGAATCAACTTTACGGTACATGCATGCATTTCAAAATATCGAGGTGAAAAGAACTTAGTTAAGTGAATGCATTACTTTGACTCTACTAGATCATGACACGGTGTGAGTGTGTGTTGAATGACGATGTCTTATGCTTAATACGATTTCGGGCTTGGAATACCGGACAAATGACTTTACACAATCCTGCCCTTCCCAGAATCTCCACTAATCGGGACTAACCAAGGTTAAACACGGTCCAACAGGACTTGAATGGTTATAACGTTAGGCTAGGGTAAATTCGGTTAATCGAAAAGGGTAATTTGGGAAACTGGAGAAAAGAAGTACGAGTGAACATAATCCAAACACGTACCACGTCTTCTTTACTATACAAACCATCCAAACTCCTTTTTGATCATTTCCGACACTTTGGGAACTATAGGATCTTTGAAATACCCGAACTCATTGCCAAACTCGACTATGTTTCAAGTGTCGTGAGGTGAGCTCGAATACTTAGTACCTATCTGACTATCCCAACCCTAACATCATCATTGCTTTAAGCTCATTGCCTTTTTCAACCCTTTATTTCTATATAAAACACAATTATTTGATTTGAATTTTTTTTTTTTTTTTTTTTTGAAATGAAACCCGAGCTTCCAAATTTCCCTGAGCTCCTCCTCTCCTTATAGCTCTAAAAGCGAGGATACAACAACCCGACTCAAAAACAACATCTCCCTCACCCCACACTTGCCTTGGCAAGTGTGGTTTAACAAGAGACTAAGTCCACTCGTAGGTCAAATGAAGGAATGTGACCAAAATAAGGCTCAAGGGTAGGTTTCGACTAAGTAACTTAAACGGCTATAAAGCGAATGGTGGTCGGACCATTCTATCAAGGTGAGAGAGGGCTACGAAGGTCAAACATTCGGCTCAGCTTATTTGGCTAAATTAGGGTAAAAAAGAACGCCAAAACTGTCATCCCGTGTTCCTACCAAGGCCAATCCTTCTATTTCACCTCGAAACTAGGGGTACAGATGTGTAAAGTAATCGTGATAAGCATAACCATCGTCAAACGTGTACTAAAACGTGTTCCGTATCATGACAATATAGACTCACTGTGAGACATTCACAAAACTAAAGACCTTTCACCACTCAATTGTGAACAACATGCATATAACGTGGTGTTAAGATCTTGGAAAAATTTGAAAACGGCCTAAAAATCGACTCGTAACGTGTAAAACCAAGTTTATCACATCACAAAGATAATACTTTTAAGAACAAGCGAATAAGCTAAGTCGCCCCCCCAGTTAAGTGAAGCACCGTCCTCGGTGTGTGAACGAAGGAAAAGAAAGACTTAGCCTATGAGCCCGCAAAACGGGCGCGATCAAGTCCCGTGAACGGTCGTGAAAGTAGTCCATCCCGAATCCCTAGTCATTGAAAAACATCCAAGAAATACATGCACGGGACATGGTCCGCGTGCCAAAGCATATAATATGGGGAGAATCCGGGGGTGATAAAAATAAACGACCTCGTCACGTCAGAAGACTTGAACATATGGCATAGAGATAGTCAAAATACGAATCAACCATACAATAAACAAGGTATCACGTCCAAACGTGCCCAACACAAAATCCATAAATCCAAGACAAGTCACATGAGGCATGAAAAGATGAAAAGTGGGTGCCTTATGGCTTACAATCGGTAGATCGAGAAAAAGTAGCAAAAAATCACCTCAAAACAAGCAAAAACACAAGCAAATGGTGGGTTGCCTCCCACTGAGCGCCTTTGTTTTACGTCGTTGGCTCGACCAAGTGACACCAAACGGACTCAAACCATAAAAGACTCAAAACAACAATTCAAATATTTCATTTCAAACAATTATCATCAAAACCATCAACCAAAATCCGAACTCAAAAGATCAACAACTCAAGAAGAATACAAATAGCAAGCATCATGAAAACCGAGTTCGTTAGAAACTTACCTCTCATAGCCCTCGATGCAACCTCCTCCCAACTCGGGAATCCTCTTCATCAAAACCTCTCATCATCTTCTTCTTGGAATCACCCCACCACCGTGGTCTTTCCTCTCTATCGCCTCTACGCGTGTCTTCCACCCGGGACCCTTCGAACTTAACCTCGTAGAACTCATCCGCACGAGAATGGAAGGGAATAATAATCCGGGACCTGGTATATCAAAGATGACCAATCTATCCGGGGTGTCAATATAATGGGCTCATCCACATGACCTCGAACCACTAGCGAGCTAGGCGGCGAATGAATCGCCCCATCTTCTTCTCCGCTTTAATCCCACCGGATCGACGACCTCAAATAAACCTATCGCACCTCTCGTCAAGGTGTCATGATGGTCATCGTCGGGATGTGGTATGATAGACAACAGTTCCACCTCCCTTACTTTACAATCATGGGTATCCTCCATGTCCCAGAGCATGGCAATACCAAAAGCTTCCGGCTCACCCAAAACTGAGGTAGGCTCCAATACAAGTGGCTTGGCATACTCATAAAAATTCTCCACCGACTCGAATGGTACATCATCAACTAATGGAGTGATGGGCGATCCCATATCAATCTCTTTCATCTCAATCTCTGGCTCAGAAATCTCCTCATAGAAAGCCGATTCATCAACCTCACTCTCCACCTGAACCTCTTCACTGACGACTTTCTCTGGCCCTATTTCCATCGTGAGTTCTCTCTTAACAGCAGCTAACTCCCTTTTCCTAGCTTCCAACTCAGTTTGCATCATGGACTCTACCAAAACATCATCATTTTTCAGCTCACTATTCGGGAGTTCACTCGGGAGGACTTGGAAACTCATATAATCAAATACTACAATGGGGGTGGCGGTGATAAAGCCAACTCAATCATTGAATCCTCCGGGACGAGCACCTCATTATAGCAACTTGACTCGTCAATATCACTGTCTACCCGGACCGTTTGTGTGCAAGACTTTTCATTTTGATCCGGCATCCGGGCCGTCATGAGAGACACGATATCTTGAGACATCCAACATAGCCTGTATCTCATATGGGGCCAATCTTCATTGGCTAGGCAGGTCCTATACTCCCCACTGGAAAACTTGTCTTGCATCTCCCCAGCCCGTTTCAAAGTATCCTCGGCCTCTTTATATAACACGAGCATCTGGTTCAACCAATCGATCAATTGATGTGCCGACACTTCCTCATCCATAGCCATAGAAACCCTTTCCATCGACTCTCGAATAATACCTACTTCGCCTCCTCTTCGGCATAGGCAAGGTCAATCCGCTGTAAGTGCTGATTTTGAGAGCTCCAATTCCAAGGGTTGTTCGAGTCATAATTCTGATTATTCCCTTGTCCTTGATTTGGGCTCCAATTGTAGTCATGCTGGCTTTGATTGTCTCCCCAGTTTCCCGGTCGATCCTAGTTCCAATTTCCCCCAAAATTCTGTCTATTATAGTTCCCCTCATCATATCGATAATCGTCGTCCATTCCACATCCCATGGACGCACCCTGCTCTTGGTCATAAGGTTGATAATACTGATTTTGACCAAGCTCAGGTGCCCAAGGTTGATTGGTGGATTTTTCTTCATAAAAGTTGTATTGTTGAGAGTATCCACCCATTTATGCTCAATCTGCAAAATCACGTAAAACAACACGAAAACAATCATAAAGTGCCTCTCACCACCACTTCGTCAATAGGTGGTGTGGCACTTCAGCTGCAAGTCAAAACAAAGCAACAAGAAAACAATAAAAACGACCTAAGCCCAAGCTTTCGGTCAACTTTTGTGATATCAAAGCATCGCCAATCCCCGGAAACGGCGCCAACTTGATAAGCGGATTTTCTAGGTCTGGTCGATCAAGTAAAAACTCGAAACCTTAGCAAAATCTACTTTCCAACCGGCAGTGGACCGGGTCGATTGTAGGATAGTGCTTGAGGAGTCCGAGGTCGAACCCACAGAGATTGGTTTTTGAGTACTACAGTTGACTTAGCACTCAGTTCAGGTCAAACAGATAGATATGAAGTTATACTATTGCATAAAAGAAAGATTACACTACTCGGAATTCTAAACAATTAAAAGAGGTATGGCCGAACTACGTTACAGCGGATTACTTTACCCTCAGAAAGATTTCCCCGGGAGTGTGCCTTACTCTACATTGTCGTCTAACGATAACTCATAAGACAAACCCCATATTGGAACTGGACTCGATGACTAGGGCGTCAATCTAGTACACGGGTAGGTGTCAGACTACCTTTCAAGCCCAAAACTTCTACGGTCCCGAAACCCCGTTCCCACACGTCGCCGCAACATACATTTATAAGTTACGTGTGTGCAACAATGAACAAGGTTGTCAATCTCATTCAAAGCTATTAAAACAATCAAAACAAGTTTCGTGATGTGGATTATCGATTAGAACGTTAAATTACGCGCATGGTGTTTCACCCGCATTCATGTGGTTCGACCCTACGACAAATCTAGCTACTCATAATCGAATCTAAACAATATAAACGGAAGAAAAACATCATAACAGTGGTAAAACAACAAGAAAACATACCTATTTCGATTACTTGAAGAACTACCAAATTCGAGCTCCAAAAGAACAAATCTTGTCACTTGAAATGTTACAGATCGAAGCTAAAAGTTAGAGGTTCAAAGAGAAGATCGAAAGAGGATTCTAATGATATATAACACTAATTCTAACTCTAAAAAACGAAGAAAATCGCCCCAAATCGCCTAACCTATCTAATATTATCTCCCCCTTATTTTCTGCTTGCGGCTGTGAGAAATGAGGCAGCTTTATATAGAAAGTCTTCTGTCTGTACGGATATCCGCCATGTCCGGCCGGACTGTTCTTGATTTTCCAGGTGTCCGGACGGATGCATAGATGTCCGTCCGGATGAAATGCTCTTGTCTGTCCGGATGCTGGATCTGTCCGTCCGGATGAATTCTTCATCAAAGTTTTCCCAATTTCCAGAGAGTTAGCCGTCCGGATGAGAGGTTTTTGTCCGTCCGGACAGCCACTGAACGCACGTCCAAGGTGTCCAGACGGGCGTCCGGACCTATGTGACCCAAAATCTTCACTTTTTCACCTTCAACCTCCGTGTTTCGCCTCGGGCACGTCTAAACTTCATACTTCTCACCTTTCGGGCTCTCGAGACACCCTAGTCCTGCATCCATATGAAAACAACAAGCAAACGCATAACCCTGCAAACTACGGGTGCTCGGGAAAAACGAGTATAAAATGCTAAAATAAGGTCGAGTTTACGGAAAACCGTGATCACTACCGTGCAATAAAACCTCATTTAATACTCAAAATAGGTCTAAACTCACCCGAAACATGCCGAAAAATGTGATAATCGTAATGAATTGCATGTAAATGTCTCGTGTAAAGTTGGTTCCTATCAGTAATCACCACTTCTGTACCATTGACAGATGCAACAATCTTGTCTTCACCCATTTCTACACCTTTTTCAGCAAATAGTCCAGAAACAAACTTGGCAGTTTTCCAAAAAGAAATTTGACTTTCATAACAGATGCTGGTGATAGGAGGATTGAGAAAGGTCAATAATCCTAGCTTGCTGCAACCATCTGCCAATCATTTTGCTTCTTCACCATCTTCACACAGCTTTAAGTAGTGTTTTTCCTGAAAGAAAGAGCCGGTAGCAATTGATTTTTCATATTTTTTTCCAGTTTGTGTGTTTGAGGAAGATGAAGACATTGTAGTGGAAGAATTTAAAAGGAGGAAAGCTTAGATTTTTCTTGAGTAATTAGGGTTTTGAGAATTCAAGAGAGCGTAAAGAATTCTAAAAAACCTCTACGTGTTGGTTATATAGGAGAAGTTTGATAGTGTGAAGGCGGTTGAATATGAAAGGATTTGGTGAAGTAATGGCGTGATTTTGTGTATATAAATCATGGTTTTTGATTGTAGTGAGGGAGTGGATTGAGGTATGTAATGATAAATCCCAGAAATCGAGGCGTTGACATCATTCCTTTGATTCAAAAATAACCTCCACGATTGTAATATAGAATCCACGCGGGTAATCTTCCATAAAACGATTCTCTATAAATCTTCTGATTTTCCACATGTATAAAATTGATTTTGTTCACATTTAACTTGGCTGTTTTCTTCAAGGTGTTTAGCGGTGAAGTAACTTGGCTGATCACTAATCCGGTGTAGTGACTTCTTTACTGAGCTGCTGGTGAGGTCACTCAACTGATTACTCCAGTTAACTGATCCTTATAAGTTAATCGATTTCAATCATTCCCAACTCAATTCTCAATTTACAAAATCTTTCATGACTGAGTGGTTTTGTGAAAATGTCAGCCAATTGATCTTCCGTTGATATGTATCTTAACATAACATTTCATTTTTCCACATGATCTCTAATAAAGTGATGTCTCACATCAATATGCTTTGTTCTTGAGTGTAATACTGGATTCCCGATAATAGATATTGCACTTGTGTTATCACACATAATTGGAATTGTCTTCTCCTCTATTCCATTGTCTCTTAGCTGGAATTGTTATCACACATAATTGGAATTGGAATTGTCTTCTCTTCTATTCCATTGTCTTCACCTTAAACTTTTAACAGAGTTCCAACGTTCATCTTGCTTGAATTTGAATTCTATGAACATCTGTATTTTCGGATGTCGATGTCGATGACCGCTCGACATGTCGCTGCTTCATCCAATAGAATTGTTTATTTTGTAACGTTCGAATGTGAGTTCAGTTGTTTGGATGACTGACTATAAAACTAAGCATCCTGATCAATGTCAGTTATCAGTTTTTAAACTGACTTAGAGAATTAACTTAGTTTTTACTCTTCTTCAAAACTTAGTACTCTATTTATATGATTTTATATGACTTAATCAGAGTACACCATATCTTCAATAAGTCATCTAATATATCTTTGTCCTTATGATTCTTAGGTCTTATTTCAAGATCCATAAAGTCGATTCAGGCATCACAAAGCCTTACTCAATTCTAACTTACTGATCTCGACTTTAATCTTTATAATCGAAGTCTCGAACCCTCATTTCTTCATTCTTCAAGAACTGAGTCTGTGTCCCTCAGTTTTTCATCTACTAAGTCTGTTCCCTCAGTTCTTCAACTTCTAGATAAGTGAACTGAGTCTGTGTCCCTCAGCAAACTTACCTTCTTCAGTTCTGAGTGAACTTGTTGGTTCCTTGGAAAGGCTGACACAAGTTTAGAGGGGGTGAATAAACTTGTCACCCAAAACTAAATTTATAACGATTAAGGTTCAGTTTTAACTTATGTGGAGTTGATCTGACTAAGCTGAGTCTATGTCAAATGGATCTATAACAAAACTGAGTCAACCGGCAGTGGATTTATGTTTTAGCCTTTATCTGGATCTTGTTGTTTCTATTGGAAATAAAATTTATGTTTTGATGATGATTCATTAGTTAGTTTAATTATCTTATTTAACCCTATTGATGAAGTGTCATAAGTAGCTGTTATACTGCAAAGCAAAAAGATGTCTAGAAATCAATGTATAGGAATTAATTGAGTCTAATATTTGCATAAGTTAAATCAGACAAGAACTGTAATAGATCTAGGATCAGAACTGAGAAAACAAGAAACTGGCTTATTGAACTGAGTTCTTAACTGAAGGTTAATCACTTGATAGAAACTGACTAAGTGCACACCAACTGAAGGCTGTGGGATCAGACTCAGTTATAGAAGAAAAACAGAAGAAGGTAAGTTTGCTGAGGGACACAGACTCGGTTGACTTATCTAGAACTGAAGAACTGAGGGTTCAGACTCAGTTATTAAATATTGAATAACTGAGGGTTCAAACTCAGTTTTGAAGACTTAAGCCGAGACTATAAAGTTAGAATTCAGGAAAGTCTGTGATGACCTGAACTGACTTTATGGATCTTGAGGAAGACCTAATATCATAAGGACAATGATATCTTAGCTGAGTTATGAGTTATGGTGTACTCTGATAAAGTCAATAATAATCAGATGTGAAATGGAGTACTGAGTTTTTAAAGAAGAGTAAAACTCGATTAATGCTCTTAAGTCAAACCCGACTGTGATAAGTTTTCATGCTGAGGTCAAGGAAAGCTGAAGTAAAATCTGACGTTATAAAGCAGAAAATTTAGCTGAACATAATTCTCAAAAAGGACACTGACACTCATCAGAATAAGAAGGATCCTCAACAGATACAAGAATTCAAGATCTAAAATTCAAATTTAGCTAACCGTTGAAAAACCCTATAAATAGTCTACTTACCATTAGAAGTGTGAAATTCTAAGAATTAATCTAGTCAAGCAAGTTTATACCAAGGGGGAAAGTAAATCAAAAGAATTCTTGCTAAGCATTTTATTGCAAGATCAAGATATCTTCAAGTGTTCATAAGCATTCAAAGAAAGATCAAGATCAAACATTTGAAGAAAGACAGAGCTGAACGTATCCTATATATCCAGAAGAGGAAGCTCAAAACACAATTGAATCATAGTTATTGATTCAAGTCTCAACTTTGATTCTGTTGGACATATTTTAAGTTTTAGTGATGAGTGCCAGACTAGATGTTATAGAGCAAAGGCAAATAGATGCCTCGATTAAATGTATAGGCTTATTAGAGTTTGATCTTTGTATAGGTTTGATCAAACAAGCACTGTAAAAGGTCACTTGACTATCATCGCTGAGACTGTCTCAGTCGAGAAGGTACCGGGTCGTGGAGACTAGTTTAGGAACTCTCAAGACCAAGAAGGTGAGGCTCAAACTCAGTTATTGAAGGCTAAGGGATCAAACTTAGTGTTTAAAGTCAAGGATATGGAATCAGAATTTAGGGAAGTCTGTGATGACCTAAACATATTACATATACCTTGTGTACAAGGTCTAAGTTCCACATGTCAAGTGGTGATTGGAACTTAGTTATGTTCAAATTGGTGTAATCTAACTTCACAATTAAAAGTTAGATAAAAGACAATCAGCTGAAGTGTTTTAAACACAGCAAGCTTCAGTCAGCTGATTGACAAGTATTTCAGCAGACTTACATACATATGAACCTACTGAATGTATATTTCGATTTAATCAAAGGTTACATTGGATGATTACAAGGATAAGGACAGATAACAAGTCTTGATTTTGTCAACAAATCAATGATTAAGATTAAAGGGACGTTGGAAAGATTCAGAGCTTTATCCAATGGATACAAGTCAAAGGGTGGACAGTCTAAAAACAGTCAAAAAGTAAACTGACAGTGTTAGTACTATGTACAGGGAGAAAATGCAAGTCAAGATAGGGACAAATCTGAAACGGCTATGTTTGAATTTCAAACATAAGTCACAAGGATTCTCACCTATAAATAGAAGACCCCTGATACAGAAACAAGTGATGAATTTTGAAGTAAAAACAACAATCAATCTTGAGCTATCAGATTCTTATGAAGAAATCACCCTGCTGACGTTACTGAACTTAAAGCTATTGATCTAGTAAATTCTTCAAGTGTAACCTGCTATCAAGTTACACCAAGTATACACACTTGAAGATTCTAAGCTGCTGATCATTTCATCCTCGATCAAGTCTGCCAAAGCGTAATCACTTACTTGATTCAAACTTTCTTTTACAAGAAACCTGCTGAAGATAGTGAAGCATCTTTGGGTGTCAAGGACTGTTGTTTGTGGTGGAGCTGGTGAAGAGACAATCCTACCCTTCATGGACCAGTGGAATACTTTGGAGCAGCAATCCTACCTGTTTCAAGTGTTCAGTTTGTGAAGCCATAGTTATTGTTGAAGGATGAGACAACTTATGGATTTTTGTAACTACAACCTCAAAGATCTCTTGTGAATTACCTCCAACATCACATGAGAAGAGTGGGGTGATAGGATTACACCACCTAGAACCACTATCAAATTGCCTACTTACTTTCTCAGATTCAAAGATATTAAGTACATCAACCCAATTGAAACTAGCAACTTAATCACACACTCACACTACTCAAAATTATTTAATACTTGGTATTATATTTTAACAACAAGTAATAAGGCTTAATTTGAATATATTCCATTTGCAACAAATTTAGTAAAATCAACAATCAATGAGACTACTAAATTGTCGTAGATCATTTTGAGTGGTCACAGACTACTAAGCAATCAAGAAAGCATCGAACTTGCCGAGTTTGTTAACTCCAAAAGTTTTAAGTCTTAAGTTTATTCACCCCCTCTAAACTTAACCAAAGCCTTTTCAAAGGACCAACAATTGGTATCGGAGCAGAGCTTACGCTCAAGTAATCCTACTTGTTGTGCTTGTGAAAATACTTTGAAAACTTTTTCAAGTTTCTGATTTTCAAAGCTTTGCATCATGGATAACAACCAAAGTATGCTAGAACAATGTTGATGTGTTCTTTAGATCGTTTTCTTGAGTATAAGCGTCGTATGATGCAAAGCCTTTTCTAGCTGCAACACATGATGAGATGATGGATGTGCTGACTGATGGACCACTGGAGATCACCAAGTCAGTAACAGTGGGAACTGAAACTCAGTATATCCCAAAACCAAAAAAAGAGTGGAATGCTGAAGATAGAAAAAGAGCAATCCTCAACAATATTGCTATTGATATCATATACAGAACCTTGGATAGCAATATGTACATGAAAGTGAAAGATTGCAAGACTGCAAAGGAACTTTGGGATAAGTTACAATTAATTTGTGAAGGCACTGATGCAATCAAGAAGAACAAAATTAGTGTGGCAAAGAAGAAGTTCCAAGATTTCAAAATGAAACCAAATGAAACCATTGAACAAATGGAATCAAGATTCAATGCCATCATGGATGAACTCACCCTACTGAGTGTAAACTACTCAAAAGAAGAAATCAATTCAAAAATCTTAGAAGCTCTACCTGCAAAAGAAGTTTGGGAAATGAAGGTGACTGCAATAGATGAAATAATAAGTCTACATGAAGAGGATACCTTCAAGTTATTTCAGATCTCAAGGCTTATGAATTCAGTAAGAAACTTGTACCTGAGACTGAAAAGGAAGAGCGAAAGACCACTCTTTGGCTGCCACACATCAAGAAGAAACATCAGGAGCTCAAGATGATCTACTGGATGAGATGCAAGAGCAAATTGCCCTACTGAGCAAGAAAATCAGAATGATGAAAAATGAAAGGGGTTCTCCAAGGAATTTCACAAAGAAATCTAGGGAAAAGTAGAATGAGGTATCCAAGAAAGATAATGATTACTTGTGCTTTCAATGCAAGAAACCAGGACAATTCAAACCTGACTGTCCTGAACTAAAATAGAAAAAGGAACCTGATTATCTTTGCTTCAACTACAAGAAGCCTGGACATTTCAGACCTGATTGTCCAGACCTACTGAAGAGAAAAAGTCAGCAAAGAAGATCTGGCAAGAAATCTATGGTTGCTGAAGATGAATCAGGATATGAAGTTGAATCAGAAAAAAAGAAATGAATCTAATGATACTGCACTTGTTGCTGATATGGATGATTATGCTTTATTGACAAATATGGATGAAACAGAGGAGGTATACAATTATGTATCTATAAACACTCCAGCTGAAAGTGATTGTGAATCAAATTGTGGTTCAAATCCTAAAAATTCTGACAATGAAGAAACTTTGGATGCCATCCTTAATCAATTGAGGATAATACAATCTAGCTATGAGATTGTAAAGGCTGAAAAAGAAGCTCTTCAAGCAGAAGTTGAAAGGTTAAAAGCTGAATTGAGAATTCTCAAGGGAAAGGAAAAAAAGTTTGGACAAAATCAACATAAGTCTGCTGTACATTCAGTAGCTGCTGAATCTACTGAACAATCTTGTTCCTCCACTACATTCAAATCTGGAAAGCCTTATGGTGATAGAACTGGCCTTGGATTTGGGACTCTACAATCTAATAAGAGTGGATCCAGTAAGGTTACTGAACCTAGTACCAGAATTGGTCCTAAGTTTGTGCCTGCACAAGATCCAACTCCCAAAAAGGTTGCTGAGACAGTGAAACCTACTGAGATTACTTGAAAGAGGCAAAATCAGAAGTAAAAAAGAACATCAGTACCTAACAAAAAGAATAAATCTAAGAGTAGGACTGTTGTACCTTCTAGACCTGCTGATAGCAGACCTGCTACCAAGTCTGCTGGACCACAAAAAGGCAAAAATATCCTAAGAATAAGAACCCTAAACCTAAAAATGTCAATCATTCTAGGGATACTGATCTCAGAAGGAAAGGTAGATTGTTCCCTGCTGATGAAGATTGGAATATTCCTGCCCCTACTGCTAGAAACAACAGGTATAACCATACTGCTAGGGTAAAACCTCAGGAATGGAATCGGTAGAGGACTCAACAGAGGACTTATACAAGACCTCAGCAGGAACCTCAGCAGAATCCATATTACAGGGCTGCTCCTAGTAGACAGCAAACCTATGGTTATGCTAGTGCTTCTAACAATAGAAATCACTCCAAACAGCATTACATACCAAAAGGCCAGAAAGCCTATGTGAGTCCTACACAACCAAATGTTAAACCTTATGGATGTGTAGAATACATGTATGAATAAAAGTATAACACTTTTCAAAGAAGACCTTAAGGAAATTTGCCAAGGGTCATGATTACCACTGACCACTATGGACCCAAACAGTTTTGGGTACCTAAAATACATTAACTTTGTTTTGTAGGGTGTCTGGTACTTTGACGGTGGATGTTCCAGACATATGACAAAGAATAAGCACTGTCTGACAAACTATGTGGCAAAGGATGGTCCAAGAGTGAATTTTGGCAAGAAGAACACACCAGGATACACAAGAGGATATGACACACTTGTGAGAAATGGATTAACTATCAGGAATGTTGTATTTGTGGAAGGACTGGACTACAACCTACTGAGCGCCGGACAGTTTTGTGACATGGGTTACAAGGTCACTTTTGACAAAGGCACATGTATTGTCATTAGTGAAAGAGGTGATCAAGTTGTGTTATTTGGAAAAGACAACAAAACATGTATGTTGTGGATTGGTCTATCGCTATTCCAGAGACATGCTTGATTGTGCATACCAAGTCAGAACTAAATTGGTTATGGCATAAGAAGTTGAATCATCTAAACTTTGATGATATCAATCGGTTGGTGAAGAAGAAACTGGTGATTGGTTTACCTGAGATCATGTTCAAGAAGGATGCTATATGTGATACTTGTCAGCAAGGTAAACAAACAAAATCAAGTTTCAAGTCAAAGACTAAGCAATCAACAAAAAGAGTTTTGGAGCTGATGCACATGGATTTATTTGGACCAGTAACACCAACTAGTGTAATAGGAAAGAAGTACACTCTTGGAGTTGTGGATGATTATTCATGGTACACTTGGGTAGTATTCATGAACAAGAAAAGTGAAACACTTCAAAAGATGCATGAACTTTTGAAAAGATTGCAGAATGAGAAAAGTTTGACAGTAGTGAAAATCAGATCAGACAAGGGTACTTCTCAATAAAGTTATAAGAGAATACTGTGAGAAGAATGATGTGCTGCATCAACTGGCTGCTGCTGGTACACCTCAGCAAAATGGGGTTGCTGAGAGAAGAAACATGACATTGAAAGAAGCAGGAAGAACTATGATTTGTGAAGCATTATTACCTGAAAGATATTGGGCTGAAGCAATTAACACAGCATTCTATACACAAAATAGGACCTTAGTGAACAAAAAGCTGCTGAAGATACCTTATGAGATTTGGAATGGAAGGAAACCCTATATATCCTATTTCCATCCATTTGGAAGCAAATGTTTTATATTAAATCATAAGGAGCAACTGAAGACATTCCAACCAAAATTAGATGAAGGAATCTTCTTGGGATATTCTTCTGTCAGCAAGGCATTCAGGGTATTGAATAAAAGAACACTGAAACATGAAGAATCAATACATGTTGTATTTGATGAACCTAAGTTCAATGGAATGGAAGATGAAGCTTCAGAACCTGCTGAGAATCAACAAGTCACTGATCCTGAATGTGTTGATGTTTTGGAAAGGTTAAATGACTTAAAGATTTCTGACTCTACCCCTGCTGAACACCCTGCTGATGACACTACTGATGCAACAACTAAGGCAGTTCAAGGATCTGCTGAACCCTTTGCTGAAGCAATAGTAGACCCTACTGAAGATGATGTTCCTGAGAATCAAACTAACCAAAATCCACAATGGTTAAGGGATCACCCTGCTGAGCAAGTTATTGGCAATATGCAGAAAGGTGTTAGGACTAGAAGACAATTAGAAGCAATGTTTACTTGTTTTCTATCTCAAATGGAACCTAAAGTTGTTGAAGAAGCAATATCAGATCAAGATTGGATAATTGCTATGCAAGAGGAATTGAAGCGAATTTGAAAGAAATCAAGTTTGGACACTAGTGGAAAGGCCTAATCATGCAAATATAATTGGAACCAAATGGGTATCTGAAACCAATTGGATTAATCTGTACCCTTGTAAGGAATAAGGCCGACTAGTAGCAAAAGACTATTCTCAAAGCGTAGGAATAGATTTTGATGAAACATATGCACCGCTTGCAAGATTGGAAGCTATAAGGTTATTCTTGGCATATGCCGCTTACAAAAACTTCAAAGTATACCAAATGGATGTCAAGAGTGCATTTTTGAATGGCATTCGGAAGAAAGGTTTATGTTCAAAGAACCTCCTGGTTTTGAAGTTAAAGATCAAAAGATAAAGTGTACAGACTCAATAAGGCCCTTTATGGTTTGAAACAAGCACCGAGAGCTTGGTATGAAACCTTATCTCAATTCTTGGTGGACAATGGTTTTACCAAAGGTACCATCGACAAGACTCTTTTCAGAATCAATGAAGGAGACAAAGACTCCTACTTGGTATAGATTTTTGTTGATGACATAATATTTGGTTCTGAAAATGATTTACTTTGTGAAAAGTTTGCCAATCTCATGAAAAGCAAGTTCCAAATGAGTATGATGAGAGAGATGAACTATTTCTTGGGATTACAAGTCAAACAAATGAAAGATAGAATCTTCATTCATCAAACCAAGTATACCAAGGAGCTACTGAAGAAGTTTGGTATGGAAAATAGCTCCAAGGTGTCAATCCTATGGGTACCAACATTAGATTGGATGAAGACAAAGAAGGCAAAGATGTTGATCAAACTTCATACAGAAGGATGACAGGCAGTCTGATGTACTTTACTGCCAGCAGACCTGATATTTCCTTTGCTGTAGGTGTTTGTGCAAGATTTCAATCTAAACCAAAGGAAAGTCATTTAGCTACAGTCAAAAGGATTCTCAAGTATCTAAAAGAGACTTTGGGAGTAGGGATATGGTATTCAAAAGATGGAAGCTTCAAAGTTATATCCTACTCAGATTCTGATTATGCTGGATGCAAGATTGATAGAAAAAGCACTACAGGAACCTGTCAGTTGATGGGAAATAGACTGGTTTCCTCATTTTGCAAGAAACATAATTCAATATCAACTTCTACTGCTGAAGCTGAATATATAGCTACTGGAAGTTTCTGTGCACAAATACTATGGTTAAGACAACAGTTAAGATATTATGGAATTGAAGAAAGGGAAATTCCTATAATGTGTGACAACACAAGTGCAAATGTAATCACAGAAAATCCTATTTTTCACTCAAGAACCAAGCATATAAATGTGAGACATCACTTTATAAGGGATCATGTTGAAAAGAAAGATGTGGGGCTTCTTTACATCCCTACTAAAGATCAACATGCTGATATATTCACAAAACCATTGGATAGTGAAAGATTTGCTAAGTTAAGGACTGAACTTGGAATTATAAAAGTTGACTGACACACATTTGATCAGCAATGTACTGGAATTCACCAAGAGGATTAGTCTTTGTTATGTTGGTTGAGATCACTTAGCAGATTAGTCATTGGTATCAATAATTCAATGTACTTATATGTGTTTGGACAATTGAGCAAATGAAGTTGCCAACGGGATTGGTCTTTGCCCTGTTGGGTGAGCTCACTTGACAGATCAGTCATTGGTATTAAAACTTCATCTTGTATTATTAGTTGGACAAAAAAAGGATACAAGAAGATCAACAGAGTTACCGTGTTAGTAGGCTGCTGAGTCATTCTTGTCAGCAGGCTGCTGATCGTCAAACTTAAATGAAAGTCGATAGTAATTGGATATTATTCTTATCCTTTATAACCGCAGTTACAAATATCCAACAGTTACAACTCTCATGTAATCAATTAGTGGGACACGTGGCAACATAACATTTATTCCTAATTTAATCATGGTTAATGCTACAGTGCACGTACAACACTTTATCTGACAGTTACCACCCACTACTTTCTCTATATATACAGATATATACACAGAGACATTACATACAACTTTCAGATCGTATTTCTCTGCAAATACACTGTGTGAACATAGATTTGAAAGCATTCTTCTTTATCTTTTTCATCTCTAATGGCGGACAAGGATGATATTCACATTGGAACGAACCAAAGTGTCAGAGGGTTGGTTGTTGATGCTAATAAAACTGAGTTGGCTATCAATATTGGTCGAAGAATCAGAAGATATGAAGGATTGGAAGATGTCCTAAATCTCAGGTTGGAAAGCTTCTCCTACACGAATGTTGCAAATTTTTGGAGAAACATTGTGATAAGAGATACTAGAGAGCATTTACTACCACAGTTAATGGCCAGGAGATTGAAATTTCCTCAAACCTGCTGAGGGAAGTGTTTGGTTTTGGACCTGGTAATGATGCTCCAACCAGTCCTGAAGATATGGGGTTGCCAAGATTAGAGTTTGTCGATAAAATAAAGACCAATAATGCTATAAAATCATCACTGAGCATCAATGTGAAGCATATCAGGATGGAGTAGAATCTGCTGAGTAAGATTATCGCCAAGAACATTTTGGGATTCAGTGGAAGTCTTGACTCTTTGTCAGGACCCAAGATTGACTTGCTAATCATCATCTGCAAGAGTATGAAATTTGATGGGGCATGATTGTAATATCCCGAAATTTTGACTTCCTAATTAATTACTAAAGGATCTAATTATTCGGGAAATTATGGGATTTAATAATTTTTATGAAGGGATTTATTAGTAATTAAAAAGGAGTTTTAATAAGGAGTTTTAATCACTTAATAAAAGGATTTTTCACTCTTTTCTCCCTTATTTCCCCAAACACAAAATTTTCAGCCCAAACCCTCCCCTTTGCCGTCGACCCTTGTAAGGAAGAAGGAGAGAAAAATCTCTCCTTGGTGTTTAGGAATTCGTCGTCAGTAATCGCTGTTTTCTTTTATAGATTCGAGCTTCGTTGAGGATCGTTTCTAGCTTAGCAAGGGCTTTCAAGAACGCAGCAATTCCGGTAAGGATAATTCTATGCTGTCAAAAGTTTAACTTGATGCTGTAAAAGTTTAATTTAAGACTTCTATGCTTGTGTGCCACGGTTTTGGTGTATTAAACGTTCCTAGTAGTGTGTTTTTGTGTTAGTTTAAATCTACAGTCGACATGATACCTTTGTATGGGGTTTTCTGGGCTTAAGGGGTTGCTTACATTGCTCGTTGGAAAAACGGCTCAAAATCACGTAGAAAATTGTTAGGGTTCGAGATGAAACCCAGGTGGACGGGCGTCTTGTTAGATGTAGTGCCCGAAAGACAATTTGTGTAATTGTTTTTAATGGATGATGAAATTTATCTCACCTTATTACTTGCTTTGTGCTTGTAAATAATACCTTTGTTGCAAACCCCGAGTATATCAGTATGTAACCACTTAACTCGGTGTATGGATTACACGTGAGGATTGAGTTAGTGGAGATATGCTTAAATCTGTTAGTCCGTGGTGAACTTAATCGAGTTTAGGGTCTCTTGATTAAAACACCAATAATGCGCTGAACACCTTAGGGTGTGATAGTCTTATCCGGACTGTCGTAGTAGAGGGTACCTACGTGGGGCATTTATATATGATGGCATTCATATAGATGGACCGATTTAATCTGTATTTCGATATAATTCCGTAATCGAGGAATCTTATTAAATCATTAGATGATCATATATGGATCAACCTTAATCCCGAGGTGATCTGAGTGCCGCTTGTCCCGGGTAGTGTTTGATGTGTTAGTTACGGTTCACTTAAATATGTGCACTTCTCATTGGCACTATCTCCGGATGAGTGAGTAGTTCGATTTTCACAGACATGGAATCCATTCCTTCCTCTGCGGGAAGTAGAGAGACGATCCCCTTATTTGTTAGCCCTAAGAAAGTGATCGATCCCGGGAGTTCACATTTGACTAATTGATCACTAGTCGATATGTGTACTAATTGATCATCGAGGGGTTAATGGTAAATAAGGAAAAGATATTCGAGTCGGGTTCACGGAGACTTCCCAATCGAGAATGGGATGATCTATGGAGGGTTAATCCATATGTAGTGATTATATCAATGGACGCTTATTTACTCTATGGGTTGAGTATAAGTACACATCTATAATCGGTAGAGTTCGATTTGAGTTTATGGTGGCGTAATCCCGAATTAATAATTAATGTACTTATTCATTCGATGAATAATTAATTATTGGAGCTACTCTGGTTATAGGTCCATGGTCCCCGATGCGGCTTCGTAATTGGAATGATATTCTTGTTATTTGGGCCTCATTGATAATTAATTGGTGGGCTAATTAATTGATATGCATGGATATTATTTAGTTGGGCTAAATAATACAATACACATAAAAGACATTTTATGTGGGCTAAAACCCTAGGAGGTGGCGCCATTTTGGTTCTCTTTTAGCACAAGAATTGATTTTCTTGTGTTATGGAAAATAAAAGATATTCTTGTTATGTGATTGGTTGGATGACTTGTTATTTGATTTCCTATTGGTCAATACATGTCACAATTAGTCATTAAGGAAAATATCTTTTATTTTGTTTAATTAATTATTTATATAATTAATTAATACTTGAGAGACCAAGATTTACTCTCCTATAAAAGGAGAGTTATTCCAAGGATATGGGCAAGTGAAAATTTCGACCACCATCATTAAAAAAGAGAAAAATTTGTTTTCTCATCTAGGGTTTTTAGAGGAAGAAAAACTTGGAGTTTTTCTTGGTGTTGTATATCAAGGAGGTTCGTGTATCAAGAAGGGTGTCCACCAACCGCCGTTTGGAGAACACATCGGAAGATCTTGGCTTCTCTTCCTACTATTGGAAACATGGTCTTAACCCCCTTGTAGTAGTTTAAGTCCTTTATTTATGTATTGTGGTATATGAATCGTGATCCATCCGCCACGCAAAGATCTAATTCGTTTAGATCCGAGAACCGCATCCTTCATGTGGTATCGAGCAAGCAGTTCCACGATTTATATAGTCATAATCATAATTAAACGATTTAAAGGAGTGGAATTGCATGTAGGTGATATTTTACTTATTATTATGCATTAATAATTTTTAAATTGCTATGGTTGAAGAGATGGATTGGGGTTGGCACCGTTTTCCCGTTAGATCTATTGTAAACTCATATAAACGATTAAAATTCGTTCATATGAGTATAGGAAATTATGTAATTTATGTATTATTGCAATTTTAATTTCCAGAAAATAGATCTGTACATTAGCTGTTTAGTCTTTTCGTTGTTTCCGTTGTTTGAGCCGTTAAAACGAAGATCCCTCCGGTCAGAATCAAGATTGGAAGTTGATGAACAATCTCACAAAATTTGGCGTCGATCAGAGTCCGTTTGGATGTCCGTTCGTTGATGAGAAGAGGCAGCTGTAACAGAAAAACGCAGGATTCACAGAAACCCTAACTGTGACTTCCTCGATTTTCTGGAAAGTATTGGACTGTTGAAACAAATATCCGACCGGTCAGATCGATAATCATGGAGTTTTGGACGTGAGATAAAATTTTCAGGACGATCGGGATTCATCTTCATCTCCGATCGGTCTCGGGAAGTATATGATGCGCTGCTGTAAGAGTCTGTTTCAGCAGCAAGTTGGGCGGCTCACTGAGGAAGATTGACAAGTCAACGCTCCGATCCGACCGTCCATCTTGAAGTCCGAAGAATGAAGATCAGATCTGGAAAGTTTCATCCCGATCCAAGTTCGTTTGATAAGCCGATCGTCGAAGATTCTTGACAGCTGCAGATTAGGGTTTTAATTTATTTTCGAATAGATTAGTTACGGGGGTGCCAACGGTCCATCTCGGTGTTTATTTTCCACACTAGTATACATGTGTAGATTGTATGAGTAGAATCGGAAAATTGCCATGACATGCATCATATCATGAATTCCACTCCATATGCATACATGTAGAAATTAATTCGAGAAATTAGTTAGGCATGTATAAAACACACGATTAGTTTTAATTAATTGTTTGATATTAATTAGAAACTAATTAGGGTAAAAACCGAGGAACACGGGTTTTTTCAATCGTCGAGGTTGGGTGATGGATTCTCGGTGAATCCCACTCTGCGAAAGCATAAGGAGTAAAATCCTGAAACCTCGTGGTTAAGGTGTTGGATTCTCGGTGAATTCCACCTTACCTAAGACGAGATTACGTTTTTGTTCCGTAGTGTCTACGTGAAAGTTTGATGTTTAAGGATTGGATAATCACGGGCAAACAGGTTCGAAAGTGGTTTAACCACGGTTGGGTGGTCAACAGTAGCTACGGCTCAATCGACTTCACCCTCCACGTGTGGCGTTTGCACGGGGGTCTGGCAATACTGAGCCATCCGAAGAGCCACTACGGCTCAACGGACCTCTCCTAGTCTTGACCCGTCCGACGGCCACATATGTTCCAACGAATAGGTCGGGTGGGCTAGCCCACGTAACCGACAACATTCGGGGCCTGTGATTTATTGTTCCTTAATGTAACATCAAGTCCAAAAACGTGATCAGTAAACCCACCACTTTTTCAAAATATTGAGTGGGAGCGGGAGAGGCGACAGCCGACCCCACGGCCTCTACTGTTGACACAAGCAACGTGAGAGAATGGTGACGCCTCGTGCCGGCCTGGGACCGGCCTCCCTAAGGAAGGCCTTCACCGCTATCAAAATTCAAGGCTTGGTCTCCGAAAGGATAGGATTTTGGGTACTCGTCGGGTCACTGACCGACCCTAAGGCGGCACACTCGGGTCTACCTAAAAATCGAGAGACAGAGGGTCACACTCATAACGGGTATTTTTGGTAGTACCTTGGCTGAAAAGGAAAGGTGATTGACGATCACAAATGAGATGTTCGATTCTCAATCGATCTTCAATATTAATCGAAACCTCTTTGACCTACCCTAAGGCGGCACTGAGGCATTAGATTAACTCCTTGGAACGGTAGGATAGACTATAAGTACTTAGTTTATGTTCCTAAAATTTTAGTAGTGTATTATTTGGATTTATTTTTTCGTCAATTTTATTTACAATCGTTATATATATCTCTAAGGTGCTAGATCGCTAAAGTGTAAAATTGACTAGTAATGACTTCGTTAAAAAGTGGTAAGTAACTAGAACGTTGTATTTATTAATCTCACATGCGATTAATTTTTCGGAAGAGATATTTCTCTTGAAGCCTTCAAAACTTAAGTGACGTAAATAGGCATGTCACTGCTGTCACTCGTGTAGAACGAGAGACAACCGTAGTTAGTTTGAAAGATGATTGGGACGACAAAATTCTTTTAGTGAATTTTAATTGTGTAGTGTCTACATGAGAAATTTTCTAATAGAAAAATTGGAGAATCATAAATTTAAGTGTCGCTAGTTAGACGGTATTTGGAACCGATAAACTAGTGGGAGCTTTTATCTTATGTTTTTCTAATTTATTAGAAAATTAGTCCCACTGGGTAACGCTTTTATTAGACATCCCACAGTTCACGAGTAGTGTCTACTCAATTGAACTGCTAGTTCAAGACTATTTCCTTTTAAGGAAAGTTGAGAATGGGAAAGAATGTCTATAAGTGTTAATCATCTTAACTAAAGTTTTGAGGCTAAACCGAAACATTAATTAAAGTAAGTATAGGATAAGGAAAGTGATTTCGGATCACTAACCAATGAATCCTTAGCGACTTTCTTAACCGAGTAACTTGACTCGGTAGCTTAGTTCTTTGGAAGAACAAGGAAGCTGTGCATTAACGATTAATAGAGTAACAACGGGCAGTAATTTCAGCTATAATAGTGGGAGTGATATAAGGAAATGAATTTCGGATTCTATCCTTGAATATCACAGAAAAATTTATTTTTCTGTTTACAGATTCGTTGAAACAAATGGATTCACTTTCATCTCGATACTACAGTTGCCTTAAACAAAGTGAAGATGACATTTGTAGTACGAATCTGTGACTCGGACTTTTGTTTGATAAAGACAGAACCACTAAGAAAAGCTGAATAGGTATGTGTAACACGTCTAAAACTATTAAAGGTAAAAGGTTTCCGTATTAAGATAAACAACCCTTCAATATCTATTAATTAGTGCATATATCCTAGAGATAAGACCTGACGACTGGCTAAGGGTGATTCCTATCTCCCAGTCTAGGAACACTATCTCAAAGGAACAATGACTAAGTTTCCTTTCAATCGGGAGAGGGTAATAGATTTGAAGAGGTAACATAGCTTGTTCATCATGACCTTCGGGGTCTAGTGAGAGATACAAGCTAGTGGGAGATTTTGAGTGGTGACATTCTGTCTGATAACTACTCAAAACACTTGTTGGTTTATCGAAAGAATACGAGGAGGTGTCTCTGATTTTAACAGAGAATAGAGTATTCCATGCTCAGAAATAGGCTATCGCATAGTCTTGGGACTATTGCTCAGCCTGCCTCCTAGTGGAATGTTTCTCACTGAGGAAGAAACCATAGACTTGCCTGATATAGTTATTAATGTGCTACAATACACTGTTAAACTCGATTAAGATAATTGGTTGCAAAATAACGGTTAACATTATTATGTAAACCGAGAAGTCTACCTAGAAGATGCCAGTGAATTTATGGATAATGAGTGAATTCGGTTCACACCACTTCCATAAATGTAGGCATTTAGCATTTAATGCTTGAAGGTAGGACTGGAGATTTTGCGCATACGTTCAGATTGTGACTGTTCGTGAAATATCTTAATGAGACGAGTGAAGGTTGATTATAAGATTCTTGAGATCGTAGAGTGACGGTTGAACTGTCACAAGCCTTTCGATAGAATCTATAAGTAACAACCTTAAACCTTGGAGTACGGTTACCCAAAGGTAGTTACTATCTCGATTTAATCGGACCACGCCCAACATCGGTTGTTGGTGATTACACCGATAAATACTACTAGATCAGGATGTCAATCCACCACGCAAAGATGGGAGTATGGTTTAACCATTGACCCATTGTGGTTTTATGGACTTTACGTCTCACTCTGGGGTGATTGATAACCTATGGCTCTTAGTGGTTTGTATAAGATTCTCGATCATAGAGGTTGGTTTGACAGCCTTAACCTCGTAAATGGAGTTTTTATACTCAGCTTTTGTTCGATCTATTGTAGAACCACCGAGTGTCTCAGCCCAAGTGGGAGCAATTGGATCTACATAGAAAAGAGTCGAATGAATAGGAAAGTTTAAACTTTCAAGCGCAAAGTTGAGTGGTATAGGGTGATTCCTCGACAAGCGAGAGAGTTAACCGGACCTTGAACTCTCTCACCACTGGGCCTTGCTAGCTTTTAGAAAGCGAGAAAATAGGGGTGATTCCTCGAGACTTTCTTGCCGAACAACGGAATCAATTCATTCGTAATGTAAGGGTTTTAGCCGAGAATGAATAACGGATTCGTTACAAAGCGTAAGATAGGGGTGATTCCCTAATACCTTTTAAGAGACTAACGATATCTTAATTTATTCGAAAGAACCATTGGTAGGAAGATCGCCATGGCTTATATCCTTTGTGGATTTAAGAGAACCTCTCGGTCATTTAAAAGTCACATGTTTTAAAATATGTGGACTTGACCAAAATATTGATAAGTTTTTCGTAGACTGGATATCAATATTGGTAAAATAGTAGTATTAGTGTTCATGAATGATAACATCAAACAGATTGGAGACAACATGTGTGTGCTATCCAAGTCGTAAATCGACACGCCAAGATTCTCTGGATGAGAGAATGGACTATATTCTAAGAATTTGATTCGGTCAAATTCACGAGAATGAGTCATTGGCTATCCCACCTATCTTATTGAATAAGATGATTATGCATATACGGTTGCAACATTCATCGAGAGTAGTCCTACCCTACCTCTCAGGAATGATTCTCCAAATCTTCGGATAAAGAGAAAATGGGATAGAGTCTCTCTTGGATAACGGCAAGTCAAGGTTGTCACAAGTCAATAGTAGTCGAATCTCGGATTCGAGCATAAAATAGCGGTTTAGTACGCCCTCAAGTATCGTTAGAGAACGAGGAATCATATGCTTGTATATTCAGTGCAAACTTGAATATGGTTGACTACATCGATTCTCGACTTGTAGTCGATTAAGGATGATCATTAAGTTGATCTCGGCTCAGTGTTTACTCATAGTGCTTAGAATTTCCTTTTTGGTCTGGGAGTAATTCCAGGTCTGATAAGCCGATATCACTTCATCGTGAAAACAGTGAAGAGATAGCTTAGAAGGATCTTCTCAGTCATAAAGAGTCAAAAGCATATTGAGAGAGAGTACCGCCTGATTGGAAGGACCGGCTACGTTTCGATCCTAAAGATCGTCTCGGGCCGACAACCAAACTGATCGGTGTACCAAGTCGAGTGCTTGGAGGGTACGGCATTGATGGATATGTCTCATCTGCTTTTAGAGCAAGTGGGAGAGTGTTGTGAATAAGATGAGAAAGGGGTGTGCTCTAAAACAATCGTTACTTGTCATTTCGCAAGTGGGAGATTGTTAGATGTAGTGCCCGAAAGACAATTTGTGTAATTGTTTTTAATGGATGATGTAATTTATCTCACCTTATTACTTGCTTTGTGCTTGTAAATAATACACTCGTTGCAAACCCCGAGTATATCTCAGATGTAAATCACTTAACTCGGTGTATGGATTACACGTGAGGATTGAGTTAGTGGAGATATGCTTAAATGTTAGTCCGTGGTGAACTTAATCGAGTTTAGGGTCTCTTGATTAAAACACCAATAATGCGCCCTAACACCTTAGGGTGTGATAGTCTTATCCGGACTGTCGGTAGAGGGTACCTACGTGGGGCATTTATATATGATGGCATTCATATAGGATGGACCGATTTAATCTGATTTCGATATAATTCCGTAATCGAGGAATCTTATTAAATCATTAGATGATCATATATGGATCAACCTTAATCCTCGAGGTGATCACTGAGGTGCCGCTTGTCCCGGGGTAGTGTTTGATGTGTTAGTTACGGTTCACTTAAATATGTGTTCCAAGCCACTTCTCATTGGCACTATCTCCGGATGAGTGAGTAGTTCGATTTTCACAGACATGGAATCCATTCCTTCCTCATGGGAAGTAGAGAGACAAATCCCTTATTTGTTAGCCCTAAGAAAGTGATCGATCCCGGAGTTCACATTTGACTAATTGATCACTAGTCGATATGTGTACTAATTGATCATCGTGGGTTAATGGTAAATAAGGAAAAGATATTCTCGAGTCGGGTTCACGGAGACTTCCCAATCGTAATGGACAATCTATGGAGGGTTAATCCATATGTAGTGATTATATCAATGGACGCTTATTTACTACATGGGTTGAGTATAAGTACACATCTATAATCGGTAGAGTTCGGGCCGGGTTTATGGTGGCGTAATCCCGGAATTAATAATTAATGTACTTATTCATTCGATGAATAATTAATTATGGAGCCATCGGTTATAGTCCATGGTCCCCGATGTGGCTTCTGTAATTCGGAATGATATTCTTGTTATTTGGGCCTCAGTGATAATTAATTGGCCGGGCTAATTAATTGATATGCATGGATATTATTTAGTTGGGCTAAATAATACAATACACATAAAAGACATTTTATGTGGGCTAAACCCCAGGAGGTGGCGCCATTTTGGTTCTCTTTTAGCACAAGAATTGATTTTCTTGTGTTATGGAAAATAAAAGATATTCTTGTTATGTGATTGGTTGGATGACTTGTTATTTGATTTCCTATTGGTCAATACATGTCACAATTAGTCATTAAGGAAAATATCTTTTTATTTTGTTTAATTAATTATTTATATAATTAATTAATACTTGGAGACCAAGGATTTACTCTCCTATAAAAGGAGAGTTATTCCAAGGATATGGGCAAGTGAAAATTTCGACCACCATCATTAAAAGAGAGAAAATTTGTTTTCTCATCTAGGGTTTTTAGAGGAAGAAAAACTTGGAGTTTTTCTTGGTGTTGCATATCAAGGAGGTTCGTAGTATCAAGAAGGGTGTCCACCAACCGCCGTTTGGAGAACACATCGGAAGATCTTGGCTTCTCTTCCTACTATTGGTAACATGGTCTTAACCCCCTTGTAGTAGTTTAAGTCCTTTATTTATGTATTGTGGTATATGAATCGTGATCCATCCGCTGCGCAAAGATCTAATTCGTTTAGATCTGAGAACCTGCATCCTTCACGTCTGCCTTGATTTCATCCTAGACGGGCGTCTGGGTTACCTGGACGGGCGTCTGAGGGGTTGTTTTACATTCAGGATCTAACTCGCTAAAGTGGACGGGCGTCTGTATTTTTCGGACGGGCATCCGCTTTGAGTTGGTTTGGACGGGCGTCTGGGGTTACCTCGGACGGGCGCCTCGAGGGGTTGTTTTACATTCGAGATCTAACTCGATGTTTTGGACGGGCGTCATCGCTTGGACGGGCGCCCAGTGGAGTCCTGGACGGGCGTTCGGTCTTCAGACGGGCGCCCGATCTATGTTGTTTTCCTTTCTTTGTGGGTTGTTGATAAGTTTTATGAATATGTATGGTAAGTTGGGTTTTGATGAGTCGAGGCTTTGATATCATTGTGGGACTTGGTTTTGGGCATTGGAGCTCGTAGACCCGTAGTGGTTGGGCCGGATAGGGTAGCTCCCAAAGCCGTAAACCCGGAAGGTTTCTTACGACTTCAATGACCCTACGTGTTTGGGGAGTTGCAGCATGGTGATGTGGTCGGGCCGGATAGGGTAGTACCCGAAGCCGGAACCCGGGAAGGTTTCCTTGCACCCCAAAGACGTGATGGTCCATCTAGTATGGTACCATTGGATGACCTTTAGGACCCTCCTCTCTGAGGGCTTTACCCTTTTGAGGATGTGCACATTCGGGACCTTTAGGTGGCTAGTTGTGATGTTTGTATCTCTGGCATGGGCGGTCGTAACTTTTATAGATTGGTTGGGTCCTTCATAAGTGTAGTAGTACCTCTCTTGAGTTGGTTTTACTTTTGTACACTAGATTTATTCTTACTCAACTTTGTAGTTGACGGTTTGTACTTTCGTTTGACCTCGCTATGATCCATTCATGGGGAGTGATTCTTAGTGTAGTACTTCTATGGATGTTTGCTTGTTTTTGGGATGTCGCGGGGTTTGAGAGCCACGTAGTCGCGATCACATGTTTTTTTTTTACATTATTTGGAATTTTAAATTTTAAAGATTTTGACGTTCGCATAATTTCATTTTCTTGAGATACTTGTATTCACTTTAATACTTTATTTTAAAATAATGAATGGTGAATGTTTATTTTCTTCTGTTGTGGAATGTTGCATGTTACCGCCACGATCGTGTGTCGTGATGAGTGGCACTACGGTGACCAATACGCGGCCGACGGGATTGGAAATCGAAGTGTTACAAAGTGGTATCGAGAGACGTTCGACTCCAGGACCACCACCTAAAATGAACCTTAAGATTAAATTCACTAAAATAAGCACAGTGAGGATGTGTGGGGTAGGTATTGAGTTCTATGTAGGGAAAGTACGGTAAGTTCTGATGTATGTGGCAATGTGGCTGTGTGTTGCAATTAATTTTGGACAGTAAGTGTTAGTATATGTGAAATATTCTGTGGCATGATATAGGTGATAATTGAATGTATGATTGTTTACTTTTGTAGTTTAGCTATGCCTCCTAGGAATGGAAATGAGAGGACCGGTGATTGATCGGTGGTTAAGATGAATCAAGACTGATTCAGCGGTCAACAAGGTCGACAGAGGATCGTTCTCGAGGGTCAACCACCGGCATGACTAGGGCCGTGAGTCACAGAGGCCTAGTCAAGACGATGATGGTAAGGGAGATCCTAAGGGACTCGAGCGGTGGATTAGGGAGTTTGAGAAAATTTTCGCCACTCTAGGTCGTCTCAGAGGAAGGCGAAGGTCGACCAAGCCGCTTTCTACTTGGTTGTGTGGCTGATTTATGGTGGGGTGCTAACAAAGATCGGTTGGCTCATCAGTAAATGAGCAAGGGAAACGGTATTGGTCCCAATCGAATCGACTGATTTTTAAGCGGAGCGAGGCGTGAATTCTTTCCCGAATCCAAGAGGAAAGAGCTAAGGGTGGAGTTCGATAATCTCCGACAGGGGGATATGACTGTCCAAGAATACTACGAGAAGTTTTTCGACTTGGCAGTTTATGCATATGAGCTAGTGCCGACTGAAGAGGCCAAGATGGTGAAGTTTGAGCAACACTTAGATTTAGCGATCCGGGATCATATGGGTGCAAGCAGGGGCTTCACGAGTTTAAAAGAGATGTGTGTAGTAGCATGCAACATTGAGAGGATTCGGAGAGAGGTCAAAGCGGCATATACTACTAACAAGAGGAAGAGCGTCTCTGAGGACAATCAGGGGCAGCAAAAGCGGAGCAATTCCGGAAATCCACCAGTACGACCGTCCTTTTCGGAAAATTCACACCTTACCAGAAGGCGGTGGTGGTCACCGGTGAGAGGTAACTCCAGGGGTTTAGTCGGCCACGGTTATCATTGCAAGCGGTGCCGGAGAAATCATCCGGGTACCGATTGTTCAAAGCGCAGTTCGATGTCACAATTGTGGGAAGTTTGGACATAGACGATATGAGTGTTTTACGGCTCCACACTGCCGGGTCGGCATCGGTTACGGAAGTAACATGGGTGGGACTCAGGGGAGCAACACGGGGAACATGGGTAGGGGTAACCAAAGCAGCAGAGTGGTACTCCCGCACAGAGCCGACAGGGGTGCACCGCGCCACTGGTGAAACAGAAACCGACCATCGTGGTCGGCCAAAGACAGCTCAGTCGGTGAGAAAAATCAGGATCGGGAGATTATTCAGACCGGGCGAGAGAGGAGGCGAAAGCGAGCAACCACGTAGTGACGGGTAATTTTCTCAAGTTAACTCATTCTTATCCTATGTACTTTTTGATTGGGTGCATCATGTTCCTTTGTAGCAAGTTCGCATGTTTTGAGGTTAGGTCTAGCTACATTTGAGGTAATTGACAACAAATTTATGCAACCATCGGAGAGTTAGTACCATGTTCTAAGTTGTATAGAGATGTACCAATAGTGATTTTAGGAGTCAACTTGTCGGTTGACTTGATCGAGTTCCTCTCGAGAACTTCGGACGTTATTTTGGGTATGGATTGGTTGAAGCGGCATAAAGCCAAAATTGACTGTGAGCGTAAGAAGGTGACTTTGAGAGGTCCTAAAGGGGTGCGGGTATCTTACAAGGGATTTGTGGATAAACCTAATGTGAAGATTATTCGGTGATGACTTTGAGATCTCTCATCGAGAAAGGGCACCCGTTGTTTATGTGTAACGACATGATGTAAGCACGGGGATCTAAACTAGCGGACATTGATGTAGTCCGTGATTTTGGGGATGTATTCACGATGAGATACAGGCATGCCACCCAGGAGGAGGTAGAGTTTGCGGTGGAGTTGGTGCCGGGACCGGACCGATATCGAAAGCACCCTATCGTATGGAACCTAAGGAATTAGCGTAACTAAAGGTACAATTGGAAGAACCGCTCGATAAAGGGGTATATCCGACCGAGTGTATCACCATGGGGAGCACCGGTGTTGTTTGTGAAGAAGAAGGATGGTAGTATGCGGTCGTGTATTGATTACCGGAACCGAACAACGTCACAATGAAGAACAAGTATGAGTTACCTAGGATCGATGATTTGTTCGATCAACTATGGAAGCGTGTATTTTCTCGAAGATTGATTTGCGATCAGGGTATCACCGGCTCGGGTAGCGGAGATGCGGATATTGCAAAGACCGCATTTCGCACTGTGCACGGACATTACGAATTCACGGTCATGCCTTTCGGATTGACCAACGCACCGCCTGATTTTCATGGATTTGATGAACCGGGTATTCGGACCCTACTTGGACCGGATTTGTAGTAGTCTTTATTGACGACATCCTGGTCTACTCTAAGACTAAGGAAGAACATGCCAAGCACACGAGGGTCGATTGCAGATTTTACGGGAGAAACAACTGTATGCGAAATTGTCGAAATGTGAATTTTGGTTGGAACGAGTGGCATTTTTGGGGCATGTTGTCTCGAAAGACGGTGTATCCGTTGACCCGAGCAAGATAGAGGCGGTGACGAGATGGCCAACACCTAAGAATGTTGCGGAAATTCGAAGCTTCTTGGGTTTGGCTGGATATTACCGAAGATTTGTAAAAGACTTTTCCAAGATTGCGAGGCCGATGACTGCATTAATGAAGAAAGAGAACCGGTTTAAGTGGGATGAAAAATGTGAGGAGGCGTTCCAACTGCTTAAGGAACGGTTGACTACAGCTCCTATTTTAGCACTACCAGAGGGTAATGAGGATATTGAGGTTTATACCGATGCATCGAAGAATGGTCTGGGTTGCGTACTGATGCAACGGAGACGAGTGATCGCGTATGCATCGAGGCAGCTGAAACCATATGAGAGTAACTACCCGACTCACGACTTAGAGTTGGCAGCTGTGGTTTTCGCATTGAAGATATGGCGACACTATTTGTATGGAATAACTTTCAAGGTGTTTTCAGATCACAAGAGTCTGAAGTACATATTTACACAGAAGGAGCTCAACATGCGTCAGAGGCGTTGGTTGGAACTAATTAAAGATTATGACATGGAAATCCAATACCACGAAGGAAGGCCAATGTAGTGGCGGACGCTTTGAGTCGAATCGATTCATTCCTTGTGCAAGGAAGTAGCTCGGATCGATTGCGAGAAGAGTTGGACCGCATGGATATTTGTGTCATCCAGAAAGGCGGAGATAAAAGCGACTTCGTCTTGCAACCCGAATTATACGCTGAGATCCGGGTGAAACAAGTGGGTGACAGGGTAATTGAGGCAAAGAAGGCCAAGATTGGTACAGATGGAGCGGCTGATTTTACGTTACACGAGGATGGTAGTATCCGGTTTAAGGGTCGGTGGTGTGTACCAGCCGACGAAGAACTCAAGAGGCGGATCTTGAGTGAAGCTCATAGTACGCCTTATTCGGTTCATCCGGGAGGAGACAAATTGTATAAAGACCTCAAGAAAACCTTTTGGTGGCCCAATATGAAACGCGAGGTAGCAGAATTTGTGTCAAAGTGCTTGACTTGTCAGAAGGTCAAGATTGAACATCGACGGCCCGCAGGGGTATCTTTGCGGCCGTTGGATGTGCCGGTTTGGAAGTGGGATTCCATCTCTATGGATTTTGTATGCGGATTACCGAGGAGCCCTAAAGGGAATAATATGATTTGGGTCGTTGTGGATAGACTGACCAAAGCGGCGCATTTCATCCCGATGAAAGACACCTGGAGTAAGACGGAGTTGGCTATGGCATACCGGAGAAATATTGTGAGACTACATGGTATACCCAGCAGCATTGTGTCAGATAGAGATGCGAGATTCATATCTCGGTTTTGGCAGGAGCTACAGGCAGCCTTGGGGACGGAGCTACGAATGAGTACAGCTTTTCACCCTGCTACCGATGGTCAGACGGAGAGGACCATACAAACTTTGGAAGACATGTTGAGGGCATGTGTGTTAGAATTCAAAGGCTCTTGGGAGGAAAAGCTCGATCTTATTGAGTTTTCATACAACAACAGTTACCATGCCAGTATTAAGATGGCACCTTTTGAGGCACTTTATGGTAGGAAGTGCAAAAGTCCGGTTTGTTGGGACGATTCGTCCGAGGCAGTGATTTTGGGACCGCAGATGATCGAAGATACGATTAAGCAGGTGCAGATAATCCGAGAAAAGATGAAGGCTGCCCAGGATAGGCAGAAGAGCTATGCAGACTTACACCGACGGGATATTGAGTTCGCCGTGGGCGATAAGGTATTACTACGAGTATCACCGACGAGGAGGAGTGATGCGTTTTGGCAAAAGGAAGTTGAGTCCCAAGTGCACGTGGGGCCATATGAGATCTTTGACTGCATAGGTGAAGTGGCATACCGATTAGCTTTGCCGCCGGCGTTGGATAAAGTGCATAACGTGTTCCATGTATCTCAATTGCGCAAGTACGTGAGTGATCCTTCTCACGTGATCGAACCGGAGGTGGTTGAGCTAGACCAGTCCTTGACCTACGAGGAGGTACCGGTGCAGATATTAGATACCAATGTACGGAAAACAAGGGGACGTGAGGTTAGCATCATCAAGGTCTTATGGTCTAACCATGCCACCGAGGAGGCGACATGGGAAGCTGAGGATGCTATGCGACAGAAGTACCCGCATTTGTTCTCTTAGGTACACAATTCTCAAGCCTTGTAAGTAAAATTCGTTTGCTTATCTTCGGGGACGAAGGGTGTTTTAAGGGGGGTGGAACAACGCCCAGTACGAACCCAAACTTCGAGGACGAAGTTTTGTCTTAAGGGGGGGGAGGATGTAATATCCCGAAATTTTGACGTCCTAATTAATTACTAAAGGATCTAATTATTCGGGAAATTATGGGATTTAATAATTTTTATGAAGGGATTTATTAGTAATTAAAAAGGAGTTTTAATAAGGAGTTTTAATCACTTAATAAAAGGATTTTTCACTCTTTTCTCCCTTATTTCCCCAAACACAAAATTTTCAGCCCAAACCCTCCCCTTTGCCGTCGACCCTTGTAAGGAAGAAGGAGAGAAAAATCTCTCCTTGGTGTTTAGGAATTCGTCGTCGATGTCATTTATTTTCTTTTATAGATTCGAGCTTCGTTGAGGATCGTTTCTAGCTTAGCAAAGGGCTTTCGAGAACGCAGCAATTCCGGTAAGGATAATTCTATCTTTGTCAAAAGTTTAACTTGATCTTTGTAAAAGTTTAATTTAAGACTTCTATGCTTGTGTGCCACGGTTTTGGTGTATTAAACGTTCCTAGTAGTGTGTTTTTGTGTTAGTTTAAATCTACAGTCGACATGATACCTTTGTATGGGGTTTTACGGGCTTAGGGGTTGCTTTGGCTGCTGCATTCGTTGGAAAACGGCTCGTAATCGCGTAGAAAATTGTTAGGGTTCGAGATGAAACCAGGTGGGACGGGCGTCTCGCCTTTGATTTCATCCTAGACGGGCGTCTGGGTTACTCGGACGGGCGCCGAGGGGTTGTTTTACATTCAAGATCTAACTCTGCTAAAGTGGACGGGCGTCTGTATTTTCTGGACGGGCATCTGCTTTGAGTTGGTTTTGGACGGGCGTCTGGGTTACCTGGACGGGCGTCTGAGGGGTTGTTTTACATTCAGGATCTAACTCTGATGTTTTGGACGGGCGTCCAGTGGAGTCCTTGGACGGGCGTTCGGTCTTCCAGACGGGCGTCCAGTCTATGTTGTTTTCCTTTCTTTGTGGGTTGTTGATAAGTCTTATGAATATGTATGGTAAGTTGGGTTTTGATGAGTCAGAGGCTTTGATATCATTGTGGGACTTGGTTTTGGGCATTGGAGCTCGTAGACCCGTAGTGGTTGGGCCGGATAGGGTAGCTCCCAAAGCCGTAAACCCGGGAAGGTTTCCTTACGACTTCAATGACCCTACGTGTTTGGGGAGTTGCAGACAGTGATGTGGTCGGGCCGGATAGGGTAGTACCCGAAGCCGGGAACCCGGGAAGGTTTCCTTGCACCCCAGCACGTGATGGTCCATCTAGTATGGTACCATTGGATGACCTTTAGGACCCTCCTCTCTAGGGCTTTACCCTTTTGAGGGATGTGCACATTCGGGACCTTTAGGTGGCTAGTTGTGATGTTTGGTATCTGTTATGGGCAGGTCGTAACTTTTATAGATTGGTTGGGTCCTTCATAAGTGTAGTAGTACCTCTCTTGAGTTGGTTTTACTTTTGTACACTAGATTTATTCTTACTCAACTTTGTAGTTGACGGTTTGTACTTTCGTTTGACCACGATATGATCCATTCATGGGAGTGATTCTTAGTGTGTACTTCTATGGATGTTTGCTTGTTCTTTGGGATGTCGCGGGGTTTGAGAGCCACGTAGTCATGATCACATGTTTTTTTTTACATTATTTGGAATTTTAAATTTTAAAGATTTTGACGTCCGCATAATTTCATTTTCTTCAGATACTTGTATTCACTTTAATACTTTATTTTAAAATAATGAATGGTGAATGTTTATTTTCTTTGTTGTGGAATGTTGCATGTTACCGCTTAATACGTGTGTGTCGTGATGAGTGGCACTTCTACGGTGACCAATACCGCGCCGACGGGATTGGAAATCGGGTGTTACAATGATTCTTTGTCCAATATATGATGAAAGTAATAACTAAGGAAATAGAAGGGACAAGAAAGTCCAAAACACTGCCTATGGGTTTGATGATTCAGGCCTGCTGACTCATCTGAGGGTTGCTGATGTTGCACCAGAAAAGATCAACAAATCCATATATAAGAAGGAGATTAGATATCTCATCCCTGGATTGGATGATGATGAAGATGTAGATGATGAGGAAATAGAGAGTGACAATGATGGAGATGATGATGCAGGTGGTGAGCAGGTTAAACAAGTTGCTAAATCTGCTGCACCGAAGAAAGTTACTGAGAAGAGAAAGGCTACAGACACTAGAAAGATAACTGAAATGCTAAACCCTAAGAAAAGAAGGAAGCAATCAGTTGAGAATGCTGAGTCTACTGAGGGTCCAGTTGAAGTTGAAGTTACGGACCCTACTGATGTTGTTAAGAAGAAGTCTGCTGCTGAAATCTTGAAAGAGCAATAGAAGGAAGATAAAAGAAAGAGGAAAGCTGCTGAAATTGAAGCTGAACGACCTTCAAAAAGAATGAAAGAGATTGCAAAGAAGAAAAAGCATGGAAAAGGCAAAGAGTTAAGGGTTCTGGAGGAACAAAAGGAAATAGAAGAAGAGGCTGTTGAGCCTATTGCTGATGCTGATGTTGTTGTTGAACTACACTTTGAAGAATCACAACACCATGTTGAGGAAACTGTTCCAGACCTTACTGTGGAAACTACTGAGGTTGCAACCGAACAATAGAGTGAAGCACCACACAAACTTGCTGAACCAGAACCTATTGTGTAGTTATTGAATCTGCATCTCTAAAGGCTGTTGAGACTACTGAGGCTGGACATGTTGTTGTTGAGCGACTTACTGAAGAACCATAGTAGACTACTGAATCAGCACCTGTTGTGGAAATTGATACATCTGTACAAGACCCTGCAATTTTTGCAATATTTCAGGGGGAAGGGCAATATGTTGCCAACCCTGCTGATGAGCATGTAAGTCAGGAGGAACCTAGTGTTGAGCAGATGGAGGTAGTAGGGAAAAATTTACTATCAGAGGAACCTACTGACCTGATGGCATCTGTAGAGGAAACACTGAATTTGCTTGTTGAGACCTTTGGAGGACAAGCTGAACAAAATGCTCTTAGAAATCTATCAATGCCCTTTGAAAGGAAGGAGAAGAAAAGGAAAGAAGGGTATGTTGATCCCAAACTCAAGCTGGTAGCTGATTACTTTCATTGGAAGTTTGGCTATTATAAGAAACAAAAACCAGCTGCAGAGCCTATGACAGATTTTGCGGAATGGGCCTTTGAAAAGTTAGAAGTGGAAAATATACTTGATTTGGTTAATACTTCTTTGCTAGAAATGGGATTGATGGAAATCATTGAAGAAGAAAAGGGTGAAGGAAGTATCTTGTTTAAAGACCCTAGGATGCACCGAGATAGTGATGATTCATCATCATCTCGATTCGATGATGATCATCCTACACATCAAGGAGAAGCCAGTGGAACTGCATTGTCCACTGAACCAAGAGTAGAACAGTCTACTAGTGCCGCCAAGTCTACCGAGGGTCAGCAAATTGACCAAATGGATGAAGATCGGGAAGATCTAACCATAGATGATTTGGAGGCTCTAATCAATGATGGAATAAATTTCGGAGATAACAGGATGGTTGGTACGTCGATGCTTTATTTGTTGTAGAATCGATGAACATCCCCGACAACACACTGATCTCGAAAATTTGGATGAGGAGACTTTCATTGCACATAGTGAGCCTGACATCAGTTCTGAGGATTCAGCTCAATATCAGGAATGGATTGATACTCAGGACACGCTATCTAAAACTGCTGATACTCTACAGAAGATTGCTGATGCTAGAGGATTTCTAGAAGAAAATATGTCAATATATCCTGAAATTCTTGTATAGAGAGTCTTGATCACTGAGGAACAAACAGTGATAGGACAGAGATTGGATTTGGTGATGGGGTTGGAAGGATCACCCACATATTTTGAGGAGGTTCAAGTTGCTGAGGAACAAACAACATCTGAACAAAGGTCGGAACTGGAGGTACAGGTTGCTGAGGATCAGACAGCACCTGGACAAAGGTTGGAACTTATAATGGGATTGGAGGAATCCCCTGCAACTGTTGAATAATAGGCTGCTGTAGAACAGTCTACTGTGGTAAAAGGTACTGAAGGAAAGGATAGTCAGCAGGCTGCTATTGATGAGGATGAACAGCTGCTGGACTATGATTTTATTGATGAGGAGTTCCAAGCGCCTGAGGAAGAACTTGTTGCTGCTAAACCTCAACAGGCACATGTACCAATCATTGAGGAGGAACATAATTTGGAACCTGCACAAGATCCAATTTTGGAAGATATTTTTGGTGCTATGGTTGAAGGAGGTCCCGACCTGCTTTGGAAGGATATGAGTTGGGCCATGGTTGTCGCAGACAGAGGGCACAATACAATGTTGAAGAGCCTGCTGATGATGCTGCTGGACACATGGATGGATGTATGGTCAGTGCAAGATACAAAGACATGTTTTGGATGAGTTGAGGGCAGTCAGAAATGACATTACACAATTAAGAACTCAACGTAATAGACAAGAGGAAATATTTGAAGATTTGATGAACTTGGTTGAAAATAGAGGGAGGGCTACTGAAACAGCTGCTTCCAACATCACATCCACTCAGTTTGCTCTTGCTGATCTAACCAAAGATGTTAGAGGCATAAACAAGGCAATACACTCAAAGAAAAGTTCTTAAATGAGCAGTTTGCCTCCATTCACAAGAAACTTGACAACCTTGCTAAAACACACAAGCATACCGTGGTGACCTGTGAAACACTTCAACATGCTACATTGGATCCTAAAGTCTTTGAAAGGATCAATTTCTTTGGAGCAAACACTAGAAGGAAAGGATCACTTGTAGTTGACACTAGAACAGAGAGATTATGGAAGGTCAACTAAACAACTTAGTGATCACACAAGAGAGTGTTCATGGCCCGCTTTCCCGCTTTGTTGATGATGTCAATAAGGGAAGAGAGCCAAACAAGCAGATAGCAAAAAGGCTGCAAGAATTTTTGCTCAAAAGAAATGGGAGGTCGATACAAATGCATTGAGAGAACCTACACTGCGGACTTGATTGGTGATGACCTCTTCAAAGAATATGAGAAGCAATAATACAATAAGAGGAGACCTTACCATGACAAGGGTTTTCATGAGGGGTAAAATTCCTTTTGGGACTTAAGTTTAGGAAGCTAGAGTTAAAGCCTTAAGAGCTACACACGAGAGGTGGTAGAGGTGGAAGAGGTTGAAGAATTATACCTACTACATTAGCAAAAGAGTCACCTGGAAGAGTTCAAACAATTGTACATGCGTCTAGGATTGAGTACACCAAATCAATCTAACTCTACACGAGGCATGTAAATGGTGGAAGGATGTAAATCCTCATATTGATTTTTCCCTTATTGAAAATCAATGGATGAGAGACATGGTCAGGCAAATAAGAGAGTATCAAGAGCAACAAGAAAAAGAGAGACAAGAAAGAGAAAGGAGGAACTAGCTCAGCAGACTTTCATTTTTCTTTATCTTTTGCTGAATCTAGTTTGTAATATTGTTGAACACATATGATTATAATGAGAAATGACTAAATTTGTTCTATTTTTGTTTTTATCCTTTTTGCTTTGCTGTATGGAGGGTATTGGCATCATCACCAAAAAGGGGGAAATTGTTGGACATATTTTAAGTTTTAGTGATGAGTGCCAGACTAGCTGTTATAGAGCAAAGGCAAAAAGATGCCTAGATTAAATGTATAGGCTTATTAGAGTTTGATCTTTATATAGGTTTGATCAAACAAGCACTATAAAAGTCGGTGACTATCATCAGCAGACCTATCTAGGTCAGTAAGGTACATGGGTCGAAGTAGACTAGTTTAGGAACCTGCTGAAAATTGAAGGTTGAGGGCTCAAACTCAGTTATTGAAGGCTAAAGGATCTAACTTAGTGTTTAAAGTCAAGGATATGGAATCAGAATTTAGGGAAGTCTGTGATGACCTAAACTGATTACATATACCTTTATAATACAAGGTCTAAGTTCCACATGTTATGTTCAAATTTGTGTAATATAACTTCACAATTAAAAGTTAGATAAAAGACAGTCAGCTGAAGTGTTTTAAACACAACAAGCTTCAGTCAGGTGACTGACAAGTATTTCAATGAGACTTACATACACAGGAACCGGCTGAATGTGTATTTTGATTTAATCAAAGGTTATATTGGAAGATTACAAGGATAAGGATATATAACAAGTCTTGATTTGATTTTGTCAACAAATCAATGGTTAAGATTAAAGGGATGTTGGAAAGATTCAGAGCTTTATCCAATGGATACAAGTCAAAGGGTGGACAGTCTGAAAACTGTCAAAAAGTAAACTGACAGTGTCAGTACTATGTACAGGGATAGAATGCAAGTCAAGATGGGGACAAATCTGAAATGGCTATGTTTGAATTTCAAACATAAGTCACAAGGATTCTCACCTATAAATAGAAGACCCCTGATACAGAAACAAGTGATGAATTTTGAAGTAAAAACAACAATGATTCTTGAGCTATCAGATTCTTATCAAGAAATCACCCTGAGGACGTTACTGAACTTAAAGCTACTGATCTAGTAAATTCTTCAAGTGTAACCTGCTATCAAGTTACATCAAGTATACACACTTGAAGATTCCAAGCTGCTGATCATTTCATCCTGATCAAGCTGCTGAAAGTTGAATCACTTACTTGATTCAAACTTTCTTTTACAAGAAACCTGCTGAAGACAGTGAAGCATCTTTGGGTGTCAATGACTATTGTTGTGTTGGAGCTGGTGAAGAGGCAATCCTACCCTTCAAGGACCAGTGGAATACTTTGGAGCAGCAATCCTACCTGTTTCAAGTGTTCAGTTTATGAAGCCATAGTTATTGGTGAAGGACAGACAACTTAGGGATTTTTGTAACTGCAACCTCAAAGATCTCTAGTGAATTACCTCCAACATCACAGGAGAAGAGTAGACTGACAGGATTACACCACCTGGAACCACTATAAAATTGCCTACTTACTTTCTGCATTTAGTATATTAAGTACATCAACCCACTGAACTAGCAACTGAATCACACACTCACACTACTGAGTATCTAATACTTGGTTTCATATTTTAACAACAAGTAGTAAGGCTTAATTTGAATATATTCATTGCAACAAATTTAGTAAAATCAACAATCAATGAGACTACTTGAAATGTCGATGAGACTACTAAAATTTGTCAATGAGCTAATGAACTTGCTGAGTTTGTTAACTCCAAAAGTTTTAAGTGTTAAGTTTATTCTCCCCCCCTAAATTTAACCAAATCCTTTTCAAGGGACCAACAATTGGTATCGGAGCAGTACTTCTGTTCTGAAGTAATCCTACTTGTTGTGCTTGTGAAAATACTTTGAAAACTTTTTCAAGTTTCAGATTTTCAAAGCTTTGCATCATGGATAACAACCAGTATGCTAGAACAATGTTGATGTGTTCTTTAGATCTTTTTGATTAGTATATACGTCGTATGCAGGCTTTTCTAGCTGCAACACATGATGAGATGATGGATGTGCTGACTGATGGACCACTGGAGATCTCCAAGTAAGTAACAGTGGGAACTGAAACTCAGTATATCCTAAACCCAAAAAAAGAATGGAATGCTAAAGATAGAAAATGAGAAAACCTCAACAATATTGCTATTGATATCATATACAGATCCTTGGATAGCAATATGTACATGAAAGTGAAAGATTGCATGTCTTCAAAGGAACTTTGGGATAAGTTACAATTAATTTGTGAAGGCACTGATGCAATCAAAAAGAGCAAAATCAGTGTGGCAAAGAAGAAGTTCCAAGATTTCAAAATGAAACCAATGAACAAATGGAATCAAGATTCAATGCCATCATGGATGAACTCACCCTACTGAGTGTAAACTACTCAAAAGATGAAATCAACTCAAAAATCTTAGAAGCTCTACCTGCAAAAGAAGTTTGGGAAATGAAGGTGACTGCAATAGAAGAAATGAGAAGTCTACATGAAGAGGATACCTTCAAGTTATTTTCAGATCTCAAGGCTTATGAATTCAGTAAGAAACTTGTACCTGAGACTGAAAAGGAAGAGCCAAAGACCACTGCTTTGGCTGCCACACATCAAGAAGAAACATCAGGAGCTCAAGATGATCTACTGGATGAGATGCAAGAGCAAATTGCCCTACTGAGCAAGAAAATCAGAATGACGAAAAAGGGAAGGGGTTCTTCAAGGAATTTCACAAAGAAATCTAGTGAAATGAATGAGGAATCCAAGAAAGATAATGATTAATTGTGCTTTCAATGCAAGAAACCAGGACACCTCAAACTGGATCGTCCTCTGAACTAAAGCAGAAAAAGGAACACGATTATCTTGTCAAGAATCGCAAGAAGCTGGACATTTCGGACTTGATTGTCGGACACTCTTGAAGAGCAAAAGTCAGCAAAGAAGATCTAGAAAGAAAGCTATGGTTGCTGAAGATGAATCAGGATATGAAGTTGAATAAGAAAAAGGAAATGAATCTGATTATACTGCACTTGTTGCTGATATGGATGATTATGCTTTAATGGCAAATATGGATGAAACGGAGGTGGTTTACAATTCTGTATCTATAAACACTCCTGCTGAAAGTGATTGTGAATCAACTTGTGGTTCAAATCCTAAAATTCTGACAATGAAGAAACTTTGGATGCCATCCTTAATCAACTAAGGATAATACAATCTAGCTATGAGATTGTAAAGGCTGAAAAAGATGCTCTTCAAGCAGAAGTTGAAACGTTAAAAGCTGAATTGAGAATTCTCAAGGGAAAGTAAAAATAATTTGGACAGAATCAACATAAGTCTGCTGTACATTCAGAGTTGATTCTTTGAATCTCTTTGAACAATCTTGTTCCTCCACTGCATTCAAATCTGGAAAGCCTTATGGTTATAGAACTGGCCTTGGATTTGGGACTCAACAATCTAATAAGAGTGGATCCAGTAAGGTTACTAAACCTAGTACCAAAATTGGTCCTAAGTTTGTGCCTGCACAAGATCCAACTCCCAAAAAGGTTGTTGAGACAGTGAAACCTACTGAGATTGCTTCAATGAGGCAAAATTAGAAGTCAAAGCGGACATCAATACCTAACAAAAAGAATAAATCTAAGAGTAGGACTACTGTACCTTCTAGACCTGCTGATAGCAGACCTGCTACCAAGTCTGCTGGACCACAAAAAGGCAAAAATCAGAAATATTCCAAGAATAAGAACCCTAAACCTAAAAATGTCAATCATTCTAGGGATACTCATCTCAGGGAGAAAGGAAGATTGTTCCCTGCTGATGAAGATTGGAATATTCCTGCCCCTACTGCTAGAAACAACAGGTATAACCATACTGCTAGGGTAAAACCTCAGCAATGGAATCAGCAAAGGACTCAACCGAGGACTTATACAATACCTCAGCAGGAACCTCAGCGGACTCCATATTACAGAGATGCTCCTAACAGAGAGCAAACCTATGGTTATGCTAGTGCTTCTAACAATAGAAATCAAACCAAATCGTTTTGATGAGTATAAACATCGTATGCAGGCTTTTTCTAGCTGCAACACATGATGAGATGATGGATGTGCTTACTGATGGATGACTAGAGATCACCAAGTCAGTAACAGTGGGAACTGAAACTCAGTATATCCTAAAACCAAAAAGAGAATGGAATGCTGAAGATAGAAAAAGAGCAAACCTCAACAATATTGCTATTGATATCATATACAGAACCTTGGATAGCAATGTGTACTTGAAAGTGAAAGATTGCAAGACTGCAAAGGAACTTTGGGATAAGTTACAATTAATTTGTGAAGGCATTGATGCAATCAAGAAGAACAAAATCAGTGTGGCAAAGAAGAAGTTCCAAGATTTCAAAATGAAACCAAATGAAACCATTGAACAAATGGAATCATGATTCAATGCCATCATGGATGAACTAACCCTACTGAGTGTAAACTACTCAAAAGAAGAAATCAACTCAAAAATCTTAGAAGCTCTACCTGCAAAGATGTTTGGGAAATAAAGGTGACTACAATAGAAGAAATGAGAATTCTACATGAAGAGGATACCTTCAAGTTATTTTTAGATTTCAAGTCTTATGAATTCAGTAAGAAACTTGTACTTGAGACTGAAAAGGAAGAGCCAAAGAACACTGCTTTGGCTGCCACACATCAAGAAGAAACATCAGGAGCTCAAGATGATGTGCTGGATGAGATGCAAGAGCAAGTTGCCCTACTGAGCAAGAAAATCAGAATGATGAAAAATGGAAGTGGTTCTCCAAGGAATTTCACAAAGAAATCTAGTGAAAAGAAGAAGGAGGAATCCAAGAAAGATAATGATTACTTGTGCTTTCAATGCAATAAACCAGGACACTTCAAACCTGACTGTCCTGAACTAAAATAGAAAAAAGGGACATGATTATCTTTGCTTCAACTGCAAGAAGCCTTGACATTTCAGGCCTGATTGTCCTAACCTACTGAAGAGCAAAAGTCAGAAAAGAAGATCTGGCAAGAAAGCTATGGTTGCTGAAGATGAATCAGGATATGAAGTTGAATCAAAAAAAGGAAATGAATATGATGATACGGCACTTGTTACTGATATGGATGATTATGCTTTAATGCCAAATATGGATGAAACAGAGGAGGTATACAATTCTGTCTCTATAAACACTCATGCTGAAAGTGATTGTGAATCAACTTGTGGTTCAAATCCTAAAAATTCTGACAATGAAGAAACTTTGGATGCCATCCTTAATCAACTGAGGACAATATAATCTGGTTATGAGATTGTAAAGGCTGAAAAAGAAGCTCTTCAAGCGGAAGTTGAAAAATAATTTGGACATAATCAACATAAGTCTGATGTACATTGATGAGTCTTGAATCATTTGAACAATCTTGTTCCTTCATTGCATTCAAATCTAGAAAGCCTTATGGTGATATAACTGGCCTTGGATTTGGGACTCAACAATCTAATAAGAGTGGATCCAGTAAGGTTACTGAACCTAGTACCAGAATTGGTCCTAAGTTTGTGCCAGCACAAGATCCAACTCCCAAAAAGGTTGCTGAGACAGTGAAACCTACTGAGAATGCTTCAAAGAGTCAAAATCCGAAGTAAAAAAGGACATCAGTACCTAACAAAAAGAATAAATCTAAGAGTAGGACTATTGTACCTTCTAGACCTGTTGATAGCAGACCTGCTACCAAGTCTGCTGGACCACAAAAAGGCAAAAATCAGAAATATTCTAAGAATAAGAACCCTAAACCTAAAAATGTCAATCATTCTAGGGATACTTATCTCGGGGGGAAAGGTAGCTTGTTCCTGCTGATGAAGATTGGAATATTCCCGCCCCTACTGCTAGAAACAACAGGTATAACCATACTGCTAGGGTAAAACCTCAGTAATGGAATCAGCAGAGGACTTATACAAGACCTCAGCAAGAACCTCAACAAACTCCATATTACAGGGCTGCTCCTAACAGACAGCAAACCTATGGTTATGCTAGTGCTTCTAACAATATAAATCACTCCAAACAGCATTACATACCAAAAGGCCAGAAAGCATATGTGAGTCCTATACAACCAAATGTTAAACCTTATGGATGTGTAGAATACATGTATGAATAAAAGTATAACACTTTTCAAAGAAGACCTTATGGAAATTTGCCAAGGGTCATGCTTACCACTGACCACTATGGACCCAAACAGTTTCGGGTACCTAAAATACATTAACTTTGTTTTGTAGGGTGTCTGGTACTTTGACAGTGGATGTTCCAGACATATGACAAAGAATAAGAACTGTCTGACAAACTATGTGGCAAAGGATGGTCCAACAGTGAATTTTGGCAACAAGAACACACCAGGATACACAAGAGGATATGGCACACTTGTGAGAAATTGATTAACTATCAGGAATGTTGCATTTGTGGAAGGACTGGACTACAACCTACTGAGCGCTGGACAGTTTTGTGACATGGGTTACAAGGTCACTTTTGACAAAGGCACATGTATTGTCCTTAGTGAAAGAGGTGATCAAGTTGTGTTGGATAGAAAAAGACAACAAAACATGTATGTTGTGGATTGGTCTACTGCTATTCCAGAGACACGCCTGATTCTGCATACCAAGTCAGAACTAAATTGGTTATGGCATAAGAAGTTGAATCATCTAAACTTTGATGATATCAATCAGTTGGTGAAGAAGAAACTGGTGATTGGTTTACCTGAGATCACGTTCAAGAAGGATGCTATATGTGATGCTTGTCAGCAAGGTAAACAAACAAAATCAAGCTTCAAGTCAAAGACTAAGCAATCAACAAAAAGAGTTTTAGAGCTTATGCACATGGATTTATTTGGACCAGTAACACCAACTAGTGTAACAGGAAAGAAATACACTCTAGTAGTTCTGGATGATTATTCAAGGTACACTTGGGTAGTATTTGTGAACAAGAAAAGTGAAACACTTCAAAAGATGCCCGAACTTTTGAAAAGATTGAGAATGAGAAAAGTTTGTGATTGTGAAAATCGATCGAGACAAAGTCTTGAATTTCTTAATTAAGTTATAAGAGAATACTGTGAGTAGAATGGTGTGCTGCATCAACTGGCTGCTACTGGTACACCTCAGCAAAATGGGGTTGCTGAGAGAAGAAACAGGACATTGAAAGAAGCAGGAAGAGCTATGATTTGTGAAGCATTATTGCCTGAAAGATATTGGGCTGAAGCAGTTAACACAACATGCTATACACAAAATAGGACCTCAGTGAACAAAAAGCTGCTGAAGACACCTTATGAGATTTGGAATGGAAGGAAACCCAGTATATCCTATTTCCATCCATTTGGAAGCAAATGTTTTATATTAAATCATGAGGAGCAACTGAAGACATTCCAACCAAAATTAGATGAAGGAATCTTCTTAGGATATTCTTCACATCAAAGACCAAGGCATTGAGTCTTGAATAAAAGAGCTTTGAAACATGAAGAATCAATACATGTTGTATTTGATGATCCTAAGTTCACTGGAATGGAAGATGAAGCTTCAGAACCTGCTGAGAATCAACAAGTCACTGATCTAGAATGCGTTGATGTTTTGGAAAGGTTAAATGACTTAAAGATTTCTGACACTGCCCCTGCTGAACACCCTGCTGATGACACTACTGATGCAACAACTAAGGAAGTTCAAGGATCTGCTGAACCCCTTGCTGAAGCAACAGCAGACCCTACTGAAGATGATGTTCTTGAGAATCAAACTAACCAAAATCCATAATGGTTAAGGGAACTTCAAACCTGACTGTCCTAAATTAAAGTAGAAGAAGGAACCTGATTATCTTAGCTTCAACTGCAAGAAGCCTGGACATTTCAGACCTGATTGTCCAGACCTACTGAAGAGCAAAAGTGAGCAAAGAAGATCTGGCAAGAAAGCTGTGGTTGCTGAAGATGAATCAGGATATGAAGTTGAATCAGAAAAAGGAAATGAATATGATGATACTGCACTTGTTGCTGATATGGATGATTATGCTTTAATGGAAAATATGGATGAAACAGAGGAGGTATACAATTCTGTATCTATAAACACTCCTGCTGAAAGTGATTGTGAATCAACTTGTGGTTCAAATCCAAAAAATTCAGACAACGAAGAAACTTTGGATGCCATCCTTAATCAACTGAGGATAATACAATATGGTTATGAGATTATGAAGGGTGAAAAAGAAGCTCTTCAAATAGAAGTTGAAAGATTAAAAGCTGAATTAAGAATTCTCAAGGGTAAAGAAAAAGATTTTGGACAAAATCAGCATAAGTCTGCTGTACACTCAGTAGCTGCTGAATCTGCTAAACAATCTTGTTCCTCCACTGCATTCAAATCTAGAAATCCTTATTGTAATAGAACATGCCTTGGATTTGGGACTCAACAATCTAATAAGAGTGGATCCAGTAAGGTTACTGAACCTAGTACCAGAATTTATCCTAAGTTTTTGCCTGCATAAGATCCAACTCCTAAGAAGGTGGCTGAGGCAGTTAAGCCTACTGAGAAGACTTCAAGGAAGCAAAATCAGTAGTCAAAAAGGTCAACAGCACCTAACAAAAGTAATAAATCTAAAAGTAGGACCACTGTACCTTCTAGACCTACTGATAGCAGACCTGCTTCCAAGTCTGCTAGACCACAAAAAGGCAAAAATCAGAAATATTCCAAGGATAAGAATCATAAACCTAAAAATGTAAATCATTCTAGGGATACTTATCTCAGGGGGAAAGGTAGATTATTCCCTACTGATGATGATTGGAATATTCCTGTACCTACTGCTAGAAACAATAGATATAACCATGCTGCTAGGGTAAAACCTCAGCAATGGAATCAGCAGAAGACTCAGCAGAGGACTTATACAAGACCTCAACAGGGACCTCAACAGACTCCATATCACAGAGCTGTTCCTAACAGACAGCAAACTTATGGTTATGCTAGTGCTTCTGACAATAGAAATCACTCCAAACAGCATTACATACCAAAAGGCCAGAAAGCATATGTGAGTCCCACACAACCAAATGTTAGACCTTATGGATGTGTAGAATACATATATGAGCAAAAGTATGATACCTTTCAAAGAAGACCTTATGGAAACTTGCCAATGGTCATGCTTACCACTGACCATCATGGACCCAAACAGTTTTGGGTACCTTAAATACATTAACTTTGTTTTGTAGGGAGTCTGGTACTTTGACAGTGGATGTACCAGACATATGACAAAGAATAAGCACTGTTTGTCAAATTATGTGGCAAAGGATGGTCCGAGACTGAATTTTGGCAACAAGAACACACCAGGATACACAAGAGGATATGACACAATTGTGAGAAATGGGTTAACCATCAGGAATGTTGCATTTGTGGAAGGACTGGACAACAACCTACTGAGCACTGCACAGTTTTATGACATGGGTTACAAGGTCACTTTTGACAAGAACACCTGTGTTGTCATTATTGAAAGAGGTGATCAAGTTGTGTGGGCTGGAAGAAGACAACAAAACATGTATGTTGTTGATTGGTCTACTGCTGTTCCAGAAACATGCCTGATTGTGCAAACCAAATCAGAACTCAATTGGCTATGGCAAAAGAAGTTAAATCATCTAAACTTTGATGATATCAATCCATTGGTAAAGAAGAAACTGGTGATTGGTTTACCTGAGATCATATTCAAAAAGGATGCTATATGTGATGCTTGTCAGCAAGGTAAACAGACAAAATCAAGCTTCAAGTCAAAGACTAAGCAGTAAACAAAAAGAGTTTGGGAGCTGATGAACATGGATCTATTTGGACCAGTAACACCAACAAGTGTAACAGGAAAGAAGTACACTCTAGTAGTTGTGGATGATTATTCAAGATACACTTGGGTAGTATTCATGAAAAAGAAAAGTGAAACACTTCAAAAGATGCCTGAACTTTTGAAGAGGTTGCAAAATGAGAAAAGTTTGATAGTAGTGAAGATCAGATCAGACAAGGGTACTGAATTTCTCAATAAAGTTATAAGAGAATACTACGAGCAGAATGGTGTGCTACATCAACTAGGCTGCTACTGGTACACCTCAGCAAAATGGGGTTGCTGAGAGAAGAAACAGAACTTTAAAAGAAGCAGGAAGAACTATGATTTGTGAAGCATTATTACCTGAAAGATATTGGGCTGAAGCAGTCAATACAGCTTTCTATACACAAAACAGAACCTCAGTGAACATGAAGCTGCTGAAGACACCTTATGAGATTTGGAATGGAAGGAAACCTAGTATATCCTATTTCCATCCATTTGGAAGCAAATGTTTCATTTTAAATCATAAGGAGCAATTGAAGACATTCCAACCTAAATTAGATGAAGGAATTTTCTTAGGAGATTCTTCTGTCAGCAAGGCATTCAGGGTACTAAATAAAAGGACACTGAAATATAAAGAAACAATACATGTTGTATTTGATGAACCTAAGTTCACTGGAATGGAAGATGAAGCTTCAGAACCTGCTGAGAATCAACAAGTCATTGATCCAGAATGTGTTGATGTTTTGGAAAGGATAAATGACTTAAAGGTTTCTGACTCTGCCCTCTTTGAACACCCTTTGGTAACACTCATCGATGCAACAAGCGAGGCGAGTTCAAGGATCTCATTGAACCCTTTTTGAAGAAACAACATGAGACTCTATCTGAAGATGATGTTCCTGAGAATCAATATAACCAAAATCCACAATGGTTAATGGATCACCCTGCTGAGCAAGTTATTGGAAATATACAGCAAGGTGTAAGGACTAGAAGACAATTAGAAGCAATGTTTATTTGTTTTCTATCTCAAATAGAACCTAAAGTTGTTGAAGAAGCAATATCAGATCCAGATTGGATAATTGCTATGCAAGAAGAACTGAATGAATTTGAATGAAATCAAGTCTGGACACTAGTGGAAAGGCCTAATCATGCAAATATAATTGGAACCAAATGGGTATACAGAAACAAATTAGGTGAATCTGGTACCATTGTAAGGAATAAGGCCAGACTAGTAGCAAAAGGCTATTCTCAAGCAGAAGGAATAGATTTTGATGAGACATATGCCCCTATTGCAAGATTGGAAGCTATAAGATTATTCTTGGCATATGTTGCTCATAAAAACTTCAAAGTATACCAGATGGATGTAAAGAGTGCATTTTTAAATGGCATTCTGGAAGAGGAGGTTTATGTTTAGCAACCTCGTGGTTTTGAAGTTAAAGATCAAGAAGATAAAGTGTAAAAACTTAATTAGGCACTTTATGGTTTGAAACAAGCACCAAGAGCATGGTATGAGACATTATCTCAATTCTTGGTGGACAATGGTTTTACAAAAGGAACCATTGACAAGACTCTTTTCAGAATCAATGAAGGAGATGAGAACCTTCTTTGGCATGATTTATGTTGATGACATAATTTTTGGCTCGGAAAATGAATTGCTATGTGAGAAGTTTTGCTAATCTGATGAAAAGTAAATTCCAAATGAGTATGATGGGAGAATTGAACTATTTCTTGGGATTACAAGTCAACAAATGAAACATGGAATCTTCATTCATCAAACCAAGTATACCAAGGAGCTACTGAAGAAATTTGGTATGGAAAACAGCACCAAAGTATCAACTCCTATGAGTACAAACATAAGATTGGATGTAGACAAAGAAGGCAAAGATGTTGATCAAACTTTACACAGAAGGATGATAGGCAGTCTGCTATACCTTACTTCCAGCAGACCTGATGTATCCTTTGCTATAGGTGTTTGTGCATGATTTCAATCTAAACCAAAAGAAAGTCACCTAGCTGCAGTCAAAAGGATTCTCAAGTATCTAAATGACACTTTGGGAGTAGGGATATGGTATTCAAAAGATGGAAGCTTTAAGGTTATATCCTACTCAGATTCTGATTATGTAGGATGCAAGATTGATACAAAAAGCACCACATGAACTTGTCAATTGATGGGAATAGACTAGTCTCCTGGTTGAGAAGAAACATAATTCTATATCAACTTCCACTGCTGAGGCTTAATACATTGCTGCTGGAAGTTGCTGTGCACAAATACTTTGGTTAAGACAACAATTTAGGGATTATGGAATTGAAGAAAGAGAAATTCCTATAATGTGTGACAACACAAGTGTAATTGCAATCACAGAAAATCCTGTTTTGCACTCAAGAACCAAGCATATTGATGTGAGACATCATTTTATAAGAGATTATGTTGAAAAGAAAGAAGTGGTGGTTCTTTACATCCCTGCTGAAGATCAACTTGCTGACATTTTCACAAAACCATTGGATAGTGAAAGATTTGCTAAACTAAGGACTGAACTTGGAATTATAAAGGTTGACTGATACACGTATGATCAGCAATGTACTGGAATTCACCAAGGGGATTAGTCTTTGCTATGTTGGGTGAGCTCACTTGGCAGATCAGTCATTGGTATCAACAATTCCAAATGCTTATATATGTTCGGACAATTGGGCAAATGAAGTTGCCAAGGGGATTGGTCTTTGTCCTGTTGGGTGAGCTCACTTGACAAATCAGTCATTGGTATTAAACTTCATCTTGTGTTATCAGTTGGAAAAAACAAGAGGAATTGAAGATCAGCAGAGTGACTTTGTCAGCAGACTGCTGAGGCATCTTTGTCAGCAGGCTGCTGAGCCAAATCTACTGATGGAAAAAGCTTCTGAAACGTACGTTACACAGTCAAACTTCAACAAATGTCAAAAAGCAAAAGAAAGGGATATTTATCCTATCTTTATAACCGCAGTTACACGATCGAACGGTTACAACTCTTTATGGATCAGTTATAGGACACGTGGCAAGATCTCATTAATTCCAAATTTAATCGTGGTTAATGCTACAGTGCGTGTACAGTGCATTATCTGGCAGTTTCAGCTACCTCTCTCTACACATATTGATGCACACACAGAGAAGATACTTACAACATTCAGATTGATATTTCTCTGAAAATACATCGTGTGAACACAAATTTTAAAGCTCTTTTTTCATCTTTCTCATTTCTAATGGCGGATAAATGTGATGTTCATATTGGATCAAGTCAGAGTGTGAGAGGATATGTTACTGACTGTCACACTACTGAGTTAGCTATCAAAATTGGTAGAAGAATCAGAAGGGTTGTTGGTTTGGAGAATGTTATTAATAGAATATTGAAAGAATTTCATACATCAATGTTTTGGAATTCTAGAAGAACATGGTCACTCATGAAGGTACATAAGCCTTTACTACAATGGCTAATGGCATAGAAATTGAAATCACTTCAGATCTACCGAGAGAAGTATTTCATTTTGGACCTGGAAATGGTGCTTCTACCAATCCAGAAATAATGAACCTGCCAAGAATGAAGTTTGTTGATACAATAAAAACAAATGAAACCATACCCTCATCTCTAAGCATTAATGTGAGGCACATTGGATTTGAGTACAATCTGCTGAGCAAGATTGCTGCCAAGAACATTCTGGGATTCAGTGGGAGTCTAGATACACTTTCTGTACCCAAGATAGACCTACTGATCATCAGCTGCAGAAGTATGAAGTTTGATTGGGCTGGATTCTTTATAAATTATATGAAGAAGGTGTTTACTGAAGATAGAGAGGGTATAAGGAAGTCCAAAACCAAACCCCTAGGTCTACTGATTCAGACCTTGCTGAATCATTTTCAAATACCTGATGTTGCACCTGAGAAACTAAACAAGTCCGGATACAAGAATCATTTTCATTCCTGGATTAGATGATGGTGAAGATGGAGATGAAGAAGCCACTGAGAGTGAAAATGATGCTGGTGGTGAGCTGGTTAAGCAAGTTGTTTAAGTCTGCTACACCTAAGAAAGTTGCTGAAAAGAGAAAGGCTGCTGATACTAGAAAAATCACTGAGATGCTAAAGCCTAGGAAATCAAGGAAGCAATCAGTAGAGACTGCTGAGTCTACTGAGGGTCCAGTTGAAGTTGAAGTTACTGACCCTACTGAAGTTGTAAAGAAGAAGTCTGCTGCTGAAATCATAAAAGAGCAACAGAAAGAAGATAGTAGAAAGAGGAAAGCTACTGAAGCTGAATCTACAACTTTAAAGAATGAAGGAAATTGCAAAGAAAAAGAAACATGGAAAAGGAAAGGAATTGAGGGTCCTGGAAGAACAAAGGGAAGAAGAAGAAGAAGAAGAGGCTGTTGAGCCTACTACTGATGCTGGTGTTGTTGTTGAGCAACACAATGAAGAACAACAGCAGACTGCTGAACTTGAGCCTGATGTATCCACACCTCTAAAGGCTGCTGAGCCTACTGGAGCTGCAGAAGTTGTTGTTGAGCAACTTAATGAAGAGCCACATCAGACTACGGGATCTGCACCTGCTGTGGAAATTGATACAACGGTACAAGACCCTGCCACTTCTGCAATAGCTCAGAGGGAAGAGCAATCTGTTGCTGACCCTGCTGATGAGCATGTAAGTCAGGGGGAACCAAGTGTGGAATAGATGGAGGTGGTAGGTTCAAATTTACAACCAGAAGAACCTACTGACCTAGATTCATCTGTTGAGGAAACATTGAATCTGCTTGTTGAGACCTTTGGAGGACAACAAGTTGAACAACCAGCTGCTAGAAAGCCCTCAATGCCATTTGAAAGAAATGAGTAGAAAAGAAAAGAAGGATATGTTGATCCTAAACTCAAGTTGGTGGCTGATTACTTTCAATAGAAGTTTGGGTATTATAAGAAACAAAAATCAGCTGCTGAGCCAATGATAGATTTTGAAGAATGGGCTTTTGAAAAATTAGAGGTGGAAAACCTACTTGACCTGGTCAATTCATCTTTGCTGGAAATGAGGTTGATGGAAATGATTGACAGAGAAAAGGGAGAAGGAGGTATCATGTTTAAGACTCATAGGGATGAACCAAATAGTGATGATTCATCATCATCTGATTCTGATGATGATCATCCCCCACATCAAGGAGAAGCCAGTGGAACTGCATTGTAAAATGAACCGGGAGCAGAACAGTCTACTGGTACTGGCAAGTCTACTGAGGGCCAACAAAGTGAACAATTGGACGAGGATCTGGAAGATCTCACTATAGATGATTTGGAGGCTCTAATCAATGATGGTATAAATCTTGGAGGTAATAGGATGGTTGGCACATCGGATGCATTCAAGGTTGTGGAGTCTGATGTGAATCCTGATGATCTGCAGACTTAAAATTTGGATGAAGAGAAGGTTATTGAACATAGTGAGCCTGATATCAGTTCTGAAGATTTAGTTCAATATCAAGAGTTGATTGATACTCATGGCACTATATATAAATCTGCTGACACATTACAGAAGATTGCTGATGCCAGAGGGTTTCTAGAGGAAAACATGGCTACTTTTCCTTTTATTTTTGTGGAAGAGAGGGTCCTACTCACTGAGGAACATACAGTGATTGGAAAGAGATTAGACATGGTGATGGGTTTTGAAGGATCACCATTACCTTCTGAGGAGGTTCAGGCTGCTGAGGAACAGACAGCACTTGAACAAAGGTCGGAATTGGTGGTACAGGTTGCTGAGGATCAAACATCACCTGGACATAGGTTGGAACTCACAATGGATTTGGAGGAAACCCATGTTCAAGCTGATGAGATTGTGGAAGAACAGGTTGTTATAGAGCCTGCTACTGTTGTGCAACCTACTGAAGTATATCCTACTGATGTAAAGGCTACTGGAGGGAAAGATAGTCTGCAGACTGCTGTTATTGATGAGGATGAATAGCTGCTAGACTACGACTTCAGAGATGAGGAGTTTCAAGTGCCTGAGGAAGAACCTATTGCTGTTGAACCACAACAGGCATTTGTACCATTTTTTGAGGAACCTGCCCAAGATCCAATCTTGGAAGAAATTTTTGAAAATATAGTTGAGGAGGGTCCAAACCCTGCTGGAAGGGATATGAGTTGGGCCATGGTTGTCAGCAGACAAAGGGCACAATACAATGTTGAAGAGCCTGCTGATGAAGCTGCTGCACATATGGCTGGTGAAATGGCTGGTGGGGTACCAGCACAGGTGTTGGATGAGTTGAGGGCAGTCAGAAGTGACATTACAAGGTTAAGAACTCAACTTTACACACAAGAGCAAATATTTGAAGATTTGATGAACCTGGTGGAAAATAGAGGGAGGACTACTGAAACAGTTGCTTCCAATATTACATCAACTCAATTTTCTCTTTCTGATCTAACCCAAGATGTAAGAGGCATTAAACAAGGCAATACACTAAAAGAGAAGTTCTTGAAAGAACAGTTTGCCTCCATTCACCAGAAACTTGACAAGCTTGCTGAGCCACCCAAGCCTGCTGTGGCTGAACCTGCTGGAACACTTCACCCTACTGTATTGGATCCTAAGATTACTGAGAGGATCAATCTACTGGAGCAGACAATTGAAGGAAGGATCACTGCAGTTCACACAAGAACAGAAATCATGGAGGGTCAACTGAACAACTTGGTGATCACACAAGAGAGTGTTCATGGCCTGCTTTCCCGTTTTGTTGATGATGTCAATAAGGGGGAAGAGAGTCAGACAGCTGTAGCAAAAGAGGCTGCAAGGATTTTTACACAAAAGAAATGGGATGCTAACACCAATGCATTCAGAGAACATGCACCTGGCAGACTTCCACTGACTGATGACCTCTTCAAGTAATACAAGAAGCTATAATACAATAAGAGGAGACCTTACCATGACAAGGGCTTTCATGAAGGGCTAAATTCCTTCTTGGGACTGAAATTCTGGGAAGCTAGAGTCAAAGCCTTAAGATCTTCACACAGAGGTGGTAGAGGTGGAAGAGGTGGAAGGAGTCTACCTACTACATCAACAAGAGATTCATTGGATGAATTTAAACAGTTATACATGCGTTTAGGTTTCAGAGTACACCAAATTAATCTTACTCTACCTGAGGCATGGAAATGGAGGAAGGAAGTGAACCCCCCTATTGATTTTGCCCTTATTGAAAATCAATGGATAAGAGAAATGGTCAGAGATATAAGGGAGTATCATGAGCAGCAAGAGAAAGAAAGACAAGAAAGACATCAAGAGTATCAAGATCAGCATACTTACACCTGCCGTTTATTTTTGCTGAATCTAGATTGTAATAACTTTTGAACAAACTGATTATAATGAGAATTGACTGAATTTGTTCAGTTTTTGTTTTTACTCTTTTTGCTTTGTTGTAAGGAGGGTATTGGAATCATCATCAAAAATGGGGAAATTGTTGGACTCATTTTGAGTTTTAGTGATGAGGGCCATACTAGCTGTTATAGAGCAAAGGCAAAAAGGTATCTAGATCAAATGTATAGGCTTACAAGAGTTTGATCTTTGTATAGGTTTGATCAAACAAGCACTGTAAAAGGTCAGCTGACTTTCATCAGCAGACCTGTCCAGATCAGTAGGGTACTTATGTCAGTAGACTAGTTTAGGAACCTGCTGAAGACTGAAGGTTGAGGGTTCAAACTCAGTCATTGAAGGCTAAGGGATGAAACTTAGTATTTAAAGTCAAGGATATGGAATCAAAATTTAGGGAAGTCTGTGATGACCTAAACTGATTGCATATACCGTATGTACAAGGTCTAAGTTACACAAGTTAAGTGGTGATTGGAACATGGTTATGATCAAAATGGTGTAATCTAACTTCATAATAAAAAGTTAGATATAAGAGAAGTCAGCTGCAGTGTGTTATAAACACAACAACTTTGGATCAGCTGACTGATATGCATTTCAGCTGACTTACACTCAAGGAACCTGCTGAACATATATCTCGATTTAATCAAAGATTACATTAGAAGACTACAAGGAAAATGACAGATAACAACTCCTGGTTTTGTCAACAAATCAATGGCTAAGATTAAAGAAACGTTGGAAAGAAACAGAGGTTTATCCAATGGATACAAGTCAAAGGGTGGGACAATCAAAAGCGTCACAAAAGTAAATCGACGATGTCAAGATTATGTCTGAGGACATAAAGTATGTCAAGATGGGACAAATCTGAAACGGCTATGTTTAGAATTTCAAACATGAGTCACAAGGATTCTCACCTATAAATAGAAGATCCCTAATACAGAAACATGTGATGAATGGTGATGAAAAATAGATAAACAAGAAGATAATTTGCCTGAAGTTATCAAGAATATCACCCTGCTGACCCTACTGAACTTAAAGCTACTGATCCTGTAAATTCTTCAAGTGTAATCTGTTATCAAGCTACATCAAGTTTACACACTTGAAGTCTTCAAGCTGCTGAGCATTTCATCCAGATCAAGCTGCTGAAAGCTGAATCACTTACTTTATTCAAACTTTCTTTTACAAGAAACCTGCTGAAGACAGTGAAGCATCTCTGGGTGTCAAGGACTGTTGTTTTTGGTGAAGCTGGTGAAGAGGCAATCCTACCCTTCAAGAACTAGTGGAAGACTTTGGAGCAGCAATCCTACCTGTTCCAAGTGTTCAGTTTGTGAAGCCATAGTTATTGGTGAAAGACCAACAACTTAGTGATTTTTGTAACTGCAACCTCAAAGATCTCTAGTGAATTACATCCAACATCATAGGAGAAGAGTGGACTGACAGGATTACACCACCTGGAACCACTATAAAATCTGCCTACTTACTTTCTGCATTTACATTCTACATTTAGTATATTTAACACATCAATCTACTGAAACTAGCAACTGAATCACACACTTACACTACTGAGTATCCAATACTTGGTATCATACTTTAACAACAAGTAATAAGGCTTAACTTGAATATTTTCCGCTGCAACAAATTCAGTAAAATCAACAGTCAGCAGACTATTGAGAGTCAGCAGACTACTGAGTGTCAGCAGGCTGCTGAACTTGCTGAGCTTGTTAACTCCAAAAAGTTTTAAGTGTTAAGTTTATTCACCCTCTCTACACTTAACCAAAGCCTTTCAAGGGACCAACAGATGAAGATGTAGATGATGAGGAAACAGAGAGTGACAATGATGGAGATGATGATGCTGGTGGTGAGCAGGTTAAACAAGTTGCTAAATCTACTACCCCTAAGAAAGTTACTGAGAAGAGAAAGGCTGCTGACACTAGAAAGATAACTGAAATGCTAAAGCCTAAGAAAACAAGGAATCAATCAGAAGAGACTGCTGAGTATACTGAGGGTCCAGTTGAAGTTGAAGTTACTGACCCTACGGATGTTGTAAAGAAGAAATGCGCTCATCAAATCTTGAAAGAGCAAATGTAAGCGAGATAAAAGAAAGAGGAAAGCTGCTGAAATTGAAGCTGTACGACCTTCAAAAAGAATGAAAGAGACTGCTAAGAAGAAAAAGCATGGAAAAGGCGAAGAGTTAAGGGTTCTGGAGGAACAAAGGGAAATAGAAGAAGAGGCTGTTGAGCCTATTGCTGATGCTGGTGTTGTTGCTGAACAACACATTGAAGAATCACAGCACCATGCCGAGGAAACTGTTCTAGACCCTACGGTGGAAACTATTGATGTTGCAACTGAACAACAGGGTGAAGCACCACACAAACCTGCTGAACCAGAACCTGTTATGGCAGTTATTGAATCTGCATCTCTAAAGGTTGTTGAGCCTACCGAGGCTGGAGAAGTTGTTGTTGAGCGACTTACTAAAGAGCCGCAGCAGACTACTGAATCAGCACCAGCTGTGGAAATTGATACAACTGTATAAGACCCTGCCATTTCTGCAATAATTCAGGGGGAAGGGCAATCTGTTTCCAACCCTGCTGATGAGCATGTAAGTCAGGGGGAACGTAGTGTTGAGCAGATGGAGGTAGTAGGACAAATTTACAATCTGAGGAACCTACTGACCTGATGGCATCTGTAGAGGAAACACTGAATTTGATTGTTGAGACCTTTGGAGGACAACAAGCTGAACAAACAGCTTCAGAAAGCCATCAATGCCCTTTTAAAGGAAGGAGAAGAAAAGGAAAGAAGGGTATGTTGATCCCAAACTCAAGCTGGTTGCTCATTACTTTCAATGGAAGTTTGGCTATTATAAGAAACAAAAACCAGCTGCTGAGCCAATGACAGATTTTGAGAAATGGACCTTTGAAAAGTTAGAAGTGGAAAATCTACTTGATTTGGTTAGTACTTCTTTGCTAGAATTGAGATTGATGGAAATCATTGAAGAAGAAAAGGGTGAATGAAGTATCTTGTTTAAAGACCCTAAGGATGCACCAGATAGTGATGATTCATCATCATTTGATTCTAATGATGATCATCCTACACATCAAAGAGAAGCCAGTGGAACTGCATTGTCCATTGAACCAAGAGTAGAACAGTCTACTGGTGCTGCCAAGTCTGCTGAGGGTCAGCAAATTGACCAAATGGATGAAGATCTGGAAGATCTAACCATAGATGATTTGGAGGCTCTAATCAATGATGGAATAAATTTTGGAGATAACAGGATGGTTGGTACGTTTGATGCTTTATTTGTTGTAGAATCTGATGAACATCCTAACAACACACAGTCTGAAAATTTGGATGAGGAGACTGTCATTGCACATAGTGAGCCTGACATCACTGATACTGCAGAAGTGCTGAAGCTAGAGGATTTCTAGAAGAAAATATGGCAATATTTCCTGAAATTCTTGTACAGAGAGTCTTGATCACTGAGGAACAAACAATGATAGGACAGAGATTGGATTTGGTGATGGGGTTGGAAGGATCAACCACACATTTTGAGGAGGTTCAGGTTACTGAGGAGCAAACAGCATCTGAACAAAGGTCAGAACTGGAGGTACAGGTTGCTGAGGATCAGACAACACCTGGACAAAGGTTGGAACTTACAATGGGATTGGAGGAATCTTCTGCAATTGTTGAAGAACAGGCTGCTGTAGTACAGTCTACTGTGGCAAAAGGTACTGAAGGAAATGATAGTCAGCAGGCTGCTGTTGATGAGGATGAACAGCTGCTGGACTATGATTTTAGTGATGAGGAGTTCGAAGTGCTTGAGGAAGAACTTGTTGCTGCTGAACCTCAATAGGCACATGTACCAATATTTGAGGAGGAAGATGTTTTGGAACCTGCACAAGATCCAATTTTGGAAAAAAATTTTGGTGCTATAGTTGAAGGTGGTCCTGACCCTGCTGGAAGGGATATGAGTTGGGCCATGGTTGTCAGCAGACAGAGGGCACAGTACAATTTTGAAGAGCCTGTTGATGATGCTGTTGGACACATGGATGGAGGTATGGCTGGTGCAGTACCAGTACATGTTTTGGATGAGTTGAGGGCAGTCAGAAATGACATTACACAATTAAGAACTCAACTTAATAGACAAGAGGAAATATTTGAAGATTTGATGAACTTGGTTGAAAATAGATGGAGGACTACTGAAACAATTGCTTCCAACATCACATTCACTCAGTTTGCTATTGTTGATCTAACCAAAGATGTGAGAGGCATAAAACAAGGCAATACACTCAAAGAAAATTTCTTAAATGAGCAGTTTGCCTCCATTCACAAGAAACTTGACAACCTTGCTGAAACACACAAGCCTACTGTGGCTGACCCTACTGAAACACTTCAACATGCTGCATTAGATCCTAAAGTCACTGAGAGGATCAATTTGCTAGAGCAAACACTAGAAGGAAGGATCACTACAGTTGACACTAGAACAGAGATTATGGAAGGTCAACTAAACAACTTAGTGATCACACAAGAGAGTGTTCATGGCCTACTATCCCGTTTTGTTGATGATGTCAATAAGGGGGAAGAGAGCCAAAGAGCAGTAGCAAAAGAGGCTGCAAGAATTTTTGCTCAAAAGAAATGAGAGGTTGATACAAATGCATTCATAGAACCTGCACCTGGCAGACTTCAGTTGACTGATGACCTATACAAAGAATATAAGAAGCAATACTTCAATAAGAGGAGACCTTACCATGACAAGGGTTTTTATGAGTGGAAAATTCCTTTTTGGGACTTAAGTTCTGGGAAGCTAGAGTTAAAGCCTTAATAGCTACACACAGAGGTTGTAGAGGTGGAAGAAGTCTACCTACTACATCAGCAACAGAGTCACTCGAAGAGTTCAAACAATTGTACATGTGTCTAGGATTCAGAGTACACCAAATCAATCTAACTCTACCCGAGGCATGGAAATGGTGGAAGGAAGTAAATCCTCATATTGATTTTCCCTTATTGAAAATCAATGGATGAGAGACATGGTCAGGCATATAAGAGAGTATCAAGAGCATCAAGAAAAAGAGAGACAAGAAAGAGAAAAGGAGGAACTAGATCACAGACTTTCATATTTCTTTATCTTTTGCTGAATCTAGTTTGTAATATTGTTGAACACATATGAATATAATGAGAAATGACTGAATTTATTCTATTTTTGTTTTTATCCTTTTTGCTTTGCTGTAAGGAGGGTATTGGCATCATCACCAAAAAAGGGGGAAATTGTTGGACATATTTTATGTTTTAGTGATGAGTGCCAGACTAGCTGTTATAGAGTAAAGGCAAAAAGATGCCTAAATTAAATGTATAGGCTTACTAGAGTTTGATCTTTGTATATGTTTAATCAAACAAGCCTTCGTAAAAGGTCGGTGACTATCATCAATGAGACTGTCTAGGTCGATAAGGTACACCAGGTCGATGAGACTAGTTTAGGAACCCTCTTGAAGACTTAAAAGTGAGGCTCAAACTCAGTTATTGAAGGCTAAGGGATCAAATTTAGTGTTTAAAGTCAAGGATATGGAACCAGAATTTAGGGAAGTCTGTGATGACCTAAACTGATTACATATACCTTGTGTACAAGGTCTAAGTTCCACATGTCAAGTGGTGATTGGAACTTAGTTATGTTCAAATTGGTGTAATCTAACTTCACAATTAAAAGATAGATAAAAGACAGTCAGCTGAAGTGTTTTAAACACAGCAAGCTTCAGTCAGCTGACTGACAAGTATTTCAGCAGACTTACATACATAGGAACCTGCTGAATGTATATTTTGATTTAATTAAAGGTTACATTGGAAGATTACAAGGATAAGGACATATAACAAGTCTTGATTTTGTCAACAAATCACTGGTTAAGATTAAAGGGACGTTGGAAAGATTCAAAGCTTTATCCAATGGATACAAGTCAGAGGGTGGACTATCTAAAAACTCTCAAAAAGTAAACTGACAGTGTCAGTACTATGTATAGGGATAGAATGCAAGTAAAGATGGGGACAAATCTGAAACGGCTATGTTTGAATTTCAAATTGAAGTCACAAGGATTCTCACCTATAAACGGCTATCCTGATCAAGCTGCTGAAAGCTGGATCAATTACTTGATTCAAAATTTCTTTTACAAGAAACCTGCTGAAGACAGTGAAGAATCTTTGGGTGTCAAGGACTGTTTTTTGTGGTGTAGCTGGTGAAGAGGCAATCCTACCCTTCAAGGACCAGTGGAATACTTTGGAGCAGCAATCTTACCTATTTCAAGTGTTCAGTGTTTGAAGCCATAGTTATTGGTGAAGGACAGACAACTTAGGGATTTTTGTTACTGCAACCTCAAAGATCTCTAGTGAATTACCTCCAACATCACAGGAGAAGAGTGGACTGACAGGATTACACCACCTGGAACCACTATAAAATTGCCTACTTAATTTCTGCATTTTGTATATTAAGTACATCAACCCACTGAAACTAGCAACTGAATCACACACTCACACTACTGAGTATCTAATACTTGGTATCATATTTTTACAACAAGTAATAATTCTTAATTTGAATGTATTCCGGCGCAACAAATTCAGTAAAATCAACAGTCAGCAGACTACTAAGCAGTCAGCAGGCTACTGAACTTGCTGAGTTTGTTAACTCCAAAAGTTTTAAGTGTTAAGTTTATTCACCCCCCTCTAAACTTAACCAAATCCTTTTCAAGGGACCAACGGATTCTATCAAATATTCGGACTGTGAAACACCAAGAAGGTGTGAAGGAAAGTTGAGTGCAGTCAGGAAGTCTGTGTTTGTGTTGAGCTGGTGAAGAGTCAATTCTACCCTCTAAGGACCATCGTAGGAAGCTTAGTTCAAACAATAATTTTACCTGTTGAAGACTGAAGCTAGAAGATTGTGAAGCTTGGGATTAGTGAAGGACACAATCCAATGTTTAGAATTTACTTTGTATCTTGTAACTATAAACCTCAAGAACATAGTGGATTTGGCCTCCTACATCATAGGGGAAGAGATGACTGACAGGATTACATCACCTGGAACCTCTATAATTCTTGTCTTATTTACTTACTTATGTTACGCATTTATTCACTACATCTAAGTAGACATCACATCTAACCACACTCATCAAACTTAAGAAACCGAGTCAGCACATCACTACATTACATTATACAAATTGATAGACTCAAGTTTTATCTAAAGGCTTAACTTAATCCGCTGCCAGTTAACTCAGTTATGGATAAGTCAGTTCTGACTTATACTCATCTAAGTTAGCTTAACTCCACACAAGTTTAAAGCTGAACTCAATCTACACAAGATTCACTTTTCAGTTAGGTTTTTGGGGACAAGTTTATTCACCCTCCCTCAAAACTTTTGCTAGCTTTTCCAAGGGACCAACAATTTGTATCGGAGCAGATCTTCTACCTAGAAGAGATCTCCTATGGAACCTTATCAGTTTCAGATAACTAGGTATCAGTTATTTCCGATACCAACAAGTGGTATTGGAGTAGTTCTTCTTTTTGGAGGTGATCCAAAGTTACTACTGCCTCGTGTTCCTCTGTTTCAAAGACCCTAAAAATTTTCTTTTTCAAAACCTGCATCATGGTGTCACACAATCATTTTATAAATATGCTCAGTTGTTCATTTTTGAGATTTGATGAATACAAAACTAAATTTCAGGCTCTTGTTGCTGAAACTCAAGAAAAGCTGATTGAGAAATTCATTGATGAACCATCCCTTACAAACAATGAAGATAATGCTGAAATGCTACCCATAAGCTTTGGAGGAAATGATCATGGTGAAATTGATAAAGAAATCATATTCTTTGGGACTGACCTAACAAGCAACAATGCCGGATTAGATAAAGGAAAGCAGATACTAGATGATGAAGAAGCTAGAACTAAAAATTTATCTATCAGACATCATGAGGTAAGTGCTTTTACATCAAATTGCCACACTGCCTTGAACAGTCATAGAAATGAAGATTTCAACAAAGACTTCGACATACTCATAAAGGAATTAGAGGAAATTCAAAAGAATTATGAGAATGTTAAAAAGAAAAAATATTTGTTGAAAGCTGAAGTTCTAAGATTGAATGCTAAAATCAACCTTATTAAGGCTAACAATGGAGCAAAGGAAAATTGCTCAACTGATGAACTGACGGAAGTAATAAACATCACAGAATCATCAGTTGACCCATCCTCCAGTGTTCAGTTCAAACCAGGTAAACCATTTGGAGACAGAACTGGTTTAGGGTTTGACAGACAGTAGAATTCTAAGTTGAGATCTAGTACAACTGCACCTAAGTTTGTAGCTGCACATAAGTCATGAACTCAAAAAACTGACAATATTGTTAGAACTGACAATTACTCAGCATAGCTTCAACCTAAAACTGACAAAACTATAAATCAGTCAGTGGCAAACAGAAAACTGAAAGATTTTACCGGAAGTATCGGAAGGCTGAAAAGGGCAGAACTGATCAAAGATCAGTTAAAAGAACATTCAAGTTTCATCCATCAAGGAATGAAAATCATTCATGGAATACCAAATTCAGGGGTAAAGGAAGACTTTTTCCCACTATTGAAGACTGGAATGGACCGTTGATTACTCAGTTTCACAAAATCCTCAATAAAAAGATGTTCGAGTCAAGAAGGTAGAATTTTGTGAATACTGACCATACTCAGTCAAAACATCAAGAAAAGTAGAAGGATAAAACTGATAGGTCATCTAAGACTTACAGAAATACAAAAACTAATCAAAAAGGACCCAAACAGATATGGGTAGCAAAGAATCCCTACCAGAGTTGTAGCCGAAGAAAAACTAGAAACTGAACAAGCTGCCCCAGTTCTAGAAATTGTCACTGAATTGTCCATCATCCCAGTTGTTGCTGAGGGGGAAGCCAGCAAAACTGAAGCTGAAAAATATGTAGCAGAAACTGAAGATGTTGATCCAAGTATCAACATAGGAAAGCTGATCGAAGCTGACTGCAGAAGACTCGATGATTATCAGTATTGGAAGTTCAGCTCTATTCCAAATCAAAGAAGCCAATTTGCGGAAATGAAAAATGGGTTTTTGAGTTACTCGACATCACCCATCTTTCCCAAATGTTTAGATCTGAAGAATTTTTGAGTATTGGTTACTCACTCATAAGAAACAGATATTGGGAGAGATATGCCAAGTAGGGAGATTCAAAGAAAGATGATAATGATGATGATGATGATTCTCGGGGAGCTCCTAATTTACAAAAAGGGATTCTTGCCTCTACACAAGAAAAAGAAGATGCATAGAATGTTGACGAAGGAGGATCATCTGAAGGAAGTACAGATGAAAGTGAAGAAACTGAAATTGACTCAGTCAGTCAGTTTGAAGAGCATGCAATGGAAGGTTATAAGTCTCCAACTAACAAAGGTGTGCTTGAAATTGGAAAAGCTGAAGCTGGCCAAGCTAAAGACAACATTACCGAAGAAGAAACTGATGATGAGTTCTTTGTGGAAATATCACCAGTAAGAGAAACTGACCCTTCCATCTTAGAGAAAATTAGAAATGAGTCCATGGAAAAAAGAATGTCTGAAGGGTACAAGGAAAAACATAAAGATATTATATCTTCCTTGTCCATAGACAAGAAAGAAGCTGAGAAAGCATCTGAGTCTGGAAAAGGCAAAACTGAGAAGACCACTGAGACCATGACTAACAAGAATGATGTACCTACACAAGCTGACACTATCAGATTCTACTTCAATGAGGTTGTGAGGATTCAGAAAGATGATCTAAGTGTATTTGGGAAAGTTCTGAAATAAATGCAAGAAAGAAAAATTGAATGAACCAACATGGAGAAGAAGCTGAACAGTGTCAAGTCGGACTGTCATGATAATCTTATCGCCATCAGAAAAAGAACCATTGAATCTGAGGCAAGAAAAATTGAGACTCAAGGAAGATTGTAAGGCATTCTCAACAATGTGGATAGACTGATCTTATTGGAAAATGCATGGAAAGACTCAGTTGTTGCACAAACCATATTGGCATCAAATCAGCAGCACCTGAATGCCTACATCAGGAGCTTGTTCAACAGAGATGATGTCAATAAGGGGGAAAGTTTTGACATGTTAAAAGTCAATGCAGTTGATATGCCTCAAGTTCTCGAATGTATTGATGAGAAACTGATTGAGCTGAAGAAAGCAAGAGGTGAGTTCACTGATGAAGAAATGGAACTGATTGCAAAGTTCTTAGAGCCAACTGAGAAAAGACTCGCTCTAGACTCTAATATGTATAATGTTTTCAAAGATCTACCTATTCAAGAATGAGCATCAAGAGAACAAGACCTAGAGACATTTCTGCAATTGCAAAAGGTTCTTTTGCACTATTGGAACAAACTGGGTAAATGGGAAAGAAATGGCATTCTAGATAAAGTCTCAGATGAAGTTGAAAAGACTGATCCTGAGTTTGTTCAGAATTTACTGAAGACAGCCACAAGTGAAAGACTGAGGAGATCTGTTTTCGTGTTTGCTGTGTTATTCAAAAGCAAGTTTTTCAGCAAGCACAGTATGACAGATTCATGGAACATTTGGGCAAATATCTATGGAATCAAGAGCACATACACTATCTTGGACATGAAAGAAGCTGCTGAGATCTTCGACACCAAGTCAAGTGAAGTTGGTCAAGAGATAGGAAAATAAACTGGAAATTAATTTCTTTTCATGTATTTGTACTTTAATACTATGTAATTCAGTTTTCAATAAAATCTCAGTTTCTCAGTTCTTTGTGTTCTTTACTTTGTTTTGTCCTTATCTTTTTGCATTTCTTTTAAGGAGGGTATTGACATCATAAAAAAGGGGGAAATTGTTGGAAATAAAATTTATGGTTTGATGATGATTCATCTGTTAGTTTAATTATCCTATTTAACCCCATTGATGAAATGTCATAACTAGCTATTATAGTGCAAAGCAAAAAGATGTCTAGAAATCAATGTATATGATTTAATAGAGTCTGATATTTGTATAAGTTAAATCAGACAAGAATTGTCATAGATCTAGCATCAAAACTGAGAAAACGAGAAAATGGCTTATTGAACTGAGTTCATAAGTGAAGGTTAATCACTTGATAGGAACTGAGTAATTGCACACCAACTGAAGGCTAAGGCATTAGACTCAGTTATAGAAGAAGAACAGAAGAAGGTAAGTTTTCCGAGGGACACAGACTCGGTTGAATTATCTAGAACTGAAGAACTGAGGTTTCAAACTCAGTTTTTGAAGATTGAAGAACTGAGGGTTCAAACTCAGTTTTGAAGACTTAAGCCGAGACTGTAAAGTTAGAATTTAGGAAAGTCTGTGTTGACCTGAACTAACATTATGGATCTTGAGGAAGACCTAAATATCATAAGGACAATGATATCTTAGCTGAGTTATGAGTTATGGCGTACTCTGATTAAGTCAATAATAATCAGATGTGAAATGGAGTACTTGTTTTTAAAGAAGAGTAAAAACTCAGTTAATGCTCTTAAGCTGAAAAATGACCAGGATAAGCTTTCATGAGGTCAAGGAAAGCTGAAGGAAAATCTGACCGTTATAAAGCAGAAAATTTAGCTAAACAGATTTGTCAGAAATGACACTGACATTAATCAGAATAAGCAGGACCACCAATGGATACAAGAATTCAAGATCTAATTTTCAAATTTAGCTAACCGTTGAAGAAACCCCTATAAATAGTCTACTTCTACCATTAGACGAAGTGTGGAATTCTAAGAATTAATTTAGTCAAGCAAGTTTATACCAAGGGGGAAAGTAAATCAAAAGAATTCCAGCTAAGCATTTTATTGCAAGATCAAGATATCTTCAAGTGTTCATAAGCATTCAAAGAAAGATCAAGATCAAACATTTGAAGAAAGATAGAGATGAACGTTTCATATATATCTAGAAGAAGAAGCTCAAAACACAATTGAATAATATTTATTGATTCAAGTCTCAACTTTGATTCTATCAATGGTTTGGACTGTGAAACACCGAGAAGGTGTGAAGGACAGTTGAGTGCAGTCAGGAAGACTGTGTTTGTGTTGAGCTGGTGAAGAGGCATTTCTACCCTTTAAGGACTAGTGTAGCAAGCTTAGTTCAAACATCAATTCTACATGTTGAAGACTGAAGCTGGAAGATTGTGAAGCTAGGGATTAGTGAAGGACAATCAAGTGTTTAGAATTTACTTTGTATCTTGTACCTGTAAACCTCAAGAACATAGTGGATTTGGCCTCCTACATCACAGCGGAAGAGAGGACTGACAGGATTACACCACCTGGAACCTCTATAATTCTTGTCTTATTTACTTGCGTTACACATTTATTTACTGCATCTAAGTATACATCACATCTAATCACACCCATCAAACTTAAGAAACTGAGTCAGCATAGCACTACATTGCATTATACAAACTGATAGACTCAAGTTTTATTTAAAGGCTTAACTTAATCCGTTGCTGGTTAACTCAGTTAAGGATAATTCAGTTTTTGACTTATACTCAGCTAAGTTATCTTAACTCCACATAAGTTTAAAGCCGAACTCCATCTGCACAAGATTCACTTTTCAGTTAGGTTTTTGGGGACAAGTTTATTCACCCCCTCTCTAAACTTGTGCTGGCCTTTCCAAGGGACAAACAGATTCTATAAGAAAAAGTTGAGTATGCAAAACTGAATTCTGGGGAATGTCAGTTTGTGAACTGTGAGTAAGTATAACAATCATGTTCAGTATGCTGTATAAGTAAATGACTTAATGTAAATATGTAAAGTAAGTAAAGAAAGAATTATAGTGGTTCTAGGTGGTGTAATCCTGTCAGTCCACTCTTCCCCTCAGATGTAGGAGGAAAATTCCACTACAACTCCTTGAGGTACGCTGTTACAAAATGTCCTAAATGATAGTCCTTGACTAATCCCTAGTGTCACTATCTAAACAACTAAAGAACAGGTTGAATTGCTGCTCTTCAACTGCTTGAACCAGTGGTCCTTGGAGGGTTGTGTTGCCTCTTCACCAGCTACCACCACAAACACTGTCTACCCGACCGCAAATGACAACTGTCCTTGGCAAATCTTTGACCGGATTGGTTCACCGGATTGATTCTTGCTTGTGGTTCTTCAAAGTGTCGAAATCTGGATATAATTGATGTAGCTTGAACACTTGATGAAATCTAGATATGATCTTGTTGAGCGCATATATTGATAGCAATTCGAATGAACTAGACTTGAGCACAAAAATGCTTATAATCTTGTTAATTCGGTGTTTGATCCGTGATGCCAAGTCCACTATTTATAGTGTGAGGTTCAACGTTCATCTTGCTTGAATTTGAATTGCATCAACGTCTATATTTTCAGATTTCAGGTGTGACATGTCAGTTCTTCATTCAATAAAAATCCTTGAATTATAACGTTCGAATTTACTTTCAGTTTCTTGGATGGCTGACTATAAAACTGAGTATCCTGTACAGTTTTATACTGAGTATGTCAGTGTTGGGAATAGAATTTAGTTTTGATGATGATTCATCGTATTGAAGAATATGTTTCTTAACACCCCATTGATGAAGTGCTGAAACTAACTATTATAGTGGAAAGCTAAAAGATGTTTAGAACTGAATGTATAGGTTTTACTAGAGTCTGAAAATTGTATAAGTTATATCAGACAAGCACTGTAATAGATAGAAGTGTCGTAGAACTGAAACTAGAAATCATCTAAGAAACTGGAAAACACTTAGATAACTGGAACTGAACTTAAGACTGAAGATGTAAACCTAGAACTGAAAGTTCACTCAAAAACTGAAGAAGGTAAGTTTGCTGAGGGACACAGACTCGGTTGGCTTATCTAGAACTGAAGGCTGAGGGAATAAACTCAGTATTGAAGAAATGAGGGACACAGACTCAGTTAATGAAGATTGAAGAACTGAGGGTTCAAACTCAGTTATGAAGATTTTAAGCCGAGACTGTAAACATAGATTTCAAGTCTGTGATAGCCTGAACAGACTTTATGGATCTTGAAAGAAGACCTAAGTATCATAAGGACAATGATATCTTAGAAGATCTTTATAAGGAATGGTGTAATCTGATTCAGTCACATATAATAAGATAAATAGAGTACTGAAGTTTTTGAAGAAGTGTAAAAACTCAGTTAATGCTCTAAGTCTGTTAGTAAACTGGAAATGGACATACTCAGTATAAAACTGATCAGGAAACTCAGTCTTATAGTCAGTCATCCAACAAACTGAAAGTACATTCGAACATTGTAAAGGAAGCAACCCTATTGGATGAAATACTGACATGTCAGAACGGTCACTAAATATAGCTGTTACAAGATAGACGTTGATACAATTCGAATTCCAGCAAGATGAATGTTGGACCAGACACTATGAATAGATGACTTTGCACCAAGGATCAAACACCAAGAATTAACAAGATTACAAGCATTTATTTGTGCAAAAGTCTAGTTCAATCGAATTGCTATCGTTATATGTGCTCAAGAAGATCTTATCTCGAAATTCTTCAAGTGTTCAAGCTACATCGATCTTATCCAGATTTCTACACTTTGAAGATCTACAAGCAAGAATCAAATTATTGATTCTCAGCCCAACTTTGATCCTCAATCAAAGGCTTAGACTGTGAAGCAATCAGGTCAAGCAGTTGCCAAGGATAGTTGTGACATTTGCAGTCGGGTAGACTCTGTTTGTGGTGGTAGCTGGTGAAGAGGCAATACAACCCTTTAAGGACCAGTGGTTCAAGCAGTTGAAGAGCAGCCATACAATCTGTTCTTTAGTTGTTTAGATAGTGACACTAGGGATTAGTCAAGGACTATCATATAGGCCTTTTTGTAACACCATATCTCAAGGAGTTCTAGTGGAATTTTCCTCCTACATCACAGGGAAAGAGTGGACTGATAGGATTACACCACCTGGAACCACTATAATTCGTGCTCTACTTACTTTAAACATTTACATTCTGTTATTTACTTTACAACATTTATATTTGTTTATACAGCATACTGAAATTGATTGTTATAAGCATACACAGTTCACAAACTGACATTCACCAGAATTCAGTTTTGCATACAACTTTTTCTTATAGAATAACAAGATCTAGATAAAGGCTAAAAACTATATCCGTTCCCGGTTGACTCAGTTCTGTATAAGTCAGTTTGACTTACACTCAGCTTTGTCAACTCAACTCCGCACAAGTTAAAACTAAACCTTAATCATTAATCAATCTGCACGAGACTCAGTTCGCAGTAAGGTTTTTGGTGACAAGTTTATTCACCTCCCTCTGAACTTGTGTTAGCCTTTCCAAGGGACCAACAATTGGTATCAGAGCAGTGTTCTTTGACAAGTTATTGTTGAAAACTCACCTGCTATAATTATCTCCTCTAGTTGTTCTCCTGAAAAAGCTTAGTGTTTCAGATTCCAGTCTTTGCATAATACAGTTTTCATTCACTCACAAAATGGATAACAATCAGTATGCCAAACAGATGATGATGTGCAACATTGACAGATTTGATAAATATAAATGTCATTTGCAAGATTTTCTAGCAGCTTCTCATGATGAGATGATTGATGTACTCACTAATGGACCTATCCAGATCACATACATGCAAACTATTGGTGAAAATCAAGTTAGTGTTCCCAAGCCTAAAGCGAAATGGACCAGTGATGATCGAAAGAGAAATAACCTGAACAACGTCGCCATGGATATCATACTCAGAACCCTTGACAGCAACATGTATCTGAAAGTCTAGGATTGCACTACTACAAAAGAGATGTGGGAGAAACTTCAGTTAGTTTGCGAAGGAACTGATTCTATTAAAGAGAATAAGATCTCTGTAGCAAAGCAGAATTTTGACAATTTCAAGATGAAGTCAGGCAAAAATATTGATCAGATGGAAACAAGATTCAGCTCTATCATGGATGAATTGGCTCTACTCAAGATTGAGTACACCAAGAAAGAAATCAACACTAGAATCTTGAAGGCTTTACCAATGTGCTAGAAGATGAAGGTCATAGCAATGGAAGAATCAAGAAGACTTGACATAGAAGATTCCTTCAAAATCTTCTCAGAATTCAAAGCTTATAAATTCAGTGAAGATTTGACTATGATGATAGGGCAGACCCGACTTCCGGCCTAGACCCGTAGCCAGGCCCACCTCTGTGTCTGTCAGATCCTCATGGGACCAACCGTACGTCCCCCGGAGCATGAAGACCGGCCATGACCAGGATAACCTATAGGTATGGGGACAAGTCCAAAGTCCGGAGCAGCCCTGAATCTCCTGCGGACTGAGCGCTCTCTGTCTATCCGCACACAGCGTGTCCTTTATTCTAATTATTCTTCGTTATGTAAACAACTTCCCTATAAATAGGGCCTTATGTAACCCTATCAAGGGGGAAGATTTCTGAATATATAAAAAGAGAAGGCAAAGCCAAATTCTCCCATTCTCTCCACCGGTAGTACGGCACCACCACTTATATACATAACTCCATCGTGAACCACCACCATTTACATCATCAAAATAGCCAGATATCCACCATAACACCACCGCTGAACACCAGAGATAATTTTGATGTTATCAGTTGGCTCCGTTACCGGGAAATCGAAGGTTTTTAGTCTACTTCCGACGTATGGCTCATTCACCATCTACAAGATTCACGGCGGCTACGGGGAAAACTCTTCTTCTCCAAGTCACCCTCAGCTAACTTCTCAACAAAAAGCTTCCAGCTCTCGCACAGTTACGTTCACATCCTCAACTCAGCGTCGGAATAACACCATAACAAGGTAACCTCCTCGACTTCTTGTTCAGAATCATGAGTTTACGCTTGAATCATCACATTTCTCATACCTTTTGCACAAAGAAGTTCGCCGGAGTTGGCATCGTACGTTTCCTTGCCGGAAACTACGCTTCAGAGCTTTCATTTTAAGTCTTTTGTGGTTATACACACACGGAGAAAGTTAGATATGCTTGAAAATGCTGATTGTGCTTTTAAGAAATTGAAACAGTCGACATTTTTACGCTAAGAAAAAGGGCCTGAGTTCACGCTGATTTTCGTGCTTAGTGGAACATTGTCTTAGTAATCGTTGCATGCTCCCCTGAATCCCCCGAATATCATATCAGAATAAGGATTTGTATACCACATTGTAGGATTGGAGTTTATGGGACTTCACGCTTGACAAATCGCAGTTGTTCCCCACATTCCGACATCCGTACATCGGCTCCGGCGACAAATTCACCGGATATTTCGTTATCAGCAAATATCCCCATCACGCCGCCTAAATAATCATCAGATAGTACAGGGTTGGTGAGTGTCAGAGCAGTTGGGAGTCAGATTACTATTTGACTTTTAGCACAACCACCCAATCAGAACTTGACATATGGCAGGCAGCAAGGACAAAGTCCACTTTCCACCTACTCCAGGAAAGGGATCCACAAGGGACCCTCATCACCAGGGCAACAAGGACCATACATTGGAAAATCCCACCGTAGAATGTGACAATGCACAAACAGGGACTGATGCCCGAAATATAATCAATCGGAGAAGGTCCACTTCTAGGAACGACACCGGGCACTGGTATCGGTTTGTTCCGCGCCAACATATGGAAATAACACGGCGGGAACATCGAAACAACGTAAGGGTAAAGAGCCACTCACAGAGAAAACCCTGGGAATAGAGGAGACCCCAGAGGTTAAATCTCCTCAGGCAAAGGCGGCTCTAGCGTACGCGGAGTACGTGAAACAAATGTATACAGTGAATCTACGTCTAGCCGCGTGTAACTTACCCCTCATGGCCATCGATGAGCAGATCCCCCTTCTTCCTGAGCCTAAGGAAATAGCCCTCCAAAGAGGGCAACCAGCTCCTGCACGCGAACCAATGAGGATATAAATGGACGGGAGTTAATATTCATCGGCAGGGCAAAAAAGAAAACTCATGCCTGAGAAAAGCAGCGAGAGAGCGTCGGCCCTGGAGTGGTTAGGCCGCCTTGAGAAAAAAGCTTTAAATCAACGGTTAGGCCCCTCACCGTCTGAGAAAGACGCTTCACCGCCAAACGAGGGTAGGGACCTCCGTGATGCATGGCTCATCATAGACAAGAAAAAAGCAGAACATGATATGGAGTCGGTCTACTATGCGGATTTGGACGACATCGTCAAAAGAAAAATGATACCTGTTAGAAACATCGTGCCAGCGGGGGATGACAGAATGGAAAGAATGGAAAGAGAAATCTCAGAGCTGAAAAAAGCCAAACCGGACGGGAAACCTAAGCCGACTCAAGGAATTGATGTTCTAATAGACGAAATACTGGAATCACTACCCTCTAGAGGCGTACAATACTCACAGTACATCTACTACAAGGGAACCACATGCCTGCTATAATGGATAGCCGTATTTAAGAGTCGAACACTCCTGGCCACCTCAAATAAGTCGGCATGGTGTGTGGCGTTCGTAGGAAGCATGCAGGATCGAGCCGCTACCTGGCTCCGAAGCTTACCTCGTGGCTCAATCAAAAATTGGGAGGAGCTGAGAGCAAAATTTCTAAAGGAATTCGAAATGGCAGAGCGTCCCAAGAAAACCATCGAGGATCTATATGAAATACGTTAGGGAGATGGAGAATCCTGCAAAAGCTACTATGATCAGTTCATCAAAGTGTACGAGAAGACGAAGAATCTACCTGAAAATGAGGTTTAGAGGGGTTTCCTGAACGGTATAGCCAAAGGGGCAATGAAAACACACATCGCCATGAACCCCCCCACGAATCTGCACGATCTGCTCAACCAAACCCGAATCTTCGGACTGACACAAGCAATTCCCTCATCCTCCGGAAAAGGAAAAAATCGGAATGAATCCAGACATTCGAGGGAGGAAAAAATGGAGGAACCTAGGGAAGATCGGAAAGACGATCGAAGAAGAGGAAATGATCGGGACAGGGAAGTCAAAAAACCGTTCAAGTTTGATGAGTCCGAGTTCTTCCCCATCAATGCGATCCTGTCTGAAATACTGTTTGAGATCAAAGATAAGGTGGAGCGGCCGAGACTTATAAGGTCCGACCCCAATTCAAGAAATGATACAAGGTACTGCGATTTTCATGATGATCACGGTCACTTCACCGACGAATGCTTCACCCTCAAGAGAATCGTCGACAAAATGATAAAAGACGGAGAGTTAGACAAATACAAGAAACAGGTGGTGGAAGCAAAGACGACAGGAGGCCTCGAAGGTACCGAAATGAAATCAAGATGATCATAGAGGAATTCCCCAGCAACCACCTGATTAAAAGTCAAATCAATGTGATCAATGTCAGGGGGAGAGAGAAACCAGTTGTTCTAGCTCCGGATGAACAGGCAATATTGTTCACTAAGAGCGAGTTCGCGGGCCCACCCGGTGCGATGGAGTTACCAATAGTGGTACAAGTCGGAATCAATGATTTTGGGGTAAACCGGGTATTCCTAGACACTGGGGCCGCACATGACATCATCTACCTGGAAACTTTGAAACAGCTAAAGATCGGTATATCCAAACTGAAGCCTTATCCGGGAATGTTGGAAGGATTCTCCAACGACAATGTACCTGTTCTAGGCGTCATCAACTTGGAAGTAGAGATTGGTGATTACTCGCCATATCGCAAAGAGAAAATTGATTTGCTGGTGGTCGATCTACACTCCCATTACACAACGATCCTTGGAATCCCCTCCCAAAGAGAATTTCAAATGATTGTTTCCATTCCCCATCAGAGGGCAAAGTTCTACACTGATGAATAAATCGGACTGGCCATCAGCAAGCCACAGACTCTGCTGAATCACGTCACCATAAATCGAAGTGATTACCTCACCAGGGGAACAGACAAAAGGCCCTAAGGGAAGGCACCTGAATCGGCCTCGAGATGGATCCACATCGACACTATCGAGGCGACGAAAGCTCGAAACGAGCCGTACCCGATAGAGGAGGACACATCCACCGAACCTAAAGCTGTCGTTTGCGACACCCTTCAAGTCAGAGATGAATCTGACTTCACCGCCGAAGACGAGCTGGTTGAAGTAGTTTTTAATGAAAAGTATCCTGATCAGAAGGTGATGGTGGGTGCACAAATGGATGAGAAAGAAAGGGGGCAGTTGGCCATGCTGCTGAGAAAAAACTCGGACGCATTCGCTTGAGTAGTAACGGATATGAGGGGCGTGGAGCCCGACATGGCGTTACACCAACTGAATATGGTCCTAACTTCAAACCTGTACAACAGAAGGCCCGACAGTTCTCCAAGGAAAAAGAGGATGCCATTAAGGTCGAGGTAAGCAAGCTAATTGAGGCCGGAATCATTAGAGAACTTTAGTACCCGACCTGGCTGGCCAATGTGGTAATGGTCAAAAAACATAATGGAAAATGGTGCATGTGCGTCGACTTCACCGACCTGAACAAGGCTTGTCAGAAGGATCCCTACGAGCTGCCCAGAATCGACAAAATGGTTGACCGGATAGCCGGCTTCGAAATGCTGAGTTTCTTGGACGCGTACTCACAGTACCACCAAGTGATGATGTCCGACAAAGAAAAAGAGTTGACGGCCTTCCGAACTGCAGGTGGAATGTATTACTACGAGATGATGCTGTTTGGGTGGAAAAATGCTGGATCCACGTACCAAAGGATGGTTAACAAAGTGTTCGGCTCCCAAATCGGCAAGAACATAGAGGCTTACATCGACGACATGGTCGTCAAGTCCGCCAGCGCTGACCATCTGGCCGACCTTCAAGAAACTTTTGACAACGTCAAGGCACATTCTATGAAGCTGAATCCTACAAAATGCACCTTTGGAGTCCAAGATGGTAAATTCCTCGGTTTCATGGTAACTCAGAGGGGGATAGAGGCGAATCCTGAAAAGATCCAAGCCTTGGCCAACATGGAGGAGCCAAGATGTGTGAAAGAAGTTCAAAGGCTAAATGGGAGAACCATCGCCTTAGGATGATTTGTCTCCAAATCTGCGGACAAATGTCTCCCGTACTTTAAAATCCTCAAAGGGAACACAACCTTTGAATGGACAGAGGAATGTTCTCAAGCCTTTAAGGCCGTCAAGACGTATCTAGCTAGCCCTCCACTATTAGTCAGCCCAATGATAGGGGATGAGCTCTTTTTGTATCTGGCCGCTTCGGACCGGGCCGTTGCAGCTGCTCTTGTCAAGGAGGATAGGACCCTCCAAAAACCCATTTCTTATGTTTCAAAGGCCTTCAGTCCCATTAAGAGCCGCTATCTTAATGCAGAAAAGTTAGCTTACTCGCTTGTTGCTGCCGCCCGAAAACTCAGGGCTTATTTTTCTTCGCACATAATTGTGGTCCTGACAAATAGTCCGCTACGACAGTTACTGCACAAGCCGGACCTCTCAGGCCGAATTCTATGATGCGCCATAGAGATGACTGAATTCGACATTCAATATGAGCCCAGGAAGTCTATCAAGGCCCAGGCCCTAGCGGACTTCATAGTTGAAAAATCTTCAATAAGGAAGGGCCCACCGGACAGCCTAGTTCGTCGAGCAGTGACAAACCGAGCACAGCAGCTGAGGTCGAACCGAACAGACCGACCCTCTGCTGGCAGATGTATGTCGACGGGCCGCGAGCCGATATGGTTATGGAGCTGGGATAATACTTTTGGAGCCGGGTTCATCCAAAGAGATTGAAAAGACCTTACGATTCAACTTCACCGCCTCCAACAACCAGGCCGAGTATGAAGCGGTCATTACCGGCCTAGAGTTAGCCAAATCTATAAACGTCGAGAGCCTAGAAGTGTTATGCGTCTCACAAGTGATAGTATGCCAAATTAACGGCACGTTCGAAACGAGGGATGAAGTACTCAAAAAGTACCTCAACCTCGCTAAAAAATTACAAAGCAGATTCAAGTACTGCGAATTCAAGAGCATACCATAGGAGCAGAACGAACGGGCGGACCACTTGTCCAAACTAATATCTAAAGATGAGTTCAACAACACCGCGGTTATGTTCGAATATCAGGAGGAGCCCACCGTCTGTCGGGCTGAAGTCATGGATATCCAATCATCAACTCCATCCTGGATGGACGAAATAAAAGCATATATAGAAAATGGGATATTGCCAGAAGACGCCAAAGAAGCTCAAGCTTTAAAGAAAATGGCAGCACGGTATACAATCCTAAACGGGATTCTGTACCGGCAATCATTCTCGAAACCATTACAACGGTGTGTGCGGCCAGAGGAGGTGCAGGGAGTACTCATAGAGCTACATGAGGGAGTGTACGTCAGCCACCTCTCCAGTCGCACCTTGGCCCAAAAGGTGTTATTAGCAGGGTACTACTGGCCGAAGCTGGCGGAAGACGCCGAAAGATACGCTAAGAGCTGTGACAAATGCCAGCGCTTCACCAGTATTCCCAGACTACCTTCAGTGGAGCAGAGCATAGTCACCGCAGCTTGGCCTTTTGACTTGTGGGCCATCGACTTTATCGGTCCGCTCAAAAAAGGTAGATCAAAATGCGAATACGTGGTCGTCGCTGTGGATTATTTCACAAAATGGATTGAGGCAAAAGCGCTTGTAAAGATCTGCACCAGAGATATCATATATTTCCTACTAGACCAAATCTACACTTGATTCGGAGTGCCGCGAGCTATCGTGTCCGATCACGGCCCACAGTTTAGGGATGAGATTGATGACTTTTGCAAAGAGCATAATGTCAAACACTGGTAGTCTTCGGTGTGTTACCCTCAAGGAAACGGTCAGGCGCAGAACGCCAACAAGCAAGTGTTAAAATTGTTAAAAAAGAGCCTAGACGATAAGGTCGTGAATTAGGTGGACTGCCTGCCAGAAGCCCTCTGGGCACTCCGGACAACTCGAAAGGCAACAACAGGGGAGACCCCGTTCTCGCAAACATACGGCTCGGAAGCGATGGCACCAATAGAGATGGCACTCCCAAGTATCCGGGTCTCGACCTTTGACGAGGCCGACAATGCGATTAATCGACAGGTCGAAGAAAAACGTTTAAAGGCTCGAGCCGAGTTGGTTAATTACAAATAAGCCGCTAAAAGATACCATGATCGGAGCGTCCGAGATCACTCGTTTGCGGTAGGAGAATTTGTCCTACGTGAGAGGCAGGCTACAGGCCAGAAGACAAACAAAGGAGAGTTGGTTGAAAACTGGGAGGGCCCTTGGCGAGTATCGAAGATGGTCAAGAAAGGAACCTACATCCTCAAAGACAAAGAGGGCCGCGAGTTCAATAGGCCCTGGCACGCAGACAATCTAAAAAGATACTACATGTAAGACCAATGACCTCAACCTATTTTTTTTAGAGCCAATTTTAATATGAAGGCATCGAGTCCCTTTTGATCTTTATCAGTGAATTATTTTTTGAAAACTCCGAGGTCTCAAACGAATACTGTCTCCGACAAGCAAAGCTTGTCCGATACAGTCGGGGGTAAAGCCCAAAAAAAAAGATTCAATTGAATTCATTGAGGAGAAATTTTTACAAGAGGGAAATTCTCCCAAATTTTTTTTTCTTCATACATCCAGCGCCGGATGAGCAAGATATACATCAGTAGTCGGACACACTGGCATACCTAGGCTTCGAATACACATATTGGAGATAATCCAAGAAAATGGCATGACCAGGCCGCCATCCCTCAATCTGGTGAACTTGATCGCCTCATGCAGGATCAGGCGACCGCAGTTAATAGTCACCTCCGGCACCGAAAGAGCGTGGAAGACAAACGCCTCAGGTTTAGGGACTACCTTAGGATCAGGTATGCAGAAAACCTGAGTATTCAAAAAACACTTCCATTCCCTCTCCGGACGGTTGAGCATGTGGATCTTGACCTCCATATCATCCACCCACTCATTTTGCCGTAGAGACTGGAATGCATCAGAAAGAGCGCCAAAATAATTGATCGGATCCGCAAGGTCCCAGGTAACATCATAATCCTTGGCAGGATTAGGAAGGCCATAGAATTCATTAATTGTGGCTTGGGTAAAGTTCACCGCCACCCCATGAATGGCGACGGTGGTGGTAAATTCAGCATCGCCATCTTCTGACAGCACAGAGTAAAACTCACACACCAAGGTCAGCCCGGTTATCCGACCGGAGGAGCAACCAAACCTCCCCAGCCATTTGCAAGGATAGCAGCCCGGTTATCCGACCTGACACGATCCAGGTTTAATCCTCTCTCATTCATAAGGGCACAATCATAGAAAAAGCTCCCGAAGTTGTTCTTAGCCCTTTGAGAGGCAGTCAGATGGAAGCACACAGAAAGCCCCTCATCTAAAGCAGGATCAGAGACATTAGAGTCTTGGCTAGAATGCTCAGACGAATAAGACATAGTGAGAGAAAAATGCAGAGGACAGAAAGTTAGATTTTTTGGAAAGAGGAGCTTCAGAAAATGATAAATGGGGAAGAAGGAGAAAGCCTCCTTTTATAATCTCAAAAACTGAAGAGGCGGGAAATTAAGGGGTCACACACGCTTAAATTCGGAGACCAACCCCCACATTAATAAAGCCGACGTTTCGAAAAAAGCCGTCATCAAGGCATCGGTTAGGCCAAAAGTCACAAGGATTCACGATCTCCGAAAAATCGGTTAATCTTCATCGGATCCGATGAATATTTCCGATTCCAACGAGGAAACTTTCTCCTGTTTCAAGTCTTAATTATTTTAGCGAGCTCAAGATCCTAAACGACTTCGACCCCGCCAAAAATAAGAGGCCGCAAAAATAAAACAAACACAGTGCACAAAGGAACATTTCATTAAAATAAAGACCAGTAAGGCCGATTTTTTACAAGATAGAGCAAAAAGAAATCTAAGCTCAATTAGCATTGGAGACCGTCGATGAGTCCGAGTCAATACGGGCGAGCTCGACGTTGGTACGGGGTGGCATGAGAATATAATCAGGAGACGCAGGCATCCCAGGAGCACCAACACACATATGAGAGATCAACCTAGGAAAGGGGATGGGCCCATGGAGGTCTGTCTGGTCAGAAAATGTAATTATCGAGCGGTAGATCAACCGCCCCCAGTCGATGCTAACTCCCTCGCCTCCCACCAGGATCGCATAAAGAAGATGCGACTCTACCTCATAAATCTCCTCAGAATCGAACGATGGAAAAACCAGGGAGTTGACAAACCTTTTCCACTCCGATTGTCTTGGGACAGTTCAGAGGCATAACCCTCTGGCAATGGTTTCCAATCACCAGGAAGTAACGGCCTAAGAGCAGCGGCCCCATAGACCCGTCTCCTCAGTTCATCACCAAGACTCCAAGGCGTCTCGTAATGTGCGTAGGCCGGAGGAGAAGGTAAATGAATGACCTCATTAATGATCTCAGGGGAGAGGACAACATGAACCCCCTGGAGAGGAACGACGGTGGGGGAGGCATTGGGCAAAACCACCGCACGATAGTGGAAATGTACACTCCCCGGGGTGCCCCCAGATAATCAGACCACCCCCTCAGGCCGGAACGATGCTGTTGAGTATAGCTGATCATGCGAAAATTCAACCCTATCTCATGCAAAAAAGGAAGCTCATTAAAAATAGAGAAAAAGTTGGCAATGGCTAAAGGGGAGGCTGTCTGAAAGAAAATAGAATCACCAAAGTTGGCCATGACTTCAGAAAAGCTAGAAGCAGACTCTGTTAATGAAAAGAATCAAAGTGGGGAAGTATGGAAGAAAAGTGAAAACCCCCTCCTTTTATAGCGTGGGATAAATGATCTAACGAAGGAAACAAGTCCGATCGGATGGCCAGGGCAAATCGCCTGTTCAGATTTTGAAAATCGAAAAAGTATTAACGCAAGAACAGTTGCCCGAACAGTCCACTATGTGCACGGTTTCCCAAGCATCATAAACAGGAAAATAATAACAGCTGGCCAAAGGTCGCAGCTTTATGACAAGACGTGTCAGAGGAAGCCGAACCGTCAAGTTACAAAACGAGAAAAACCTCGAAACTGCTGTGCATGTACCCGTATCAAAAAATAATCGGACACACACACAGTAGGGGGGCCATACCAGAATTTTCTATAACGTATAAAGGCCTCTCCGAAAGCACCAAAGCCAAAAACTCGCGCCAAGACCACTGTTTAGAGCCGGATCTTACCACAAGGCCTACGATTTCACTCAAAAAAGGGGGCCACAGAGGAAAATATTCAGGCATTTATTGCAACCACGCTCACATCGACCTTGCATGAAACAAAGGGGGTCACGCTTTGAAAATTTTTAAGTCGGCTAAAGTTTTATCTCAATAATTTTAGCGAGCCCGACATTCTAATCGACCTCAGCAAAAGCAGGGGGCCGCAATCTCAATTTTTTTATTACATATTGGAGCGTGCAAATAAAGAGAAGTATTCATCTTGGCGACTTCGGACCGAAGAGCTGCCGAACTCACCCAAATAAGGGGCCCGCATATATACAATACATCGACAAAGCAAATGGACTTGGCAAAACGCAAAACAAGCAAAAGCTCAACATTGTTTAAAAATACAAAATCACTACAAAATAGGAGATAAAAATAGCTGGGAGACCGGAGCCGAAAAGAACAAAAATTACAAATTAAGTTTGTTTGTCCGAGGGATGAGTTTTGGTATAAGGACCAATCAAGTTCAGGAATTGATCGCACTCCTCCTCATGGCTTTTTCCCTCACCAACTTTAGAGGCAACGACCCCTACGGCAGTAACAGCACCCTCTGCCTCCCTCGCAGTGAACTCAAGGGCTTCCTTCTCCATTGCAACCATCATGGCACGAAGGTTCTTCTCATTGACAGAAGGAAGATCCCAAAGCGGCTCGCCTCTCTTTGAGCACCCGGCCTGAAAATGCTCAAGTTGGGCGGCAGTGTAAGGCAGATCGGAGTGGAAAACTCTCAGCTCAGGGTCGCCCTGACCCATGGTCAGCCAGTTCTGTAAAGTCTTGAGATCTGGAGAATGAGCACAGAACGCCTTAAGGCACCTCGACGCATGGTAGAACCCCTGGTCAAACCCATCCATTAAAGCATCTTTAACCTAACGGCCGACGTCCGTGGCAGCGGCCTCGGACTCACTCAGCTCGCTCTGTAATCTGTCAACGAGCTCATAGGCCTCCGACACCTTAGCAAGAGCTCTCTCTCTCCGAATCAGCAGATTTTTGGAGATCCGCAGTAGCTTGAGCCTTCTTGGCAAGGGCCTGGTTCTCAGAATGAAGCCGACCGACCTCAGCCGTAAGCTTCTTCTCTCTCTGTTCGACCTCGGCCAAGAGCGTTCTTTGCTTCTGCTCAGCCACCTCGGCCCGATCAGTCGCAGCAGCCACTTTCTCATGCATTTCGGCAAGTTGGTTCGCCATCTGCTTCGCTTCTTCATCACAAGAACACTCGACTTGTTTGAGCTTTGTGGCGAACTGAAAGGAAAAAGATTTAGGAGTTGGAACCAGAAACAATAACAAAAAATAAGCTGGAAAATAGAAAAAGCACATTACCGTGATAGCAGTGGTTCCATAAAGGCCAATCGCCTCAAGCAAAAGATGCCGACTGGAAGAGGGTCCCATAGAGGATGTCGACGCCACCACGTCTGCTTGAGCTATTCGGTTGACAATGCCATGACCGGCCAGCAACTGAGGGGCGTCGGGCAGCCTCAACTTCAGGTTTCTTTATGGAACCACGTCAGATATGCAGGCAGATAGCTCCCCAGCTGTTTTAAGGGAAATAGGCTGCTTCAAAAAATCGGGATCCAACCACAATGTAGATTTTCCCTTAAACCCTACAAGGACCTTCCTCTTGCCGGCACCCTTCTCCGTCGGTTGGGTGGCGGCGGGCTCACTGTCAGCGGCGACCCTCTTCACGGGGCTCTCAGTTAGATCAATGGCAACGGTAAGGGGCTCGGCGTCCTGAGGAGGTTCTATAGCGACGTCAATCGAGCTCTGGCTGCCTTCAACCCTAGACTTTTTGGGTGAGGACGCATCACCCACATCAGTCAGGTTGTCATCCTCGTCCTCCAAGCCGACATTCTTCCTCCCCGTGGGTCTCTTCCTCTTCGCCTTGATCGCCGCTGTGGGTTTAACTACCTTCGGAGCAGGCACTGGTCTAGCCACTTTCGGAGCAACAACATCGCACCCAGTAGCAGCAGCACACGAGGGAGCCACGGAGGAAGCGGCGCCAGAGGTAGGGGCATCCTCCATGCTCACTGGGGGTGAGGGGTCCATAGGCTTACTAGCTGCCAACAATGCCTGGTGGGCCTTCCTCTCATTCTTCAAACGGGACATAACAACATTCCTGTCCTCATTGGCAAGCACCATGGTACCTGCAAAACAAATGATTAGAGCTCTGGATGATACAAAGAATGCTAATAAAAACACAACGAAAGAGAATGAGACAAAACAAAAAGGAAAATTACAAGCGGGTCGGGACACCTCGACCCCTTTACATGTCGGACACCTGGAAGGAAAACACTTCCCCAAATGACACTCGGCATACCAGTCCTCGTAAGTGCCTAAATTAGATACTTTCACCACGGACTGGGCCCTGATCGGCCCCAGAATACCGGCCACACAGCAGAAAGGAGCCCAAGATCAATCAAGCTCCTCCAACTAAAGGACCTTTTTTGTGTCTCACTCATTTTATCCTATCCGAGCAGTTCATGATATTCGTCAAGAAGCCCCTGCTCGATGTCATCCAGGGTTTTAGACACAACAATCGTGTTGGACCTCTTCTCTGGACGCGGCTCGAACTTGGGAAACGGCCAACCAGACTTGGATTCAACCATTATGGCCCTTGTATTCCAACTGCAGACCTTGTTGGAAGTCCATTAAAACAACGGCACTTCTTTACCCTGGTCGCCAGGAAATTGCTCCTGTCAGCTTTGTTCGTAGCTGCTTTGCTGAAAGTATAAAACCTCAGGAACACCTTCAGGGACGACTCACATGGAACCGCACCGGGAGTGAAATCACATGGAAGAGCCGCCAGACTCAACATGACCTCGACGAAAAAAGGGTCAAAAGGTGGCCGGAGGCCGGCAATGAAATGATCATAAAACAAGACTAGGTCGTCTTTTTTCAGCCGCAAACCGGCTCGATTCTCCACCGTCTTAAAGCCAGAGAATTGGTAATCGGAGGAAATGTTGAACTCAGAAAGGAATTTGGGATCCCTAAGGTGAGGCCGAACGATCGTGCAATCTGACTCAATTTGTTTATCAATCGCATCGATCTGCTCGTCCTCCCTAAAGGCCTCAGGATTTTTTGGGCTTAGGGGTCTTGTTGCACTCTTTCGGCTCATCCTCCCCATAGCCAGATTTCTTTCTCCGTTTGGGATTCTCAGGTCCAGACACCGCAACACGGGAGGAGGAACCTTTAGCCCTGACGGCCTATTTCCCAAACTGTTTGGCTTATGTGGGAGCGGCAACAGATGAAATAGATTTTCCCTTCGACTTTTTAGGAGCCACATCTCCGGACCGGCTAGACTGTGGCAGAACCAACTGGGCCAGAACAGTATCATCCTCCGTACTCTCACCCTCATCCCCTTCACTGAAGCTGGTACTCACCTCTTCGATATTTTCAGAGGCATAACCATGAACATCATCATCCTCATTACTTCCCGATCTATCGCTCCCAGGCATTCTGTAGAAGAAAAAAACGAGGTGGATAAGCCTCCATCCAATACAATTGAAGATGGGTCAAAAGGATCCCGAAACCTTCCTCTCGACACCCCGTCTTTTCGTTTCACAGTCAAATCCCAGAGATCAAAGGAAGAAATCTCAACAAAAACCCCCAACGAGGGCTATTACCAATACCAAACCCAAGTCGTGAATCAAGGCATCCAACCCATCCCCTAATCCAGAACAACCTCCCATTCAACCAAAGCTCAATTGCGCCAATCTAAAGGATGGGTAAAACTAGAACTGAACAAAGGGCGGAAGTAACCAAAATCAAGAAGGAGGAACGACTTACTTAATTATCAGCAGGGGCTGCAGTATGGATGGCAAGATGAAGAATGAACTCTCGAAACCTTGCCAGAAATGGCCTCGCCGGAAAACCTTTGCTCTGATGTTATTAATAGAATCGCCAAAACGAGAAACCGGGAAATGTTTATGGCTAGAGCCCTTTGCCTTTATATAGGCATTGAAACACAGATCCGATGGTCGTTCGCCAAAATATCCAATGGACAAGATTAACGGTGGGACTTTGGAATTTCGAAATTTGGGATTGCCATCATTAGGCACAAATACCCGAAAGGTCGTAGCCAACCAGAGCATATGGTCGGTCGCATCAATTGTCACATCAATCTATGATAGGTGGGAGTCGAACGAGACAGAGCTGTAGGCAACACACTTGCCAGGGGGCCGATCAAGTACGAATCTGAATCGGCTAGGCTAAAAGCCTAATATGCCAAATCAAAAGTGGAGTCAAGGCTATCCGCCCAAGTATGACTCTGAATCGGCTAGGCTAAAAGCCCAAGATGCCAAATGCTCATAAGCTTAGGCTACCTGCCCAATTACAGCTTTGAAACGGCTAGGCTAAAAGCCTAAGATGCCAAATCAAAAGTGGAGTCAAGGCTATCCGCCCAAGTACGACTCCGAATCGGCTAGGCTAAAAGCCCAACATGCCAAATCCTCAGAAGCTTAGGCTACCAGCCCAATTACAGCTTCGAATCGGCTAGGCTAAAAGCCCAAGATGCTAAATCAAAAGTGGAGTCAAGGCTATCCGCCCAAGTACGACTCTAAATCGGCTAGGTTAAAACCCCAAGATGCCAAATCCTCAGAAGCTTAGGCTACTCGCGCAACTAAAACTTTGAATCGTCTAGGCTAAAAGCCCTGGACGCTGGCTATTCGCCCAATTACAGCCTCGCAACCGACTCGAGGATAAAAGCTCAAGAAGCCCAATCAAACGAACGTCTAGGTAGCCGACCGAACAATGGTTTCCAAAACGGATATTCCCTACCCGACATCATGAAATGACAAGGGTATGGAGTAGGGGTCCATTGATAGGGCGAACCCGACTTCCGGCCCGGACCCCTAGCCAGGCCCACCTTTGTGTCTGTCGGATCCTCACGGGACAAACCGTACGTCACCCGGAGCATGAAGACCGGCCATGACTAGGATAATCTATAGGTATGGGGACAAGCCCAAAGTCCAGAGCCGCCCTGAATCTCATACAGACTGAGCGCTCTCTGTCTATCCGCACACATCGTGTCCTTTATTGTAATTATTCTTCATTATGTAAACAACTTCCCTATAAATCGGGCCATATGTAACCCCCTCAAAGGGGAAGATTTCTGAATATATAAAAAGAGAAGGCAAAGCCAAATTCTCCTATTCTCTCCACCGGTAGTACGGCACCACCACTTATATACATAGCTCCATCGTGAGCCACCACCATTTACATCATCAAAATAGCCAGATATCCACCATAACACCACCGCTGAACACCCAAGATAATTTCGACGCTATCACATGACAACAGCTCTAATCAAAGCCATGGAGGAACCTAAAACATCAGTTCTTACAGCAGTAGCCTCAAATGATAACCAAGAAACCTCATCTAACAATCTTCAGCAATTGGATGAGATGGAGGAGCAGATGGCTCTAATGATGAACATAATTCGAAGAATGAAGAGTGGACACCCAGTCACTCAGAAGTTCATCAAGAGGACTCCTGAAAAGAAGAAATACGATGAATATATTTGCTTCAACTATAAGAAGAATGGCCACTACAAAGCTGAATGTCTAGAGCTGACTGGTAAGAAGACTCAGCAACGAAGAACTGGCAGAAGAGCACTCTTAGCAGGTGATGAGTCAGATTATGAAGCTGGCACTAAAAGATTATCAGATGACACAGCTTTAATAGCTCATATGGAGAATCCAAATGAGGTATGTGAATTTAACTCTAAATATTCCTCAGCTCATATTTCTATAAAGAATGCATGTTCTTCGACTGTAGACTCTAATCCAAAAAATCTGGAATTAGAAGAAACACTTGACGAATTGATGAATCGGCTAGTAACTATCAAGCTGGTTATGAATCAATTAAAGCTGAGAAAGAAGTTCAAATTCTTGAAGTTGAAAGATTGAAGTCCGAACTAAATATGATGAAACTGACTAGAAATGATAAAGGAAAGAATCGAGATCGACCCATCTTGCATCGCAGACATCAATCGAATCTTTTGCTCAATCAAGTTCAACCACTGGATTCAAATCAAGAAAGCCATATGGAGACAAAACTGGCTTAGGATTTGATACACAACAATCTTCTAAGGAAGGAACTAGCAAAGCTGCCGAACCTAGTATCAAAACTAGTATTAAGTTCGTAGCTGAGCAACTTCCACAAACTGAGAAAATTGCTGAACCAATAAAGCCAGCCTCACATAAGACAACTCAGTTTTCTAAGAAGACAAATGTACCTACCAACAAAGGTAAACCAAATGGTAGATCAGCTGTACCTCAAGGAAACTGAAATGATTGATCAATTTCCAGATCTACAAAAACTGATCAAGTCAAGAACCAGAAAAATTATAATCAGAGTAAATCTAAGAATGTCAATCATTCAAAGATTCACACGTCCAGGAGGAAAGGCAGACTATACCCCACTGACTTAACAGTCCCAGTACAAAGGTCATACCAGACCTCAGTACAAAAGGAATGCTGATTATTATGCAACTTTTAATAATAGAAAACATTTTGGAAATCAGTCTAAACCAGAAGACCTGAGAAATCATATAAATGAGACACAATCCAAGAAAAGATATTATGGAAGTGTGGCTTATATATATGAAAACAAGTGCAACAATTTCAAGAGAAGACCTTATGGAAATATACCCAGAGTTGTACTGACAACTGACCACTATGGATCCAAACAAAGATGGGTATCTAAAGCATTTAAAATTGTTTTGCAGGATATTTGGTACTTTGACAGTGGATGCTCTAGACATATGACAAAGAGCAAGGATTGTCTCACTGATTTTGTAGCTAAAGATGGCCAAGAGTCAGTTTTGAAAGTAATGACAAACCTGGTTACACAAAAGGTTATGGAAACTTAATCAGAAATGGACTCACAATCAAGAATGTATCTTACGTGGAAGGACTTCACTACAATCTACCCAGCACAAGTCAATTCTGCGATATGGGATACAAAATCACCTTTGATAAGGAGTATTGCATTGTCGTCAACGAAACAGCTTTCCAAGTATTTCTTGCTGGAAGAAGAGAAGAGAATATGTACGTTGTAGATTGGTCTACAGAAGTTTCAGAAACTTGTTTAATCGTGCATACCAAGTCAAAACTCAGTTGGCTATGGCATAAGAAACTGAGTCACCTAAACTTTGATGATATCAACTTGTTAGTCAAAAAGAATTTGGTGATTGGACTACCAGAGATGACATACAAGAAATACAACCTGTGTGATGCATATTAACAAGGAAAACAAACAAAAGCAAGTTTCAAGACTAAGTCTCAGCATTCAACAAACAGAGTTTTAGAACTGGTATATATGGACTTGTTTGGACCAGTTACACCAATCCATGTTAGTGGAAAGAAATACACTTTGGTGGTAGTTGATGATTTTTTCTAGATACACTTGGGTTCTCTTCACGACCAAGAAAAGTGAGACCAAGCAACAACTGATAGAACTTCTCAAGAGACTACAAACTCAGAAGAGTGTTACAGTAATCAAGATCAGATCAGACAAAGGATTAGAATTTCTCAATATTGTGGAGAAAACGGATACACCTGCTTGCAGCTACAGCAACACCTTAACAGAATCGAGTAGCTGAAAGGAGGAATAGAACACTCAAAGAAGCTGGAAGGACAATCTGTGAATCTAAATTGCTAGAAATATATTGGGAAGAAGTCGTAAATATAGTTTGTTATACTCAGAATCGAGCTCTCATGAACAAGAGACATGAAAAGACACCTTATGAGATTTGGAATGGAAGGAATCCAAATGTCTCATACTTTCATGCCTTTGGAAGCAAATGTTTTGTTCATAATAATGGCAAAGATTTGGAATGGAAGGAATCCAAATGTCTCATACTTTCATGCCTTTGGAAGCAATTGTTTTGTTCATAATAATGGCAAAGCTTTATTGACACTTGAGTAGCCTAGAAATATTCCTTCATGCCTTTGGAAGCAAAGTTTCTCAACCCAAAGCTGATGAAGGAATATTTCTAGGCTACTCAAGTGTCAATAAAGCTTTTAAAGTGTTAAAGCGGACACTCCAGCATGACGAATCGATATATGTGGTTTTTGATGAACCAAAGTTTACTGGAGACATAATTGAAGACAAGGATGACCGAGTTTGTCAGCCTCAGTCAGACAAGACTCTAGAAATAGTTTTCAATGATATTGGAAGATAAAATATCTTAGATTCTTCAGATCAAGATCCACCTCATTTACCAGTAACTGAACCAGCAACTGAACCGCAACAAGAAGAAACAGATCCGGTTGAAAATGATCAATATCAAGAAGATCCAGCTCAACAAAATGAAGACCCATTGATGCAACCCCCAGTACATCAATGGATGAGAAATCACCCTCAAGAACAAGTGATAGGTGATTTTCAAGCTGGAGTTCATACAAGACACCAACTAGATGCTATGATAGCATGCTTTTTGTCACAGTCTAAACCCAAAGAGATTGAAGAAGCCTTAAACGATCCAGATTGGATTTTGGCCATGCAAGAAGAACTCAACGAATTTGAGAGAAATCATTTTTGGGATTTAGTTGACAAGCCAGATCATGCCAACATAATCGGAACTAAATGGGTTTTTAGAAATAAGCTTGATGAAGATGGGAATATTATTAGAAACAAAGTCAGACTTGTAACAAAAGGTTAATCACAAGCTGCAGAAATAGACTTTGATGAAACTTATGCCCCAGTTGCAAGGTTGGAGGCAATCAAACTATTTCTTACCTTTGCAGCTCACAAGAAATTCATAGTGTACCAGATGGATGTTAAAAGTGCATTTTTGAATGGGATACTTGAAGAAGAAGTCTATGTTCAGCAACCACCAGGATTTGAAATGAAAGATCAAACTGACAAAGTATTTAAACTTAGAAAAGCTCTATATGGACTCAAACAAGAACCAACAACTTGGTATGAAACTCTATCTCAGTTTCTAGTGGATAATGGTTTTACAAAAAGAACTATTGATAAAACTTTATTCAGAATGAAAATTGTAGAAATTACTCTCCTAGTTCAAATCTATGTGGATGACATCATTTTTTGATCAGAAAATGAGCAACTCTCTGAGAAATTTGCAAGTTTAATGAAGAGAAAATTTCATATGAGTATGATGGGAGAACTAAGTTACTTTCTCGGTTTACTAGTAAGACAGATGAACAGTGGAATTTCCATTCACCAAACCAAGTATACAAGGGAATTGATCAAGAAGTTCGGAATGGAAAAATCAGCTGGCATTGCAACACCAATTGGAACCAACATCAGATTAGATGAAGATAAAGATGGCAATGATGTGGAACAAACTCTCTACAGAAGAATGATTGGAAGTCTGCCCTATCTTATTGTCAGCAGACCAAATTTATCCTTTACTGTTGGTGTATGTGCCAGATTTCAAGCTAGACCTAAAAAAAGCCATCTTACTGTAGTGAAAAGAACCTTGACGTATTTGAAAGATACAGAAGGAGTTGGGATATGGTATTCAAAAGAAGGAGAATTGAAACTGATATCCTACTCAGACTCAGACTACGCAGGATGCAAAGTGGACAGAAAAGTACTTCAGGCATATGTCAATTATTGGGAAATAGACTTGTGTCATGCTTCAGCAAGAAACAAAACTCTATTTCAACATCAACAGCTGAAGCTGGGTATATAGCGGCTGGAAGCTGTTGTGCTCAAGTTTTTGGGATCAAACAACAATTAAGAGATTATGGAATAGAAGATGGAATGATTCCTATAATGTGTGATAATACAAGTGCAATTGCTATAACTGACAATCCAGTTTTGCACTCAAGAAGGAAACACATTGATGTGAGACATCACTTCATAAGGGATCATGTGGAAAAGAAGGATATCACAATTCTCTATGTCCCGACTGAAGATCAGTTGGCTGACATTTTCAGCAAACCTTTGGACAAAGAAAGATTTGCCAAACTGAGAACTGAATTGGGTATAATCAAAGTCAATTTAAGCCTAGAGATTCATCAAGGGGATTGATCTTTGTTATGCTGGGTGTGCTAACTTAACAGATCAGTCATTAACATCAACAATCTGAAACTGACTAACTGAAACAGAAGATTTGATGGAACTGGATTTACTCTAAAAAATGACTTCAAACTTCAGTTTACCTAGTCAAAGAGAGTCAAATGGTTGAAAGGATAAAACTGGGACAGCAGTTATATCGCATTTAATTAGCGCCGTTTATGTCAGAACCTGTTGCTTGTACACCCCCACTATTGTCAGAACAGTACAAAATCTTTAGAAAATCTTCAGAAAATCAAGAACCGTCAGTACACCTGTACATCCCCCCTCTATATTCTCTATTTTTGCAACCCCTTGCACAACCTTCCTCTCACAAAAGAAAAATTCAAACTTTGTCTCTCACAAAAATCAAAATTCTATCTTTCTTAATATTAATTCAAATTCAGAAGATTTCGTAATGGCAGCCTCCTAGAAATCACAAGAAGAAAGGCTCATTATTGAATTGGATACTCTATCTTTCAAACAATATGAAGAACTCTGCAACAATACTCTTTTAGCAAATCATATTTGCAAAAAGATTAAGCGTCAACAAGGATTAAAAGACATCCTGGAAGTAAAATTCAATGAGGATCATGATGTAGCAGGGATCTTATAGTTCTAGGAAAACATAAGAGTAGTAAGGCAATCCCTAATCACAAAAGTTCGAGGAGAAAGGATTATTCTCAATGAAGCAGTCATGAAGATGCTATTCGATTTCAAGGAACCACTTGTGAAATCAATAGATTTGAGTTGTTTACCACTCAAAAGATATGTCTTTCTCAGACAAATTTCTTTAACAAAGGTACTAGCAGCTATTGATTCTCATGTCAACAACCTCAAACCAGAGTTTGGACTCCTCAGCAAATGGCTCTGTAGGCATGTTAGTGGTCGATACAAAGGCATTGCCACATTATCTGAAGATAGCATTTATCTGATGAACATAATCTAGGATGAACTTGAGTTCAATTGGGCAGGTTATGTGTTCAATCAGTTAAAGCAGAAACACTTAGCAAAATTCGAAAGTGTTCGAAAAGGTCAAGATGAAGGAAGATCACCTATTGACAGACTTCCACTGAAAAAGACACTCAGTGATGTTATTCAACATTATTTGGAAAGAATCAAGGTAGGGAATGCAGCAGAACGAACTGGTGCATCTATAAGAAGAATGGATACATCCACAAGAGATGTAACTTTAGTCCATTTTAGGAAAGAAACCTCCAAGACATCCCAACCTGAAGCCAAGAAGAAAACTGTGTCTCAGTAAACAGCAGAACACAAAGGAATCAAACAAAAAGCTAACTCAGAGAAAGTTAAGTCAGTTGGAAAATGTTTGTTCACAGGCACCTCAAGTCAGTCAGCACCAACTGTGGGGGAACAACAACTAACAACTAAAGTCACAAGAAAGGACAGTATAGCAACTGAAATTGTTTCTCAGTTACAACAGATGATCTCAGAGAAACAAGTTTCGTTATGGATGCTGAAAAGGAGCAACAGCAATTTCAGCAACAACCAGCTCAGCAATCAGCACATATTTTTGAAGTTGAAAGAGTCATAAGGCTAATGAAAATGAAGCTCAAGACCGAAGACTGTCGTGAAGCTACTCTATCAAGTGAAGAAAATTTATTGTTGGAGAAACATGATGTTAGGGATCTATATGCTCTATTTCCTATGAATGAGTTTCTCACAAACTGGTTTAGAAGATTTACTATGATAGCTCAACGAAGAAAATCAGCCACATCATCAACACTGTATAATCAAAAGAATAAGGATGATGACAAAGATGATGAATCGAAGAAAGAAACTGATAAGATTACAAATTTGCAGACAAAAATTCAACCTCAAGCTCAAACTATGCAAACTATTGATCAACAAGAAAAATTGCCAGTTGGAAACCAAACAACTGACAATCAGCAAGCAGTTGGAATGGTTGAAGATAAGCAGTTAATGGTAATCAAGGATGATACTAAGCCGGAAATCCAACAAGATGATGAAACAGATCCTTTTGAGATTATGACAAAATAAGAATTGAGCAAAGTACATGAAAATCTGAAGATTATGCTCAATCAAAAGGATGAATACAATGGCCTTTTGTCAAGTATTTCTGGATATTTGGAATATCGGAAGAAGTCAGATGTCTCAGTCGACACAAAGTTAAGTATTATACAGAAATCAAGTTCTAGCTCAGCCTCAGAAATTCTCCGTCTCAAAGAAACCCTTGAACTCACAAACCTCAGTAGACATAGAAACGCATTCTCAAGCAGAATGGCATTTAAATCAGCATATTTATGGTTTAGAAACTCAGCTGTATGAAGTACTCACTTCTCAAAAGATTATCTCAGCAGACCAAATAGCAACCAATCAATTGGTAAATCAGTTATATGATGCCAAAAAGGGGAAGCTGAAGAAGAAAAGCTGAGACTGCTTGATGAAAAGATGAAGCTGGAAGAGGAACTGAAGAAATACAAATCAGCGGCAGATCCTTATGTTCAGAAGGTAAAAGAACTATCTGAAGAGCAGCTAATTGCAAAATATAGTCAACCTGGAGAAAGGTGATCAACTCTTACACAAGATCTGTGGATGAAGTTTGTCAATGATCATAGCAATGTCAAACTCAAGTACAAAGAAAAAACTTATGAAGAATCTCTCTCTTACTTCTTATCTGATAAGTATCATAATCAGAAGATGGCACAATATAAGAAGATCAAGAAGATTAAAGAGAAATTGCAGATCAGAGACAAGACTGAACAAATGCAAGCTGATGTGGCAGAATTTTAAACTTATTACAAAGGTGAATCAACTTTGGCAAAGCTTTGTTTGTGGAGAAGATGGAAATGTTCCAGTCAAGTAGATTATCTCAGAACCTTCTCTAAGGAAGACTAAAAACTAGAACATGCTTATCACCTTCATGATAAAGAGAAGAAATTCATTTTAGTTACACAAAGTGCACAGAAAACAGTTTAGCTCTTTTTTCAATTTTATCATCTGTGTAATTGTTCCTGTTTTTACAAATTCTTAATGAAATCCAGTTTCCAGTTTTACCTCATTTTTAATTGTTATTTATATTTAAGCTTTTCTTTTAAGGAGGGTTTTGGCATCATGAAAAAGGGGAAAAATGTTGGGAATAAAATTTAGTTTTGATGATGATTCATCGTATTCAAGAATATGTTTGTTAACACCCCATTGATGAAGTGCTGAAACTAACTGTTATAGTGGAAAGCGAAAAGATGTCTAGAACTGAATGTATAAGTTTTACTAGAGTCTGATAACTATATAGGTTATATCAGACAAGCACTATAATAGATAGAAGTGTCGTAGAACTGAAACTGGAAATCATCTAAGAAACTGGATAACACTTACATAACTGGAACTGAACTTAAGACTGAAGATGTAAACCTAGAACTGAAAATTCACTCAGAAACTGAAGAAGGTATGTTCGCTGATGGACACAGAATCGGTTGTCTTATCTGGAACTGAAGGCTGAGGGAATAAACTCAGTATTTGAAGAACTGAGGGACACAGACTCAGTTAAAGAAGATTGAAGAACCGAGGGTTCAAACTCAGTTATGAAGATTTTAAGCCGTGACAGTAAAGTTAGATTTCAGGTAAGTCTGTGATGGCCTGAACTGACTTTATGGATCTTGAAAGAATACCTAAGTATCATAAGTACAATGATATCTTAGATGATATTTATAATGAATGGTGTAATCAGATATAGTCACATATAATCAGATAAATAGAGTACTAAAGTTTTTGTAGAAGAGTAAAATCTCAGTTAATGCTCTAAGTCAGTTATTAAACAAAAAAGGACATACTCAGTATCAAACTGATCAGGAAACTCAGTCTTATAGTGAGTCATCCAACAAACTGAAAGTACATTCGAACGTTGTAAAGGAAACAACCCTATTGGATGAAATACTGACAGGTCTGAACAGTCACTAAATATAGCCGTTACAAGATAGACGTTGATACAATTCGAATTCAAGCAAGAAGAACGTTGGACCTCACAATATAAATAGATGACTTTGCACCAAGGATAAAACACCAAGAATTAACAATATTACAAGCATTTATTTGTGAAAAAGTCTAGTTCATTTGAATTGCTATTGTTATTTGCGCTCAACAAGATCTGATAGGAACCAACTTTACTGTACATTTTTGTATAGTTTAACCCACGGTTATCATGTTTCTAGCATGTTTTCGGGTGAGTTTAGACCCTATAATGAGTGTTAATGAGGTTTTCTATGCACGGCGAGTAACTGTCGGTTTTTTCGTAAACTCGGCCTACTTTTAACACTTTATACTCATTTCCCGAGCACCCGTAGTTTGCGGGGTTATGCATTTGCTTGTTGTTTCCATGTTTATTCAGGATTTGGGTGAGTCGGGATACCGGAAAGCAATGATTTATGAGTTTAGACGTGTCCGAGGCGAGAAACGAAGGCTAAGTATGGAAAAAGAGAAGTTTTTGAAGTTAAGGCATATATCCGTACGGACAAACGTCTGTCTGTACGGACAACTCTCAGGCAGGATCAAAAATATTGGACAGAGACTTATCCGTACGGATAGCTTACCATCCGTACGGATAACCTGGATAATCAAGAACTGTCCGTACGGATAGCCTGTTATCCGTACGGATAAGCTGAATTTTGCCCTAGGCTATAAAAGGGCACCTCAAACATTTTCTTCAGCAGACTATTTACGAATTTAGATAGTTTTAGCCTTTTTTGGGTGATTTCCTTCGTCCTAAAGCGTAGAATTAAGTGCCATATACCATTGTTCTCATCTTTCGATCCTCTATTACTTTAGATACATTACAGCATCAATCCGTTACATTTCGATTGTCAAGATTTGATCTTTGTGAGCACACCTTTGGTACTTCATCAATTTTCAATAAAGTGGGTATGGGTTCTTGTTCTTTTATCGTTTATATCATGAATTCCTTTACCGTTTATTGTTTCAATTCGATAATGAGTAGCTAAATCTTTCGTACGGCTGAATTATATGAAAGAGGATGAAACGCCATTAGGGAGATGAACCGAGAGGTAGTGTAGCACGTAATAAAATGTTCTAATCGATAATTCATATCACGAAACCTGCTTTAATCGTAATTGAGCTAGCTTGATCACCTAGTTCACCATCACACACACCTAGCTTATAAATGTATGTCGCGGCGAAGTGTGGGAACCGGGGTTTCGGGACCGTAGACGTTTTGGATTTAAAGGTAGTTTGACACCTATCTGTGCACTAGATTGACACCCTAGTCGTTAGGTCCATGTCCAATACGGGGTTTTTATCGTTCACTCGGGTGAGTCTAGAACTTAATCACGTTAGGTGAGTTGGCCTTCAAAGGGAGGGTTGATGAGCTTTGCGTAGGGTGTGAGTTAGAACCAGAATTAGGACTCGACACCTGTGAGTTTATCATTAGACAGACAAGGAAGGTAGAGTATGTTAGGTGTAGTGCCCGAAAGACAATTTGTGTAATTGTTTTTAATAATGGATGACATAATTTATCTCACCTTATTACTTGCTTTGTGCTTATAAAGTAATACACTGCGGCAAACCCTAAGTATATATGTTTGTAACCGCTTAACTCAATGTATGGCATGCACATAAGGATTGAGTTAGTGGTGATATACTTAAACTGTTAGTCCGTGGTGAACTTAATCAGAGTTTAGGGTCTCTTGATTAAAACACCAATAATGCGCCCAGAACACCTTAGGGTGTGATAGTCTTATCCGGACTGTCGGTAGAGGGTACCTACGTGGGGCATTTATATATGATGGCATTCACACCCTAAGGTGTTCTGGGCGCATTATTGGTGTTTTAATCAAGAGACCCTAATATTTCTCGATATAGGACTGGACCGATTTAATCTGAATTTCTCGATATAATTCCGTAATCGAGGAATCTTATTAAATCATTAAAAGATCATATATGGATCAACCTTAATCCTGAGGTGATCACAGTGGTTCGCTTGTCTCGGGCAAAGTGTTTGATGTGTTAGTTACGGTTCACTTAAATATGTGTTCCAAGCCACTTCTCATTGGCACTATCTCCTGATGAGTGAGTAGTTCTGATTTTCACAGATATGGAATCCATTCCTTCCCGCGGGAAGTAGAGAGACAGTCCCCTTATTTGTTAGCCCTAAGAAAATGATCGATGGGCCCAGTTCATGTTAGACTAATTAGCTACTAGTCAGATTTGTGAAATAATTGATCACTAGGGATTAATGGTAAATAAGGATAAGATATTCGAGTCGGGTTCACGGAGACTTCCCACTCGAATGGACGATCTATGGAGGGTTAATCCGTATGTAGTGATTATATCAATGGACGCTTATTCACTCTACATGGGTTGAGTATAAGTATACATCTATAATCGGTAGAGTTCAATTTCGGGTTTATGGTGGCGTAATCTGGAATTAATAATTAATGTACTTATTCATTCGATTAATAATTAGTTATTGGAGCTCACGGTTATAGGTCCATGGTCCCCGATGTGGCTCTCTGTAATTCGGATGTTTTTCCTGTTTTTGGGCCTCATTGATAATTAATTGGTGGACTAATTAATTGATATGCAAAATATTATTTAGTTGGGTGAATAATATAATATACATGTGAAAAGACATTTTCTGTGGGCCTAAACCCTAGTGTGTGGCGCCTCCTAGCTATTAAAAGGGCAAGAATTGATTTTCTTGTGTGATTAATTATTTACTTGTTAAATAATTAATTAATAAAAGATAATTGATTTGTAATTGATTGATTGATAAATCACAATCTTTTATAAAAGGAATTATCCTTTATTGTGATTTCTTTTTAATTATTTATTTAATTAATTAGAAACTTGGAGGCCAAGGATTTACTCTCCTATATAAAGAGATTTCTTCCAAGACAAAAGAGAGTGCAAAATTTAGCCCCCCACACTAGAATAAAGAGAGAAAAATTTGTTTCTTGTATTGGGTTTTTGGTTGATGAAAAACTTGGAGTTTTTCTTGAAAGCATATCAAGGAGGTTTCAAATCCAAGGATCGGTGTCCACCAACCGCCGTTTGGAGAACACATTAGAAGATCTTGGCTTCTCTTCCCACTATTGGTAAGATAAACTTATCCCCTTTGTAGTTGTTAAATCCTTTATTTATGTATTATGATATATGAATCGTGATCCGTCTGCTGCGCGTAGATCTAACTCGTTTAGATCTGAGCTCCTGAATCCTTCATGTGGTAGCAGAGCCAGGTTCCACGATTTATGTAGTTATTATCATAAATAAACGATTTAAAGGAGTGGAATTGCATGTAGATAAATTTTAATTTTTTTTATATGCATAAATAATGATTGGTTGAAGAGATGGATTGGGGGTTGACACTGTTTACCCGTTAGATCTATTGTAAACTCATATAAACAAAGAAAATTTGTTCATATGAGTATAGGAAATTATGTAATTTATTTGTTGTTGCAATTTTAATTTCTTAAAAGTAGATCTGTTTAGTAGCTGTTTAGTTTTTTCATTTTTCCCGTTGATCGAGCTGTTGAAACGACGATCCCTCCAGTCAGAATCAAGATTAAAAGTTTAAGAACAAGCCATCCAAATTTGGGGTCGATCGGAGTCCGTCTCAATATCCGTTCGTTGCAATGAAGTGGCTGATGTAACAGAAAAAAGCAGGATTCACAGAAACCCTAGCTGTGACTTCCTTGAATTTCTGGATGAGTTTAGACCGTTGAAACATAAATCCGACCGGTCAGATTGATAAAAGTGGACTCATTGACGAGGCATAAAAATTTCAGGTTGATCGGGTTTCATCTCGATTCGCGATCGGCCTCGGGAAGTCACTGATGCGCTGCTGCAACAGACAGATTCAGCAGCAAGTTGGGCGGCTCACTGGAGAAAATTGACAAGTCAAAACTCCGATCCAACCGTCCATATTCAAGCCCGAGGAGTGAAGAACAGATCTGGAAAGTTTTGTTGCGATCCGAGTTCGTTTGGTTTCCTGATCATCGAAGAGTTTGAACAGCTGCAGATTTTGTTAGAAAATAGTGAACCCTAATTAGGGTTTTGGTTATTTATTTTCTATTAGATTAGATACGGGGGTGCCAACGGTCCATCTCGGTGTTTATTTTCCGCACTAGAATACATGTTTAGATTGTATGTGTAGAACCGGAAAATTGCCATGACATGCATCATATCATGAATTCCACTCCATATGCATACATGTAGAAATTAATTCGAGGAATTAGTTAGGCATGTATAAAACACGCAATTAGTTTTAATTAATTGTTTGATATTAATTAGAAACTAATTAGGGTAAAAACCGAGGATCACAGGTTTTTTCAATCGTCGAGGTTGGGTGATGGATTCTCGGTGAATCCCACTCTGCGAAAGCATAGGGAGTAAAATCCCGAAACCTCGTGTTTAAGGTGTTGGATTCTCGGTGAATTCCACCTTACCTAGACAAGATTACGTTTTTTGTTCCGTAGTGTCTACGTGAAAGTTTGATGTGTAAGGATTGGATAATCACGGGCAAACATGGTTCGAAAGTGGTTTAACCACGGTTGGGTGGTCAACAGAAGCTACGACTCGATCGACTTCACCCTTCACGTGTGGCGTTTGCACGGGGGTCCGGCAAGGCTGAGCCATCCGAAGAGCCACTACGGCTCAACGGAGCTCCCCTAGTCTTGACCCGTCCGACGGCCACATATGTTCCAATGATTAGGTTGGGTGGGCTAGCCCACATAACCTACACCATTCGGGCCTGTGATTTATTGTTCCTTAATGTAACATCAAGTCCAAAAACGTGATCAGTAAAACCACCACTTTTTCAAAATATTGAGTGGGAGCGGGAGAGGCGACAGCCGACCCCACGGCCTCTACTGTTGACACAAGCAATGTGAGAGAATGGTGACGCCACGTGCCGGCCTGGGACCGGCCTCCCTAAGGAAGGCCTTCACCGCTATCAGAATTCAAGACTTGGTCTCCGAAAGAAAAGGATTTTGGGTACTCGTCGGGTCACAGACCGACCCTAAGGTGGCACACTCGGGGTCTACCTAAAAATCTGAGACAGTAGGTCACACTCATAAAGGGTATTTTTGGTAGTACCTTGGCTGAAAAAGGAAAGGTGATTGACGATCACAAATGAGATGTTTGATTCTCAATTTGATCTTCAATATTAATCGAAACCTCTTTGACCTACCCTAAGGCGGCACTGAGGTATTAGATTAAATCCTTGGAACGGTAGGATAGACTATAAGTACTTAGTTTATAGTTCCTAAAATTTATTAGTAGTGTATGATTTGGATTTATTCTGTCAATTTTATTTACAACTGTTATACATATCTCTCTAGGGTTCTAGACTGCTAGTGTAAAATTGACTAGTAATGACTTCGTTAAAAAGTGGTAAGTAACTAGAACGTTGTACTTATTAATCTCACATACGATAATTTTTCGGTAGAGGTATTTCTCTCGAACCTTCAAAACTTAAGTGACGTAAATAAGTATGTCACTGCTGTCACTCGTGCAGTACGAGAGACAACCGTAGTTAGTTTGAAAGATGATTGGGACGATAAAATTCTTCTAGTGAATTTTAATTGTGTAGTGTCTACACGAGAAATTTTCAAATAGAAAAATTGGAGAATCATAAATTAAAGTGTCGCTAGTTAGACGGTATTTGGAACCGATAAACTAGTAGGAGCTTTTATCTTATGTTTTTCTAATTTATTAGAAAATTAGTCCCACTGGGTAACGCTTTCATTAGACATCCCACAGTTCACGAGTAGTGTCTACTCAAACGAACTGCTAGTTCAAGACTATTTCCTTTTAAGGAGAGTTAAGAATAGGAAAGAATGTCTATAAGTGTTAATCATCTTAACTAAAGTTTTGAGGCTAAACCGAAACATTAAATAAAGAAATTATAGGATAAAGAATGTAATATCCCGATTTTTGAAAAAGGGCAATTCGGTCTTTTAACAAAAATCAGAATATTATGATATTTTATTTAAAGGGTTTTTCAAAAAAAAAAAGGGTAATAAAGGAATTAAGGAAAATAATTAGGTCATTGGGATTATGAAAGGAAGACTAATCCTAATTATAACCTAGTTATTTTTTTTACACAAAAAAAAGAGGAGGCCGCATATTTTGAGGGGAGAGGCGGCAGCATTGGTCTTTGGTTCAGAGAAGAAAAAAAAGGGGTTCGGGCACCGTCTTTCAATTTCGAGGCTTAAAGGTTGATAATTTGTGCAGACCGCAGTAGAGAAAAGTGATCGTCTCGTTGCGAGCGTTCTTTTGACATCAACAATCCCTAGATCCGTTAATGTTTGATTAAGGCAACGTGGTTTTCTCATCGTATGATTAAGATTTTGTAAAGTGGTAGAGCAATTTGTATGATTGTTTTTCATGGTTTTAATTCCTTTAAGTCGAGTTTGGGTTGAATTTGAGTAGAAAACGCAGAGTGCAGAAAACTGTCCTCTGTGGTGCAAGAAAAACGCGTAGCAGGTGCAAGAGGGAGGCTCGGTCGACCGAGCCTATCCATTCGGTCGACCGAGTGGTGGTTCATCCGTACGGATGAGTTGTGTATCCGTCATGGCTATTTCTCGATGATCGGATGACAAGTTTATCCGTCCGGACAGGGGACTGCTCGATCTTTGGTCGCTTTTTTTATGTGTTTCAAGCTCCATAATAGCGTATTTACTTCTTAACCTTATGTGACAAAGCCTTGAATTAGCTTTTGATGCGTTTAGTTCCGGCACCACATGGATTCCCTAAAAGATGAAGTGTGGGACCGTCGAAAGCTTTGGATTTGCCTTGTGCTTCGATAAGCTAGAGTTTATCGATGTCTGTGTAATTGCTAGGACTTATCCGTGTCTAGTGGTCTAAGTACGAGAGTAGGAGATGTGAGGGAGCTTACTTGAAAACACTTAGGTGGCTAGTTAAACATCTAATCAAACGTATGTGTTAGTTTAAAATCTTAAACATCATGCAATGCTTGGTAAGGCATAGTACAATATCGCGATGTGTTCTCGACTGACAAAGTAGACCGTACTCCACGCCGGTCAATCGATTGGCGGATAAAGCGTCTGGTGCACTCGCCGGTCATCACACTATCGGGACTCGAGATATTCCCGGGGCTACTAGAGCGTGTCTCTAAGTAGGTTGCACCCAGTTGTCCTAGTACATCCTATTACTAGGCGTAGTGCCCTTGTTATTCATGATGTAACCAACTTGAGCTAGGCTAGATACCCTTTGGAACCTCATGTTATGCTATGAACATAATATGATAGTTAGCTAGGGCTAATAACGGAAATGAATTAATAAAAGACGGCGTTGCTCTTATTTCCTTATGAGATCATAGTTATACGATCTTCTACGCAAGCATCGAGTACTTTTGTACTTACCCGTTACGTTGTGTTTGTCTTCCCTTTCCCCAAAGAAGATGAACAGGTTGCTACGGTTGACGAGTTCTTTGATGATGAAGTGTGAGATGGAGCTCGTGAAGACTTAGTTTCTTTTAGTTTTGACTCTTTCAATAATGTTGTTGATTCAAATTCAAACATTGTTGTCTTTCTTTTGTATTAGTTCTGTTTAAGTTCTTTGAGATCTGTTGGGATTTGAATGTTGGATGATTAGTTCTCTTTAATGGATTTAGTTTTACAGCATTGAAAACCGTGTGTTCGATCTTTTGTCTTTTGTTTTCCCCGAGTCGTTTTATCTTCCGCGTCGTTTTAGTTCTGATGTATGACGTAAGGCTTACATATATTATTGAATTTATTTAATAATATTTGTGCCGAGCGCTCTTTCCGGATAAGGACTCGGTGTCCGGGAAACGGGCGTTACAAGGAAAGTGATTTCGGATCACTAACCAATGAATCCTTAGCGATTTTCTTAACCGAGTAACTTGACTCGGTAGCTTAGTTCTTTGGAAGAACCAGGAAGATTTGCATTAACGATTAATAGAGTAACAACGGGCAGTAATTTCAGCTAGAATAGTGGGAGTGGTATGAGGAAATGAATTTTTGATTCGATCCTTGAATATCACGGAAAATTTTATTTTTCTGTTTTCAGATTCGTTGGAACAAATGGATTCACTTTCAACTCGATATATTGTTGCCTCATAGAAAGTGAATTTGACATTTGTAGTACGAATCCGAGACTCAGACTTTTGTTTGATAAAGTCAGAACCACTAAGAAATGCTGAAAAGGTATATGTACCACGTCTTAAACTATTATAGGCAAATGGTTTCCGTATTAAGATAAAAGATTCTTCATAATCTATTAATTAGTGCATATATCCTAGAGATAAGACCTAACGACTGGCTAAGGGTGATTCCTATCTCCCGCCTCGTAACAACTGCCTCAAAGGAACAATGACTAAGCTTCCTTTCTATTAGGAAATGGTAATAGATCTGAAGAAGTAACGTAGCTTGTTCACAATGATCTTCGGGGTCTAGTGAAAGATACAAGTTAATGGGAGCTTTTGAGTGGTGACATTTTGTCTGATAACTACTCGAAACACGATTTAGTTTATCGAAAGAATACGAGGATGAGTCTCTTATTTTAACAGAGAATAGAGTATTCCATGCTCAGAAATAGGCTATCGCATAGTCTTGGGACTGATGCTCGGCCTGCCTCCGAGTGGAATGATTTTCACTGAGGAAGAAACCATAGACTTGCCCTATATAGTTACGGATGTGCTACAATACACTGCTAAACTCGATTAAGATAATTGGTTGCAAAATAACGGTTAACATTATTATGTAAACCGAGAAGTCTACCTAGAAGATGCTAGTGAATTATGGATAAGGAGTGAAATCGGTTCACACCACTCCCCTAAATGTAGGCATTTAGCATTTAATGCTTGAAGGTAGGACTGGAGATTTTGCGCATACGTTCAGATTGTGACTGTTCGTGAAATATCTTAATGTGACGAGTGAAGGTTGGTTATAAGATTCTTGAGATCGTAAAGTGACGGTTGAATCGTCACAAAGATTACGATAGAATCTATAAGTAGTGACCTTAAACCTTGGAGATACGGTTACCCAAAGGTAGTTACTATCGATTTAATCGGACCACGCCCAACATCAGTTGTTGGTGATTACACTGATAAATACTACTACATCAGAATATCAATCCACCCAAAACACAGTGGGAGTATGGTTTAACCGTTGACCCATTGTGGTTTTGTGGTTTTGTGGACTTTATAGTCTGCTGGGGTGATTGATAACCTATGGCTCTTAGTGGGGTGTATAGTATTCTGATCATAGAGGTTGGTTTGAAAGCCTTAACCCTATGAATGGAGTTTTGATACTCCAGTTCTGTTCAGCCTCTTGTAGAACCACATGAGTGTCTCAGGTCCAATGGGAGCAATTGGATCTACACGGAAAAGAGTCGAAAGAATAGGAAAGTTTAAACTTTCAGTGCAAAGCTAAGTGGTATAGGGGTGATTCCGTGACAAGTAGAGAGTTAACCAGACCTTGAACTCTCTCACCACTCAGTCTTGCTACATTTCGTTAGAAAGAAGAAAATAGGGGTGATTCCCTGAGACTTTCTTGCTGAAAAACAGAGTCTGGATTCATTCGGAACAGAAGGGTCTTGGTTAGAACAAATGGCAGGATGACTACCGGGGCTTATATCCTTTGTGGATTTAAGGGAACCTATCGGTCATTTATAGTCACATGTTTTAAAATATGTCGACTTGACCAGAATATTGATAAGTCTTTCGTAGACTGGATGTCAATATTGGTAAAGTAGTATCATTAGTGTTCATGAATGATAACACTGAAACGGTTGGAAACAACATGGGTGTACTATCTGAAGTCGGAAATTGACATGCCAAGATTCTCTGGATGAGAGAATTGGACTATATTCTAAGAATTTGATTCGGTCAAATTCACAAGAATGAGTCATTGACTATCCCATCCGTCTTATTGGTTAAGATTATCATGCATATACGTATGCAACATTCAATGAGAGTAGTCCTACCCTACCTCTCAGGAATGATTCTCTAAATCTTCGGATAAAGAGAAAATGGGATAGTGTCTCTCGTGGATAACGGCAAGTCAGGTTATAACAAGTCAATAGTAGTCGAATCTCGGATTTGAGCATTGAATAGCGGTTTAGTACGTCCTCAAGTATCTTTGAAGAACAAGGAATAATGTGCTTGTATATTCGGGTGCAAACTTGAATATGGTTGACTACACTGATTCTGACTTATAGTCAGATTAAGGATGATCGTTGGGACGATCTCGGGCTCAGTGTTTACTCATTGTGATAGAGCTAGAGTCTGGAGAAATCCAGCACCGCCAATTCAATTTTAATTAATCGGATACGTAGCAGCTTTCGGGGCAGCTAGAGTGGCGATATAGCTTAGGAATTTCCTTCCTCATCTGGGAGTAATTCCAGGTCCAGTGAGCCGATATCACTTCATTGTGAAAACAGTGAAGAGATAGCTTAGAAGGATCTTCTCAGTCACTAGAGGTCAAAAGCATATTGAGAGAGAGTACTGCCTGATTAGATTGACCGACGACGTTTCGATCCTAAAGATCGTCTCGAGCTGATAACCTAACTAATCAGTGTACCAAGTCGAGTGCTTGGAGGGTACGTCATTGAGGGATATATCTCATCTGCTTTTAGAGCAAGTGGGAGAGTGTAGTGAATAAGATGAGAATGGGTGTGCTCTAAAACAATTATTACTTGTCATTTCGTGCAAGTGGGAGATTGTTAGGTGTAGTGCCCGAAAGACAATTTGTGTAATTGTTTTTAATAATGGATGACATAATTTATCTCACCTTATTACTTGCTTTGTGCTTGTAAAGTAATACAGTGCTGCAAACCCTAAGTATATATATGTATGTAACTGCTTAACTCAATGTATGGCATGCACATGAGGATTGAGTTTGTGGTGATATACTTAAACTGTTAGTCCGTGGTGAACTTAATCAGAGTTTAGGGTCTCTTGATTAAAACACCAATAATGCGCCCAGAACACCTTAGGGTGTGATAGTCTTATCCGGACTATCGGGCAGAGGGTACCTACGTGGGGCATTTATATATGATGGCATTCATATAGATGGACCGATTTAATCTGAATTTTCGATATAATTCCGTAATCGAGGAATCTTATTAAATCATTAGAAGATCATATATGGATCAACCTTAATCCTGAGGTGATCACAGGGTGGTGCTTGTCTCGAGGTAGTGTTTGATGTGTTAGTTACGGTTCACTTAAATATGTGTTCCAAGCCACTTCTCATTGGCACTATCTCCTGATGAGTGAGTAGTTCTGATTTTCACAGATATGGATTCCATTCCTTCCTGCGGGAAGTAGAGAGACAGTCCCCTTATTTGTTAGCCCTAAGAAAATGATCGATGGGCCCAGTTCATGTTATACTAATTAGCTACTAGTCAAATATGTGGCCTAATTGATCACTAGGGGGTTAATGGTAAATAATGATAAGATATTCTGAGTTGGGGTCACGGAGACTTCCCACTAAGAATGGACAGTCTATGGAGGGTTAATCCGTTTGTAGTGATTATATCAATGGACGCTTATTCACTCTATGGGTTGAGTATAAGTATACATCTATAATCGGTAGAGTTCAATTTCGGGTTTATAGTGGCGTAATCCCGGAATTAATAATTAATATACTTATTCTGTTCGATGAATAATTAGTTATTGGAGCTACTGGTTATAGGTCCATGGTCCCCGATGTGGCTCCTATAATTCGGATGTTTTTCCTGTTTTTGAGCCTCAGTGATAATTAATTGGCTGGGCTAATTAATTGATATGCAAAATATTATTTAGTTGGGCTGAATAATATAATACACAGAAAAGAAATTTTCTGTGGGCCTAAACCCTAGTGTGTGGCGGCTCCTAGCTATTAAAAGGGCAAGAATTGATTTTCTTGTGTGATTATTTATTTACTTGTTAAATAATTAATTAACAAAAGATAATTGATTTGTAATTGATTGATTGATTAATCACAATCTTTTATAAATGGAATTATCCTTTATTGTGATTTCTTTTTAATTCTTTATTTAATTAATTAGAAACTTGGAGGCCAAGGATTTACTCTCCTATATAAAGAGAGTTCTTCCAAGACAAAAGAGAGTGCAAAATTTCGCCCCCCACACTAGAATAAAGAGAGAAAAATTTGTTTCTTGTCTTGGGTTTTTGGTTGAAGAAAAACTTGGAGTTTTTCTTGAAAGCATATCAAGGAGGTTTCAAATCTAAGGATCGGTGTCCACCAACCGCCGTTTGGAGAACACATTGGAAGATCTTGGCTTCTCTTCCCACTATTGGTAAGTTAAACTTAACACCTTGTAGTTGTTAAATCCTTTATTTATGTATTATGATATATGAATCGTGATCCATCCGCTGCGCGTAGATCTAACTCGTTTAGATCTGAGCTCCTGCATCCTTCAGAGTACACTCTTGGGTTAGTTTGTCTGAGGGTAGAGTAATCCGCTGGATCGTAGTTCGGTTGTACCTCTTTTAATCGTTAAGAAATCCGATTAGTATAATCTTTCTTTTATGAAATAGTATAACGTCATATTTTTCCGGTTGACCTGAACTGAGTGCTAATTCAGCTGTGGTACTCAAAGCCAATCTCTGTGGGTTCGACCTCGGACTCCTCAAGCACTACCTACAATCGATCCGGTCCACTGCCGATTAGAAAGTAGATTTTGCTATGGTTTCGAGTTTTTACTTGATTAACTGGATTGCAAATTCTCTTATCAAGTTGGCGCCGTTGCCGGGGATTGGCAATACTTTGATATCACAAAAGTTGACCGAAAGCTTGGGCTTAGGTCATTTTTTTAATTGTTTTCTTGTTGTTTATTTTTGACTTGCAGTGTATGACCCGGAGCTCTGGGGCACCTCTAGAGCCTTATTATCCGGAAATCGACAGGCACGCAAGGCAGTTGAGGAGAAGATTGTTTGCTCATGTTCCAGAAACCATGGACGGACACGAAACATTAGACTTCTCTGCAAAGGAAGAAGAGATGACAACCAATGGTAGAGATCGGTTGAATGATCATGGGACGTCTCAAATGGGGGGTTTGGGTACTCTAAATGACCCACCTCCACGCGAGAGGAATCCTCTGGACCCTCCTATGGCTGCAAGGACAGATGGGAGCAATTTATTTGACCCCGCTCTAGAAGGGGGTGATGTAAGAAACAGATAGGTCCAACAAAATGATGTGTTAAATTGTCAGAGGCAGCCGAATGGACAAAATGGTCAAGTGGGGGGTTGTCAATTTCAAAATAACAACCCACCACCTCTTCGCCAACAGCAACACCAACAAGAGGGTGGTCAATTTCAATAACAGCCACCTGGCCAGGACAATTTGCAAATGCAGATGTATCAGTTAATTCAACAACAGATGGCACAGATTCAGCTTCTGCAAGTGAATCAGAACAACCTGAATAATAACCCGAATGACCAACAACTTCCACTGGTCCAGAATCAGCAACAACAGAACAACCCACAGGCAAATCAGGGGTTTGTATCAGCAAGGGATTACGTGGTTACCCCGTATCAAGGGACCGGACATAATCCAATCAGGATCCAAGCTATCCATGCTAGCAACATGGAACCAAATTAGAATGTCATCAACCTAATCATCGAGAATGCAGTTTTCTAAGGGCAATGGAATGAGGTCCCGAATGACTTTTTAGACAACTATCTGCATATCATCTCGACACTGAAGTACAACGGAGTGAGCAAGAAGGCGCTCAAGTTGATGATGCTTCAATTTGCATTAAGGGGAGCTGCAAGAACATGGTTCAACACCCTTCCTAACGCCTCATTATCTACATGGGCCGAAGTAGCCGATGTTTTTCTGAAGAAATATTTCCCTCCAGCAAAGATTGAGGATTTAAAGCGAGAAATACACAATTTCAGTGGGCGAAAGGGGGAAACCATGAAGGAGACAGTTGAACGGTTTAGGGCATTGCTAAAGAAGTGCCCTCGACACAATTGGAGTACAGTTGAGCAGGTGATAAAGATTTAAACATCCTTGGATAAGTCAGACAGAAATCTCTTAGATGCAACTAGTGGAAATGGTTTGACGAGAGTTGACCCCGAGCTAGCAATGCAACATATTAACGATGCTATCGAGAGGGATGATGAATGGGTTTCCAGTTCTGGGACAGAAAACGCGAAAGATCCACAACAAACTGTTAAGGCCCTTGAAGAGCAGTTGGATAAAGAGACGGCCGCACATAATGAGTTGTTGGCACTTCAGACACGGATGAAGAAACTGAAAGAGGCACAACTGGTTTGTCAGTTGTGTGGCAGTAATCACTCGGCTCAGTTCTGTATGACCCCGAGCAGAACCACTTATCCTCAGCAATTACCACAACAGATACCACAGCCGACCCAACAACAACCTGTAGCAAATGTATCTCCGCAAAAACCAGTGGCAGTTATGGAAGATCTAGTTGCAGCACTTAACAGATTGGGGACAGGGAGTTCAAATAGCGGTAATCAGCAGGTTTCCGGGAGGAATCTGCAATTTGGTCAGCAACAAAATTCTGGGGGGCAATGGAACTAGAACAACCCCTATGGTAACAAACCAAATTGGAAAGTTCCACTGAACTACCAAGATTATGAGCCATTGATGGGGTGTGGCATGGAAGAAGATTTCCAACAGAACGATGTGAACTATGTCGGAAATAATTCTGGGGGAAATTGGAACCAAGGCAATAACACCCAGGGAAGCTGGAACAACAACAATTCTGGGAACAATTGGAGGAACTAGAATTCGGGGAAAAATTGGAGCAACAACCAGCAAGGCCAGAATTGGAACCAAGGAAATCAAGGAAATCAGAGTGGCCAGGGCAATTGGGACCGAGGCAACAACCAGAACAATCAGTGGTCCCGGAAAAATTCCAACAATCAGGGCCAAGGCAACCGTGGTTGGAGTCAGAATCGTGACCAAGGGAATTCTCAAAATTGGAGAGAAAATAACCAAGGTAGTTGGAATCGACAAAATCAAAATTCCAACAACCAAGACTATGAAAATCAGAATCAAGGTTCGGGGAACCAAAGTTGGGGCCAGAATCGACAAGGCCCGTGGGGTAACAATCAGAACCGAGATCACGGGAATAGAGAGCAAGGGCAGCAATCCGGCAACCAACAGGATAACCAACAAGCCGGAAATCAGAATTCTGAAACTTATCCACACCCGAATGCTCATAGGCATAATAAATCCTACAATCAACAAGGGAGTGGTTCGGGGAACTAGAAGAAGTCATCTGATGAAAGTTCTGATCAGTTGAACAAGTTCATGATTGAACAAAAAGCGGCCATGCGTAATTTGGAGATTCAGATAGGGCAGATGACCGAGAACAGAGCTCAATCACCGTTGAATACAGAGCTTCCTAGTAACACGGAGAGGAACCCCAAAGATTCAAAAGACGTTTGTGCGGTAGTTACCCGAAATGGTAAAGAGGTGGGACAAGCAAGCCGGGAACTTGAGAAAGTGGTGCCAAATTCTGAGAAGGAAAAATTTTCTGACTATAAAGGGCCGTTGGAAGAGCAAGAAGGGTTTGATGAAGTTGTTGAGAAAAGGGCAGAAAAGGACAAGATCTCAAGATTGGAAAGGGAAGTGGAGGAATACAAGAGAATGTGGGGAGAAGTGACAAGGCCAAAGCCGGACACGGTGATCATTGACGTAAAGGAAGAAGAGCCATCGCCACCACTCAAGCCGAAAGGTAATAAAGGTAAAATTCCCCCTCCTCCCCTGGGTTTTGATGTGGCCACTTTACCATTTCCTCCTAAAATAGCCAAAAAGGAGGTCTTGACCTAATGTCAAGCCAAAATTTTGGAAATGTTGAGGAAATTTGAAGTGACCATGCCAATAATGGATATCATTGCCAACATCCCGTCGTATTTCAAATTTTTAAAGAGTATGCTCTCGAGTAAGGAGAAAATGCAGCAAATGGTGCAATTAAGTTATGAGTGTTCTGCTATGTTTGAGAACAAGATACCTCCCAAAATCCAAGATAGGGGCAGTTTTACCATCCCTTTAACCATAGGAGAGACTGTTTTCAAGAATGTGCTTTGTGATTTGGGGGCGTCTATTAGTTTGATGCCAAAGTCTGTGTATGATAAACTGGGTTTAAGGAGATTAGAACCAACTAGCATGACATTGCAAAGGCGGATAGGTCAGTTAGGACACCGCTAGGAGTAAATGAGGATGTGTTGGTTCAGGTTGATAGATTTGTGTTCCCGGTAGATTTTGTGGTTCTTGACATGGACACTGACTCTAGGACACCTCTTTTATTAGGTCGGCCTTTCCTAAACACTGGTGAGACCTTGATAGATGTTAAGAGGGAGGACATAATTTTACGTGTCGGTCAAGAGAGCGTGACTATAAATGTATATAAAACCATGAAACACCCAGAAGAAGAGAGAAACGATTGTTTTTCGGTGGATGTTATCCAACCTTGTATTGTCTCCAATATGAATTTGCAGGGTTATAAAGAGCCATTGGAGAGGTGCCTGATGCAGTCGTGCAAGATTGATGATGAAAGCAAATTGATGCAAGTTCATGCTATGCACCTCGAGGCATGTGAATCGGTTGTTACAAAGTGGAGCAAGAAGCTAGACCTCGGATCTCCCAAGGATATGCCGAAGCCGTCTATTTTACAGCCACCAACAGACTTGGAGTTGAAGCCGCTGCCTTCTCATTTAAAGTATGTATACCTTGAGGATAATGATTTACTTCCTGTAATTATTTCTGCCTCGCTAACCGCTTTGCAGGAAGTGAAACTGGTTCAAGTACTTAAAAAGAGGAAGAAGGCATTTGGGTGGAAAATGGTGGACATCAAAGGCATTAGTCCAGAAATCTGCAAGCACAAGATTATCTTGGAAGATGGGGCAAGGCCGAGGAGGAAACCACAGAGGAGGCTGAACCCTCACGTGCAGGAGGTGGTCCGAAAAGAGGTCATGAGGATGCTTATCCTGGGAATGATCTATCCGATCTCGGATAGTGAGTGGGTGAGTCCTACTCAGGTGGTGCTTAAGAAAGGGGGAATCACAGTGCTTACAACCGAGTCAGGTGAGTCTTTCTCTGTTCGCCTTGTTACCGGTCATCGTGTTTGTATCGATTTCTGCATGCTCAACGAAAAGACTAGGAAAGATCATTTCCCCCTTCCCTTTATTGATCAGGAGTTAGACACACTGGCAGGTCACGAATACTATTGTTTTCTTGATGGTTTTAGTGGATATTATCAAATCCACATTGATGTGAATGATTAGGAAAAAACTACCTTTACGTGTCCCTATGGCACCTTTGCATTCTAAAGAATGCCGTTCGGGTTGTGTAATGCACCCGCGACATTCCAAAGATGCATGGTTGCCATATTTGCTGATATGAGTGATCACATTATGGAAGTGTTTATGGATGATTTTACTGTGTATGGTGATAGTTTTGATGCCTGTTTAGCCAATATAGATAGGGTTCTCGCTCGTTGTGAGGAGACCGATCTAGTTCTGAATTGGGAGAAGTGTCATAAGGTGTCGGTTAAGGGGATAGAGGTCGATAGGGCCAAGGTAGATGCTATATCTAGGTTGCCTATGCCAACTAATCTGAAAACTCTAAGATCTTTTCTGGTCCATGCCGGCTTCTATCGTAGATTTATCCTGAAATTCTCTTTTAAGGCCACACCTCTCACCAATAAGCTGAAAAAGGGGGCGAACGTGACTTTCAATGAGGAGTGCGTAGAGGCTTTCAATGATATTAAGAAGCTGTTGACTAAGGCTCTCATTCTGATAGCTCCGAACTGGGAGCAAGGTTTTGAAATAATGTGTGATGCGAGCGATCTAGCTGTGGGAGTTGTGTTAGGGTAGAAGGTCGATAAGCTATTTCGACCCATTTACTATGCCATTCATACCCTTAACCCGGCCCAACAGAAGTATGCCACGACGAGAAAGAGTTGTTGGCGGTGGTCTTCGCTTTTGATATGTTTAGATCCTATCTGGTGGGGTCTAAGGTGATCGTGCATACGGATCACTCCGCTTTGCAATACATGTTTGCAAAGAAGGATGCTAAACCACACTTGTTGAGATGGATTCTGCTCCTTCAGGAGTTTGACGTGGAGATTAGAAACCATAAGGGTTGGGAGAATGTCGTAGCTGATCATCTCAGTCATATAGAGCCGGTTAAGGATGAGGAATCTGAGAGGGTGGAGATAAATGACTCGTTTCCGGATGAGCAACTGTTTGTGGTGGACACTATGTTGCCGGAAAAGTGAGGGAATTTTTTGCATAGAGGAAAAGAGGGTGCACCGTGGTTTGCCCCGATTGTGAACTACGTTGAGAGTGGGTTTATAGATCCAGAGTTGGATGAAAATCAGAAGAAGAAGCTTATGAGTGAGGCTAAAACCGAGGGTATTCTGAGGAGGATCCTTATTTGTTCCGGTTGTGTGCCGACGGTATTCTGAGGAGGTGTATAACCGAGGGTGAGCGGTTGAGCGTGTTATCTTTTTTCCATGATAAAGAGGCTAAGGGCCATTTCTCGGGGCAGAGAACCGCATTGAAAGTTTTACAAAGTGGGTTGTATTGGCCCTCGATCTTTAAGGATGCCTATGCTTATGTGAAAACTTGTGACGCGTGTCAACGTTCGGGCCGAGTCTCAAGAAGGAACGAAATGCCTCAACAGCCTATTATTGTGTGTGAATTTTTTGATGTTTGGGGCACCGATTTCATGGGACCTTATCCTCCTTATTTTGGGAAAAAGTTCATTCTAGTAGCTTGTGATTTTGTCTCAAAGTGGGTGGAGGCGATCGCCTCCCCCACTAATGACAGACATGTAGTCATCAAGTTTCTGAAAAAGATCATTCTGACATGATTTGGTGTACCAAGGGTGAAAATTTCTGTTAATGTCACTCATTTCTCCAATAGAGATTTGGATAAGCTGCTTCTAAAGTATAGGGTAACTCATAAGTTTGGAACGGCCTACCATCCTCAGACGAGTGGCCAGGTGGAGGTTTCCAACCGTGGTATTAAGAGAATTCTAGAAAGAACTGTTGATAAGAACCGTAAGAGTTGGCCCATGAAATTAGATGATGCGTTGTGGGCTCACAGAACAGCGTTTAAGACTCCGATTGGTATGTCGCCGTACATGATCGTTTTTGGAAAAACTTGTCATTTACCAGAGGAGATTGAGCATAGAGCGCATTGGGCCATTAAGGAGTTGAATATGGACGAGACTCTTAGTGGAGAAAGGAGGATGGCTCAGTTAGTTGAGTTGGAGGAGTTTCGCCTACGAGGTTATGATTGCTCGGAGAGATAAAAGGAGAAAACTAAGCTCCTCCACGATAAACTGATAAAACTGAAGGTGTTTAAGGTGGGAGATGAGGTTTTACTGTAGGATACGCGTTTACATCTTTTTTCGGGGAAGCTGAAGTCCCGACGGTCGGGACCTTACACCGTTGTGAAGATGTTCGACTCGAGAGCGGCAGAGATAAATCATCCGAAGTACGGGACCTCAATTACCAATGGTGTTCGTTTGAAGAGATATGAGAAGTTGCCATTTGACGAGGCTCTCGAGGTTGTGATTTTGGAAGATCCGAAGTTGGAAGAAGTAAGCTGTTTAGTCCCGTCTTGGACTCCAATGCATGACGTCCCACTCTTATAATCCACCATCCGTCATCTCTCTATCCCTCGTTTTCCTCGCCCGTGCCGGTAGTATAACTTGGAAAAACCGGCACAGTTTAAGTCATTCTGTCGAGCCAACGACATTAAACAAAGGCGCTCGGTGGGAGGCAACCCACCATCTTTTGTGTTTTGTTTGTTCTTGAGACCCACATGATGTGTTTTTGGTGTTTTGGCTGTGTTCGGATGGTCACGAGGAGGTTTTTCTATCTAAAACTTCGTTTCCACTTTGCCTGCCTCCATCCGTACGGATAAGATATCATCCGGACGGATAACTCTCAGTACTCAAATTTTTTTCAGTGTCAGTCATTCATCCGTACGGATAGCTTCTAATCCGTACGGATAACTCTCAGTAAAAAATATGCATTTTCACTGTATTATCCGTAAGGACAGTTTTGTTGAGTCTGCTATCCGAGAAGGGTCCGGGTGGACCATCTGTCGAGGGGGATGTTGAGCACGAGGCTGAGGGTGATGCAGAGCAGGGTGATCAGGGTCCTAAGGCAGAGCCAGTTGATGAGCATTCGTTTGATTTTATCTGCACAGTTCCCTTACCGACACGTACCCGGTTTTTGATGATGGATGGGCTGCGGCATATGCTAGACAGGCAGCGGATCCAACTGAACATGTTAACCGAAGGGGTGCAGGTGATCGGAAGGAACCTCCCGGACATGCCCGAGCTTAAGGTAGATGACGAGGCTTACCGGTTCACGTCTTTCATCGAGGAGGCCATCGAGTTGTGCTTAGAGGAGGATGCAGCCGAGATGATTTTTAGAGCTACCGCGAGCGCTTCTGGAGAGGGTGCTGGTACCTCTCAGGCTGTCCCAGCCACTACTACTACTGTTCCTACCACAGAGACCCCGAGCACACCAGGGACTGTCCCAGCGACTGCTACCACTGCTACTACTGCTGCTACTTTTGCTTCTGAGCCCACACTACCCCCTCCCAAGGACCAGACTGGAGTTTAGAGTCGATGTTGTTCCTTTCGAGTCGGTCCTTAGTTTTCTTTTAGGTCAGGGTGTTGGTGTCTCAGTTTCCGTTTAGATTTGGCTAGGGTTTTTGTTTTGTGATCACTTTTGTGCTACTTTTCTCTCATTGGTTTGTAAGCCATAAGGCACCTCTTTTCACTACTTTAGCCTTCTTGACTTTCTTTCTGGATTATTCATGGATGGATGATGATTTTGGATGTTTTATATATCATGTTTGATGCTTTATCCATATAGTACTCTCATTCGAGCTTTCTGACGTAACGAGGTCGAATATTTTGACTATCCCCGGATTTCCCCCTTATTACTTGCTATGACACGTGGACCATGTCCGTGCACGTATGTCTTGGATATTTTTTTTCTTTATATGGGGATTCGTGATGCATTACCTCACGACCGTTACGGGACATGATCACGCCGTTTTGCCGGGCTACTAAGCTATGTCTCTTTTTCCTTTTCGTTCACACACCGAGGACGGTGTTTCACTAAAGTGGGGGGTGGGACGACTGAGCTTATTCGCATGTTTTCATAGTTTACTATGCCGTTATGTGATGAACTTAGTTTTACTTGGTTTCGAGTTGATTTCTAGGCATTTTCAAATTTTTCCAGGGTTTTAACACCGCGATATATGCATGATGTTCACGGTTGAGTTAGTAAACGGTTTTTAGCCTTGTGAATGTCTTGCAGTGAGTCCATTCTATCACGATACGGAACACTTTTAGTACACGTTGGACGACGGTTATACTTAGTACGATTGCTTTACACACCTGTACCCCTAGTTTTGAGGCGAAATAGAAAGAATTCACCCTGGGTAGGTTCGGGATGACGGGAAAGGAATTTCTTTGAAGCGACCAGAGCCAAAAGCCAACATCCCAACATTATCCACCTAAACCCTCCTAAGCCTTGATAGGAACGGTCTGACCACCGTCCAAAATTTGAGCCATTTTTGGTTACTTAGCTTATAATTCCTAGCCTTGAGCCGATAATTTGGTCACGTTTCTTTTTGACTACCCTACGAGTGGACTTAGTTGTTCCTTTAGACATACTCGCCAAGGCAAGTTTGGGGTGGGAGAGAGTATGTGAAATGATATGAGGAGGGAGTTTTGAGCTAACATCTAGGAGGGGAGGAGCTCGAGGGAATCTTCGATGTGGCCTTTGGTTTGAAAGAAAAGTTTGTTCAAAAAAAAGAGTGAATAAAGTCGAACCAAAGAAAGCCGGAAAAGGAGTATGCGTATTAGCTAATATGATGTTGTTCTAATGGAAATTCGAAAGAATTTTGGTGGTTTTCTATTTTCGAGTTGAGGGAGTACACGCAATGATTAGGTTCACCCGTGCTTTCTTTTCTCCAGTCCCAAATTATCTTTTGATAACCCCCGTCCGAGCCTAACGTTATAACCTTTAATGTCCTACCTGACCGGATATCTGGCTCTAGTGAACCTCGATTAGTGGAGACTCTAGGAAGGGCAAGATTGTGTGCAGTCGTTTGTCCGGTATTCCAAGCCGGTAACCGTATTGAGTATAAGTCGTCGTCATTCACCACCCACTCACTCTGTTTCGTGATTTTGTGGAGTCAAGGTATTACATTCACTTGTCTAAGTTCCTTTTACTTTGATATTTAACGCATGCATGTACCGTAAAGTTGATTCCTTGGCATTGTTTGATCGCTTTATTTACTCGAGGGCGAGTAAAGGCTAAGTGTGGGGTGGTGATAGGAACCAACTTTACTGTACATTTTTGTACAGTTTAACCCATGGTTATCATGTTTCTAGCATGTTTTCGGGTGAGTTTAGACCTTATAATGAGTGTTAATGAGGTTTTCTATGCACGGCGAGTAACTGTCGGTTTTTCCGTAAACTCGGCCTACTTTTAGCACTTTATACTCATTTCACCGAGCACCCGTAGTTTGCGGGGTTATGGGTTTGCTTGTTGTTTCCATGTTTATGCAAGATTTGGGTGAGTCGGGAGCCCGGAAAGCGATGATTTATGAGTTTAGACGTGTCCAAGGCGAGAAACGAAGCCTAAGTATGGAAAAAGTGAAGTTTTTGATGTTAAGGCATATATTTGTACGGACAAACGTCTGTCCGTACGGACAACTCTCAGTCAGGATCAAAAATAATGGATAGAGACTTATCCGTACGGATAGCTTCCCATCCGTACGGATAATCTGGGGAATCAAGAACTATCTGTACGGATAGCCTGTTATCCGTACGGATAAGCTGAATTTTGCCCTAGGCTATAAAAGGGCACCTCAAACGTTTTCTTCAGCAGACTTTTTACGAATTTAGATAGTTTAGCCTTTTTTGGGCGATTTCCTTCGTCCGAAAGTGCAGAATTAAGTTCCCTATACCATTGTTCTCATCTTTCGATCCTCTATTACATTAGATACATTACAGCATCAATCCGTTACATTTCGATTGTCAAGATTTGAGCTTTGTGAGCACAACTTTGGTACTTCATCAATTTTCAATAAAGTGGGTATGGGTTCTTGTTCTTTTATCATTTATATCATGAATTCCTTTACCGTTTATTGTTTAAATTCGATAATGAGTAGCTAAATCTTTCGTACGGCCGAATTATGTGAATGCGGATGAAACGCCATTAGGGAGATGAACCGGGAAGTAGTGTAGCACGTAATAAAATGTTCTAATCGATAATTCAAATCACGAAACCTGCTTTAATCGTAATTGAGCTAGCTTGATCACCTAGTTCACCATCACACACACCTAGCTTATAAATGTATGTTGCGGCGAAGTGTGGGAACCAGGGTTTCGGGACCGTAGACATTTTGGCTTAAAAGGTAGTTTGACACCTACCTGTGCACTAGATTGACACCCTAGTCGATAGGTCCATGTCCAATACGGGGTTTTTATCGTTCACTCGGGCGAGTCTAGAACTTAATCACGTTAGGTGAGTTGGCCTTCTATAGGGAGGGTTGATGAGCTTTGCGTAGGGTGTGAGTTAGCACTAGAATTAGGACTCGACACATGTGTGTTTATCATTTGAGAGACAAGGAAGGTAGAGCACACTCATGGGGTAGTTTGTCTGAGGGTAGTGTAATCCAGTGGATCATAGTTCGGCTGTACCTCTTTTAATCGTTAAGAAATCCGATTAGTATAATCTTTCTTTTATGCAATAGTATAACGTCATATTTTTCTGGTTGACCTGAACTGAGTGCTAAGTCCGTTGTGGTACTCAAAGCCAATCTATGTGGGTTCGACCTCGGACTCCTCAAGCACTACCTACAATCGATCCGCTCCACTGCCGGTTAGAAAGTAGATTTTGCTAAGGTTTTGAGTTTTTACTTGATTAACTGAAGAGAGTTTGAGAATGTGATAAACACAAGAGTAAACTTCAACTTATCTTTTATTCATTGATAATGTGGAGTATATGTAGATACAATTGAGGAGTTTGAAAGGTCCTAGACAAGATAGTGACCTTTCATAGAAAAAGTAAAAGCTATAAACGAGGCTAGATGCTTTTTAGTCTCTTACATAATAAATGTCTATGACATAAAGTGAACTAGAGTAAAAGCTATGTCTATGAATAGAGTTTGACATATTAATTGTTTATATGTACTATAATTAATATGTCTCTTTATAAATAAATAAAGTGTACACAGACAATCCGGCACATGAGTTCAAAGAGTTTAGTACCTCTTTGAACCTCAACAGTTTCTCTTATCGACATGTTGAATATTGCCACACCCCCTCAAATCGGGTCAGATATGTTGATGCAAACCAAGTTTGCTACTTAGTCTGTTGAACATGAGAGGTGGAATAGCTTTGGTGAGAATATCTGCATTTTGGTCTGCGGAGGGAACATACTGGAGCTGGATAATCTTGGCATCAATCTTTTCCTTTAGGAAGTGTCTGTCAATGTCCACATGTTTTGTTTTGTCATGATGGACTGGATCTCCGCCGCCATGCATAGTCTTTGAGTTATTATCACAAAGCAGAGTGTGATAGGTTCTGTCAAGAGGTCTTGAAGTTCGGTAAGTACTCTTTTGAGCCAAAGAGCTTCACAAATGCCTAAGACAAGTGCCCCTGAGTTCACCTTCAAGATCGCTTCTGAGACACGAGAGGTTGTTTCTTGCTCCTCCAAGTAACAAGATTGCCCCATACATAGGAAAATGAGCTCTGTGGTCGACCTTCTATCTATGTGGCATCCGGCCCAATCACATCGGTGTAGACCTTGATGGATCTATCAAGAGACTTGGTGAAGTGTAACCCTTGGCCATGAGTAGACTTCAAATACCTCAAGATTCTATTTATCGCATCCCAATGTTGCTCAAGAGGGCAATGCATGAACCGACTAACCGGGATCGACACCATATGCAATATCAGGTCTTGTATGGGAGAGGTAGATGAGTTTCCTACAAGCCTTTGATATTGTTCTTTCCTCGACAAAGCAGTGTCACCATGTAGCGAGGTGGTATGACTGGGGTCTACTGGGGATATAGCAGTTTGCACCCCAAAGATGCCGGTTTCCTTCAAAGCAGATCCAAGACATATTTCCTTTGGGAGACAGAAATGCCTTTTCTTTGTTTCTTGCTACTTCCATGCCAAGAAAATATTTGAGAAAACCCAAGTCTTTCACCGAAACACCTTTGCCAAAGCAGAGTCTTCAAATGTTGGATCTCAAAGAGAGTCATCTCCAAAGTGAGGATGATATCATCCACATAGACAATAATAATAGACCTCTTACGGTTGGTTGTCTTGATGAACATAGTGTGATCGAATTGCATTGGTGATATCCAGCACTTTGACCCAGCTTGTTAATTTTCCAAACCATGCCCTTGGTGATTGCTTCAGCCATATAGAGATTTCCTCGGTTGCACACCTTGCCTTGAGTATGAGGATTGATAAAACCAGGAGGTACATTCATATAAACCTCCTCGGTGAGGTCCCCATTTAGAAAAGCATTTTTGATGTCCAATTGGTGAAGAGGCCAGTCAAGTTGGACACCTAGAGAGATCGTAACCCGACGGTGTTGAGTTTTGCCACTGGTGCAAAAGTTTCCTTATAGTCAATACCATAAGTTTGAGTGAATCCCCTTGCTACCAATCGGCTTTGTACTTGTCAATTGTACCATCATCATTGTATTTGATAGTGAATAACCATCTGCAGACTAATCTGTCTTCTTGCCTTTGGGAAGAGTTGTGAGGTCCCAAGTATGATTATCCAGAGAGCGATCATCTCGTTTTAACAAAGACCTTCCACTTATCATTTTGAAGGGCCTCGAATATTTCTAGGGATAGAGTGAGAGTCCAGTCTGTGTAAACATGGCAAAGACAGAGAGACAGTGATCATAAGATAAATAAGTATGAATAGAATGATCGGTGCATGATCTTTTCCCTTTCCTTAGAGCAATAGTCTCATCATCAATGTCGATGAGATCTGCCGAGGATCTCGCAGATTGCCGAGTGTCGATGGGCTCGGGATCGCAGGCTCGAGTCGCTTGGTTCTTTGGGGATCGTGAGGGCTCTTGTAAGTCAAGAGGTCTTGGGGTTGATCTGCCTTTGAGGATCGAGGAGTTCCGAGAGGTTAAGAGTTTTTGAAGGAAGGGGTTTAGGTCAATTTCTATCGAGTTTCCATCGTTGATCGCCTCAGTGGACTTGTTGTAGTAGGAGTCCTTTCAAAAATTTTACATCCATAGAATTGTAAAATCTCTTTTCGAAGGAGAGTAGCACTTGTAACCTTTCTGTCCTTTGCATATCCTAGGAAAATGCACTTGTGAGCTTTGGGATCAAGTTTGCTTACGTGTTGGGCATGGATATAGACAAACACAGTACAACCAAAGATTTTTGGAGGTAAGCGGGAAATAAGATGGGGCAGGAGTGTGTGTCCAGTGGGGTTTTGATAGGAGTTTTGAAGCCTAGTACCCCTTTGGGAAGTCTCATTGATTAAGTATGTGGAAGTCAATATGGCTTCACCCCACATATATTTTGGAACATTTGTGGTAAACATAATAGACCTAGCCATTTCAAGCAGATGCCTGTTCTTTCTCTCAAAGAACCCCATTTTTTGAGGGGTTTCAAACAACAACTCTTGATATGGACAATCCTTTATCCATCAAGAAATTATTGAGATGAGACTCATAATATTCAAGAGCATTGTCGAGTCTTCAAGATTTTGATCTTAGTGTCAAACCGAGTGGAGACCATGTTGTAAAATTCTTGAAAGATGGGTCCAACTTGGACTTATCCTTCATTAAAAATAACCAAGTGGTTCTCGGTGTGGTCATCTATGAAGGTAACAAACCACCTCTTTCTGTTATGCTTTTTACTCTTGAGGGTCCCCATACGTCACTTGTGAATTAAGGTGAATGGTGTGGATGGTAAGTAAGGTAATTTTGCATACACAGATTTGGTGAGTTTAGCAAACCGACAAATATCACATTGAAGATCATTCAAATTACAACCTTTAAACAATTCGGGATCTATAGACTTTAAATAACTAAAACTCGGGATGTCCTAGTCTATAATGCCATAACATGATATTGTCTAGGTTTTGAGTGCAGTCGAGGCGATTCAGATCTTGATCTTGTCTTGGCGAGGTTGACCACAAACAGACTGAGCAAGGTTTAGCAGTCCCAATCAACGCTTTGAGGAATGATCTGGAATGTGCATCGATTCTCATTAAAAACAACGATCAGTTCAAATCTTTAGTAAGTTTCTTGACAGATATGAGATTGCAATCTAATTTTGGAACAAATAGGACATTCTCGCAGCATATCTTATTAGTAAGTGCACCGACCAAAACCTTTTGCACTAGAGATAGATCCATCAATGATCTTAATATTGTGAATTTGGGGACATGGCTTAAGTTGAGTAATGAGATTTTTATTACAGTCATATGGGATGAGGCCCCAGAGTCAACAAATCTGGTTTCATTACTAATAGATGAGTAGAATTTACTGCATCTTGGCATGAGAGGCTATGTCGGTAGAGTGACTACCTCCCTTTTGTTGAGTTAGGAAGGCTTTGAATGCAAGCAAAGTGAGCATTCAACATGTTGTCATCTTCTTCCTCACTTATGTGTATCCGCTCGACTTTCCTTAAGGTGTCCGGAGGTCTTGGAGGAGTTAGGCTTGCCATGTAGCTTCCAAAGCAAGTGTCCTTGGTGTGATTAGTGCGTTTGCGGTGGTCACGAAACAGCTTCCCGATTTTATCGGCAAGAGCTTCTCAGTAAGCCTCGGTAGCCTCAGCAGGTTCCCGACGATCGGCAGGTGGCACTTTTCGGTAGGGTTGTCGGCAGGGGGTTCAAAGAAACATCACTTTCCTCCTGCTTTCCTCATGTTTGACCTCGGCAAACATGGATTTGAGATTTGGAAGAGGTTTAGTAGCAAGAATTCTACCTCGACATCATCAAGAGTAGGATTCGATCCAAGAAGGAATTTGAATACTCTCTTTTCTCGATAATGTCTTTAAAGAGTGCAACATCTTTAACATCATTCCAGGGTGAGTTTCCAACATATCTAGGTGTTGCCATGCCTTAGATAGTTGATTAAAGTATTGAGTTCTGAGACATATCCCCTTGTGCGCAATTTTGAATCTGAGCTTCGAGTTCATAGACTTGAGATGTATTGTCCTTTTTGAGTAAAGGTCTCGGCATTGTCCTGCATTTCCTTAGCAAAGTGTCATACATCATGAAGTTCTCATCGATCTCTTTTGTCATAGACCTCGTGAGGATGGTCATGACTTGGTTATTTTCTCGTGTCCCATGCTTCAAACTTGGGGTCGGGCCAAAGAGGGCGGAGTTTGGAAACTGCACAGATATCCCATCTTGCCCTCGGCCGGAGATATACATTTTCATAGACCTTGACCATAACAAGTAATTGTTACCATCAAGTTTATGATTTGTAAAAAAGAAGAGTGTTCGATTATCCCGATCTGCTTGAGGCAAATTGTGAGTCTCATCAAGAAGATGAAACTTCGAGATAATGTTGACATTTTTTGAAAAAGAACTGAGTTTTGCAGCGGATTTTAGAACTCAGTAAGTCTCTGATACCATGAAGAGAGTTTGAGAATGTGATAAACACAAGAGTAAACTTCAACTTATCTTTTATTCATTGATAATGTGGAGTATATGTAGATACAATTGAGGAGTTTGAAAGGTCCTAGACAAGATAGTGACCTTTCATAGAAAAAGTAAAAGCTATAAACGAGGCTAGATGCTTTTTAGTCTCTTACATAATAAATGTCTATGACATAAAGTGAACTAGAGTAAAAGCTATGTCTATGAATAGAGTTTGACATACTAATTGTTTATATGTACTATAATTAATATGTCTCTTTATAAATAAATAAAGTGTACACAGACAATCCGGCACATGAGTTCAGCAGGTTTAGTACCCTGCTGAACCTCAGCAGACTTATCAGCATGCTGAATATTGCCACATTAACTGCATTGAAAAATTCTCTTATCAAGATCTTATCTAGAAATTCTTTAAGTGTTCAAGCTACATCGATCTTATCCAGATTTTTACACTTTGAAGAACCACAAGTGAGAATCAATAAATTGATTCTCAGCCCAACTTTGATTCTCAATCAAAGGCTTAGACTGTGTTTGTGGTGGTAGATGGTGAAGAGGCATTAGAACCCTCTAAGGACCAGTGGTTCAAGCAGTTGAAGAGCAGCCATACAACCTATTCTTTAGTTGTTTAGATAGTGGCAATAGGGATTAGTCAAGGACTATCATATAGGACTTTTTGTAACAGCATATCTCAAGGAGTGCTAGTTGAATTTTCCTCCTACATCACAGAGGAAGAGTGGACTGACAGAATTACACCACCTGGAACCACTATAATTCTTGCCCTACTTACTTTAAGCATTTACATTCTAATATTTACTTTCCAACATTTATATTTGTTTATACAGCATACTGAAATTGATTGTTATAAGCATACACAGTTCACAAACTAACATTCACCAGAATTCAGTTTTGCATACAACTTTTTCTTATAGAATAACAAGATCTAGATAAAGGCTAAAAACTATATCCACTTCCGGTTGACTCAGTTTTGTATAAGTCAGTTTGACTTAAACTCAACTTTGTCAGCTCAACTCCACACAAGTTAAAACTGAACCTTAATCATTAATCAATCTGCACGAGACTCAGTTCTCAGTAAGGTTTTTGGTGACAAGTTTATTCACCCCCCTCTAAACTTGTGTTAGCCATTCCAATGGACCAACAGTAAGTTTTCAGTTTGTTAACTAACTTAGAGCATTAACTGATTTTTTACTCTTCTTCAAAACTTAGTAATCTATTTATCTGATTTTCCGTGACTACATCAGATTACACCATTCCTTAAACAAATCATCTAAAATGTCATTGACCTTATGATTCTCTGGTCTTCTACAACATCCATAAAGTTAGTTCAGGCCATCACAGAATTACCTGAATTCTAACTTTACAGTCTCGACTTTGATCTTCATAACTAAGTTTGAACCCTCAGTTCTTCAATATTTTACAACTGAGTATGTGCCCCTCAGTTCTTCAATTACTGAGTTTGTTCCCTCAACCTTCAGTTCTAGATAAGTCAACCGAGTATGTGTCCCTCAGCGAATTAATCTTCTTTAGTTCTGAGTACGACTTCAGTTTTAGGTGTACATCTTCAGTTTTGTGTCATATTCCAGTTATCTAGATAATTTCCATTTTTTAGTTTTACGACACTTCTATCTATTACAGTGCTTGTCTGATATAACCTATACAATTATCAGACTCTAGTAAAACCTATACATTCAGTTCTAGACATCTTTTAGCCTTTCACTATAACAACTAGTTTCAACACTTCATGAATGGGGTGTGTAACTAAATAAGATGAATCATCATTAAAACTAAAATTTTATTTCCAACAGAACTCTTCAGTTCTGAGTGAGTATCCATTTTTCTAGATGATTTCCAGTTTTTAGTTTTGCTACACTCTAACTATTACAATGCTTGTCTGATAAAACATATACAACCATCAAACTCTAATAAATCCTATGCATTCAGTTCTAGACATATTTTAGCTTTTCACTATAATAGCTAGTTTCAGCACTTCATCAATGGGGTGTAAATAACTAATTAAATAAATACGATGAATCATCATCAAAAAATAAATTTTATTTCTAACACTTCCCTTGAATTGTTTCTTCTTACTAAACCTGTCAGAACGTTTAATTAGTAAAGCAATTGGTTCTTTTAGTTCATGTGTCCCTTTGTTGTATGTGTCAGCCATTTTGCTTTGCTGGGGTGCCACCAGTGCACTGGACTTGTGTGCCTCTGTTGGTGCAATGTCTTCATTATTTAGTTCAAATTCTTGAGCTTTTAATTGGGACATCAATGTCAAGGTGTCAATCTTTCCAAGATCTATTGTTCCCTTGAGTACTGATGTGATGATTCTCCAACCTTATGGTAGACTTCTCAAGATCTTCAAGCAAACTTATTTTTGAGGATATTTCTGACCAAGTTGGTGCAGTTCACTGATGATGCTTGAAAATCTTTTGTCCATTTGATCAATGGATTCACCATTCTTCATTTTGAAGTTCTCAAATTTCTGTTTTGCAGCAGATAATTTGTTTTCCTTGATTACTTCAGATCCTTCATTGATGAGTGCCAGTTTGTCCCACATCTCATTTGATGTTTTGCAATCTTTGATTCTCATAGACATATTAATGTCCAGAGTCTTCAAGATGATATCTTTTGCAACATAATCAAGGTTTTCTCTCTTTCTGCCATCCTTGGTCCAATCTTTTTTGAGTCTATCTATTTGAATTGGTCCATCACTGATAACATCAAGCATCTCCTCATGAGTGGCTGCAAGAAGAGATAACATTATTATTTTATATTCATGAAAATTACTAACAATGAACACATGTACTTTAGACATGAAATTTGAAGAGTCCATAGTCATAGAAAAAGAAGAACTATACTGATATAGAAGGCACAGATTTAAAAACTACGTTGAAAATATATGATCTCCTTGTTACCAGAAATCAGATCTGAATAGGTTCTGATACTAGGAAATCTGCTCTGATACCAATTGTTGGTCCCAGAGAAGGGTATAAGTATAGTCAGGGGGTGAATGACTATACTGGAGTGTCAAAAACATTTCTTTTAATTAAAGCTTTTGGGCAGCAGATAAGTCCCTTCTAAAAAATGTTTCAAAGTAGATTATGCGCACACAGAGTATGAATAATATGCAATAAGTAAGTGCTATAAGGTAAAATGCAATAAGTAAATGAACACAAGGTTTATAGTGGTTTAGGGTGGTGTAATCCTTTAATCCACTCTTCTCCTGGGATGATTGGAGGAATTCACTATTGTTTTTCATCGGTACAATAGTAAGATTGTCCTTGAATACACAAGCTTCACAATCTACAAGACTATCAATCCTTGGCTTCAAAAGCTTCAATGACTCAGTCTTCAACACACTGCTCATTGGGAACTAATCTTTCAGCAGCTATCACAAAGAGTTGCAACTCCTTCTTAGGTTTCTCTGATTCAATTGCTGCAAACTGGTGTGAATTGGATTCACAGATTTGTTGATCAATCTAAGTGCTTGATGTAGAATTGTAGCTCTATGTTCTGAGTTGATCTCTAGATGTGTTCTTTTTAGATTCAGATTGAAGGATTAAGATTTTGAAAGAGTTTCTGCTTGTTCTTGTGTGTTGTTATCGTTATCTATGTGTCTGTCAATGCATTCTACTTATAGCCTTGATAATCCTTGATTTAAAAATCCATCCGTTGGATATTTAATGTGGAGAATAATCCTTGATTTAATTCTTGATTGCTCCTAATTTAATTTTCCTTGATTTCAGTGATCCGGATTTTCTTCAAGCGCCCATCACAAAATCCGTCCTTGATTGACTTAGCTGCTGTGCTTCTTTCTTCACTGGTATTGCTTACTCAGCCGATAGACAGCTTACTTTGTCGGATTACTGCCTTATTTGGTTTCATTGATCTTTTAAGCATTTCTTGCACTTCACTGATCTTGATTTGTGTGAGGTCAGTGTACACAATATTTAAACAATGAGTTTCATCACTTGTAATATAACTTAGACTTATCCAAGGTCATCACAGACTTCCTTGGTCATAAGTCAGTCCATATGTCTTCATGCTTCACTGCTGGTACTTGGCTTCCTTTACTCTGCCGGATTTCTGTTTTACTTAGCCATCTTACTATTACAATACTTGTCTAACTCAACTTATACAACATGTCACACTCTAAGTAAGGACATATACAGGGATTTCTAACTTATTTCCGGCTTGCTATAACAACTAGTATGGCCATCATCAAAACATAATAAAATGTTCCTAACAGTAACGTTATTATTATGAATAATAAAAGCATTTTTTGTTATTATATATGTTGCTTAAATATAATGAACCAATTTATTTGTTGTATATATGATAACGTCCTTAGTATTAAATTGTGATAGAGAAACCATGATGATGATTATGGTTGATGAGATCTCGATTCACTTTAACTGGTTTGATACTTAAATGTCTCTAGTCGTATGTACTATTAAGTAGGATATTAATAGTACGGTTAGACTAGCATGTTTTGGATGACTTCTATCTTATTAAGATAAGGATAAATCTCGTCTATCAAAGTGTAGTGACACATGGACTGCACGTGGATGTGTATTAAAGAATGCATACATTAGACTGACTCACTTACTTATTAACTGTCACAATATGTGGTGGTTGTGTAATTATCCTAAGACCGGAGTCTTCATGACATCACAATGTGGATTGTCATACTTTGACGCTATTGAGATTTTCCCAATTCATGGGGCGATCATGCGGTAGTGCTTGGGTGTGATAATGAAGCATGCATAGGATTCATGTTGCTCGTCCGGAAATCGCGTATGTTAATGGGATGAGTAAATATCCGAAAGGGCATTCTTATAAGAAATGTCTAGCTCTCGTAAATCTTTTTCAAAGTGAGAGTAATGAGTTACTTGAAGAGAGCATGATATCCATACCGTCATCAATGTATTGACACACGAGATACGACTGTATAGATAATACATCGGCGATAGAATTCTATTTACACTCTAACCGTTTCACGTGAAAGGTAGTAGTCAATGAACTTGACTCTTTTGATGATTAAGGGTCATTACGTGTTGCTGGACGCTATTCATGATCTTTAGGTATGAAGGGCATTTTAGTGAATGTGCTTTATGCCTGCGGCTAGCATATTCGGAAGCCTATCGGTCTCACACATAAGAACATTAGCCGGATTAAAATGTGGTTATAGTGATAATCAAATATGGAAACTTTTATCTTGACTATAAAGTGTTATAGTGATGTGCTAATATTGTGGTATTTATTTATTATGAATAAGTAATACAAGATATTAATTAAGTTGATTAATAATATATGAATATCTTATTTATGTATGTGGCACGTAAATGTGTATATGTGATATACATGGATTTTGCAATATAATTAATAGATTATTTAATATAAGATGTTAAATTAGAAAAGATAAATCATAAAAAGATATTTTCCTTCTTTTTTAGGAAAATATATTCTTTCTTCCTACTTCAACCATGATGTTTTTTCCCAATGTGATTGGGCACAACAGGGCGCATGTCACCTTAAAAATATGAGGTGGGTGTCAAGTTTTTTTGTATCACATTTATAAGAATCTTATTGTACTAGAAAATTTGAAATCTTCCTAGAGAGAGAAATCGGTCTAGCAACCGAGTTTTTCTAGTATCAATCCAATGCGGGATTCCGGTGGGAGAATTGTGCGGATCAATGGTACATGCCAAATGCTTGGTCGGCTCCGTGCAAAACTACGTTGTAGACAAAGCGTCGATCTTTTATATCAGATATGGTATGTTTCTTGTCTACTCCCTTTATCCTTGTAGTTTGAATGAAGACGATCTTGGAAAAAGAATCCAAATTTTAAACTCCACTGCGTAAACGTCATACAATGATATTAGAGCGGTCTTCGAATCATGCAATAAGCATTATTAAAATTTGCATAGTAATTTTTCTAGATGCATGATATTGATTCACGAAATGGAGCACAAAAAAGAAAAATAATAATAATTGTGCCGGCCTTTTGTGGTGCTCGGCAGATCGGCACCGGCATCGCAGTGATGTAAGATTGCATACCGGCTATAGCCAAGTGCTGCACGATTGTGTATCGTCTACTACACTAAAGTACATTAGTGATCAGGAACTTGTCCACTGCATCATATCACCTTCCCCTTAGAGATCCTCTTTCGGACACCTATCTATGTAGTCACATACATTTGAGCTTCCAAAGAAATTACGTTGATAACTTGGTGCAATAGAAATAGGCGCAAATTCTAACATCACCACAGAACACTTCATTCTTTTTCTTCTTTGACGATCATTAAATCCTCCTTTAGACCATTAATCCTCTGACTTTTCATTTTTGTAGAGGCACCTACGATAAGATCCGTCATCTTGGCCATAATTCCTCTAAAATTGGGAACCTGCTGATTTTTAAAATTTTCAAAACCTATGTTTCCCGAAGCGACACTTTGTTACACTCCTTTCATGGTTTCGCTGGATTCACCCAATTGTCTTGAGTTTGGAATATCATTGAGAAATTGGAATTCGTGTTATCAAAGGATTTCCTGAGATTATTACTAGTATGGAATGAGTCAATCATACACTCGCATGGTTGATGGAAGAGATGTCATCTAATTTCCAGGTAAAAGGACTACCATATTTGGCCTTCAATACTTTACACAAAGGCTTTCATGGTTCACTAAAATCTGCAGCTGAATTCAATGAATAAACATAGGATGTGGAAAGTTAGCAAATAAGCTCCGGTACGGGCTTTAGAAGACCCGTAGCTAGCCATAACTGGAACTGGGCATTCTAGGCCTAGTTGTCGGCGTCGGCTGGTGATGCTTGGTGGGACCCAAAAATTTTGATTTTGTGTTTTCGTGATTCCTTATGGTACGTAGAAAAATATCTCTTTTGGTTTAGTTAATTACATATGGCTAACCAATAGTTCAAATAATTTAAACTTTTTGGATACCGAATGGCATGGGTGTGTTATCACTCAATTTGTTGAGTAAAAGAGTTGAACCTATGGTCCACAATTGTGGACGTAAGATTTACCTAGGCCATCCAAATTATTTGACAGGCCTAGGTTGATGACTTTTGGTTTAGTTTGAACTAAATCAAAGGCATCCATTTTGGTTAGGGACCAAAAGAAAATAAACATAAGAAACCAACTTTATTTCGATTTTATTTTAGAATAGTTCTAAATAATAACATTAAAATTGATTTTAAAATTAATCATTAATTTTAATTTCAGTTAAAGTTTATTTAATTGATTAAAAGTTAATTAATTAATTAATTGGATGAAAAGGGATGCATGTAATATCCTAAAATTTTAAGAAGGGTAAAAGCGTTAATGGAATTTAATTTATTTATTTCCTATTTTATGTTTAACCTAATTAATTAGTTAAAATGAAATATTGATTAAAAAGGATTAAATAATTAAAAGGAATTTTAATTAATTAAGTATTTAAGAAAAAAAAATCCCCTTAATCTCTTTATATTGAATCACACAATTTCTGAAAAAAGAAAAAAAGTAGGACGATGGCAATGGAGAGGAAAAGCAACGCAGGAGTAAAGAAGAGGAGGAAGGGAATCTTCAATCATGTGGCTAATACACCAAGATTTTGGGCAGACCACAGAAGATGGAAATCATCGTCTCATTGTTGGGGAGATTTTGCATCATTAAAACAAAAGAAAATTTATAAACCTATACTTAACATGCAAACTAACTCCTAACCGACCAAATATCGGGTAGTTGATAGCATAGTAGGGTAAGTAGCATGGTGGTCGATCCATGAGAGGAATTGGGATGTTGAATCTAATTAACTAATTCTCTCAATTGCTACTCAAGAAACGGAAGACAAAACGTAAAAACAGAAAATAATTCAAATAATCTAACCTAAGGAATAAAATAAACAATCTAATCTAAAGACATGGGATCAAATAATGCACAAACCTATGTGATCTCAATCCTAGTTCAATTCATGATTTTAATTCAGTTTGTGGTTTCACCTTTTCACGAGACATAAACCCCTAATTCCTTAGCGGATCTATTCTCAAGCTATGGATTCCTAATTCCTTAGTAAATCCAATTTATCAATCTCTCATCTTCCGAATGTTGAGATCGATTTACCAAACACAACTCGGTGTAGATTCAGGTTAACTTCCGTATTTTAGAACCTAACAACCTAGAAATATAACCAATTAATTTGTCACATAATTAATGATTAAAGATCCTATCTTTCTATGGTGATCTAGTGTTTATGCAACTTCCGTATTATAAACATCGATAGAAAACTAAATCTCTCGATCTATTCTCACATAGCATCATAATCATAAAAAGATACAAAGTGAATTAAAGATCATGAACATAAACTAGAATTGAATTAATTGAAATAAAACAAACTCACATAGTTTTGGTACATTGGATGAACTCCAAGCATCAACAATGAAAGAAACGAAAAAAAAACGATCCTAATCTAACCCGGATCACCCGAGCACAAGGCTCGGGTGACCGGCCTTGAACTCCTCAAGAAGGGCTGCTGCTGCTGTGTTTTACGGCTGTGGAATAATGTATGAATTAGGGTAAAAATCGCGCTGCTTTTATAGAAAAATCAAGTCGGTTGCTACTGAGAACGGTTTCGGACGGGCGTTCAAAGGGTCGGACGCCCGTCCACTATTTTCAGCAACAGCATCCAAACTTGTAACGCTCATATCTCGGGCCTCGTAAGTCGGAATGGAGTGATTCAAAATCCTGTAGAATCCTCTCTTCAAGCCCTACAACTCTTCTCTTGAGGTCGAGAGTCAAATCAGTGTATATCATATCAAGAACTGCGTCGGAAGTTCAGCGCTACCCGGAATCCTGATTTTCTTCCTCTGGACGCTCGTCCAGTATCTCAGACGTTCGTTCATTCAGCCTTGAACTTGTGCCAGACGTTCGTTCACTTCACGTCCAAACTCTCACGAATGTAAAATAAACCTCAACGCTGGTTCCGCTTCTCAAACGTGCGTTTGAATCCGGACGCTTCCTCGCTTATAATTGGGACTTTCGTCCACTTAGCATTGACATCGAATTTATTGATTTTTCCATCTTTATCTTGATTGATTTCTTTCCTTATCTCTTCAAATCTTCCATAAATCTGATTGATCCTTCCTCAACTCGAATTTTAGCTCTTTAGGATCACCTTTTCCATCATCAATGAGTATCTACGAATATCAAAAACATACCAAAACGTAATAATTTCCAAAATAACATAAAATAATCATTTAAGCACATAAATCAATACGTTTTCATATTTAACCATTAAAAACACCATTTACTCAATATTTACATATATAGCTCGAGAATCTATGAAAATCATACGAATGTAGGGAAATTGATATATAAAATATCTATAAAAATCACTACAATTTAGCCCTTAACAACACCCCACACTTAAACATTTTTTCTCGTCCTCGAGCAAAACAAAACAAAGTCAAGCTCGAGACAAATAAACATCTATACACATACAAAGTATATTCAATAACTTAGAAGTTCACCCGAGTGAGTGTGTGCATAGCCATAATAAATTTCCACTAAGTTCCACAATTTGAAAGTTATTCAAACCAAAACTAGCCCGGTTTCACATCTAAGTTAGAAATATTCAAAAAACTATAACAGGCACTTTACAAAACATACATATCCCAAAAAGAAATAGTAGAGAATATCTAAAACATTTCTGACAAACTCAGAGGATAATCCCTACAACATATCCTTGATTTATCTGGGTATAAGATTAACGATAACTCAGTCCTTACTTATTCATAATAATATATTTCAATATTTTCACTTTTTTCACACTTTTCTAACACACATCAGAATAAGCTTTTGCCCTCATAGCAGAATAGGACATTTCAAGATAATCCCCTACCTTACTCCAATCATAAGGCAGCTATAAACTAACTGTCGTGAGCTTTTGGTCATCATAGTGGAATAGGACATACGTGGTATACCCTACCTCACCCAAATCATCGACTAGCTTCCGACACACACAATTAATTAAGTGATTACTTAGAGATTTCTGGCTGGCAGTGGTAAAGATTATTTTCTAGTAACACAGACCACTGAGCATAACACCTCAAGTAAACAATTTATTACTATTGCAAAGACTTAATCACGTTTCACTTATCACATTCAAACTTACAGATATTCACAGTATGTCATACTTTAACTCTAAATACAAACTACTAAACTTTTCAAGAATTGTACATAAGCAAAGAAACATGCTATAATCATCAAAAATCTCCAACTAAAATGGGGTAGGCTTTCATCATTTAGCTCATCATTTACTATGGCATGTGAAAAAAAAAAGTGTCGGGTGAAACAACTAAAATTACTAAATATATAGAATAATGCAAAAATGATTATAAACCTCGAACAAAGACATGCAATGCTCACTCGGGACAAAACAAAAATTTGAAAATTGAAGCACTTTGCAGCACTTTGCATAGAAATACTAAAAATATGAGCAAACGAAAGTAGATACATAAATCATCTATCCCCTCCCCCACACTTAGATTGCAACTTGTCCTCAAGTTGTGCAGAAATAAAGAAAAGATAAGAGTACTTAGCTGATTGTATCTCCAAGCTTGGCAATTCTGGAGGAACCAACAAGAACCAGGATTGCTTGCATAGCTCAGTAGACTGTGGAGCATCACAGGACAACTGAATGCATCGTGAAAGTGCACAATCGCTATAGAAAGTATCCTGCAGACTTGATCAGTGCAAAAAGAGTCTACGGGGAAAAAGAAAAGATTACATATACATGGAAAAGGAGATATAGAGATATTTAAATTTAAGCTCATATAAAGATGGAATACATATACATGAAATATTACAAAGTAGTAGGCTAGGTGCACTATATGAAAATGCAATACAATGCAAACTACATGAAAAATCCTAAAAAAACGAGGTAGTATTACGGAAACCGACAGTTAACTACGCTCAAGAAAAATAAAAAGAAAAATAAAAACAGAAACAATGCAACTAGATGAAATGCACCTAAATGATATGCATCTAAATGATATGCAAAAACAAAAGAAAATAAAAGAAAGAAAACTAGCCCACTTATTAGCAACATGACATATATAAAATAAACGTCTACCAAATAATGACAGGTTACGATAAACGACAGTTCTGTTCATTACATGCAATGTAAGACGCGCCTTAAGACTCGTCAAAAGTGATAGCATTATGGAAAACCAACGATTAGCTATACTAACAGATATAACTCATATGGAAAAGGATGTAGCATACGGAAAACCGACAGTAGCTACCCATATGAGTTACAAAAACAACAAGGAAGCACATAAGTCTCAAAGCTTAAAAGATTCATCATAACGGTATGTAGCATACGGAAACCGACATTAGCTACTTTAACTATGAAAACAAGACAAGTTATAGCTTACGAGAACCGACAGTCACTATAACTTGCATAGATGAATCATATATAAGGAATTGATCAATTATCTAACATGGATTCATAGATGGAAAATTGGACACATGCAAGCTCAGGACATCTATGTAAAAGAAATAGCCACAGAAGCTCATATGAAAGAAATCCATATTAAATAAAGCATTAAAAATAAAGAAAAGAAAAATTACGGAACCTGGGCGTGCGTCCCGAATACCACGCGGGCGTTCACCTGGGTTTTCAGCCCTGAACGCTCGTTCATAATGCCAAACGCTCGTTCCCTGCAAGTTAAGAACTGGACGGGCGTTCACTTACCTGAACGCTCGTCCAAACATCGAAAAAAACCACAGAAAAGCAGGAAAACACAGCAACCCTAAATACTCAGCATGCTTTGTATACACAATATCATCACAGCAGCCACATCATAATATAGCACAGAGGGTTAGATTAGATACAACTTCACGTTTCACAAATTGAGTAAAAAACTTTTGCACATTCTTAACCCTACGGTCATCGAAACACGGCAAAATAAAAACTCTCAATCTATTAAACGCTACTTTTATTGAAAAAAAATAGATCGTAACAAAATCGAAAAATTAATTCAACTAAATTCAACAAAACACCGATTCCCCGGCAACGGCGCCACTTTTGTTGGGGAGATTTTGCATCATTAAAACAAAAGAAAATTTATAAACCTATACTTAACATGCAAACTAACTCCTAACCGACCAAATATCGGGTAGTTGATAGCATAGTAGGGTAAGTACAGGGTCGATCCACAGGGAATTGGGATGTTGAATCTAATTAACTAATTCTCTCAATTGCTACTCAAGAAACGGAAGACAAAACGTAAAAACAGAAAATAATTCAAATAATCTAACCTAAGGAATAAAATAAACAATCTAATCTAAAGACATGGGATCAAATAATGCACAAACCTATGTGATCTCAATCCTAGTTCAATTCATGATTTTAATTCAGTTTGTGGTTTCACCTTTTCACGAGACATAAACCCCTAATTCCTTAGCGGATCTATTCTCAAGCTATGGATTCCTAATTCCTTAGTAAATCCAATTTATCAATCTCTCATCTTCCGAATGTTGAGATCGATTACTGAAACACAACTCGGTGTAGATTCAGTTAACTTCCGTATTTTAGAACCTAACAACCTAGAAATATAACCAATTAATTTGTCACATAATTAATGATTAAAGATCCTATCTTTCTATGGTGATCTAGTGTTTATGCAACTTCCGTATTATAAACATCGATAGAAAACTAAATCTCTCGATCTATTCTCACATAGCATCATAATCATAAAAAGATACAAAGTGAATTAAAGATCATGAACATAAACTAGAATTGAATTAATTGAAATAAAACAAACTCACATAGTTTTGGTACATTGGATGAACTCCAAGCATCAACAATGAAAGAAACGAAAAAAAAAACGATCCTAATCTAACCCGGATCACCCGAGCACAAGGCTCGGGTGACCGGCCTTGAACTCCTCAAGAAGGGCTGCTGCTGCTGTGTTTTGCGGCTGTGGAATAATGTATGAATTAGGGTAAAAATCGCGCTGCCTTTATAGAAAAAATCAAGTCGGTTGCTACAGTAACGGTTCCGGACGGGCGTTCAAAAGGGTCGGACGCCCGTCCACTATTTTCAGCAACAGCATCCAAACTTGTAACGCTCATATCTCGGGCCTCGTAAGTCGGAATGGAGTGATTCAAAATCCTGTAGAATCCACTCTTCAAGCCCTACAACTCTTCTCTTGAGGTCGAGAATCAAATCAGTGTATATAATATCAAGAACTGCGTCGGAAGTTCAGCGCTACCCGGAATCCTGATTTTCTTCATCTGGACGCTCGTCCAGTATCTCAGACGTTCGTTCATTCAGCCTTGAACTTGTGCCAGACGTTCGTTCACTTCACGTCCAAACTCTCTGAATGTAAAATAAACCTCTGAACGCTGGTTCCGCTTCTCAAACGTGCGTTTGAATCCGGACGCTCGTCTGCTTATAATTGGACGCTCGTCCACTTAGCATTGACATCGAATTTATTGATTTTTCCATCTTTATCTTGATTGATTTCTTTCCTTATCTCTTCAAATCTTCCATAAATCTGATTGATCCTTCCTCAACTCGAATTTTAGCTCTTTAGGATCACCTTTTCCATCATCAATGAGTATCTACGAATATAAAAAACATACCAAAACGTAATAATTTCCAAAATAACATAAAATAATCATTTAAGCACATAAATCAATACGTTTTCATATTTAACCATTAAAAACACCATTTACTCAATATTTACATATATAGCTCAGAATCTATGAAAATCATACGAATGTAGGGGAAATTGATATATAAAATATCTATAAAAATCACTACAATTTAGCCCTTAACACTCATCATGACGAATGTTTCCACACCAACTATTCTCAATTCCGTAAGTCTTCAGTTTAGCCCTATGATATCATCGTAAATATCACAAATAAAAGTTGTAGGTGTTTTGAGTGGATATCTAGATTAAGAGTGGTTTTCGGTTGTGTTTTAGCTCAAGAAATAAATGAAGATATGAAGAAACACAAGAATATAGCAACTGAGTAATAAATTATAGGGATTTGCATGTATTTTCTATTATGCCTCCCTTTTTAGGGTATAAAATGCCACTATTTATAGGGCTTACATAGTCAGTGCTTACGTGGCGATTCCAAGGGATATTCACAGTAAATAAATACATAAATAACACAGTAATACGGGTCGAGACAATGCAATGTGGACTGACAATCATCTCGACTAAGATGGAATCCGTACTTGTAAGCTTGACGTTGCTGCCTAAGTTAGCAGGCTTCGAGCTGAGGGGTAGTCGGCGTGGAACCCAGAGCTTCATTTTTCTTGAGGGATTGCATATGAAGGCTTTGTTTCTGATTCCTAATATAGGACCAAAGTCTGTCGCAATGGTATCTAGTGGGATGGAAGGGCCCCGGCCCGACTCATCTTACTTCACTGCAAATTGATTAGGTCGGGCACCCTTATTCGTTATTGTGCCTACTTGGAGAGCCAATATGAATTTGTGAGATTATTTGAGGGCTTGGTGTAACAATGGCCCCCCTGCTCCTTGAGCTTTCCGCTGCGATGAGGGAAGTCAGGGAGTAAAGTTGTTTGCGCATTGACAAACCGAATGCCGTTCGAACTACTGTACCGTGGCCTGCCTTACTGGCGTTGGGGCTTGCGACCTTAGTTTAATGTCGTACTTTGAGCGATCGGACTTTGCTACTTTTTGTGGGTGAACGCGACTGGCTACTTGATTGCTGGGCTGATGCGGGTGGTCACGGTCGGTCATGCCTAAACGCGAAATCGGGTTATTGTTGTTGGATTGTATATGTATGTCTACTACAAGTTCGGTGATGAATTAGTGCCTAACACGTACTAATTTCAGGTTAGAATGGCTGAGAATTGATTCGTAAATCGAACAGTGACAAAAATGTAGAATAACTACTCCAAGGCTTAATGGGTGTGGGCCTATCGAAACAAAGAGTTCAAAAAGTTACAAGTGTGATAGGCCACCGCATGGGTATGGGTCTATGGATAGGCCACTTTCATGGGTGCAGGCCCATGGGTTATGATTTTTCAGAAAGTTTCCAGAAGTGCTGAGCGCACACGGAGAGAACGTGGGAGCACCGGAAGACATTGTTTGGGCCTTGTGGGACATTGTCTTAGTAGTCAATAATTCTTTTACAATGTCCTATGTAGTGTAATTAGTTGTCTAGGACTATAAATCATTAAGAAGTCTTTTTATGTGAATGAATCAGGCGGTTAGACTTAACTCGTAAATTATATATGTGTGCGTCTAAAATCTAACGCATATTTATCATTGGTTAGGCACGTTTACATATCGAAGCATGAGGACTATTACCCCTCCCCTTGAGGCTGTGTGTCAAGGGACCCGTGTAACTCCCATACTTAGACCTACATCTGTGCCCCTAGAGAGGTGCTTACCATGTCATGGTGCATTCTTCACCATGCTCCGTGTCCTTTGATATTGATGTAAAAAACTTACTTGTGCAAGGATGTACTACGGAGATAGTAGATGGTGAGTGAGTTCTACTGTAACAATCTATGTGGTAGTGATTATAGCAAGTATTAATGATATTCACATATTTGTTGTTATTTAATTGTACCTGATTCTTCTACCCCTTATTAGTACATATGTACTTAACCATTTCTTTACGTTTCCCACCCTGAGATAGCGGTGTATTTGTGGGTTGTTTTCGAGGCCACTAAGGAGTGACCTAGAGATGATGCAGATGAAGTCTGTTGTTCTTTATTCTGTTTTATTTTGGGAATAGACTTTTTTTATCCATGTAATGATTAAAATCAATGGGTTGACTTTGTGGATATCAATATTTATTTGTTAATTGTATTTGACGGTAATAATAAAGTATTTTAATGATGTATTAGATGCCGACTGTGTTTCATTCGATCGATTGTTAGTCGTTTTAGTTACCCGAGTCTATCGTTTTGTCTTCCGCCTTGTTCTCTGATGTTGTCTACGTAAGGCTTATGTATATAATTAGATTAAATTTTAATTATATGCGTGCCGGGCATTCTTTTCAAGATAAAGATCGGTATCCGGGACAAGGGCATCACAGTTGGTATCATAGAGCAAAGTAACACCGCTGCATCGGATTTAAACTCTTAAGAGGTGGTATAGTTGTGTTAGATCCGTAAGATGGGAATCTTTGAGTTAGACCTTTTAAGTGCATACCATCTTAAGCTAGTGTGTTAAACAATGAATCCCTTAAGGTTGAAGTCTCTAAACAATATCATGTCACCTAGCACTAAGTGAAACTTCTTTATGTGAAGCCTTGGGATTGAAGTCTTAGGCTTACACCCTTAAGTTAATGTCCTCTTTGTTGGATTTTCTTTACACTCTTCATTGTGATCTCTTCACTTTCTTTAACACCTCAATATCAAATCCTACTCTTGACTTGACCTATCATTTTAGAGGATGATGTTTGATTCAACTCTACAATTCCTCCACTTTCTCTTTTCAATATTACATGCTTTGTGTTTATTAATACTCTTTGGCCTTTCTTTGCTCGAGAAGGGTCACACAAAACTAATATAAAATTCTATCCCTTCTAAGTGCTTCTCATTAATTTCAATTACTAGGTTTAAATGTTACTTGCTTTGGCACTTGTTTTCTATCATCCTCGTGGGCGACTTTATCCAACACGGGTTAATGTTTTTTGTTTTCGTTTTTGTCTTTCATGTAAAAACGTTTCCCTTTCTCCAAAAATTATGAAATGTTTTAAAAATATATACCACTGTCTTATCTACAATTTCTCTTTTTAAATAACCACAAAAATCAACATGGATTGTTCATAAAGATCATGTCAATGCTAGACACTCTGTCCAGAAAATCTGCAGCATCACTTTCACCTATTCTTCTGTTTTAATAGGTTAAACACCTTCAAAAGACCATAGTTTTTGATATGTTGTAGAAAACAATTTTATATACAATATCCTTTTTGGAATAGAGTTCAAAGTATTTTTTGTTCGATCGCAATCTGCAATTCAAATCAGTGTTTACTAATCTGAAAATTTTGACAGCTTGCGCATTTTGCAAAATTAATTGTTTTTGATTGACTCCTTTTTATTGAACTAGTACACATGTTATTCACATTTTTATTCCAAGAAATTTGGGGTGGGTGGGGTGGGGGAGGGGGTTAAATGAAACCCTTAAATGGGTAATGACAAAGGACCAATTATCATCCACACAATTTCACATAAGACTTACGTAAACCATGACGAAAATAAGTTCAGAGGCTTCATTCATGGCTTCCAAAGGATGGTTGTTTCTGCAATCATGGAAGTGACAACAAATGGATCCATATTAGAAGCTGGACTTATGTGCTTGAAATATCCTTTTCCATTCTGCTCCGTATCTCTCCCGATCCTAACAGATGCTCTACGACTCAACACACCTCATGCGAATGTGTTGATATCAGTTGTTTCATGCATTCCGGTTAGACGACGTTCATTGCCCTCTCCGTAAGCAGAAATGTGCTCATTGTGCTTCAGTATTAGGTTTTCAATAGCCTTCTTTATTACTTCAAAACCACCATCATTTCTCATAGACTTAGTATTGTAGTTTGTGTGGGCACCAGCACCATTCCAATCACCCGAGATAGGCTTGGGATCAAAGGAGACAACCACTCCAACAATATATGTAATCCTCTCTAGAATGTAACGAGAAATCATTAACTGATCACCTGAAGAGATCCCCACAGATGGACCAACTTAAAATTCTACTAGCCATGCATAACCTCTCTATTGATCCCACTTATGTTGACACCAGCATAGAGACAAGCCTTGTAAAGAGCATCAACAATGTAATGGCCAAGTGCCTTGTCTGCACCGATTCCACAATAATACGGCCCCTATCGTCCATGGTATCCACCAGTAGACCAACCAATGGGCCATTTCACATCATTTTGCAAGAGAGTGTACTCCTGCTTAATACCATACCAGGGTTCCTCAGCAACCACATTATGGTGACTAAATATCTTTTCAGCAGTGAATCTCTTATTGGTAGGTATAGGTTCTCCAGCAGGAGTATAAGCATCACACATATAAAGAATGTTGCGGCCTCTTGGATATATTATGACTTCACTGTCTTCACCAGGGGCTTGACCAGTGTTGGAACCATCAAAATTCCACTTAGGAAGCTTGGTAGGATCAAAAACTGCTCCAGGAAGAGTCCTGGCTTTGCTTATAAGGTCCATACTAGATCCATACGCATTCTGCTTTGATTTTTCCTTGGGTTCAAAGAGATTCAAGTCAATGATATCTGTAAGAAGAGACATCTTCATCGAGATGAAGAAGGGATTGACAAACGATGACGAATGATTTCTTCAATTTAGTAAAAAAAAAGAGTATTGAATATTTTTCTATCACGTGAGAAACTCCAGTATCTAAATATTTTCCCTTTTGATCGTGTGCAAAATCCTGTTTGTTTGGTCTGCACAAGTCAATTGTATTAGGTCTGGGGTAAATATAAACCCAACCGTCTAAAGGGAATTTTCACCTCTTTGACTTAAGGTTAGGGTTAAGAGAGTAATAAGTTGTGATCATTAGGTTCTAGAAGTTGTTCCTCGAAGTGTGATCTTCTCTTGGGTTAAGGATTTTAGTAGGATGTCTGTAAAGCTAACTTCATTGTTTCTTTTGTAGTTATAAACAAGAACCAAGTCGCTACCTTCCAGCATGCCACGCTTGAAGTTCAAAACGTTTCATGCTCTTCTCCAACCATACCTTCTACACTAATTGATTTTACTATTTAATTCCTTACTTCAGATATTTAAGCTCAACACATCCTTTCCACTTGTGGTCATGAATTACCTCAAAAACATATCTTCATAAGCCTTTCTATTGAACAAGTTCACACCCTTTTTACTTTTCAATTCAAAAAAAAAAACAAGTCCCATCTAATATTGTATTGTTGCACTCCCATTCTTCATTTCAAAATTCAATTTTACTGAATCCTGTAATGATAGAACATTTTGATTATTTGTGTTCATTTTCAACTTCCCTCCTAAGGGTAGTGTCGGTGTTGTAACTTTTACCACCTAATGGTGCCTATTCCTTTAAGGTATGCATATCGTCTTTTTACCAGTTAGATCTTTAAACCTACCATGACATCCCTCTTCAATTACTTATCTTTAACCTTCTTGAAATTTATGTTAAACCAGTTTCAAGCAGACGGTAGCCTTTACCAAGATGCCTTCCGAACCAATTTAGCGAACAAACATTTGAATTCCAAAACTTCTAATTTCATTTCAGATTGATGCGCCTGGTAAATTCAAGTTTTAAATCTCTTTCAGGCCATTTAGAGCCATGAACCACCAGACACACCTTTTGACATTCCCTCTGTCTTGGTGTTTCTGTTACAATTTTGTTACACTGGTTGAAATGTCTGTTTGTTTTAAACTTTGCATTCCCTCATAAGGAATAACCTTGAGCACTTATTCTTTGACACTGTACTATTCCTCTCGAGTGGTGCAACCTTGAACCCTTGAATTGGATCATCAATGACTTCATACACTTCTTTGGAAAGTTTGAATTTGTTAGTGACGAAGAAATAATAACAGGAAGTAGATTATCACTCTCAATAAAAGCATATTTCAAGTTAAGAGGAAGAGTTTTCAATTTAAGGTTCCTTGGTGGCTCCTCCACCGAAGGTTTCAATAGTGGACCATCATGCGCCAACTCTAGAAATCGAAGCCATGGTTGCTTGTTGATTGTACGGCCAACATCCAAATAAGAAATCACTGCTTGCATTTCCTCATCATCACACTCACCATCGAAGATAGACAAGGCTAAGCATTCCTCAAGCTTATCTTCATAGACCTGCAAGTTAGTATTCTCCACACAAACAAAAGATAATGTATCCATAAAAAAGACTCTGATGAATTGTTCGGATGTTTCATGGCCTTGACGATGTTGAATGTGACATCATGCTCATTAACTCTCAAAATTAACTCTCCATGTTGAACATCAATTAGAATCCTTCCCGTGGCTAGGAATGGACAACCGAGAATAAGAGGTGTTGAATACACTTATTCCATATCCATAACCACAAAATCAACTGGGAAGTAGAACTTATCAACCTTTACTAACACGTCTTCTATGACTCCCTCTTTACTAACACGTCTTCTATGACTCCCTTAAGGCATTTTATTGACCTATCTGCTAGTTGGAGAGTCATCTCCGTGTTCTTAAACTTTCCTATACCAAGTTTGATAAAGTCCTCATAAGACATAAGGTTTATGCTAGCACCAAGGTCATAAAGCACCCTCTTAAACAAAAAGCCCCTAATTTCACACAGGATGGTATAGCTCCCGGGGTCTTTAAGCTTAGGTGGAAGCTAATGTTGCAACACGGCAGATCATTCCTCATTGAGACAAATAATCATCTAAACACTATCTGTTAGTAGGAATGTCTTTCACAAACTTACCATAAGTAGGCATGTTAATGTGTGCTTCTATGACAGGAATTTTAACTTTCAGATGACGGAAGGTGTCAAGGAAACGTGCATACTTCTTATCTAACTTTTTCTTCCTAATTTCCTCCCTAGGAGGATAAGGTAATGACTCTAGATCAATAATTCTTGGGGTAGAGTTCATACCTTCCTTATCTTTGCCGCTTGTTGAATCCTTGGAAGCCTTCGTTAAAGTTTGAGCTATTGGTGGTCGCCATTCATCTTCGGTGTGCACCACTTTATCTTTGCCTTTCATAGAAACTGTCTGCTGCATATTGGCACGCGCCGTTACATCTTTGGCGTGCGTCAATCCTTCATTGGATTCATCCTCTTTTGCCTTGGCGTGCGTCACAGCATTATTGGAGCGCGCCGTTTCATCTTTTAAACTCTCTGTATGTCTACAGTACTTCTTGCCTTGCGCCATATCTGTTTAGGCAGGCGTAGGCCTGTAAGTGAGCCTTAAAGTTCGATTCGATTCGGCGTGTTCGGCTCGAAAAAGTTCGGTTCGGGGCTCGGCTCGTATCATCAAACGTAGAATAGGGCCTTGGAAATTGGTATTCGGAAAAATGAGCCGAACATGTTCGAACATGTTCGGCTCGTAGAGTTGCAGGGTATTTTTGGACATGTTATGTTATATTTTGGAATAGGGCCTTGAACATTATGGATATGTTTTGTTATATTTTGGGGCATGTAATGTATTATTCTGGTTTTGGACATGTATTTTTGAACTAGAATTATTTATTAGGTATTTTCGAATTTTTGGACCGAATATGTTCGAACTATTCGAACTGTTCGAGCCGAATAGTACCGAATATTTTTCCCTTTCTTTTAAGTTCGAGCCGAACCGAATCTTGATATTTTAGGCTCGAAAATTTCGAGCCGAATCGAGCCATGTATTCGAACATGTTCGAGCCGAGCCGAACTACTCTAGGGTTCGGTAGGGTTCGGCTTGTTTACAGGCCTAGGCAGGCGCCAAAGTTACATGATCATTGAAGAGAGTCCTCAAATCACTTTCTCTCAGATTCTTCAAAATTCTCTGGATTTTCACCCAATCCTCATCCTCATTTTCCATATTAACATATCCGTCTCTCTGCAGAAATTCATCAACAATTCCTTCTTCTTCTTCACTCAATTCCTTCTCTTCGTCGGTGTCATGCAAGTCATTCTCAACCTCATTTCCTACTTGGTTCTCGTAGAATTCTCTATTTTCACAAACTCTGCCTCTTCGGGTTATGATAGCACTCATTCCCCTCGGTTTCTTTCGGTGTTGCTAGGTAGTCCGCCCAGGGGTCTACTAGCATTCCTCTCACCTTCCCTACTCAAGTGCTCGTCCATGTTACGCATGGATGCTACTATCTTTTTCATTATCATGTCATGACCACTCATAAAGGTCCTCAAAGTGCCAACATCTTTTGTCACTGTGCCTATAGAAGACATCATTGTTTGCATATTCGTGGCTTGAGTTGAGACAACACCCATAAGATTTTCCATCAACTTCTCCCATCTCCCTTCATTTTTCGTAGATGAGTTTAAAGTTTGAGTGTTAGGTATGTTTTCTATAGGACGTTGTTGATAAGAGTGTGTAGGTGGTTGTGGTGCTTGGTGTGAAGAATGACCCTGGAATTTTGGGTTGGAATGTTGGTGTTAAAGGAAGTATTTTGTTAAGGAACGAAAGATGATGATCCTTGCTTGTTTAGATTTGGAGACCAACATTGAATAGGAAAATCTCTTTCCAAATTATTAAACGCATTGGATTAAGCATTGTGTAGTGCTCGGTGTTGTTGCGTATAGCTCACTTCTTTATTAGAATAATCACCGGATTCATTCATCTCAAACTGTGCATAGTCTTTATGTTTCATTTCCCCACCACTTATGGCATTGGACGTATTTCCTTCCAAACCCTTACTTCCCTTTATTTCATCAACTTTATTGCTAAGAGAAGCTAAATGAGCTAACGCTTCGGTTTGAGCGGTGGCTTCTCCTACAAATGCAAATTTTCTTGTGCTTGAACTGGTTTCCCACATTCGGTTGTTCTTCACAGTCTTCTCAATAGCATCATACACATCTTGTGCCGCACTCATCATCAATGAACCATTTCATGCTTGATCAACATCGGCTCGTGATTCTTTTCTAAGCTTCAGACAAAAGAATTGAATTTGCATGTCCAAAGGATAACCATGATCGGTACAAGCTCTCAACAACCTCTTAAAGCTTTCTCATGCAACTCTAAGTGATTCATCCTCACCTTGCTTGAAACTAGCAATCTCAACCTTCAATTCAAAATTTCAGCCTGGTGTGAAGTATTTCTTCAAGAATTCATTTTGGATTTCTTCCCAACTTGTCAAGGAATCGTGAGGAAGTGACATAAACCAATCCTTTGCCTTCCCATCCAAGGAGAAAGGAAACATAGACATTCTCATCAATTCTTTATTAGCACCTTGACTCTTGGCCATATTACATAATTCTTCAAAGTTGTTGAGATGGTGATGTGGATATTCATCATCATGCCTATGAAATTGAGATCTTGTTCCAACAAATCACAAAAGATGTGCTTTAGCCTCAAAGTAATTTGCTCCAGCATTTGGTAAATGAATTGGATTGTTGGTTTCATTCCTTCTCACGGCTTGATCACAAATGGGTCTTAGGTTTGGGGGGTTGTTGTTGTTGTTGTTTTGATTCCGGTTGTGGTTGTGGTTTTGTGGGTTATTGTTTAGGGTGGTGGGATGTTGAGATTTTTGGGGTTAAGGATGTGGAGGTTTGGGTTTTGTTCATGGTTTTGAGCATCCTCATGCCCTTGATCGACTTGTGCATTCGCTATGTCCTCGTCCTTTTCTATTCCTTGGGTAGATGATTGATCGCGTGTAAGTCACTAACGTCGATATTACTAGCAAGAATACTAGGTACATCATAGTATAGTAAATGCGAGTCAAGGTCGATCCCACAGAGACAATGCAACTATAAGTATAAACGATTTTAACCTAATTAAGAAGAAACATATAGGCGGTCATTGACCAAAAATAACGTAAAAGAAAACAAATATGGTATTCTCTCCCTCTTCTCACCGATCTACTAACTTGGATTAGTAAATCATTATGTTTACGTCCACACATAATTTCCTTAGATTAATCGTGAGCTTTTAATGATTATTATCATATTTATCAGCTACGGGTGCAATTCCTATCCCTATCTACTCCGACAATGGAATTAGACAATCTATACGCAAGCTACCCTCCTTAATTGGTCTGTAATAGCTCATACACATAAAGAACTAGAACTGCCGATACTGAGCGCTAACTCATACCGCTAACCCGTCTAGACAGCTGTCGACATTGACCAGCACGTTCCTAGGGTCCATCAAGACTATGTCCTAATTAACAATTCACTAACAGTCCATCATGTTAATTTATGAATTATGAATACAAGATTTGCCAGACCTATTACTCATTTTAATTATTCCTGCCGATCAACGTAGCTGTATTGAATCCCAGTTTAGGTTTTCTAAAACATGCCCCGGTAAACCGGTATAGACCGCCGGGTTACCGGGGGCGGCTTTTCCTAATTTCTGGATCTACATTGCTCAGTACGATTAAAATAAGTAAATTATGGGGTTGTTGAACATGCAAATTAAATAAAACACATAAATACGAACAGATCTACCATATTGAAGACAAAAAGGAACGTTCAAAGCTTAGTACCTTCAACAATAGTGATCTAGCTTGATCTACTCAAGCTAGAGATGATGGAAGAAGGGAGGAAACCGAAAACAACTCTCCAAACCTCAAGAAAACTTTATTGCATAATAATAATTGTAATGTATTCAAAGATATTCAAGATTGATAATATCATATGTAGTACTCAGTATATGCGGCTTTATATAGATAGAATAGCCGAGTTAAGAATCTCTAAATCCCAAACCGACCTAGATAATACGGCAGAATCAATTTCGTGTTCCACAAGACGCCGGTTTACCGGGCCTAGCCTCCGGGTTACCGGGCCTACGTTTCTTCATTTTCTTCAGCAGGCTTATTCTTGGACTTCAATCATTTTGCCCAATGTATTTATTTTAATTTAGATCCATTCTCCAATGCTCCAGATTCGGTACATCCTATAAAACACGCAAAACGAGACAAAACAGTACCAAAACATCAGGAAAATAGCATAGATGCAGAATTACGATCCTCGAAACACTCATATAGCATTTAACATATATTCCATATAATAATGATCCTATCTATCCTCTCTTGAGCAGAATTCAGGGTAAATATAGGTATAATTATTTGTACTATTTAGAGCGTTATCAACTACCCCCTACTTAGCTTTTGATCGTCCCGGGCAAAAAGGAGAAAAGAAAATAACACTCATATCAACATACAAGTTAATTAAAAAAAACTATGACTCAGGAAGTCAAGATCAAGATCATGCCCTTCATATTCATCAGTAACACATTAAACACTATTCAAGTAATGTGCCAATGTGTGTGTGCAATAACTTTCACAACCGCTTAGAAATGAAGACAATCTCACATTACATCAACCCGTAGTCGAACTAACTAGTCTCGAACATGTATTTGTTAATTAATTGAGCTGGCAAGGAAGATCGAGAACCGAGCATATGTCACTCTTAGGCTCACGTTTATCGGTCTATGCAAAAGTCATGCGTTTTATGCTCCATTGACTAAGATATTGCCAAAGAGAATATAGATGTATATTTTTCAATGCACTTTCTCTTTCTTGGCAGGTGAACTCTCATTGATTTATTTATCCTCACGGCCCCGCTCATGATAAACTACCGAATCCGAAATTCCTTTGCCTTTCTAAGCGTTGGTGGAACATGATTCGTGAGGAAACCAGGGTCAACTTTAGTCAAAGCAATATGCTATCGACTACACACCAAGGGAAGTGAGTTATACGTGCTTAAAATGGTGGCTCATAACAGAATATGTACTTAATACGCCATTACTTCAGAAGTCGACACTTTCTCTTACTTGTACAAAGTAAAAGAAGGATGAAGTCAATTAACTCAAAAAGATCAAATATATCATAATTTTTCGGAAATCTGTCGAAACGAATCAAATTCTAAGTGGTGAATCGTGCATCAAAGAGAATCAAGATAATCACGCAATTCATGGAATATGATGCTAAGAAGCTAAGTGATGTTCCACTACCCCTACTTAATCGAAACATTGTCCCCAATGTATAAGATGGAAAATGAAAAATGAAAAGGAACATAGCTTCGGTTAAGGGTGGAACCAAAGAAGAATCTGATCGTCGTATAAATCATCGGGATCATTTAATTAATCCATGAAGAATCTGCGCTAAATAACTCAAGCAAACCAAGAAGAATAGTGGTGACAAGAAACTGTATAACCAAAGAGCGGCAGTAAAAGAGAAAAATAATTAACTATAAAACAATTTAAGCCGACAAAATCATTATAGTAATAACATTCTGCTACATCAAAGAGATAGGATAAGAAAAAGAAAAAAAAATAAAAATGAAAATAAGAAAATGGAAAACAACAATACAAAAGAAATAAAAGCTAGTCATCATCGGAATAACCCTCCCAGTCATCTCTAGGCTCAAAACCGGGAGGTGGTGCAGAACTCGAGGCAGCGGTGGTGGAAGAGGATGATCTATGACGAGGGACAGTCCTAGGTGGTGTGGTAGCAGGCGGAACTCCAAAAAAGTCAATAATCCGATCCAACTTGCTATGTAGACTCGCAATCTCTCGCGAGTGCTCCTCAAGCAAGGCTCTCCGAGTCCTCGGTGCACCATGCACCGGAGTACGCTCCCTCTCAGCTCTACCAACACATCTCTGTATTATCTAGACAGACTGCGAACTGAGCTACGGCTCAGGATCTTCCCAATCATCACTGACGAGCATCTTGACCTTATCCTCCAGAGCAAACATATCAATCATCTGCCCGTATGGTAACAGCTCTCACTCAAAAGTGGTGGCAAGCTCATGAATACGGCTATGCAACAAAAGTCTGATGTTGGTTGGGGCACTCGTCTCTAGATAGAATATCAACTCTGCCCTCGTAGTAGTGACATTGACCGTGTGCTTAGTCGGAAGATGGCGAGCACAAACAAATCTGTTAACCATCTTTCGGTCCCAAGATAACTCATTTTCTAGGAAGATGGTGGGCGCTCCAGTAGGGTTACGCTTCTATTGCACCCCTATGAAATCAGCAATCATCTTCATCCTCTCGAGATCGGCAATGTTGCTCGAGGATGTGTACTCATCCGAGTCCACCGGTGGATGTCTAACCCTAAAATGAGCGTTGATTCGCTCGATAAAGAAGTCAACCTTGATACCACAAACCATAGCATAAGTTGCTCCAGGGTTATGCGAAACATATGCATAGAATTCTCTTACCACCATGGTGTTGAACCGGGCCGGTGCCTCAGCCATGTCCAATATATCTTGTGCTTGTAAGGCATCCGGCAATATCGAACCGCAATCGTCCAAGTCTACCCCTCGTTCTCGAGCCACTGGTCTAGCGTTCCAATGGCCTTGGAACGACTTGTAAATCTCTAAAGAATGGACTTGCTCAACCCCGTCGAGTAATGGATTAGCATCTCCATACACACTCTGGTAACCACTGGGACGAACTGTTGAACGTTGACGCTTAGGACCCATCCTGAATGAGTATAGGAACTGATTCTGAGGCTGTTTCTGAAAAATTACCCTCGGTAAACCGGAGATAGAGTGCGGTTCACCGGCCTGAAATTTTATAATTTCTTTCTGAGACTGAGACTGTGCTTCTGGTAATGGAAGAAAAAGAAGAACTGCAGCACTTCACAACATCAAGACAAATCAGCAATAGGGGTGTTGGATGTGGTGTTTAGGGTTTTGGAAATGAAAGGAATTGGTGGAGATTTGGTGGTGATGTGGTTGTGATTTTGGCCGAAATTAGATGAAGAAGAAGAAATGGGAGAAGTTTGGTGATGAAGAGAAATGATTTGACAAGAATGATGATATTGGTGATGAAGGGGTGGTTTAAATAGGAAGAATTGAGTGAAGGTGGATGGTTTTAGTGGGATAGTGGGTATCGAAGTTATTAGGGTGAGGGATTTGAGGGGGAGATTGATAGGATTGAGGTGGAGTTAGGGTGGAGTGTGGGAAAGGAAGAAAAATTTGAAAAGATGGAAAAATGGGACGGTTTCTGCGGACTGACTGTATCTGGTGCAAAGTGTGTCCTCCACGTGTCTCTAACAATTCAGCATTATAATCTGACGTTCAGAAATTTAAAAATCAAGCCTCGGTAACCCTGAGGCTACCCTCGGGATACCGGAGGTATCTTTTCACCAGGTTCTTTATCTGGCTTTGCTGCACTTCTTACTCAACCTTTTTGCTCAATTCTGACCTCAAATTGACTATCCTTTTACTCTTTGCATTGCTATTTCCAACTCAAAACCCAACCTACTTCACTATAATCCGCAATGAGCTAAAAAAACCTTTCCACAACTATCGGTTTCAAGCCTGAGGGTGCGGTAGGATGAAAAAAAGCTCGTCCCTTCATCTGTCTACTTTTATTCATTCCTAATCTACCTAAGGGTTTAAAGCATTAGTTCTGAGTTTATAGTCGTAAGCTCGACTTTCTTCAGATCTCCGATCATTCAAGGGTTTGAGCTCTAACTCGCCAAACATTCGCTTCAGAGGTTTGCACCTTTATAGAAACTTTTTGAGCTCTCTTCCAAGCACGCCTTTCCTTTTTACCTTGCGTACTAGGTCTGTCTCTGCATTGAGATTTCGGCTTTAGACCCAAGGATTCCACATTTTCTACTTTTAGCTCAACTCGTTCACTACGCAACACGGAAGGACTAGCTTCCGTGAGCATCTTGTTGTGGTCCTTCTCTTCTTTTTCTCTCAGCATTAGTCTCATAAATTCTTGCTCAACGGTCTCTACTACAACCTCTCTATGCTTGTGCCCCTCGATCTCTATAATTTCCACCTTCCCTGAAGCATACGTCATCTTACAACTCTCCAGTCGTTTTTCAAGCGGTTCTAAGATCCTAAGAGATACATCATCAGTATTCATACTCAATGTTATCTCCCCCTTATCAAAATCCATAACCGCCCTGCTCGTCGCTAAGAAAGGTCTTCCTAAAAGAACTGGGGAACTTGGGTCCTCATGTACAAGTCAATGGGATATGCGAACCCTCATGCCTTAATTGTACACTTTCTAAACAGACTAGCAGGCATGTCTTTAATCTATCTATGAAGGTCATGGTTCTGGTTTGATTGATTACGACTGGAAGCTTGATCTTCTGACAAAGGGAAAAAGGTAGAATATTGCAACTCGAGCTAGAGTCGTAGAGACCTAATCCTACAAATATTCCATTTACAGAAATCGGGAGTCGGAATGTGCCAGGGTCTCCTAACTTCACCATGGTGTCTGAGTCTAGGTAATCCTCACCCTCAGAAAACATCATGTCAGGATCCTCTTCAGGATCATCAGAATCATAATCCGAAGACGATATATCAATTAATTCGCAAGGGAACTCACCTGGGAGATACGTGCTGTACTCCTTTAAGTCATCTTCAGGCTCTTGCTTGATTGCTTTTTCCTCTTTTTCCAACCGTTGTTCTACAGCTTGACAATGATCTCTTGGTTCAGATCCAGGGTACATGGAAATCGGTGTGATATTCAATATATTTCTAGGCATATTGTTTGACTTGTTCACTCTTTTTCAACTCTGGTTTTATCGAATCTCTGAAGTGTTCCGATCTTCCTGCGAAAAGACAAAATAAAACAAGGAAAAGGTTAGCAACTTCCGCTTCAGCTGGGTGTGATCCCAACATATTGCGAAACTGCTAACTAAAATGAACAGGGAATAACACAGAATAACAGGAACTGTACACAAATTGATTTTGCAGGCCTCGGTAACTCGGAGGTTACCTTCAGAAAACTGGCCCTGAAATTTCTCTTTCTGGCAGTTTAACATGTGCAGGTTTGATACAGAACGACTCAAGACTCAAAATAAAATAAAATAAAATAAAAACGGCTTCTTAATTAGAATTAAAATGTTTATATTTACAATTGGCCATTGTCCCCGGCAACGGCGCAAAAAATCTTTATCGCGTGTAAGTCACTAACGTCGATATTACTAGCAAGAATACTAGGTACATCATAGTATAGTAAATGCGAGTCAAGGTCGACCCAATAGAGACAATGCAACTATAAGTATAAACGATTCTAACCTAATTAAGAAGCAACATATAGCCGGTCATTGATGAACAATAACATAAAATAAAACAAATATGGTATTCTCTCACTCTCCTCACCGATCTACTAACTTGGATTAGTTAATCATTATGGTTACTTCCCCACATAATTTATCAGCTACGAGTGCAATTCCTAACCCTATATACTCCGACAATGGCAGTAGACAATCTATACGCAAGCTACCCTCCTTAATTGATCAGTAATAACTCATAAGCATAAAGAACTAGAAGTGCCGATATTGAGCGCTAACTCATACCGCTAATCCGCCTAGACAGCTGTCGACATTGACCAGCACGTTCCTAGGGTCCATCAAGACTATGTCCTAATTAACACTTCACTAATAGTCCTTCATGTTAATTTACTAATTATGAATACTAGATTGGCCAGAGCTATTACTCGTTTTAAATATTCCTGCCGATCAACGTAGCTGTAGTGAATCCTAGTATAGGTTTTCCAAAACATGCCCCGGTAAACCGGTATAGACCGCCGGGTTACTAGGGGTGGCTTTTCCTAATTTCTGGATCTACATTGCTCAGTACGATTAAAATAATAAATTATGGGGTTGTTAAACATGCCGATTAAATAAAACACTTAAATATGAACAGATCCACCGTATTGAAGACAAAAAGGAACGTTCAAAGGTTCATACCTTCAACAATGGAGATCTATCTCGATCTACTCAAGCTAGAGATGATGGAAGAAGGGAGGAAACCGAAACAACTCTCCAAAGCTCTAGAAAACTTTGTTGCATAATAATAGTTGTAATGTATTCAATGATATTCAAGATTGATAATATCATATGTAGTACTCAGTAAATGCGGCTTTATATAGATACAATAGCCGACTTAAGAATCTTTAAAACCCTAACCGACATAGATAATGCGGCAGAAGCAATTTTGTGTTCCATAAGACGCAGGTTTACCGGGCCTAGCCTCTGGGTTACCGGGACCGACATTTCTTCCTTTTCTTCAGCAGGCTTCTTCTTGGACTTCAATCACTTGGCCCAATGTATTTATTTTGGTCCAGATCCGTTCTCCAATGCTCCAGATTTGGTACATCCCATAAAACACGCAAAACGAGTAAAACAGTACCAAAACATCAAGAAAATAGCATAGATGCAGAATTACGATCCTGGAAATACTCATATAGCATTTAACATATATTCCATATAAAAATGAGCCTCTCTATCCTCTCTTGACCAGAATTCGGGGTAAATATAGGTATAATTATTGGTACAATTTAGAGTGTTATCAATGATCCTTGGGAGGAATCTCCACTAAGTTCCAAACCATGACGAGCTTGACCAACTTTATTCTCAGCTACTCATTCCCTAATATACGTTTTGATATCCGGAATGAGAGGATTAAGCGGTTCCATACCACGTCGAGTCTTGGTAATCAACTACAAGATAGAAACAACAAAAACACAATAAAATAACACTTGGTGAATCACCAAGGGGTAAGCACCAAAGAAATGAAATAGAAATGAGACTAGAAAAGTCTGACCTATTGTCAAAAATTTTAAAACATGTACAAGTATTAACCGTTACTCAATTCCCCGGCAACGGCGCAAAAAAGCTTGATGCGACTTTCCTAGAGACCAATCTAACCGGCAGTGTAGCGGGTCAATTGTAGTCTAGTACGGTGGTCAATGTCGTTTTCCACAGGGATTTTTGAGGTTAAACACTTAAAAGCTTATATTAATTTGATCTAGGTCGCAAATTGCAAGATGATAAATACATAAATGAATTCCCCGTATTAAGAAAGTTGATAAATTGATAAAAGAACCTAACCAAGATAATACGTAGACTAGGAATTCTCTTGTAGTTTCATATGAATGATTTCCTACCTACCTACCATTCGTGTTCAAAAGTGTGAAACGGTGCATTCCTAGGCAAGTAGTTCCCCCTCATACGAGTGTATGATACTACTCAATACCTCCTCCCTGGCCTAGGTGTCCTAAACCTAATGAATTGGTAATGAAACGCACTTGAATGCAATGACAATGTCAACTATCCCCGGATAAGAAATCGAATGCCTCGAAAGGTCGATTTTACCTTCCATTTTTCCTACCCTCTTCCCACACTTAACATCTTCTTTCGGTATGCGTTAACTGTGTAAATTCTAGCACTAGTCAATTACTCTAATGCAAGCAAACAATACAATGAAAGTAGGAAAAGATTCACAACAATCAAAACTAACAACACAAACAATCATTCCAAATCAACATAAGAGAATAAACTAATTCTACAGCATAATCTTGGCTACTCATAACTACAAACATTAACATAGCAATGCTAACATTCATAATCATTAGAACACTTGAATCAAAATAAAGATTAAGGATTACCAATCACAAGTAAGAACTCGAAAATGGTGTTCTTCATTCAACTCCAAACCTTCAATGGAATCAACACTAGTGTATTTTAAACTCCAAACAAAGTAGTAGAAGTTTTGCTAAGAATCCTTAACTATTACAATCAAACTCAAGAGTTAATTCTACTAAAATACTTGGCTAGGAGAGCCTTGGGGGGTAGAGGTGTCTTCAAGGAGGAAGAAGTTGGAGAAGATGAAGTGTATTTGATAATTTTGGTGAGTGGAAGAATAAAAGGGATCAATCATTTGCTGACTCTGCAATAATGGCGTGCGTCATGCACTCTACTGAAGGATTGGCGTCGGTCACTGACCATTGGCATGTGCCAAGTCTGATGTGGTGGTTGGCTGAATGACATACGCATTAAATGCTCAACAGACTTGAATATTTCACTTGGCGTGGGTCAGAAGTAACATGGCGTACGCCATATGTATATAAAATATCCATGATCAAATTTATTCTCCAACTCGCATAGACTGAACCCTCTAACGTGTGTCAATAATCCTCGTGGGTTAGAATCCTCGCCTCAGCTCCAAAATCATCTCTCGATCAATACAATGACACCATCAAATCAAAAACCAAGCTCCCAACCATGCTTTCTGTGCTGCAAAACTGACACAAATATACCACATGCAAATCTGATAACAATATCGGCTAATACGCCCACAATAAAAGCAAAAGCATGGTTTTTCTGATATTGCCTATATACACAAAATAGTTCGATTGATCATAATAATTGCTCAAGCTGATGTCAAAATATCACTAATTTCATGAGAAAAAGAGGGTGAATAATCGGGAAATTGAATCATCGTGTTGACTTACATCAGACCCCTCTTGAATCTTCCCCAAATATTCCCCCTTCCCTAAATTCAAATTTTGAATATATAATTCAACTCTCCCTCCTATATTTTTTCTTCTTTTTATTCTTCTTCTTCTCCTCCTTCTTTTTCTCCTTCTTCTTCTTCTTTCATTCCCATTACACAATTTCTGCTTATTTCTTCTCTATTTCTTTCTTTCTTCTTCTTCCTTATTTCTTCTATTCTTTGTCCATTTTATAATCGTTTTCTTCATGCTCTATTCTATACTCGTTTTATTCATGCTCGAATGGGAGGTCAAATGGATTTTGGGGTTTTACAAGATGAGTGATTCGGGTTCGAATGTGTGTGATTTGGGTTCGAATGGGTGTGATTTTGGTTCGGATGGGTGATTTGGGTTCGAATGGGTGTGATTTAGTCTTGTGTAACATGTTCAAACTCGTTTTCTACATATTCAAACTCATGGGTGTTCGAATGGATTTTGGGGTTGAAGAAGATGGGTGATTTGGCTTCGAATGGGTGTGATTTGGGTTCGAATAGGTGTGATTTGGGATCGAATAGGTGTGATTTGGGTTCGAATGGGAGTGATTTTTGTTCGGATGGGTGATTTGAGTTCGAATTGGTTTTAATGGGTGTGATTTAGGCTTCTGTAACATGTTCAAAACTCGTTTTCTACATGTTCAAAGTCGTGTAACATGTTCAAACATGTCTAAAGGCTTAGGATCGAGTGGGTTGAAATAGGTGTGATTTGGATTGGTGATTAGGGTTTCAATGAGTTATTTGGGTTCAAATGGGTGTGATTTGGGTTCGAATGAGTGTGATTTGGGTTCAGATGGGTGATTTGGGTTTGGATGGGTGATTTGGGATCGGAAGGGTGTGATTTGGGCTTGTGTAATATGTTCAAACATGTTCAAACTCGTGTAACATGTTTAAACATGTTATACGGTATTTTAGGCAAGTTAGGAGAAAAAAGTTGGGTGAGTGTCTTTTGAGCAAGATCGTTTTCCGAAAAAATTATATAAACAAGAACTTATGTCAAAGAGGCTTATTAACTGCGGGCCCCTAACAGATATATTATTATTGTCGGTATATACTACCCCCGTCCCAAAATGTAAATCCATTTAGATTTAGCACACAGATTAAGGAAATTGGTTAAATTGGTTATGTGTCATTAATTTTGATTAAAAAGTGTAAAATGACCTCTGACCGTTATTAATGCAAATTAGTGAAAAGTGGGTGGGTATATAATAAATGAAGGGTAAATTGAAAAATAAATGTGATAAATACTTCATTGGTTTTCTAAAAATACTTACATTATGGGTCAAAATAAAAAGACTAAACGGACATACATTTACGAAGGTAGAATATATTACCTTCCGATATGTAATTTTTGGTCTATTCTTGTGTACCTTTCACTCCAATACTCTAAATAGGCAAAAACAAACCATTAGCATATCACACAAAATCAAAATTTTGTATCTCCATTTGCGGCTATCTCCATTGATCGAGGCAACATGTACAGCTACAACCTCTACCTTGTGCCTTTCCATATGACTTTCTTGCCTTCTTTCTCTTTCTTTTTCTTTTGGTCGAAAGTCAATACTTATATTTCTTATATGTAGAGACATACAAATGAAAAGCAAGCATTTCTCTTCTACAAGTTTAAATTTGTCATTCTCCTTTATGAAGCAAAAATTTTATAAATAACGGGATAAACTTTATGGTTGCTGACGAGGACAAATTTCACCGTGGCACGTGTCATGCATGAAATACTCAAACAATAAGGCAAACTAAATGTAAGACTAATTTCAAAGGCCATGAGCCCTAGTATAGGCCTTAAAGGCCACTCAGAACCTTTAGGAAGAAAATTGTCCATATCATTTCTCAATCCACCGCAGGTCGGTCAGGACAAGGTAGAGCTAGACCTGTGCAGCTCGGTCTTTCTGACCTCGGTCGTTCACCACAGGTCGGATAGAGCGTATGCAGATAGATACACGTTTATTAGGATAATTTTGGAAAGAATCCTAAGACATTAAGGCCCTAATCTTTATCTTTTAAACCTTATATTTGAATACCGTGATTATCTCCTAAAATCAAGGGATAATCACAGGATAGTAACAATACTTGTGAGACACGAAAAACAAAGTCCACAATGGACATGACCCATGCAGACCATGGGCATAAATATTCCCTATATAAACGTTCCTAAGAACTATGGAAGACTTGATTCCAATACATGCTTTGGATACGTAGGCAACCTGGAAAAATCCCACGCTCAGTCTAAATCACCGCCCAAAAATCTTCCTCGTATTCATACTTTTTCTATCTTTTTTACCTTAGTGTAGAATCTGTCACACCTAGTGGGGCATGTTGCTGAACAAGTGTCAGCCCGTCCTCCAGGATGTTTGCCAAGCAACACAGAAAAGAACCCGAAGGACATGAATGCTATTATGACAAGGAGTGGAAAAGAATTGCATGGATCAGCTATCAGAAGGGAACCAGAAAGCAGAGAGGAGTAGTAAGTTGCAGAATCAGGAGCAACATGGGATGTGCAGCAGCGTGACGTCAGTCCGCTGTTGCGGCAATCTGCCGAGTCAGTAGACAATCAAGGAGCACATAATCAGGCAGCATGTAAGTCCCCACGTACTATAACTATTAATCCTGCAACTTTACCCTATCCCCCATAGAAGTCTAAGCCAAATCATGATGATTCTTGTTACAAAAATTTTATTTAAATGTTTAAAAAGCTGCATGTTAACATCCCTTTGGTAGAAGCTCTAGCCGGAATGCCAGATTATGCTATGGTTTTAAAAGAAGCAATCTCTACCAAAAGAAAATTGTTAGACCTTGAGACTATATGCCTGAACGAGGAATGGTTGGCACTTTTGCAACGTAAAGTGCCCTCTAAGTGCAAAGATCCTGAGAGCTTCCTCATACCATGTGTTAGAAATAAAATTTGAAGTTTTGACGATGATTCATCTTTATTTATTTAATTCTTTGTTTACACCCCATTGATGAAGTACCGGAACTAACTGTTATCGTGAAAAGCTAAAAAATGTCTATAAATGAATGTATAAGATTTATTAGAGTCTGAGCTTTGTATAGGTTGCATCAGGCACTGTAATAGATAGGAAGTCTTAGAACTAAAAACTAGAAGTTATATAGAAACTAGAAATCATATCAAGAAACTGAAAGTGTTACTCATAATCTTATTCTTGAGAAATACTCGAGGCTGAAGAAGAAGGTAAGTTATTTGAGGAGACAGACTCAGTTGGCTTATCTACAAGCTGAAGGCTGAGGGGACAAACTCAGTTTAGAAGGTTGAGGGACATATAATCAGTTATTGAATAAGAAATAATTGACGGTTCAAACTCAGTTTATGAAGACTAAAAGCTGAGACTGTAGAGTTAGGTTTCAGGTAAGTCTGTGATGGCTTGAACTGACTTTATAGATCTTGTATAAAGACCTAAGATACATACGGACAATGATATCTCAGGTGACTTAAGTTTTATAGTGTGCTCTGATTAAGTCAATAAAAATCAAATTAAGATAGAGTACTAAGTTTTGAAGAAGTGTAAAAACTTAGTTAATGCTGTAAATCAGTTATAGGCTGAATACTGACCTACTCAGTTTATAAAGCTTAAAACTGACATTTCCCAGACACTCAGTTTAAAGCAGAAGGCTTCCAAGAACTGTAGGAAAATCAGAACGTTGGAAATCAAGCATTTTCATTGGTTGATGGACTGACATGTCAGAACGGCCACTTGACATTTAGCCGTTCATAGCTACAAGGACTCAAATTTGAACAAGATGAACGTTGGACTAGACACTATAAATAGAGGACTTAGAACCAAGGTTTAAAACAACAATACAATACCAAGAATTCAAGAATTATTGAGCCTAAGTTCTTTCATCTGTGCATTGCTATCAACATCGTACTTACAAAGAAATATCAAGAAATCTTCTAAGTGTTCAAGCTACATAGAATTTGTCAAGACATCAACAATTTGAAGAACCACAAGCAAGAATCACTTACTTGATTCGAATCCCAACATTTATTTTTAATCAAAGGTTGAGACTTTGAAGCAATCCGGTCTATGATTTGCCAAGGACGGTTGTTTTTTCATTCATGGTAGACTGTGTTTTTGGTGGACCTGGAGAAGAGGATATTCAACCCTCTAAGGACCAGTGGAAGTAGTTGCAGAGTAGCAATACTACATGTTCTTTAGTTGATTAGACAGTGAAGCTAGGGATTAGCCAATGACTATCAGTTTAGGACATTTTGTAACCGATCAATTTCAAAGAGTTCTAGTGGAAATTTTCCTCCTACATCGCAGGGGAAGAGATGACTGATAGGATTACACCACCTGGAACATCTATAATTTCTTGCTTTACTTTATTTTGTACATTTACTTACTCTTATTTATATTCCAGTACTTGTGATTGTTTTTATATTGTTTGTTCAAGCATGCAAAACTGATTGAGAATCACATAGAACACAAACTGACATTCAGCAGAATTTAGTTTTGCATATCAGCTTTTTCATAGATACAACAAGATCAGTTAAAAAGGCTAAAACTTAATCCGTTGCCGGCTAACTCAATTTGAGCACAAGTCAGTTTGGCCTATACATAGCTCCGTTAGCTCAACTCAACACAAGCTTATTATTGAACCTAATATGTTTTAATTTATAATTTTTGGTGACAAGTTTATTCACCCCGCTCTAAACTTGTGTCAGCCTTTTCAAGGGACCAACAATTGCTATCGGAGTTGTGTTCTATAATAAGAACTTGTTCTGACAATCTCCTCTAGTTGATCTTCTGAAAAAGTTCAGTTTTTTAGTTTCCAGTTTCTGCATAACTCAGTTTTCAAAAATTTGCATCATAGAAAACAATCTGTATGCCAGACAAATGCTTATGTGCAACATGGATCGTTTTGATGAATATAAAAGACGTTCGTAGGCATTTGTTGCTGCTACACATGATGAAATGATGGATGTTCTCACTGATGGACCAATTCAGATTACTCACATGCAAACTGGTCATGGTGGTGTTCAAGTTAGAGTTCCCAAGCCCAAGAGTGAGTGGAACAATGATGATAGGAAGAGGAACAATCTCAACAATGTTGCTATAGATATTATTCTCAGAACGTTGGATAGCAACATGCACCTAAAGGTCAAAGACTGTACAACTGCCAAAGAGACGTGGGAGAAATTACAGCTGGTGTGTGAAGGAACTGACTCAATCAAAGAAAACAAGATCTCAGTTGCAAAACGAAATTTTCAAGATTTCAAGATGAAACCTGGTGAAACCATTTAGCAAATGGAGACAAGATTCAGTGCGATTCTGGACGCCCTAGCACTTCTCAAGATAGTCTACACCAAGAAGGAAATCAATATTCGAATTTTGAAAGCTTTACCTCTATGATGGAAGATGAAGGTCACAGCCATGGAAGAATCAAAAAATCTTGGAGAAAAAGTTACTTTCAAGATCTTCTCAGATTTGAAAGCCTATGAGTCTAGTGATGATTTCACAGTAATCTCTACAACAATCAAGGCACTTGAGGATCCAAAGACTACAGCTCTTGCAGCAGCTGATTATAACTTGGAGACATCGGCTAGCAATCTTCAACAACTAGATGACATAGAGGAACAAATGGCAGTCATGATGAAAATAATTAGAAGAATGAAGAATGGCCAGCTATTTACTCAGAAATACAACAAGAAAACTCCAAAGAGAAAGAAATAAGATGAATACTTGTGCTTCAACTGCAAAATGCCTCGACAGTACAAGGCTGAATGTCTAGAACTGAACAACAAGAGAACACAACAAAGAAGAACTGGTAGAAGAGCTCTACTAGCTGGTGATGAGTCGGACTATGAAGCTGAAATTGAAAAGGCACTCTCAGATGTCACAGCTCTAATAGCTCACATGGAGGACTCAACTGAGGTATATGAATCTAAGTCTAAGTACACCTCAACACAAAATTCAATACAAAATGCATGTTCTTCAACAGCTGGTTCTAATCCTAGAAATCCTGAATTAGAAGAAAGTCTCGATGAATTGATGAATCAGTTGGTGGTAATACAAGATGATTATGAATCAATGAAAGCAGAGAAAGAATCTCTAATTATTGAAGTCGAAAGATTAAAAGCTGAATTGAACATTCTGAAACTGCTTAGAACTCATCTTACAAAGAATCAGCATCAGCCTACTAATTCAGTAGCAGTAGTTGAATCCTTAGCCCAATCAAGTTTTGCAACTGGATTCAAATCCAGAAAGCCTTATGGTGATTGAACTGGCTTAGGATTTGATACACAACAAACTTCAAAGGAAGGAACTAGTAAAGTTGGTGAACCTAATGTCAAATTGGCATCAACTTTGTAGCTGAACAGACACCTCAAATTGAAAAGCATGCTAAACCAGTCAAGTCAGCTCAGATAGAATCAACCCAGTTTCAACATTAGTTTTCTAAAAAGTCAGCTACACATAATAACAAAGGTAGATCAGCTACACCTCAGAGAAACAAGGATGTTAGATCAAATGCAAGATCTACACAAGCTAACCATGCTAAGAACCAGAAAAGGTCAAATATATGTAAATCCAAGAATGTTAATCATTCAAGGAATTACAAAATCAGAGGGAAAGACAAATTATTTCCTACTAATGGTGATTGGAATTTTTCTGAACCTATTGCTAAAACTGGAAAGAACAATCATTCACATCAGAGAACTTATAACAAGTATTAGAGAAGGACTCAGCCGAGAACTTATCCTAGATCTCCATGAGAATCCTCGATGTGAAGTCGGCATAGACCTAAGTATGAAATACATTTACCTGCATGCATTGCAGAATGATGGTTATTACTCAATTTTCCACAATAGAAGGAAATATGGATTATATTATAGGCCAAAAGACTTGAGAGAGCATATAAATAAGACACAATCCAGAGATAGATAATATGGGAATGTAACTTATATATATGATAATAAATACAACAATTTCCAATAGAGACCCTATGGAAATATCCCAAATGTTGTACCTACACCTGACCATTCTTGACCCAAACAGAGTTGGGCACCTAAAACTCATTAACTTGTTTTGCTAGAAACATGGAACTTTGATAGTGGTTGCTCTAGGCCCATGACAAGGAGCGAAGAATGTTTGGTTTATTTTCAAGCTAAGGTTGGACCCAAAGTCAATTTTGGTGGAAAAGACAACCTAGTTATACAAGGGGTTATGGAACCCTAATCAAGAATGGTTTGAAGATCATAATTTTAGCTTATGTTGAAGGACTCAATTACAATCTACTCAGCAATTGTCAATTATGTGACCTGGGTTACAGAGTCAGTTTTGATAAAGAGTTCTGTGTTGTTGTAACTGAAACTGCATATCAAGTAGTTCTTGCTGGAAAAATGAAGGAAACTATGTATGTTGTGGACTGGACAACAGCTATTTTAGAAACTTGTTTACTTGTGCTTACCAAATCATAAATTAGCTGGCTATGGAACAAGAAATTGATTCATCTCAACTTTGATGACATCAATCTTCAGGTCAAGAAAGAGTTAGTAATGCTTGTCAAAAAGGAAATCAAGTGATGCTTGTCAGAAATTTCATACAAGAAAGACAGCTTACGTGATGCTGGTCAAAAAGGAAATCAAGTGAAATCAAGCTTCAAGACCAATTCTCAACATTCAACAACAGAGTTTTAGAACTATTACACATGGATTTGTTTGGACCAGTCACACCTATCAGTGTCAGTGGAAATAAGTACACAATGGTAGTGGTTGATGATTACTCAAGATACACATAGGTAATTTTCTTAACAAAGAAGAGTGAGACCAAGCAAAAGCTTACAGAACTGCTGAAGAAACTTTAAAATCAGAAGAGTGTTACTGATCGAACTCAGAATGAAACGGGTAAAATATTGGGGTCTTCTTGCTCTAGGATTGAACAGAAAGTAGTGGTTGTTTTTGAATGGACTGAACTTAAGGAATAAGTTGCCTACGTATCCAAATATATATATGTATTTGGAATTAAGTCCAACCATAGTTCAGGCGGTTATTCGTGATACTTGAGTTAGTGGGCGGTTATGTAGCCCCCTATGTCTCCACGTTTATATATGACTGCTTTCCATCCCAGATGTGTATATCCTCGACCTGCTTCTTCTGATCAGGGACTCGCCCTGGTGCGATCCGTCTGCTTCTCTGGTTCAGGACGCCCGCCTGGCTTGATCGGGGATCTGCCCGATTGGTTGGTACATCTGGTCGTACTGACCTCTAGGTCAGATAGGGCTCTATTCTGTCCTGCTGATACATTCCGTATATGCTTGACACGTGGACCTGTTCGGGTCACCTCCAATCAAAGCCCCCCAGATCTTAATCGATATGGTTTTATGCTTCAGATGGATTAAGATCTGAGGTTCAAGGTTATGCCACGTGTACCGTCCAGATGGCCTGTCCACCTTTGCCTTGGTTATCTCAAACACCACCATAATTGCACACGCTACTCTTTTAAATTGATGCGTAGCCCAAACGTCCCATCTTCTGTTTAAAATCTATTAAATCTATTAAACTATCCAAATGCCCATTATTATTTATAGACAAAGACGTCAGATTTGGTGGATTTGCTCCTTCAATTAGCAAGTAAGTCTTTCTTCTGTTTGTGTGATTTACTTTACTCCTTATGAATCCAGACCAGCCTGAAGTATCCAACCCCAGCGAAAATCCTCTTTTCTCTATTCTTCCCCCTCATCTGATTGCTTCTATTGTTCCTACCCTTGTCGAATCGCCTCCGACTGAGTATAATATTTATGGCTTATCTGCTCCCATAAGAGCATTGAGGAGGACCTACGAGACCAAAAAAATGATGGCTTGCCATGCAATCGACTCCATGTTGAAGGATTCGGATATCACAGACATCTGTGATAGGTATGGGATAAATAAGAATGTTTATGCCCCTATCCGACCTGCGTCTGGAAAAAGTGCTGCTGCTCCTCCTACTGGGTATTGCACTATTTATAAAGAACAGTTTGACTGTGGTCTCAGTTTTCCTCTTCCTCCCGCATTCTTGGAGATACTTCGCTATTATGATTTAGGACTTGGTCAGATAGTCCCCAATAGCATAAGAGCCATTACAGGTTTCCTGATTTGGTGTAGGTGTTTTGTCACCCCCTTCACTTTGGTGCTTTTTAGAACTTTTTACCAATGCAAACAGGTAAAAAAGAGTCCTGCTTGGTACTGCTTTAGTAGGAGAACTGATAATTTGAGGAGTGTCCTTTTGATTAAGAAAACAGACCAATCTTTCTCCGATTGGAAGAAACACTTCTTCTTCAATAGGCACAACACCGCTAGGGATCTAGGAAAGTGGAACACTTCCACTAAAAATAGCGAAGTGTTGGAGAGCAAAGCGGACAAGAAGTTTTTAAATGACATCAGGGCATCCCCCATATACTTGGGTCTGAGGCATTACAGTTCCAATTTAATCGATGCTGCTCATCTAGAAACTGACGGTCCAGAGCCTTATGTTGAGCTATCAGAGGAGAGATATAATATATGTAGGATTTCCTTTTGTGAATATCTATGTTTTGTCTGAGACATGCTTTTAACTACTTGTTGATATTTGCAGTGGCAAGTTTCACCGATATTCTCCAGATTGCTGATGAAGCTTCACCTCCCAATGGTCAGGATGCATCCAGTCCTGTTATCAACTTAGATGTGCCGGATCAAACTGCCAAGCCTGTTGATATCCATCCAACTGAGCCCTCGATCGAGACAGATCCTGCTAACGGCGACTCTGAGGAGACCAACGATTATCAGTTGGTTTATCGCACTACTTTGGTAGAGACTACATCTGAGACTAGGCGTGCTTCAAAGAGAATTAGATATCATGATCAAGCTGATGGGGATGCTGAGGCCTCTGAATGAGCTCAAGGTGAAAGATATGACTGGAAAGAGTGGACCAATCAAGATCTGTCCAAATTTGTAAGAGTTCCCTTCACAAGTAGTATTATGTCTTTTTCAGTAATATATGCTGATTTTGCTCCCTGTTTTCCTTTTTTAGGGTGCCAAACTGGGTAAGGAGATCCTGTCTAGACTGAGAAGTTCTAGAAAAGTCGGGGAAGACCTGGCCAACTCTTTGTCAGAATGGAAGGCCAAGTATGAAGATTTGTTGAACACTTCTGCTGCTGATAAAATGGCTTTATCTGATGAATTGAAGGCAAAAACTGATGAGTTCCAGACTCATACTGCTACTTCTAATCAGATCAAATCCAGACTGGAAAAGATAGTAGCCACCCTTGAAGAGGAGAGAGATAATTTGAAGAGTAAGCTGCCTGAGCACATTGCTGAAGCCCTTGCTAAGTATATGAGGTCTGATGAACTAGCCGATAGTATCAAGATGTTATTTGCCCCGATTATCTGGTTTGGATATTCCTCAGCCATTGAAGTTATGAAAGCAGAAGGCCTCAATGTTGATGCTACCAAGCTTTCCCACGCGGGCTGGAACAGAAAGGATGGATCACAAATTTATGAGGCCAGGTTCAAGGAGTTTAGGGAGGGAGTGGATTTGGTCTCCAAGTATGGGAAAGATCCTCCACCTGCTCAAGCTGGCTCATCATCCCAATCTCAAGTTCCCCCCCCCAAGTTGAAAATGAAAATCCTCTATTTCAATTTTGATTTCAAACATTATAACTTTGCTATTGTTGCCATCAAACTTTGTTATTTTGGTATTTGTAATTTTAGTGCCTCTAGCACCATTATCTGCACATTTTCTACCATCTGTGTTTGTCTTTGTGCCTTAAATTGTGTTTATCCTTTGCTCCCCTAGTGTGACGTATGACTTGTCTATGCGGCATACGTCAGACTGGTTTAAACAGATATGGATATTGACCTGACCTGAGGTCTTAAGGTAAACGACCTAACCTGAGGTCTAAAGCGGTCTGATTTATTAGACTTAATAAAATTTTATTTTCTAAGATTTTTCGACCTGATCTGAGGTTTAAAGATAAACGACCTGACCTGAGGTCTAAAAGCGGTCTGATTTTTCAGACTTAATAATTTTTCTCTTTTTAAGAATTCTGGACCTGACCTGAGGTCTAAAGATAAACGACATGACCTGAGGTCTAAAAGTTGTCTAATTTTTCAGACTTAATAATTTTTGACCTTTTAAGACTTTTCGACCTGCCCTGAGGTCTGAAAATAAGCGACCTGACCTGAAGTCTAAAAGCTGTCTGATTTTTCAGACTTAATAATTTTTCTCTTTTTAAGAGGTCTCCACGACTGAGGTCTAAAGATAAACGACGACACGAGGTTCAAAAGTGGTCCGATTTTTCGGACTTAATAATTTTTCTCTTTTAAGAGTTCTCGACCTGACCTGAGGTCTAAAGATAAACGACCTGACCTGAGGTCTAAAAGTGGTCTGATTTTTCAGACTTAATAATTTTTCTCCTTTTAAGAGTTTTCGACCTGACCTGAGGTCTGAAATAAGCGACCTGACCTGAAGTCTAAAAGCTGTCTGATTTTTCAGACTTAATAATTTTTCTCTATTTAAGAGGTCTCGACCTGACCTGAGGTCTAAAGATAAACGACCTGACCTGAGGTCTAAAAGTGGTCTGATTTTTCAGACTTAATAATTTTTCTCTTTTTCAGAGTTCTCGACCTGACCTGAGGTCTAAAGATAAACGACCTGACCTGAGGTCTAAAAGTGGTCTGATTTTTCAGACTTAATAATTTTTCTCCTTTTAAGAGTTCTCGACCTGACCTGAGGTCTGAAAATAAGTTATCTGATCTGAAGTCCAAAAGTTGTCTGATTTTTCAGACTAAATAATTTTTCTCTTTTTAAGAGTTTAACAATAACGATATATTATAACCATACAACATAATTCAAAATTTCAAAATAGTGTCATAACGTATAATAGACTTGCAACATAAAACGACAACTTCTAGGGATGGTTTTCCAACTGCATTCCAACTTCTAGGGATGGTTTTCCCTTTGCTGTCCGCCAACTGATATGCTCCCTTTCCATGTACTTTGATAATCTGGTAAGGTCCCTCCTAGTTAGGACTCAAATTTCAACTTGGCTCTTGCCTGCTGACTTCGTTTTTTCGTAGAACCAGATCACCAACCTTAAAGTAGCACTGTTTCACTTTGGACTTATAATACTGAGATACCTGTTGCTTATATTTAGCCATTCGGATCAAAGCAATATCCCTTTTCTCCTCCAGCTCATCCTTAGCGTGCCTTATTTCCTCTTCTTGGACCTAATCATTATGCAGTGTTGTTCTAGGGGATGGCAATCAAATTTCTGGTGGAATGACAGCTTCACATCCATATGCCAATGAAAATGGAGTTTCACGTGTTGACATATTTAGGGTGGTCCTGTAGGACCAGATAATTTTTGGGAGGTGTTCCACCCAGTGCTTTCCTTCCTGTTCATGCCTTTTCTTTAAGCCAAGCTTGATCTGCCTGTTAGTTTGTTCCACCTATCCATTGGCTTGTGGGTGACCAACAGAGGTGAAATGTTGTGTTATGCCCAAATCTGTACACTATTCCTGAACTCCACTGTCCTCAAATTGAGTACCATTGTCTGAAATTATGGTCTTTGGTATCCCATACCTACATATCAGGTTCTTCCATAAGAATTTTTGGATCTGTTTGGCCGTGATAGTGGTTAGTGGTTCAGCCTCCACCCATTTAGTGAAATAATCAATGGCCACAACTAGGAATTTATAACTGCCTGGTGCTGTTGGCAATGGCCCCGACCAAGTCTACGCCCCATTGATCAAAGGGCCAGGCCGAGATAACTGGAGTTAAATTTTCAGGTGGCTGATGGGATAAGTTACCATGGATCTGACATGACCTGCATGCCAAGACTAACTCCTCTGCATCCTGCTGCATTTTAGGCCAATAATAGCCAAACAACCTGCATTTTATAGCTAAAGCCCTTGATCCCATATGGTTTCCACAGATCCCCAAGTGAATTTATCTCAACAGGTAATTGCCTTCTTCTACAGTAACACAACGTAACCCAGGGGATATGAAGGATTTTCTATACAGGATATAATTGAATAGGTCATACCTATCAGATAAGCGTTGGATTTTGCGAGCTTGCATCTTGTCCCCTGGAAACTGGCTATTTTTCAAATACGCTACAATGGAATCCATCCATGTTTCCCTCTGTGTGACCGGTTGTACCTTAGATACCTCATAGCTACGTTGACTTAATTGCTCAATCAGGACCTTCTTGTCTGATAAGAAATTCGATGCAAACTTGGACAGGGCATCTGCTCTGGTATTCTGCGATCTGGAGACCTGCTCCATTTGCACTTCTTGAAACTGATTTATCTTCGATTGGGCCAGAGATAAGTACTTCTTCATAGGCTCCTCCTTTGCTTCATACTCTCCCCTGATGTAGTTTACTACCAGTTGAGAGTCACTATAGACCTTAAGTTGCCTAACACCCAATTTTAGAGCTAAGTTCAAACCTGTAAACAGTGCTTCATACTCTGCTTCGTTGTTGGTTGCGTGGAAGTTAAAGTGCAAAGCACAAGGGAATTATTCACCCCTTGGACTTATGAGGAGGAGACCTACTCTTGACCCGCTCTTGCTGGATGCTCCATCAATGAACAACTTCCACTGGCCTGATTCTTTTGGACTCATTTGCTGATCGATAGAAATAGACTTCTCTTCGGTTAGAAAATCTGCTAGAGCTTGAGCTTTCATAGCTGTTCTCGGTCTGTACTCTAGATCGTACCCTGCCAATTCGATGACCCATTTGGCTAAGCGACCTGAAGTATCTGGCCTGCTCAGTATTTGCTTTAACGGCTGATCGGTCAAGACGACGACCGGGTGACTCTGAAAATAAGATCTCAATTTTCTGGACGCATGTACTAATGCTAATACCAATTTCTCCGCATCTGAGTACCTCACTTCCGGTCCATGTAAGGCTTTGCTCGTGTAATAAAATGGCTTCTGGAGTGTACCATGTTGCCTAACCAAGACAGCACTAATGGCTTCGTCACAAACTGACAGATAAAGGTACAAAACTTCTCCTTCTTGGGGAGATGTCAGAGTTGGCAACTCCAGCAAATATTTCTTTAATTCATCAAAGGCCTCTTGAAAATCTGATCCCCAATGAGATGGTGTAGCTTTCTTTAAGATCTTAAAGAAAGGCAGTGCACGCTGTGCTGATCGTGAAAGGAATCTGTTCAATGCTGCTAACCTTCCAGTTAATCTTTGTACTTCTCTAATATTAGTGGGTGGTGGCATCATCTTCACAGCATCCAGCTTGTCCGGATTGGCCCTGATTCCGTCTTTAGAAATCATGTACCATATAAATTTTCCAGATCTGACCCCGAACGTGCACTTCTTTGGGTTTAGTTTCATCTTAGCTGCTCAGAGTACTTTACAAACTTCTTCCACATCTTGTAAATATTGATCTAAAGACCTGCTTTTGATCAGTAAATCGTCGACATAAACTTTCATGGACTTGTCTATCTGATCGTGGAAAATTCGATTAACTGCCCTCGGGTAGGTGGCACCTGCATTCTTCAGTCCAAATGGCATGGTTACATAATAATATGTCCCGAACTCAGTTATGAAGGTTGTTTTCTCTGCATCCTTTGGGTCCATAAAGATCTGGTGATATCCTTTATACGCGTCCAGGAACCCAAAAATTTCAAAACCCACAGTCGAATCCAATAGCCTGTCGATTTTGGGTGAAGTGTAACTGTCCTTATGGCAGGCTTTGTTCAAATCCGTAAAATCCACGCATATTCTCCAGGAGCCATCTGATTTCTTCACCAGCACTGGATTGACCAACTTTAATTTTGCTACCTCATACTCTATGACCGAGATCCGTTCTGGTGCAAAATGTCTCTTCTTCTAACGAACTGGGGGCCTGTTCAGATCCACGTTTAAACTGTGGACTATAAACTCTGTGATAAGCCTGGCAGATCATTTGTTTTCCATGCAAAAACATCTTTGTACTCTCTGAGCAGATCTGTTAATGCCTTCTTATAGGGATCTGGAATCCAAGTACCTATGATGACCGCTGACTCTGCTTCCTGTTCCCCTATCTGAACAGCCTCGGTCTGATCTGCTGATACCCAAGTTTTTTACTCCTCTGGTAATAATTCTTCAAGAGTTACCTGTTGAACAAATTGCTTTTCGCCAACCACAGACGTGTAACAGCTCCTGGCTATTTCCACATCTCTCTTAATTTCAACCGATCCTGAATTGATCGGAAACTTCATACTATTATGGGCTGGGGAGATAACTGCTCGTAGATCGATGATTGCTGGTCTTCCCATGATGACGTTATAAGCGGAGGGCGCTTTCACCACAATGTAATTTACCATCAGGGTCCTGCCCTTAGGTAATTTACCATAAGTTGTAGGTAATGTGATCATGCCCATAGGGTGGATAGGCGGGCCTGCAAATCCGAATAGAGGGGTGGATACCGGAATTAGCTTGAGTCCTTCAATTTCATGGCCTGGAATGCCCTGTGATATAGGATGTTTACAACGCTTCCTGTATCAACACAAATCCTTTTTACCCAGTTCTTATTGATTACGGCCTCGATGACCTGCCCTTCATTATTGATGACCAGTGGTAGAGGGTCCTCTGGTCCATACCTTACTTCTCCTGACACTTTTTGACGTTTGCCAGAACTCTGACCTTGATTCATCTGATCTGCTGTGTTCACTTCCTTCTCCTGATCTGTCCGCCTGGGACCTCCCATGATCATGTTGATAGTATTTACTGGCCGGTTATCGATCTGACCGTCCTAATATGGGGATTGATTTCTTGGCCTTCTCTGCTCGTTGTTTCTATTCCTTTCGTTCTAATGTGTTCCTCTCCTGAACTCCCTACGCCCTATAGGCTCTTCATTACGAGATCTGTCAACAACCTCGTCGAGTCTTCCTTCCATAACGGCTGCATATATGTCCCTGATCAATTCTCTACACGACACTGTGTCATGACCAACATCCTGGTGGAATTTACAGGATTTGGTCTGATCTCGCTTTTCCCTGGGCCCTTTCATGGGGAATGGAGTTCTCGCTATGCCATTGCGTTCCATGATTGCCAGAACTTGTTCCCGTGATCAGTTCAACGGGATTAGGTCTCTGTCCTGTAGAGCACCACTCTTGCCCAGTCGGTCGGTTATGGGTGCCTGTACCCAATCCCAAACCGATTTACGCTTCTTGTCAGATCTCTCTTCTGCCTTTCCTTTCCTATGATCTCCTTTTTCCAACTCGTGCTTGTCACGATTTGCTTCTTCACATTGACAGTGCTAGAAAGAAATTGCCAAACATTCTTCCATTGTTTTGGGGTTTTTTCCATTTAGCTTGGCATGTAACCTCCCCTCTCGTAGTCCTGCTACGAACGAGGGTACCAGAAATCGATCGTCTACATCAGCCACCTGGGTTGATTGTGCATTAAACCTTTTGATAAACAGTAGAACCGTTTCATCGGGCTTTTGTGTGATGTTGAGCAAATGAGTGCTGTTTCTTTGGAACGGTCTTGCAGCGATAAACATGCTCATGAATTTCTTTGTCAAAACCGTAAAGCTGGTGATAGATCTGGACGGCAATTTGTTAAACCAATCCCTAGACCTTCTAGATAGAAGTGCTAGAAAAGCTTTGCACTTCATTTCGTCCGGGGCGTTGTATAACTGCATATGCGCTATATACTAATGCATATCATACGGGTCTTTCGTTCCATCATACGGACTGATTTTGGGTATCTTGAATCCTCTGGGACAGGGGTATGCTTCGATATGCTCTGCAAAAGGTGAAGCCAGATGGAACTCGTCCTCTTCATCTTCTAGCATTGCATCCAACTCGGCCCTTGCAGCCTCATCCGCTTGACGAGTTTTACTCTTAATAACTCGGCAACTTGATTCTGCAACTTCCTTGTGACCATCCCTATTTTCTGGCGATGACTGCCTTTCTTCTCCAAGAGTTTCTACCTTTTCCTTCCATTTTCTCACATTTTCGAAAAGAACCTGGAAATCTTGATCTCCCATTGTCTTTAAAGCATCAACTAAGAGTTGTTTCGCCAAATCTTTAGGATTCGGTTGATCTTCTGGTTGTTTCTCTGGATTCCGTTCTTGATCTTGATCCATATTTTCTGGATTGTGCGAGATACCTGCTAGGTCCTTCCCTTGTTGAGTTTTCTTAGATTTCATGTTCACTACTCTGTTAGTTTGTCACTAGAAACAAAAATGACCCTCCTTCTAGCACCAATGATCGAACTCAGAATGAAACGGGTAAAATATTGGGTCTTCTTGCTCTAGGATTGAACAGAAAGTAGTGGTTGTTTTTGAATGGACTGAACTTAAGGAATATGCTGCCTACGTATCCAAATATATATATATATATGTATTTGGAATCAAGTCCAACCGTAGTTCAGGCGGTTATTCGTGATACTTGAGTTAGTGGGCGGTTATGTAGCCCCCCACGTCTCCACGTTTATATATGACTGCTTTCCATCCCAGATGTGTATATCTTCGACCTGCTTCTTCTGATCATGGACCTGTCTGTTAGGAAAATATCATCGCAACGGAAGCGATTTATGGATCTAGATCTATGTGTATACGTAATAAAACATTAAATCTACATCTACAAGTTAGTTTGTGTATCATACCTTTTTGGATCTCTAAATCCAAATCGAAGAACCGCAAGGATGATTTGTTGGGAGTAGATGTGATGAGCACCATGACCTTTCCGTGACGTGTGATCCAAGCAATTCCCGGTGGAAGGAATCCTCGACTCGAACCCCTCCGATATGCTACCCGAAAAATCACCAAAGATTTTTCCTCCCACTTGGCCGAAATTTCTCCTCCCTTTTTAAGTGAAGAACTCGAAATATTGTGTGTGTTGAGGCTTGGGAGAACTCTCTTTATATAGGAGAGTAAAACTTAGCCTCCAAGGATTTTATTATTCCAATAAATAAATCCATAAATAAAAAAGAAATCTCATAATATTTTAGAACAAATCTAAAAATAATATTTATCTTTATTTATTACCATAAATATTTATCCAATAAATATTTTATACACATTTAACACAGAAAACTAATTCCTTGTCAAAATAAAACATATGAGGCGCCACATTTTATTGACCTAGTCAATATCAATTTTGGCATTACACAATAATTGGGCCAAGATTATGGAAAATGTCTTTTCACATATTTAATTATTTAGCCCAACTATTTTATCCACTAAAACAATTAATTCACATATCGTTTTAATAAAGTCCAACATGAACTAAATTAATATTATTAGATTCGACGTCCGAGAATATCTATGCTATATTAGGAGGCAATCGGGGACCATGGACTAATAATCAGTGACTGATAAATCAAATAAATAATTATCGACGAACAGAATAATTATATTCGATAAATCAATCACAGAATATGCCACCATAATCCCGTGATCGCACTCCTCCGATTATAAGATTATATTTATCTCCTCACGAAAGTAATAAGCGTCCCATGATATAATCATTTCATATGGATTAATCCTCATAGATTATTCATTCTAAATCGAAGTTACCGTTAACCCTTTTTCGAACATCTTGTCCTTACTTACCGTTAACCCCTAGTGATCAATAATTCAAATAACTCACTTTGGTAGCTAATCGGTGTAATATGAATCCCATGGATTGATCAATGTACCAGATTAACTCATAAGGGAATCGTTTATCTACTTCCATAAATGGAAGGAATGGATTCGTATCCGTGATAACACGGACTACTCACTCAATCCATTACAATGCCAAGATGGGGTAATTCAGAAGACTTCGGTGTAATCCTAACCGTCAAGTCAAACCTCTCATACTCGATTCAAGCTGGATCGTGATCACCTCGAGATTAAGATATATCCATAATATGATCATCTAACGATTCGATAAGACTTCTCAATTACGGAATTATATTGAGAACTCGGGATCAAATCGGTCCAAACCCTATATGATATATCTATCATATATAAATGCCCCATTAGGTTCCCTTAACCGAAAGTCCGGATAAGGCGATCACACCTATCGTGTTATGGGCGCATTATTAATAGTACGTTAAAGGGAGACCCGATACTCGATTAACTTTACTCACGGACTAATTGTATTTTAAGTACATCTTCACTAACTCAATCCTCCCGTGTATGTCTCATACATTGAGTTAAGTGATTACATAAACGATATACTCTCGTGGTTTTCACGTAGTGTAAATACTATTGTCATATCGGTGATTATGAGAATAATAAATATGAATAATAACATCATTTCATTTATTAAATAAAACAATTACAAAAATTGTCTTTCGGGCATCACACCTAACAATCTCCCACTTGCACACGAAAGCTTGTGATTAGTTGTTTTAGAGCACACCTATTATTTAAAATACAGCAAACTATCACTCCCACTTGCTCTAAAGCAAATGAGACATGTCTCTAATACCTATAGTCTCCAAGTGTCGACTAAAAGCTTCAATCGACAAATCTTGGTGAATGGATCACAGGATTATCGGCGGAGGCGATTTTCTTGACGGAAATGTCCCCTCTATCGACAAAATCGTTGATCACCCAGTATTTTCTCTCTATATGCTTCGACTTACACTGTGCTTTGAGGTTCTCTAGAGTTGGCAATGGCCCCATTGTTATCACAATAGAGAGTAATAGGATCCTCGAAGATTCGGGACAACGCCTAATCCGATGAACTTTCTTAACCAAAGCGCTTCTTACCGCCTCCGAGGCCGCTATGAACTCGGCTTCCATTGTTGAATTGGTTGTCTTTGGATTGCTTTTGGCTTCTCCATTCATTCGCACCGCCACCAAGCGTAAACACTCGAACTGCAGGTAGATTTGAATCATCTCTGCCTGATGGAAATCAGTCGGTGTATCCCGCTAGCTCCAAACTCCCACTCGAATAGAGCGAGCATATAATTTCAGGTTCTCTTCAAATATTTGATGAGATTCTTTCTTCTGCATCCAGTCACGGTTGCCCCGATTCGATTTGACCAAAACGGGTGACTAATCCAAACGCCGTAATAAATGTCGTGTCTCTCGTACACCTCATGGCATACATAAGACTACCAACGACCGAGGCATATATGGCACTCTTCCCATAGCTTTCAATCTCTTCGGGGTTTGAGGCCCCTGAGTCTTAGAGAGAGGTACACGCCGTGACGGGTTGGTGAAAACCCTTCTTTGCGTTTTCCATCTTTGAGCGTGCTAGCACCTTATCTATATAAGTTGCTTGGGATGAGCCAACATCCTGTTCTTGCGATCCCTTATAATTTGGATCCCTAGAACATAACTCGCTTCTCCCAAATCCTTCATTTGGAATTGCGTGGTCAACCAACTTTTACGTCGGACATCATCCCCTTATTGTTGCCAATTAGAGTATGTCATCGACGTACAACACGAGAAATACAACACTATCTTTGATAACCTTCTTGTACACACAAGATTCAGCAAAGTGTTGTTGAAATCATAAGACTTGATCGTGTGATCGAATCTATGATACCAGAACGAGATGCTTGCTTCAAACCATAAATGGATCTAAGCAACTTGCACACCATGTGCTCGACCTTCTTCAATGAATCCTCGTTGTGTGATATAGATTTCCTCGTCAAGAAAGCCGTTTAAAAACGCTGCCTTAACATCCATTTGCCGATCTCATAATCAGACATGCAAAGCAATCGAAAGGAGGATGATGATGGATGGTTTTCATCATGGCCCAGGTGTGAAGGTTTCCTCGTAGTCAATACCTCTCATTTGTGTGTAACCTTTGGCTACCAGCCGTGCTTTGAAGGTTTCGACCTTCCCATCCACTCCTCTCTTTCGCTTGTAGAGCCATTTACATCCAATGGGTCTTTCACCCCGAGGAAGTTCTACCGGCTTCAGGATCGAAAGTTAGAGTACATTGACTCCATCTCTTGATTCATAGCGTCAATCCATTTATCCTTATCATGATCCAACAAGGCCTTCTTATAGGTCAAGGGTCATCTTCCACCCCATCGAGGCGACTACATTAGCCTCTAAATCCATGCCGTATCGAGGCCGGTGGCCGAACCACTCTCATGAGACGTCTGGGTGGAACAGAACGTCGGAAGTGATCGTTGTATCATTCGTGTTGTTTATAGGGACATCGCGAGCCACAATAGGTCTCGATGTTATCGGAGAGTAATTCCTCTAGTACAATTTTACTTCGAGGTTTGTGGTCTTTCATGTAACTTTCCTCCAAAAACGTAGCGTTAGTCGAGACTAGCACTTTGTTATCTTCCGGATCGTAAAATAGACCACCACGTGTACCTTTTGGATAGCCTACAAATAGACATACTTTAAATGCGTGATTGTAGCTTGGTAGTCTTGTCCATCGCCAGATGTGCAGACAACCCCATATGCTTGAAGTGACGCGATGCTTTCGCGATGTCGTGACCACATTTCAATGGGTGTCTTTTCGACAGACTTGGACGGTACTGCATTCAAAATGTAGACCGCTGCTTCTAAAGCATAACCCCAAAAGGATATAGGTAGTGAGGCGTAGCTCATCATTGATCTTACCATGTTGATCAATGTCCTGTTTCTCCTCTCAAAGAACTCCATTCTCTTTGAGGTGTCCTAGGCGTTGAACGTTGGAAACAAATCCCATTTTCAGCCAAGTAGTCAATGAACTCGAGATCTAAATACTCACCTCCACGATCCGAAAGCGGAGGCATTTCAATGACTTGCCTAGTTGCCTTCGGCTTCGCTTGGAACTCCTTGAACTTTCCAAAAGCCTCGGATTTCTATGCGTGAGATAAACATAACCGAATCTCGAGTAGTCATCAATGAAAGTCACGAAATACTCGTATCCGCCTCAGCTTGTACGTTCATCGGACCACAAAGGTCTGAATGCACTAAGTCTAGAGTTCTGTGGGCCCTTTACCTTTTGATGAGAAGGGACGCTTAGTCATTTTTCCTCCAGGCAACACTCGCAGACAGCAGGCGGTGTGTCAACAGATGACTCACCTAAGGCATGAGCCTTTTCTAGTCTTTTGAGTCTTTCCAAGGAAATATGGCCGAGCCTTAGATGCCACAAGTATGTTTTATCTTCTTTTATTTGAGAAACTTTCGCTTTTAGCGAGATCTTTGATGAGCGGTTTTAAACATTTGAATTAAGTAGGGGAGCTTTATGTGGTTTTACAAAATATAAACCATTTTCATTCGTAGTTGAACATAATTCAAAACCATTTTGAAATAACAAATTCACCATTCATAAATGAAACAGAAAATGATTGTTCAACCAAGGCAGAATAAGAAATCAAATTTCTCCTGAAATTGGGAATAAAATAAACATTGTCTAAATGTAAAATTCTATTATTGAAATGCAAACCACAGCCCCACTTTGCTTTAGCTTGAAATGGCGCCAAAGTGCCTACTCGCATCACTTGAGAACCCTCTTCCGACTCCTCATAAGAACTAAGAATCGCAATGAAGAACATACATGGTTAGTAGCTCCAGATCAAGTATCCAATTGGACACATCTTTAGCTACATTAAAAGATTCCAAGAATAGTAATTCGAATTACCTTTCTTATCTTTTCCAATGATGACCTTGACTTTGCCATCTTTCACATCACGAAGATATTCTGGACAATGGTGTCTCCAATGTCCTACCTCCTTACAGTAAAAGCATTTGCCCTTGGGCTTGGCCTCGTCAGTTTTCTTGGCTTTCTTCGTCTTTTTCTTCATTGGTTTGAGCACAGTGCAACATTTCCTTCTTCTTCGGTTTTGCCTTAGTCTTGTTTGAAGACTTAGCTTCGCCATATTGGCTTCGGCTTTCTTATCCCCTACTTGGGCTTTATCTTTCGATAGTAGGCCTCGTAGATTGTCGGCTCATTCAATATCTCGTGTCATGGATAATTCATATTTTCCCATCGATCATCGAGTTTTGAACGGATAAACTCAGGAGTCAACGATTCCAAAATCATTGATACTTGAGTTGCCTCATCAAACTTTGATCCATGAATACCGCGGCGTCGTTGAAGTAATCGATCATATTCAAAACATGACCATTCACCGCTTGACCCTTCTTCAGTTTCGTGTTAACAGCCAACCTGATGGCATCGTGTCTTGCTTGGTTGCTAGGTGATCCAAACATCGTAGTAAGTTTCCGCATGATTTCTCCTGCAGACTCAAACTCCTCAATCTGGGTCCTAATGACCTCGACACATTGCCGCTTAGGATGAGCCCACGAGCCCGGTTGTCGGGCCGATCCAGCGATTACGTTTGTTCGATCTCACTTTACTGTGTTTTTGGATCGCCCGGCGTAGGGCATTCGAAGTGAGTACGTGTTGCACATTCTCATATGTGAGTACCACGTTTAAGTTACTCTTCCATTTCTTAAAGTTGTTTCCGTTAATTTTTCAGATGACAAGAAAGCGAGAAATTTGAGTAGACATTTTTCTTTGAAAATTAAAAATGACATACATTAATTCAAGTTTAACACTACTATATAAATTTATTTTTAGGAATTGTAAACTAAAATTAAGTCTACTCTACCATTCCAAGGTTTTAACCTTGCATCTCAGTGCCGCCGTAGGGTAGGTCAAAGAGATCAACGGTTAAATCAATGAATAACTTGTGAGAATCAGACATCCCACGAGAATCGAACATCCCTTTATTCATTGACTACCTTCCTTTTTTAGCCTAGGTATTACCAAAAATACCCTTGATGAGTGTGACCTACTATATCAGATCTCTTAGGTACGCCCCGAGTGTGCCGTCGTAGGATAGGTCAGTGACCCGACGAGTACCCAGAAATCCTATCCTTTCGGAGACCAAGCCATGAATGTTGATAGGGGTGAACACCATCCGTAGGGGGACGAAATCAAAGCGCCGCGAGGCGTCACCCTTCTCTCACTTACTTGCATCTATAGTAGAGACCGTGGGGTTGGCTGTCGCCTTCCCCGCTCCCACTCAATATTTTGGAAGTGGTGGTGGGTTAACTAACCACGTCTTTTTGATGTTAACATAAAAGCACATGAAATCAAGGATTCCGAATGGTGTCGGTGACGAGGCAAGCCTACCCGCCCTATTCGTTGGAACATATGTAATGATACCGGACGAAATCGGGTCAAGAGAGCCGCGTTTGAGATGGGAAGGAATCACCCCTCCGTTCTCCGGTGTGGCTTAGTCTTGCCGGACCCCGTGCATACATCACACTAGAGGGTTAAGTCGGTCGAGCCAAGCTCGATTGACCACCCAACCTATAAAGCGAACCGCTTTTATCCAAGATTTATTGTTCTTTTACCATCATTCAATCTCGTAGACACTACGAATCGAAAACGTGATCTCGTTGGAGCTTTAAGGCGGTTCACCGAGAACACACACCGAAAGGCTAACGATTTCATAACCCGTCCTCGGATCTTTAATTAGTTACTAAATTAATTAATTACCACGTATTAATTAAATTTCAACTAATTACGCGAGTTTGTATACATGCCTATTTTAATTACCAAAATTAAAATTCTACATGTATGCATGGAGTGGATTTATGATATGAATGCATGTCATGGCAATTCCGATTTTATGTCTATTTTATGATCAAACACATAAAAATAAATTGCGGAAAAAATTAAACACCGAGATGGATTGTTGGTACTTCGTATCTAATCTATTCTAGGAAAAAAATAAATTACAATCTTCTTGTCTTGAGTCTTGATCTTCAAATCTTGAACTCGAACCGTCGAACACGAACCACTTAACACCCGAGAGGAGAAGCGGTCTTTAATTAAATAAATCCAATTTATTTTAATTAAAAAATTTTTTTTTTTTTTTTTTTATTAATGATGAAAGTCGGCTGCTCCTAAAAAAAATTTCCTAAAAAATATTTTTTTTTTTTTTTTTGTGTGACATTTAATGGTAGATTTATTTACCAAAAATAAATCTACCAAGAAAAATTGATGAAACAGCCGCATATCCAAAAAACAACACAGCCGCAGCTTTTTTTTTTTTTTTTCTTTTCTGAAAAACGTCGCTAAAAGCCCTGTATCAGTTTTTTATTAAAAATTTATCCGTTTCTCCTCATTCATACCTTGGGTTTCGCATTGATCTTCAAATTTCCAGCAAGATCTTCAACTTTTTTCAGCCCCGATGAACAAAAAAATTTAAATAAAAGATGCTACTTTTACATTTAAATTGATGATTGACATAAATAAAATACAATTCCTATGCTCAATTGTTACCAAACAAGAGAAGCTACTGATGATCTAACGAGTAAACAATACCAACCCCAATCCATCTCTTCAACCATGACATTCATATGCATAAAAAAATAAACAAATTTCGGCCCCTATAATTTAAAAAAAAAATTTGGGGCAAAAAAATCTACATGTTTTACCACTCCTAGATCTAATATTTTATACGTATAAATATAGATCTCCTTGGCTCTGATACCACTGTTAGGAAAATATCATCGCAACGGAAGCGATTTATGGATCTAGATCTATGTGTATACGTAATAAAACATTAAATCTACATCTACAAGTTAGTTTGTGTATCATACCTTTTTGGATCTCTAAATCCAAATCGAAGAACCGCAAGGATGATTTGTTGGGAGTAGATGTGATGAGCACCACAGCCTTCCGTACGTGTGATCCAAGCAATTCCCGGTGGAAGGAATCCTCGACTCGAACCCCTCCGATATGCTACCCGAAAAATCACCAAAGATTTTTCCTCCCACTTGGCCGAAATTTCTCCTCCCTTTTTAAGTGAAGAACTCGAAATATTGTGTGTGTTGAGGCTTGGGAGAACTCTCTTTATATAGGAGAGTAAAACTTAGCCTCCAAGGATTTTATTATTCCAATAAATAAATCCATAAATAAAAGATAATCTCATAATATTTTAGAACAAATCTAAAAATAATATTTATCTTTATTTATTACCATAAATATTTATCCAATAAATATTTTATACACATGTCTTTTTAACACACAAGAAAACTAATTCCTTGTCAAAATAAAACATATGAGGCGCCACATTTTATTGACCTAGTCAATATCAATTTTGGCATTACACAATAATTGGGCCAAGATTATGGAAAATGTCTTTTCCACATATTTAATTATTTAGCCCAACTAATTTAATAGTCCACTAAACAATTAATTCACATATCGTTTTAATAAAGTCCAACATGAACTAAATTAATATTATTAGGATTCGACGTCCGAGAATATCTATGCTATATTAGGAGGCACGTCGGGACCATGGACTAATAATCGTGGCTCCGATAAATCAAATAAATAATTATCGACGAACAGAATAATTATATTCGATAAATCAATCACGAGGAATATGCCACCATAATCCGTGATCGCACTCCTCCGATTATAAGATTATATTTATCTCTCACGAGAAAGTAATAAGCGCCCACCGATATAATCATTTCATATGGATTAATCCTCCATAGATATTCATTCTAAATCGGGAAGTTACCGTTAACCCTTTTCGTAACATCTTGTCCTTACTTACCGTTAACCCCCAGTGATCAATAATTCAAATAACTCACTTTGGTAGCTAATCGAGTGTAATATGAATCCCATGGATTGATCAATGTCAGGATTAACTCATAATGGAAGCGTTCATCTACTTCCATAAATGGAAGGAATGGATTCCGTATCCGTGATAACACGGACTACTCACTCAATCCAAAGACAATGCCAAGATGGGGTAATTCGGATCACGGACTCGGTGTAATCCTTAACCGTCAAGTCAAACCTCATACCGATTCAAGCGATTGATCGTGATCACCTCAGGATTAAGATATATCCATAATATGATCATCTAACGATTCGATAAGACTTCTCAATTACGGAATTATATTGAGAACTCAGATCAAATCGGTCAAATTTCTATATGATATATCTATCATATATAAATGCCCCATTAGGTTCCCTTAACCGAAAGTCCGGATAAGACGATCACACCTATCGTGTTATGGGCGCATTAATAGTACGTTAAAGGGAGACCCGATACTCGATTAACTTTACTACGGACTAATTGTATTTTAAGTACATCTTCACTAACTCAATCCTCCGTGTATGTCTCATACACCGGAGTTAAGTGATTACATAAACGATATACTCGGGTTTTACGTAGTGTAAATACTATTGTCATATCGGTGATTATGAGAATAATAAATATGAATAATAACATCATTTCATTTATTAAATAAAACAATTACAAAAATTGTCTTTCGGGCATCACACCTAACACTGTCCTGGTCTGATCCGTCTGTTTTCTCTGGTCTGGGACCTGCCCTGGCCTGATTAGGGATCATGTCCAGTTGGTTGGTTCATCTGGTCGTACTGACCTCCAGGTCAGATAGGGCTCTATCCTGTCCTGCTGATCCATTCCATATACGCTTGACACGTGGACCTGTTCGGGTCACCTCCAATCAGTTACATTTGTAAATATAGGTCTGACAAGGATCTAAATTTCTCAACATTGTGATCATTGAGTACTGTGAAGAGAATTGAGTGGTACATCAACTTGCAGCAACAATAACACCTCAGAAAAAGGAAGTAGCTGAGAGAAGAAATAGGACACTCAAGGAAGCTGGAAGAACAATGATCTGTGAATCTAAGTTACCTGAAATTTATTGGGCAGAAGCTGTGGGTACAGCTTGTTACACCCAAAACAGTGCCTTAATGAACAAAATGATGGAGAAAACACCTTATAAGATATGGAATGGGAGGAAACCAAAGGTCTCATACTTTCATTCTTTTGGAAGCAAATGATACATACACAACATTGGAAAATATCAGCACAAGACTTTTCAACCCTAAGCTGATGAAGGGGTATTCTTAGGATATTCAAGTTTTAGCAAAGCTTTCAGAATTTTAAACAAGAGGACACTCAAGCATGAAGAATCAACTAGAATCAGTTTTTTAATCTCAGTCACAAAAGAAGACAGACCCAGTTTTTGTTGATATAAGAAGGTTAAATCTAACAGAATCCTCTTATCAATATTAGTCTCAGTTACCAACAACTGAACCTACAGTTGAACAACCAGTTCAAGCTCAGAATAATCAATCTCAAGAAGATCAAATCCTAGAAGCTGAAGTTCATGAAAAATCAGTTCAAGCAAATCAAGATCCAATAATGCAACCTCCAATACTTCAATGGATGAGAGACCATCTTGAAGAACAAGTAATTGGTTATTTTGAACAAGGAGTTCGTACAAGAAATTAGTTAGATGCAATGATAGCATGTTTTCTATCTCAAACGGAACCAAAGGAGGTAGAAGAAGATCTAAAAGATCTAGACCGGATACTATACATGCAGGAAGAACTCAATGAATTTGAAAGAAATCAAGTATGGGAGTTAGTAGAAAGACCAGATCATGCAAATATAATTGGCACCAAATGGGTTTTCAGAAATAAACTTGATGAAGATGGAAATTTTTTTAGAAATAAAGCTAGATTTGTGTCAAAAGGATATTCTCAAGCTGAAGGAATAGACTTTGATGAAACTTATACTCCAGTAGCAAGATTTCAGGGAATCGGATTATTTCATGCCTTTGCAGCTCACAAGAAGTTCAGAGTTTATCAATGGATGTTAAATGTTCATTCTTAAATGGAATACTTGAAGAAGAAGTGTATGTACAACAACCTCCTGGATTTGTAATCAATGGTCAAGAAGATAAAGTTTTCAGCTAAGAAAAGCTCTCTATGGACTAAAATAGGCACTAAGAGCCTGGTATGAAAATTGGTCACAATTTCTAGTGGACAATGGTATATCAGAGGAACCATTGACAGGACTTTTTTTAGAATGAAGATTAGTGAACGCACTCTCCTCGTTAAAATCTATGTGGATGACATCATTTTGGATCAGAAAATCAGCAACTCTGTGAGAAATTTGAAAGCCTCATGAAAAGCAAATTTTAGATGAGTATTGTGAGTGAACTAAATTATTTCCATGGACTACAAGTCAAGTAATAGACAATGGAATCTTAATTCATCAAACAAAATGCACAAAAGAACTAATCAAGAAGTCTGGAATAGAGAACAATACAGGGATAGCAACACCTATTGGAACCAATGTAAGATTGGATGAAGACAGAGATGGAAAAGATGTGGATCAAACACTCTACAGAAGAATGACTGGAAGTCTACTTTACCTCATAGCTAGTAGACTTGATATATCTTTTGTAGTAGGTGTCTGTGCAAGATTTCATACTAAACCTAAAGAAAGTCACATGACAATTGTCAAAGGAACCTTGAATTATCTCAATGAAACACTTGGAGCGGTGATATGGTATTCAAGAAAAGGAGAATTCAAACTGATATCCTACTAAGACTCAGATTATGCAGGATGCAAAATAGACAAGAAGAGTACTTTAGGCATATGTCAGATACTTGGAAATAGACTTGTGTCATGGTTTAGCAAAAAGAAAAACCACAGCTGAAGCTCAATACATTGCAGCTGGAAGCTGTTGTGCTCAAGTTTTTTGGATTCGACAACAACTTAGAGATTATGGAATTGAAGAATGGTTGATACTTATTTTGTGTGTTAATTCAAGTGCAACTGCAATAATAGACAACCTAGTTCTACACTCAAGGACAAAGCACATTGATGTAAGACATGACTTCACAAGAGACCATGTGGAGAAGAAGAATGTCACAGTTCTCTATATCTCAACAATGGACCAGTTGGCTTATATCTTTACAAAACCTCTGGATAAAGAAAGGTTTTCAAAACTGTGAACGGAATTAAGGATTATCAAAGTTAGTTAAGTTAGTTTTACAACTAAGATTCGTCAAGCGGATTGGTCTTTGTCATGATGGGTGAGCTTACTTGACAGATCAGTCATTGACACAATGATCTCAAACTGACTATGGAACTAAACATGGAAGGAACTAACCTTTACAATGGACTGACTACTGAAACTAAAAAATCAGTTTTATCTAGTCAAAGGTATTCAAAAAGGTTAAAAGGATAAATTCGACAATACTCACATCACAATAAATTACCTCCGAATTTGTCAGAAATTGTTTCGTGTGTACCCTGAAAGATCCAAAGAGTACATGCATCGAATACCTAAATCCTCAGTGGAATTTCAAACGGTACTACACGATCTTATAATGATCATGGGATCAAATCTATAACCATCAATCACTCTATTTATTCTCTTAGAAATCTCCTTAACCTCTCCAAAGAAAAAGCAAAATGGCTTCAAAGCAAGTTCAAGAAATAAGATTGATAGATAAAGGAGAAACCTTCTCCTTAGATCAATTTGAACACGAGTGTGATGAAACCTTGTTAGCTAGGCTACTTTGTTAGAAAATTAAAAGGATTCAAAGGGTAGTGAATTTGTTGAACATCAAATTGGAAAAAAGATTTGGATGTGGAAGCAATTCTTCAATTCTGGTAAAATATGCATGTGCTAAAGCACTCTCTAACAACAACCGTTAATTGAGAAATAATTTGCATCAATACAGAGATTGTATGACAATTGTTTGATTTCAAGAAGCCAATTGAGAAATCAATCAATCTTCTCAGTTTACCACTTAAATGTGAAGCTTTTCTCTCTCAGATTTATTCAACAGAGAAACTAGCAAAGGCTTACTCAAAAATGGAATGTCTCAAACTGGAATTTGCCCTACTCAATAGATGGATAAGCAAAACTATCGTTGGACAATACCAGGGCTAGATTGTTTGTCTGTGGATACAATCAATCTAATGAATATCATTTGGGATCAGTTTGATTTCAATTGGGCCGGTTATATCTTCAATCAGACCAGGAAGCAACATATTAAAGAGATTGAAAGGATCAGTCAAGCCAAAGATGAAGAAAGAAAGAAGACATGAAGTCTTCATTTGAAGAAATCACTCGGTTTGGTAATATAATAATACCTAGAGACACTCAACCATGGAAAAGAAGCTGAACAAGGTACTGTATCAAGAAAAACTGAAAAGACTGCAACAGTTGTGAGTTCAAGAGAAGAACCTTCAAAACCCTGAAGGAAAGAAAATTGTCTCTCAGCAAATGGCTGAACATAATGGAGTCAAGCGTAAAACTGAATCAGAAGGAAAAAGAGCAGTATAAAGAATCTTGTTCCCAGGAATCTCAGTTAAAAGAACTGAAACAAGCAAGACAACATCAACTGAGGGGGAACAAGAACAAAATCTGACATCTAGGAGTGATCAGTCAGCTAAAGATGTTTCTCGCAAGAAACAAATATTATCAGGGAAACAAGTTTCTGCTATGGATACTATAGAACGGACTCAACATACACAACAAAAAGAGTGTTCTTTTGAAAGGATCACTTAGTTTGGTAATACAATATTACCTAGAGACACTCAACCGTGGAAAGGAAGTTGATCAACTTTGGCATGACTGATCCTTTCAGCAGACACGGCAAATAGAGAGTTCATTTGAAGAAATCACTCAGTTTGGTAATACAATATTACCTAGAGACACAGAACCATGGAAAAGAAGCTGAACAAGCTGATGTATCAAGCAAAACTTAAAAGACTATAGAAGTTCTGAGTTTAATAGAAGAACTTTCAAAGGCTGAAGGAAAGCAAATTGTCTCTCAGAAATAGCTTAACAGAAAGGAGTCATGTGTAAAACTGAATCAGAAGGAAAAAGAGCAGTAGAAAGAACCTTGTTCCTAGAAATCTCAGTTAAAGGAACTGAAGCAAGAAAGACAACATCAACCCATTGGGAACAAGAACAGAAACTTACATCTAGGAGTGATCCGTCAGTTAAAGATGTTTTCACAAGAAGCATATGGATACTGTACAGAAGACTTAGCAGACACAGCAAAAAGAGAGTTCTTTTGAACCAGAAAGGATTGTCAATCTTATGAGGAAGAAATTGAAAACTGTGGACTTTCAAGAATCACTCAAAGAAACCTTAAAAACTGAAGAAGAATGGTTTCTAAAGAATCTTGAAGTAGAAGATTTGTATGCATTATTTCCTATGGAAGAGTTTCTACAATTTGCTACAAACTACTTTAAGAATAAGCTCAACAATGGAAGAAGAAGTCAGTTGACTCTTTAGAACCTAAGGATAAACCAAAGAAGGATGATGATGAAGATAAGGATCATGATTCAATGAAACTGTCAGAGCAAGATTCAGTTTTGTAGCCTGAAAACAAAACTAAAATTCAAGGACAATCAGTTGATCAGAAAGAAGGATTGTGATCGCGTGCAAAGCACTTACAAGCAATAGGACTAGGTCTATCGTAGTAGAGTACTGGCGAGTCAAGGTCTCCCACAGATACATGTAAGAATGCAAATTCTCCAGATTGAGCTTGTCACAAATAAGGTCTAAGACCAACTAAATTATAGACAGAAGTAAAATTGGTGCCACAAACTGGCAATACTACGCTAGATCACACGGAGTAAACAAGAGTTACTAAGGTATTAGTCAAATTATGAGTGATTAGTTATTCCCCCAACATATGCAATAGTCCTCCTCGATGGTAAATTTTAATTCATTGTCAGCTACGGGTGCAACTGCTAACCCTATATACTCCAACAATGGCAGCAGACAATCTATATGCAAGCTACCCTTCTTAATTGGTCCGTAATATCCCATATGCAATAAGTTCTAGAGTTGCAGGTATTGAGCGTTAACCCATACCCCTAACCCGCCTAGGCAGCAATCGACTATGACTAGCATGTTCCTAGGGTCCACCAAGACTATGTCCAAATTAACACTTCACTAACAGTCCTTCATGCTAATTTACGATAACATGCAAATAATTGATTAAGCTACTAACATGTAAATTAAATCTGTCGATCAACGTAGCTGGCGCCGATTATCATGAATAGGCAATTTACTAGGTATTCAAATCTAGTGATATAAACCGTCCCAGATCTGAAGAATGCAATCTCTCCTTCATGATTTCTTCACCAACGAATTAGATTTGTACATACATAGGGTAAAATAAACTAACTAGTACATAATTAAACTAAATAAACAATTAAAACATACTAGTGCAAGTAGAACAACGGCATATCTACATCTTGGAAAAGACAAAAAATCATACCCTCGAAGATGAGTGTAGATCTCCCTCGGATCTCTTCCTAGGCGGCGTCTGTGTCGTCTCTCCGTCCAGAACACATAAAATAAAATAATGAACTTTTATTGCATAATAATTGAAAGTTTTGAGGTACAATGAACTCAATAGTGGACACACTGAATTCTGAGGCGATGCCTCTTATTTATAGTTTGTTAGGAACATTTTATTATGTTTTGATGATGGCCATACTAGCTGTTATAGCAAGCCTGAAATAAGTTAGAATTCTCTGTATAAGTCTTTACTTAGAGTCTGACATGTTGTATAAGTTGAGTCAGACAAGTATTGTACTAGTTGGTAGGATGGCAAAGTGAAAACAGACATTCGGCAGAGTGAAGCCAGCCAAGCACCAGCAGAGATACAGAGAAGGGATTATGATCTGACTTATAACCAAGGAAGTCTGTGATGACCTTGGATAAGTCTAAGTTATGTTTCAAGTGATGAAACTCAATATTCCAATATGGTGTACACCGATCTCACCCAAATCAAGGATCGGTGAAGTATAAAGATTCTCCTGAAACTAAAGCAAAGAAGAAAAGCAGTGAATCGGGTGAGTACACCGATCGTCGGGCAAAGAGAAAACAAAGCGGGCGAAGAAAGAACTAACGGCTAAGTCGGAAGGCTCACTCCACCGTTCTCTGAGACGGTGAAGAGACACTTACAAGATCGATTTAATATACATTGAAGATTGGTGATCATGCATTAAATGCACAATCATTAAAGGATCAATCAAGGACGGATTTTCTCGCTATACATTTGAAAGAAGAATCCGATCATCAAATCAAGGAGAATTCAATTAAGGGGAATCAAGAATAAAATCAAGGATTATTCCCTCATTAATATAGCCAACGGACGGAATTTCAAAATCAAGGCTGTTCAAGGCTATAAATAGAAGGCATTGACAGAAAAAGATGTGAACGAAGAAAAAAAAGAAAGAAAAGCAGAAACTCTGTCAAATTAGAAAAGCCTTCTCTCTGAACTTACAAGGATACATCTAGTGATCAACTCAAACATAAGAACTACAAAGTCATATTCAGAATTGAGATTGATCAAGCAAGTGCGTGAATCACATTCACATCAAATCAAGCAAATCGAATCGAGGCAACTCGAGAAGGAGTTGAAACTGTGATAGCTGTTGAAGGATTTTGATCTCAAGGAGCAGCAAAAAGGAAGACTGAATCACTGAAGCTGTTGCAGTCAAGGAGTGATAGTCTTGTAGATTGTGAAGCTTGGGAAGCCAAGGACAATCATACTATTGTACCTATGAAAACAATAGTGAATTCCTCCGATCATCACAGGAGAAGAGTGGATTAAGGGATTACACCACCCTGAACCACTATAAGCCTTGTGTCAATTTAATTTCTGCAATTTACTTTACAACACTTATTTAATTTGCCTACATCATAACACATATCTGTGATTGTCTAAACTGATTTGAAAACAACATAGTAAGAAGGACTTATCCATTGCCCAAAAGCTTTTAAAACACAAGAAAAGTTTTGAAACTCCACTATAGTCATTCACCCCCCTCTGACTATAGTTTCACCCTTCTCTGGGACCAACAATTGGTATCGGAGCAGTGTTCCTAGTATCGTAACTGCTCAGATCTAATTTACGTAACAAGGAGATCACATATTTTCAAAGTAGTTTTCAAATGAAGTTTTTCATTCACTGCCATTTTTATCTTCAAATTGCACTGATGGATTCCTCAAACTTCTTGTCAAAAGTACCTGTTTTCAATGTTAATAATTTTGATGAATATAAAATAAGAATGTTATCTCATCTTGCAGCAACTCATGAGGAGATGCTGGATGTAATCAATGACGGCCCAATCATGATCACTACTGTGGTAGGCACAGGAGCAGATCAAGGAAAGGAGGTAGACAAACCCAAGAAAGATTGGACCAAAGGTATAGATGATGTGATTGATTCAGTTCTCTAAGCTATCTCTTTGAATCTATTGAAGCAGTTGTTGAGAAACTCTTCCATTGGAAATAGTGCATAGAGATTTTGTATTTCCAGTTTCTCCAACAATAGTTTTTCTTCAATAGGTAAAGTAGCTTCACGAGAATCTTCAGTCTTGAGCTTCATCTTCAACAGTTTGATGATTCTTTCAGCATCGAAGAGATACTCCTTTGGTTGCTGAGTTACATGTTCCTCTTGCTCAACATGCATAGCAGAAACTTGTCTCTTTGATATTTTCTGCTTAATCTGAGAAACGATATCAGTAACCATGCTCTTCTTCTGATTGATAGCAGTAGTCAGTTGTTGTTCCCCATCAGTTGGTGCTAACTGACTTGAAGTGCATGGGAACAAACATTTTCCAACTGACTTTTCTCCCTGTATTTCAGCCTTCCTTTTAATTCCTTTCTGTTGAGCGATCTGCTGAGATACAGTCTGCTTATTTGCTTCAGGTTGGGAAATTCCTTTTGTTGAACTTACAACTGCTGCAACGTTTCCAGTAGCAGTTTGTGTTTGCTTGTTCCCATCATTGATTCTTTCCAAATAATATTGAATCACTAAGCTGAGTGATTTCATCAGTCAAAATCTTCCTATAGATTCTCTTTCTTCAGCTTGTGCTCTTTTGACACTTTCGACTTTTTCTAAGTGTTGCTTCTTGATTTGATTGAAGATATAGCCTGCACAGTTGAATTAGAAACCATCCTATATGATATTCATCAGGTGTATTCCATCTTCAGTTAATTTTCTTAACCCTTTGTGTTGTCTGATGATGTGTTTGCTGATCCGCCTGCTGAGTAACCCGAATTCAGATTTCAGGGCGGTAAGAGGCGAATAAACTACGGCTGGTTCTTTTGAATCCGAAATCTGCTTTAGAAATGCTTCACGCTTGAGCGGCAAACATGGTAAGTCAATTGATTTCGCCAAAGGATCTTTGATGTCAAATAGCTATCTGATAATGTCTTCATTGACGAAAATCTTCTGCCCACAAACTCTTGTTAACCGAGAGTTCTTCAACATCTTCATATTTTCCCAAAATTGCAATAGACCTTCCAAGTCTCGATATTTTTGCAGGTGAGCTTCCAAAAGGTTTCCCAAACCTTTTAATCTTCCAATCTTTTCAGATATATGATTGGAAAGAAGAGTGTTGCCACACATATCTTCAAATTCTTTGCTCGTAAAAGTGTCTGGAAAGGCGATTTATCTTTCTTCTTGAGTTTGTTTGGAGGCGGCCATTTTTGAATTTGTGTAAGATGAAATTCTGGCTTTTTGAGAGAAGAAAAGATTTGATTTTCCATTTGTAAAGAAGATGTATGAAAATGGTTGGATATATAAAGATAAAGATGAGGACGGTTGATGATTTGATCCCACGATCTTTGGGTAGATTTTGTACAACTTTTCAAATTCCATCGGGTATTTGTGTAACTGATGCATGTACTGTCTAACATTTTGGGGTTGTATACATGCTACAAATTCTACCAAAAACGGCGGTAATTAATTGCGATGTAACCGTTGTTGGTTTTATCCGTTCATCTTTTGGCATTCTTTGACTGGCCAATGAACAGACTAAAATCAGAGTTAAGATGTGTTCAGTTCCGTCAAATGTTCAATTTAGTTGGTCAGTTTGAGATTGTTGATGTCAATGACAGATATGTCAAGTGAGCACACCCAGCATGACAAAGATCAATCCCCTTGATGAATATCTAAGCTTGAACTGACTTAACTGACTTTAATAATCCCGAATTCAGTTCTCAGTTTAGCAAACCTTTCCTTGTCTAGAGGTTTGGTAAAAATGTCAGCTAACTGATATTCAGTTAGGACATAGAGAACTGTAACGTCCTTATTTTCTACGTGATCTCTTATACAATGATGTCTCACATCAATGTGCTTGGTGCTTGAGTGCAAAACTGGATTATCAGTTATAGCTATTGCACTGATATTGTCAGACATTATAGGAATCAGTCCTTCTTCTATTCCATAAAACTTGAGCACAACAGCTTCCAGTTTCTATGTACTCAACTTCAGCTGTTGATATCGAAATAGAGTTTTGCTTCTTGCTGAACCATGACACAAGTCTATTTCCCAATATCTGACATGTGCCTGAAGTACTTTTTCTGTCCACCTTGCATCCGGCATAGTCTGAGTCTGAGTAGGATATCGGTTTTAATTCTCCTTCCTTTGAGTTCCATATCCCAACTCCTTATGTTTCTTTCAAATAATTCAAGGTTCTTTTAACAACAGTGAGATGGCTTTCTTTAGGACTTGTTTGAAATTTGGCATAGACACCAACTGCAAAGGATAGGTCTGGTCTACTGGCTGTTAGGTTAAGTAGACTTCCAATCATTCTTCTGAAGAGAGTTTGATCCACATCCTTGCCATCTTTGTCTTCATCTAATCTGATGTTAGTTCCTATTGGTGTTGCAATTCCAGCTGATTTCTCCATCCCAAACTTCTTGATTAATTCTCTTGTGTACTTGGTTTGGTGAATGAAGATCCCATTATCCATTTGCTTAACTTGTAGACCGAGAAAGTAATTTAGTTCTCCCATCATGCTCATTTGAAATTTGCTCTTTATCAAACTTGCAAAACTTCTCATAGAGTAGTTCATTTTCTGATCCAAAAATGATGTCATCAACATAGATTTGAACTAGAAGATTAATTTCTTCAACTTTCATTTTGAATAAGGTTTTATCAATAGTTCATTTTGTAAAACCATTATCCACCAAAAACTGAGACAGAGTTTCATACAATGCTCTTGGTGCTTGTTTTGGTACATAAAGAGCTTTTTTTAAGTTTAAAGACTTTGTTGGCTTGGTCTTTAATTTCAAATCCTGGGGGTTGCTGAACATAGACTTCTTCTTAAAGTATTCCATTCAAAAATGCACTTTTAACATCCATCGGGTACATTTTGAATTTCTTTTGAGCTGCAAATGCAAGAAATAGTCTGATTGCCTTTAACCTTGCAACTGGGGCATAAGTTTCATCAAAGTCTATCCCTTCAGCTTGAGAATAACCTTTTTGCAACAAGTCTAGCTTTATTTCTGATAATATTCGAATCTTCATCAAGCTAGTTTCTAAAAACCCATATAGTTCCGATTATTTTGACATGATCTGGCTTGTCTACGAAATCCCACACTTGATTTCTCTCAAATTCATTGTGTTCTTCTTGCATAGCCAAAATCCAATCTGGATCGTTTAAGGCTTCTTCAATATCTTTGGGTTCGGACTAAGAGAGAAAGCAAGCTATCATGGCATCTAGCTGATGTCTTGTCCGAACACCCGCTTGGAAATCACCTCACTTGTTATTCAGGGTGATTTCTCATCCATTGATGTACTGGGGTTGCATCAAGGTGCCTTCATTCCATTGAACTGGTTCTTCTTGAGCTTGATCATTTCTAGTTAGATCAGTTTCTCCTTGTTGTTGTTCAGTTGCAGAATATGTTACTGGCAAATGAGGCAGATCCGGATCTGAAGAATCTAAAATCCTTAAACTTCCAATATCAATGAAACTGATTCTGGAGTCTTGTCTAACAGAAGCTGACAAACTGTTTCATCCTTGTCTTCAATTGTGTCTCCAGTAAATTTTGGTTCATCAAAAACCACATGTATTGATTCTTCATGCTTGAGTGTTTGTTTGTTTAACACTCTGAAGGCCTTACTGACACTTGAGTAACCCAGAAATATTCCTTCATCAGCTTTGGGCTGAAAAACCTTGAGCCGATCCTTTCCAATATTATGAACAAAGCATTTGATTCCAAAGGCTTGAAAATATGAGTCATTTGGTTTTCTACCGTTCCAAATCTCATAAGGTGTCTTTTCATGTCTCTTGTTCATGAGAGCTCGATTCTGAGTATAGCAAGTTGTATTTACAGCTTCTTCCCAATATCTTTCTAGCAGTTTAGATTCACAAATCATCATCCTTCAAGCTTCTTTGAGTGTTCTATTCCTCCTTTCAGCTACTCAATTCTGTTGAGGTGTTGTTGTAGCTGCAAACTGGTGTAGAAATCCATTCGCTCCATAATACTCAATGATTATGTTGTTGAGAAGTTCTGTTCCTTTGTCCGATCTGATCTTGACTACTGTAACACTTTTCTGATTTTGGACTCTTTTGAGAAGTTCTGCCCATTGTTGCTTAGTTTCACTTTTCTTGGTCATGAAGATAACCCAAGTATATCTTGAAAAGTCATCAACCACCACCGAAGTGTATTTCTTTCAACTAACACCGATTGGTGTGATTGGTCCAAATAAGTCCATATGCATTAGTTCTAAAACTCTGGTGGTTGAATGCTGAGACTTAGTCTTGAAACTTGGTTTAGTTTGCTTTCCTTGCTGACATGCATCACACAAGCTGTCTTTCCTGTATGTCATCTCTGGTAGTCCAATCACCAAGTTCTTCTTGACTAACAAGTTGATATCATCAAAATTTATGTGACTCAGTTTCTTGTGCCACAACAAACTGAGTTCTGACTTGGTGTGCACAATTAAATAGGTTTCTTAAACTGTTGTAGACCAATCTACAACATACATGTTATCTTCCCTTCTTCCGGCAAGAACTACCTGGAAAGCTGTTTCGCCGACGACAATGCAATACTCCTTATCAAAGGTAACTTGTATCCCATATTGCAGAATTGACTTGTGCTGAGTAGATTGTAGTGAAGTCCTTCAATGTAAGATACATTCTTGATTGGGAGTCCATTCCTGATTAAATTACCATAACCTTTTATGTAACCAGGTTTATCTTTACTTCAAAAATTGACTCTTGGTCCATCTTTAGCTACAAAATCAATGAGACAGTCCTTGCTCTTTGTCAAGTGTCTAGAGCATCCACTGTCAAAGTACCAAATGTCCTGCAAAACAAAAAAAAAATTCTTTAGGTACCCAACTCTGTTTTGGTCCACAATGGTCAGTTGTCAGTATAACTCTGGGCATATTTCCATAAGGTCTTCTCTGGAAATTGTTGCACTTATTTTCATATATATAAGCAACACTTCCATAATATCTTTTCCCGGATTGTGTCTCATTTATATGATTTCTCAGATCTTCTGGTTGAAACTGATTTCTAAAATTTCTTATATTATTAAAAGTTGAATAATAACCATCATTCCTTTTATACTAAGGTCTTGACTGACCTTTGTACTGAGACTTTTGCTTAGAACTGGGATAGGTCCTCTGCTGAGTCTTGGACTGAAATTTGTAATAAGTTATCGGTCTGGAATGATTGTTCTTATCAGTTTTAATATAGGTTCAGTAAAATTCCAATCATTATCAGTGGAGTATAGTCTGCCTTTTCCCCTTGATGTGTGAATCTTTGAATGATTGACATTCTTAGATTTACTCTGATTATAATTTCTCTGGTTCTGGACTTGGTCAGTTTTTGTAGATCTTGCAGTTGATCTACCATTCCTATTTCCTTGAGGTACAGCTGTAAGGTGTAGTGCCCGAAAGACAATTATATAATTGTTTTAGGACAGAATTAGTAATTCATCTTATTATGTGCATGTATGCTTATAATTAAGACACTACTAAAAACCCTAAGTACCTCGTTTATGTAATCACATAACTCAGTGTATGGCTATACACAAGAGGATTGAGTTTGTGAGATGTACTTAAAATTAACTTAGTCCGTAGCGTTTATTAATCTGACTACGGGTCTCATGATTAATTTGCTATTAATGCGCTTGAGAACACTTTAGGTGTGACGGTCTTATCGGACTATCGATAATAGGGTTTTGGTGGGGCATTTATATTTGATGATAATCATATAGAAATTTGGACCGATTTGATTTGAGTTCTCGATATAATTCCGTGATCGAGAACTCTTATCGAATCACAAGATGATCATATATGGATTAATCTCAATCCTGAGGTGATCACAGATGACTGCTTAGACTAGGGTAGAGTTTGATGTGTTAGTAAGGATCACTTCGTAGTATGTGGTCCAACGCTTCTCGTTGGCTCTAATCTAGAATGAGTGAGTAGTCTGTGTTATCACAGATATGGAATCCATTCCTTCCCTCAGGAAGTAGACAAACAGTTCCCTTATTTGTTAACCCTAGAAACTGATCGATCGGCCGAGTTCATATTATATTGGATATGAACTAATTGATCACTAGGGGTTAATGGTAAATAAGGATAATAGGTTTCGAGAAGGGTTTACGGAAATATCCCGAATCGAAGTGAACAGTCTATGGAGGATTTATCCGTATGAAATGATTATATCAGTGGACGCTTTCGACTCATAAATTGAGTGTAAGTTATCTATATTCGATAGAGTTCAGTTTCGGGTTTAAGGTGGTGTAATCCCGGAATTAATAGGTTGGATATAATTATTCTGTCTGACGGATAATTTTATTCGACTTATTGTAGCTACTGAATATGGGTCCACGGTCCCCGATGTGGCTCCTAATATAGCATATAGGTTTTCTCGTCGTTGCACCTCAATTATAATTAAATAGTGGATTGGGCTATTTAATTGATATGTGGATTAATTGTTTAGTTGGACTAAATAATTAAATACACGGAAAGGCATTTTTCGTGGACTCGACCCAAATTGGTGTGTTGACCTTTTTGACCTAATTGGTCAAATAAAGAAACATGCGTGTAGACTTAGGTTGGGTTTACAAGTGGCGCATGTTTTGATTATTTAATTATTAAGGAATTAGTTTTCTTGGATAATTATTTGAAATATGATTTATGTTTTATTTGTTAATTGATAATTCATGGAATATTAGATAATAATATGATTTATCCTAATTTTTTTGGGATAATTATTTTATTTATCTTTTATTTGAAAAAAGGATTAATGTAATAATTATCTCTTAATTATTTAATTCTTGGAGGACAAGGATTGCTCTCCTATATAAAGAGAGTTATCCCAAGCCTTTTGACAATGTAAAAACACGCCATATTGACTAAGAATATGGCTTGGAATTTTCGGCTATAGTTCTTTGGGTATCGAGTTGGAATAATCTTCAGGATTATTCCGGTAGCATATCAAGGAGGTCCGGCGGCGGGAAACACCATCCACCTGGTGTTGCTGGGAGACACACGTTGAAAGGCTGTGGCTTCTCAACTTGCGTGGATACTACTTTTGTTCTTGGAGTTGAGCACCATAAAAAGGTAAAAATCCAAACTTCCTTGTAGTTTGATCTTTAATTTATGTTCTTTGTTTCGTTTAGATCTAGATCCGATACTTCCGCTGCGTAATCGGGTCAATCTATGATTGATCCGACGATATTACTTCTAACAAATGGTATCAGAGCCTTTGATCTAACGATCAAAGAATATGAGTTTTAGATCTAGGAGTGGAAAAGTATGTTTTATGTGTTTTTATTTCGTTTTATTTGTAAATTCGAAATTTATCATGTTGTATGCTTGTGAATGTTGTGGTTGTAGAGATGGACTGGGTTGGTACTCTTTACCCGTAGATCTATTTTGTAGCTCCTTTGTTTAGTAACAATTGAGCATATGAATTGTATTTTTTTTATGTCATTTTCGAAAATTCATTGTAAAAGTAGCATCTTTTATTGTAATTTTGTTATTCCGAGCTCGAAAAGATGAAGATCGAGGCGAAACCCAAGGTATGAACGATCAAAGAATATGAGTTTTAGATCTAGGAGTGGAATTAGGCATGTATAACTCGAATAATTATTATGAATGCTTAATAATTAGGCATGTATAACTCGAATAATTAGTATGAATGCTTATTAATTTAATATGTGGTAGTTAAATAATAAGTAGCTAATTATAAAAACCGAGGACCCGGGTTTTTGACAATCGTTTACAATTTTAGTGATGGATTCTCGGTGAATCCCACTTGGATAAATCGTTGAGATTTTCGGTGATGGCTTCTCAGTGAACACACCTTAAACAAAAACGAGATTACGCTTTGGGTGACAACTTAGAAATCGGAGAATCTTAGTACATGGGTTCGGAAATGGTCTAACCATGGTTGGGCGAGTTCAACCGAGCTTCGGCTCAATCGACTCCCCTCCACATGTGATGTTTGTTACAGCAGTTCGACAGGACTTAGCATAGCCGATAAGCCTTCGGGCAAAACGGGGCTTCTCCTGCCGGATTGGCCTGAACTGTCACATATGTTCCAACGAATACGACGGCGTAGGCTTGCCTACATAACCGACCCTATTCGGAGTACTTTGATTTATTGTTTCTTATTGTCAAGGCCGAAACCGTAATTAGTAAATCCACCACTTTTTCAAAATATTGAGTGGGAGCGGGGAAGGCGACAGCCAACCCCACGGCCTCTACTATAGATGCAAGCACGTGAGAGAAGGGTTACGCCTCGAGCCGCTTTGATTCCGGCCCCCTGCGGGTGGTGTTCACCCCTATCAAAATTCAAGGCTTGGTTTCGGAAATGATAGGATTTCGGGTACTTGTTGAGTCACTGACTGACCCTACGGTGGCATACTCGGGGCGTACTTTGAGATCTAATATAGTAGGTCACACTCTTTATGGATATTTTTGAAATATCTAGGCTAGAAAAGGAAGGTAATCAGTGATTAAGGTCCGGGATGTCTGATTCTCGTGAGATGTTTGATTCTCGAAGATTAATCATTGAGAGAGATTGTCTCAGTTTAATCGTCGCCTCTTTGACTGACCCTGCGGCGGCACTGAGGTGTGAGATTAAATCCTTGGAATGGTAGGATAGACCTTATAGTTTATTATTCCTAAAATAAAAAATCTAGTAGTGAAAATTTAATTTTGAATTTAACTTTCTGTCATGTTTATTTACAACATTAATCTCTAGACTACTGAACTGTTAGAAATAGGACTTCATTAAAAATGTGGAAGTAACAAGTATGTTGTAATTATCAACAGAATGCAGTTAATTTTTCGGAAAAGTTTCTTCTCTTCAGCCTTTAAAAACTTAAGTGACATAGTGTAGGTATGTCACGGGTGTCACTCGTGTTGAACGAGAGACGACCATACTTAGTTTACAAAAGATGACATAGGACTATCAGATAAAATTCATTTAGTGAATTTTAAAAGTGTAATTACACAACAAATTTCTAAATTGAAAATTTGGAAAAACATATGCATAAGCCGTTGCTAGTTAGACAGTATTTGGAACTGATAAACTAGTGGGAGCTTAGTTCTGGAGATTTTATAATCTTTGAAACAACATGAACAAAGCATTTCTAGTTAGACAGTATTTGGAACTGATAAACTAGTGGGAGCTTAGTTCTGGGGATTTTCTGATCTTTGAAAAATCATAAATACAAAGTGTTGCTAGTTAGACGGTATTTGGAACCGATAAACTAGTCGGAGCTTTGGTCTTTTTGATTTGACGATTAGAAAAATCGATAGTCCAAGCAAGTAACACTAAACATCCCACAGTTCAAGAGTAGAGTCTACTCAAACGAACTGCTAGTTCAAGACTGTTTCCATCTAAGGAAAGTCAAGAATGGGAAAGAAGTTCACACGTGTTAGTCATCTAAACTAAGTAGTTTTAAGGCTAAACCGGAAAATTAATAAATTGGAAATTAGAGAATAAGGAAAGTGATTTCAGATCACTGACCCATGAATCCTTAGCTATTTTGTTGAAAGCTATAGTTCTTTGGAAGAACTAGGTAGCTTTGCATTAAACGATAAACAAAATAGACAACGGGCAGTTATTTCAGATAGACTAGTGGGAGTGATATAAGGAAATGAATCTCGGATTCAATTCTTGAGTATCACAGAAAATTCATTTTCTGTTTTCGGATTCGTTGGAACGAGCGTATTCATTTTCAATAGGATAATTTGTTTGTCTTATTGACGATATATATAACATTCGTAGCACGAACCTAAGACTCTGACTATTGTTTGATAAAGTTAGAACCACTAAGCATTGCTGAAAAGGTATTAGTAACGCATCTTAAAATATATAACCGCAAATGGTTTCCATATTTCGATAAACGCCTCTTTCTACTCTATTAATTAGTGTAAGTTCCATAAAGACAAGATATGAAGACTGGCTTAGGGTGATTCCTATCCCCAGTCAAAGGAACACTGTCTCAAAGGAACAATGACTAAGCTTCCTTTCAATCGGGAAAGGGTAATATATTTAAAGAAGTTACATAGCTTGTTCATATCAACCTTCGGGGTCATATGAAAGATACAAGCTAGTGGGAGCTTCTGAGTAGTGATATATTGTCTGATAACTACTCGAAACTCCGGTAATTTTATTCAAAAATATTTGGAGGAAATCTCTGATTTCACCAGAGATAGAGTATTCCATACTCAGAAATAGGTTGTTGCGTAGTCTTCGGGACTGATTCTCGGCCTGCCTCCCAGTGAAATGTTTTCACTAAGGGATACACCATAAATTTGCCTTATATAGTTATTGATGTGCTACGATACGCTGCTGAACTCATTTAAGATATTGGTTGCAAAATAACGGTTTACATTGTTATGAAAAACCGAGAAGTCTACCAAAAAGATGCCTAAGCATTTGTGGATAAGGAGTGAATTCGGTTCACCCCACTTCCGTAATTAGAGGCATTTAGCACCGAGTGCTTGAAGGTAGGACTGGCAATTTTGCATACACGTTCAGGTTGTGAAGTATCTTAATGCATTGAGTAAAGGTTGGTTATAAAACTCGTAAAATCAAAGAATGACGGTTATACTGTCAAACTCGGTCTGATAGAGTCTATAAATAACAACCTTGGATCTTGAAGTATTTGTACTCAAGATGTTACTAACTGATGTGTTCAGTCCACATCCATCACCGGCAGTTGGTGATAACACTAATAAGAACTACTAAACTAGATCAGTATATCAATCCACCCCGAACGCATTGGGAGTATGGTTTGTCCATTACCCATTGCAGGACCTTACGGTCTATAGGGTATATTGATGACCTATAATCCTTCGTGGGCTGTATAGGATCTTGATCATAGAGGTTGGTTTAAAAGCCATAACCCTGTGAATGAAGTTTGATACTTCAGTTCTGTTGGAACTCTTGTAGAACCACCTGAGTATCTCAGGCCCAGTGGGAGTAATTGGAACTACACGGAGAAGAGTCGAATGAATAGGAAAGTTTAACTTTCAACGCAAAGCTGAGTAAATTAGGGGTGATTCCCTAAAAGGTAGAGAGTTAACCAGACCGTGATCTCTATTATCACTCAGTCTTGCTTGATTTCGTCAGAAAGCGAGAAATATGGATGATTCCCTAAGACTTCCTTGCCAAACAACGGAATCTGAATTCATTCAGAACAGAAGGGTTTTAGCTAAGAACAAATAATGGATTCGATAAAACGCAGAAAAAAGGGGTGATTCCCTAAGACTTTTTTGCGAGACTAACGGTATCTTAATTTATTCAGAAAGAACCTTTGGCAGGATGCCTGCCATAGCTTATATCCTTTGGGGATTAAAGCAAACCTCTAGGTCATTTCAAAGTCATATATTTTAATATGTGGACTTGACCAGAATGTTGATAAGTCTTTTGTAGACTGGGCATCAATATAAGTAAAGTAGTATGTAGATTAGTGTTTGTGAATGGTAACACTAAAACAGTTGGGAAAAACATGGGTGTGTTACTGAAGTCAGAATCTGACATGCCATCGGGATTCATTGTAAAAGATTTTGATTCGGTCAAATTCATGAGAATCGATCATTGGCAATCCCATCCATTCACTTTGTTTAGGCATTCTTGCATTTATGCAGCATTATCGATGTAGTCTACCCTACCTCTCAGGAATGCTTGTCTAAACCTGCAGATGAATTCTAAATGGGATGTTTAGTGAGTCCTCAAGTATCTTCGGGAAAATGAGGAATAATATTCTAGTATATTCAGGTGCAAACTAGAATATAAGTGATAACGCTGATTCTGACTATATGTCGAATTAAGGAAGATCGTTAAGTCGATCTAGTCCTCAGTGTTGAATCAAAGGCATATTGAAATCATACCACCGGATTAGATGGAAAGGCGATGTTTCAATCCCAAAGATTGACTCAAGCCGAAATCCTACCTGATCAGTGTACCAAGTCACATGGTATTCGGATTCTGAGCACGCGCCGGGCCACTGACCTACCCTGCGGCGGCACACTCCGGTCGTGCTTGGAAGGATGAATTACTAAGATGCGCTTGGAGGGTACAGATTTGAGGGATTCGTCTCACTTGTTTTGAGCAAGTAGGAGAATGTTGTAGATATAGATAAATAAGGGTGTGCTCTAAAACAATTAATCCACTTGCCTTTCATGCAAGTAGGAGATTGTAAGGTGTAGTGCCCGAAAGACAATTATATAATTGTTTTAGGATAGAATTAGTAATTCATCGTATTATATGCATGTATGTTTATAATTAAGACACTACTGAAAACCCTAAGTACCTCGTTTATGTAATCACATAACTCAGTGTATGGCTATACACAAGAGGATTGAGTTTGTGAGATGTAATTAAAATTAACTTAGTCCGTAGCATTTATTAATCTAAGTACGGGTCTCATGATTAATTTGCTATTAATGCACCCCGAACACTTTAGGTGTGACAGTCTTATCCGGACTGTCGGTAATAGGGTAACTGGTGGGGCATTTATATATGATGATAATCATATAGGGCTGGACCGATTTGATTTGAGTTCTCGATATAATTCCGTGATCGAGAAGTCTTATCGAATCACAAGATGATCATATATGGATTAATCTCAATCTCGAGGTGATCTGCACGCAACGCTTAGACTAGGGTAGAGTTTGATGTGTTATTAATGATCACTTCGTAGTATGTGGTCCAACACTTCTCGTTGGCTCTAATCTAGAATAAGTGAGTAGTCTGTGTTATCACAGATATGGAATCCATTCCTTCCCTCAGGAAGTAGATAGACAGTTCCCTTATTTGTTAACCCTAGAAACTGATCGATTGTCCGAGTTCATATTATATTGGATATGAACTAATTGATCACTAGGGGGTTAATGGTAAATAAGGATAATAGGTTTCGAGAAGGGTTTACGGAAATATCCCGAATCGAAGTGAACAGTCTATGGAGGATTTATTCGTATGAAATGATTATATCAGTTGACGCTTTCGACTCATAAATTGAGTGTAAGTTATCTATATTCAATAGAGTTCAATTTCGGGTTTATGGTGGTGTAATCCCGGAATTAATAGGTTGGATATAATTATTCTGTCTGACGGTCCCTGACGTGGCTCCTAATATAGCATATAGGTTTTCTCGTCGTTGCACCTCAATTATAATTAAATAGTGGATTGAGCTATTTAATTGATATGTGGATTAATTGTTTAGTTGGACTAAATAATTAAATACACGGAAAAGACATTTTTCGTGGACTCGGCCCAAATTGGTGTGTTGACCTTTTTGACCTAATTGGTCAAACAAAGAAACATGCGTGTAGACTTAGGTTGGGTTTACAAGTGGCGCATGTTTTGATTATTTAATTATTAAGGAATTAGTTTTCTTGGATAATTATTTGACATGTGAATTATCTTTTATTTTTTAATTGATAATTAATGGAATATTAGATAATAATATGATTTATCCTAATTTGTTTGGGATAATTATTTTATTTATCTTTTATTTGGAAAAAAGGATTAATGTAATAATTATCTCTTAATTATTTAATCCTTGGAGGACAATGATTGCTCTCCTATATAAAGAGAGTTCTCCCAAGCCTTTTGACATTGTAAAAACACGCCATATTGACTAAGAATATAGCTTGGAATTTTCGGCTATAGTTCTTTGGGTTTCGAGTTGTAATAATCTTCGGGATTATTCCGGTAGCATATCAAGGAGGTCCGGCGGCGGGAAACACCATCCACCTGGTGTTGCTGGGAGACACATGTTGGAAGGCTGTGGCTTCTCAACTTGCGTGGATACTACTTTTGTTCTTGGAGTTGAGCTCAATAAAAAGGTAAAAATCCAAACTTCCTTGTAGTTTGATCTTAAATTTATGTTCTTTGTTTCGTTTAGATCTAGATCCGATACTTCCGCTGCGTAATCGGGTCAATCTATGATTGATCCGACGATTCTACTTCTAACAATAGCTAATCTACCATTCGATTTAACTTTTTTGGTAGGTACAGCAGTCTTCTTAGAAAACTGAGTTGTCCTATGAGAGGCTGACTTTACTGGTTCAGCAATTTTCTCAGTCTGTGTAAGTTGTTCAGCCACAAACTTATTACTAGATTTGATATTAGGTTCAGCAGCTTTGCTAGTTCTCTTCTTAGAAGATTGCTGTGTATCAAATCCTAAGTCAGTTATGTCTCTATACGGTTTACCTAATTTGAATCTAGTAGCTAAACTTGATTGAGAAAAAGTTGTTGCTGCTGATGCAGTAGGCTGATACTGATTCTTCCCTTTGTTAGTTCTAGTCAGTTTCACCATGTTTAGTTTAGACTTCAATCTTTCAAATTCAAGAATTAGAACATCTTTCTCTACTTTAATTGATACATAACCAGCTTGGATGGTTACCAGCTGATTCATCAATTCGTCAAGTGTTTCTTCTAATTCGAGACTTTTTGGATTGGAGACAGCAGTCGAAGAACATGCATTTTGCATAGAAATCTAAGCTGAGGAATATTTAGAGTTTGATTCACATACTTCATTTGGATCCTCGATGTGAGCCATTAGAGTTGTGTCATTTGATAATCTATCAGTGCCAGCTTCATAGTCTGGCTCATCTCTGGCTAAAAGTGCTCTTCTGCCAGTTCTTTGTTGCTGAGTCTTCTTACCTGTCAGCTCTGGACATTCGTCTTTATAGTGTCCAGGCTTTTTACAGTTGAAGTAGAGATACTCATCGTCTTTTCTCTTTTCATGAGTCATTTTGATAAACTTCAAGTGACTGGATGTCCACTCTTTATTCTTTGAAATCTTTTCATCATTAAGGCCATCTGCTCTTCATTCTCATCCAATTGATGAAGGTTGTTAGATGAGGTTTCTTGATTTTCATTTCAGGCTGTTGCGAGTGTTGTTGTTTTGGGTTCCTCCAAAGCCTTGATTATGGAAGTTGTGCTTGTGAAATCCTCACTGAATTCATAAGCCTTTAGATCTGAGAAGATTTTGACGGAATCTTCTATATCAAGTCTTCTTGATTCTTCCATTGTTGTGACCTTCATTTTCTAGAACATGGGTAAAGCCTTCAAGATTCTTGTGTTGATTTGTTTCTTGGTACACTCGATCTTGAGATAGTTCGTCCATTATGGCAATGAACCTTGTTTCCATTTGATCAATGTTCTCGCCTGACTTCATCTTGAAATTCTCAAACTTTTGTTTTGCTAATGAGATCTTATTTTCTTTGATGGAGTCAGTTCCTTCACAAACCAATTGAATTTTCTCCCACAATTCTTCTACAATTGTGCAATCCTTGTCTTTTAGATACATATTTCTATCAAGAGTTTTGAGTATGATATCCATGGCAACATTGTTCAAGTTGTTTCTCATTCTGTCATCACTGGTCCAATCGCTTTTAGGCTTTGTAACTCTAACTTGTTCACCATTGATAGTTTGCTTTGTGAGTGATCTGAATAGGTCCATCAGTGAGTACATCTATCATCTCATCATGAGAAGCTGCTATAAAAGCCAGCAAACAACGCTTGTATTCATCAAATCTATCCATGTTGCACATTGACATATGTATGGCATACTGATTGTTATCCATTGTGTGAGTGAATGAAAACTGGATTATGCAAAAACTGGAAACTGAAAGACTAAGCTTTTTCAGGAGATCAACTGTATGAGAAAATTAGAGCAGGTGAGTTTTCAACAATAGCTTGTTAAAGAACACTGCTCCGATACCAATTGTTGGTCCCTTGGAAAGGCTAACACAGGTTTAGAGGGGGGGGGTGAATAAACTTGTCAACAAAAATTGGATCAATTGACAATTAAGGTTCAGTTTTAACTTGTGTGGAGTTGAGCTGACAAAGCCGAGTCTAAGTCAAACTGACTTATGTAAAACTGAGTCAACCGGCAGCGGATTTAAGTTTTAGCCTTTATCTGGATCTTGTTAATACTATAAGAAAAATCTTAGTATGCAAAACTGAATTCTGGTGAATGTCAGTTTGTGAACTGTGTATGCTTGTAACAATCAGTTTCAGTATACTGAATAAACAATAATAAATGCTGTAAAGTAAATAACAGAATGTAAATGCGTAAAGTAAATAGAGCAAGAATTATAGTGGTTCTTGGTGATGTAATATTGTCAATCCACTCTTTCCCTATGATGTAGGAGGAAAATTCCACTAGAACGCCTGAGGTATGCTGTTACAAAAAGTCCTAAACGATAGTCCTTGACTAATCCCAAGTGTCACTATCTAACAACTAAAGAACAGGCTGGATTGCTGCTCTTCAACTGCTCGAACAACTGGTCCTTAGAGGGTTGTATTGCCTCTTCACCAACTACACCACAAACACAGTCTACCCAACGACAAACAACTATCCTTAGGAACTCCTTGACCAGATTGCTTCATAGTCTAAACCTTTTATTAATAATCACAGTTGGGCAGAGAATCAATAAATTGATTCTTTCTTGTGGTTCTTCAAGGTGTCGAAATTTGGATATGATCAATGTAGCTTGAACACTTGAAGAAATCTAGATATGATCTTGTTGAGCACAGATAGTGTTAGCAATTCAGATGAACTAGACTTGAGAACAATAACGCTTGTAATCTTGTTAATTTCATGTTTAATCCTTGATGTCAAGTCGTCTATTTATAGTGTGAGGTCCAACGTCATCTTGCTTGAATTTGAATTGCTTCAACGTCTATATTTTTAGATTTCAGGTGTCAGTGACCGTTCTGACATGTCAGTTTCTCATCCAATAAGAGTCCTTGAATTATAACGTTCAAATGTACTTTTAGTTGCTTGGATGGCTGAATATAAAACTAAGTGTCCTAAACAGTTTTATACAGAGTATGTCAGTTTTCAGTTTGTTAACTGACTTATAGCATTAACTGAATTTTTACTCTTCTTCAAAAGTTCAGTACACTATTTATCTGATTTTGTTTGACTGAATCAGTTTACACCATTCCTTATATAGATCATCTAAGATATAATTGTCCTTATGATACTTAGGTCTTCTTCAAGATTCATAAAGTCAGTTCAGGCCATGACAGACTTACCTGAATTCTAACTTTATAATCTCGTCTTAAAAAATATTCATAATTAAGTTTGAACCCTCGGTTATTCAATCTTCTACAACTAAGTCTGTGTCCCTCAGTTCTTCAAAAACTGAGTCTGTTCCCTCAACCTTCAGTTCTAGATAAGTCACCGAGTCTGTGACTCTCATCAAACTTACCTTCTTCAGTTCTGAGTGAGCTTCAGTTGTAGGTGTACATCTTCAGTCTTATGTCGTGTTCCAATTATCTAGATGATTTCCATTTTTCAGTTTTATGACACTTCTATCTATTACAGTGCTTGACTGATGTAACCTATACAATTACCAGACTCTAGTAAAACTTATACATTCAGTCTAGTGATCTTTTAGCCTTTCACTATAACAGCTAGCTTCAGCACTTCATCAATGGGGTGTAAACAAACATATTCTTGAATAAGATGAATCATCTTCAAAATTAAATTTTATTCCCAGCATAACCACTATTTTTAGCTCATATTGGACAGAATGTTGATGCCGTATGATAGACTATTTTAAGTGTCATCAACTAACCCCCTCCCTCCCACTAGCCTTTTGCTCGTCCTCGAGCAGAGTATCAAGGAAGAATGTACCTCCAAGAGTATTCTCCATCAACTACCATATATTCAATAAACATTTCCGATAGAACACATATCAAGCCACAATCCATACGCTCCCCATTAATCATTACTTACCATGCATCAATGTGTCGTGTGATGAACCTTTTGTGATAGTGTGTTCGTGTGGAGAATCAAGTTGTATTAACCCTACAATCTTAACTTACCTGCACATACACTCGCTCACCTTACCTTCAGACTTGGTTACACAACATAGTACCTTAATCAAGCCGGGAGGACATGGGGACCGAGTCTTGCTTTTAGGTCCTCATTTGTTTCTTTTTTTTATGCGAGGGTCGTGTCCTTTTTGCTATGAGTTTGCTTCCCTCACTGCCTTTATCATACTTTTTTTTTGATTTTTTTTTCTAGTAGATTTCTCGCTCTTTTTTCTCTCCCTCTCACAAGTCTGTTTTGTCCCGGTTTACCGCTTGTGGCATTCAAGTTGCTCCCCTTGTCTTACAACAATTTGTTAAAGTATATAGACAGACAAATAATGATTCCTGGTTAAAACAACTTATCATCTAATCTTAAACACTTCTCACTCAGATTATGTGCTCAAATATTGAGTGCAATGATTGAATGAAAATTAATAAGTTATTACTTCATGCAACATAATATATGCTCATTCTTCTAGAGTAGAACTTGGGCTCCTTTTCTACTGATTCATTACTCGGAAACGTGCAATAGGAAAGCTAAAAATAGTGTTAAAATTTCAATAAATTTCCCTTTCTCGATTGTCCAGCTATGACCACCTACCCCCCACTTATTATAGACATTGCCACCAATGAGTAATACTAAAGAAAAGAAAAGGCACTTAGCTCTGGCATTGGTCGGCTAAGTAAAAGTGAATCCTAGAGCAGAATCATTAGCTCCTAGGTCATCCATCTTCCAAGTTTCTACTGCATTCCAAAATACTTCCAAAAACTGTGAGTAACATGCAAAGGGCAATAAGAAAATAAGGTGGCGGTAATCGTGCATACCGCAGGAATGCGCAAAAACTGTTTAAGCCACTTTATTCTTTTATTGGCCTAAGCAAGACATGAAAACTTTTATGAGGGTATCACATGAGAATAGTGACAGAAAAAACCACGTATATCTCTAGTCAGATGACCGAAGATATATGTGATGAAAAAAACCTTGTGATTTTCATGCTACTTTATTGACTCAAAATAAACAATAGCAATGAATAAGGGTTTGTAGAAATAGTTCTAAGTTTATAGTCACCAGCTCTACTGTACTAATAGGGCTCCTTTATTCATACATTGGATCCTCCAACATAAAGTCTTCCAATTCAGGGTTATACTTGTGCTCTAGGTAATGCTTCAACCTATTGCCGTTCACTGTGAACGTCATCCCAAAGTATACAGTCTTAACTTCACACGCACCTGAACATTTTTGACTACATATGGTCCATACTATCTAGACTTCAGCTTCCCAGGAGAAAGACGAAGTCGTGAATTATATACCAGCAACTTATCTCCAACTTGAAGTGTGCGGTTGAGAATCTTTTTATCGTGCAGGCGCTTCATTCATTCCTTGTAAATCTTTGCATTCTCATACGCTTCAAGTCTAAACTCCTCCAATTTGTTTAATTCTAATAATCTCTTTTCACCGGCTAAACTTTCATCCATGTTCAGAAATCTCGTAGCCCACAGTGCTCGGTGCTCGAGTTCTACCGGTAAATGACATGTTTTTTGAAACACTATCATATAAGGTGACATCCTACTTGTGGTCTTATGAAAAGCGGTTCTGTATGCCCAAAGAGCGTCATATAATTTCAAAGACCAATCCTTCCTCGTGGGATTTGCAGTCTTCTCTAAGATCCTCTTTATCTCTCTCTTTGTGACCTCAACTTGTCCATTTGTCTAGGGGTGATATGCTGCTGCAATCTTTTGTCTAACCCTATATCTCAACATTATTTTTTCAAACAACCTGTTACAGAAATGACTCCCTCCGTCACTAATTATGGCTCTGGGCACTCCAAACCTCGTCAAAATGTTTTTTCTTAAGAAATCTCAGGACAACCCTGACATCATTATTAGGTAAGGCCACTGCCTCCACCCATTTGAAAATATAATCAACTTCTACTAGGATGTAACGATTTGTATTTGACAATGTAAAAAGCCCAATAAAATCAATTCCCCAATCATCGAATAACGCCACTTCTAAGATACTCTACAGTGGCATCTCATTCCGCTTGTAAATGTTACCAGTCATTTGATAGGAATGACGGGCTCTTGTAAACTCGTAACTAGATTTATGATTTGTTGGCCAATAGAATCCACACTGCAGTACCTTTGTTGTTGTCTTGTCCGGCCTATAGTGACCTCCAACTTCTCTAGAATGACATTGGCTCAAAATACATGGAATCTCATCATCATGGATGGATCTCCTAAGAATGGAATCAGGGTACATCTTATATAGGTAGGGATCTTCCCAATAATAATGCTTTAGATCTGTAAAGAACTTATTCTTATCAGCACTCATAAATTCCGGTGGTAGGTACCTTCTTGCTAAATATTTGACAATGTTAGAAAACCATGGGTATACCTTGCCCACTCTTGATGTATTTCATTGGGTTTGAGATTCAATTGGAGCTACCACTAACTTGGAAAAAAGTTGTTCATCAGGAACGCTCTCACTGATGTTAGTTGGTTGCTCCTCTTTCAGCAAAGTTAATATTGACAAGTGATCAGCCACCTGGTTCTCATATCCCTTTTTATCCTTAATCTGGACATCAAACTCTTGTTAGAGTAGAATCCATCTCACAAATCTCGGATTGGAGTCTTGCTTGGTTATAAGGTATTTCAAAGCTGCATGGTCAGTGAATACAGTGACTTTCGATCCTATCAGATATGGTCGAAACTTGTCAAATGCAAATATAACAGCTAAGAGTTCCTTCTCTATAGTTGCATAATTCCTCTGGGCACTCTTAAGGGTACGACTGACGTAATAGATAGGCATAAATATTTTATCCTCCTTTTGTCCCAAGGCTGCTCAAACTACCGTGTCGGTTGCATCATATATAAGCTCGAAAGGTTTGTTCCAATCTGGGGCTACCAGAATTGGGGCGGTTATTAGCATTTGCTTCAATGTTTTGAATGCCTTCTTGCACTCTTCTCTAAATACAAAAGGCACATCCTTTGCATGTAATCCATCAATTGTCTAAAAACTTTAGAGAAATCCTTAATAAACCTCCTTTAGAATCTTGCGTGGCCAAGAAAGGCTCACAACATCTTTAAGTTTGTTGGAGGGGGAAACTTCTCTATTACCTCTATCTTTGCCTTATCAACCTCCATTCCTTCCCTTGAAATTCTAGTACTCAACACTATACCTTCTGTAACCATGAAATGGTATTTTTTCCAGTTAAGTACAAGGTTGGTCTCCTCACATCTCTTCAGCACTCTACTCATGTTGTCCAAGCATTTATCAAAGTAAACTCCAATTACAGAAAAATCCACGATTAAAATCTCTAGAAAGTCCTCCACCATGTCCGTAAATAGTGACATCATGCACTTTTGGAATATTGCTGGTGCATTACATAGTCCAAAAGGAATGCGATTGTACGCAAAAGTTCCATAGGGACATGTGAAAGGTGTTTTGTTTCGGTCGTCGGGCGCAATATGGATCTGGTAGTATCCAGAATATCCATCTAAGAAACAATAAAAAGCATGACCGCAATCTTTCTAACATCTGGTCAATGTATGGTAGGGGAAAATGATCTTTTTGAGTTGCGTCATTCAGTTTCCTGAAATAATTCAAACTCGATGACCAGTAATTAGCCTCATAGGGATTAACTCATCAAACATATTCAGTTGGACAGTGAATCCTCCTTTCTTGGGCACCACATGAATCAAGCTCACCCATTCACTGTATGCAATTGGGAAAATGATTCTCATTTCCCAAATCTTTATAATTTCCTCCTTACCAACATCCTTCAGTTGTGGTGTCAGCCTCTTTTAAGGTTGTGCGACCGCTTTCTTCTCGGGGTCTAGAGATAATTTATGCATGCACACCGATGGGCTTATTCCTCTAATATCTACAATCGTCCATCCAAAGGCTCCCTTATGTCACTTAGTACTCTTAAAAGTTTCTCCTCCTATAAAAGTGATAGTAACAATGAAATTATGAGGGGAAGAGTATGCCAGAAGGGGAAACAAATCAAGATCTCCTTCAAGTCAAAGCCACACCAATCCACTACAAGAATCCTACAGCTTCTACATATGGATATTTTTGCACCAGTCACACCAGTGAGTGTAAGTGGCAAAAATTACACTCTAGTGGTGGTTGATGACTTTTCCAAATACACTTGGACCATATTCATGAACAAGAAAAGAGAAACACTCAAGAATCTACCTGACCTTTTGAGAAGGATTCAGAATGAAAAGGAATTGACGCTTATCAAGATAAGATCAGATAGAGGCACAAAATTCCTAAATGAAGTGATCAGAACCTACTGTGATGAAAATGGTGTACAACATCAACTTTCCACAGCAGGAACACCACATCAAAATGCAGTTGCAGAGAGAAGAAACATAACTCTCAAAGAAGCTGTCAGAACCATGCTAGGTGAAGCAGGTCTACGAAAAATGTTTTGGGCTGATGCATCAAACATAGCTTGTTATACACAAAAGAGATCAATCATCAACAAATACCACGGAAAAACACCCTATGAAGTTTGAAATGGAAGAAAGCCTAACATTTCTCACTTACATATGTTTGGAGCAAATTTTTTTTGTCTTAAATAGGAATCAGTTGCATACTTTTGATGAAAAAGCATATGAAGCAATCTTCATGGGATATTCAGATACAAGCAATGCTTTTAGAGTACTTAACAAGAGAACCTTGGTGATTGAAGAATCAATACATACTGTATTTGATGAACCTAATACCAGCTGTGAAGACCTACTCGATCTAGAAGAAACAGTGACAGCAAAACAAGACTCTAGACCAGCTTATGTGGAAGCAGAAACACCAACTGCACTAGTAGAATATGTAGTTGATGATCAAGAAGATGAATCACCAGTAAATACATCAGTAGAAGAGGCTTCACCCACATAGTTGGCACCTGACATCAACTAGCTCAAAGACCATCCAGCTGTGTAAGTCATTGGAGATGTACACACATGTGTAAGAACTAGAAGACTACTAGAAAGCATGTTAACTTGTTTTCTATCATAGGTTGAACCAAATACAATAGATGAAGCAATCACAGAAGATGATTGGATCACAGCTATGCAAGAAGAGCTAAATGAATTTGAAAGAAACGAAGTCTAAAAACTTGTTGATAGACCAGATACTGCAAACATCATTGGAACAAAATGGATTTTCAGAAACAAGATGGATGAACAAGGGGAAATTTTCATAAACAAGTCTAGACGGGTAGCCAAGGGATATTCATAAGCAGAAGTCATAGACTATGATGAGACATTGCACCAGTAGCGAGATTGGAAGCAATAAGACTGTTCCTGGCATTTGCAGCTCACAAAGACTTCAAACAATATCAGATGGATGTCAAAAGTGCATTTCTGAATGGATTAGTGGAAGAGGAAGTGCATGTAGAGCAACCCCTGGTTTTGAACTCAAGGGAAAAGACGACAATATGTACAAACTCAAGAAGACACTGTATATACTCAAATAGGCACCTAGAGCCCGTTATGAGACTCTTTCAAATTTTCTGATAGACAATGGATTCAGCAAAGGAACCATAGACAAGACTCTTTGCATGCTACAAGATGGATCAAACACTCTACTTGACCAAATTTATGTGGATGGCATCATTTTTGTATCAGAAGAGGAAAAGCTATGTGAAAATTTTGCAGAACTAATGAAAAGAAAATTTCATATGAGCGTGATGGGAGAACTCAACTACTTCATTGGACTTCAAGTGAACAGATGAAATATGGCATATTTATCAATCAAGCCAAATACCCAAATGACTTGATACACAAATATAGAATGGACACAAGTGGCACATCAGAAACACCAATGTGTGCCAGGATTGTTCTTGTGAAAAATGAAAATGGAAAAATGATGTAGATCAAAAGCTATATAGAGGAATTGTTGGCTCACTACAATACTTAACTAGAAGCAGACTTGATATTGCATTTGCAGTAGGAGTATGTGAAAGATTTCAATCACAACCAAAAGAATCTCACTTACTAGCAGCAAAAAGAATCATCAAATATCTGAAGCAGACAGTAAATGTTGGAATTTGTTATGCAAAAGATGGTGGATTCAAATTGATATCATATTCAGATTCAGATTATGCTGGAGATAAAGTGGATAGAAAGAGCACCTCAGGAACCTGTCAGATGCTAGAAAACAAACTAGTATCATGGTTTAGTAAATATCAAAGTTCCATATATACATCAACAACAGAAGTAGAATATCTAGCAGCATGTAGCTGTTGTGCACAAGTACTCTGGATCAGACAACATCTAGAGCCTATGGAATAGAAGAAAATACAATTCCTATCATGTGGGATTACACAAGTGCAATATCAATTACAGAGAATCCAGTACTTCACTGAAGAGCATATTGATGTGAGACATCATTTCATCAAAGATCATGTTGAGAAAGGAGATGTAATCTAGAGGCACATTCTACAGAAGATCAATAGGCTGATATTATAACAAAGCCACTCAGTCATGAAAGATTGTGTAAGTTAAGTCAGATGGGGGTGAATGACAATATTGGAGTTTCAAAAACTTTATTTGTTTTAAAAGATTTTGGGTAGTGGATAAATCCCTTCTTAAAAGTTGTTTCCAAGTAGATTAAGCACACAGAATATGTATAAAATGAAGTAGAGAAATATTGTAAATTAAAGTAAAGTAAATAAATGAACACAAAGGTTTATAGTGGTTCAGGGTGGTTGAATCCCTTAATCCACACTTCTCATGTGATGATTGGAGGAATTCACTATTGTCTTTCACCAATACAATAGTATGATTGTCCTTGGCTAGACAAGCTTCACAATCGTAAGAGTGTCACTCCTTGGCTACAAAATCTTCAGTGACTCAGTTTTCCACACAGCTCTTTGAAAACAAATCTTTCTGCAGCTATCACTTTAAGGGGTGCAATTCCTTCTCAGACAATCTTATTCAATTGCATCGGTTTGGTGTGAATTGGATTCCCAAAGGATGATCAGACTCAGCACTTGATATAAATTTGATGCTCTGTTCTCTGAGTATGATCTGCTAGATGTTTCTTTTTAGTTCAAATTGAAGGCTTATGAAATTTGACAGAGTTTCAACACTTTGTCCTGTGTGTTCACGTATTCTTGTGTATTGTATCTCCCAGTACATTTTTATGTCTGTCAATGCCTTTTATTTATAGCATTGGTAATCCATTAATTTGAAATTACATCCGTTGGCTATTAAATACAGAGAATAATCCAAGATTATTCCTTCATTTTATTCTCCTTAATTTCAAGGATGCGTATTTTCTTTAAACGTTCTACATAAAATCCGTCCTTGATTGATTCTGCATTAATTGATTGATTTCTTCTAACGTTCAGAATCAAATGCATATAGCATACTTCAGTTGCATGTTTCTTAACTTGGCTATTGCTTGACCGGTATAGAGGATCTACTCAAAAGCTGTACCTTGCTGTTGAGATTCTCTTCACCATTATTCTTGACAGTTAGCCGGTATAACCTTCACTTAGCTGGTTTACTGTTTTTCTTTCTACATTGATCTTTCAATGTCTAAGTATGCTTGTTCTTCACTAATCCTTGATTTGGGTGAGATCAGTGTACACCATATTCAAAAGAACAAATTCCATCATGTGTAAAAAGTCTTACACTTACCCAAGGTCAGCACAGACTTCCCTGGTTGTAAGTCAGTCCATATGTCTTCACTTTCCTGAGCTGGTTCCTTTGCTGTCTTCATTAAACTGCTCCAATATCTTTAGTGAGCCATCCTACAAGTCGACTACAGTGCTTGTCCGACTGAACTTATACAACTTGTCCGACTTCTAAGTAAAGCCTATACAAATATTACTGATATTTTAGACTTATTTCAGGCTTTCTATAACTGCTAGTATGTCCATCATCAAAACAAATAAAATGTTCCTAACAAATTGATATCATATTCAGATTCAGATTTTGCTGGAGATAAAGTGGATTTAAAGAGCACCTCAGGAACTTGTCAGATGCTAGGAAACAAACTAGTATCATGGTCTAGCAGAAATCAAAATTCCATATCGACATCAATAGCTAAAGCAGAATATATAGCAGCAGGTATCTGTTGTGCAGAAGTACTCTAGATCAGACAACAACTAAGAGACTGTAGAATAGAAGAAAAGACAATTCCTATCATGTATGATAACACAAGTGCAATCTCAATTACAGAGAATCCTGTACTTCACTCAATAACAAAGCATATTGATGTGAGACATCATTTCATCAGAGATCATGTTGAGAAAGAAGATGTAATCCTCCGGCACATTTCTACAGAAGATCAATTGGATGATATTTTCACAAAGCCACTTAGTCATGAAAGATTTTGTAAGTTAAGTCAGAGAGGGGGTGAATGACTATATTGGAGTTTCAAAAACATTATTTGTTTTAAAAGATTTTGTGCATCGGATAAATCCCTTCTTAAAAGGTTTTTCAAATTAGATTAAGAAAATATAGAATATATATACAATGCAGTAGAGAAATACCGTAAATTAAAGTGCAGTAAGTAAATGAACGCAGAGGTTTATAGTGGTTCAGGGTAGTGTAATCCCTTAATCCACTCTTCTCCTGTGATGATTGGAGGAATTCACTATTGTCTTTCACCAATACAATAGTATGATTGCCTTGGCTACAAAAGCTTCTAAATCTCAAGACTATCACTCCCTGGCTACAAAAGCTTTAGTGACTCAGTCTTCCACACTGCTCCTTAAGAACAAATCATTCAGTAGCTATAACTTTAAGCGGTGCAATTCCTTATCAGACAATCTGATTCAATTGCATTGGTTTGGTGTGAATTGGATTCCCAAAGGATGATCAGACTCAAAACTTGATATGAATTTGATTCTTTGTTCTCTGAGTATGATCTGCTAGATATTTCTATTAGTTCAAAAATCAAGGCTTATGAAATTTGACAAAGTTTCAGCACTTTCTCCTACGTGTTCACGTATTCTTGTGTATTGTACTTCCCTGTATCTTGTTTTGTCTGTCAATGCCTTCTATTTATAACCTTGATTATCCTTGAATTTGAAATTCCGTCTGTTGGATATTAAATATAGAGAATAATCTTTGATTTAATCATTGATTCTTCCATGATTATATTCTCCTTAATTTAAGTGATCCGGATTTTCTTCAAACGTTCTTCATAAAATCCGTCATTGATTGATTCTGCATTAATTGCTTGATTTCTTCTAACGTTCAGAATCAAATGCAGATCGCATACTTCACTTGCATGTTTCTTAACTTTGTTGTTGCTTGACCGGTACAGAGGATCTGCTTATAAGCTGTTACTTTGCTGTTGAGATTTTCTTCACCATTATTCTTTACAGTCAGCCGGTAGAACCTTCAATTAGCCGGTTTACAATTTTTCTTTCCACATTGATGTTTCAATGTCTCTGTATGCTTGTTCTTCACTGATCCTTGATCTGGGTGAGATCAGTGTACACCATATTCAAAAGAATAGTTTGCATCACTTGTAAAAAGTCTTAGAATTACCCATGGTCATCACAGACTTCCCTGGTTGTAAGTCGGTCCATAGGTCTTCACTTCACTGAGCCGATTCTTTTGCTGTCTTCATTGAGTTGCTCCAATATCTTTATTGAGCCATCCTACCAGTCGACTACAGTGCCTGTCCGACTTAAGTTATACAACATGTCAGACATCTAAGTAAATCATATACAAACTTTATTGATATTTTAGACTTATTTCAGGTTGCAATAACAGCTAGTATGGCCATCATCAAAACAAATAAAATGTTTCTAACAATATCCCGCTTTATTATGATGCCAAAACCCTTATAAGCCTTAACATAAGTAAACATTTTCATATGATAAAAAGAATAAAACTCAACAATTTTTCATGCTTGAAGGGCATAAGTTAAGCAAAGGAAAAAAATAGAGAGAACTATTACAGTCTACTTTTTCTCTTGAAATCTAACGCCTTTGCTTGTGCTTCAAGTGCCCTTACCTTTAGAGCTTTCAGGCTTATTACTACCTTCCCTTTTTTTGGTAGCATCATGCCACTCTTCCAAAATCTTGTTGGTGGCCTCAGACACAGTTATGATTGTTTCAAGCTGCTGGATTCATCATCTAAGGTGCTTTCAATACTCTGAATCTGTAGAGCGTGATTGTTCAGAGTGTCAACCACGGTGTTTTGTTTGTCATCAACTGCTCCTGCTCGATATTCCATTTTTGAATGGACATGCTGAGTGACCAGGGAGTTCAATTGACTGATCAAGTCTCCCTGTTTTGAATGAGAGAATCCTGTAACTCCATGTGACTGAGTAGAGCTTCAATTTTCTGACTCATTGATGTGCTGGTGTCCCTCATTGTTGTTTTCAGAATCTCCAGACTTGGACCATTCTTCTCCAGATCAACAATTAGGGGTCCCATATCCAGATGTAATTCACTGCTTGCAGGTGATGTAGGTGCAGTTGCATCAATTCGAAGTTTTTCAGTTTCATCAGCATCAGCAGATGATTTGTTTGATGTCATTCCCCCTTGCTCAGTGCAGGGGGTATTTGTTGAGTCTGCTGGTTGTGTTCTCTCAACTGGTCCACTCAACTACATTTCATTAATAGCTTTACTTCTTCGGATGATATCGTGGAGTGTCAAATCATCATTAGAATCCATATTTCCTACTTGATCATCACTGTGATGATCACCTTCTATCTCTTCATCTTCATCTTCTGAAAGATAAAACTATACATCATTTTCTTCCTCTTCTTCATCAGATAAATGATAAGTTTCTTCATTTGGATCTTCTTCATCCTCACATATGACCAAAGGTCTGTCCTCATTGCGTTGCAAAATCCTGAGTTGTGCTTTTGTGGTTTGAGATCTTGTTCTTCTTCTGACCCCAGAGCTGCTGCACTCAGGTTGTTTTCTTTTCTGCCCCATTTTGGCTGGAAACTTTCTTGATTCCGTAACATGAGTGAACATAACTTTTGCATCGTGCAACTTATGCAGGTGGAGTTCCATTTTCATACAATCAAGCCGATGTTGAAGTGGGATGCCAAAAGATTTCTTGACCTAGAACTTCCCTTTCTTTTGTTCTCCTTTCTTCGCTGCTAGTTTCGCGGTATCTATTTTGCCTTGAATTTGCTCTTTGATTGGGTTGAAAATGAAGGTAGCCCAGTTAAAATTCAATCATTTATAGATGATAGCCACCAGTCGTGCCCTCACCTCTGTCATCCCAAGCATCGAACCCAGTCTACCTTCTATATTTTTTATGATATGGTGAGGAAATTCAACAAACGGCTTTTTGATTGCCGATATGTAGCAGTTGAGCCTCCTGTTCTTAGATGTAGCATCCTTTCCAATTTCCAGCCAAAATGTATCAGTGTCGATTTCCACATTACGTGCTTGCGCTGGTCCGGTGCCGGAGAGTTTGAGGTAGTGTCTGTGGAGTCCTGGTGTGATAACTAACTCTCTCTCATTTACAGTTGTGGTAATAGACTCCAATGTGCCTTTCTTTCCTGGAAAAAACTTTGCATTGCGCCAAGAAGAGGTCAAATTCTCAAAGAAAATTCCATTTATTGGTGGATTAAGAAACGTCATTAACCCTAAATTTTTGCATACGTCTGCTAGGCGTCTGGCCTGTGGATCATTGCCGCATAGCTTGAGCTAGTGCTCAGGTCATAAGAATGACCCAGTGGCAATCAATTTCGTATATTGGAGTACTTTTTAATTGTGCAAACATGAACGACTATTTTGTCGTGTAGCTTTCCTCTTTTTTTTTTTTTTTTTTTTTTTGAGAAGGTTCAAAACGACGTCGTGTGCCGTTCTAATGTGGGTAAAATAAAACACGCGTCTCTCCATCTTCTTCCACGTATCCTGATGGTGTCGGACTCCCACAACCGGTTTCAATCTCCACAACCGCTATTCTTCACCGGTTAATTTTCGTTTTTTCCACTGAGAGGCTACGGTTCCTCAATTACCATTATACACTGAAAGTAGAAGATGTGGGTGGGGGTTTACATGGGTTTCATTTCTCATTTCTGCTGCTGCCGTGTTGTGGATCGTCTGCTTGCTCCTTCGTCTTTGGCGTTCCGTACTTCGACAGGTATCATCGATTTCTTTCTCTTCTTCTTCTGAACTTCTTCTCGGTGCAAGATTTGGTTGTATATTGTGTGTCTATGGCTTTTGTTTTTGTTTGCCTTCAATTTGGTGAGATTGGTGGTGTTTTTCTGAAATTCATTGCGATTGATTGAGTATCTGCAATAGTTATTGCAGTATTCTGCTATATGTCTTTGTTTATTTTCTTGGATTTCATGTCAGGCCCGTATATCATTCATTTGATGTTGTTCGATTTCTTTCTCTTCTTCTGATGAACTTCTTCTTACTTCAAGCTTTGGGTGTATATTGTGTTCAGTGTATGGCTTCCATTTTTGTTTCGCTGCTATTTGAAGGAATTCGTGGTTTTGTTTCTCTAAATATTACACCTGCTCGATGCCTTTACTGCTTTTTCCAAAGATTTTATTTTTGACTATTAATTATTCACTATTCTCATCTTATTAAAATCTTTTCTAAGTATCTTATTTTCATTGAAAATATCAGTTGTAGATGAAATCACTTATGTATGTACTTGACTGAAGAAGCAGCTTTTGAGTATGAAAAGATTAGTAGGAAGTTTGGTATTTATGCATGGTTTTCTTATGATATTATGGTAATGATATTGTAGTACTTTATTGCAGTGAAGCAGTTACTGTAACCACTAAGGGCGAATGTTAGCTTAATGGATAATTGTTACTGATTTATTGATATTTCTATATTTTTTCCCCCAAATATTGTAGAAATTTCTTTGGGAAGCAGTAAAAGATCTTACCCTCATCATTTTAATCGTGGATGCTATAGCATCATTGGCACTTGACATTACAACAGAGGTGACTACACATTGGTTTAATCCATGCCTTAATGGATACTATGTGTAATTTTAGACAAAAATAGCGAGTTTGGACCTTTAATATTGTAATTTATTAGTCTTTTGTACATGTGCTTAGAGAGATGAAGAACGTTTAACATTTCATATATTTTGAGTTTCTAATCACCTTTTGACTTCTGATTTTGTTCTATAGGGACCACAAGAAGGATGGTACGACGGTGCAAGCATAGAGAGTTCGAATAATCTTTGTTCTGGTGTATGACACTAATTTTTCTGAATAATGTAAGAGTTCTGTATTTTGTTTCTTGATCCAACACTTTCTCCCCTTTTCTGATTTAGATCTTAGAGATTATCAACAATCCCACAAGTTTCAGAGCATGAATGAAGAAAAGAGAAACATAAATTTGGAGGTGCATACAATCATGTTATTAACATAGTGTTCTTCATGTGGGATACAACACATGAAGTTGTTTACTCATGTGATCTTACGTATATAATGCTGCTGCAGTTATCGAGAGGTGGAAGAAGGGATAAGGTTTCAATTTATGATATAGTTGTTAGTGATGTCATCCTCTCAAGATAAGTGACCGGTAGATATACATACTATACTAAGTTTGTGTGAAGTAAAATTTAAAGTATATAAGAGTTCTTCCTTAGCATTTTTTATTACTAAGTATATCCGGAATTGAGTTTGAGTGTATGAAAAATAGATAGATAAATGTCGCTTTGATACCAATTTAGTAAACTTCAACTCTACATACAATTTTTTCTCTGGTTGTGCCATTGTCACCGAAATATCATTTTCGTTAATGTGTTCCTGCGGCTAAAATCTTGATTCACTCTGCAATGATGTGATTAAGCAAAGAGAACGCATGCGACCTCTGAGTACACATTTATCTCTCTTGAGATTTTTTTTCTATTTTAATTTAACTCATTTGGTGTTAATTGTGTACATATATGGATGTTTGCTGCAGTTGAATATATGAGTTTGCCGGCGAGTCAGTACTCGGTGTTGGACGGGTAAAGGATAGAGCGAGTGGATGATAATACCTTCAGGTGTTATGTTTACATGTTCAAGTTCTTTGCTCTTGAGGTGTGTCCTCTTTTGCTGGTTAGAGTGGAGGAGCAGCCTAATGGCTGATGCATTAAGCTATTATCTTGCAATGTACATTCTGAGGCTACGGATTTTGTCGATTTTTTTTGTTTGTGTTTTTCCGTTAATGCTTCTCATACTTGGATTTTGATGATGCATATTGTAGCAAGAAGGTTCGCCAATTGTGGTTGCATTGAATGCGAAATTTGCTGGTTAGTGTACTTTTGTATGAATGTCAATGTCACTTAATCCTGGTTTATTCGCTGCAAAACGTTGTATGTTGCATCATGTGGAATATAATTTTGCTCATGATGAAGTTACATGTTTTTTCACCTCCAGGCATACGAATTTTTGGTTCCTAAGTTTACTAATGTGCTGCTATAAAGAAAGCAAGGATGAACTCCCGTGTTTCATGGGTTATCAATTAAAATCTTAAATTCAATGTAAAGAATTGCAGTACAGGTTTTATCCATGTCATGATGTGGTTGTTGCACTTTCAAGATGATTACTGATATGAGTTGTTTGGAACTCCCTTGCAATTGATGAATCCAGCATGACAGGGGAAAGCAAGATTGTAAGATACTTTTACCCTTTTGTGTTGTGCATTTTAGATTCCAGAATTTTAGTACTTTTAATTATAGATTTGTGTTGTAGGTTCGTAAACATAAAAAAGCTCCATTTAAAACAGCAGGTTGCAAAGTAGAAGATAGAGCTGGAGCAATGCTGTTAATATTTAAAATGTGTTAATTCTATAAAAAAAAAAATAGGTATAAGGGTGAAGGACTAGCACCTACTCATTATATATTGGTGACTTTTTAATATTAGCATCATTAAGATTGTTTCTTAATTTCTTCATTTTTACGGTAACTGGTGTGGAGATTAACACATAATGGGGGTTGTTGATGGCAAATATTCAGAAGACCACGGCGAAGAAACGCCCTTATAGGTATTGACTTTAATACTTCTGTCTTCATGATTAATTAAATGGATCACCACTACAATGTTGCTTAATAATAACAAATTGCAGGTTCATTTGATTGGCGTAGCTACACTCATAGGCATTGTTGGACTCACTATTGCTATTGCGGTTCTTGTAGTTCTCTTGGCTAAGTAAGTCCCATTATGCCCTTGGTCTTATTGGATAGTTCAGAATGTAGAATCTATAAATTGACCTTTTGTGAAATGTCATTTCTTGCCGTGTTGTCCATTGCTCTGAATGAATGCGTTATACGTTAGGTTGTCCTATATATACGTATGCATGTAAGTGTGTGTGTGTGTGTGTGTGTGTGTGTGTGTGTGTGTGTGTGTGTGTGTGTGTGCATATTGGTGATGAAAGAAGTGTTTGAATGCAATAGGTTCTTCTCAAAAAATCACGAAATCCAGACAGAACCGCACAATACGTCCACGGAGAGACTAGTGTTGGAAAAACAACAGATGTCATGATAAAAAAATTTATTGTTGCAGTAAGTAATGTAGAAGGTAAAGCTGGAATTCCCTGAAAAACCTTCACCAACGCAGCAACGTGATTCGAGATAGACCTGCCAACCCAATCATAAACCTTTGCAACATAACTGCAGCCGTAGGAATGTTTTACCCAGACCCAATTTTGTGGCACATATAGGTATCATGCCATTCAATGGCACTATGTAAATCAAGCATGCCTCCTTTATGTACACCTTGATGTCAGGCTTTTATATATATATATATATAAGCATAAATGATGAATATATAGGCCCATAGGGTTCTGGGGTCTAGATTAACTTCAAAGACGGTGAAGAAAGTATCTTTGTGTTTTTGCTCTACAGATTACTTGACCAAGGCACAATGAAAATTTGCATAAGTGTGTAATAACAAATATAAATACTTTGTCAATGTACATTAAAGCTATTACATACAGCTTAGCAACCAACATATATCTCATTCGGTCACCTACGTAACATAAATAAAACAGCCACTTCACATACACGCCCCACACAAAAACCGGTCTAAATGACAACCTTGTACATTTTAAGAAAAATAGGCCCCACCGTGCAACGCACGGTACGCCTACCTAGTTTCATATTATTTGTTGGACTTGATGACTGAGAAAATGAAGCTATTGCCTTGGAGATTTTGGAGAAAAATCATTGAATTTTTTTGATAAAATAGTGTTTAGGAAATTCAAAGAGGGCGTAATGTTTGTGAAAATTCTGAAGTGTTTTGTATATAGTGAAGATATGAGAGTGTGAACGTGGTTGAATATAGAAAGATTTTGGTGGAGTAATGGTGTGATTTTGTGTATATAAATCGTGATTAACAAGGATAATGGGAGAGAGGATTGAGGTATGTAATGATAGTGCCCGGGAATCGAGGCATCGCCGTCATTCTCCTTTGTCAAATAATAACCTCCATAAAATAATCCTTGTGTCTAATTAAAAATCCACGTGTGTAATCTTCACAAAATTAAAACTCCATAATTCTCTGATTTTCCACATAGGTAAAATTTGTTTCATTTCACACTATACTTCACAGTTTTCTTCATAGAGTGTAGTGGTTGAATGACTTGGCTGATCACTAGGCCAGTGTAGTTTCCTAATTACTGAGCTGCTACATAAAAAATGTTCCTAATAATCGGTGAAGTGGACTTCGCTGGTACCAGTGCCTTACCTGCCAAGTGACCACACCCAAAATGGCAAAGGTTCAGTCAGCTGGTGAAATCACTCCGCTAATTACTCTAGTTAGCTGCTCATTATAACTTAATCGATTTCAATCATTCCCAATTTAGTTCTTAACTTACAAAATCTTTCATGACTATGTGGTTTTGTGAAAATATTAGCCAATTGATCTTCTGTGGATATGTATATCAAAAATACATCTCCTTTCTCCACATGATCTCTGATAAAATTATGTCTCACATTAATGTTCTTTGTTCTTGAGTGAAGCACTGTATTCTCTATAATTGATAATGCACTTGAAGTATCACACATGATTGGAATTGTCTTCTCTTCTATTCTAGATTCTCTTAGCTGTTGTCTGATCCATATTACTTGTGCACAACAACTACATTCTACTACATATTCTGCTCAGCTGTTGAAGTATATATGGAATTTTGCTTTTTACTAAACCATGATACCAGTCTACTACCAAGCATCTGACAAGTTCCTGAAGTAATTTTTCTATCAATTTTACATCCAGCATAGTCTGAATCTGAGTAAGACATCAATTTGAATCCACCAGCTCATGGATACCAAATTCCCACATTGATACAAAGTTCTTGAAGTGATGGTCTTCACAAAATTGACTAAGGCTTAGAAGATTGAAGTTCAATCCCTTGACATATGCCATATTCTGATCCTTCAGGTTTTTCTTCTTCATGGTTCCTTCCCTCTTAATCTTGTCGGGGTATTCTTTTCCTCCAACGGTAACTTTGGGCCCATCAAAAGCTTTGAATTCAGCAAGCTTAGGTATCCAACACAGTTTGGGTCCATACCTATTAGCAGTCATGCCTCCTACTCCAAGTGTATATCCAAAGGATTTTTTCCTTGGAGGGTTGAAGTCATCAGACTCATATATATAAGGCATTGCAAAATAACTTCTAATAGATTTACTAAAAATATTCTGATACATTTCCTTATATTTTGGTGCTTTAGCATCCTGTTTCACTTTCCAAACCACAGTAGAAGACCTTTTTTCATGTTGCCTTTTGTATCCAGGACCATGTATTCTGGCTTTCCCAAATACATTTGGCCTTTTTTGAGATGGTTTTCTCAGTTGTTTCAGTGCACTGGTTTTTGACTTTACTGGTGCAGGATGAGTAGTTGAAACTATGCTATGTCCTTTTCTGAATTTTGGTCCAATTTTGACCTTTAGTTCAGATTTGTGTTGTCCATTGTTTCCTTTCTCATCTTAACTATTGTAGCCAAAACCTGATCTGGATCCAAGCCTTTTTAAGGGTTTGTAAGCTGGTGCTTCAAGTGGTGTAGTGGTGGTCTCAGATGGTAGGGGAGTTTCCTTAGCTGGTCTATTAGCTTCAGATGAGTGATTATCTAATGCTTGTTGATTTTCTAAATGTTCTTCCTCACTAATTGATTTAGCTTTCAGCTTATCCAGTTCTTTCTTTAATCTTTTATTTTCCTCATTTAAATCCTTGCATTCTTGTTCCATAATTTCATGAGCTGTTTGAATTTCTTCAAATCTACTCATGAGATTTTGAATTGGATTTGCGGAGTCCAGTGGGAAGATAGAATATTGTGCAGTGTCAGATGTGGATGCATTTGAGGAGTATGAACTAGATAGTATCTCTGTTTCTTCAATTTCCTTAGCCATTAGACATAAACATTCTTTGTCATTGTCTAAGCTGGTGCCATCACCATCATCTGAGTCATTATCAGATGATTCTTCATCACTTTAACTATTGGTTTCGGCTTTTAGTGCTTTGTTGCTCTTTCTTTTATCTGATGACTTGTATTTCTTCTTTTCTTCATCTTGGTCTTTTTCTTATGGACAATCAGCTCTGAAGTGTCCTTTCTTTTTGCAGTTAAAGCATTTGTATTCATCATATTTTTCTTCATGTCTTTTCTTGAATTTGACTTCTTATTTGTTGAAGAACATTCTTTGCCATGTATCTTGTTGAATCTGTCAAACCTTTTGATCAACAATGCCACTTGCTCTTTTAGTTCTTGAGTCTCTTTGCTGGCTGACTCTGCTGATATGCTTTGCTGAGGTGCTACCAGTGCACTGGCCTTGTTTGGCTCTACTGGTGCACCTTTCTCATTGTTCAGTTCAAATTCCTAAGCTTTCAATTGTGACATTAAGGTCACAGTGTCAGTGTTGGCATGATCCAATGTGCCTGTAAGCACTGATGCAATGATCTTCCATCTGTCAGGTAGGCCTCTCAAAATTTTCAAGCAGACTTCCTTTTGAGGATATTTATGACCTAGTTGTTGCAGTTCACGGATGATGTTTGAGAACCTGTTGTCCATTTGATCCATAGATACACCCATCTTCATTTTGAATTTTTCAAACTTCTGTTTTTCAACAGATAGTTTATTTTCCTTGATTTCTTCTGATCCTTCATTGACATGGGCTAGTTTATCCCAGATTTCTTTTGCCTTTTTGCAATCTTTAATCCTCATGAACATGTTACTATCCAGAGTCTTCAAGATCATATCTTTTGCAAAAAAATTGAGATGTGCTCTTCTTATATCATCTTTGGTCCAATCCTTCTGAGGCTTTTCTATTTCTTTTCCTTAATCTGCACCTGTGGTTACCAAGTCATGATCTTGATTGGGCAATCATTAATGACATCCATAATTTCTTCATGAGTTGCTGCAAGATGAGACATCATTCTTATTTTATATTCATCAAAATTGTTGACATTGAATATAGGTACTTTATACATGAAATTTGAAGAATCCATAGTCACAGACAAACATATAGATATTTATAAACCACAGAATTGAAAACTACTTTGAAAGTATGTGATCCCATTGTTACCGGAAATCAGATCTGAATAGGTTCTGATACTAGGATCACTGCTATGATACCAATTGTTTGTCCCAGAGATGGGTGAAAATATAGTAGGAGGGGGGGTGAATGACTATATTGTAGTTTCAAAAACTTTTCTTGTTTTAATAGATTTTCGACAGCGGATAAATCCCTTCTTAAAAGTTGTTTCAAAGTAGATTAAGCACACACAGAATAGATATAAAATGTAGTAGAGAAATATTGTAAGTAAAGTGCAGTAAGTAAATGAACACAAACGTTAATAGTGGTTCAGGGTGGTATAATCCTTTAATCCACTCGTCTCCTATGATGATTGGAGGAATTCACTATTGTCTTTCACCAATACAATAGTATGATTGTCCTTGGCTGCACAAGCTTCACAATCTTAAGAATATCACTTCCTGGCTACAAAAGCTTTAGCGACTCAGTCTTCCAAACTGCTTCTTGAGAACAAATCCTTCAGCATCTATCACTTTAAGGGTTGCAATTCCTTCTCAGACAGTCTGATTCAATTGCTTCGGTTTGGTGTGAATTGGATTCACAAAGGATGATTACACTCAGCACATTATATGAATTTGATGCTCTATTCTTTGATTATGATTTTCTAGATGTTTATTTCTAGTTCAAATTGAAGGCTTATGAAATTTGATAGAGTTTCAACACTATTTCCTAAGTGTTCACGTATTCTTGTGCATTGTATCTCCCTGTATCTTTTTTTGTCTGCCAATGCCTTCTATTTATAGCCTTGATTATCCTTGAATTTGAAATTCCTTTCGTTGGCTATTAAATATAGAGAATAATCTGTGATTTAATCATTGATTCTTCATTGATTTTATTCTCCTTAATTTCAGTGATCCGGATTTTCTTCAAACGTTCTTCATAAAATCCGTCCTTGATTGAATCTACATTTTTTGCTTGATTTCTTCTAATATTCTGAATCAAATGCAGATTGCATACTTCACTTGCCTGTTTCTTAACTTGGTTGTTTCTTGACCGGTACAGAGGATCTGCTTATAAGCTGTTACTTTGCTGTTGAAATTCTCTTCACCATTATTCTTGCCAATCAACCGGTAGAACCTTCACTTAGCAGGTTTACTATTTTTTCTAAATTGATATTTCAATGTCTAAGTATGCTTGTTCTTCACTGATCCTCTATTTGGGTGAGATCATTGTACACCATATTCAAAAGAATAGATTCCTTCGATTGAAAAAATTCATACACTTACCCAAGGTCATCGATCACAGAGTTCCTTAGTTGTAAGTCAGTCCATAGGTCTTCACTTTACTGAGCTGGTTCCTTGGCTGTCTTCATTGAGTTGCTCCAATATCCTTACTGAACCATCCTACCAATCTACTACACTGTTTGTTTGACTGAACTTATACAAAATGTCAGACTTCTAAGTAAAGCCTATACAAACATTACTTATATTTTAGACATATTTTAGGCTTGCTATAACAGCTAGTATGGCCATCATCAAAACAAATAAAATGTTCCTAACAAATTGATATCATATTCAGAATGTAACAAGTTTCTCTATTTCATTCTGCTTGAACATCTTTTTGCCCTTTATGGATGAATAAAATTGTTGAGTTTTATTCTACTTTTTATACATGAGTGTCTCAATTTATATTCAGTCTTATGAGCGTTTTGGCATCATAAAAAAGGGGGAATTGTTAGGAACATTTTATTGTTTTGATGATGGCCATACTAGTTGTTATTGCTAGCCTGAAATAAGTCTAAATGAGAAGTAATGTTATGTATAGGCTTTACCTAGAAGTCTGACATGTTGTATAAGTTCAGTCAGACGTGCACTGTAATAGACTGGTAGGACGGCTCAGTAAAGACATTGGAATAGCTCAGTGAAGACAACCATAGAACCAACAGACTGACTTAAAACCATGGATGTCTGTGATGACCTTAGGTAAGTCTAAGATATATTCTGAGTGATGAAATCTATTCATTTAATATTGTGTACACTGATCTCACCCAAATCAAGGATCAGAGAAGTACAAATATATATTGGACATGAGGAATCAATGTAGAAGGAAAAATAGCAAACCGGCTAAGTGAAGGTTCTGCCGGCTGACTAATGGAATAACAGTGAAGAGTATCTCAATGGCGAAGTAAAAATTAGAAAAGCCATGTAAGTAAAAAATTTGATACTCATGAGATCTGCAATGTAATTAATCGAAGATCAAGCATTAATGCAAAATCAATCAAGGACGGATTTTAGGATCAATGTTGGAAGAAAATCCGGATCACCAAAATCAAGAAGGATTAAATCAAGCTTGAATCAAGGATGATTATGAGAATTAATAGCCAACGGATGAATTTTTGAATCAAGGAAATCAAGGCTATAAATAGAAGGCATTGACAAAACAACATGAAGAGTATACACACGCATACAAACAGATAAATCAAAGTGTTCAAACTCTGTCCATTTCACAAGCCTTCTTTCTGAACTGAAAAGATATATCTAGAAGATCAAACTCAGAAAAAAGAGCATCAAATCTATATCAAGTACCGAGTCTGATCAACCCTCTGTGAATTCAATTCACACCAAATTGAAGCAATTGAATCAGATTGTCTGAGAACGAATTTCACCCTTAAAGTGATAGCTGCTGAAGGATTTGTTCTCCAAGAGAAGTGTGAAAGACTGAGTCATTGAAGCTATTATAGCCAGGGAGTGATAGTCTTGAGATTGAGAAGCTTGTGTAGCCAAGGACAATCAGAACTATTGTATTGGTGAAAGACAAAAGTGAATTCCTCCAATCATCACAGGAGAAGAGTGGATAAGGGATTACACCACCTTGAACCACTTTAAACCTTTGTCTTCATTTACTTACTGCACTTTACTTTACAACATTTCCTTACTGCACTTTAGTTATATTTTGTGTGTGCTTAAACTACTTTGAAACAACTTTTAAGAAGGGATTTATCCGCTACCCAAAAGCTTTTAAAATAAGAAAAGTTTTTGACACTCCAATATAGTCATTCACCACCCCCCTCTTATTATATTCCCACCCTTCTTTGGGACCAACACGCGTCTTTGTCTTTTTCCTGAAAAGATGAAGTAAAGATGGTTTGGACCTTATGTCGTCACAAACTTCTTCAATTCAGGCGGGTGTATAGTTAAGGATGAACTTTCTGGGAGGATATACACAATGAATGGAAATTGGCTAAAACATCACCTAGAGAGCAATTATGACCCGGGTTGGAAGTTTTTTTGTTGGATGACCCGTAATACGAGTAAAATGAGCCCTATGAGTACATCCGAGCTGGCGACTATATATTCAGAACTATTTCGAAACACTTATTTATTGCTTTTGTTTATTTGAATTTGTTTGAGTCAATAAAGTAGCATGACAATCAAAAGGTTTTTTTTCATCACGTATATCTTTTGTCGTCCGGCTCTGGATATATGTTGTTTTTTCCTTCGTGATTCTCATGTGATCCCTCGTAAGAATTATCGTGTCTTACGACGGTCAATAAGGAATAAAGTGGCTTAAACTATTTTTGCGTATTCCTCACGTATGCACACTTATCGCCACCATGTTTTCTTATTTCCCTGCACATGTTCTCAAAGTTTTTGGAGTATTTTTTGACACAGGATGATGGAGCAACTAGGAACAAATTTATGACAGTCCAGTTCCACGATTTATCGAGACACTTGGACAATCAATTCTAGAGCTATGTACCTTTTCTTTACTTTATTATTAGTCATTGGGGACAATGTCTGTAATAAGTGTGGTGTAAAAGCGGCCATAGCTTATATTCAAAAAAGGGAATAATTCAGAAATTTTTAACACTATTTTTAGCTTGTCTATTGCACATCTTGTGTAAGGAATCGGTAAAAAAGGAGCCCAAGAATGATTTGAAGTCAATTATATCATATTCATTTTAGTATGGAAGAATGTGAATTTGCTATGTTGAATGAAGTAGTGACTTATTAATTGGTATTTTGCCATTCGTATTCAATTTTTGCGCACACAATCTGAGTGAGAACTATTTGGATGAGATGCAATCTTAGACAGGGAATCAATTGAGTGAGAACTATTTTAACCAATTGTTGTAGGATGATGGAAGCAATCATGATGCGACAAACCTGTAAAATAGGATAAAATAAGGTTGCGAGGGAAAGAGAGAAAAAAAAAAGAGGAAATCTGCCAAAAAGAAAAAAAAACGATTCAAGAAAGAAAGTGACAAGAAAAAATGCGAAATGCAAATAATAGCAGTGAGGGAAACAAACATGGAGCGTAAGACGCACGACCCTCGCATAAAAATAAAACAAACGAGGGCCTTTGAGTAGTACTCGGTCCCCATGTCCGCCCGGCCTGAGTAATGTTTCGTGTTGTTTGCCTAAGTCTGAAAGCAAGAAAAGCGAGTGTGCACACTAGCAACTTAAGACTGTGGGGGCATTATAACTTGATTCTTTTCACAGATGCACTATCACAAGAGATTCATCACAAGACACATTGATGCAATGGTAGGTACTTAATGGGAAGCTTATGGATTGTCGCATGTTGCATGTTCTACTTAAAATTTGGATTGAATATGTTGTAATTGATGGGGTTTACTCTTGGAGGTACATTCGCTTTGATACACTGCTCGAGGCCGAGCTGAATGCCAGTGAGGGGTAGTTGATGATGCCAGTGAGGGGTAGTTGATGATGCTCAAAAAGATACACCCTACGACATCAACTTTTCGCCCTTTCCAGACATAAAGTAGTAGTTTTCGACCACTTATATGAACCATTTGAGTAGAATGTCACATGTTGGGTTCATGAGTTGAGTAATCTGCTTTTAACGTTTATATTCCCCGATTCGATAATATTACGTGTATTATTTGACTATTTTCAGATTACGAAGATTGGGCCAAGTGTTGAAGACCGATTATGGGTGGAACAGGATGATGAAACGGACCTAGGGAATTCCATAACCTTCAGATAAGTCGGCAGGAAGAAAAAGACCAAAATACCCCTGAAACCGCGTGAAGGGTTGCCACTACCACAAGAATTCTAAAAGCTTCAGATGCCTCATTTTCTTGGGGCGAGGGGTTGTTTTTAGGTGTCATTAAGTCGGTTATAGCACTATAAATAAGTGGCACCAGCCACGAATTTCACTGTACAATTTTCCACAAGACAAATACATTATATTCAATAGAAGTTCTCTTTTGTTCTTTTATTTTTTCTATGAGTTCTAGTCACGGATTTGCCATCTAGAGAGCGATCTACGGATATGGGGGGAATTATTAATCACTCATAGTTAGAACTAATCTTTATGAACTTATAGAAGAATACTTGTATTTGCTCTCGCGTGTCTATTGGAACCATAATTTACTTCTATGTGCTATAGTTGGAAATAGACCCTATTTGTGACAATTCAATCTAGATTAAACGTGGTTATACGAGACACTATGGGATTTGACCTAGACTCGCCAGTACTCTGCTACGATAGATATAGCCCTATTGCTAGTACTATGTGCCTTACACCACGGCGTGATCACCGGTGCTTTACTTTGATTTGAAAACCACCATGAAATCACTTAGAACTTTGAAGAGTATCTTTTGCCTCTCTCTTTGCCCTCAAACATGGGGAGTTCCAAGTTGCCAAGGGAAAATCTGATTTTCTGACAACCACTAGCATCGTGGGGAGTTTTGTTTCATTAGAAATAACCTCCCTTCACAAAATCCTATTAATTCCATTTTAATGGCAATTGATTCACATAAAATCCAATTAATACAGATAATACATATATATATATATATATATATATATATATATATATATATATATATATATATATATATATATTATTAATATAATTATATAATAATATAATAATAAATATAATATTTCATTTTCACAAAATGACACGTTGGCCCTTTTCCCGAAAATCGAAATATTATAGTAACATCATATATTCAGGCAGCAGGAGGGCTAGCTAGTAGTAAAAGGTTGGTGCCTCTGAAAATAGGTGCAAAAAGAAGGACGGACATTGCTTTATGCTGCTGCAAATTTGAGATCAATTAAATTCTGCATTCAATCAAACTTTTATTGAAGACTATATGAAGACTCACTTTGTGACATTGTTATTCTTGTGCATGAAATTCTATGAAGGAGCACAACACACAAACACCTTATTCTAGTTCAAAACAAAAACAAGTCACATGCATGACTACTTCCAAAACTCAAATCCCTCTCATATCTCCCACCTCGATCTCTATATATGTATATTGAAGAGAATATTATTATTATGATTCAATATAAGTGTAACGCCTCGTGTAACGCCCCGCTCCCGGACACCGAGTCCTTATCCGGAAGAGAAACGTTCGGCGCGTATAGCATTAAATAAATCTAATATTATACGCCAGCCTCTACGTCGTCGTATCAAAATAAAGCAAACGGAAGCTAAAAAGACTCGGGTAAAAACATAAATGCTACTAAGAATAGAAATCAACCATACTAAAGATAGATAGTTAAGATTACAACGATGAAAAACCCAAAGACTTACAAAATACGAGGTCTTAAAAGTAAATGTACAACAAGTCTAATAAACGAATCGCAACTAATCTAGTACAACCTTTGCAAGGAAATTAAACTAAAAGCTTCGCCAAGACTTCAAGTCTTCAAAAGTCATCATCTACACTTGGTCAACTGTTCGTCTTCTCACCCCACAATGCATACAAAAATAAAATGCAAAGGAGGTAAGTACAAGGTACTTAGTAAAAGTGAGAAGCTATGACAACAATTAAGATTTATAAAGAAAAGATATTTAATCGTTTAGTTATCTTTATGTGACCGACTCAATCTAGGGTTCATTTCATGTCCATCAACATGAATTGACTAAACGCGTTTCTACTTAGCTTATCTATGTTACAACCGCACTCAAGGGCACTACGCGCATCCACCTTAGCGCGAATCCTCCGTACTTAGGGGTTTTTTGACCACTGAGTTCTTCCACCTCGGGGACACTCTTTTGCAACATATTAGTGGATCACACCAATATCCACGAAGTCTAGAAAAGGTAGACTCCGATAGCACGCACACCTCACAGAGAGTCCCTCGTACTTAGGGTCATTGACCTCTGAGATCCTCCACCTTCAGAGGTAGCACATGCATCGCGATTTAGCCTGGTGCCTAGCCAAGAGAGACATGTTGTTTAATCTTTTACTAGTCAAATACGTTGATTATTAGGGTGATTAACTAGCCACCTAAGTGTTTTCAAATAATCTCCCTCACACAAACTACTCTCTTCCTAGACCACTAGACAGGGACAAGTCCTAGCAATTACACAGACATTGATGAATACTAATCCATCAAAGCACAAGCCTATCATGATCTTCCGACGGATCCGAACTTCAACTCCCTTTAAGAGTACATTCGGTGTTTTAACTGAACGAATCAGAAGCTCAATTCAGGCTTGTTTATATTTATTCAATGTTAATATATCATGTTTAAGGGTTTAAAACAGTAAACACATGAGTATAAAACCTGAAACTAAGCTGAAACGATGAAAACAGCGAAAACAAATAAAACAGGTCAAACGCCCGTTTAAAGACATGGGCGCCCGTCTGGAACCTCATCGGACGCGCCCGTCAAGCTGGGACGCCCGTCCACTTTCCCCAGCACTTCGTCCCCTAAAATAGTTACATCACGAATGTAAAATAACACCTCAGACGCCCGTCCAAAGAAACCAGACGCTCGTCCGAAATGTGCCCCAAGTAGACGCCCGTCCAGAGAGGCCAGACGCTCGTCCACCTGGGTTCGACTCGAACTCTAAAATCTTCAAATTCGATCCAAATCAGTTTCTAACCCAAAAGTATAGCAATTTACACATAGTAAAACGTAAATAAACATATCTAACTATTCCAAGAACACCTATGATCCTTGATCAACGAAAAAACACATCTTCCTAGCATTAAAACATCTTAAACACCTTAAAACTTGATCTAAACCTTATAAAGCGATAATTGGAATCATAGGAAGAGCCTCTTACCTTATTTTGCCTGCAACACCGACAGCAAAACACCAAGCAATCGCAAATGCTTGTTGATCCTCAACCCCAAAACCTATTTGATCAACAACAAACCCTAAAATCCTATTTCTGTGCCGAAAAACGAAACTGAAAATGTGCAGTAACTGAAGATTACCTGGGTTTACTGCTGCGAACCTATTTTTAGATTATTCTACGCTTCAAGACGATCGTTTCGACTACTCATGGCTGTGAAACAGAGCTACGGATCAAAAGATACGAATTTTCCAAGAATCGAACTCTACGAATACCGAAAACTAGGGCTAAACCGAAAACTTACGGAATGGAGATATTTTATTTTCCAAAGTTGCGTCTCCTCGCGCTAATCACTTTTCTCTCCTGCGGCGTCTTGAACAGATGAACGGATTGATCACATGGTTCTTCCTATTATTTCGCTTTCTTCTCTGCGTTTTGCTTCTTCAGATTGCCGTTCCTCTCTTTTTTTTTTTTTAAAGAAATAGCGTGTGAACTAATAATGAATTAGTTTGGGGATTATTCCCTTTTATAGCCATTTAATTAAACCCATTAATTAAATAACTAAATCCTTTTAATTAAATCCTTTTTAATCAAATAAATGGGACAAATAATAATTAGGTCGTAGTAAATACACCCAATGACTATTTTACCCTTTTACGAAAAGTCGGGATGTTACATTCCTTCCCCCTTAAGAGGAGTTTCGTCCTCGAAACTCGAATGTAACCGAGATGTACTTGAACTCTGGACTTTGCGAAGCGTTCCGTCTCTTAACTCGTACCGTCTTCTTCTTCTTCCATCTTCCCAACTCTTCCACCTGTCTGGAGCTATCTCGAGGTGGCGACGATCTACTTCAATCTTTCTGTTGGCTTGCTGTATCAACTCTGGTCTCGTATTCTGTTGTGGCTCCACTTCATCCCAGAAACTCGTGTTGTGGCTCGTACATCTTGGTTGCTCTGAGATGAAATGCAATTGCCATCCCGTGGTTTTCATTCTTCATTGTCCTTCCCAATCTTCCACATTCGGAACCCAAAGATGATTCCGATGCCAATGATCGCCATCTTCATCTAACTTGTGACCAATTTCTTTGGTTGGTTCGACCATCACTTATAACCGTAAACAATCTGGATCTTTGTCTTGCCTCTTCCATGAACTCATCAATCGCCTCGAATCTTGCAATCATCGGTTTACCACTCCTTGCTTGCTCCTCGCGACCTATGTCCCGAGTGCTTGAGCTTCCCAACCGACTCACGACTTCCTGGCATACTTGACTTCCTTCGATCTCAACTACCATCATGGCACCACAAGCTTGTCAAGAACGGCAAGGATCCCGGTGAGAGACTTCGAGACTTCTTGGGGATGCATTTACCATACTTTCTCTCGACGGTCCGATTCAATCCTTATGCCAATTAGGGTAAAAGAAATTGAAAGGTGACAAGTTGAGTACCAGGGTGGTATGTCAACTAGGTAAGCCAAGGAAGGGTACAATGCACTTGAAATAAGGAAGGTTGCTTGGGTTACAAGCAGAACAAAATGATTCCGTGTTGATGAAAATTGAAGTTGGTTCTAAAATAAAGGATGAGGCAATTTGTATCATAGTACAAAAGATATCCACCATAAGGAAAACAAAGGAACACCTTGCGGATGAAATTCTTTTGAGAGAGTGGAATTCGCAAGATACGGTGGTCTACAAGGACTTGAGAGGCAAGCGAAAAGAATGGTAATGAGCTTTCATATAAGCTTTAAGGAAGCGGAGGCGTTAAAGGAAACATCACACGATGGACTAGGAAATAATAACTGCGAGGAGAAGAGAATGCTAAACTTGAGGACATTAGGCAGGTGACCTTGATTGTTAAACACTTGGTTAACAAAATGGATGTTGGCGGACTAGGAAAATCTTCAGTTCACATGAGTTTCGTAGAGGAAACATCACACAACAAGAAAACAAAATAAAGGTGCAAGGTCGAGCACCAAAAGGGCTAAAAAGGAAATTTAGAAATCAAAAGAGAATAAGAATCTCAACATGAAGTAGCTATGGAGGGAAAACGAGTACACCAAAAGGTCTCAGAATAAAATAAACACTTGTCAAGAAGTGTCCAAGTTTGCAGTAGTCAAAGAGAGGTTATTTCAAGATTTAAAAGAAATAGAAATTTCCCTCAAGGAATTGTAAGGCAATATCAAAAGTTTGAATAAGTAAGCGGCAAGAAAGATTTTTGAATGAAGAGGAAACGACACTTAAGAATTGTTGGATAAGGTTTGATTTCAAAGAATTAATTCAAATTTTCAAAGGAAGTATAAACGATATTTGACGATTCAAATCAACGGTTCAAGGTTGCACTACTCGAGAGGAATAGTACACTTCGCCAAAGAATAAATACTCGTGGTTATTCCTCGTGTGGGAAATGCAAGGTTAGAATAAAATGGACTTTCAACCAGTATGAAAAAATTGTAGTAGGAACGCCTACAGACGATGGGGAGTCAAAAGGTGTACATGGCGGTTCATGGCTCTGAATGGCCTGAAAGAGAGTTAAAACTGAAGGGTACAAGGTACAATAATCTGAAATGGAGATCAAAAGTTTAGGAACTCAAAAGTTGGTTGGCTAGACAGGTTCAGAAGGCACCTTTGCAAAGAGCGCATACGCTTGAAAGCGGTGTAGCATAAATTGCTAGAAGATTAAAGGTAAGTAACTGAAAAGGAATGCCATGATAGGCTTAAAGATTGGACCAGCAAAAGAAGATATGCATACCTTAAAGGAACAGGCAGCATTAGGTGAAATAGTTACAATATCGACACTAACCTTAGGAGGGGAGGTGAGAATAAACACAAGTAAAAAGAATGTTCTGACATTAAAAGGTTCAGCAAACTTTGAATTTGCATGAATTATGGGAGTGCGACAATTTAGAACTTTGAAGAGAGTTTGTTTCGTGATTTGGAAAAGTGAGAAGGTAAGAACTTGTTTAGAAGAAGGGCTTAAGGCGATATGTTTCTGAGGTAATTCATGACAACAAGCCGAGAGGATTTGTTGAGTTTAAAGATATCAAGTGAAGGATTACATGAGAAACAAATTACCAGAAAAAGTGTAACTACAAAAGAGCACGAAAAGGGTCTTAACATCAAGCATGGCATGTTGGAGGATAGCATCTTGGTTCTCGTTTAACACTGCAAAAAAAAACTATAACGTTAGCTTTATAAGCATCCTACTAAAAGGTTTATCTCATAAGGAGATAAGACTTCAGGGAACTCCTAAACATAACAGTCGTAACTTACTACCCTCTTAGCCCAAACTCTAAGTCAAGGAGGTGAATATTCCTTTTAGGTTGCTGTGTAAGATTTTTACTCCGGATCTGACATTATCAATTTTTTTTAACTGAACAAACGAAGAGGAACTTGAGCACGATCCAAAGAGAAAAGATTTAGATAATAGAGTTTCCCAGGTGATATAAAAATATTAGAATTTTTGAATGAAGATAAGTCGGTCAAAAACAGTTATTTCTGACGATTGCACAAGCTGCCAGAATTTCCAGATTAGTAAACACTGTGTTGAATTGCAAATCGAGATCAAACGAAAAAGAATCTGAACTTAATTCCAAAATAAAAGCTGTAGATAAAATTGTTGTCTGCAACATATAAAAAATCCAGGTCATTTGAAGATGCTTAACTTGTTCAAAACAGAAAAAGAAGTGAAGGTGCTGCTGCAGATTTTCTGGACAGAGTGTCCGGTATAAACATGAATTTTCTGAATAATCCATGATGATTATCAAGTTGATGTAAAAAGAGAAATTGTAGATAAGACAGTAATCTACTTTGTTGAAAATTTGCAGAATTTTTAGAGTAGAGGAAAACTGTCTTATGTTAAAAAGGAAAACACGGAAACACAAGCATTCACTCATGTTGGGTAAATCCAAACACGAGGACAAAGAAAAGTATGTGCCAAAGTAAGAGACCTTTAACACTATGAGTTGAAACGACTGAGGAGTACTTGGAAATAATAGAGTTACACATGGAGTTCGTGTAGAACCATCTCAAGCAAAGCAATGGTCAAAGAATGTTGATGAACTCAACCAAGTGATAGTAAAAAGAGAAAGTGGAGGACTCATAGAGCTGAATCAAATATCATTCTCTACAAAGTTAGGCCAAGATAAAAGTAAACTTAGATATTCATGTGTAGAGAATGTGAAGAGATTTCGATAGGGAAAGTAAGGAAAAAGGAAATCAACCAAGAGGACCTCGACTTTAAAGTGTAGGCATAAGACTCCGATCCCAAAGCTTTACTTAAAGGGGTTTCACTTAATCCTATGTGACCAGATACGGTTTGGAAACTTCAAAAGAAGAAAGAGTTTCTACTAAGGATACTAGAAAGAACAAACCTGAGGTGATCACATAAAGGATGTGAACAGAGAACTCAACTTAACCTCCGTCTAAGGCGACTCTTCACTTGGTCTTGATACAACCTAACCACGGTTTAAGGGTTTTTAGTCTTACGAGGATTACCACCAAGCTCAAGTTCTAAAAGGTCTAAAGGGTTCTTATCTTAAAGGAAAAGAAGCCTAGGATAGAAAGACGCTTCTCTCGATACCAATCATAACGCCCGCTCCCGGACACCGAGCCCTTATCCGAAGAGAAAGCGTCAAAGCAGCGTATAGCATTAAATAAATCTAATATTATCGCATGACCTCTACGTCGTCGTATCAAAATAAAGCAAACGGAAGCTAAAAAGACTCGGGTAAAAACATAAATGCTACTAAGAATAGAAATCAACCATACTAAAGATAGATAGTTAAGATTACAACGATGAAAAACACAAAGACTTACAAAATACGAGGTCTTAAAAGTAAATGTACAACAAGTCTAATAAACGAACTGCAACTAATCTAGTACAACCTTTGCAAGGAAATTAAACTAAAAGCTTCGCCAAGACTTCAAGTCTTCAAAAGTCATCATCTACACTTGGTCAACTGTTCGTCTTCTCACCCCACAATGCATACAAAAATAAAATGCAAAGGAGGTAAGTACAAGGTACTTAGTAAAAGTGAGAAGCTATGACAACAATTAAGATTTATAAACAAAAGATATTTAATCGTTTAGTTATCTTTATGTGACCGACTCAATCTAGGGTTCATTTCATGTCCATCAACATGAATTGACTAAACGTTTCTACTTAGCTTATCTATGTTACAACCGCACTCAAGGGCACTACGCGCATCCACCTTAGCAGAATCCCTCCGTACTTAGGGTTTTGCTGACCTACGGAGTTCTTCCACCTCAGGGACACTCTTTTGCAACATATTAGTGGATCACACCAATATCCACGAAGTCTAGAAAAGGTAGACTCCGATAGCACGCACACCTCAGCAGAGTCCCTCTGTACTTAGGGTCATTGACCTACAGAGATCCTCCACCTTCAGAGGTAGCACATGCATCGCGATTTAGCCTGGTGCCTAGCCAAGAGAGACATGTTGTTTAATCTTTTACTAGTCAAATACGTTGATTATTAGGGTGATTAACTAGCCACCTAAGTGTTTTCAAATAATCTCCCTCACACAAACTACTCTCTTCCTAGACCACTAGACAGGGACAAGTCCTAGAAATTACACAGACATTGATGAATACTAATCCATCAAAGCACAAGCCTATCATGATCTTCCAACGGATCCGAACTTCAACTCCCTTTAAGAGTACATTCGGTGTTTTAACTGAACGAATCAGAAGCTCAATTCAGGCTTGTTTATATTTATTCAATGTTCATATATCATGTTTAAGGGTTTAAAACAGTAAACACATGAGTATAAAACCTGAAACTAAGCTGAAACGATGAAAACAGCGAAAACAAATAAAACAGGTCAAACGCCCGTTTAAAGACATGGACGCCCGTCTGGAACCTACTGGACGCCCGTCCAAGACTGGACGCCCGTCCACTTTCCCCCAGACGCTCGTCCCCCTAAAATAGTTACATCCTGAATGTAAAATAACACCTCAGACGCCCGTCCAAAGAAACCAGACGCTCGTCCGAAATGTGCCCCAAGTAGACGCCCGTCCAGAGAGGCCAGACGCTCGTCCACCTGGGTTCGACTAGAACTCTAAAATCTTCAAATTCGATCCAAATCAGTTTCTAACCCAAAAGTATAGCAATTTACACATAGTAAAACGTAAATAAACATATCTAACTATTCCAAGAACACCTATGATCCTTGATCAACGAAAAACACATCTTCCTAGCATTAAAACATCTTAAACACCTTAAAACTTGATCTAAACCTTATAAACGATAATTGGAATAATAGGAAGAGCCTCTAACCTTATTTGCCTGCAACACCGACAGCAAAACACCAAGCAACTGCAACAGTTGTTGATCCTCAACCCCAAAACCTATTTGATCAACAACAAACCCTAAAATCCTATTTCTGTGCCGAAAAACGAAACTGAAAATGTGCAGTAACTGAAGATTACCTGGGTTTACTGATGCGAACCTATTTTTAGATTATTCTACGCTTCAAGACGATCGTTTCGACTACTCATGGCTGTGAAACAGAGCTACGGATCAAAAGATACGAATTTTCCAAGAATCGAACTCTACGAATACCGAAAACTAGGGCTAAACCGAAAACTTACGGAATGGAGATATTTTATTTTCCAAAGTTGCGTCTCCTCGCGCTGATCACTTTTCTCTCCTGCGGCGTCTTGAACAGATGAACGGATTGATCACACGGTTCTTCCTATTATTTCGCTTTCTTCTTCTGCGTTTTGCTTCTTTGATTGCCGTTCCTCTCTTTTTTTTAAAGAAATAGCGTGTGAACTAATAATGAATTAGTTTGGGGATTATTCCCTTTTATAGCCATTTAATTAAACCCATTAATTAAATAACTAAATCCTTTTAATTAAATCCTTTTTAATCAAATAAATGGGACAAATAATAATTAGGTCGTAGTAAATACACCCAATGACTATTTTACCCTTTTACGAAAAGTCGGGATGTTACACCTCGTCCCGGACACCGAGTCCTTATCCGGAAAAGAAACGTTCGGCACGTATATAATAAAATAAATTCCACTTTATACGTAAGTCTCTACTACACCGTATCGAGTTAAACAAAACGGAAGCAAAAGACTCGGGTAAATTTTTTCCAAACAAATGATAAGAATAGAAACTCAATATCTAAGAAGGAAATGTAACATTTACTACATTGAAGAAAACCAAAACGAATCCAAATGTACGAAAAACCTCCGAATGTATACAAAAAGGAAATTTCAAGTTTCCAAACAAGCTTCAAGTCTAAAGTGTAAATAAAAACATGAATAAACAAACTCTTCAACTTCAGCGTTCTTAAACGTCGTCGTCAATGTCCTCATAGATCTCTGGATCAACCTGTTCATCTTCTCTCCCCCAAACACATAGAAAACAAAGCATTTGAGGTAAGTGCAAAGTACTCAATAAGAGGTAGAAGCTACAAATCAATTAAGGTTTATAATTTAAAGAGTATCTTTGTGAGACAGATCCGAACTTCAACTCCGCTTAAAAGTACATCCGGTGCCGAAACTAAATGAATCAGAAGCTCAATCGAGGCTTGTTCATGTTTATTCAATGTTTTTTAAGATAATGAAACAACATTTAAAATCCCAACATATCTTAAAACAACTTATTTATCAAAAACATAGGCAATGTGCACACATTCCGGGGGAATGTGTTCACATTGGGCGAAAAATAAATTCAACCCAGCCAGTGTGTGCACATTCCGAGGGAATGTGCACACACTCCAGAACCAGTCCAGCTAAAACAACATTCAGCCTTAGAAATGCGCGCACACTGCTAGTCAATGTGCGCAAATTGAGTGCACAAACTCCCTAAACACATTTTTTTATGCACTTTTATGATCTCTACTAAAATCCAAACATGTTCAACATCATAATACTCAGAAAAATAGCAGAAAAAGGTGACTTTTATCTACCATAACAATTCTAAATCCTTAGGCAACACGAATGTATGATTTCTAACATAAAATCATATCAAACCTTAAAACGAAACCTAATAAACCATAATTAACATGTAAGAAGATCCTCATACCTTTTAGAAAGCTAATCCAAATCCAAAAACTCAGAAAACATCAGCAAACTCGATCCTTTTTCTGCTGGAACCGATGTGATCAATCCATAAATACATTAAATACGATCACACACTTCTATAACAACAAAACTACGAAAGGTATGAGTTTTGATCTTCAAAACACATCCAAGAACACATCTAGGTCGAAATTACATACATTAACAAAGCTCTGATCTTTGAGTATTGAAACGACGCTCCTTTCACGATGATTCCAGCACTCTACTCAAATCTAAAAATGATTGAGATTCTACTTAGAAACCGATAGAAAATCTCTCAGCCCTAATTGCCTCTCACGCCATTCCCTCTCTCAACATAGGAAGAGATTCTGATTTATTTTTGGTTATGGGAACTATTGGGATTTATTTTCCTTAAATAGATATTCCCAAAATAATAATTTCTTATTATTTTCCCTTATCATTAAAAATCAGATTTTCCTCTGCAAAAAAAATATATATTTTCGACATGTATATAAATTAAAGAAAAATAATTAACTCCAATAAAAGAAATCATAATATTTTGTTCTCGCAAAATGACACGTCTGCCCTTTCTAGGGCTGAGCTTGGGTTGGGTTGGGTCAACTTGGGTTGGGTTTTTACATAGTATAAGTCGGGTTGGTTCAAGAAAAAACTAACCCAAACCAAACCAAATGACTATAAAACCCAATGTGTTGGTTCGGGTTGGTTCGGGTTGGTTTGGGTTGGGTTTCGGGTTTTCATCTATAAAACATGCTTCTATAATAAAAATTTTGTGTTATCAAATTCACACACATGTATATATCCAAATTCAAGTTCCTTGTCATATGTTCATTACAATAATCGTTACAGAAACCACTTTTCTAGGAAAGAAAATGTTAAAATTTGATAATTAAGAGTCCAACAACATATAACAAACCAACAACATATAAAGATAATAATTAAAGACCAATAGTCATACCTAAATACATACGCGGATTCTTTTTTCTGAAGAAAGGTCAAGAATTGTAGACCGAAACTGAAAATGAAGTGATATCTGCAATATGATAACAACATTTTACTTTGGATGGAATACAGGCATGCATGCATACATACATACATATACACACACACACACACACACACACACATATATATATATATATATATATATGTGTGTGTGTGTGTATGAAAATGTTGGCCGATATATATATATATATATATATATATATATATATATATGTATATATGTATATATATATATATATCAGGTTGGGTTGGGTCAACCCGAAAAAAAAATAAAAAAAACCGAACCAACCCTAAATGTTTTTGGTTCGGGTCAAAACCCAACCCAAAAAATTTGGGTTTCAATTGGTTTGGGTTTTTGGGTTGGTTCGATTTGGGTTTTGGAATGGATTGGGTTCATTGGGTTTTCTGCTCAGCCCTAGCCCTTTCCCGAAAATCGGAATATTACATTCGTCCCCCCTTAAGAGGAGTTTCATCCTCGAAACAAGAACATACCTGGTAAATCCAAACACTCTGGAAACTGACTGATCATGTTGTACTCAACTTCCCAAGTTGCTTCATTCGGTGAATGATTGCTCCATTGGACCAAATCCAAAGGGATCAACCGTCACTTGATCATCTTTTCTTTCCGGTCCAAAATCTTGATCGATTTCTCATCATGTGCATGATCATCTTGAAGAATTTCTGGATCAACTGTGGTTTCAACATCATTCTTAGTCAAACACTTCTTCAACATCGATACACGAAATACATTATGGACTCTTGACATAGATTCGCGTAACTTAAGCTTATATGCCAACGGTCCAACTCTTTCTAGAATCTCAAACGGTCCAACATACCTTGGGCTTAACTTTCCCTATTGTCCAAAATGTTTCACTCACTTCATTGGCGAAGCTCGTAGATAAACTCTCTCACCAATTTCAAACCCAAGAGGCCTTCTTCTAACATCCGCCCAACTTTTCTGTCTATCTTGTGCTTCCTTTAGATTCTTCTTAACCAACTAAACCCTTTCTTTAGCTTGTTTAACCAACTCCGGCCCGTTGACTTGTCTTTCCCTGAATTCATCCAAAAACAGCGGCATTATACACTTCTACCATACCATGATATACTTCCATACCATGCAAGTATATCCAATGGCTTAAGCATTCCTCATGGTCTTCTATGTTTTGCTTCAACTTTTTGGAAAGTATCACATTCTACTACCTACTTAGCTATTTCCACTTTCATCGTGGGCCACCAAAACTTTACCTTCAAGTCTCTGTACATTTTAGTAGCTCCTGGATGAAACGTAAAAGCAATCCTATATGCCACTTCCATAACTCTTTGTCATAAATCACCGACATTAGGCACACACAAACGATACTAGTACCGAAGGTTCATATTCTTATCTAACACATATCCCACTGTAGGCTTTTCCCTGGCAACTCGCTTCAAATCAACCAACACTGAATCATCATTTGGCTTTTCCTGAATATCATCCATCAACTCGGATCTTGTTAACAATGGTGCCACAATATGTCGATCTTCAATATAATCAAAACCCCATATTTTCATCCCATCTAACCATTCTGCCACATCTTCAATGCTTGAAACTGGAAGCATTGGTTTTCTGATTAAGGCATATGCAACCATATTGGCTTTACTCGGATGGTATTGAATGTGTAAGTCATAATCTTTTACGAATTATAACCATATCCTCTGTCTCATATTCAGAATCTCCTGAGTGAAGAAATACTTTAAGATCTTGTGTTCTATGAAGATCCTAGCCTTAACTCCATACAAGTAGTGCCTCCAAATCTTTAAGGCAAACACTACCACTGCCATCTCTAAGTCATGTGCTGGATAATTCTTTTCATGGACTTTCCACTATCTAGATGCGTAGGCAATGACTTTTCCTCCTTGGATCAACACACAACCTAAACCTTGTCCGAAAGCATCTTTATAAACGTCGTAATCATCAAAGATCTCCAGAACTGCTAAAAATAGGGTTGTAGTCAACTTCTCCTTCAATGTACGGAAAGCCTCTTCACACTCACTAGTCCACTCAAACTTTACATTCTTTTGAGTGAGCCGGGTAAGTGGTGTAGCTATCTTTGAGAAGTCTTGTACAAACTTCCTATAATAGCCGGCCAAACCGAGAAAACTTCTTACTTCCTACACTGTAGTCGGTCTGGACCATTTCTCAACCGCTTCAATCTTCACCGGATAAACTTTGATGCCATCTCAAGAAATGACATGACCCAAGAAACTGAGTTGATTCAACCAGAAGTCACACTTGGAGAACTTTGCATACAACTGGTTCTTCTTCAAAGTATCCAACACTATCCTTAGGTGTTCCTCATGTTCTTTCTCATCCTTTGAGTATACTAGGATATCATCTATGAACACTATCACAAACTTGTCCCAGTATGGCACACACTGCATTAAATCCATAAATGCAGATGGAGAATTAGTGAGTCCAAATGGCATGACCAAGAACTCATAATGTCCATACCTCGTACTGGAAGCCGTCTTTGCAATATCTACTACCTTGATCTTCAATTGATGATAACCAAACCTAACGATCGATCTTGGAAAACACTATCTTGCCTTGCAACTGATTAAACAAATCATCAATCCTTGGTAAGGGATATCTATTCTTGATGGTGAGATTATTTAGCGCTCTGTAGTCTATACATATCCGCATGATACCATCCTTCTTCTTAATGAACAGAACAGGGGCTCCCCAAGGCGAAGGCTGAATTATATTCCTTTCAAGCATATCCTTAAGTTGAGCTTTCAACTCCTTCAATTCAGCCGGGGCCATCCTATAGGGTGCCTTAGCAACTGGTGCCGCACTGGATACCAACTTGATCTCAAACTCTATTTTTCTATCAGCATGTTTCCCGGTAACTCATCTGGAAACACTTCAAGGTATTTCTTTACCACAGGGGTTTCCTCTAACTTTGGCTTCACTTGTTCCACATCCACTGCATATAACAAGCAGCCTTCACAACCCTTTTGTCAAACTCTTATTGCCTTCACTGCTAAAATGATCGGATGACACTTCTTACTAGGCTTGTATACATTACCTTGATAAGTCTTAGATGATTTCTTGGGTATCTTAAAGGTCACTCTCTTTTCTCTACAATCCAAGTGAACTAATTCTTGGATAGCCTATTTATTCCAAGAATTACATCAAAATCCGAGAAGCCCAAAACCATAAAGTCACTTTTACATCGATAGGATCCAAGTCAAACATCCTCTTGAGGTATCGTCCTAGTTACCATAGTTACCTTTCCTAGTTATTTCCAAAGTGTTTCATAAGGTCTCTAAAAGTTGATTCAACTTTTTAGCTATCTTAGATGACACAAAGGTGTTAGATGCTCCCGTATCAAACAACGCCATGACTGTTATGTTATCTAACATTATTGTACTTGAGATAACATTATCATCTGCCTCTGCATACTCTGCATCCATGGCGAAAACTCGAACAGCCGACTCAGGCCGCCTTTCCCGTTTCCTTGATTTTGTGTTCCTCTTAGCACCATTAATGACTGATAGGTCATCCTTGAAGGTTTTAGCTTCCAAGACCTTGTTCAACATTTAGACATGTTCATTGGTGTACTTCCCAACCTTCCCGCTTGGATCTCACGGGACATACCATTCTTGAACAACTGAAACTGCACTATTCCACTTCAACTCGGTGCATTCCTCACCGGAAAGTTCTTCCTTATGTTTACAATCCATGTAGACAAAATTCATGGATAGCCAACCTATACCATGAATTTCACCATGATTCATAGAATTCAAAACAATAGGGTCCTTTTCTTCTTCTTTTTCAATGGTAAACTCTAACACGATCATCAACATCTTCTAGATGAACCACAACTACTAGACCACCATCTTGAACCAAATCCCTCACCTTTTCCGATTCCAAAATTATCAACACGAGTATCTCTGAGGTTACCTAACATTCGGAAAGATCAGGAAGGATCCGAATGTTACTATGTGGTCTAAAGAAATCTTATCTTAAGGAAGGAAGCCTAAAGGACGCATCTCTATGATACCAACTATAACGCCCCATTCCTGGACACCGAGTCCTCATCCGGAAAAGGAACGTTCAGTACGTATAAAATAAAATAAATTCTATTTTATACGTAAGCTTCTACTACGTCGTATCGATTTAAGCAAAACGGAAGCAAAAGACTCGGGTAAATTTTTTCCAAACAAATGATAAGAATAGAAACTCAATATTTAATAAGGAAATGTAACATTTGTTACATTGAAGAAATCCTAACGTACGGAAAACCTCCGAACGTATACAAAAATGAAATTACAAGTTTCCAAACAAACTTCAAGGCTAAAGTGTAAATGAAAACATGAATAAATAAACTCTTCAACTTCGGCGTCCTTAAACGTCGTCGTCAAAGTCCTCAAAGATCTCTGGATCAACCTGTTCATCTTCTCTCCCCTAAACACATAGAAAACAATGCTTTTGAGGCAAGTACAAAGTACTCAATAAGCGGTAGAACCTACAAATCAGTTAAGGTTTATAAGTTAAAGATTATCTTTATGAGACCGACTCAATCTAGGGATCACTTCATGTCCATCAACATGTCATGTCTATATATTTCTAGCTTAGCCTATCTTGGTTACATCATCATCCAAGGGCACTATGCATGATGTGTATCCATTACGAGATATCCTTGCCAACTACGGTGAATAGCACCGGTAGTCTCCGGATCCCTATGGTATGCATATACGTTCGGCGAATTTCCTCCACTGCCATTTAGCCGTTTATAGGCCCGAGGCATTGTTCGCTTTTACTTCACGTATCACATCGCCGATATGAATCTGTGCCTAACCGAGAATAGGTGACATTTTATCTTTTCCTATCACATATGTAATTATTATCCGTTGTTATCTAACCACCAAAGTGTTTTCAAAGTGAAACTCACCTTATCGACTCTACTCCCTCACTTAGACAGCTAGACATCACATCCTATCAAGTACAAAGAATTTGACGAACTCTAGTTCATCAAAGCACAAGCCCTTTCATGCCCTTTCGACGGATCCGGACTTCAACTCCCTTTAGGAGTACATCCGGTGCCGAAACTAAATGAATCGGAAACTCAATCGGGGCTTCTTCATGTTTATTTAATGTTATTAGATCATGAAATAATGTTTAAAATCCCAACATAGCTTAAAACAACTTATTTATCAAAAACAGGGGCAATGTGCGCACATTCCAGGGGAATGTGTGCACATTGGGCAAAAAATACATTCACCCCGGACAGTGTGTGGACATTCCAGGGAAATGTGTGCACACTCTAGAACCTGTCCAGCTAAAACAACATTCAGTCTCAGAAATGCGCACACTGCTAGTCAATGTGCCCACATTGAGCGCACAAACTCCCTAAACACTTTTTTATGCACTTTTAGATCTCTACTCAAATTCAAACATGTTCAATATCAAAATACTCAGAAAAATAGCAAAAAATGATGACATAATCTACCATAATAGCTCTAAATCCTTAGGGAACACGAAGGTATGATTTCTAACATAAAATCATATCAAACATTAAAACGAAACCTAATAAACCATAATTAACTTGTAGGAAGATCCTCTTACCTTTTAGCAAGCTAATCCAAATCCAAGAACTCAGAAAACTTCAGCAAACTTGAACCGTCTTCTGCAAGAACCGTTGTGATCAATCCATAAATACATTAGATGCGATCACATGCTTCTATAACAACAAAACTCGGATAGGTATGAGTTTTGATCTTCAAAACTCATCCAAGAACACATCTAGGTCGAAATTACATACCTTAACAAAGCTTTGATCTTTCAGTATTGAAACGACGCTTCTTTCACGATGATTCCAACGCTCTACTCGAATCTAAAAACGGTTCAGATTCGACTCAGAAACCGATAGAAAATCTCTCAGCCCTAATTGCCTCTCACGCCGTTTCCTCTCCAATATATATATATATATATATATATATATATATATATATATATATATATATATATTCGACATATATATATAAATTAAAGAAAAATACTTAACACCAATAAAAGAAAAAAAAATATTTCGTTTTCACAAAATGACACGTCGCCCCTTTCCCGAAAATCTAAATATTACAATAAGATTGTCATTTTATCATTTCTAGCACATTTTATTCAAAGGTATTTATATATATCCTTTTGATGACTATTATTTATTTATTCTTTAATAGTTTAATAAAGATTGTGATTTTTTGTTTTTGTATTGAGAATATAAAGATAGTGATTTTCTCACTCCTGTTCTCCCTTCTCGGGTTGGAGGTGAATATACCCATTGATTTTTACACATCCTTCAATTGTTTTTGGACTAATGATATAGACACTACCCTATCATTGTATCACAACGGTCTTCTACGCCATTGATAATGATGAGTTCATATTATTATCAATTTAAAATGTAACGCCCGCTTCCGGATACCGAGTCCTTATCCGGAAACAAAATGCTCGGCACGTATAATATTAAATAAATCTAATATTACATGTAAGCCTCAACTACGTCGTATCGAGTTAAGCAAAACAGAAGCAACAAAGACTTGGCAAACACCATAAATGCTACTATGAAAAGAACTTGACATACTAAAGATAAAAATGTAACATTTATTACATTGGAAAGCCAAACGAAAACTAAAACGTACGAAACCTTCAAAAGAATACTAAAATAAAATACATCGTTTCCCAAATAACAACATATCTAATGTATATAAAAGAAAACAGAATAAGTAAACGCTTCAACTCTAGCGTCCTCAAACATCGTCATCAAAGTTTGCCTCAACCTCCAGATTTACCTTTTCGTCTTATATCCCCAAACACATAGAAAAACAATGTATTTGAGGTAAGTACAAAGTACTCAATAAGAGGTAGAAGTTACAAATTATCTAATGCTCATTAACATGTTTTAAGTTAAATTACTTACTTTTTGAGACCGACTCAATCTAGGGTTCACTTCATGTCCATCAACATGTCATGACTAACTGTTTCTAACTTAGCTTATCTTTGTTACATCTGCATTCTAGGGCACTACGCATGGTACTACTCACCATGAAGTATATGGGTGCAACCTATTAGTGGATCACACCAATAGCCACGGGCTAGTCCCGATAGTATACGCGTTTGGTGAAGTCCCTCTACTCCTAGTGCCCTCAAATGGCCAGCAAAGTTATCCTTCCACGAGTACCCTCTACTCCTAGTGCCTCTAGAGAGGCCAGCAAGTTTACTCATTTTATCCGGAAGCCTACACATTGCGATATAAACTTGTGCCTATCCAAGAATGACATGATGTTTAGTGTTTTACTAGCCAAGTATGTAATCATCACTAGTTATTAACTAGCCACCTAGTTGTTTTCAAGTAATCTCCCTCACAACTCAAATCTTTTTCCTAGACCTCTAGACACGGACAAGGCCTAGAAATTACACAGACATTGATGAACTCTAGAGAACCAAAGAACAAGCCTTTTCATGCCTTTAAGGGTACGTCCGTTGCCGGAACCAAATGCATCAGAACTCAATCGGGGCTTGTTTATGTTTAACTAATGTTATTAGATTAAAGGATTAACATGTACAACTCATTACATAGCTTAAAAATCATCTTAATCATCAAAAAGAGGTCCAGTGTGCACGCACTAAGCCTCTCAGATGTAAAAACTAAATTACGTCGTCGTCCGGTCGCGCAAAGATCGAGGAGGGTGCGCTTGATGCACGAACTCTGTATGTAAAATTTCACTTTCCAGTTCTCCAATGCGTCCACACTGGGCTTGGTGTGCCCGCACCAAGCGCAGCAACTTCTAAAAACTCGGTTTTTGACCTCTTATCGATCCCTAATCGTTCTCAAACTTGTCCAACATCATAATACTCAGAATAAAGCATAAAAACACATCCTTTATCTATCATCCTTAGGCAACACGAAGGTAACAATTCTAGCATAAAATTGCATCCAATCCTTACATAAACCCCAGGAAACCGTAAGTAATTTGTAGGAAGATCCTCTTTTCTTTTAGCAAGCTAATCCAATTCCCAATCCTAAGAAAAACCAGCAAAACCTGATCTTTTCTTGCAGGTAGCCTATGTGATCAATTCCAAAAAGGGTTAGATTTGATCACACGCTTTGATTAACACAAGACTATGAAAGATATGAGTTTTGATCCTTCAAACTCATCCAAAACATCATCTAGGTTGAAATTGCATACCTTAACAAAGCTCTGAACTTTGAGTATTGAAACGACGCTTCTTTGACGACGATTCCAACGCTCTACTCGAATCTAAAAATGGTTGAGATTTGACTTAAAAACGGAAGAAATCTCTCAACCTTTGTTCTAAAAATCTTACACGCACGAGAGGGGAAGATTAGGAGGTGAAATTCTGATTCAAAAGGTTAGGGAAACTGATTAGGTTTATTTTTCCTAAAATAGGAAAATATCAATAATTAACATAATCCCTTATTTTCCTTAATTACCCTTATTATCAAATATCATATTTTCTCAAATTATTTTATATATTTCGGCCATATATATAAATACACTTAAAATAGTTTAATCCGAAAATCATAATATTCCATTTTTCGTAAAAAGACATGTCTGCCATTTTTCGGAAAGTCGGGATATTACATAAAATCATTATAATTAACGGTACAAATAATCCTTATGTCACACAGTTTAAGAAAATAATTAATATTTCTAAAATGTAGTATTGGAAATGTATTTTTTTATCGGAGATGTAAATACTTTGTTGGTAAATGAGTTTTTAGTATTGGAAATGTATTTTTTTATTAGAGATTTAAAAAGTTTTTTGGTAAAGGAGGAACAAAAAATAATAAATGATACATTGAAAATGTAAAATGACATATAAATAAAAAGAGAACCAATTCTGAAATGTTATAGATAAAAAAACGAACGGAGTATTCTTTTATGCCCAGATGATTTATTTGAGTAATGGCATTTGGTAACCCAAAAGCATTCCACGTTAATGTTTCTATGATAAAATTGACCATTGGTTATAGTATTATGTTATGTCATTACCAGTGTATATAGGTATCTTACATCTTCATGTTCATGCAATTTTAATATTACTTAGGTTTTAAAAAAAATGTGTTGTTAAAATGTAGTATTTATTAATAAAATTTCTAATTTATTAGACCATACTATCAATATCCAAGAATATTTCTTTTCTTTTCCTTTAAAAAAATGACATATATATATTTATTTATTGGTGCAAAGAGGGGGGAGGGGTTGGCTAAGCCCCCAACACAATGATACTCCTTTTGTTACCATTTTTTTTTTTTTTTTTTTTTTTTTTTTTTTTTTTTTCGAAACGAAAAGTTCCTTTTGTTACCATTTAAGTGATATACTTGTGAGCATCACATATAAATTGAAATATTCTGACGAGAAATAAAGAAGAATAGAGTGAGGGGAAAAAGACATGAAAAATGAAAGTATATTAGGTAAAACAATTACGGATATATTAGGTATATTGAACAAGAGTGATGATACACGACGACAGTCGGGTTAGACCTTGCCACGTGTCATTCAGAGAATGACTGCATCATAAATAAAGAGACAGAAGAACAATAAATACAAGGGACATGGGCCCCATTATAATAAGTAAACCGGGCCTAACCCCAGGTGGGAGGTCTGTCTGTTCCTCCGAACAGGACCACTACAGGACGGCTCGGTTCTAATCGAGGTCAAGTCAGAACAACCTGGGGAGCTCAACGCAGGATGGGTAGAGCTTCCCTTATCCAATATTTAAACGTGTGCCTATATAATAGAATAAACATGGAAAGAATCCTTTCATATTGGGATGTTGATCATGTCATTTAAATATAATCATAATTATCCCTAAATCAATGGGATTGGCTCGACATAATCCTTAGGGATTAAGAAATATACCCTAATACTTGTAGGACAAGAAATAGGCGAGATGCCTCCTATATAATTATTCCCTAAGGAGGTACGAATCACTTGATTCCAATTACACACATTGGGTACGTAGGCAACTCGAGAGAAATAACTCTCAGGCTCAGTCTAAAATAAACACAAATAACCATCCCCATTGTTTGTTATTCAGGGATTAATTGTCATAGGAGTTAATTTGGCCCGGATTATTGAATAGATGATATCCAGCATCGTCAATCGGTGCTAGAAGGAGGGCAGACCTATCGACAGTTTCATAATAAATAAGCAATGGCACCAACAATGAATAAAGGAAAAAGGACCATGGCTCAAGATCCATTGATCCAGGAAACTGATCCAACTGCAAATACGGCGGCCCATATAAATAAAAATGTTTGATAGCAATTCGGATCAACAAGACTTGGACACAATAATACTTGTATTTTCGCGTTGTTGTGTGTTTGACTATATTTTCAGATGTCAGTGACCATTCTGACATGTCTATGCTTCATCCAATAATATTTCTTGACTTTTAACGTTCAAATGTAAGTTCAGTTCTTTGGATGACTGACTTTAAAACATGGTGTCTTGATTACTTTTAATATAAGTATGTCATATATCAGTTTGTCAATTGACTCAGAGCATTAACAGAGTTTTTACTCTTCTTCAAAACATAGTACTCTATTCATTTGATTTCATATGGCTAAATCAGAGTACACCATATCCTTAATAAATCATCTAAGATAACATTGTCCTTATGATTCTTAGGTAACATTGTCCTATTGTATCAAGACCTAAACAAGATCCATAAAGTCACTTCAGGCCATCAAAGACTTACCTGAATTCTAACTTTACAGTCTCGGCTTTAATCTTCATAATTGAGCTTGAACCCCCAATTCTTCATTCTTCGTTAACTGAGTCTGTGTCCCTCAGTTTTTCATCCTTGTTCCCTCAGTTCTTCATCTTCTAGATAAGTCAACCGAGTATGTGTCCCTCAGCGAACATACCATCTGCAGTTCTGAGTAAACTTCAGTTTCTAGGTTCTTAGTGATACATTCAGTTTTAGTCAATATCCGGTTTTCTAGATGATATCCAATTCTCAGTTTTATGACACTCTAACTATTACAGTGCTTGTCTGACATAACCTATACAATTATCAAACTCTAAAAAATACTATACTTTCAGTTCCAGACATCTTTTAGCTTTTCACTATAACAGCTAGCTTCAGCACTTTATCAATGGGGTGTAAACAAATAGATAAATAAGATGAATCGTCATCAAAACATAAATTTTATTTCCAACAATTTCCCCCTTTTTGATGATGCCAAAACACTCCTTAAAAGAAAAGCGTAAAGATAAAAACAATGCAAAACAAGGTAAAACTGAAAACTGGATATATCATTAAGATTCACAAAAACTGGAACAAGTTACACATTGTCAATTAAACTGAAAAATAAGGTAAGCAGCTTTATGTGTAACTAGAATGAATTTTCTTTGTTTGTCATGGAAATGATATTCATTTTCCATCTTTGTATCTTTTCTCTCCTGGTTGGCTGTATTTCAAAATGAGCTGCTCATAACTGAATTCTTCAGTTTATCTGATATAGGATTCGGTTGCAAATGATTTTCCTTTCTTCAAGTCTGTCAATTCAGCTTCCAGCTTCAGTTTCTCTTCTTGTAACTTCAGCTTTTCTTCTTCTACTTTCCCCTTTTTGGCATCATACATTTGATTGATCAAGATATGAGTTTCTTTCTGATCTTCTGCTATGCCTTTTTGAGAAGTTAGAACTACTTTGAGCTGAGTTTCTAGGCCATAAATTCTCTGATTCAGGTGCCATTCTACTTTTGCTTGAGTTTTATGATCCTCCATGGTTGTTACTTCAAACTTTTCCTTTAGTTTAAAATTTTTGAAACCTGAGTTAGAAGTTGTCTTCCCGATAGTGTCTAGCTTTGTAATAACTAAGACATCAGTCTGTTTCCTGCAATCAAAATATCCAGATATTCTGGACAGTAGAGCATTGTACTCTTCTTTATGATTGAGCATATTGTCCAAGGTTGATTGAACCTTGTTCAGTTCTTCAGCTATCAATCTTTCAGTTGGATCTTCTTCTTCTTTGAGTAAAGACTGAGTGTCATCTTCTAACACCATCTGTTGTTGATTATTAGCTTCTTATGCTTCCTTTTGATTGTCAGTTGTCTGATTTCCAACTAGCAATCCTTCCTACTGAGTATCAGTTTGCCTTTCTTGACATTCAAGTTGTGCATCTTGCTGTAAAAATGTACTCTGTTCTGCTTCTTGCCTTGAATCATCATCGTTCTTCTTTAAAACATCCTTCGGTATAGATGATGTAACTGATTCTTTTCTCTAAACTATTTCTTCGATTCTCTTATAGCTGAGAGATTCACCCATAGAAAACAATGCATATAAGTCTTCTATTTCAAGGTTGTCCAAAAATAGCTTCTCTTCGCTCTGCAAAACATCTTTGATAGATTCTTGGGAATCTTCTGTCTTGAGCTTCATTATCATCCGATTGATGATTCTTTATAGGTCAAAGATGTATTCTGATTGTTGTTGAGTTTGCTGCTGCTGAATTTGTTGTTGCTCTAGATTAGCATCAATAGCAGAAACTTGTTTCTCTGAAATCTTCTGCTTCTTTTGAGAAACATCTTCAGCAAACTGATTGTCTTCAGTTGTCAGCTGTTATTCCACCTCAGCTGGTGCTATCTCACTTGATGTACCTGGGAACAAACGGCTTCCAACTGCATTAACTTTCTGTGAGTCGGCTTTCCGCTTAACTCCTTTTTGTTGAGCTATTTGCTGAGACACAGTCTTCTTATTGGCTTCAGGTTTAGAAGTTTGTACCTTTGAACTTACCACTGCTGCAATTTTCTCAGTGTTTGTAGATGCAACAACAGTTTGTTCTGCCTTTTTACCTTGACTGAGTCTTTCCAAATAATGCTGAATTACTCTGCTGAGTGATTTCTTCAACCAAAATATGCCAACTAATCATCTTCCTTCAGCTTTGGTCTTGCTAACACAAGAGTTTTTTGATCTAGTTGAACACATATCCTGCCCGTGTGAATTCAAGTTCATCCCATATGATGTTCATCAGATATATCCCATCTTCAGATAAATAATCCAACCCTTCGAAATGTCTTATGACATGCTTGCTGATCTATCAGCTGAGTAGGGCAAACTCAGTTTTGAGACTGTTGAGCTTCGTATTAAGGGTGGCCGGTTGATCTATTACTGAAACTTGATTGAGAAAAGCTTCATGCTTGAGCGGTAAATAGGCTTGGTCTATTGATTCCATAAATGGTTTCTTGAAATCGAATAGCTGCCTTATTATCTCTTCGTTGATAATAACCTTTTCTCCATGAACTTTTGTTATCAAGGAGTCTTTCACCATCTTCATATTTTCCCAGAATTGCAATATTCCTTCCAAGTCAATATATTTTTTCAATTTTACCTCCAAAAGGTTTCTCAAGCCTTGTGTATTCTTTATCTTTTCGCATAGATGACTAGCGAGAAAAGTATTGTTGCAAAATTCTTCAAATTCTTCAAAAGAGAGGCTTTCTATAGCGGTGATTAATCTGGATTCTTGAGTGTATTTCGAGGTGGCCCTTGTAAGAATTTTCTAGGTTTTGAGAGATGAGGAAATTTGAATTTTCTGTAGGGAGGAGATATGATAATGAGGAATTATATTGAGAGTGTATAGATAGGACTGACGGTTTCTAATTTGAATCCATGATCTTCTGAGGATTTTGTACCAAATTTTCAAATTCTACTGAGTGGTTGTGTAACCGATGCATGTACTATATGACATTAGTGGGGGTATACACACTAAAAATTCTGACAAAAAAGGCGGTAATTAAATGTGATGTAACCGCTGCTGGTTTTATCCTTTTATATTTTGACTTCCTTTGACTGGAAAAAAACTGATGCTGAGATCAGTTCCTTGCTGAATTCAGTTCTGTCATTCTTCAGTTTCACTATTTAGTTTGAGATTATTGATGTCAATGACTGATCTGTCATGAAAGCTCACCCAGCTTCGCAAAGATCAATCAGTTTGACGATTCTCTGAGCTTAAACTGACTTAGCTGACTTTGATAATTCCCAAATCTGTTCTCAGCTTTGAAAACCTTTCTTTGTCCAGTGGTTTTGTAAAGATGTTAGCCAACAGATCTTCAATTGGGACATAGAGATCTGTAACGTCCTTTTTCTCTACATGATCCCTTATAAAGTGATGTCTCACATCAATGTGCTTTGTCCTTCAGTGCAAAACTGGATTATCAGTTATAGCTATTGCACTTGTATTATCACACACGATAGGAATTAGTCATTTTTCTATCCCATAATCACTTAACTATTGTCTTATCCATAAAACATGAGCACAACAGCTTCCAGCTGCTATAAACTCAGCTTCAGCTGTTGATGTTGAGATTGAGTTTTGTTTCTTACTAAACCATGACACAAGTCTATTTCTTAGTAACTGACATGTGCCTGAAGTACTTTTTCAATCCACCTTGCATCCATCATAATCTGAGTTTGAGTAGGATATCAGCTTGAATTCTCCTTCTCTTGAATACCATATCCCTACTCATGTTGTGTCTTTTAAATACTTCAAGGTTCTCTTGTCAACTGTAAGATGACTTTCTTTAGGTCTGGATTGAAATCTGGCACAAACACCAACTACAAAGGATATGTCTGGTCTACTTGCTGTGAGGTAAAGTAGACTTCCAACCATTCTTCTGTATAGAGTTTGATCCACATCCTTGCCATCTTCATCGAATTTGATGTTGGTTCCAATAGGTGTTGAAATGCCAGCTGATTTCTCCATTCCAAACTTTTCTATCATTTCTCTTGTATACTTGGTCTGATGAATAAATATTCCTTCATCCATTTGTTTCACTTGTAAACCGAGAAAGTAATTTATTCTCCCATCATACTCATCTGAAATTTGCTCTTCATCAAACTTGTAAATTTTTCACAGAGTTGTTCATTTTTTGATCCAAAAATAATATCATCAACATAGATTTGGACTAACAGAGTAATTTCTTCAACTTTCTTTCTGAATAAAGTCTTGTCAATGGTTCATTTGATAAATCCATTGTCTACCAGAAACTGAGATAGAGTTTCATACCAAGCTCTTGGTGCCTGCTTTAGTCCATAAAGAACATTTCTCAGTTTGAAGTCTTTATCAGCTTGATCTTTAAATTCAAAACCAGGTGGTTGCTGTCCACATACTTCTTCTTCAAGTATCCCATTCTAAAATGCACTTTTAACGTCCATTTGATACACTTTGAACTTCTTATGAGCTGCAAAGGCAAGAAATAATTTGATTGCCTCCAACCATGCAACTGGAGCATAAGTTTTATCGAAGTCTATGCCTTCGCTTGTGAGTAACCTTTGGCTACAAGCCTTGCTTTATTTCTAACAATATTTCCATTTTCGTCAAGCTTATTTCTGAAAACCCATTTGGTGCCTATTATGTTGACATGATCAGGTTTATCCACCAACTCCCATACTTGTTTTCTTTGGAATTCATTGAGTTCCTCTTGCATGGCTAGTATCCAATCTAGATCTTTCAGTGCTTCTTCTTTCTCTTTAGGTTCATTTTGAGATAAAAAGCAAGCAATAATATCATCTAACTGATTTCTTGTGCGAACTCCTTGTTGAAAATAACCATTCACTTGATCTTTAGGGTGATCTCTCATCCATTGATGTACATGGGGTTGCCTAAGAGGGTCTTCATTATGTTGAAATGGATCTTCATGAGCTTCTTCTTGTTTTCCTTGAGCTTGATTATCTTGAACTGGGTCAGTTTCATGTTGGTCGGGTGTAGGTTTTGCTGTTGGAAACTGAGGCTGATCCTGATCTGAGGATTCTAAAATTCTAAATCACTCAAGGTCGACAAAAACTGGTTCTGGTATCTTTGGTAACTGAGACTGAGAAACTGTTTCTTGTTTATCTTCAGTTGTTCACCAGGAAAGTTTGATTCATAAAAAACTACGTGTATAGATTCTTCATGCTTAAGTGTCCTTTTGTTCAGTACTCTAAAAGCTTTACTGACACTTGAATATCCCAAAAATATTCCTTCGTCAACTTTGGGCTGAAAATTTTTGAGCCGATCCATACCATTATTGTGGATAAAGCATTTGCTTCCCAAGGCATGAAAATATGAGACATTTGATTTCCTTCCGTTCCAAATCTCATAAGGTGTCTTTTCATGTCTTTTGTTCATGAGAGCTCTATTATGTGTGTAGCAAGTTGTGTTTATTGCTTCTGCCCAATACTTTTTTGGTAGCTTTGATTCACATATCATGGTCCTCCCAGCTTCTTTGAGAGTTCTATTCCTTCTTTCAGCTACTCCATTTTGCTGAGGTGTTGCTGTGGCACTCCATTTTCTCCATAATATTCAATGAATATAATGTTGCGAAATTCAGTTCCTTTATCTGATCTTATCTTAACAACTGTTACACTTTCTGGTTTTGGAGTCTCTTTAGAAGTTAGGTGAGTTGTTTCTTGGTTTCACTCTTCCCTGACATGAAAATTACCCATGTAGATCTTGAGTAATCATCCACCACTAGAAATGTGTACTTCTTCCCACTAACGCTGATAGGTGTGACTTGTCCAAATTAGTCCATCTGTAGAAGTTCTAGGACTCTTGAAGTTGAATGCTGAGATTTTGTCTTGAAAGTTGCTTTTACTTGCTTTCCTTTTTTCGCAAACAACATAAGCTATCCCTCTTGTAAGAAATCTCAGGTAACCCGATTACTAATTACTTTTTGACTAGTGTGTCGATGTCATCAAAGTGAGGTGACTCAGTTTCTTATGCTATAGCCAGCTAACTTCTGATTTGGTATGCAAAAGAAAACAGGTCTCTGAAACTACCGTTGACCAATCTACAACATAAATATTCTCTTTTCTTCTTCTAGCATGAACTACATGAAAAGCTTATTCACTGACATTGATGCAAAACTCCTTATCAAATGTGATTATGTATCCCATATCACAGAATTGACTTGTGCTGAGAAGATTGTAGTGTAGTCCTTCCACATATGATATGTTCTAGATTGTAAGTCCATTTCCGGGTTCCATTACCTCTTGTATAACCAGGTTTGTCCTTACTTTCAAAATTGACTTGAGGTCCATCCTTGGCAACAAAATTAACTAGACATTCTTTGCTCTTTGTCATATGGCTTGAGCATCCACTGTCCAAATACCAAATATCCAGCAAGACAAATTAAAAGGGTTTAGGTACCCAACTCTATTTGGGTCCATACGTGTCAGTTGTAAGTACAACTCGGGGGATTTTTCCAAAAGGTCTTCTCTGGAAATTGTTGCACTTGTTTTCATACATATAAGCCACACTCCCATAGTATCTGTTTCTAGAATGTGCCTTATTGGTATGATCTCTCAAGTCTTTTGGCAGAAACTGGTTTCCATGATGCTTTCTATTATTCAAGACTGAGTAATAACTATCATTCTGTCAGTACTGATGTCTGTGCTGACTTCTGTACTAAGGCTTTTGCTGAAGACTAGGGTAAGTCCTTTGCTGAGTAATAGACAGAAACTTGTGGTAAGTTTTTTTTGTCTTGAATGATTTTTTCTATCAGTTTTAATAATTGGTTTAGAGAAATTCCAATCATTAGTTGGAAATAACCTGGCTTTCCCCCTAACTGTGTGAATCTTTGAATGATTAACATTCTTGGATTTACTCTGACTGAAGTTTTTCTGATTCTTGACATGATCAGCTTTTGTAGATCTGCCAGTTGATCTGCCATTTCTATTTCCTTGATGTGCTGCTGAATTGCCTTTAGATGTGCTTTTGTTATTGAACGCAGCTGACTTCTTGGAAAACTGATGCTGAAACTGAGTTGATTTACGTGGAACTGGTTTTACTGGTTCAACATGCTTCTCAGTTTGAGGTAATTGCTCAGCTACAAACTTAACGCCAGTTTTGACATTAGGTTCAGCTGGTTTACTCGTTCATTCCTTAAAAGTTTGATGTGTATCAAATCCTAGGCCAGTTCTGTCTCCATATGGCTTTCCAGATTTAAATCCAGTAGCTGAACTTGATTGACCAAAAGATTCGCTTATCGCTGGCGATCTGATGGTCGATATCTTGATTCTTTCCTTTGTCGATTCAGTCGGTTTAAACATGTTCAATTCAGCCTTCAATCTTTCGAATTCTAGAATTCGAGCTTCTTTTTCTGCTTTAATTGATTCCTAACTAGATTGTATAGTGACTAGATGATTCATCAATTCATCAAGAGTTTCTTCTAATTCTATGTTTCTTGGTTGGAATCAGCAGTTGAAGAACAAGCATTTCGCATGGAAACCTGTGCTGAGGAATATTTAGAGTTGGATTCACATACTTCTATTGAATCTTCCATTGAGCCATCAGAGCTATACCATCTGAGAGTCTTTTAGTGCCAGCTTCATAGTCTGACTCATCTCCAGCTAAGAGAGCCCTTCTACAGGTTCTTCGTTGCTGAGTCTTCTTACCAGTCAGCTCTGGACATTCAGCTTTGTAATGTCCAGGCTTTTTGCAGGTAAAGCAAAGATATTCATCATCTTTTCTTTTCTCATGAGTCTTTTTGATGTAATTATGAGTGACTAGATGTCCATTTTTCATTTTTCTAATTTTGTTCATCATGAGAGCCATATGTTCTTCTATTTCATCTAATTGTTGGAGATTGCTAAAGGAAGTTTCTTGATTGTCATTGGATGCTGCTTCAAGAGCTGTTGTTTTGGGTTCCTCTAGAGCTTTGATCACTCCTGCTGTCATTGTGGAATCTTCACTGAATTCATAAGCTTTCAGATCTGAGAAGATTTTGGAGGGGTCTTCTATATCAAGTCTTCTTGACTCTTCTATAACTATGAATTTCATTTTCCAGCACATCGGTAAAGCTTTCAAAATTCTAGTGTTGATTTCATTCTTGGTATATTCAATCTTGAGTAGTGTTAGTTCATCCATTATTGTGCTGAATCTTGTCTCCATCTGTTCGATGTTTTCTCCTGATTTTATCTTGAAATTCTCAAACTTCTGTTTGGCAACTGAGATATTTTTTTCTTTGAAGGAATCAATTACTTCACACACCAGCTGATGTTTCTCCCACATTTCTTTTGCAGTAGTGCAATCTTTGACTTTAAGATACATGTTGTTGTCGAGAGTTTTGAGGATGATATCCATGGCAACATTGTTTAGATTGTTTCTTTTTCCATTCGCTTTTGGGCTTGGGGACTCTGACTTGATCACCATTGACAATTAGCATTTGAGTGATATGGATAGGTCCATCAGTCAGTATGTCCATCATCTCATCATGAGTGGCAGCTAGAAAAGCCTGCAAACGACGTCTATATACATCAAAGCGGTCCATGTTACACATGAGCATCTGTCTGGCATACTGATTGTTATGAATAGTGTAAGTGAGTTTATGCAAGAACTGAAAACTGAAAACTGAGCTTTTTCAGGAGAACATCTAGAGAGTTTAATCACAATAGGTGAGATTTTAACAAGGGCTTGTTAAAGAACCTCGCTCCGATACCAATTGTTGGTCCCTTGGAAAGGTTGACACAAGTTAGAGGGGGGGGGTGAATAAACTTGTTCACGACTGATTCATCACACAACATTGATGCATGATAAGTAGTGATTAATGCGAAGCTTATGGATTGTGGCTTGATGTATGTTTCTACCGGAAATCTTTGTTGAATATGTGGTACTTCATGGGGATTGCTCTTGGAGGTACATTCCACCTTGATACTCTACTCGAGGACGAGCAAAAGGCTATGGGGGTAGTTGATGACGTTTAAAATAGTCTATCCTATGGCATCAACATTCTTTCCAATATGAGCTAAAAATAGTTGTTTCTACCTTTAAATATGAGCCATTTAAGTTGAATATCATATGTTGGGTTCACGAGTCGAGAAATCTTCACTTAGCGTTTATTTTCCCTATTTCGATATTATTTCATGCATTATTTGATTATTTTCAGGATACGAAATATTGGGCTGAGCATCATGGATGAATCTGGAGCGGACTAAACAAAAGGATTGGGCCTTGGTTATTCCAGAACCATCCAAGCTAAGTCGGCAGAGAAAAAAAGGACAAAATTGCCCTCGGTTTACCGAGGTCATGCACCGACTTACCGAGGTTCCAGATCGTTCCAAAACTTGTTTTCTTGGACAAAGGGAAGAACTAAGTGTTTCTAAGTCGGTTTATGAAGCTATAAATAAGAGGCTTCGCCTCAGAACTCAATGTAACATTGGTAGCACACAACTACTACAATTATTATGCAATAAAAGTTCTTTGTTCTTTATTTCATTATTTTATGAGTTCTGGTAGGAGAGACGACAGAGTCGCTGCCTAGGGAGAGATCCGAGGGAGATCTACGCTCATCTTTGAGGGTATGATTTTCTATTTCCAAGATGTAGATCTGTCGTTCTTAGTATGTTTAAATTGCTAATTTAGTTTAATTATGTAGTAGTTAGTTTATTTTACCTCATATGTTATAGATCTATTTCATTGGTGAAGAAATCATGGAATAGTGATTGCGTTCTTCAGATCTGCGATGGTCTATATCGCTAGATCTGAATACCTAGTAAATTACTAATACATGATAATCGGCGCCAGCTACATTGATCGATACATTTAATCTTCATGTTAGTAGCCTGATCAACTATTTGCATGTCTTCATGAAATTAGCATGAAATACGAATAGTGAAGTGTTAATTTGGACATTATCTTGATGGACCCTAGGAACGTGCTGATCAGTGTCGACAGCTGTCTAGGCGGGTTTGCGGTATGAGTTAGTGCTCAATATCAACAACTCTAGTTCTTTATGCGTATGAGCTATTAAGGACCAATTAAGGAGGGTAGCTTGCGTTTAGATTGTCTACTACCATGGTCGGAGTAGATAGGGTTAGGAGTTGTACCCGTAGCTGATAATGAGTTAAAATTCACCAATATGGAGGACTATTGCGTGTGTGGGGGGAATAACTAATTACTCATAATTGAACTAATACCTTTAAAACTCTTGATTGCTTTGTAAGAACTAGCGTAGTATTGTTAGTTCATGGCACCAGTTTTACTACCGTCTAAAGTATAGTTGGTCGTAGACCATTAACTATGACAAGCTCAATCTTGATAATTTGACGTTCTTACGAGTCTTTGTGGGATCGACCTTGACTCGCCAGTACTCTACTACGATAGACCTAGTCCTATTGTTAATAAGTGCTTTGCACACGATCAGCACCGCCGTGCAACCATCGGAGAAAACACACAAATTAGCAATATATCCACCATATAAACACCGTTATTTACCAATAATAATGTCGACATTCTCACCATTAAATGTTGTAATCCTCATATTTTCCACATTTTTAATTAAGTGTAGACAGCTTACTTGACTCTACTATCTTTCCTTTACTATGCTATTCAGATTTACTAATATGTTGCTTTGTTACACTACTCACTTCACTAGTCAAGTGACTGTTTACTTGTCTATTGAACTTTTGAATACTTGGCTACTTTTACTTTGTTGTTTCCATTTCACTTAGCTATTGTAGGTCAGCTTTCCATATCTTTGATCACATTGGCTATAACTTCACTGCTAGTACTTATCAGCTTTACTTCTTTGTTAGAGATTTACTTCACTATTCCTTATTTTGGGTGAGACTAGTGTACACAAAATTTGATAAAATTGATTTCTATCACTTGATTTGTATATTATACTTACCTAAGGTCATCACCGACTTCGTTGGTTGTAAGACAGTCCATAGGTCTTAACATCATTGTTCTGGTTCTTTTACTCAGCTGGTCTTCATGTCTTCATTGAGCTGGCCTACCAGACTAGTACAGTGCTTGTTTGACTGAACTTATACTACATGTCAGGCTTCTAAGTAAAACCTACACAATTGATTCTAACTTATATCAAGCTTTCTATAACTGCTAGCATGGCCATCATCAATACTATAAAGTTTTCCTAACAGAACTCAATTACATTCATGGTCTGTAAGTCAAGAAATGGAGAATGGAATCTTCATCAATTGAACCAAATACATCAAGGATCTTATCAAAACTTTTGGGATGGAGACAAGTTCAAAAGCTGCAACTCCTATGTTAGCAAATCTAAAGTTGGACAATGACATAAATGGGAAAAGTGTGGATCATACTAACTATAGAGGACTGATATGTTCACTAATGTATCTGATAGCCAGCAGACCTGACAATTCATTTACCGTTGGAGTTTGTACAAGATTTCAGTCAGATCCTAAAGAAAGTCATTTATTAGCTGCAAAAAGAATGTTGAAATATCTGAAAGACACAGTTGGCTTCAGGTTATTCTATCCAAAAGAAGGTGATTTTAGACTTGTTGGATATATTGATGCAGACTATGTTGGTTGCAAGGTGGACACAAAAATTACATCAGCTACTTGTCAGATGCTAAGAAACTGACTAGTATCATTGTTCAGTGAGTGACAGACATCTATTTCTACATCAACAACAGAGGAAGAATGTGTGGCTGCGGGAAGTTGTTAAGCTCAAATCTTATGGATAAGACAACAGCTCAGAGACTATGATATTGAAGAGAATGATATTCCAATCATGTGTGACAACACCAACGCAATATCAATATTAGAAAATCATGTACAACATTCCAAGACAAAACATGTTGATATCAGACATCATTTCATAAGGGACCATGTTAAAATGGTGATGACCCTAAAAAATATGATGTAAATATGATCTAGACATACGATCAATTGGCAGATATTTTCACCAAACCTCTATGTGAGAGCTGATGTACAGAATTAAGAAGTCTCATGGGACTTCTAAATTTTTCATAATCCTACTGGTCATTTGAAATTAACTAGTTGATTTGATCTTTGCCATATTGGGTGAGCTCACTTGGTAGATCAATCACTGAGTTTAATGATTTTCTGAATTTATCTAGACCCAAAACATTTGGTATTAAACATTTGTTAGGTCTCCCTAACATTTTTAATGATCAGACTTGTCTGAAGTAAGAAGACGAGCACATGAAAATAGACTAGTAAGACTATCAGCAGATTGTGGATAAAACATATGACTTCTGACAATCCAGACGACTAAGTACAAAAGTCATAGAAGATGGTCAAATAGACGAGTTCTATCAAATGGGGTAGAATAGATTAATGTGAAATATCAAATCAATTTGAATTTAATACAAAGGATTTATGGACAAGTTATAATACAAGGTTATTGTGTAACAAATCTTACATAACATGAATTGTCACATTACTACTTGATACATGATGTTAGTGGGATATTTATGTGGAGTCCCAATAAAAAAGTGAATGTGGAGCACATCTATTAGAGAGACGTCTGGTGATTAAAATTCTGATAGCTTTGAAAGACGCTTTGCATCTCGAAATAGCCATAAGTCGTGACGTAAGACATCCCTCACAATCCCCTAGAGACGAAATCATCATTATGACCCAATAACCGGGGATGGTTCATTGATATACACAATCCCTGGAGCATTTAAATATCCACCGTCCATTATCTATAAAACTCCTTCACCCACCCGTTTCAAATGCCACCTCTCAGAATTTGCAAACCCTTTTTCTGAAGAACACTCTCAGAATTTTCTAGTACTATTCATACTTTCTACTAGAAATTCATCTAATATTCTCTCAAATAGCTTAGGTAAAACATGTTATCACTGTTTAATATTACCATTTAAATGGATACTTATCAGCAGTTGAGAAATCTTCAATTTCCTGAATAGTGGTTGAATATCTAAGGAGAACCAGGATTGATTCACTTCTTGACTATAAAAATCCAATGTACAGTCCTGAGGATATTGGCGAATTCTGGAGAAATGCCATCCACAATCCTCTATGAAATGAAATAGTCACTAGGGTACAAGGAAGAAACATCGCAATCAATAAGGATACATTCCATGAAGTTATGAAACTAGAAACAGGTCCATCAGCAACTTCTCAAAGTGTTCACATCATCAACCGACCTGCATTCTTTCAAACAGTTGAATGAGGTCCTGGATCTGAGATTGTAGTTGGCTGCAATTCTGAGAAGATGAAAAAAGAATTTACGTCTAATTCTTGATATGATTATTAAAAATTTATCTGAAGGAAAAGGCAACAAAAACAAGCTCACTGAAGACATACTCGGACTGTTGTATATTATCTATACAAAGGCAAAATTCAACTAGAGTGAATACATCTTCGACAGATCTATCAAGTAGTTAAAGAAGGAAGAAATATTAGAAGAAAGGCTAATGGCTCATTTGTTGAGAATAAGTCATTATGACAAACCCAACTGCAGTTCCAAATTTACAAATCCTATTTTTACTGGAAGTAGAAATCATGGCAAGGATAAATGCCAATAAAAGAAATATCATATCGGTTAGGGCACCAGCACGAAGAACATCATTTTCTACAATCCCTATTGTTCCAAGACGGGCTTCATCATCTAAAACAGAAGCACCTTCAAGCAGGTCAACAAAGAAGATGAAGACAGTGCCTGAAGCAGATCCATCACAGGTATCCCATGTTTCTCAAACATATGAAAATATTATTGAGATACCTTCTTCAAATGAGGACATGATACCCATAACGCAGCTAAGATATATGGGAAGTGTCACACCAATGGCTGCTCAGTCGTATGTACAAGAGACGAAAGATGCTGATTCTGACATGCTCCTATCAGAAAGGAAGAAAATCTTCTTGGAGAGAGATAAGAATTAGAATAAGACCACTCCAGTGCTTATCAGTCAAGTACCAAGACAGCCTACTCAGGGCTCAGTCCAGCCCACTGCAACACCAGCTAAAACAAGCAAGCAACCAAGTAATAAGCAAATTGTTGCTCAATCTGCAAATGTTGGTGCATCAGGCGATGCACTAGAAGTGTTGGTTGAAATGTCTATTCCAGGGGTGGAAAGACAAACAATAGAAAAAGAAAGCAAAAAGTCTGTTCCATAGCGAGAACAGATGACTCAAGAAACACCAGCAGATCTAGCCAACCATTAAAATGCATAATAGGTAAGCATTGATCTTTCTAACATTGAAGCTTTATGTTCAGATGCTTATTATGAATAGGAATATCAAGGATCAATCCATGTCATGTGGATCCAGCAGATGCTCTATATGATGAGAAGATGAGTGTTATTGAATGGATGAAACGGAAGTTAAGTCCAATCTTCATACTTGATGAGGCTGACAAATATTACATGAGAAGAGAGGAGGAATGGGTTAGGAATCTGCTCAGCACAGATGAGCTTGCGATACACTCCGAAACATGCTTTCTAGAGCTATTTGATCCATGGATACTTCTGATAATCACAACCCAGCTGCTCAAGAAAATGAGAGAAAAATCTTCATTCTACATGCCATATAATTCAGACTCCTCTAGTGACGATATTAATGATGATAACGATGGAAACAGAGGAGATGCATGAGAAAATCAGGGTTGGGTAAAAGGACAAGATCTGAATGATGCAAAACAAGAAGCAAATAAACCCAATTGAAAATACTGAGCTCTTTGGTGAGAGTGATCAAAGGGAAGAAAAGAATCGGATGAGGAAAGTAGCAAACTTGGTGGGTAGACTAGTTTGTTCCATAAACCTCACCATCTGTATCTCAAAATGTTCTATTTGTTGGATGTAATATCGCCGGATGGATCTAGATCCACCCAATTACGCAGCGGAATAAACAAAAGGATCATGATCATATAAAATTAAACTATATAATTTATACTGATCTTCTAGGTTCTGAAGGTACTGCTACTTATATTGAATTGGATGTGGTCAATGCTGGGCCCTCTATCACTAAGGATCAGATGGACTATCTGGTGAAGGATGTTACTGCTTTGGATGTGAAGGAGGCTCTGTTTTGCTTTTCTGACAATAAAGCTCCTGGTCCTGATGGTTTTTCTGCTGGTTTTTTTAAGAAGTCTTGGGACATTGTTGGATCTGATTTCACCAAGGCCATTCTGGAATTCTTTAACAATGATGCAATTCTGAAACAGGTTAATCATGCTATTATTGCCTTGATTCCTAAAACTACTCATGCTGTTTCTGTTGGAGACTACATGCCATCACCTGTTGTAATGTTACTTATAAGGTGATTTCCAAGATCTTAGCTACCAGATTGTATGCTTGTCTTCCTGATCTTATTGATGAATCACAGACTGGTTTTGTTGATGTTAGGGCAATGTCTGATAATATATTCCTCTGTCAGGAGCTGATAAGGAAATATGGTGTTACCAGAGGACCTCCTAGATGTATGATAAAAGTGGATATAAAAAAAAGCTTTTGATTCAGTGCACTGGTCCTTTCTTGAGTCTGTTTTGAAGGGGTTTGGTTTTCCTTCTAGATTTGTGAAATGGATTATGCTGTGTGTTACCACTGCTTCCTTTTCTATTTCTATTAGTGGTGAATTAAAGGGATTCTTTCCTGGGAAAAGGGGTTTGAGGCTGGGTGATCCCCTATCCCATTTTCTGTTTGTTATTGGTATGGAATACTTCTCTAGAATGTTGAGGATCTTGGGAGAGGATTCTGATTTCCACTTTCATATTGGTTTTCAAAACCTGAAAATTAATCATTTGGCTTTTGCAGATGATTTGATGTTATTTGCTAGGGGTGATCCAATTTCTGTCAATCTCTTGATGCAATGCCTTACAGTTTTTGGCCAGTGCTCAGGTTTGGTGGCTAATATGCAAAAAACTGAGATGTTTTGTGGTGGTTTGGATGATTATAACAAAGATGTTCTTTTGATAATCACTGGTTTAAAAGAAGGTACAATGCCTATCAGGTACCTTGGTATCCCTCTTTGTGCTGTCAGATTAAATGTTGTGCATTATGATCCCTTATTTACTTCTTTGAGGAATTGCTTTGGCAACTAGAAAGGGTCCTCTTTGTCCTATGCTGGTAGGCTACAGCTGATCCTATCTGTAATTCAGGGAGTTGAATGTTTCTGGCTAGGGATTTACCCTATAATTCGTAGTGTGAAGTTGAAATTGGAACAAATGTGCAGAAGGTTTCTGTGCGGTGGTTCTTGTGATTCTTTAAGGAAGTCTCTTGTTGGTTGGAAAGAGGTCTGTCTGCCTAAATCTGAGGGTGGATTGGGGATCTTCAGTTAGAAGCCTGGAATCTAGCATTTCTTTGTAGGATTCTATGGAACTTCCATTGTAAAAAGGATTGTCTTTGGGTGAAATGGATCAGTGAAATGTACTTGAAGAATGTGGATTTGTGGGTGTATCTGTGTAAGCAGGGTGCTTCTGCTCTTATCAAGGCTATTTTTAAGATCAGGGACAGGATACATGTAAAGGCTAGTTCTGTTGCAGCTGCTGTTGCTTTATTGCAATCTTGGTCCTTTGGATCAAAGTTGATGCCTTCTAGGGCTTATAATTTTTTTAGGCATCATGGGGAAAAGGTCTGGTGGTACAGATCAGTTTGGAATCCTAGGGCAACTCCTAAACACTGTTTTCTTCTATGGATGGCTATGAAGAACTGTCTTCTGACCACTGATAAACTGCACTTTGATGATAAGGCCTGCTCACTGTGTGGTTTGGTCAATGAGTCAGCCTCTCATCTTTTCTTCCAGTGTCCCATATCTTTTATGGTTTGGGGCAAGGTCAGGCTGTGGTTAGGCATCAATAGAAGTCTGGAAACTGTTACTGGTGCAGTAAGATGGATTAGTAGGAAGTGTAGGGGTACTTCCCATGGGAATGTAGCTAGATCTTCTTCTGTTTCTATTGTGGTGTATTGGCTTTGGCATATGAGAAACAAGAAGGTTTTTTATGGTATTAACATGAAGATCACAGATGTACTGCATTGTATTAAAACTCACATCTTTTACATAATGCAGGCTGCTTTTCCTTTGTATATCTTCACCCCATGATGTTAGGGTTTTGTATATCTTTTGTGATTTCTAGTAGGTTTTGTTGGTGGATGTATGAGATTATTTTGTTTCTCTACACACCTTGGGATAGGCTCTGTGAGTTATGCTCTCACATGACCCCTTTTGACCGTTTTTGGGTGTTGTTATGTGCTTAGTTGCTGTTGTTTCTTGTTGCATATAACCTCAGGGGTCTTATGCATCTTGAAATCAAAAAATCTAACCTCTTCTTATAAAATTTTTACGTTTAACAAAAAAAAAACTACATAATTTAAGATCTACCTACAAGAAGGTAAGATCTAATTACCAATCAAAAGTGAGATCCAAAAGATTGATGAAGTTGAGATCCAATTTGAGATGCCACGATCTTCCGATGTGTATCTCCAAGCAACAACCGGTGGATGTTGATCCTTGATGCTTGACCTCCTTGATATGCTACCCGGAAAATCCCGAATATTTTCCGAACTCTAAACCCTAAGCTTGGCCGAAAATTCCAAGCTTATTTTGTGTGTATATGCATGTATTATGTCATAATAAAAGTCTTAGGAGAACTCTCTTTATATAGGAGAGAAATCCTTGTCCTCCAAGGATTTAATAATTAATTAAATAATCAATCATAATAATCCTTTATCAAATATAAGATAAATCTAATATATTCTAAAACTAATTTAGATATATATAATAGATAATATCTAATATCTCCCGATTAATTATTTAACAAATAAACAATTAATCACATGACATGTAATTATCCAAGAAAACTAATTTCTCTATAATTACAACATGTCACAACACACCATGCCCTAGTCAAAGAAGGCTAGCACACGAAATTTCACATAATGGGCCGAGTCCACGAAAAATGTCTTTTCCATTCATTTAATAATTTAGCCCACTAAATAATTATTCATACATCAATTAAATAGTCCAACTACTTAATTATCATTGAGGCCCAACATCAAGAAACATATGCATGTTAGGAGCCACATCGGGGATCATGAACCTATAACTAGTAGCTACAATAAATTAAATAAAATTATTCATTGAACAAAACAATTCTTATTCAATCTATTAATTCCGGGATTGCGCCACCAAAAACCTAAAACTGAACTCTATCAATTCTAGGTATATACATACACTCTAATCATTGAGTAAAAGTGTCCATTGATATTATCATTACATGCGGATAAATCATCCATAGACTGTTCATTTTGATTCTGGATATCTCCGTAAACCCTTCTCAAAATAACTTATCATTATTTACCATTAACCCCCTAGTGATCAATTAGTTCACAACTAATATAATATGAACTGGGCCCATCGATCAGTTTCTAGGATTAAGAAATAAAGGAACTGTCTGTCTACTTCCCGCAGGAAGGAATGTATTCCATATCTGTGAAGTCACAGACTACTCACTCATTCCAGAATAGAGCCAACGAGAACTGTTCATATCACATGTATTTAGGTGATCCTTAACTAACACATCAAACCCTACTTTGAACCAAGCATTAGACTGTTATCACATCAGGATTGAGATTAATCCATATATGATCATCTTGTGATTCGATAAGATTTCTCGATCACGGAATTATATCGAGAATTCAAACCAAATCGGTCCAGTCCTATATGATAGACATCATACATAAATGCCCTACTAGGTACCCTATACCGACGGTCCGGATAAGACGGTCACACCGTTAAGTGTTCTGGGCGCATTATTGGTATATTAATCATGAGACCCATACTCTGATTAAATTCACCACGGACTAAAAAGTTTTAAGCATATCATCACTAACTCAATCCTCGTGTGTATTCCAAACACTGAGTTATGTGATTACATACCGATATACTTAGGGTTTTCAGCAGTGTATTAATATAAGCATAAATGCAAATATTAAGATGAATTATAAATCCTGTCAAAAACAATTACAAAAATTGTCTTTCGGGCACTATACCTAACAATCTCCCACTTGAACGAAAGGCAAGTGATTAATTGTTTAGAGCATACCCCTTATACACAACATTCTCCCACTTGCTCTAAAATCAAATGAGATATATCCCTCAATTCTATACCCACCAAGTGCATCAAACCATTTAGATGTCAAAATACATTCCGAGTGTGCAGTCGCGGGGTCGGTCAGTGACTCAGTGAGTATGCAACATCTAAATGCCACGCGACTTAGTATACTGATCCGTTAGGTTGTCAGCTCGAGACGATCTTTTGGATCGAAACGTCGCCGGTCCATCCAATCAGGTGGTACTCTCCCAAGATACTTGAGGACGTACTAAACTCGCTATTAACTACTCGAATCCAAGATTCGACTAACTTGTAATTACCTGACTTTCTCTTATCAAAAGAGAGTCTATCCCATTTTCTATTCATCCTCAGATTTAGAGAAGCATATCGTGAGAGGTAGGGTAGGACTACTTCGTTGAATATTGCATACCGATATGCAAAATCATCTTAACCATGAGGGTAGATGGGATTGCCAGTCACATATTCTCGGGAATTTGACCGAATCAAATCCATTAGAATGTAGTCTGATTCTTTCATAAAGAGAATCTTGGCATGTCAGTTTCCGACTTCAGATAACACACCCACGTTGTTTCCAATTGTTTCAGTGTTACCATTCATGAACACAAATGTATATACTACTTTACCAATACTGACATCCAGCCTATAAAAGACTTATCAATATTCTGGTCAAGTCCACATACTTGAAATATGTGACTTTTAAATGACCTAGAGGTTTTCTTGGATCCTTAAAGGATAAAAGCCTTGGTTCCTGAATCAATTCAGATTCCGTTTGATTGGCAAGAAAGTCTCAAGGAGTTACCCCTATGTCCTGCTTTCTAACGAAATCAAGGAGTTACCCCTATATCCTGCTAAAACCCTTTTGTTCCGAATGAATTCAGATTCCGTTTGTACGGCAAGAAAGTCTTAGGGAATCACCCCTATTTTCTACTTTCTAACGGAATCAAACAAGACCGAGTGGTGAGAGAGTTCACGGTCTGGTTAACTCTCTAATTATTAGGGAATCACCCCTAGACCACTCAGCTTTGTACCGAAAGTTAAACTTTCTATTCATTCGACTCTTATCATATAGATCCAATTACTCCCACTGGGCATGAGACACTTAGGTGGTTTTACTAGAGTGTGAACAGAACTGGAGTACCAAAACTCCATTCACAGGGTTATGGATTATAAACCAACCTCTATTGATCAGAATCCTATACGGCCCGCAAGGAACCATAGGTTATCAATCACCTCAGTAAACTGCAAAATCTTCAGAAAACCACAATAGGTAATGGTTAAACCATACTCCCATTGTGTTCTTGGTAGATCGATATTCTGATCTAGTTGTAACTATCAGTGTTATCACAAACAACCAATGTTGGATGTGGTCTGATCTAATCAGTTAGTAACTACCTTGAGTAACTGTACTCCAAAGTCCAAGGTTGTTATTCATAGATCCTTTCAGAAGGGGTTTTGACAGTATAACCATCACTTTCTGATCTTTAAGAATCTTATAACCAACCTTTACTCAACGTATAAGATATGGCACGAACAGTCATCATCTGAACGTCTATGCAAAATTTCAAGTCCTACCTTCAAGCACTAAGTGCTAAATGCCTATATTGACGGAAGTGGGGTGAACCGAATTCACTCCTTATCCACAAATTTGTAAGCATCTTTTAGGTAGACTTCTCGGTTTTACATGATAGTGTAAACCGTTATTTTTCAACCAATATCTTAAATGAGTTAAGGAAGATAGGAATCACATTAATAACTACATGAGGCAAATTTATGGTGTTATCCCTCAGTGGATAAATTCCACTGGGAGGCAGGCCGAGCATCAGTCCGGAGACTATGCTATGGCCTATTACTGAGCGTGGAATACTCTATCTCTGGTGAAATCAGATATACCTCAAAATATTTTAAATAATCTTACTGCCATTTCGGGTAGTTGTCTGACGAGATGTCACTACTCAAAAGCTCCTTCTAACTTGTATCTTTCACAAGACCCCGAAGGTCATTATGAACAAGCTATGTTACTTCTTTAAATCTATTACCCTTTCCCGATTGAAAAGAAGCTTAGTCATTGTTCCTTTTGAGACAGTGTTCCTTGACTGGGAGATAGGAATCACCCTAAGCCTGTCTTGTCTTTAGGAAATATGCACTAATTAATAGAGTATGAAGAAGTGTTAATCTAAATACGGAAACCTTTTTCCATTAATAGTTTAAGATGTGTTACATGTACCCTTTCAGCATTTCTTAGTGGTTCTGACTTTATCAAACAAAAGTCCAAGTCTTGGATTCGTGCTACAAATGTCATATTCAATGTCTATATGACAAACAAATTATTGAATTGATAGTGAATCCATTTGTTCCAACGAATCTAAAACAAAAAATAAATTTTCTGTGATATTCAAGGATTGAATCCAAAATTCATTACCTTATATCACTCCCACTATTCTAGCTGAAATAACTGCCCGTTGTCTACTCTATTTATCGTTTAATGCATAGCTACCTTGTTATTCCAAAGAACTTAGCTTTCGAGGAAATCGTTAAGGATGCATTGGTCAGTGATCCGAAATCACCTTCCTTTTCCTCTAATTTTCTATTTATTAATATTCCGGTTTAGCCTTAAAACTACTTAGTTTAGATAACTAACACGTATAGACATTCTTTCCCATTATTGACTTTCCTTATATGGAAACAGTCTTGGACTAGCAGTTCATTTGAGTAGACACTACTCGTGAACTGTGGGATGTCTAATGATAGTGTTACTCATTTGAACTATTTGATTTTTCTAATAAATCAACAAATAATAAGGTTAAAGCTCCCACTAGTTTATCGGTTCCAAATACCCTCTAACTTGCATTACTTTATTTATGATTTTTCAGAGATTAGAAAATCACCAGAACTAAGCTCCTACTAGTTTATCGGTTCCAAATACCGTCTAACTAGTAATGCTTTGTTCATGTTTTTCCCGGAATGGAAAAAACTCTTGTGCAGTCTCTTACAAATTTCTAATGATTCAGAAAAACAACAAATAATAAGAATAAAGCTCCCATTAGTTTATTGGTTCCAAATACTGTCTAACTAGCAACACTTTATTTATGATTTTCCAATTTTTCAATTAGAAATTTCTTGTGTGATTACTCACAAAATTAAAATTCACTAATAGAATTTTATATTGTCCTATATCATCTTTGAACTATGTGCGTCTCTCGTTCAACACGAGTGACAACAGTGACATAACTATACTCTGTCACTTAAGATTTAAAGGCTCAAGAGAAATATCTCTTCCGAAATTTAATTGCATTCTTCGATGAGTTCAACGTTCTTTTTACTTTCCACTTTTGACGAAGTCATTACACGAGCAGTTTAGTAGCCTAGAGATGATAGTTGTAAACAAAATTGACAAAAAAAATTCAAACATACACGACTAGATAAATTTTAGGAATTATAAACTGTAAAGTCTATCCTACCATTCAAAGGATTTAACCTCACATCGTACCGCCGCCTAGGGGGTCGGTATCAGCACGATGACGGTTAAACTGAGACAATATCTCTTGATGATTAAACTTTGAGAATCAAACATCTCATGGGAATCGTACATCCCATACTTTAATCGTCGATTACCTTCCTTTTTCAGGCAAGATATTTCCTAAAATATCGTGATGAGTGTGACCTACTATATCAGACCTTTAAGTACGCCCCGAGTATGCTTATGTAGGGCAGGTCAGTGACCCGGCGAGTCCTTAAGATCCTATTTTTTTGTAGACCAAGCCTTGAATTTTGATAGCTGTGAACACCTTCCGAAGGGAGCCGAAATCAAAGTGGCACGAGGCGTCACCATTCTCTCACTTTCTTGCATCTATAGTAGAGGCCGTGGGGTCGGCTGTCGCATTCCCCGCTCCCACTCAGTATTTTGAAAAAGTGGTGGGTTTACTGATTGCGGTTTTGGACTTGACAATATTTTAAGAAACAACAAATCATGTACCCGAATGGTGTCGGTGATGTAGGCAAGCCTAACCGTCTTATTCGTTGGAACATATGTGACTGTCGGTCGGATCCGGCTAAGAGAAGCCCCGTTTAGCTGTAAAGGCTTGTCGGATATGGTAAGTCTTGCCGAACCCCTATGCAATCGCCACACGTGGAGGGTGAGTCGATCGAGCCGTAGCTTAGTTGAACTTACCCAACCATGGTTAGACCATTTCCGAACCCATGTATCATGATTTCTAATTACTTAAATTGTCAAACTTTCCCGTAGACACTACGGAACAAACCCGTAATCTCGTTCCGGTTTAAGGTGGGATTCACCGAGAATCCATCACCGAAAACTTAACGATTGACAAAACCCGATTTCTCGGTTCTTTAATTAGTTTTTAAAATAATTAATTCCCACAAAAAATAATTAAATATTAAACTAATTAATCGAGTTGAATACATACCTATTTAATTATCCAGAATTAAATAGCTACATGTATGCATATGGAGTGGAATTCGTGATATGATGCATGTCATGGAAATTTTCCGGTTCTACGCAAAGATCCTAAGCATACATACTAGTGCGGAAAATAAACATCAAGATGGACCGTTGGCAACCCCGTATCTAACCTATTAGAAAATAAATAAATAAACCTTAACTAGGGTTTACTAGTTTCTAATACAATCTGCTGCTGATCCGTTTCATCGATCACCGGGCATCCAAAACAAACTCTGATTGTCACGAAACTTTATGGCCCTTTTCTGCACTCCTCCTGCTTCAATATGGACGGTTGGATCCGAGTTTTTATTGCACAATGTTCTCCAGCAATCCGCCGATGTAATTGCTGCATCTGTTTTTAACAGCGGCGTAGAAGTGTCTTCCCGGGGCCGATCGGGCATCTAGACAGAGCCCGATCTACCTGAAATTTTTAGGGATTGTTCATAACCCCATGTTAGTCAATATGACCGGTCGGATCTTTGGTTCAACGTTCCAAAATCTTCCAGAAAATCGACAAACTCACAGCTAGGGTTTTTATGGCTGCTGTGCTTTTCTGTTACAGCAGCAACTTTATTGCAGCTATCTGATATCGAGACGGACTCCGATCGACACCAAATTTTGAGGGAATTTTCAGCAACTTTTTATCTTTATTCTGACCGGAGGAATTGTCGTTTCAACGGCTCAATCAAAGGGAAAAACATAAAGACGAACAGCAACAAAACAGATCTATTTCTAGGAAATTTAAAATTACATCACCAAACAATTACAAAATTTCCTATACTCATATAACGAATTTATATGAGTTTACAAAATATCTAACGGGTAAACAGTGTCAACCCCAATCCATCTCTTCAACCACAACATATCAAAGCATTCATCATCATGAAAATTTTCGAAATTTAAAAAAAAAAAAAAAAAAACGAAAAAGATGCAATCTAAACATGCAATTCCACTCCTAGATCTATGAATTATATACTTTAATTTATAGATCGGAGGCTCTGCTACCACTTGTTGGATGTAATATCGCCGGAAGGATCTAGATCCGCCCGATTACGCATCAGAATAAACAAGAAGATCACGATCATATAAAATTAAACTACATAATTTAAGATCTACCTACAAGAAGGTGAGATCTACTTACCAATCAAAAGTGAGATCCAAAAGATTGATGAAGTAGAGATCCAATTTGAGATGCCACGATCTTCCGAGGTGTATCTCAATGCAACAACCGGTGGATGTTGATCCTTGATGCTTCACCTCCTTTATATGCTACCTGGAAAATCCCGAAGATTTTCCCAACTCTAAACCCTAAGCTTGGGCGAAAATTCCAAGCTTTTTTTGTGTGTATATGCGTGTATTATGTCATAATAAAAGGCTTAGGAGAACTCTCTTTATATAGGAGAGAAATCATTGTCCTCCAATGATTTAATAATTAATTAAATAATCAATCATAATAATCCATTATTAAATATAAGATAAATCTAATATATTCTAAAACTAATTTAGATATATATATATATATAATAGATAATATCTAATATCTCCCGATTAATTATTTAACAAAGAAACAATTAATCACATGACATGTAATTATCCAAGAAAACTAATTTATGTCTAATTACAACATGTCACAACACCCCATGCCCTAGTCAAATAAGGCTAGCACACGAAATTTCACGTAATGGGCCGAGTCCACGAAAAATATATTTTCCATTTATTTAATTATTTAGCCCACTAAATAATTATTCGCACATCAATTAAATAGTCCAACTACTTAATTATCATTGAGGCCCAACGTCAAGAAACATATGCATGTTAGGAGCCACATCGGGGACCATGGACCTATAACCAGTAGCTACAATAAATTAAAGAAAATTATTCATCGAATAGAACAATTCTTATTCAATCTATTAATTCCGGGATTACGCCACCATAAACCCGAAACTGAACTCTATCGATTATAGATATATACTTACACTCTAATCATTGAGTAAAAGCGTCCATTGATATAATCATTATATACGGATAAATCCTCCATAGACTGTTCGTTTCGATTCGGGATATCTCCGTAAACCCTTCTCAAAACATCTTATCATTATTTACCATTAACCCCCTAGTGATTAATTAGCTCATAACTAATATAATATGAACTGGGCCCATCGATCAGTTTCTAGGATTAACAAATAAGGGAACTGTCTGTCAACATCCCGCGGGAAGGAATGGATTCCATATCTGTGAAGTCACAGACTACTCACTCATTCCGGAATAGAGCCAACGAGATGTGTTCAGATCACATGTATCCAAGTGATCCTTAACTAACACATCAAGCCTTACTTTGAACCAAGCAGTAGACTGTCATCACATCAGGATTGAGATTAATCCATATATGATCATCTTGTTATTCGATAAGATTTCTCGATCACGGAATTATATCGAGAATTCAAATCAAATCGGCCCAGTCCTATATGATAAACATCATATATAAATACCCCACTAGGTACCCTATACCGACGGTCCGGATAAGACGCTCACACCGTTAAGTGTTATGGACGCATTATTGGTGTTGGTCCTTTGGAAACGCTAACACAAGTTTAGAGGGGGGGGGGGAGAATAAACTTGTCCCTAAAACTGGATTTAAAACAAATTAAGGTTCAGTAAAACTTGTGTGGAGTTAAGCTGACTAAGCTGAGCTTAGGTCAAACTGACTTAAGCTTAAAACTAAGTCAACCGGTAGCGGATATAGTTTTAGCCTTTTTCTTGATCTTGTTCTCTGTGAAAACTGAGTGTAGTAAACTGAATTCTGATGAATGTCAGTTTGTGAACTGTGAAGTATATAACAATCAATTATCAAAATGCTGTAGGTAAATACTGAATAAATAAGTTAGTGCGTAAAGTAAATAAGGCAAGTATTATAGAGGTTCCAGGTGGTGTAATCATGTACGTCCTCTCTTCCCCTGTGGTGCGGAGGAAAATTCCACTAGAACTTCTTGAGGTGAACTGTTTCAAAAAGTCCTAAACAATAGTCCTTGGCTAATCCCTAACGTCACTATCTAAACAGTTATAGAACAGGTAGATTTTTTGTTCTTCAATTGCTTGGAACAGTGATCCTTGGAGGGTTGAATTGCCTCTTCACCAACTTCCACCACAAACACAGTCTACCCTACTACTTGTCACAACTGTCCTTGGCGAAACCTTCCCGGTTTGCTTCATAGTCTAAAACCTTTGATGTAGAATCAAAGTTGGGCTGAGAATCAATAAATTGATTCCTTTGTGTGGTTCTTCAAAGTGTCTGATTCTTGACAAAATTTGTGTAGCTTGAACACTTGAAGAATTTCTAGATATGATCTTGTTATAGCGCAAAGATGATAGCAATTCGAATGATTAATGCACACGTTAATTCTTGTTAAATCTATGAATTCTTGTACATCTAATCCTTGGTGCAAAAGTCCTCTATTTATAGTGTGAGGTCCAACGTTCATCTGGCTTCAATTCGAATTGTATCAGCGTCTCTCTTGTAACGGCTATATTTTCTGACCGTTCTGCTGTGTCAGTATTTCATCCAATAAAATCGCTTCATTTATAACGTTCGACTGTACGATCAGTTGTTGGATGGCTGACATATAAAACTGAGTTTCCTTATCAGTTTTATACTGAGTTTATTGTCAGTCAGTTTCTTAACTAACTTGGAGCGTTAACTGAGATTTTACTCTTCTTCGAATTTCAGTACTCCAGTTTTAATCTGATTATAATTGACTTAATCAGAGTAAACCATGACTCATTATCATCTAAGAACTCATTGTCCTTATGATTCTTAGGTCTTCATACAAGATGCATAAAGTCGATTCAGTCACCACAATCTTGCTCAAGTCTAACTTCTAGCCTCGACGTAGTCTTCATAAGCGAGTTTGAACCTCAGTTCTTCAATCTTCAATAACTGAGTCTGTGTCCCTCAGTTATTCAATCTTCTATATAAGCCAACTGAGTCTGTGTCCCTCAGCGAACTTATTTTCTTCAGTTTGATACTGGTCTATTACGAGTCGGTTTTACTGTCTTAGTGATTTCGATTTTCTAGATGACTTCGCTTTTTCGATTTACGACACGACACACTAATCATTATGAGTTCTTGTATCGATGTAACTTATACAAATATCAGACTCTAGTAAAACCTATACATTCAGTTCTAGACATCTTTTAGCTTTTCACTATAACAACTGGCTTCAGCACTTCATCAATGGGGTTAAGATAATACTTTGAATAAATATGATAAATTATCATCAAAACATAAATTTTATTTCCAACAATTTCCCCCTTTTTGATGATGCCAAAACTCTCCCTAAAAAAAAGCTTAAAGATCAAAACAATGTAAAACTGGAAACTGGATTTCATTAGAATGAGCAAAAACTGGAATAGTTACATTTTTGTTCAAAATAGTGTAACTAGATACTAAGTTCTCTTCTGTCCTTTTTGCATGACTGAATCAAATTTTCTTGCTTTGTCATACATACAAAAATCATCTTCTAGCTTGGAGTCTATCTTTGAAAAGGTCTTGTTGTAGTCAACTTGACTACCTTCTTTCCATCTTCTCCATTGAAATAGCTTTGGCAAATCTAATTTTCAAATTCTACTACATCTGCTTTCATTTGTTCAGTCTTGTCTTTAAACTTCAGTTTATCATCAATCCTCTAATTCTTCTTATACTGTGCCATTTTCTTCTTTGAGAATAAATCAGATAAAAAGTAGTTCAAGGATTCTTCAGTTGTCCTGTCCTTGTACTTAGCTTTGATAGGATTGTGATCATTGGTAAACTTCATCCATAGATCCTTTGTTAGAGTAAATCTTCTGTCTGCAGGTTGACTGTATTTTGCAATGAGTTGATCGTCAGTTAGTTCTTTCCTTAAGAACTTAGGATCTGATTTGCATCTTTGCAATTTATCTTCAAGTCGCTTCATTTCTCCAAGTAACTTCAGCTTCCCCCTTTTTGGCATCATATAACTGATCTACCAGGGCAAGGGTTGCTTTTTGATCTGCTGAGATCTGTCGTTGAGAAGCAAGTACTTCCTTAAGCTGAGTTACTAACCCGTAGATATGCTGATTCATATGCCAGTGAGCATGTGCATGTGTTTCCCTATCTACTGCAGTTGAGTCTTCAAGTTTTTGTTTGAGTAACACAATTTCTGAAGCAGAACTTGAACTTGACTTGTGGATCATCTCTAGTCTTGCATGAACTGAAACATCTGTTCTAGTTCTGTAGTCGAGATATCCAGAGATGTTTGATAGAAAATCATTTTTTCCATCCTTGTTACTAAGCACAATCTTCAATTTTTCATGAACTTTTTCCAATTAATCCTTTGTGAGGATGTCAGAAGGATCATAAGTATCTTCTATTGGATCCTTAAACTGAGTATTATCTTCAACAATCATCAGTTGTTGATTAGCAGTTCCATCATCTGCTTCCTGATTGTCAGTTGTCTGATCTCCAACAGGCAATCCTTCTTTCTGAGGTACAGTTTGCGTTGCTAGAGGTTGGGGTTGAGTTTCTGTTTGCAAAACTGTAGTCTCATCAGCTTCTTTTCTTGATTCATCATCTTTATCATCATCTTTCTTCTTTGAAGTATCTTTGGATGATGTGGTTGATTCTCTTCTTTTTGCTAGTTCAGTGAATCTTTTGAAACAATTGTCAAGAAATTCCGAAATAGGAAACATAGCATATAGATCTCTAACTTCCAATTTCTCCAAGAGTAGTTTCTCTTCAGTCTGTAGATTGATATCTCGAGAATCCTCTGGTTTAAGCTTCATCTTTATTAACTTGATGATTCTATCCGCTTCAAAAATTGGTGCTGATTGCTGAACTGATTGATGTTGTAACTGAGAAGTGTGGTCAGTAGTGACATTTTCTTGTATAACTTCAGTTGTCATTTGTTGTTGTTGTTGTTCCCCCTCAGTTGGTGCTTTCTCTCTTGAGATTTCTGGGTACAAGCATCTTACAACTGATCTTACTTCTGCTGATTCAGCTTTTCGCTTAGTCCCTTTGTGTACAGCTTCCGGCTGACACACATTTTTCTGACCTGCTTCAGGTTGGGTAGTTGTTCCTGCGATTTCTTTTGTAACTGCAGTTTGCCTTGTTTGCTTCCCTTCCTTGATTCTTTCTAAGTAAAACTGAATGATTCCACTAAGTGTCTTCTTCAGTCGGAATCTATCAACAGTTATTTGACCTTCGGTTTGAGCCCTTTTTACACTGTCTAATTCAGCTAAATGATGTCTCTTGAACTGATTGACAACATAACCTGCCCAATTGAATTCTATTCCATCCCAGATTATATTCATGAGATAAATATTTTCTTCTGACAGTATATTGATGCCTTTTGACTTTCCAATGACATGTTTGCTGATCCATCTGCTGAGGTGTCCAAATTCTGGCTTGATTTTGTCTACATGAATACCAGGTTCGATTGATTCCATAGAAAAAGTAAGTTGCTCAAGAAAAGCTTCTCTTTTCAATGGTAGAGTAGTCCAATATGTTGTTGTCACAGTTGAATTTGTGAAGCCAAAGAGTGTCCTTATGACTCTTTCATTGAGAACAATGCGATCTCCACGAACTTTGGTCATCAGAGAGTCTCGTACCAAACGCATATTTTGCCAAAATTGCAAAATTCCTTCTACATCACGTTCTTCTTTGAACTTAACTTCCAGGATGTTTCCCAACCCTGGTTGTTTCTCGATTTTATCACATATCCAGCTTGCTAACAGAGTGTTTGGACACATAGCTTCATACATTTGGAATGTCAGTTCATCTAACTCTGTTATTAATCTTTCTTGTTTTGATTTTTCTGAAGTGGCCATGTTTGAGTGTGAACAAAAAAGTTGATTTTTGAGAAGAAAGAGATTTTGAAGAGTCTGTTTTGTTTTCTGGAAAGGGATGAGGATTTTGAAAAATAATGTGAATGAGGTTGAATAAATAGGTAGGAAATTCTGGCGGTTGAGTAGTACAACTTTTCAAATTCCATGATGGTTTTGGGTAACCGATACATGTACTGTTCTGACAAACGTGGGGTGTACACACGAAATTCTGACAAAAGGAACTGTGGTAATTTAATGCGATATAACCGCTGTCGCTTTTATCTTGTCAACCTTTGACTTAAGTTGATTGGAATAAAAACTGAGACTGAAGTCAATTTGAAGATGTAACTTTCATTTTCAGAAAATTATTCAGTTTCAGTTTCAGTTGATCAGTTTGAAATTGTTGATGTCAATGACTAGTTTGTTAAGTGAGCGCACCCATCATAACAAAGATTAATCCCCTTGACGAATTTCTGGCTTAACTGATTTCGACTGACTTTGATTATCCCAAATTCAGTTCTCAGTTTGGCAAATCTTTCTTTGTCCAATGGCTTTGTAAAGATATCTGCCAACTGATCTTCAGTAGGTTTATAAAGAACTGTGATATCCTTTTTCTCTGGATGATCTCTTATGAAGTGGTGACGCACGTCAATGTGCTTGGTTCTTGAGTGTAAAACTGGATTATCAGTGATTGCAATTGCACTTGTGTTATCACACATTTTGGGAATTGTTCCTTCTTCTATCCCATAATCTCTTAATTGTTGTCTGATCAATAAAACTTGAGCACAACAACTTCCAGCTGCTATATACTCTGCTTCAGCTGTTGAAGTTGAGATTGAGTTTTGCTTCTTGCTAAACCATGACACAAGTCTATTTCCCAATAACTAACATGTGCCTGAAGTGCTTTTTCTGTCCACTTTGCATCCAGCATAATCTGAGTCTGAATAAGAAATCAGCTTGAATTCTCCTTCTTTTGAGTACCATATTCCAACTCCATCTGTGTCTTTCAAATATTTCAATGTCCTTTTCACAACTGTGAGATGACTTTCCTTTGGTTTGGACTGAAATCTTGTACATACACCGACAGTAAAAGATATGTCTGGCCTACTTGCTGTAAGATAGAGTAAGCTTCCAATCATCCTTCTATAGAGTGTTTGATCAACATCTTTGCCTTTTTTGTCTTCGTCTAGCCTGATGTTGGTCCCCATTGGTGTAAAAATTCAAGTAGATTTTTCCATAGCAAATTTTTTTGATAAGTTCTCTTGTATACTTTGTTTGGTGAATGAAAATTCCATCATCTAATTGTTTAACTTGTAAACCAAGAAAGTAATTAAATTCTCCCATCATACTCATTTGGAACTTGCTTTTCATCAAACTTGCAAATTTCTCACATAATTGTTCATCTTCTGATCCAAAGATGATATCATCAACATAAATTTGAACAAGTAGAGTATTTTCACCATTTTTCATTCTGAACAATGTCTTGTCTATAGTTCTTTTGATGAATCCATTGTTCACTAGAAACTGAGATAGAGTTTCATACCAAGCTCTTGGTGCTTGTTTAAGTCCATATAGTGCTTTCCTTAGTCTGAAAACTTTGTCAGCTTGATCTTTGATTTCAAATCCAGGTGGTTGTTGAACATAACTTCTTCTTCAAGAATTCCAAAAAGAAATGCGCTTTTAACATCCACCTGATAAACTTTGAATTTCTTGTGAGCTGTAAAATAAAGAACTAGTCTGATTGCTTCTAATCTTGCAACTGGTGTGTAGGTTTCATCAAAGTCTATGCCTTCTGCTTGAGAGTATCCCTTAGCTACAAGTCTAGCTTTGTTTATGATGATATTCCCATCTTCATCAAGTTTGTTTCTTTGGTTCCAATGATATTGATATGAACTGGTCTATCTACCAATTCCCATACTTGATTTCTCTCGAATTCATTGAGTTCTTCTTGCATAGCTAATATCTAGTCTGGATCTTTCAAAGCTTCTTTAATTTCTTTAGGTTCTGATTGAGATAGAAAACATGCAATCATTGCATCTAGCTGATGTCTTGTTCGAACGCTAGTTTGAGTATCACCAATTACATGATCTTCAGGGTCATCTCTCATCCATTGATACGTGGGCGTTTGCATCACAGAGTCTGTCTTGTTCGACTGGTTCTTGAATTTCTTCATTTGGATCAGGAACATGTAGTTCAGGTGTGGTTTGTTGAGTAATTGGAAATTGAGACTGATCTGGATCTGAACATTCTGAAATTTGTAGTCTTCCAATGTCAACTAAAATCAATTTTCGGCATGATGTAAATAGCGATCGAGAAACTGGTTCTTGTCGGTCTTCAGTTGTTTTCCCTAGGGAAGTTTGGTTCATCAAACACCACGTGAATTGATTCTTCATGCTTAAGTGTCCTTTTATTTAGTACTCTAAAATCTTTGCTGACACTTGAATATCCTAGAAAAATTCCTTCATCAGCTTTAGGCTGAAAAACATGAAGTTGATCCTTCCTATTATTGTGTATGAAACGTTTGCATCCAAAAGCATGAAAGTATGAAACATTTGGTTTTCTTCCATTCCAAATTTCATAAGGGGTCTTCTCATGTCTTTTGTTCATGAGAGCTCTGTTCTGTGTATAACAAGCTGTGTTAACTGCTTCTGCCCAATATCTTTTAGGTAGTTTTGCTTCACAGATCATAGTCCTCCCAGCTTCTTTGAGTGTTTTGTTTCTTCTTTCAGCTACACCATTCTGTTGAGGTGTTCCTGTGGCAGCCAGTTGGTGTAAGACACCATTCTCTTCTTCGAAGATTGAATAATTACATTTGTTGAGGAATTTGATTACCTTATCTGATCTTATTTTCACAACTGATACTCCTTTCTGATTCTGATGTCTTTTGAGTAATTCTGTAAGTCTTTGCTTGGTTTCACTTTTCTTGGTTAAGAAGATTACCCATGTGTACCTTGAAAAATCATCTACAACCACCAATATATACTTCCTTCCACTTATACTAATTGGTGTAATAGGTCCAAATAAATCCATGTGTAGTAACTCCAGATGTCTGTTTGTTGAATGCTGAGATTTGGTCTTGAAACTTGCTTTTGTTTGCTTTCCTTGTTGACAAGCATCACATAAGCTGTCCTTCTTATATGATATTTCCGGTAGTCCAATGACTAATTGTTTCTTAACAAGTGTGTTGATGTCATCAAAGTTAAGATGACTCGTTTCTTGTGCCATAGCCAATTGATTTCCGATTTGGTATGCACAAGCAAACAAAGTTTCAGCAACGGCTGTTGTCCAATCTACTACATACATATTTTCTTTTCTTCTTCCGGCTAGGGCAACTTGATAAGCTGATTCGCTGACGACAACGCAAAATTCTTTGTCGAAAGTAACTTCGTATCCCATATCACAGAATTGACTGGTGCGGAGTAGATTGTAGTGTAATCCTTCTACATAAGATACATTCTTGATTGTAAGTCCATTCCTTATTAAGGTGCCATAACCTTTGGTGTATCCAAGTTTGTCTTTACTTCCAAAATTAACCTTTGGTCCATCCTTTACAATAAAATTACTGAGACAGTCTTTGCTCTTTGTCATGTGCCTAGAGCAACCACTGTCAAAGTACCATATATCCTGCAATAAAAATTAAATAATTTTAGGTACCCAATTCAGTTTGGGTCCATGGGGGTCAGTTGTTAGTACAACTCTGAGAATATATCCTTATGGGATTCTTCGGATATTGTTGCACTTGTTTTCATATATGTAAGCCACACTCCCATAGTATCTATGTTTGGACTGTGTCTTATTTATATGATCTCTCAATTCTTTTGACTGAAACATATTTCCATGTTGCTTTCTATTATTAAAGCTAGAATGATAACCATCATTCCTTCATGCATCTTGAGTTTCAGATGACCTTGTCATTGGGACTTTTCTTTGAGGCGAGATTAGCCCTGCTTTGAGTCTTAGGTGAAACTTTTGATAGGTTTTCATGCGGAATGATTGTTATTATCGCTTTACTAATAGATGCGATAAAATTCCAATCATCATCGAGTGGGATATATTCTTCCTTCCCCCCGAATGTGTGAATCTTTGAATGATTGACATTCTTGAATTTACTTTGATTGTAAATTTTCTGGTTCTTGACTTGACTGTTTTTGTGGACTGGTAGTTGATTTCGATTCGATTTTCTTGAGATACAGTTGATTTACCATTTGGTTTCCCTTTGTTGGTAAATCTGGTTGTTTTCTTGGAAAAGCGATTTGTCCTATGTGATAACGGCTTTCTTGGTTCAAACAATTTTTTCTCGTTTGTGGAAGTTGCTCAGCTACAAACTTAATACCAGTTTTGGTACTCGGTTCAGCAGCTTTGCTGGTTCAATTCTTGGAAGATTGTTGTGTATCAAATCCTAAACCCGTTTTGTCTCCATACGGTTTTCCTGATTTGAATCCGGTAACCGAACTTGATTGAGCAAATGATTCGATTCTTTTGCTGCGCGATATAGTAGATCGATCTTTGAATCTTTTCTTTATTAGTTCTAGTCAGTTTCAACACATTTAATTCAGACTTCAATCTTTCAACTTCAAGAATTAGACTTTCCTTCTCAGCTTTAATTGATTCATAACCAGCTTGTATAGTTACTAGCTGATTCATCAATTCATCAATTGTTTCTTCTAATTCTTGATTTTTTTGGATTGGAGTCAGTTGTCGAAGAACATGCATTTTGCATGGAAATCTGAGCTGAAGAATATTTGGAATTTGATTCACATACCTCATTTGTAACTTCCATGTGTGCCATTAAAGCTGTGTCATCTGATAATCTTTCAGTACCAGCTTCATAATCTGACTCATCTCCAGCAAGAAGTGCTCTTCTACCAACTCTTCTTGGTGGAGTCTTCTTGCTCGGATCTGGACATTCAGCCTTATAATGTCCTGGCTTTTTGCAGTTGAAACATAGATATTAATCGTCTTTTCTTTTCTCAAGAGTCCTCTTGATGAACTTCTGAGTGAGTGGGTGTCACTCTTCATTCTTCGAATTCTGTTCATCATTAGAGCCATTTGTTCTTCCATCTCATCCAATTCCTGAAAATTGCTTGATGAGTTTTCTTGATTATCATTTGATGCTGCTGCAAGTGCTGTGGTTTTTGGTTCCTCAGATCTTTAGTAAATTCATAAGCTTTCAGATCTGAGAAGATTTTGTTGGACTTATTTCTTAGTTTTGTTGATGAGTGCCATACTAGCTGTTATAGTGCAAAGGCAAAAAGGTGTCTAGATCAAATGTATAGGTTTATTAGAGTTTGATTCATAAATAGGTTTGATCAAACAAGCCTTTGTAAAGGCTCTTGATTGATATCGCAGATGGTCTCAGTCGATAGGGTAGATAGGTCAGTAGACTAGTCTTGAACCTGCTGAAGACTGAAGACTAAAGGCTAAGGGATCAAACTTAGTATTTAAAGTCAAGGATATGGAATCAGAATTTAGGCAAGTCTGTGATGACCTAAACTGATTACATATACCTTGTGTAGAAGGTCTAAGTTCCATAAGTTGGATGATCTTTAGAACTTAGTTATTTTTAAAATGATGTAATCTAACTTCACAAATAAAAGTTAGATAAAGGTAATCAGCTGCATTATATTTTATATACAGAAATATGATGATCAGCAGACTGATTGGTACTTCAGTAGACTGATGAACTTGCTGATATGTACCTCGATTATTTCAAGGTTATTTTGGAAAATCACATGGATAAGGACATCCAACTACCTCTGACTTATCAAGAAAATCAAAGGTTGAGATTAAAAAGACGTTGGGATGATTCACATTTTTATCCATTGGATACAAGTCAAAGGGTGGGACAGATCGCCTTTGTCAAAAGGAATTTCGGCGATGTCGATCCTATGAATAAAGTGATGAATGCAAATCGGATGGGACAAAAACAAAGAACGGTTACATTTGAAATTCAAATACAAGTCACATGCATTCTTGCCTATAAATAGAAGACTTTCAACTCAGAAAAAGAGGGTGAATTTTGGATAAACTTTAAGTGATAATATTGGTGAAAAACACCTCTTTGAACTTCTTTGAGCATAAGGTTCTTGATCTAGTAAATTTCTTCAAGTGTATTCTCGTATTCAAGCCGCATCAAGATTACACACTTGGAGATCTGCAAGTCTTGATTACATCATCCTAATAAAGTCTGCCAGAATTGAATCATTTATTTGATTCAATCTTTATTTTATAAAGAACTGGCCAAGATAGTGAAGCATCTCATTGGGTGTGAAAGAGCTGTTGTTTGTGGTGGAGTGGTGAAGAGGCAATCCTACCCTTCAAGGACCAGTGGAAGACTCGGGGAGCAAGCAATCCTACATGTTCCTGGGCCAGTTTCGATTTGTGAAGCCATAGTTATTGGTGAAGGACAAACAACTTAGGAATCTTTGTAAAAGTCGCATCAAAGATCTCTAGTGAATTTCCTCCAACATCACAAGAGAAGAGTGGGTGACAGGATTACATCACCTGGAACCACTATAAAATCTGGCTATTTACTTTCTGCATTTACTTTCTGCACTTAGTTTATCTTATACATCAGCCTACTGAATCTAGCAACTGAAATCACACACTTGCACTACTGAGTATCTAACACTTGCACTACTGAGTATCTAATACTTAGTATCACTTTTAACAACAAGTATAAAGGCTTAATTTTGATATAATTCCGCTGCACAAATTCAGCAAACTCAACTCGATGAGACTATTGTTTATCGCCAGACTCACGAAGTCTCAAGCAGAGACTCTCAAGTATCGTGATTCTTTGAAATTGCAGAATTTGTTAACTCCAAAGTTTTAAGTGTTAAGTTTATTCACCCCCCCTCTAAACTTAACCAAAGCCTTTTCTAGGGACCAACAATTGGTATCGGATCAGTGCTTCTGTTCTGAAGTAATCTTACTTGTTGTGCTTGTGAAAATTCTTTAAAACTTTCTTTCAAGTTACTGATTTTCAAAGACTTGCATCATGGACAACACTCAGTATGCTAGAACTATGCTAATGTGTTCTCTTGATAGATTTGATGAGTATAAACGTCGAATGCAGGCATACCTTGCTGCTACTCATGATGAGATGATGGATGTACTAACTGATGGACCACTGGAGTTTACTAAGGCAGTAACAGTGGGTGATACAACTGAGTACATTCCTAAACCAAAAAGAGAATGGAATGCAGAAGAGAGAAAAAGAGCAAACCTCAACAACATTGCTATTGATATCATTTACAGAACCTTGGATAGCAATATGTACATGAAGGTTAAAGATTGCAAGACTGCAAAGGAACTTTGGGACAAGATTCACTTGATCTGTGAAGGCACTGATGCAATAAAGAAGAACAAAATCAGTGTGGCCAGAAAGAGGTTTCAAAAGTTCAAGATGCTGCCAAATGAAACCATTGAGAAAATGGAGTCAAGATTCAATGCAATCTGGATGAACTTACTCTCTTTGAGTGTAAGTTATTCAAAAGAAGAAATAAACACCAAAATCTTGGAAGCTCTACCTGCAAAAGATGTTTGGAAGATGAAGGTTACTGCAATTGAAGAAATGAGAAAATTGCATGAGGAAGACACCTTCAAGTTGTTTTCAGATCTCAAGGCTTATGAATTTAGCAAAAAACTTGTACCTGAGACTGAAAAGGAAGATCCAAAGACCACTGCATTGGCTGCTTCACATCATGAAGAAACATCAGGAGGACAAGATGATCTCTTTGGATGAAATGCAAGAGCAGATTGCCCTAGTGAGCAAGAAAATCGAATGATGAAGTGGAAAGGCCCTTCAAGAAATTTCACAAAGAGGCCCTCTTGAAAGAAGGAAAGAAGAACCAAAGAAAGATAATGACTATCTGTGCTTTCATTGCAAGAAACCAGGACACTTCAAACTGATCGTCCGAGTTAAAACAAGGCAAGGAACACGATTATCTTTGCTTCAAGCGCAAGAAGCCTGGACATTTTATACCGATTGTCGGACTCATCAAGACCAAGAGTCAACAAAGAAGACATGGCAAGAAGGCTATGGTTGCTGAAGATGAATCAGGGTATGAAGTTGAATCTGAAAAAGGAAATGAATCAGATGACACAAAGCACTGGTTGCTGACATGGAGGATTATGCTTTGATGGCCAATATGGATGGCCGAGGAGGTATACAACATCGTATCTATCAACACTCCTGCTGAAGTGATTGTGAATCAACTTGTGGTTCAAATCCTAGAAATTCGACAACAATGAGACTTTGGATGCCATCCTTAATCAATCGAGGATAATACAATGCGGTTATGAGATTGTGAAGGTGAAAAGAAGCTCTTGAATTGGAAGTTGGAAGATTGAAAGCTGAATTGTGGGTTATCAAAGGTAAGGAAAAAGATGTTGGACAGAATCAGCATAAGTCTGTTGAACATCCAGCAGCCTCTGAATCTGCTGAACCATCTTGTTCCACTAGTGCATACAAATTAGGAAAGCCTTATGGAGATAGAACAGGGCTTGGATTTGGAACACAGCAATCTAACAAGAGTGGATCCAGTAAGGTCACTGAACCTAGCACCAGAATTGGTCCTAAGTTTATACCTGCACTAGATCCAACTCCCTGTAAGGTTGCTGAGGCAGTTAAAACCAATGAGAATGCTTCAAAGAAGCAAAATCAGAAGTCAAGGAAGTCAACAGCTCCTAATAAAAAGAGTAAATCTAAAGATAGAGAATTGCTTTGTGCCTTCCAAGCTCTCTTGATAGCAGGACACTGCTACCAAGTCTCTTTGGACCACGAGAAGGGTAAGAGGCAGAAATATTCCAAGGATAAGAATCCTAAACCCAAAAATGTTAATCATTCAAGGATACTTATCTCTGGGGAAAGGTAGACTGTTCCCTACTGATGATGATTGAAATATTCCTACATCTAATGCTAGAAACAGTAAGTATAACTATACTGCTAGGGTAAAACCTAGACAATGGGATCAGCAGAGGACTTACACAATACCTCGGTGAGACTCCATACTACTAAAGTTTTTTAACATGAGATGACAAGCAAATGGTTATGCTAATGCTTCTAACACCAAGAATCACTTCAAACAGCATTATAAACCAAAAAGGCTAGAAAACATATATGATTCCTACACAACCTACTGTTAGAACTTATGGATGTGTGGAATACATGTATGAACCAAAGTATGACACATTCAGGAGAAGACATTATGGAGACATGCTAAGGTTCATGCTTACCACTGACCATTATGGACCCAAACATGTTTGGGTACCTAAAATGCATTAACTTTGTTTTGTAGGGTGTCTGGTACTTTGACAGTGGATGTTCCAGACACATGACAAAGAATAAGCACTGTCTGTCAAACTTTGTGGCAAAAGATGGTCCAAGGGTGAATTTTGGCAACAAGAATACACCTGGATCTACAAGAGGATATGGCACACTTTTCAGAAATGGACTTACAATCAAGAATGTTGCATATGTGGAAGGACTGGACTACAACTTCTCGAGCCTTTGGACAATTCTGTGACAAGGGATACAAGGTCACTTTTGACAAAGACAAATGTATTGTCATTAGTGAAAGAGGTGATCAAGTTGTACTTGATGGTAGAAGACAACAGAACATGTATGTTGTTGATTGGTCTACTGCAGTTCCAGAAACCTGCCTGATTGTGCATACCAAATCAGAACTCAATTGGTTATGGCACAAGAAGTTGAATCACTTAAACTTTGATGATATTAATCGGTTGGTGAAGAAAAGCGGTGATTGGTTTACCCGAGATCACATTCAAGAAGGATGCTATATGTGATGCATGTCGTGAGAGGTAAACAGATAAAGTCAAGTTTCAAATCAAAGACCAAACAATCAACTAATAGAGTGTTGGAGCTGATGCATATGGATCTTTTTGGACCAATAACTCCAACAAGTGTAACTGGAAAGAAGTACACCTTGGTGGTTGTGGATGATTACTCTAGGTACACTTGGGTGTTATTTATGAACAAGAAAAGTGAAACACTTCAAAGCATGCCTAAACTTTTGAAGAGATTACAAAATGAGAAAAGTTTAACAGTAATAAAGATAAGATCAGATAAAGGTACTGAATTTCTCAACAAAGTTATAAGAGAATATTGTGAACAGAATGGTGTACTACATCAACTTGCTGCTCTGGTACACCTCAGCAAAATGGGGTTCGCTGAAAGAAGAAACAGAACTTTAAAGGAAGCAGGAAGAACAATGATTTGTGAAGCATTGCTACGAAAGATATTGGGGTGTAAGCAATAAATACAACATGCTACACACAAAACAGAACATCAAGAAACAAGAAGCTGCCTGAAGACACCTTATGAGGTTTGGAATGGAAGAAAACCTAACATATCCTATTTCCATCCATTTGGAAGCAAATGTTTTATTCTAAATCATAAGGTACATTTGAAAACATTCCAACCAAAATCAGATGAAGGAATTTTCTTGGGATATTCTTGATCGTGAGCATTCAGAAGTCTTGAACAAGAGGTCATTGAAAGATGAAGAAACAATCCATGTTGTGTTTGATGAACCTAAATTTACTGGTATGGAAGATGAAGATTGTGGACCTGCTGAGAATCAACAAGTCACTGATCCAGATTGTGTTGAAGTTTTGGAAAGATTCAATGACTTAAAAGTTTCTGATACTGCCCCTGCTGAGGATCATCCTGCTGGATGGAACGTTACTCAGTCAAAGTTATTAAAGTCAAAAAGCATATTTGGAGGGATATTTATTTTATCTCTTTTACCATAGTTAAACCATCCAACGGTTACAAACGTTATGAAGGTATAATGGGCCACGTGTCAAGACATAATTTATTCAGTTTAATCGTGGTTACCTCAATGTACGTGCAATGACAGTTTCAACTACCCACTGTCTATATAATCAGACTGTTACACAGCGATTTCTCTACTTGCAACTTCTACTTTATCTCTGCAAATCCTGCATTGTGTGAACACAGATTTGAGAGTAATTTTTCTTCATCTTTTTCTTATTTCAATGGTGGAAAGGATTGAAGTTCAAATCGAATCAAGCCAAAGTGTTAGAGGCTATGTTGTTGATGCAAAACAAACCGAGTTGGCTATTAATATAGGTCGAAGAATAAGGAGGTTTGCAGGATTGGAGAACAAACTCAATATCAGATTAGAAACAATCTCATACACCAATGTTATTGATTTTACGGAAGAATATGGTTGTGGGCGAAGGCTCAAGCATTCAAGACAACAATGAATCTTTGAGGAGCTTGTAATTTCCTCTAGTCTCTTGAGGGAAGTGTTTGGGTTTGAAGAAGTGGTGGATGGCTCGGTCAATCTGAAGCAATGGGATTGGACAAAATGGCGTTTGTTGATCAGATTAAAACAAGTGCAGACACCAAATCCATACCAGGCATCAACTGCAAACATATTAGATATGAGTACAGTCTGCTGAGCAAGCTCATTGCAAAGAACATACTTGGACAAGTTGGCAGTATGGACACTCTATCAGGACCCAAGATAGAGCTGATGATCATCATCTGCAGGAGCTTGAAGTTTGATTGGGCTGGTTATTTCATTCACTATATGAAGAAAGTAGCCAAGGAGGAGAAAGTAGGGAAAAGGAAATCAAAGTCCTTACCCTTAGGATTGATGATTCAGACCCTGCTGAATCACTTGAATGTTCCTGACCTTGAATCTTCTCAGATAAATCAGTCTAGATACAAGAAGGAAATTGATCATGCCATTCCCGGTCTAGATGAGGATGAAGAGGTTGCTGGAGAGGCTGTTGGTGATGATAATGATGGAAATGATGGTGATGCTGGTGGTGAGCAGGTCCAGCAAACTAAGAAGATATCTATCAAACCTGCTGCACCCAAGAAAACTGCTGAGAAAAGAAAGTCTGGAGCTACAAAGAAAATAACTGAGGTATTAAAGCCTTCAAAGAAGACAAGGAAACAAACAAAGCAGATCATTGAGTCTGCTTTGAGGGTCAAGTGGAGGTTCTTGACCTCTTTGTAGTTTAAGAAGAAGAACTGTTGTTGAAATTTTAAGGGAACAACTGAAGGAAGCTAGTAGAAAGAGAAAATCTACTGAAAAAGACGATGATGAACCCCTCTCCAAAAGAATGAAGGAGATTGCCAAAAAGAAAAAGCATGGCAAAGGAAAAGAATTAAAAAATTTGGAGGCACAGAGAGCCCAAGAAGAGGCATCAGTAGAAGAGGAAAAAGAGGCTGTTGAGGCTGAGCCCTTAACTATCATTCCACTGTGGTGATTACGACTCTCACTGAAGAGGTTGTCAAGTCTCTCGATCTTTGGACGAGTTGTTTTTGAGCAATCTGTTGAAGATTTGCTGCAGCTTCATCGACCTGAGCCTCTTTGTAGTATATGCTAAGGAACCACGACAAACAAGCGAACTGAACTCTTGTGGTAGCTGAAGAGGTAATTGAAGACTTGGTTGAAGACCCTGCAAGTGTGGCAAGAACTCAGGGGGAAGAGCAGTCTGCTGCAGACCCTGCTGATGAGCATGTAAGTCAGGGGGAACCAAGTGTGGTACAGATGGAAGTAGTAGGTACAAATGTACAATCTCAGCAACCTACTGACTTTCAAACATCTGTTGAAGAAACCATGAACCTACTTGTTGGAACCTTTGGAGGTCAACAAGGTACTGGAGATGCTCCCAGGAGATCCTTTATGCCATTTGAAAGGCATGTAAAAGAAAGAAAGAAAACAAAGGAGTTTGTAGATCCCAAACTTCAGCAGATTGCTGACTATTTTCAGTGGAAGTTTGGTTTCTACAAGAGACAAAAGCCAGCTGCTGAACCTATGACAGATTTTGAAGAATGGGCTTTTGAAAAATTGGGAGTAGAGAACCAACTGGATCTAGTTGATACCACCCTGCTGCAATCAAGGCTGATGGATTTGTTTGATGAACAACAGAAAGAGGATGGTATCAAGTTTAGAGATCCAAGAGATGGTGATGATGATTCTTCCTCATCATCGGACTCAGAGGAGATTTCCCTCCGGACTGGAGGAACCAGTGGGGCTGCAGTAATCTTAGAACAACACTGTGCATGTGACCATCAGCATCGTAAGTCTGCTTTGAGGGCAAGAGATGGAGAGATGGATGAGGATCTACAGGATCTCACCATGGATGATTTGGAGGCATTGATCAATGAAGGAATTAATCTTAGTGCTAGTAGGCTGGCTGATGAACCAAGTACATTTCATGTTGTAGAGTCTACTGCACAAATTGAAGCTGAACAGAGTGAGGATTTGAATGGAGAAAAGGTTATTGAACTCATTGAACCTAGTGTCAGTTCAGAGGAATCCATTGAGTATCAGGATGGATTTGACTTTGAGGGCACTCTTACTAATCTGCCATCATCCTGCACAAGATTGGTCATGAAGAAGGATTCCAAGTGGATAATGAGGCTATATTCAATCCACAGAGAATTGAAGAGAAGGTACAGTTCTTTGGGGTACAAGCAAAGACTGGACAAAGGTTGGAACAGAGGTGCAGGCTTTGAGTCTCAAACAAAGACTGGACAAAGGTTGGAACCTGATTTGGGTTTGGAGGAAACCCTTGTTGTTGACGAGACTGCTGTAGTGGAGCCTACTGGTGGGAAGACCACTGAAGGAAAAGTTGGTCGCCAGATTGCTTTGTTAATAAGGATGAGCGTTTGCTTGACTTTGACAAGTGATGAGGAGTTCGGATGCGAAGAAGAAGATATTGATGTTAATCCCTCGAGGCATTTGTACTGCTTTTGAGGAGGAACCGCCATTGATCCTATCCTGGAGGAATATGAAGGACCTAACCTCTTTGGATTTGGATAGGAGTTGGGCAATGGTGATAAGCAATCGAGGCCACAGTACAATGTTGAGGAGCTCTTGATGAAAGCCTTTGGTGGAAGGATGACCAGTGAAGTGCCGATTGAAGTGTTAAATGAGTTAAGGATTGTAAGGCATGATATGCCTTGATTAAGGACACAAATGGACAGACAGGAAGAAAGATTTGAAGAAGCGATGAAGATGGTAAATGAGAAGCAGACAATCAATCGCCACACGTTGCTTCAAACTTCACATCTACTCAAAATGTCGTGAATGATCTCGATACTAGATGTGAGGGGCATCAAGGTTGGAAATATGCAAAAGATAAATTTCGAAAGATCAACTTATTTCTCATCCATCGAAACTTGACAACCTTGCCGCAACACTGAATCTCACTGAGCCTCTCTGCTTTGCACAACACTGCTATATGCGATCCCAAAGCGATCGAAAGGATCAACAGATTGGAGAAGACCTTGCAATCAAGGATAACTTCACTTGATACAAGATCTGGAGCTATGGAAGGTCAACTGCATAGAGTGGTTATCTCACAGGAGAGTATTCATGGCCTTATCTCCCGTTTTGTTGATGATGTCACTAAGGGGAAGAGGGCCAATCAGTGCGACAAAGGAGGTGCAAGACTCTTTTGCAGAAGAGATGGGTGATGAAACCAATGCCTTGAGCAACTTTGCACTGGCGAGTTCAACTTACTGATGATCTTCTGAGACAATACAAGAAAGAATACTATAATAGAAGAAGACCTTATCATGACATGGGTTTTCATGAAGGCCTAAACTCTTTCTTGGGATTGAAATTTTGGGAAGCAAGAGTCAGAGCCTTAAGGGCAAACAACAGAGGTGGTATAAGTGGAAGAGGTGGCAGAGGTGATAGGAACTTGCCTATCACAAGAGCAAAGGATTCACTTGATGAGTTTAAAGAACTGTATATGAAGTTTGGTTTCAGAGTGAATCAGATAAACCTTATCCGGCCTGAAGCATGGAACTGGTGGAAGCAAGTCAATCCCTACATTGATTTTACACTGATTGAAAATGAATGGATGAGGGACATGATAGAACAAATCGAGCCTATCAAGAACAAAGTCGAGAAGGCTAGACAAGAAAGAGAGAAGAGACTATAGATCAGCATACTTATCATTCTTTATCTTCGATGTATCTAGTTTGTAATAGCCTTGTTCAAATGATTTTAATGAAAGATGAATACTTGTTCTATTCTTGTGTTTTATCTTTTTGCTTTGCTGAATAGGTGAGGGTAGTGGCATCATCACCAAAAAGGGGGAAATTGTTGGACTTATTTCTTAGTTTTGTTGATGAGTGCCATACTAGCTGTTATAGTGCAAAGGCAAAAAGATGTCTAGATCAAATGTATAGGTTTATTAGAGTTTGATTCATAAATAGGTTTGATCAAACAAGCATCAAAAGGGCTGGCTGATTGATATCGGCCAGTGGTCTCAGTCGATGAGGGTAGATAGGTCATGAGACTAGTCTTGAACCCGCCAAGACCAAGATCGAAGGCTAAGGGATCAAACTTAGTATTTAAAGTCAAGGATATGGAATCAGAATTTAGGCAAGTCTGTGATGACCTAAACTGATTACATATACCTTGTGTAGAAGGTCTAAGTTCCATAAGTTGGATGATGTTTGGAACTTAGTTATTTTTAAAATGATGTAATCTAACTTCACAAATAAAATTTAGATAAAGGTAATCAGCTGCATTATATTTTATATACAGAAATATGATGATCAGCAGACTGATTGGTACTTCAGTAGACTGATGAACCTGCTGATATGTACCTCGATTATTTCAAGGTTATTTTGGAAAATCACATGGATAAGGACAACCAACTACCTCTGACTTATCAAGAAAATCAAAGGTTGAGATTAAAAAGACGTTGGGATGATTCACATTTTTATCCATTGGATACAAGTCAAAGGGTGGTGGATGATGATTGATCATCAAAAGGAATTTCGACGATGTCGATCCTATGAATAGTGACTGAATGCAAATCAGATGGGACAAAAACAAGGAACGGTTACATTTGAAATTCAAATACAAGTCACATGCATTCTTGCCTATAAATAGAAGACTTTCAACTCAGAAAAAAAGGATGAATTTTGGATAAACTTTAAGTGATAATATTGAAATTTGAAAAACACCTCTTGAACTTCTTTGAGCATAAGGTTGCTGATCTAGTAAATTTCTTCAAGTGTATTCTCGTATTCAAGTTGCATCCAGATTACACACTTGAGACTCGCAAGTCTGCTTGATTACATCATCCTAATCAAGTTTCTTTGAATTGAATCATTTATTTGATTCAATCTTTATTTTATAAAGAACTCTTGAAGACAGTGAAGCATCTTTTGGGTGTGAAAGATCGTTGTTTGTGGTGGAGAGTGGTGAAGAGGCAATCCTACCCTTCAAGGACCAGTGGAAGACTCGGGAGCAAACAATCCTACCTATTCCCGCCAGTTTGTGAAGCCATAGTTATTGGTGAAGGACAAACAACTTAGGAATCTTTGTAAAAGTGCATCAAAGATCTCTAGTGAATTTCCTCCAACATCACAGGAGAAGAGTGGGCTGACAGGATTACATCACCTGGAACCACTATAAAATCTGGCTATTTACTTTATGCATTTACTTTCTGCACTTAGTTTATCTTATACATCAGCCTACTGAATCTAGCAACTGAAATCACACACTTGCACTACTGAGTATCTAATACTTAGTATCACTTTTAACAACAAGTATAAAGGCTTAATTTTGATATATTTCCGCTGCACAAATTCAGCAAACTCAACTCGATGAACTCTCTTGTTTATCGGTGAAGCTCATGAAGTCTCAAGCAGACTCTCAAGTATCAGATTCTTTGAAATTGCAAATTTTAACTCCAAAGTTTTAAGTGTTAAGTTTATTCACCCCCTCCAAACTTAACCAAAGCCTTTTCTAGGGACCAACAGATTTTGAATGAGTCCTCTATGTCAAGTCTTCTAGATTCTTCCATAGTAGTGACTTTCATTTTCCAGCACATTGGTAATGCCTTCAAGATTCTTGTGTTGATAACTTTCTTTGAGTATTCAATCTTGAGTAGATCTAATTCATCCATGATAGCACTGAATCTTGTTTCCATTTGATCAATGGGTTCTCCAGATTTCATCTTGAAATTCTAAAACTTTTGTTTTGCAATAGAAATTTTGTTTTCCTTGATTGAATATGTTCCTTCACAAACAAGTTGTAGTTTGTCCCACATTTCCTTGGCAGTTGTGCATTCTTTCACCTTTAAGTACATGTTGTTGTCAAGAGTTCTGAGGATAAAGTCCATAGCAACATTGTTGAGATTGTTTCGCTTGCGATCATCCCTAGTCCATTCGGATTTGGGCTTTGCAACTCGAACATGCTGTCCATCAACAGTTTGCATATGTGTAATCTGAATTGGTCCATCAGTGAGTACGTCCATCATCTCATCATGAGTAGCTGCTAGAAAGGCCTGCATACGACGTTTGTATTCGTCAAATATGTCTATATTGCACATAAGCATCTGTCTTGCATATAGATTGTTATCCATAGTGAGTGAGTGAAGATTGATTGTTTAACAACTAGAAACTGAGCTTTCAAATGAGAACAACTAGAGGAGATTTAGAGCAAATGATATTTTGTCAAAGAGACACTGTTGATACCAATTGTAGGTATCAGAAATAACTGATGATCAGTTACTTCAAGCAAACAAGCTGATACTTGAATTCAGTTCTGAATCTCTTCAACTTAGTAACACTGCTCCGATACCAATTGTTGGTATCGGAAAGAACTAATCCGGATCTCTTCGAACTATAAGAACCGCTCCGATACCAATTGTTGGTCCCTTGGAAAGGCTAACACAAGTTTAGAGGGGGGTGAATAAACTTGTCCCTAAAACTGGATTTAAAACAAATTAAGGTTCAGTTAAACTTGTGTAGAGTTAAGCTGACTAAGCTGAGTTTAAGTCAAACTGACTTAAGCTTAAAACTTAGTCAACCGGCAGCGGATATAGTTTTAACCTTTTTCTTGATCTTGTTATTCTCTGTGAAAACCAAGTGTAGCAAACTGAATTCTAATGAATGTCAGTTTGTGAACTGTGAAGTATATAACAATCAATTATCAAAATGCTGTAGGTAAATGCTGAATAGATAAGTAAGTACGTAAAGTAAATAAGGCAAGTATTATAGAGGTTCCAGGTGGTGTAATCCTGTACGTCCTCTCTTGCCCTGTGGTGTGGAGGAAAATTCCACTAGAACTTCTTGAGGTGAACTGTTACAAAAAGTCCTAAACAATAGTCCTTGGCTAATCCCTAGCGTCACTATCTAAACAGTTGTAGAACAGGTAGAATTGATGTTCTTCAATTGCTTGGAACACTGATCCTTGGAGGATTGAATTGCCTCTTCACCAGCTACCACTACAAACACAGTCTACCCAACTGCTTGTCACAACTGTCCTTGGCGAAACCTTCCCGGTTTGCTTCACAGTCTAAAACCTTTGATGTAGAATCAAAGTTGGGCTGAGAATCAATAAATTGATTCCTGTTTGTGGTTCTTCAAAGTGTCTGATTCTTGACAAAATCTGTGTAGCTTGAACACTTGAAGAATTTCTAGATATGATCTTGTTATAGCGCAAAGATGATATCAATTCGAATGATTAATGCACACGTTAATTCTTGTTAAATCTCTGTATTCTTGTACATCTAATCCTTGGTGCAAAAGTCCTCTATTTATAGTGTGAGGTCCAACGTTCATCTGGCTTCAATTCGAATTATATCAATGTCTCTCTTGTAACGGCGATATTTTCTGACCGTTCTGCTGTGTCAGTATTTCATCCAATAAAATCGCTTCCTTTATAACGTTCGACTGTACGATCAGTTGTTGGATGGCTGACATATAAAACTGAGTTTCCTTATCAGTTTTATACTGAGTTTATTGTTAGTCAGTTTCTTAACTAACTTGGAGCGTTAACTGAGATTTTACTCTTCTTCAAATTTCAGTACTCCAGTTTTCATCTTATTATAATTGACTTAATCAGAGTACACCATGACTCATTATCATCTAAGAACACATTGTCCTTATGATTCTTAGGTCTTCATACAAGATCCATAAAGTCAGTTCAGGTCACCACAATCTTGCCAGAAGTCTAACTTTACAATCTCGACGTTGTCTTCATAACTGAGTTTGAACCCTCAGTTCTTCAATCTTCAATAACTGAGTCTGTGTCCTCAATTCTTCAATCTTCTATATAAGACAACTGAGTCTGTGTCCCTCAGCGAACTTATTTTCTTCAGTTTGATACTGGTGTATTCTGAGTCAGTTTCTGTCTTAGTGATTTCCAGTTTTCTAGATGACTTCCAGTTTTTCAGTTTTACGACACACTAACTGTTACGGTGCTTGTCTGTTGTAACTTATACAAATATCAGACTCTAGTAAAACCTATACATTCAGTTCTAGACATCTTTTAGCTTTTCACTATAACAGCTGGCTTCAGCACTTCATCAATGGGGTTAAGATAATACTTTGAATAAATATGATGAATTATCATCAAAACATAAATTTTATTTCCAACAATTGGAATATTAATCATGACACCCACACTCTGATTAAATTCACCACGGACTAAATAGTATTAAGCATATCATCACTAACTCAATCATCGTGTGTATGCTATACACTGAGTTATGTGATTACATACCGATATACTTAGGGTTTTCAGCAGTGTATTAATATAAGCATAAATGCAAAGATTAAGAAGAATTATAAATCCTGTCAAAAACAATTACCGAAATTGTCTTTGGGACACTACACCTAACACTATTGTCACAAACGCAAGAAGGTTATGAAGAACCTAGTCTGATGGACATTGCACAAGATATTAAATATCTTCGGGAATGCATTCACACTCATTTACAATTCAGACAAGACTTAGATGGAAGAGCTTTCGGTTCCATAACCAACTATTTGACAGATATCCGATGAGAAGGATCAAATCTGAGGAACGAAGTCTCAAGACTAGCAGGCAACACCATAAGCTCCTTAGAATATATGGTCAATGAATGCTTGGTAAATAAAAATCAGAGAATCTTGGAGGAATTTGAATATGGGAAAATCATATTAGTAAGCTGACATGACTTCTCTTATCAAAATATTGATCGACAGGAAAGCCAGATAAGGGCACATGTTGATCATAGTGCACCTGTGACTGATGTATAGATCCCTAATCTTCATGAAGTTGTCATTTCACTATCCGTTACCTTAAATAAGTTTGTTTCTAGTTAGACCGAGATTAACAAGATCCTCATTGATGTCGTCTTGGATAATGCCATAAGGGTGGAGGAGGAGGGTAAAGGTGATGGAGATGGATCTGGGAAAGGGATTGCTTGAGAGATGGCAGTGCAAGAAGTTATTGTGAATGTTTTGCTTGACAATGTGAAGAAGTCTGCTGAATGTTTTTACGAAGTTTTTGTTCAATAATATAAGTGGTTGGAAGTTTTTACTGTTAAAATGATAGATTTTTTATACTCAAGAATATTGTTTATATCAAGTCTTTTGAAAAGGTACATATTGGCAGGAGTCTGGTGGAATATTGAAGATAACCAAGCTAGTGTTTTGTATTTTAATTCACTAGAGACTTTGCGATAGCTGAAGGATGTAATATCGTCGGATGGATCAAGATCCACCCGATTACGCAGTGGAAAGTACAAGATCTAGATCTAGTCAACCAAAGCACGTAAAAGAATAGATCTAATCCTACGAGGGGGTTTAGATTTTTTACCTGTTTATTGTGAATAAACACCAAGAACAATCCGAGATCCAAGATCCAAGAATTGAGAAGCCACAGTCTTCCGACGTGTATCTCCAAGCAACACCAAGTGGATGGTGATTCAAGCCGCTTGACCTCCTCGATATGCTACTGGAATAATCCCGAGGATTACTCAACTCGAAAACCATAAGCTAGGGTCCGAGCCCCTTTAGCCTTTTTGTGTGTATTGCCATCGAAATTAGGCATAAGAAAATAGGTTGGGAGAACTCTCTTTATATCAGAGTGTAAACCTTTTCCTCCAAGTATTTAATTAATTAACAGAAAATCAATTATAATAATCCTTAATTTAAATATAAGATAAATATAATATATATCCCAAACAAATTAGGATAAATACATATATTATCCAATATTCCACGATTTATCATTATTAAATAAATAATTAAATCATATATTAAATAATTATCCAAGAAAACTAATTTCTCTCTAATTAAATAATTATCCAAAAATGCGGCCAATACCCTAATATATTAGGTCATCCACGCCTTTCACACACTTGGCCCGAGTCCACGAATTTTTTTTTCCATGTATTTAATTATCTAGTCCAACTAAACAATTAATCCACATATCAATTAAATAGTCCAATCCAACTATTTAATTATAATTGAGGTGAAACGACGAGAAAACATATGCTATGTTAGGAGCCACGTCGGGGACCATGGACCCATATTCAGTAGACTGTTTGTTTCGATTCGGGATATCTCCGTAAACCCTTCTCGAAACCTCTTATCCTTATTTACCATTAACCCCCTAGTGATCAATTAGTTCATAACTAATATAATATGAACTCCCGGGATCGATCAGTTTCTAGGATTAACAAATAAGGGAATTGTCTGTCTACTTCACGAGGGAAGGAATGGATTCCATATTTGTGATAGCACAGACTACTCACTCATCCTAAAATAGAGCCAACGAGAAGTGTTGGACCACATACTACGATGTGATCCTTACTAACACATCAAACTCTAACCTAGTCTAACCAGCTGTCTGTGATCACCTCAGGATTGAGATTAATCCATATATGATCATCTTGTGATTCGATAAGACTTATCGATTACGGAATTATATCGAGAACTCAAATCAAATCGGTCCAGCCCTATATGATTATCATCATATATAAAATGCCCTATTAGGTACCTTATTACCGACAGTCCGGATAAGACTGTCACACCTGAAGTGTTCTGGGCGCATTAATAGAAAATTAATCATGAGACCCGTACTCAGATTAAAAAACGCTACGGACTAAGTTAATTTGAAGTACATCTCACTAACTTAATCCTCTTGTGTATAGCCATACACTGAGTTATGTGATTACATAAATGAGGTACTTAGGGTGTTCATCAGTGTCTTAATTATAAGCGTACATGCATATATTAAGATGAATTATTAATTATGTCCTAAAACAATTATATAATTGTCTTTCGGGCACTACACCTAAAAATCTCCCACTTGCACGAAAGGCTAGGGGATTAATTGTTTTAGAGCACACCCCTTTATATCTATATCTACAATATTCTCCCACTTGCTCAAAACAAGCGAGACGTATCCCTCTAATCTGTACCCTCCAAGCGCTTTTTAGTAATTCATCCTTCCAAGCACGACCGGAGTGTGCCGCCGTAGGGTAGGTCAGTGACCCGGCGCGTACTTAGAATCCGAATACCATGTGACTTGGTACACTGATGAGGTAGGTTGGCGGCTTGGGTCAATGTTTGTGATCGAAACTTCGCCTTTCCATCTAATCCTGTGGTACACTTTCAATATGCCTTTGAGTCAACACTGAGGACAAGATCTACTTAACGATCATCCTTAATCCGACCTAAAGCCAGAATCAGTGTTATCACTTATATTCTAGTTTGCACTTGAATATACTAGCATATTATTCCTCATTCTCCCGAAGAGACTTGAGGATTCACTAAACATCCCATTTTGTATTCATCTGCAGGTTTAGATAACCATTCCTGAGAGGTAGGGTAGACTACATAGTGAATGTCGCATAAATGCAAGAATATCTTAACCAGGTGAATGGACGGGATTGCCAATAATCGATTCTCGAGAATTTGAGCGAATCAAATCCTTTAGAATGAATCCCGATGGCATGTCAGACTCTGACTTCAGATAACACACCCATGTTGCTCTCAACTTGGTCAGTGTTACCATTCACAAACACTAATCTACATACTACTTTACCAATATTGATGCCCAGTCTACGAAAGACTTATCAATATTCTGGTCAAGTCCACATATTAAAATATATGACTTTGAAATGACCTAGAGGTTTGCTTTAATCCCTAAAGGATATAAGCTATGGCAGGCATCCTGCCAAAGGTTCTTTCTGAATAAATTAAGATACCGTTAGTCTCGCAAAAAGGTCTTAGGGAATCACCCCTATTTTATGCTTTGTAACGAATCTGTTATTTGTTCTTTTCTAAAACCCTTATGTTCTGAAAAAATTCAGATTCCGTTATTCGGCAAGGAAGTCTTAGGGAATCACCCATATTTCCCGCTTTCTGACGAAATCAAGCAAGACTGAGTGGTAAGAGATATCACGGTCTGGTTAACTCTCTACCGTTTAGGGAATCACCCCTAAATTTTTCTCAGCTTTGCGTTGAAAGTTAAACTTTCCTATTCATTCGACTCTTCTCCGTGTAGTTCCATTTACTCACACTGGGCCTGAGATACTCAGGTGGTTCTACAAGAATTTCAACACAACTGGAGTATCAAACTCCATTCACAAGGTTATGGCTTTTAAACCAATCTCTATGATCAGGATCCTACATAGCCCACAAAGGACTATAGGTCATCAATCTACCCTATAGACTGTAAGGACCTGCAATGGGTAATGGACAAACCAAACTCCCACTACGTTCGGGGTGGATCGATATACTGATCTAGTTTAGTAGTTTTTATTAGTGTTATCACCAACTGCCAGTGTTGGATGTGGACTGAACAAATCAGTTAGTAACATCTTGAGAACAAATACTTCAAGATCTAAGGTTGTTATCTATAGACTCTATTAGACCGAGTTTGACAGTATAACCGTCATTCACTGATTTTACGAGTTTTATAATCATACTCAATGCATCAAGATATTTCACGGTCTGAACGTGTACGCAAAATTTCCAGTCCTACCTTCAAGCACTCGGTGCTAAATGGCTCTATTTATGGAAGTGGGGTGAATCGAATTCACTCCTTATCCATAAATGCTTAGGCATCTTTTAGGTAGACTTCTCGGTTTTTCATTACAACGTAAACCGTTATTTTGCAACCAATATCTTAAATGAGTTAAGCAGTGTATCGTAGTACATGAATAACTATATAAGGCAAATTTGTGGTGTATCCCTTAGTGAAAACATTCCACTGGGAGGCAGGCCGAGCATCAGTCCCCAAGACTACGCAATAACCTATTTCTGAGTATGGAATACTCTATCTCTGGTGAAATCAGAGATTCCTCCAAATATTTTGGATAACTTACCAGAGTTTCGAGTAGTTATCAAACAATATGTCACCACTCAAAAGCTCCCACTAGCTTGTATCTTTCACATGACCTCGAAGGTCGATATGAACAAGCTATGTAACTTCTTTAAATCTATTACCCTTTCCCGATTGAAAGGAAACTTAGGCATTGTTCCTTTGAGACATGGTTCCTATGACTGGGAGATAGGAATCACCCTAAGCCAGTCTTCAAATCTTGTCTTTAGGGAATATGCACTAATTAATAGAATAGAAAGAAGCGTTTATCAAAATACGGAAACAATTTGCGTTTATATATTTTTAGGTGTGTTACTAATACCTTTTCAGCTATGCTTAGTGGTTCTGACTTTATCAAACAAAAGTCCGAGTCTGGGATTCGTGCTATGAATTTTATATTCATCCTCAATAAGACACAAATTATCCTATTGAAAATGAATACATTCGTTCCAAAGAATCCGAAAACAGAAAATTAATTTTCTGTGATACTCAAGAATTGAATCTGAGATTCATTTCCTTACATCACTCCCACTAGTCTATCTGAAATAACTGCTGGTTGTCTATTTTATTTATCGTTTAATGCAAAGCTACCTAGTTCTTCCAAAGAACTTTAGCTTTCGAGAAAATAGCTAAAGATGCATTGGTCAGTGATCCGAAATCACTTTCCTTATCCTATAATTTCCAATTTATTAATTTTCCTATTTAGCCTTAAAACTACTTAGTTTGGATGACTAACACGTATAAACATTCTTTCACATTCTTGACTTTCCTTAAATGGAAACAGTCTTGAACTAGCAGTTCGTTTGAGTAGACACTACTCTTGAACTGTGGGATGTCTAATGATGTGTTACTAGCTTAGACTATTCGATTTTTCTAATCGACAAATCATAATACCAAAGCTCCCACTAGTTTATCAGTTCCAAATACCGTCTAACTAGCAACATTTTGTTCGAATGGTTTGAGAGATCATAATAAAGCTCCCACTAGTTTATCGGTTCCAAATACCGTCTAACTAAGAACACTTTGTTTTTATGATTTTTCAAAGATTAGAAAAACATTCAGAACTAAGCTCCCACTGGTTTATCAGTTCCAAATACTGTCTAACTAGCAATGCTTAATTCTAGTTTTTCCAATAAATGGAGAAACTCATGTGCAGTCTATTACACATTTTTAGTGATTCAGAAAAACAACAAATCATAAGGCTAAGGCTCCTACTACTTTATCGGTTCCAAATACCGTCTAACTAGCAACGCCTTATGTATATGATTTTCCAATTTTTCAATTTAGAAATTTGTTGTGTAATTACACTTTTGAAATTCATTAAATGAATTTTCTGATAGTCCTATATCATCTTTTGTAAACTAAGTGTGGTCGTCTCTCGTTCAACACGAATGATGTTAAGGGTGATTTTATACGTTTTATAAGGATATATTTTGTAACAATTCTCTCCATATTCGTATGTTTCTCATAGAAATCGAGCTTTATATTGAAAAATTGAGCAAATGAGTTTTAGAAGTATTAAAGTGCAAAATCGAGCTAATTATGTGATTTTATTGGATAAATATCTTTAGATGTAAGATGTTACATTTTGCATGTTTTTATCGTGATGTAGGTACGCTTGCATGAGGTGAAAGGAGCTTAAAAGATGTTCAAGTGATGATTTTCATGGAAGGAAAGAGATAGAGATGAAGTTGGTATGAAGATCAAGATGAATTTGGAAGAAAAACGGACTGAACTAGCGTCCAGGCTGAACTGGCGTCCAAAGAAGTGGATTGGCGTCCAGGAGATGAAATCAGAACAGAGAGTTTGGACGTTGTATGGACGAGCGTCTGCCCTAGCGTCCAAAGCAGAGTGGACGGGCGTCCACAATTCCGGACGGGTGTCCTTAAGCCGACATAGCAGCAGCCGCCTTACTTTTCTATAAATACCAGCGCGTATTTCAACCCTAAACATACATTATTGAGACCTATTGATACACATTCATTATGAGAAAACCCTAGGCGGCCCCAACCCCCTTAGGGGAGGCTGGGGTTGCGATTTTTCTTGTTTCTTTTCCGTTTTATTTCTGTTTTGCTGCTGTGTTTTATGCTCAACGCTTGGGGCTGAACATGTTCAAACGATTTGAATCTTTTCCATCAGGTTTTTCTATTTCCAATCTGAGTTTATGTTGTGATTTTAATTCAAAGTTGTATCTTTTCCATGATTATTTGTTTATGCAATCAATATCGAAAGATGTATTGTTTATTGATGTTTACCATATGACGAGAGTCGGTGGAAACCTTAGATCACCATAGGAAAGATGGGATTTTTAATCTTGACATAACGAGAGTTGATAGGTTGAATATCTAGGTTGCTAGATTGAGAGATCTTACACCTTGTTTTGATAGAGTCAATCTTATATATCGAAAGATGAGAGATTGATAGGCGAATTATATACGAGAGTAGGAATTCATACTTTTGAGAGGTGAACCACAACCTTAATTAAATCATCAGAAGATAACTTTAGAGAGGAAATAGAGGGTTGCGGGAACGGTGGATTATTGTTTGTTCATTGTTTAATCACCATGATCATCGTTTTTATTGTTTTTTCTCGTTTATAGTTTTATTTATTTATTATCGCTTTTATCCTTCTTGGCTTTGGACTGACAATCCTCTGTCCAGTTTATCTTATCGTTTTTAGTTTTAGGTTTCGAAACAATTGGTATCAATCTTAGGAAAATTAATGAACTAGATACCCCGATTCCCTGTGATCGACTCCGGTATTAATCGCTATACTACGATCCCTACACTTGAGGAATACCAGATTTATAAATTTTATTACTTGTTGTTTTGTTAGATAAAATCCCTGACAAATGACATCCGTGACATACCTATACTATGTCACTTAAGTTTTTAAAGGCTCAAGGGAAAAATCTCCTCCGAAAAATTAACTTCATTGCTTTGATAATTACAACGTACTTGTTACTTCAACATTTTTAATGAAGTCCCATTACTAACAGGTTAGTAGCCTAGAGATTAAAGTTGTAAAATAAACTTGACAGAAAGTAAGATTAAAAAAGTAAATTTTCACTACTAGATTTTTATTTTAGGAATAATAAACTATAAAAAGTTTATCCTACCATTCCAAGGATTTAACCTCGCACAATACTGTCCGAGAGGGTCGATATCAGCACTATGACGGTTAAAATGAGACAATCTCTCTCAATGATTAAGCTTCGAGAATCGAATATCTCACGGGAATCAGACATCCCGGACTTTAATCATTGATTACCTTCCTTTTTCAAGCCTAGATATTTCGAAAATATCCATAAAGAGTGTGACCTACTATATCAGATCTCAGAGTACGCCCCGAGTATGCCTACGAGGGGCAGGTCAGTGACCCGCCGAGTACCCGATATCCTATCCTTTCGGAGACCAAGCCTTGAATTTTGATAGCGGTGAACACCATCCGAAGGGGGCCGAAATCAAAGCGGCATGAGGTGTCACCATTCTCTTACGTGCTTGTACCTATAGTAGAGGCCGTGGGGTCGGTTGTCGCCTTCCACGCTCCCACTCAATAATTTGAAAAAGTGGTGGGTTTACTAATTACGGTTTCGGTCTTGACAATAAGTAACAATAAATCAAAGTACTCCGAATAGGGTCGGTTATGTAGGCAAGCCTACTCCGTCTTATTCGTTGGAACATATGTGACAGTTCAGGCAGATCCGATAAGAGAAGCCCCGTTTAGCCGGAAGCCTTATCGGCTATGCTATGTCTTGTCAAACCACTGTAACGTACATCACACGTGGAGGGGAGTCGATTGAGCCGAAGCTCGGTTGAACTCACCCAACCATGGTTAGACCATTTCCGAACCCATGTACTAAGATTTTCTGATTTTTATGTTTTCAACCAAAGCGTAATCTCGTTTCTGTTTAAGGTGGGTTCCCCGAAAAACACAACGATTTATCTAAGTGGGATTCACCGAGAATCCATCACTAAAATCGTAACGATTGACAAAACCCGGTTCCTCGGTTTTTATAATTAGTTATTTATTTTAATTAACTGCCAAATATTAATTAAAGAAGCTTTTAACTAATTATACGAGGTATACATGCCTAATTTATTCGAAATAAACTAGCTGCACTATAAGAAAAAGTGTTTAAAGGGACTAAGTTTAAAGGGACGACTTTGTCGTCCCTGGAAAATCTTTATTGGGACGACATTGTCGTCCCTTAAAATTAATTCAAAAATAGTCAACTTATTTGCCGGATTTTTTGGTGGGAAACTTTAAAGGGACGACATTGTCGTCCTAATAAATGCAATATTAACCCCACATTGACAGCTTGGAATTCCACGTGGCCAGGCCTATTTAAAGGGACGACATTGTCGTCCCATTAAACCTTTTCCAGAAAATAATATGCTATACGAGGAAATATGTTAGAATTCTTTTTAGAGACGACATTTGTGGTCCCTGTAAAGTAAATAAAAATTTTCCAGAAACGTGTATGTTATACGAAATAATAATACTTTGCTTTTGTTTTTAGGGACGACATTTGTCGTCCCTTTAAAGTAAATTAAATGTTTTATGAATATAAAACATTGTGTTAATAATTAAGATTCATTTTTTTATAAAATTCTCCTATGGAGGGACGACTATGTCGTCCCTTTAAATAAAAATAAATTTTTTAATATGCATAAATTCTAATAAGCATTGGTTTAAAATATAAAATACATTATTTTTTATAAAAATTCCATTATCGAACAATAATATACAGGTGATCCTGATAGTACTATGTACTATAGATCGTCAGTTCGTTATCGAGCGATTGATTTGAATCTCGGGGTTCGATAACGACCGTTCGATCTCAATCCTGAGATCCAAAATCGATTAGGCGATTTCAACCCGATATCTTTCCTTACAGATCATTCTGATAGTACTATCTACTATAGATCATCGGTTCGTTATTGAGCGATTGATTTGATTCTCGGGGTTCGTTAACGAGCAATTTATCTTAATCCCGAGATCCGAAATCAATTAAGCGATTTCAAACCGATATCTTTCCTTACAGATCATTCTGATAGTACTATGTACTATAGATCGTCAGTTCGTTATCGAGCGATTGATTTGAATCTCGGGGTTCGTTAAGAAGTGATTGATCTCAATCCCGAGATCCGAAATCGATTAAGCAATTTCAAACCGATATCTTTCCTTACAGATCATTATGATAGTACTATCTACTATAGATCTTCGGTTCGTTATCGAGCGATTTATTTGAATCTCAAGGTTCGTTGACGAGCGTATGATCTCAATCCCGAGATCTGAAATCGATTAAGCGATTTCAAACCGATATCCTTTCTTACAGATCATTCTGATAGTACTATCTACTATAGATCGTTGGTTCATTATCGAGCTATTAATTTGAACCTCGGGGTTCGTTAACGAGCGATTGATCTCAATCCCCAGATCTGAAATCGATTAAGCGATTTCAAACAGATATCTTTTCTTACAGATCATTCTGATAGTACTATCTACTATAGATCGTCAGTTCGTTATCGAGCGATTGATTTGAATCTTGGGGTTCGTTAACGACCGATTGATCTCAATCCTGAGATCCGAGATCGATTAGGCGATTTCAAACCGATATCTTTCTTTATAGATCATTCTGATAGTACTATCTACTATAGATCGTCGGTTCGTTATCGAGCGATTGATTTGAATCTCGGGGTTCGTTAATGAGCGATTGATCTCAATCCCGATCGATTAAGCGATTTCAAACCGATATCTTTCCTTACAGATCATTCTGATAGTACTATCTACTATAGATCATCGGTTCATTATCGAGCGATTGATTTGAATCTCAGGGTTCGTTAATGAGCGATTGATCTCAATCCCGAGATCCGAAATCGATTAAGCGATTTCAAACCGATATCTTTCCTTACAGATCATTCTGATAGTACTATCTACTATAGATCGTCGGTTCGTTATCGAGCAATTTATTTGAATCTCGGGGTTCGTTAATGAGTGATTGATCTCAATCCCGAATGTTTGTCGGGGAAACACAAAGAGTACGGAGGTAAAACTCATAAGCGTCCAGAATCTTGTTTGAGTTGGAATAAAAACACCATACTAAATAGATTGTCTTATTGGATGCCGAAAAAACTCAAGTACAATCTAGATGTTATGCACATTGACAAGAAGGTGTGTGATAGCTAATTGCCTACGGTATTGAATATTGATGGTAAGACCAAAGACACTATCAAGGCACGTAAGGATCTAGCAAACATGAAAGTGAGAAAGTAACTACATGTGATTAAACAAGGCAATAAGACATTAAAACCGCATGCCTTGTTCACGTTGGCACCAGAAGATCGGACAAAATTCTACGATTTCTTAACAAATGTTCAGTTTCCCGATGGTTTTGCAGGAAACCTAAGAAAAAATTTGACTGGTAAAGACAAATTTAGCAGGCTAAAATCTCATGATTTTCATATCATACTACAGAGACTTTTACCAGTTGGGGTACGAAAATTCTTGAAAAAGGAAATTTCTGATACTATCATTGATTTAAGCGATTTTTTCAGATTGATTTGCGCGTGCACGTTGAGGATTAGTGATTTAGAGAATGCAAAAGAGAAGGTTTTGGAAATCTTCTGTAAATTAGAAACGATATTCCCACCGGCATTCTTTGATATTTTGATACATGTGATAATGCACTTGCCTGAAGAAGCGATTAGGGGTGGACCTGTTCATTTGAGATGGATGTATCCGATTGAACGTTTTCTAGGTAAGTTAAAGAGGTATATTAGTAATCGGGACAGGCCGGAAGGATCCATCGCAGAAGCATACGTGGCTAACGAGACCTTGATGTTTTGCTCGTTGTATTTTTCAGGAAATGAGACAAAGTTCAATAGGCTCGAAAGGAACTAGGTTGAGAACGAAGATACAATCAAGAACCATATATCAGTATTCAAGACTCCTTTTCGATCAATAGGATCAATGAAATGCTTGACATTCAATACTACTTTGAGAGAGAAAATTCAGTGGTATGTGTTGCAAAACTGCCATGAGATCGATGAATACCTCGTGTAAGTGAGCAATCCAAACTTAATTCTTTTGTTTTTTATAATTCCATTAAAGGTAACTAGTCTTCTACACATGGAGCAGTGAACATCGTACAAAAACTGTCAAGTTATTGCACGAAACAGAACCTGGACAAAGTGCACCGTCAAGAATTTAATGATTGGTTTAATTCGAAGGTACAAAATAAAGCTTCATACACTTATTGTGCACTTTTATGAGCGTTACATAAATACTTATGTATGGTACATTATGCAGATGATTGTATTGAGTAAACAGAACCCATCAGACTTGAATGACCAATTGTGAGCACTTTCCACTGGATCTTTTTCAACGGTCAAATCCTATCAGAGTTGTGTGATGAACGGTGTCAGATTCAATGCACAAAAACGGGATCACACACGCGCAACTCAAAATAATGGGGTTGCTGTCAAAAGGACCAAAGGCACTACATGGTATGGAGTCTTTGAAGACATATATGTCGTAAGCTACCCAAATGATAACACTGTTCTTTTCAAATGTACATGGTTCGATACTAGTCCAGCTAAGAAGGGTGTCCGTGTATATAAGAATACTACAAGTATACGCACTACAAACACCTGGTACGAACATGATCCATTCATTCTTGGTTCACAAGCAGAACAAGTGTTCTACATAGATGATTTGTATAACGGACGTGACTGGAAAGTTGTTGAGCATTTTGAACACCGTCATATCGTAGACGCACCAAATATTAATGGTGATGTGGTTGTTGATGATTTGGTAATCGACGAAACAACCCACGGAAATTTTCGACTTGTTGTTGAACTGCAAAAGGTTTCACCGTCCAAGCCCTCAAGAGAAAGTTAGGGGGCTTGATTCCTCTTATATGGGATCCTAGATTTCCCAAAGTTCAAAAGGTATTGGGAAGATACGCGAAGGATTTTGAGTCTGAGACAGGGAAAGTCATGAGGTCCCATGTTCCTTGTTACGTCCCGACATGGCGAAAGGTGGAAGACCGACTTAAACAATTAATTTGTGAAGAACTTCGGGTACTTAGCTAATCAAATTGTTAACACTTTCAAATTGTGATTTTCATTATATTAATTTAGAAACCAATCGTTTCATTTCTTGTGTTTTCAGTCATCGTTCCAACCCCTTGAGCCTATTCACCGCGATGCCTTGCTGAAAAGCGCCGGTACTTTATTCAGAAAATGGAAGGCTAGACAAAGGAAGGATGTAGATGAACACAACAACAAGGGGTTGCCAGGGCCTTGTCCCTGACCCAGGGATGCGTTTTCACAGCCACAATGGGAAGTGTTTCTCCGCCACCTCAGTAGTGGTGCTTTTAAGGTAAAGCTTTTATTCCATTACATGTGTTACATATATTCAATTATTATTACTTTTTACTGCTTATATATAATACAAAAGTACTATTTTTTTGCAGAAAAGATCTGATCAGAATAAGAAGAATCGCCCCGGGAGTAAATATGTAGGCCGCCAAGGACGAGCGCCTATGGCCGTAGTGAGATGGGATAGGTTAAGAAGGGTAAGTATTAGGAAATAAATCCCTATCACTTCATTTTTTTGGATTTTCATAACTAATGCTTTCATTTTTTTCAAGGGTAATGTGAGTCTGAGTGAAGATCCTAGAGTGCAAGATCCTATCCATGTATGGGCGAGCAAGCATAAGAATGCTGACGGTTCATTTCTGAACAGTGATGCGGAGGCTGATTACGTAAGTGATATACGTTGTATATATTTCAATTCAATACGTTCACATTTTCCTTTTCCTTATCTTAACTGCCAACGATATATGTTGTGTTTAGAGGAGGCTGGAGGATTGGCGTACTATGATTGCACCAGGTCGACCAATGACTTTTGAAGATGATGAGGCAATCTTTCAGGGCGCCTTAGGAACTAGGCGAGATTATTTGATTGGCCTTGGCCCTACGCAATCTTCCTCCATATCCAATTCATCACAATCGGCCCAGTCTTCAGCATCATCATCTTCTTACCACCAAGGATGCAACATGCAGATTGAAGAACATAGAAAGTCTCATGATCAGTTGGTGAAGTTAACGAAAAAACAAGAGAAGATAAACAAAAAACAAGGGGCTCTTCTCAAATTGTTGCTGACTAATCTTAAGGCTAAAGAACCGGATATGCAAATAGAGGTTAGCTCATCATCTTCCAATGAAGATGAAGACGATTCTGAAGATGATTCTCAAGTGGATCTTGACGATGATGCGTAGACATTGTACATGAAACTATTCTTACGTTTGGAAACATTGAACAACTTTGTATTTTACGTAAAAAATTTTGTTTATGCATTTTTTTTTGTTATGAATCCACGTTTATAAACACATCTGTTATTGATTTTGGAAAAAACAGGATTGGATTGATTTAATAGCATGGGAGGCCATGCAAAAACAAAAAAAAATATTTAAAAAAAAGTATTTTAAGGGACGAAAAATGTCGTCCCTTTAAATGATTTATATAAAAAAATTTGATTTTTCGTATTAAATTTTATTATGAAATTTAAATATATAATCTTTTAAGGGACGACATTGTCGTCCCAAAAAACTTGTTTATTAAAATAAATAAATTTTTTTTGTATTAAATTTTATTATGAAAATTTAATATAAAATCTTTTAAGGGACGACATTGTCGTCCCAAAAAATGTTTTGAATAAATTTTTTTTTGCTCCTGATAATAAAATTTTTGAAAATTAAATAAATCATGTTTATAGGGACGACAATGTCGTCCCTTAAAATCATGCCATGTCAGCACGTTGAATTTTCTTACAAACTTTCGTGCCACGTCAGCAATTTTTTAAAGGAACGATTTTGTCGTCCCTTTAAATGTATCAGTTGTTTAAAGGGACAAAGCGGAAGGGACGGCTTTATAGGGACAACATGTCGTCCCTTTAAACAATTTTTGGGGCGACAATCACTTTAAAGGGACGACAAAATGTCGTCCCTTCTAACCTGTTTTCTTGTAGTGCTACATGTATGCATTGGAGTGGAATAATGATATGATGCATGTCATGGAAATTTTCCGGTTTCTATCACACAATTTCGATCATAAACGAAAAAATAACGGAGAAAATAAACACCGGGATGGATCGTTGGTACCCCCGTATCTAACCTATTAAAAAAAACACAAACCCTAACTAGGGTTTACTATTTTCTAATCTGCTGCTTCCGTGTTTTATCGTCAATCGGACATCTAAAAGAACTTTGATCATCACGAAAATTTATGGACCTGTTCTTCACTCCTCCTACTTCAATCTGAACGGTTGGATCTTTGTTTCAACGGTCCATTCTCTTCCAGAAATTCAACGAACTGACAGCTGTGGCTGCAGTGCTTTTACGACACAGCAACAACTTTATTGTAACGATTGGAAATCGTGATGGACTCCGATCGTCGCGAAATTTTGAGGACCTGTTCTTCAACTTTTAGTCTTCATTCTGACCGGAGGGATTGTCGTTTCAACGGTTCAATCTCCGAAAATAAATAAAACACCGAACAGAAACAAAACAGATCTACTTCTAGGAAACTAAAATTACAAAATTTCCTATACTCATATAAGCGAATTTATATGAGTTTACAATAGATCTAACGAGTAAACAATACCAACCCCAATCCATCTCTTCAACCACGACAATCACAAGGAAACATACATGAATAAATTTCGATGCATATAGAAAAGCAAATGAAAAACAAAAAACAATCTAAACATGCTTTTTCCACTCCTAGATCTAAAATTCACATATTTTGATTGATATATCAAAGGCTCTGATACCACTTGTAGAATGTAATATCGTCGGATGGATCAAAATCCACCCGATTACGCAGCGAAAAGTACAAGATCTAGATCTAGTCAACCAAAGCACATAAAATAATAGATCTAATCCTACGAGGGGGTTTAGATTGCTTACCTGTTTATTGTGAATAAACACCAAGAACAATCCGAGATCCAAGATCCAAGAATTGAGAAGCCACCGTCTTCCGACGTGTATCTCCAAGCAACACCAAGTGGATGGTGATTCAAGCCGCTTGACCTACTCGATATGCTACCGGAATAATCCCGAGGATTACTCAAATCGAAAACCATAAGCTAGGGGCCGAACCCCCTTAGCCTTTTTGTGTGTATTTCCATCAAAATTAGGCATAAGAAAATAGGTTGGGAGAACTCTTTTTATATAGGAGTGTAAACCTTTTTCTCCAAGGATTTAATTAATTAACGGATAATCAATTATAATAATCCTTAATTTAAATATAAGTTAAATATAATATATATCCCAAACAATTTAGGATAAATAAATATATTATCCAATATTCCATGATTTATCATTTAACAAATAAATAATTAAATCATATATTAAATAATTATCCAAGAAAACTAATTTCTCTCTAATTAAATAATAATCCAAAATTGCGGCCAATACCATAATATATTAGGTCATCCACGCATCTCACACACTTGGGCCGAGTCCACGAAAAATTTCTTTTCCATGTATTTAATTATCAAGTCCAACTAATCAATTAATCAACATATCAATTAAATAGTCCAATCCAACTATTTAAATATAATTGAGGTGAAACGACGAGAAAACATATGCTATGTCACGTCGGGGACCATGGACCCATATTCAGTAGCTACAATAAATTAAATAATATTATCCGTCAGACCGAACAGTAATATTCAATCTATTAATTCCGGAAATACACCACCATAAACCTGAAACTAAACTCTGCCGAATATAGATAACTTACACTCAACCATGAGTTTATAAGGTGTCCAGTGATATAATCATACATACGGATAAATCCTCCATAGACAGTTCGTTTTGATTCGGGATATCTCCGTAAACCCTTCTCGAAACCTCATATCCTTATTTACCATTAACTCCATAGTGATCAATTAGTTAATAACTAATATAATATGAACTCCCGGGATCGATCAATTTCTTGGATTAACAAATAAGGGAACTGTCTGTCAACTTCCCGTGGGAAGGAATGGATTCCATATCTGTGATAGCACAGACTACTCACTCATCCTAATATAGAGCCAACGAGAAGTGTTGGACCACATACTACGAAGTGATCCTTACTAACACATCAAACTCTACCCTAGTCTAAGTAGTTGTCTGTGATCACCTCAGAATTGAGATTAATCCATATATGATCATCTTGTGATTCGATAAGACTTCTCGATTATGGAATTATATCGAGAACTCAAATCAAATCGGTCCAGCCCTATATGATTATCATCATATATAAATGCCCCATTAGATACCCTATTACCGACAGTCCGGATAAGACTGTCACACTTGAAGTGTTCTGGGCGCATTAATAGCAAATTGATCATGAGACCCGTACTCAGATTAATAAACGCTACGGACTAAGTTAATTTTAAGTACATCTCACTAACTCAATCCTCTTGTGTATAGCCATACACTGAGTTTTGTGATTACATAAACGAGGTACTTAGGGTTTTCAGCAGTGTCTTAATTATAAGCATACATGCATATAATAAGATGAATTATTAATTCTGTCCTAAAACAATTATATAATTGTCTTTCGGGCACTACATCTAACAATAGATGTTACAAAATCTCTAATATGTTTGTTCTTGACCAATGACTATGGCTTCACAAACTGAACACTAGAAACCGGGAGGATTGATGCTCTTCAGAAATCCACTGGTTTTTGAAGGTAGGATTTCCTTTTCACCAGCTCCACCAAAAAACACAACAGTTCTTGACACTTCAGCAGTGCTTCTCTGTCTTCAGGTTCTTCTTTAAAAAGAAGGGGTTGAATCCAGAAAGTGATTCAACTTTCAACAAGCTTTTCATCATGATGATAAGATTAGTAGCATGTAATCTTCAAGTGTAAATACTGGATGTGACCTGATTGCAGAAACACTTGAAGAAAATTCTTTATCAGTAAATTAATGCTCTGTTAGTATTAGCAGGGTAAGATAGCACTTTGTTCAATTTCTTGCACAAAACCTTGGTTGCTTGCCTTAGTGTTGTGTGTTGTAATCTGAATCAAGAGCCCTCTATTTATAGGTGTAGATCCTGTGATTTGAATTTGAATTTCAAATACAACCGTTATATGATTGTCTGAATATTCCTAAAAATCCCTCTGATGTACCTTACCGACACTGTCAGTGTCATTCTGACAGTCCAGTCTGTCAATGATTTAATTCCATTTGGTATGGCTCTGAAATCCTTACAACGTCCCTTTCATCTTGGCCATTGATTGACTGATTAATCCAATGCTTGTAATTCATCCTTATCCATTTAATCTTTTAGAAAAACTTGGATTAATCCGGCTTTTGCTTTCAGCAGACACCTGTTGTATGGGTCTTCTGATGTCCGTGTATGTCAGCTGACCTTTAGTCTGCTGTGTTTTAGAAACACCTCAGCTGACTGCTCCTTATCTAACTTTTTATAATGAAGTTAGAGTACACCATTTTAAAACATAACCAAGTTCCAATCACCACTTTTACATTTAATGGAACTTAGACCTTCTACACAAGCTATATGTGATCAGTTTAGGTCATCACAGAATTCCCTAAATTCTGATCCCATACCTTTATTTTTAAATACTAAGTTTGATCCCTTAGCCTTCAATACTGAGTTTGAACCCTTAGCCTTCAACCATCAACATGACCTAGACACTCTACTAACCTAGATTGGTCTGCTGATCAAGTCAGCTGACCACTTTATAGTGCTAGTTTGATCAAACCTATACAAGTATCAAACTCTAGTAAACCTATTCATTCAATCTATACATCTTTTTGCCTTTGCTCTATAACAGCTAGTCTGGCACAGATCATTAAAACTAAAATATGTCTAACAATTTCCCCATTTTTAGTGATTATGCCAATACCCTCCTTACAGCAACGCAAAAAGATAAAAACACCAAAACAGAACAAATTTCATTCATATATCATTAAGTTCAAATTTGTTCAAAATTATTACAACTAGAATCAGCAAAAAGATAAGGATATGAAAATGAGTCTGCTGATCTAGTTTATATCTCTGTCTTGGTCTTCTTCTGTTGATATTCTCTGATTTCCTTGACCATAATCAACATCCATTCATTTTCAAGTAAAGTTAAGTCAATCTAGGTATGTAGCAGCTTTCATCTCTTCCAGACCTCAGGTAGAGTCAACCTTATGCTTTGAAAGTTGAATCCTTGTCTCATATAAAAATGTTTAAATTCATCAAAGGAAGCCTTTGCTCTTTGTTTAGCAGTCTGGCCTCTATCTTCAGATGATCTTCCACTCTGACCTCCTCTTTTTATAACTCTTAGAGATTTGATCCTTGCCTCCCACAGTTTGTTTGCAAGAAATGCTTCTAGACCTTCTATGAAGGTCATATCGTGGTAAGGTCTCCTTTTTGTACCAAAAACAGCCTTAAACTCCTTCAGCATATCATCGGTTAATTGTACTCTACCAGGTGTAGGTGCTCTAAAAGCGTTGATGTCAACCTAAAACCTCTTCTGATTGTAAACTCTTGCAGCTTCTTTTGCTTCTGATGCTTGACCTTCTTCCCCCCTTATTGACATCATCAATAAATGGTTCAACAGGCCAATAACACTCTCTTGTGTGTTAACCAAATTATTCAGTTGTACCTCCATTATTTCTGCTCTAGTATCAACTGAAGTAATCTTTCCTTCCTTGTTTGCTCCAGCAGATTTATTCTATCAGTGAGCATAGGATCAAGTGCAGCAGGATTAGGTGTCTCAGTCAACTTTTCAACTTTCTTGTGCAAAGAAGAAATCTACTAAACCATGAATTTGTATTTCTTTGCAACATCCTACTTGACATAAGCAACTTCTCTAAGCATATCATTGATGGAAAATTGAACAGAGGTGACATTGGATGCAATAGTCTCTGTAGTCCTTCCTCTATTCTCCACCAGATTGACAAAATCTTCAAACCTTTGCTCCTTCTTGTCAATTGAGTTCTTAGCTGTGTGATATCATCTCTGACAACTCTTTCAAAATGTGTATTGGTATTACAGCAGCCATACCACCAGCAAAGTTCTCAGCAGATCCTTCAGCATTGTCATCAGCCCTTGGCACCCTCACCACAATAGCTCTTGTCCTATCCCATACATAGGGCTCAGGACCTTCCACATTTAATCAGGTACTTGCTCCATGAAATGTTCTTCTTCTACCTGTTGAGTTTCTTCTTCTTCTTCTTCTTGAGGCAATTGAAATTCCTTATCACTAAGATCATAATCAAGAAGTTGTTCTTCAGATTGTTCTTCAGCAACTTCTGGTCCATTTTTGCCATCGGTAGCCATTTCTTCAGCAGCCTCGAAACTAGACACATGGGATTCCTACAATCCCAAAAAAATATCAAACATTTGTCCTAATTGTTGGTCCCTTGGAAAGGCTAACACAAGTTTAGAGGGGGGGGTGAATAAACTTGTCACCAAAAACTTTCTCAAAACTGAAAAAGCCCTAGGAACTGAGTTTTTGCCAAACTCAAACTGATGCTCAGCTCAGTTTGGTTCCTGTCCTTTAACTTGTGCGGAGTTCAGCTAACTCAAATGAGTATAAGTCAATACGGACTTATATTTAGTCTTGTTAACTGGCAGCGGATATAACTAGCCTTTGTGCAATAGATGTGTCAATAAAAATCTAGACCTTCTATGTATCAGTTCTGTGCTGACTCAGTGTCTGGTGTTTGCTGAGTGATAATGCAACAAATAAAACAAGCACAAGTGCATAAAGTAAATCAACGCAAGATTTGTTTATGGAAGTTCCGGGTGGTGTAATCCCGTACGTCTCCCCTTCTCCTGTGGTGTAGGAGGTATCACTAGAATCTTGAGATAACCATTACAATATCCTAACACAATGACAGTCCTTCACGACACCCTAGTTTCACTGTCTACACATAATGAAGAAAGGTAGGATTGCTCCCTTCATTCTGCACACTGATCTTTCGGAGGTGGAATTGCTCCTTCACCAGCTCACCACTAACACAAACACAGTCCGCAGACTGCACCAACAGCTGTGGCAACCAAGTTGCAAACATATAAAGAAACGTGGAATTGCTCTCTTCAAACTATGCACAGCCAACCCTTTTTCACAAAGGTTAGGTTTAGAATTAATCAAGAGATTAATTCAGTGAGCTGTCTGATTCTTCTGGATCTGGCTTTGTAGCTCCAAGATGCCTTCTTTCCCCCTTAACGGGTTACTAGATCTTTCTTTGAAATCTTCAATGCAAATTCCATTGGCTTCCCCTTTTCTAGATATATATAATATGATTTTCTGGATCTGGATCTTTGGATATGTGCTTGTAAAGCTCTTTTGCTGATCCTTCTCTCTTTTTCCTTCAAGTAATTCTCTTGTGTATTTATATGGGCGATGTAACGGTCACTAGCTCTTGTAGCCGTTACACTTGTCGTTTATCCAACGTTAATATGTATGACCTATGTCATATTTGTTAATTCAAATTCAACAAGGCCTAAACTCAGTTTTCTACCCTACTTCAAAACTGAGTACCTTGTATACTTAACATCTGACATTAATTGACTAAGTCAGAGTACACCATTCAGTTTCTTATTTTCCTGGTAACTGATAATCTTTGTCCTTAAGATTATTCAGTTTTACATGATCTATATATAGTTTAGTTTTCTGGTCACCACAGACTTTCCTGAATCATGACTTATAGTCACGACTTAATCAGCTTCTAACTGAGTTTGCCACCTCAGTTCTTCAGTCTTCCGTAACTGAGTCTGTGTCCCTCAGTTCTTCAGTCTTCTAGATAAGCCAACTAAGTCTGTGACCCTCAGCGAACTTATCATCTTCAGTTCTTGCATACCTGAGTTTGAACCCTCAGTTCTTCATGTGCATACTCAGTTTTCTTGTTGTGACTCAGCTGTTCGCGTAGTTCCTATTCTATTACAATGCTTGTCTGAAACAACCTATACAAGGTTCAGACTCTATATAGAACTTATACATTTTCTCTAGACCATTTCTTGCTTATTCTTCCATTATGCACTATAATAGTTAGTTATGACTTTATCATCATGGGTTGTAAGTGATTTGTCTATTTACGTGACGAATCATCATCAAAACATAAATAATATTTCCAACAATTTCCCTCTTTTTGATGATGTATCATAACCCTCCCTAAAAGCAATAATAAAAGAATAATGCAAGAAATCATAACAAATCAAATTAAGATAACAAACTAGAACAGCTGAATTCATTACAAGAATAAAGTTTAAAACAAACTGAGTTAAAACTGAATCGAATTACAACTTTTCTTTTTCAAGTGCCAACATGTTTTCTCCAAGAAAGATGCTTCTTTTGGTTTCTAGGAGTCTTCTTTCTTTTCCTTCTTCAACTGATTCGCCATCTAGGCTTGATTTCTAGATATTCACCGATCAACTGATTAGCCTCTTCATTATCTTGATTTTTGAGCTTTATCAAGATTTATTTGATCTCCTCATTCATCATCATTTTTTCTTCTTCTGAAATAAGACTATGTTCCTCTTCCTTAGTCTTTTAAGATTTTCTTTCTGGATCCAATTCAGCTTCCCCCTTAGTTGTTGTCTCTTTATCTTCTATTGACTTTAGACGTTCTTTCAGTCTGATATAGATTGCAAGTTTCCTTACGATATTCATCACAACTCTAACTGAGGTCTCTTAATCTTCCTCAGTTCTTGTTTCTTTGAAGGTTTCTTCTGCGATCAGTTCTTCAATCAAACTATAAAATGCTTCTCCCTTCTGTTGAATTGCAAGTAGATCAGCATCTATTTGTTTGTCTTGTTCCATCACCAACTGTTTGGCATAGATTTCTTCAGTTGATTCAGCTTTAGCATCACCTTTAACTTCATCACCAGCTTCATCTTCCCCCTTGTTTGAAGATAAGCGATAGCTTTCTTCAAATAACTTATGCAGGGTGATGAGGTTGAAATATTCGTTCAAACCTGAGTAATGAGATCTTCCAATGAGGTCATGTAGATTGTAAAGTCTCTGCTATAGAGTCTGCATTAGGCTATCAATGATCTCTTCTACCTTTTTCTGTTTTTCAGCTTCAGTTTCTTGATGATGAGATCCTTCAGTTGCTGATTTTCTTGTGGATGCCTCGTGAACTTGTGATGAGGAACCGATTTCAGGATAATAAAAATGAGTATCATGAATTGTCAGTTCCTTTTCATATTCAGCCTCACAAAATTCACCATCTTCCAACGCTTCCCTTTGTTCATCAGTGTACTCTCCATGTATCTCAATTGGAGGTTCACTTTCTTCAGTTTTATCAATCTCGCTTCCTTCGCTTCCTTCAATTTCACTTTCCACAGTTTCGCCAAGCTCACTTTCTTCAGTCTTATTCTGTTCACTCATTACAGTTTCACTCTCTTAAGTTTCATCCTCAATTTGAATTACTTCTTCAGTTTCAGTTTTCTTTTTCTGAAATTTGTTCCAAGTCCTCTTTTGTCTTCTGAGAGTCCTTTCATCGAAATTCACAGTTCCACTTGAACTTGAATCTGAAACTTCACTTGATTCTTCATCAACAATCTTCCTTTTCTTCACTCCAGTGGACACTGATTTGCATTCCACTTTTGTTCTTGTGGATGTTGAAATAGAGAAATGATCTAGTATGTTTTGAACTGGAAAAGTGAATCCCTTTTTCAATAACAGCTTTTCTCAAGTAGATTTTCTTTCTTTGACTCTTTCTTTCTCGTCTGAAATATGTTTTATCAATTGATTGAGAACAAATTTGTTCCAATAAAATCTCTCTTCAAACCAAATAGCATATATCAGCTTTATTTTATCTGTTGAGAGAGTGTAGAAATTCCTGGCATGACCAATGACATTCTTGGTCAGAAGAATCGTCAAGAATACGAATTCTTGTTTTTGTCGATAGATGGATCCGATGAAGTTCTTCTCCTCTTTGTTGACTGCAGTAACACTCCAAAGCTTGCCTTTTTCTTCATTTCCAAACGTAAGAGATGAAGATCCTCCGATTATGTCCAAGCCAAACACCAGTGAAAGCAACTGTTCATCAACGGTAAAGCTCTTATCACGAACAGTTGTTTTGAAGCTTTTTCCAACATTGATGATTTCGGCTTTTTGGTAGAAGTCTCTGATGCCGTCTGGACTCAAAGTAGTGACTTTTGTATCAATCAAGTTTTCCAATCCTCGAATCTTCTTGATCTTGTTCACAATCCGTTTTGATAGAGTGGAGTTTGAATACTTTTGACAAAATTCGTCCGGGCTTGTGGTGATTACATCATCAATATTGTATTGCTCCATTGATTTCTGAATTAGGGATTCTTTTGGAAAATCTTGAATGCTTTGAATTTGGATGAGCAGGATTTCTTCAAGATTTTGTTTTGCAATCGATTTCAAAAAAGAGTCGTGTCACAATCAATGGGATTTTGTAGGGATGTACATCTACTTATTTTACTCCCAGATTGACACGTGGCTTCGAGTGATTTGTCATGTCAGCACAAGCGTCAGATGGTAGCTGGAAAGTTTTCTGCTTTTGACCAATATGTCCTTCATCAGCTTTTGTTTAGAGATCAGTTTTCTCAGGATTCAGCATTGAGAACTGACTCGGTCTGCAAAACAGTTTTAAGTTTTCTTCGGTACCCATATCTTTTTGGGTCCGGATGGATTAGTTACTGAAGTATTACTTTCAGTTTCTTCGATGAGAGAATTAAGCTTTCTCATTTCTTTTCTAGATAAACCATTACGCCCAATCTTAGTTGATTTCACAAGGATTCTTTTGGATTTATCATTCTTAGTTTCCTTGTGTAATCCACTAGATCTTCCAGTAATTTGATGTCCAGAATTTTCATTCTTTGAAATCTCAATACTGGGTAGGGGTGGGAAATTATCATTGCTTTTGTCAAATTTACTAGACAATAATCTTTCAGCAAGATTTGACATCTCAGTTTCAAGAAACTCATTCCAATCTTTTGCTTTGTCAAGTTCTCTGTCTTTTAATTTCAGTTCCAACATAAGTTTTTCAGTTAACTTGACAAGATCAGAGTTTATCTGGCAGAGTTCAGCGAACGATAACTGAGTTGAAGAATGTACCTTTTCTCTATGATTTGATGCAACTTTAACGTTCGACTGTACATTCTCTTGTTGCTCTGATGAATCCTCTATATCGATAGTTACTTGCAACAACTTCTTTTCTTCTTCTTCTGAGAGATCTCTTAGTGATGGAACTCCTCTGGATTTGTTAATATAGGCATTGAAGTTTGTAACCACATCATCACTGAGTTGAGGTTCTAGATTTGTATGCAGATTTGTCGCACTGAACCTTTCAACTATTAGATCCTGAAAATCAGATACATTTTGCAAACAGTTAGTCAGGGGATGAGTAAGCCAACTCTTAATTCTAGATGTAGTCATTGAAACCAAACTAAGTGTTTTTACAACTGATACAGTGAGGGTCTTCAACAACTGGTTTCTTAAAACAGAAGTACTGTTCCGATACCAATTGTTGGTATCGGAAATAACTGATGCACAGTTATCTCCTTGAGCAGTAACCACTCGCATCTCCTCCAAAATGAAGAACAAGCTCCGATACCAATTGTTGGTATCGGAAAGAACAAATCCGGATCTCTTCGAGCTAGAAGAACTTACTGCTCTGATACCAATTGCTGGTCCCTTGGAAATGCTAACACAAGTTTAGAGGGGGGGGGTGAATAAAATTGTCGCCAAAAACTTTCCCAAAACTGAAAAAGCCCCAGGAACTGTATTTTTGCCAAACTCAAAGCGATGCTCATTTCGCTTTTGTTCTCATCCCTTAACTTGTGCGGAGTTCGCTTAATCGAATCGAGTATAAGTCAATGCCGACTTATATCGATCTTGTTAATCGGCGTGGATATAACTAGCCTTTGTGCAATATATGTGTCAATAAAAATCTAGACCTTCTATGTATCAGTTCTGTGCTGACTCAGTGTCTGGTGTTTGCTGAGTGATAATGCAACAAATAAAACAAACACAAGTGCATGAAGTAAATCAACGCAAGATTTGTTTATGGAAGTTCCGGGTGGTGTAATCCCGTACGTCTCCCCTTCTCATGTGGTGTAGGATGTATCACTAGAATCTTGAGATAACCGTTACAAAATCCTAATACAATGACAGTCCTTCACGACACCCTAGTTTCAGTGTCTACACATAATGATGAAAGGTAGGATTGCTCCCTACATTCTACACACTGATCTTTTGGAGGTGGAATTGCTCCTTCACCAGCTCACCACTAACACAAACACAGTCCGCAGACTACACCAACAGCTATGGCAACCAAGTTGCAACCATATGAAGAAAGGTGGAATTTCTCTCTTCAAACTATGCACAGCCAACCCTTTTTCACAAAGGTTAGGTTTAGAATTAATCAAGAGATTAATTCAGTGAGCTGTCTGATTCTTCTGGATCTGGCTTTGTAGCTCCAAGATGCCTTCTTTCCCCCTTAATGGGTTACAGGATCTTTCTTTGAAATCTTCTAGGCAATTCCGTTGGCTTCCTCTTTTCTAGATATATAAAATCTGATTTTCTGGATCTGGATCTTTGGATATGTGCTTGTAAAGCTCTTTTTTCTGATCCTTCTCTCTTTTTCCTTCAAGTGATTCTCTTGTGTATTTATAGGGGCGATGTAACGGTCACTAGCTCTTGTAGCCGTTACACTTTTCGTTTAGCCAACATTAATATGTACGACCTTTGTCATATTTGTTAATTCAAATTCAACAAGGACTTAACTCAATTTTCTACTCTACTTCAAAACTGAGTACCTTGTATACTTAACATCTGACTTTAATTGACTAAGTCAGAGTACACCATTCAGTTTCTTCTTTTCCTGGTAACTGATAATCTTTGTCCTTAAGATTATTCAGTTTTACATGATCTATAGTTCAGTTTTTAGGTCACCGCAAACTTGCCTGAATCCTGACTTATAGTCAAGACATAATCAGCTTCTAACTTAGTTTTCCACCTCAGTTCTTGATCTTTCATGAATCGAGTCCTGTGTCCTCAGTTCTTCAGTCTTCTAGATAAGCCAACTGAGTCTGTGACCCTCAGCGAACTTATCATCTTCAGTTCTTGCATAACTGAGTTTGAACCCTCAGTTCTTCATGTGCATACTCAGTTTTCTTGTTGTGACCCAGTTGTTCGCCTAGTTCCTATTCTATTACAATGCTTGCCTGAAACAACCTACACAAGGTTCAGACTCTAGATAGAACTTATACATTTTCTCTAGACCATTTCTTGCTTCTTCTTCCATTATGCACTATAACAGTTAGTTATGACTTCATCATCATAGGTTGTAAGTGATTTGTCTAATTACGTGACGAATCATCATCAAAACATAAATAATATTTCCAACAATAATATTGTCTGATCCTCAATACTTTGGACCCTCAGTTCCGACCTTTGTTCAGTTGATGTCTGAGCCTCAGCAGACTGAACCTCCATGTCTTCAACACTTGGAAAGATATCCAAATTCTCTTCCAACACACCTCTGACCTCAGCAATCTCTTTTAATACTTTAGCAACCTGTGCCAAGTTTACCTCAGTGTCAATGCTATCTTGATATTAAGCAGATTCCTCAGATATAGCTTCCATCTACTCAATCATCACAACTTCATTAGTATTCTTCAAAATTGCATCTTGAAGAACTGTTGATGCTGCAATCTGTAAATCCAAATCCTCAGTAAATGCAGCAAACAATTCTTGATCTAGATTATCAGTCTGCTGACCCTGAGCAGACATATCAGTCTCAGCAGGTTGCTCTGATTTCTTTTCAGTAGATCCTTGTCCAGCATGCTCACTTGATCTTTATTTTCCAACACCACTTGGACTCACCAGGATGCATAGGATGATCATCATCAGAATCAGAAGATGAATCATCACTATCATCTGGTGCAAATTTTGGATCTGTATACATGATGATGCCTTTAAATCTTCCATCCTCAATGATTTCTAGCAGCCTGATCCTTAGGAGTGATGTATCAATTTGTCCTAACAAGCTTTCCACTCCTAGATTACCAAAAACCCATTCTTCAAATCCACTCATGGGTTCTACTACTGGCTTTTTCCTCTTGTAGAAACCAATTTTCCATGCAAAATACTTTGAGATTCTTCTTAAGTCGGGATTTTTCTTTGGTTTCTTAGTCTTCATTTCATATGGCTTGGAAGGTTTCTTTGCAGCATGTTTCTCAACTTGTTGACTGCCAAATGTCTCAACAAGATGAGTCAAAGTATCTTCAGCAGACCCAAAAAGATCAGTAGACTCTTGAGCAGGTACATTTGTGTCTACTACTTCCAATTGTTGAACGCTTGCTTCCTCCTGAATTGTATGCTTCTCAATATGGGTCTCAACTATCTCTCATTCCCCCTAAGTATTTGCAGTTTCAACACGGTGTTTAACAATCTCAGTAGCCTCCACTGTAGGCTTTACAACTTCCTGTTCAACATATTCTACTTTTTCTTCTCTTTGTTCTTCCAAAATTCTCAACTCGTTCCTTTTTCCATGTTTGACCTTCTTGGAAATTTGTTTTTGTCTCTTGGAAGGTCTATCTGGGGAATCAAAAAGATAATTTTCCAACTGCTCTTTAGTTGCAAACTTTATTTTCTTTGGTGCCTTTTTCTGCTGTTCTTTGAGTAAATCTACAACAGTCTTCTTAACAGGCTCAGTAGGCTCAGTAGATTCAACAGCAATGCTAACTTCAGTAGATTTGGCAGATTCTACTGATTGCTTTGTCTTCTTTGGCTTTAACATCTCTATTATTTTTCTTGTATTAGCCACCTTCCTCTTCTCTATTATCTTCTTTGGTGCAGCAGGTCGAATCCTCATTTCTAGCTTTTGTTCTTTGTTCCTGCTCACCATCACTTTCCACTTCATCTACATCATCATCAACATAATCTAAGCCTGGGATAGGAGTGTTAATCTCTGGCTTATATCTGGCCTTGTTGATGGTTGATGGAGCAACATCAGCAATATCCAAATGATTCAGCAGGGCCTAAACAATTAACCCTAAAGGCTTTGTCATCAAAAAGAAACCTGAGCCTATGTATCCAACTGGTTTCTTCTATTTTAAACTCTTTCTTATGGTTTCTCATTCATCAGTCATTATTTTCTTCATATATTGCACATAGACACCAACCCAGTCAAATTTCATACTCCTTGATATGATTATCATCATATCTATTTTGGGACTTGGAAGAGTATCAAGGCTTCCAACAAAACCTAACAGATTCAAAGCAATGTACTTTCTCAGCAGGTTATATTCCAGGGCAATATTATTGACATTTATATTCAAGGCTATTGTTGCTGATGGATTTGTGCAAATGGATTAAACAAAAGCTAACACTGGTAACCCCATAGATTCTGGATTTTTAGGGGCTCCATATCCTGGACCAAATCCAAAGACCTCTCTCAGCAGGTCCGATGAAACTTCAATCTCCTGACCATTTACAGTTGTTGTAAATGCCTCAGTATTATCTTTAATCACCATATTTCTCCAGAAATCACAGACATTCTTTTATGAAATATTCTCCAATCTAAGATTTAGAACATTTTCCAATCCTTCAAATCTTATGATTCCTCTTCCAAGATTGATCGCTAAATTAGTTGCATCTGTGTCAATAACAAATCCTCTAACACTTTGGCTAGATCCAACATGAATATCTTCAGCCACCATTGTTGTGTGAAATTTGATAGAAAGAAGAATATGAAAGTCGAGAGAATGCCTTCACACTTGTACCGAATTTTTAGAGAATAAGATCTAATTTGCATATACATCTATGTATATATCTGTATATATAGTGAGATGTAGTGGGTAGGACGCCTCAAGAAGGTACTTTGCACGTACTGTAGCATTATACACAATTTTAAACTGAATCAAATATGATATTGCCACGTGTCCCACTAATTAATCCCACTAATGTAAGAAACAGTTATGTCTTTGTAATAGCTGTAATGAAATATAAGAATAATATCCATTTACTTCACTGTTCACTTTATTAAAGTTTGACTTCATCAGCAACGTGATATCTCCAGCAGAATGGATCATCAGTAGGCTTAATCTTCAGCAGGTTCAGTGTGAAAATATTCTGCTGAAATGCTTTAGTAGACTCAGCAAGTTCAGTAGCCTGATGATGTATAAAATGCACAACTGATCTTTATAGAACATAGTTTTGTCCAATCTTATAATACAAGATGAAGTTTAATACCAATGACTGATATGCCATGTGAGCTCACCCAGCAAGGCAAAGACCAATCCCCTTGGCAACTTCATTTGCTCAATTGTCCAACCTATAAGAGCACTTAGGAATTCTTGATACCAATGACTAATCTTCCAGGTGAGCGCACCCAGCATGGCAATGACTAGTCCTCTTGGTGAATTTGAGTACTCTGCTGACCTATCAGCAGGTCAATCAACCTTGATGATGCCAAGTTCAGTTTTTAACTTAGCAAATCTTTCATTATCCAAAGGTTTCGTAAAGATATCAGCAAGTGGATCTTCAGTAGGAATATAGAGAACCACAACATCTTTCTTTTCAATATGACCTCTTATAAAAAGATGTCTTACCTCAATGTGTTTTGTCCTTGAGTGCAAAATAGGATTTTCTGTGATTGCTATTACACTTGTATTGTCACACATTATGGGAATTTCACTTTCTTCAATCCCATAACCCCTTAAATATTGTCTTAACCATAAATCTTGTGCACAGCAGCTTCCAATAGCAATGTATTCATCTTCAGTAGTGGAAGTTGCTATAAAATTCTGCTTCTTGCTAAACCAGGAAACAAGTCTATTTCCCATCAACTGACAAGTTCCTGTGGTGCTTTTTCTATCAATCTTGCACCCAGCATAGTTAGAATCTGAGTAGGATATAACTTTGAAACTTCCATCTTTTGAATACCAAATTCCTACTCCCAAAGTCTCTTTTAAATACTTGAGAATCTTTTTACCGTAGCTAAGTGACTTTCCTTAGGTGTAGATTGAAATCTTGCACAAACACCTACTCTAAAGGATATACCAGGTCTGCTAGCTGTGAAGTACAGCAGCCTGCTTATCATCCTTCTATATAATGTTTGATCAACATCATTACCTTCTTTATCTTCATCCAGTCTGATGCTTATACCCATAGAAGTTGATACTTTGGTGCTAATTTCCATACCAAACTTCTTCAGCAGCTCCGTGGTGTATTTTTTTTTATGAATGAAGATTCCTTCTTGCATTTGCTTGACTTCCAATCCCAAAAAGTAGTTCATTTCTCCCATCATACTTATCTGGAACTTGCTTTTCATGAGATTGGCAAACTTTTCACATAATAATTCATTTTCAGAACCAAATATGATGTCATCCACATAGATCTGCACCAACAGGGTGTTGTCTCCTTCATTGATTCTGAAAAGTGTCTTGTCAATGGTTCATTTGGTAAAACCATTGTTCACCAAGAATAGAGATAGAGTCTCATACCATGCTCTTGGTGCCTATATCAAACCATAAAGTGCATTGTTGAGTCTGTACACTTTATCTTCATGATCTTTAACTTCAAAACCAGGAGGTTGCTAAACATAAACCTCTTCTTCTAGAATGACATTCAAAAATGCACTTTGGACATCCGTCTGGTTACTTTGAAGTTCTTATAAGTAGCATATGCCAAAAACAGTCTTATAGATTCTAATCTTGCAACTGGGCATATGTTTCATCAAAGTCTATACCTTCAGCTTGTGAATAGCCTTTTGCTACTAGTGTGGCCTTGTTTCTAACAATGGTACCAGATTCATCGAGTTTGTTTCTGTATACCCATTTAGTACCAATCACATTTGCATAATTAGGCCTCTCCACTAGTGTCCATACTTGATTTCTTCCAAACTCAATCAGTTCTTCTTGCATAGCAATTATCCAATAAGGATATTTCTTATTCAACAACTTTAAGTTCCATTTGAGAAAGAAAGCATGTAAACATGGCTTCTAGTTGTATTCTTATCCTTACACCTTGTTGTACATCACCAATTACTTGTTCATCAGGGTGATCATTCAACCATTGTAAATCTTGATTAGCTTGCTTTACAGGAACCTAATCTTTAGTTGGGTCTGATGTTGGTTCAGTAGGGGGATCAGTAGATCCTTGAGCTCTATCTGTTGTTGTTTCAGAAGTGTTACTAGCAGGTCCTTCAGCAGGGACATCTTCATTTCTAGAATCAGAAACCTTTAAGTCACTTATCTTCTTTAGTACATCAACATATTCTAGATCAGTGACTTCTTGATGTATAACAGGTTCTGGAACATCTTCATCCCCTATTCCAATGAACTTTGATTCATAAAAAAAAACATGTATTGATTCCTCATTTTTAGTGTCCTTTTGTTTAGCACTATAAAGGCCTTGCAGACTGAAGAATATCCCAAAAAGATTCATTCATCTAATTTTGGTTGGAAGGTCTTCAATTGCTCCTTATGATTTAAGATAAAACACTTACTCCCAAATAGATGGAAGTATGAGATATTTGGCTTTCTTCCATTCCATATTCATAAGGTGTCTTCATCACCTTTTTCTTCACTGAGGTTCTATTCTGTGTGTAGCATGTTGTACTGATTGCTTTAGCCCAGTACCTCTCTGGTAACATTGTTTCATAGATCATAGTCCTCCCTGCTTTCTCCAAAGTCATATTTCTTCTCACTTCTTGTGCCACACCAATTCAGTTCTGACTTTGTATGCACAATAAGACATGTTTCAGGAACACCACATACATGTTTTGTTGTCTTCTTTTAGCTAGTATAACTTGTTCTCCCATTTCACTCATTACAATGTAGTAGGCTTTGTCAAAAGTGACTTTGTAACCCATGTCACAAAATTTTCAAGTGCTCAGTAGATTGTGGTCCAAGGCCTCAACATATGCAACATTCTTGAATGTCAATTCATTCCTCATCAGTGTTCCATACCCTCTGTATATCCTGGTGTAACCATGTTTCCAAAATTGACATTTTGTCCATCCCTTGCCACAAAAGTTGTCAAACAGTGCTTACTTCTAGTCATATGTCTGGAACATCCACTGTCAAAGAACCAGACACCCGACAAAACAAATTTAATGTGTTTTAGGTACTAAAACATGTTTGGGTCCATAGTGGTTAGTGGTAAGCACAACCCTTGGGAAATTTCCATAAGGTCTTCTTTGGAAAGTGTTGCACTTTTATTCATTTATGTATGCTACATTTCCGTAGAATGTAACATTCGGTTGGGTAGCATTCACATATGGTTTCTAGCCTTTTGGTACCAAATACTATTTGAAGTGATTTATGTTGATAGAAGCATTAGCATAACCATATGGTTGCTGTATGTTAAGAACAACCCTGTATTATGGTCTCTGATAAGGTCTCTGCTGAGGTCTCTGGTGAGTGCTCTGATGATTCCACTGCTGAGGTCTAACCTTAGCATTATGGTTAAATCTATTGTTTCTACCAATAGGGGCAGGAATATTCCAATCTTCATCAGTAGGGAACAATCTGCCTTCCTCCCTAACATAAGTATCTCTTGAAGGATTAACATTCTTGGGTTTCACATTCTTATCCTTGGAATATTTCTGGTTTTTACCCTTTTGTGTTTCAGCAGACATTGCAGTAGGTCTTCTATCAGTATGTCTAGAAAGTCCAGCAGTCCTACCTTTGGATGTACCCTTTTTGTTAGGTGCTCTTCTCCCTTTGGACTTCTGATTTTGCTTATTTGAAGCATTCTCAGCAGGCTTTACTGCCTCAACAACCTTTTGAGGAGTTGGATCTTCTGCAGGTATAAACTTAGGACCAATTCTGGTACGAGGTTTAGCAGCCTTACTTGATCCATCCTTAGAAGATTGTTGAGTTTCAAATCCAAGGCCTGTTTTATCACCATAAGGCTTTTCAGATTTAAATGCAGTTGTGGAACTAGATTGTGCAGCAGATTCAGTTGCCACTGCTGGTGCAGCAGACATACACTGATTCTGCTCATAATCCTTTTCCTTCCCCTTCATAATTCTTAATTCAGCATTCAATCTTTGAATTTCTGCTTGATGTGCTTCTCTTTTGGCCTTCACAATCACATAACCAGATTGTATTTTCCACAATTGATTAAGGAGGGAATCTAGAGGCTTTTCATTGTCAGAAATTTTTGGCTTAGAACCACCAATAGACTCACAATCACTTTTAGCATGAGTGTTCATAGATGCAGAATTGTATACCTCCTCAGTTTCATCCATATAAGCCATGAAAGTATAATCATCCATATGTGCTATGAGAGCAGTGTCATGTGATTCATTTCCTTTTCCTGATTCCGCTTCATAGCCAAATTCATCATCAGAAACCAATGTTTTCCTACCAGATTTCCTCTACTGACCTTTGTTCTTCAGCAGGTCTAGACAGTCAGGTCTAAAATTTCCAGACTTCTTGCCGTTAAAGCATAGGTAGTCAGGATCCTTATTTTGTTTTAACTCAGGACAGTTAGGTTTAAAATGTCCTGGTTTCTTGCAATTAAAGCACATAAAGTCATGATCCTTCTTTGATTCTTCATTTTTCTCAGTAGTTTTCTTGCTTGAATTCCTTGAAGATGCTTTTCCAAATTTCATCATTCTTATACTTTTAGTCGGTAGGGACATTTCCTCTTGCATTTCATCTAGCACTTCATCTTGAAAATTTCATGATTCTTCTTTATGTGCAGCAGCCAATGCTGTTGTTTTTTTTACTTCCTTTTCAGCACTTGCAACAAGATCCTTTATGAATTCATAGGATTTAAGATCAGAGAATAGTTTGAAAGTATCTTCCTCATGTAGTCTCCTGGACTCTTCCATAGCAGTAACCTTCATTTCCCAAACTTCTTTTGTAGGTAAAGCTTTGAGAATGCTGGTGTTTGATCTATTCTTTTGAATAAACAACATTCAGCGGGGTGAGTTCATCCAGAATTGCATTGAATCTAGATTCCATTTGTTCAATAGTCTCATTCGATTTCATCCAGAACTCTTGAAATTTTTCTTGGCCGTACTGATCTTGTTCTTTTTGATTGCATCAGCGCCTTCACAGATAAGTTGCAACCTTTCCCATAGTTCTTTGGCAGTTTTGCAATCTTTCACCTTCATGTATATATTTATATCCAAAGTTCTATACATAATGTCAATTGCAATATTGTTCAAGATTGCCATTTTTCTATCTGTAGCACCCACTCACTCTTTGGCTTTGGAATAGTTTGATTTTTGACCATCCACAGTAATGACTTTCGTGATCTCAAGTGGTCCATCAATCAGCACATCCATCATCTCATCATGAGTTGCAGCTATATAAGCATGCATACGACTCTTATACTCATCAAAATGATCTAGAGAGCACATCAACATTGTCCTAGAATACTGGTTGTTATCCATGATGCAAAAACTTGAGAACAGATACTTGAAAAAGATTTCAAAGTTTTTTCACAAGCACAACAACTAGGATTACTTTAGAACAGAAGCTCTGCTCCGATACCAATTGTTGGTCCCTTGAAAAGGATTTGGTTAAGTTTAGAAGGGAGGTTGAATAAACTTAACGCTTAAAAAATTTTGGAGTTGACAAACTCAGCAGGGTTCAATAGTCTGCTGACTATTGAGGCTATTGAATTTGTTACGATGGAATATATTAGATTAAGCCTTGTTACTTGTTGTTGTAAAGATGATACTAAGTATTGAATACACAGTAGTGCAAGTAGTGTGATTCAGCAGGTAGTTCAGTTGATTGATGTGATAAGCATGCAAGTAAGGTAAATTGCAGAAAATAAATGCAGTAAAGTAAAGTAGGCAAGTTTTATAGTGGTTCCAGGTGGTGTAATCCTGTTAGTCCACTCTTCTCTTGTGATGTAGGAGGAAACTGACTAGAAACTTTGAGATAGCTGTTACAAAATCCCTAATCTTTTTGTCCTTGACCAATGACTATGGATTCACAAACTAAACACTAGAAACAGGTAGGATTGCTGCTCCTAAGTATTCCACTGGTCCTTGAATGGTAGGATTGCCTCTTCACCAGCTCCGCCATAAAACTCATTAGTTCTTGACACTTCAACAGTGCTACTCTGTCTTAGGTTCTTCTTGAAAAAGAAGGGGTTGAATCAAGAAAGTGATTCAGCTTTCAACAAGTTTTTGATCAGGATCATAAGATCAGCAGCTTGTAATCTTCAAGTTTGTATAATGGATGTGACTTGGTTGTAGAAACACTTGAAGAAAATTCATGATCAGTAAATTATAGATCTGTTAGTATCAGCAGCGTAAGATTGCACTTTGTTTAATTTCTTGCTCAAAAACTTGGTTGCTTGCCTTAGTGTTGTTTGTTGCAATCTGAATCAGGAGTCCTCTATTTGTTGGTATAGATCCTGTGATTTGAATTTGAATTTCAAATACATCCGTTATACGATTGTCTGAAATCTTCCTAAAAATCCCTCTGATGTACCTTACTGAAATTGTCAGTGTCCTTCGGACAGTCCAGTCTGTCAACCAATAATTTAATTCCATTTGATATGGCTCTGAAATCCTTATAACGTCCCTTTCATCTTGGCCATTGATTGACTGATTAAACCAATGCTTGTAATTCATCCTTATCCATTTAATCTTTTAGAAAAAGTTTGATTAATCCAACTTTTGCATTCAGTAGACACCTATTGTATAGGTCTATTGATGTCCATGTATGTCAGCTGACTTTTAGTCTGCTGAGTTTTAAAAACACCTCAACTGAATGCTCCTCATCTAACTTTTTACAATGAAGTTAGAGTACACCATTTTAAAACATAACCAAGTTCCAATCACCACTTTTACTTTTAATGGAACTTAGACCTTCTACACAAGGTATATGTGATTAGTTTAGGTCATCATAGACTTCCCTAAATTCTTATCTCATATCCTTGACTTTTAAATACTAAGTTTAATCCCATAGCCTTCAATACTGAGTTTGAACCCTCAGCCTTCAACCATCAGCAGGTCCTAGACACTCTATTGACCTAGACACTCTACTGACTTAGATAGGCTTGTTGATCAAGTGAACTGACCTCTTTACAATGCTTGTTTGATCAAACATATCCAAAGTTCAAACTCTAGTAAACGTATACATTCAATGTAGACATCTTTTTGCCTTTGCTCTATAACAGCTAGTCTGGCACTCATCATTAACACTAAAATATGTCTATCAATACCAAAATAGTTGTTTTGGTAACCAAGTATTTGTTTTCCTTGTAGTCTGACAAGTAAATATAATAGGTTTAGCCAGACTTTCGTATACTTGTAAAATAGTATAGGATAGTCTAAGTCAAAAGACAAGACGACCGGACACTTATCAAGACTACCTATCAGCAAATACGACTTCAAGCAAGAAGACAAGTAAAGACTACAAAGAAGGAAAAGTAGATGAGTAAAGACTACAAGGACAATCAGACGAGTAATAGACAGACTTGGATGTCACATTATATCCAGTGACAAGTGAAATGATTGATTAAAGGGCATGTAGTAATCCATACGATCAACTCCTGATCAACGACTATAAAAAATTGCAAGTGGAATACATAGCATTTAATCAATCCTCAAAGCTACATTCTATAGGCTGACAAGCCACAACCTTTCAGTTCCATGTAAATCATCCAACGGTTATGCTCTGACAAGATATTTGAATTATACAACCTGACATTTAATGAGAGCCACTCATTTTTCCCAAAGGTTGTGATATGATCCAGCCCAAGAAGACTGAAGAGCAGACCAAAGATGGGCTTGGATGAGTAACTAATCAATTATTGGACTTGTTTTATTTTATTTTGCATTGAGTTTAGTCAATAAAGGGTCTTATGGGCCTAAATGCTAGTATATCCCATCAAAAATGGTGTCTATATTATAATATATTGGGTTAAGTCTTTGTTTTTAGCAAATAAAATCCATTTGAGCATATTATAGTCAAGTTAGGTACATCAGAAAATAAAGTGGCGAAAATTACATGATAATTTGTCCCATATTTCTTAAGAGATTGTTAATATTTTATTTTGTAGCCTATATAAAGGCATCGTATGTACAATTTTATAAAATCAATTATGAAGATCATTATTGTTGGTCCCTTGGAAAGGCTAGCACAAGTTTAGAGGGGGGGAGGGGGGAGGGTGAATAAACATGTCCCCAAAAACCTAACTGAAAACTGAATCTTGTGCATATTGACTTAAGCTTAAAACTTGTGTGGATTTAAGCTAACTTAGCTGAGTATAAGTCATAACTGACTTATCCTTAACTGAGTTAACCGGTAGCGGATTAAGTTAAGCCTTTAAATAAAACTTGAGTTTATCAGTTTGTATAATGTAATGTAGTGTTGTGCTGACTCGGTTTCTTAAGTTTGCTGAGTGTGATTAGATGTGATGTATACTTAGGTGCAGTAAATAAATGTGCAACATAAGTAAGTAAATAAGACAAGAATTATAGAAGTTTCAGGTGGTGTAATCCTGTCAGTCCTCTCTTCCCATGTGATGTAGGAGGACAAATCCATTATGTTCTTGAGGTTTACAGTTACAAGACACAAAGTAAATTCTAAACACTTGATTGTCCTTCACTAATCCCTAGCTTCACAATCTCCCAGCTTCAGTCTTCAATAGGTAGAATTGCTGTTTGAACTATGCTTGCTACACTAGTCTTTAGAGGGTAGAAATTACCTCTTCACCAGCTCAACACAACCACAGTCTTCCTGGCTGCACTCAACTGTCCTTCACACCTTCTTGGTGTTTCATAGTCTAAACCTTTGATATAATCAAAGTTGTGACTTGAATCAATAACTATGATTCAGTTGTGTTTTGAGCTTCTTCTTCTAGATATGTAAGATACGTTCAGCTCAGTCTTTCTTCAAATGTTTGATGTTGATCATTCTTTGAATGCTTATGAACATTTGAAGAATTATTGATCTTGCAATAAAGTACTTAGCATAAATTATTTTGATTTACATTCCCCCTTGGTGTAAGCTTTCTTGACTAGATTAATTCTTAGAATTATGCACTTCTTCTAGTGGTAGAAGTAGACTATTATATGGGTTTCTTCAACGATTAGTTAATTTGAACGTTAGAACTTGAATTCTTATATCCGTTCGTGATCCTGCTTTTTCTGATGAATGTCAGTGTCCTTTCTGAAAATTTTGTTCAGAAAATAAAATTGTCTGCTTTACAACGGTCAGATGTTCCTTCATCTTTCCTTGACCTCGGCATGAAAACATATCCTAGTCAGTTTTCAGCTTAAGAGTATTAACGGAGTTTTTACTCTTCTTTAAAAACTCAGTACTCCATTTCACATCTGATTATTATTGACTTAATCAGAGTACACCATAAATTATAATTCAGCTAAGATATCATTGTCCTTATGATACTTAGGTCTTTCTCAAGATCCATAAAGTCAGTTCAGGTCATCACAGACTTTCCTAAATTCTAACTTTACAGTCTCGACTTAAGTCTTCAAAACTGAGTTTGAAACCTCAGTTCTTCAATCCTCAATAACTAAGTCTGAACCCTTAGAGAACTTACCTTCTTCTATAGCTAAGTTTGATCCCTCAGTCTTCAGTTGGTGTGCTCTTAGTCAGTTTCCATCAATTGATTAAACTTTAGTTATGAACTCAGTTTAATAAGCCAGTTTCTCATTTTCTCAATTCTGATCATAAATCTATTACAGTTCTTGTCTGATTTAACTTATTCAAATATCAGACTCTATTAAATCCTATACATTGATTTCTAGATCTCTTTTTGCTTTTCTCTATAACAGCTAGTTATGACACTTCATCAATGGTGTTAAATAATTAAAATAACTGATGAATCATCATCAAAACATAAATTTTATTTCCAACAATTTCCCCATTTTTTATGATGTCCATACCCTCCTTAAAAGAAATGCAAAAGGATAAGAACAAAGGAAAGTAAAGAACACAAGGAACTGAGAAACTGGGATTTTATTGATAACTGAGTTACAGGGTATTAAAGTACAAATACATGAAAAGAAATTAATTTGCAGTTTCTTTCCTATCTCTTGACCAGCTTAACTTGTCTTGTTGTCAAAGATCTCAGCAGCTTCTTTCATGGCCAAGTTAGTTTCTATGCTCTCGATTCCATGGATATTCGCCCAAATGTTCCATGAATCTGTCATACTGTGCTTACTGAAAAACACGCTTTTGAATAACACAGCAAACATGAAAACAGATCTCCTCAGACTTTTACTAGTGGTTGTCTTCAGTAAGTTCTGAACAAACTCAGGTTCAGTCTTTTCTACCTGATCTAAAACTTTATCTAGAGTGCCATCTTGCTCCTATTTTGCCAGTTTGTTCCAATAGTGCAAAAGAACCTTTTGCATGTGCAGAAAAGTCTCTAGGGCTTGTTTCCTTGGTACTCCTTCTTGAATAGGTAGATCTTTGAAAACATTATACATTTGAGAGTCTAGAGCAAGTCTTTTTCAGTTGGCTCTGAGAACTTTGCAATCAGTCCCATTTCTTCATCAGTGAACTCACCTCTAGCTTTATTCAGCTCAATCAGTTTCTCATCAATACATTCAAGAACTTAAGGCATATCAATTGCATTGACTTTTAACATGTCCAAACTTTCCCCCTTATTGACATCCTCTTTGTTGATCAAGCTCCTGATGTAAGAGTTCAGGTGCTGCTGATTTGATGTCTTTCATCGCATTCTTCAGTAAGATCAATCAATCAACCACATTGTTGATAATGCCTTTTTATTTTCTTTGAGTCTCAGTTTTTCTTGCCTTAGATTCAATGGTTGTTTTTCTAATGGAGATTAGAGTATCATGACAGTCTACCTTGACACTGTTCAGCTTCTTCCCATGTCATTCCTTTTAGTTCTGCTTTCATCTATTTTCTTCAAAACTTTCCCGAATACACTTAGGTTGTCTTTCTGAATCCTCACAAGCTCATTGAAGTAGAATTTGATAGTGTCAGCTTGTGTAGGTAATTTATCTTTAGTTTCAGTTTTCTTTTCTTCAATTTTTCCTTTGTCAGATCCAAGTGTTTCGATAACTTCAGTCTGAGATTTGCTCACAACATTCTCAGATGTCTGTAATTCTTTGAGTGGAGAGGATGCCTTTTTTCTTTCTTCTTCCGAAACAGCTTCTTTTTCTTTAATCAGATTGGCTTTAGCTTGGTCAGCTTCAGCTAATGCTATTTCCAGAAAACTTTTATCAGTCGGGGACTGATAAACTTCCTTCTCTTGATTTTTAGATTGACTATATGAATCAGTTTCAGTTTCTTCATTTTCATCTAAACTTCCTTCAGATGATCCTTCTTCAGCAATATCCTTTGCTTCTTTTTTTTCCTATAGAGAGGCGAGAATCCCTTTCTGTAAATCAGGATCTCCCAGAGAATCATCATCAACATCATTATCATCTTTCTTTCTCTTTGAGTCTCCCTTTTTGGCATATCTTTCCCAATATCTGTTTCATATGAGTGAGTAACAAGTACTCAGAAATTCTTCAGTCTGAACATTTGGGATAGATGGGTGATGTCAAATAACCAAAAACCCATTTTTCAGCTCTTTCCATTTCCAAAAATTGGCTTCTTTGATTTGGAATAGAGCTTCAGTTCTGCAGTCGGCTTCGATCAGCTTTCCAATGTTGATACTTGGATCAACATCTTCAGTTTCTGCTGCAGATTTTCAACTTCAATTTTTGCTGGCTTCCCCCTCAGCAACAATTGGGATGATATTCAGTGACAATTTCTGGAACTGAGGCAGCTTGTTCAGTTTCCAGTTTTTCCTCGGCTACAACTTTCTCTGGTAGGGATTCTGTTATAGTGATAGGTTCAGCTTCAGTTGCAGGTTCAACAACTTGATCAGAATCCTTCTTTGATTCAGTTTCATCTGGCTCATCAGCAACAGGTTCAGTGATTGGTTCAGTTCCAAAATCAGTAACGGGTTCTTTCTCCTTTTCAGCATCATCAACTTTCTTTTCAACTTCTCCTTCATCGACAAGCTCATCCAGAGTGATGACTAGTGCCGGTCTCGAATCAACTTCAACAGCTTCTCTTTCTTGTGACTGAGAGGCTTCCAGTTCTTTGATAGACTCTTCATATTCAATTATGGATGTTGATTTTTGTGGTGTTGATCTTGATATAGATATTAGATTATGCATTGTGATTACACCAGGTCCAACCAGTTCCTCATCACTATCAGTTTCCTCATCCTCAACTTCAGCTCTCAGGGTTTGTTCCCCAAGTATCAGTTTCTGGTAGTGATGGAGTACCTTCTTGAAATTCCTTTACTGATTCTTGAATGGGTAATTCCTCAGCAATAGATTCTAATTCATCAGTGACCTGTTTGGTGGGAGTTTCCTCAGTTCTGGATTTCTTCCCTTGGTTTTCAGCAACTGAGGTAGCTGATTTTGCTGGTGCAGCCTCCAAAAAATTTTCAGCTAAAGCCTTAATACTTCCTTTCACAAATTCATCCAGTTTTCTTATCTTCTCTCTTAACTGTTCAAGATGTTCCAGTGCCTCAGCTGTAGTTTCAACTTTCTTAGCAAACCTTTTTCTTTTCTTCTTAGGTTAAGCTTCAGAACCTTCAGTTTTTCTTTTCATGGATTTCTCTTCCTTGACCGCAATTTTTCCATCAACAATTGCAGTTTCCTTTCTCCTTGCAAATCCAAAATGATCAATAATCCTTTGAGCTAGGAGAGCAAGGGTCTTCTTGAGATAGAATCTCCATTTCTTTTATGCGTTTTTCTTCTTGGGCACATCAGAAGATTGTGCTACCAGTTGATCAAAGATGTATCTCTGTCAATTGAAATCATCACCGAACCAAATAACATAAAGCAGGTCTAACTTTGTGCCGGATAGATTACTGAAGCTACCAGCATTTTGGTCAAGAAATTGAAGTCTGGTTTGAGTAGCCATGTTGATCCAGATAGTGACACACTTGAATCTCCTGTGATTGCAATGTCTTTCCAAAGTTTATCTCCCTGTTCCTTAGATATTTTAAGAACATAGGTAAATCCAAAATTTTCAAAACCAAATATCTCCGCAATTAGGGTCTCTGTAACAATGATCTCTTTTCCATTGACTCGAGTGGTATAAGTGATTATATCATTCTCTATGGTTTTTCTTCTAAACTCATAGAAGTAACCAATGTCATCCAGACATACACTCTTCAGGTTGATATTGAACACTTGCTCCAACCCTTTGATTTTTCTGATTTTGTTTGCAATTTCCTTGGCAAGAGTCTGATATGTGTATCTTGCAACAAATTGATCAAGTGAAATGATCATTCCGGGTTCAACTTTAGTAGGTGCAATTATTTCAGATTGTTGTAGAATTTGAAGATGGAGAAAATTCTTTCAACTAGATGTATATTAAGAGAAAACTGAGTGTAAAGGATTTTAGGTATGATACAACGGTATTTATAAGTGGTAGATTTGGTGGTTAGAAAATCTGAGTGGGTATTAAAACGTCTTGTCATAAATCATGTCAAGCGTTGAGATGTGGAAAGGTGTGGTGAGTGGAAAGGATGAATGGTTGAGATGTGTGTAGGGTACGACTTTTCATTCGTAGCTTGTATTACGGTATATCTCCAGCTGTGAAGGTCCAGGTATGTTCTTATCCAAAGGTTTGAAACAGTTGTCCTTTAGATCAGTTCCAAAATTCATTTAACTTCATCCTGGAAAACAAATTAACAAGTCTTTGGTGCCTATATCTGTTTGGGTCCTTTTTGATTAGTTTTTGTATTTCTGTAAGTCTTAGATGACTTATCAGTTTTATCCTTATACCTTTCTTGATGTTTTGACTGAGTATGGTCAGTTTTCACAAAATTCTTCTTTCTTGACTCGAACATCCTTTTATTGAAGATTTTATGAAACTGAGTAATCATAGGTCCATTCCAGTCTTCATCAGTTGGAAAGAGTCTTCCTATCCCTTTGAATTTGGTATTCCATGAATGACTTTCATTCCTTGATGGATGAGACTTGAATGTTCTTTCAACTGATCTTTGATTAGTTCTGCCTTTTTCAACCTTCTAATACTTTCTATAAAATCTTTCAGTTTGCTTTTTGCCACTGACTGATTTTACAGTTGTGTCAGTTTTAGGTCGAGGCTGAGCTGAGTAATTGTCAGTTCTAACAATATTGCAAGTTTTCTGAGTTTTTGACTTTTGTGCAGCTACAAACATAGGTGCAGTTGCACTAGGTCTGAACTTAGAATTCTGATGTCTGTCAAAACCTAAACCAGTTCTGTCTCCAAATGGTTTACCTGGTTTGAACTGAACACTAGAAGATGGATCAACCGATGATTCTATGATGTTTATTACTTCTGTCAGTTCATCAGTTGAGCAATTTTCCTTAGCTCCATTGTTAGCCTTGATAAGTTTGATCTCAGCATTCAATCATAGAACTTCAGCTTTCAAAAAATCTTTTTTCTTTTTTAACATTCTCATATTTCGTTTGAATTTCCTCTAATTCATTTATGAGTATGTCCAAGTCATTGTTGAAATCTTCATTTTGATGATTGTTTATGGCATTATGATAGTTGGATGTAGAAGCACTTACCTCATGATGTCTGATAGATAAATTTTCAGTTATAGCTTCTTCATTTTCTATTATCTGCTTTCCTTTATCTAATCTAGCATTGTTTCTTGTTAGGTCAGTCCAAAAGTATATGATTTCCCCATCACTTTCACCATGATTATTTCTTTCAAAGCTTATGGGTAGCATTTCAGCATTATCCTCATTGTTTGAAGGGTGGTTCATCAATGAATGTCTCAATCGGCTTTTCTTGAGTTTCAGCAACAAGAGCCTGAAATTTAGTATTGTTCTCATCAAATCTTAAAAATGAAAAACTGAGCATATTTCTAAAATGATTGTGTGACTCCATGATGCATGTTCTGAAAACTTTGAAAAATTTAAGGGTGTTTGAACGAGAAGAACTCGAGGGAGTAGTAACTTTGTATCACCTCCAAAAGAAAGAACTACTCTGATACCAATTGTTGGTATCGGAAATAACTGATGGCCTGTTATCGCGAACAACCAAAATGATAAAATCTCGATCGGAGATCTCTTCAGAGTAGAAGATTTGCTCCGATACCAATTGTTGGTCCCTTGGAAAGGCTAGCACAAGTTTAGAGGGGGGGGTGAATAAACTTGTCCCTAAAAACCTAACTGAAAAGTGAATCTTGTGCATATTGAGTTAAGCTTTAAACTTGTGTTGAGTTAAGCTAACTTAGCTGAGTATAATTCAGAACTAACTTCTCTTTAACTGAGTTAACCGGCAGCGGATTAAGTTAAGCCTTTAAACAAAACTTGAGTTTATCAGATTGTATAATGCAATGTAGTGCTGTGATGACTCAGTTTCTTAAGTTTTCTGAGTGTGATTAGATGTGATGTATACTTTGATGCAGTAAATAAATGCGTAACGTAAGTAAGAAAATAAGACAAGAATTAAAGAGGTTCCAGGTGGTGTAATTCTATCAGTCCTCTCTTCCCCTGTGATGTAGGAGGCCAAATCCACTATGTTCTTGAGGTTTACAATTACAAGACACAAAGTAAATTCTAAACACTTGATTGTCCTTCACTAATCCATAGCTTCACAATCTCCCAACTTCAGTCTTCAACAGGTAGAATTGTTGTTTGAACTAAGCTTGCTACACCGGTCCTTAGAGAGTAGAAATTGCCTCTTCACCAGCTCAACATAACCACAGCCATCTTGACTGCACTCAACTATCCTTCAACCCTTCTTGTTGTTTCACAGTCTAAACCTTTGATAAAATCAACATTGAGACTTGAATCAATAACTATGATTCAATTGTGTTTTGAGCTTCTTCTTCTAGATATGTTCAGCACAGTCTTTCTTCAAATGTTTGATCTAGACCTTTCTTTGAATGCTTAGGAACACTTGAAGATTTCTTGATCATGCAATAAAGTACTTAGCATGAATTCTTTTGATTTACTTTCCCCCTTGGTGTAAGCTTTCTTGACTTGATTAATTCTTAGAATTCTGCACTTCTTCTAGTGGTAGAAGTAGACTATTTATATGGGGTTTCTTCAACGGTTAGCTAAATTTGAACGTTAGAACTTGATATCTTGTATCCGTTGGTGATCCTGCTTTTTCTAATGAATGTCAGTGTCCTTCTAACAATTCTGTGCAGACAATAAAATTGTCTGCTTTACAACGGTCAGATGCTCCTTCAGCTTTCCTTGACCTCAGCATGAAAACTTATCCTAGTCAGTTTTCAGCTTAAGAGTATTAACTGAGTTTTTACTTTTCTTTAAAAACTCAGTACTCCATTTCACATCTGATTATTATTGACTTAATCTGAGTACATCATAACTCATAATTCAGCTAAGATATCATTGTCCTTATGATACTTAGGTCTTCCTCAAGATCTATAAAGTCAGTTCAGGTCATCACAGACTTTCCTGAATTCTAACTTTATAGTCTCGACTTTAAGTCTTCAAAACTGAGTTTAAACCCTCAGTTCTTCAATCTTCAATAACTGAGTATGAACCCTCAGTTCTTCAGTTCTAGATAAGTCAACCGAGTCTGTATCCCTCAGCGCACTTACCTTCTTCTATAACTAAGTTTGATCCCTCATCCTTCAATTGGTGTGCTCTTAGTCAGTTTCCATCAATTGATTAAACATCAGTTATGAACTCAATTTAATAAACCGGTTTCTCATTTTCTCAGTTCTGATCCTAGATCTGTTGCAGTTCTTGTCTGATTTAACTTATACATATATCAGACTCTATTAAATCCTATACATTGATTTCTAGACCTCTTTTTGCTTTGTAGTATAACAGCTAGTTATGACACTTCATCAATGGGATTAAATATAATAACTAAAATAACTGATGAATCATCATCAAAACATAAATTTTATTTCCAACAATTATTATTTATAATGAGAGTAGTTTCTCTTGGTTAAGTCGATTGGGCTTAATTTTATCACTTGCGAGTGAGTGTTCTCTTCGTCATAGAGAACCACCCATCTAGAACGAATCAGTGCTTTTCGTGCGAAACATTGTTGTATTCTTGGCCTAGGTCTAAGACTGGATTTTCTAGGACTAGGTTTTTAGCCCGTCGTTGATCCCTTAGGAGGTTCCTGGCCACGTTCCCTTCAAGAACGAATCAGCATTCTTTTAGCGAAACGTTGTAGTATTCTTGGCATAGATCGTACACTGTATTTTCTAGGGCTAGGTTTTTAACTCACCATTGATCCCTCAGGAGGTTCCTAGGCACGTTCCAATCATGTTTCCTACCCAGAATCACATCAGGTTGTCTATTCAATTAATGTGAAGAAAATGATGCTATAAATACAAGGATCAAGAAGATGAAAAAATACAAGACACATAAATAACAAGTGATCATAAATCCTTAGAGCTTACAAATCTACATCAAGAAAATCAGTAGATCCTCAAAGGCACTTATCAAGAAATATTCAGAGATCTACTTGACAAAAGAGCTGCAAATAGGTTACATCAGACAAGCACTGTAATAGTTATTGTGTCGTGAAACTGAAAACTGGAAGTCATTTAGAAAACCGGAAATCGTTAAGATAAAGAAACTGACTCAGAATACACCAATATGAAACCGAAGAAGATAAGTTCACTGAGGGACACAAACTCAGTTGGCTTATCTAGAAGATAGAAGAACAGAGGGTCACAGACTCAGTTATAGAAGATTGAAGAACTGAGGGTTCAAACTAAGTTATAGCAGATTGAAGAACTGAGGGTTCAAACTCAGTTATGAAGATTACAAGTCGAGACTATAAATTTAGACTTCAGGCAAGTTTGTGGTGACCTGAACTGACTTTATGGATCTTGTATAAAGACCTAAGAATAATAATGACAATGAGTTCTTAGAAGATAATTGTTTCTGGTGTACTCTGATTAAGTCAATTATAACCAGATGTAAACTGGAGTACTGATATTTGAAGAAGAGTAAAATCTCAGTTAATGCTACAAATCAGTCAAGAAACTGACAACTGATGAACACTGTATAAAACTGATCAGGAAACTTAGTTTTGTATGTCAGCCATCCAACAAACTGATAGTACAGTCGAACGTTTTAAAGAAAGCAATTTTATTGGATGAACTACTGACACATCAGAACGGTCATAAAATATAGCAGTTACAAGATAGACGTTGATACAATTCGAATTCATACAAGATGAACGTTGGACCTCACACTATAAATAGAGGACTTTGCGCCAATGATCAAATACGAAGATTTAACAAGAATTATTAAGATCAACAATCATTTTTGTGCACTAGTCTTAGTTATTCGAATTGCTATCTTCTCTGCGCTATAACAAGATCATATCAAGAATTTCTTCAAGTGTTCAAGCTACATAGAATTTACCCATATTTAGACACTTTGAAGAACCACAAACGAGAATCAATTGATTTAACGTCAAAGGTTTAGACTGTGAAGCAAACTGGGAAGGTTTTGCCAAGGACAATTGTCACAGCAGTTGGGTAGACTGTGTTTGTGGTGGTAGCTGGTGAAGAGGCATACGTAACCCTTCAAGGACCAGAGTTCAAGCAATTGAAGAGCAGCAATTCTACCTGTTCTACAACTCTTTAGATAGTGAAGCTAGGGATTAGCCAAGGACTATTGTTTAGGAATTTTTGTAATAGCTCACCTCTAGAAGTTCTAGTGGAATTTTCCTCCTACACCACATAGGAAGAGAGGACTGATAGGATTACACCACCTGGAACCTCTATAATATTTGCATCATTTACTTTACGCATTTATTTATTTACTTAGCATTTATCTACAGCATTCTGAGAATTGATTGTTATACAACTCACAGCTCACAGACTGACATTCACCAGAATTCAGTTTAACCCTGATTATCTTTGCTTTAATTGCAAAAAACCTGGACATTTCAGACCTGATTGTCCAGACCTACTAAAGACCAAGAGCCAACAAAGAAGATCTGGCAAGAAAGCTATGGTTGCTAAAGATGAATCAGGATATAAAGTAGATTCAGAAAAGGGAAATGAATCTGATGATACTGCACTTGTTGCTGAGATGGAAGATTATGCTTTAATGGCTAATATGGATGAAACAGAGGAGGTGTACAATTATGTATCTATAAACACTCCTACTGGAAGTGATTGTGAATCAACTTGTGGTTCAAATCCAAAAAATTCTGAAAATGAAGAAACTTTGGATGCCATCCTTAATCAACTGAGGATAATACAATCTGGTTATGAGATTGTAAAGGCTGAAAAAGAAGCTCTTCGATCAGAAGTTGAAAGATTAAATGCTGAATTAAGAATTCTCAAAGGAAAAGAAAAAGAAGTCAGACAGAATCAGCAAAAGCCTGCTGAACATTCGATGAGTCTGCTTGAGTCTCTTTGAACCATCTTGTTCCTCCACTGCATTCAAATCTGGAAATCCTTATGGTGATAGAACAGTGATTGGATTTGGAACTCAACAATCCAATAAGAGTGGATCCAGTAAGGTCACTGAACCTAGTACCAGAATTGGTCCTAAGTTTGTGCCTGCATAAGATCCAACTCCTAAAAGGGTTGCTGAGGCAGTAAAGCCTACTGAGAAAGCTTCAAGGAAGCAAAATCAGAAGTCAAAGAAGTCAACAGCTCCTAATAAAAAGAATAAATCAAAAAATAAGACTGATGTGCCTTCTAGACCTGCTGATAGCAGAAATGCTACCAAGTCTGCTGGACCATAAAAAGGGAAAAACCAGAAATATTCCAAGAATAAGAATCCTAAATCCAAAAATGTTAATCATTCAAGGGATACTTATCTCTGGAGGAAAGGTAGACTGTTCCCTACTGATGATGATTGGAATATTCCTGCACCTACTACTAGAAACAACAGATATAACCATGCTGCTAAGGTAAAACCTAAGCAATGGAATCAGCAGAGGACTTATATAAGACCTCAGCAGGGACCTCAGCAGAATCCATATTACAAAGTTGTTCCTAACATACAGCAAACCTATGGTTATCCTAGTGCTTCTAACAAAAGAAATCACTTTAAACAGCATTATATTCCAAAAGGCCAGAAAGCATATGTGAATCCTACACAACCAATTGTTAGACCTTATGGATGTGTAGAGTACATGTATGAACCAAAGTATGATACCTTTCAAAGAAGACCTTATGGAAACTTACCAAGGGTCATGCTTACCAATGACCATTATGGACCCAAACAGGTTTGGGTACCTAAAATGCACTAACTTTGTTTTGTAGGGTGTCTGGTACTTTGACAGTGGATGTTCCAGACATATGACAAAGAATAAGCACTGTTTGTCAAGCTTTATGGCAAAGGATGGTCCAAGAGTGAATTTTGTCAACAAGAAGACACCAGGATACACAAGAGGATATGGCACACTTGTGAGAAATGGATTAACAATCAGGAATGTTGCACATGTGAAAGGACTAAACTACAACCTACTGAGCACTGTACAGTTTTGTGACATGGGATGCAAGGTCACTTTTGACAAAAACACATGTATTGTCATTAGTGAAAGAGGTGATCAAGTTGTGTTAGCTGGAAGAAGACAACAAAACATGTATGTTGTGGATTGGTCTACTGCTATTCCAGAAACATGCCTGATTGTGCATACCAAGTCAGAACTTAATTGGTTATGGCATAAGAAGTTGAATCATCTAAATTTTGATGACATCAATTAGTTGGTGAAGAAGAAACTGATGATTGGTTTACCTGAGATCACATTCAAGAAGGATGCTATATGTGATGCATGTCAGCAAGGTAAACAGACAAAGTCTAGCTTCAAGTCAAAGTCTAAGCAATCAACAAAAAGAGTTTTGGAGCTAATACACATGGATCTTTTTAGACCAGTAACACCAACACATGTAACAGGAAAGAAGTACACCTTAGTGGTTGTGGATGATTATTCAAGATACACTTGGCTGATATTCATGAACAAGAAAAGTGAAACACTTCAAAATATGCCTGAACTTTTAAAGAGATTACAGAATGAGAAAAGTGTGACAATAGTGAAAATCAGATCAGACAAGGGTATTGAATTTCTCAATAAAGTTATAAGAGAATATTGTGAACAGAATGGTGTACTACATCAACTTGCTGCTGCTGGTACACCTCAGCAAAATGGGGTTGCTGAAAGAAGAAACATGACTTTAAAAGAAGCAGGAAGAACTATGATTTGTGAATCATTGCTACCTGAAAGATATTGGGCTGAAGCAGTTAATATACCATGCTATACACAAAACAGAACATCAGTGAACAAGAAGCTACTGAAGACACCTTATGAGATTTGGAATGGTAGAAAACCTAATATATCCTATTTCCATCCATTTGGAAGCAAGTGTTTTATCTTGAATCATAAGGAACAATTGAAGACATGCCAACCAAAATCAGATGAAGGAATTTTCTTGGGATATTCTTCAGTTAGCAAGGCATTCAGGGTACTGAACAAAATGACATTGAAACATGAAGAAACAATACATGTTGTATTTGATGAACCTAAGTTCACTGGAATGGAAGATGAAGGTTCAGAACCTACTGAGAATCAACAAGTCACTGATCCAGAATGTGTTGAAGTTTTGGAAAGATTCAATCACTTAAAGGTTTCTGATTCTGCCCCTGCTGAACACCCTGCTGGTAACACTACTGATGCAACAACTGAGGCAATTCAAGGATCTGCTGAACCCCCTATTGAAGAAGCAGCAGATCTTACTGAAGATGATGTTCCAGAGAATCAATCTAACCAGAATCTACAATGGTTAAGAGATCACCCTGCTGAACAAGTTATTGGCAACATACAGCAAGGTGTGAGGACTAGAAGATAATTAGAAGCAATGTTTACATGTTTTCTATCTCAAATTGAACCTAAAGTTGTTGAAGAAGCAATTTCAGATCCAGACTGGATAATTGCTATGCAAGAAGAGTTGAATGAATTTGGAAGAAATCAAGTTTGGACACTAGTGGAAAGGCCTAATCATGCAAACATAATTGGAAGAAAATAGGTATACAGAAACAAACTAGATGAATCTGGTACCATTGTGAGGAATAAGGCCAGACTAGTGGCAAAAGGATATTCTCAAGCAGAAGGAATAGATTTTGATGAGACATATGCAACAGTTGCAAGATTGGAAGTGTTGGTCCCTTGAAAAGGCTTTGGTTAAGTTTAGAGGGGGGTGAATAAACTTAACACTTAAAACTTTTGGAGTTAACAAAATCAAGAACTTCAAGACTCTTGATATTTGATGAGTCTGCGACACTCGATAGTCTCATTTATTCGTTGAGTTTACTGAATTTGTGCAGCGGAAATATATAAAAAATTAAGCCTTATTACTTGTTGTTAAATATGATACCAAGTATTAGATACTTAGCAGTGTATGTGTGTGAATTCAGTTGCTAGATTCAGTAGATTGATGTGTTAGATAAACTAAGTGCAGAATATAAATGCAGAAAGTAAGTAGGCATATTTTATAGTGGTTCCAGGTGGTGTAATCCTGTCAGTCCACTCTTCTCCTGTGACGTTGGAGGTAATTCACTAGAGATCTTTGATGTAGCTGTTACAAAAATCCCTAAGTTGCTTGTCCTTCACCAATAACTATGGCTTCACAAACTGAACACTTGGAACAGGTAGGATTGCTGCTCCAAAGTCTTCCACTGGTCCTTGAAGGGTAGGATTGCCTCTTCACCATCTCCACCACAACCAACAGTCTTTCACACCCAAAGATGCTTCATTGTCTTCAGTAGATTTCTTGTAAAAGAAAGATTGAATCAAGTAAGTGATTCAGCTTTCAGCAGCTTGATTAGGTTGATATGATCAGCAGCTTGATGTCTTCAAGTGTGTAAACTTGATGTAGCTTGAATGCAGATTACACTTGAAGAATTTCTCTGGATCAGTAGATTAAAGCTCAGTAGGGTCAGCAGGGTGTTTTTCTTGATTAGAAATCGAAGCTCAGGATTATCTGTATTTTTCTCTTAATGTTCATCAATTTTCATCACTTGTATCTGAATTAGGAGTCCTCTATTTATAGGTAGGAGTCCTTGTGACTTATGTTTGAAATTCAAACATAGCCGTTTCAGATTTGTCTTCATCTTGACTTGCTTTTCTCGATTGTTCTAGGATTGACACTGCCGATTCCTTTTGACAGCTTTTTCTGATCATCCACCCTTTGACTTGTAACCATTGGATAAAGGTCTGAATCTTTCCAACGTCCATTTGATCTTAACCATTGATTTGTTTGATAAAATCAGAGGTTGTTAGTTGTCCCTTTCTTTGTAATCTTCCAATAGCTTTTGATTAAATTGAAATATATGTCCAGCAGGTTCCTGAGAACATAAGCTTATCCTTATTATGCTATGTTCAAAACCACTTCAGCTTGCTGTCTTTTATCTAACTTTTATTTATGAAGTTAGATTACACCTTTTTGCATATAACTAAGTTCCAATCATCACTTATCTTGTGGAACTTAGACCTTGCACACAAGGTATATGTAATCAGTTTAGGTCATCACAGACTTCCCTAAATTCTGATTCCATATCCTTGACTTTAATTACTAAGTTTGATCCCTTAGCCTTCAATTTCTGAGTTTGAGCCTCATTACCGAGTTTTCAGCGGGTTCACGACAAGTCTCTCGACTCGGCTACCCCTATGATGTAGACTAGTCTGCTGTTGTAAGTCAGCTAACCTTTACAGTGCTTGTTTGATCAAACCTATACAAAATCAAACTCTAATAAACCTATACCTTTGATCTAGACATTTTTTTGTCTTCACTCTATAACAGCTAGTCTGGCACTCATCACTAAAACTTAAAAATAAGTCCAACAATTTCCCTCTTTTTGGTGATGATGCCAATACCCTCCTAACAGCAAAGCAAAAAGATTAAGAACAAAGGTAGAACAAATGTAGTGATATCTCATTATAAACAGTTGTTCAAAAGTATTACAGTCTAGAATCAGCAAATGATAAAACAGATAAAGTGTGCTGATCTACTGTCTTCTTTATCTTTCTTCCCTTGCTTTCTCCACTTGTTCTTGGTAGGATCTTATCTCTCTGATCATTTCTCTCATCCATTCATTTTCAAATAGAGAGAAGTTAACATGAGGATTCAATTGTTTCCACCAATGCCATGCTTCAGGTAGAGTAAGATTGATCTGATGTACTCTGAAGTCTAACCCATGTATACTTCTTTAAACTCATTAAGTGATTCCTTTGCATTAGTGGTAGGTAGACTCCTTCCACCTCTTCCACCTCTACCACCTCTGTGTGCAGCCCTCAAGGATTTAACTCTTGCTTCCCAAAATTTGAGTCCAAGAAAATAATTGAGTCCCTCATGAAAACCTTTATCATGATAAGGTCTTCTTTTGCTGTTGTAGACCTTTTTTTATTCTTTGAGAAGATCATCAGTAAGTGGAAGTCTACCAGGTGCAGGTTCCCTAAAAGCATTAGTATCATCTTCCCATCTTTTCTTAGCAAAGATTCTGGCAGCCTCTTTTCCTACTGCTGTTTGGCTCTCTTCCCCCTTATTTACATCATCAACAAACCGGGACAGCAGGCCATGTACACTCTCCTGTGTGAGCACTAGGTTGTTCAGTTGACCCTCCATAATTTCAGTCATAGTGTCAACAGCTGTGATCCTTCCTTGCAATGTTTGCTCTAGTAGAGTTATCCTCTCAGTGATTTTAGGATCCAGTACAACAGGTTGCAGTGTTCCAGCAGATTCAGCCATAGCAGGCTTGTCAAGTTTCTGGTGAATGGATGTAAATTGGTCTTTTAAAAACTTGTCCTTCAGTGTATTTCCTTGCTTAATTCCCTTCACATCTTGAGCAAGGTCGGAAGAGCATATCTTGAGTGGAGGTTATATTGGAAGCAATGATTTTGGTGGTTCTTCCTCTATTCTCCACCTGAGTTCATTAAATCTTCAAATCTCTGCTCTTGCCTGTCAAGTTGAGTTCTTAAATTTGCAATGTCATTTCGGCGGTCCTCAACTCATCCAAAACATGTCTTTGGTACCCCACCGACCATTCCTTCATCAATGAGCTCTTCTACATTTTATTGTTGCCTCTGTCTCACGATAACCAAAGCATAGCTCATATCCCTTCCAAAGAAGGTTAGGTCCTTGGAATTCTTCCAGAATGGGATCAAGAGTGTGCTCTTCAAAATCGGTACAAATGCCTGTTGAGGTTCATCATCAATATCTTCTTCCTCAGGCATTTGAAACTCCTCATCACTGTAGTCATAGTCCAGATCTGCTCATCCTCATCATCAATAACAAGCTCTCATCGACCATCTTTTCCTACAAAGTGGTCTTGTCTCCGAGTGAGGGCTCCACTACTGTGACTGTTCAACACAAAGAGCAGGGGTTTCCTTCAAACCCAAAGATTGTTCCAACCTTTGTCCAGGTGCTGTTTGAGACTCAGCAACCTGTACCTCCTGTTCCAACCTTTGTCCAGGTGTTGTTTGTACCTCAGCAACCTGTACCACCTGTGCCACAACAACTTGTTCAGGGAATACATCCATATATTCTTTTTGAAATTCCCTAAAGTCAGAGATCCTTCTTAGAAAATTTGCAGTCTTGGTTAGAGTGTCCTCAGTGTCAATCCAGTCTTGATATTGAATTGAATCCTCTGAACTGACATCAGGCTCACTAAGATCAGTGACCCTTTCTTCATCTGAATCCACAGTCTGCTGATCATCAACATGCTCAGCAGGTTCTACAACAAATAAAGGGTCTATCTCACCAACCATCCTGTTTGCACCAATAGATATTCCCTCATTGATTTGTGCCTCTAGATCATCCATGTTGAGATTCTCCAGATCCTCATCCATTTGTTCAGTCTGCTGGCCCTCAGCAGACCTACCAGCATCAGAGGACTGTTGCGTACTTTGTTCATTCAATAAAGCAGTCCCACTACTTCCTCTTAGACTAGAGGGGAAGTCATCGCCAGATTCAGATGATGAATCATCACAGTCTGATTCATCTCTGGGGTCTCTGAACTTGATACCCTCTTTCTTCTTTTGTTCAACAAACAGATCCATCAGTCTTGATTCCAATAAAGAGGTATCAACCAGTTCTAGCAAATTATCCACTCCCAACTTCTCAAAAGCCCATTCTTCAAAATTTGTCATTGGTTCTGCAGCTGGCTTTTGTCTTTTGTAGAATCCAAGCTTCCACTGAAAATAGTTTGCAACCAGTAGAAGTTTAGGATCAACAAATCCTTCAATTTCTTCTTCTCATGTCTCTCAAAAGGCATGCTTGGTTTTCTGGGAGCTATTTTAGGACCTTGTTGACCTCCAAGGGTCTCAACAAGTAAATTTAGAGTTTCTTCCACAGATGCTTATAGGTCAGTAGGTTGCTCAGGTTGTATGTTAGTCCCTACTACCTCCATCTGTACCACACTTGGTTCCCCTTGACTTATATGCTCATCAGCAGAGTTAGCAATAGATTGCTCTTCCCCCTGAACTATTGCAGGAATTGCAGGGTCTTGTACCAACTTTTCCACTTCCACAAAGATCTGTGAGACTCGGTGAGTTTGTTTGTGGTTCTTCTACAAGTTGCTCAACAACAACTTGTGCGATTTCGATAGGCTCAAGAGGCCTTTGGAGAGGAGGATCCAAAGAACTTCAACAAAGAGGCTCGGGTCGAGTGGTCTGTTGTGATTCTCCAGCAGGTTGCTCAATAACAACCTCTACATCCTCAGTAGGGTTGATAATTGTTAAGGGCTCAGCCTCAATAGCCTCTCCTACTTCTTCTTCTTTTTCTAGTTGTCTTTGAGCCTCCAAAGTTTTCAATTGTTTTCCTTTGCCATGTTTCTTCTTTTTGGAAAATTCCTTCATTCTTTTAGAAAGATCTTCTGTTTCAATTTCAGCAGCTTTCCTCTTCTTACTGGCTTCCTTCTGTTTCTCCTTCAAGATTTCAACAACAGTCTTCTTCTTTGCAATAGCAGGGTCAGTAACCTCACTTTCTACTGAACCCTCAGCAGACTCAGCAGTCTCTGCTATTTTCTTCCTTGTCTTTCTAGGCTTTAACATTTTTGTTATTTTCCTTGTATCAGCAGGCTTTCTCATTTCAGTAACCTTCTTAGGTGCAGCAGGTTTAATAGCTTCCTTAACCTGCTCACCACCAGCATCATCATCTCCACCATTACCATCACTTTCAGTAGCCTCATCAACTACATCTTCATCATCATCCAAACCAGGGATATGATGATCAATATCTTTCTTGTAACTGGATTTATTGATCTTTTCAAGTGCAATATCAGCAATTCCCAAATGATTCAGCAGGGCCTAAACCATCAATCCCAAAGGTAAGGCCTTGGATTTCCTTGTCCCTTCTTTCTCTTATTTTGCTACTTTCTTCATGAAATGGACAAAGAAACAAGCCCAATCAAACTTCATGCTTCTGCAAATGATCATTAGCAGTTCTATTTTGGGTCCTGATAAAGTATCCATGCTTCCAATGAGTCCTAAGATATTATTTGCAATAATCTTACACAACAGGTTGTATTCATAACCAATGTGCTTCACATTTATGCCTGGAATTGATTTAATGGCATCATTGGTTTTGATTTTGTCAACGAAACCCATTTTTGACCGTCCCATTTCCTCAGGATTTGTTGGAGCATCGATTACTGGTGCAAAACCAAAAACTTCCCTCAGCAGGTTTGAGGAAACTTCAATCTCCTGGGCATTTACTGTTGTGGTGAATGCCTCTCTACCTTCTCTTATCACAATATTTCTGCAGAAGCTAACAACATTTGTATATGATATTGATTCCAATCTTATATTGAGTACATTTTCCAAACCTGAATATCTTCTTATCCTTTGACCAATATTGATGGCTAATTCTGTTTGGTTAGTGTTAAGGGTGAATTTATACGATTTATAACGCTATATTCTATGATATTTTCTCCCGTATTTGCATTAAATTGCGTAAGAAATGAGTGTTTAATCGATATATTGAGTAAATAAGGTTTTAAGTAAGTTATTCGCAATATTGGTTAATTTTGGTGTTTTTAATATGATTTTATGTTTAATTGGACATTATTACATTTTGCGATGTTTTTATATGTTATAAATACATGTTTGAGGCTGAAAAGATGATCAAAAGTTGATTAAGTTCGAGCTAATGGATGATAAAAGAGATAATGAAGGAATGAGATAGAGGAAAAAGAGATAAAGTTCAAGAAATCAAAATTTGATCCAGATGAACGAGCGTCTAGGTCCCGTCCAGAGTAGACGGGCGTTTGATTAAGAAGACGGACGTCCGGAGGTGCGATTTTGATACAGAGAGTTTGGACGCCGTCTGAACGGGCGTCTGAAGCAGTCCAATTCCATATGGACGGGCGTTCACAAGTCCGAACGAGCGTCCGTCGGCTGACTTAGTGAAACCGACTCAAAACTCTATATATAGGAGTTGTTTTCTCCACATATGATATACCAATTACACATTATTCGAAACCCTAAACCTAGGGGCGGCTTTAGGCTGCGTTTTTCCTTCTTTTATTCCAGTTTTTATGCTCCAAATTCTAGATTAAAAGTAGGTAGTTGTATGTTAGATTTTTCTGCAATTTCAAGTTTCCAGAAGATGTTGAGAGGCTAAGCTTCATCAAACGAGCATTGTGAAGCCATCCTACACGTTTTGATTCCGTTTCTGCGATTATATTGTGAGTTTTTATCTTGAGTTGTTTCCTTTATCATTGTTTATATTGTTTAATTGCAATTGCATCGAAAGATTTGCATGTTATGATTGTTTTATTTTGATGAAAATCTCTATAAACCTTAGATCACCATGATAAGGAATAGTTGGTTAATCTATCATAACGAGAGTTAATAGGTTAGATTTCTAGATCAAAGTTTACACCTTGCTTCATAAAATCGTTAATCTTAGATCGAAAGATATAGATTAATAGGTGAATTACCTAAGAAATTAGGGTTCATGCCTTAGACGAGGTGAAACCACAACTTGGTTAGAAGACACAATATAATCGAGATAGGAATTGATACTTTTTAGGATAGGTGGATCAATCGCTCGTTTGCTCGTTAAAACATGAATTTAATCCCGTGAAACTTGAATCGTCTAGATTAGTTATTTTTACCTTATATTAGCTTTAGTTTAATAGTTCGCAACCCGTATCTTTCCTGGCTTTAGATCATATCTTCTGTCCAGTTTTACGTTTTAGTTAAGTTTCGTTTAGTTTTATCCGCTGTTTAGATTAGTTTTTCGTGACATAATTTAGTTAGACAAAAACTAGGGTTAGCAATCGCCAGTTCCCCGTAAGATCGACACGGTATCAACCTCTTTACTACGATCCTTACACTTGAGGGAACCGGATTTATAAATATTTATTACTTGTTTGCTGTGTCAGATAAAATCCGTGACAAGTTTTTGGCGCCGTTGCCGGGGAACCGGACGGTTTTCTAGTTTTTGTTTTTTTCGTTTACTTGTTTTCACTTCGTTTTTATTTCTATTTTAGTTGATAATCATTAGGTTATTAGGATATTAGGGTTTTAGTTTGAGATCTTCTATCTATATCCCCTTGTGATTAGTTCGTCCTTTCGATTTGATTTTCTGTTTTTCTGTTTCCCTTTTCCTGCTGTTCTTCTCCATACCTGCTCAGTTTTCTGCTTCCAAACGGGCGTCTAGACCCCGGTGGGCGCTGTCATTCTATAAATTTCAACTCTGAATCATCTTTAACCCGTTGGACGAGCGTCCATCCGATTTGGACGTCCGTCCAGTTCTTGATTGATCGTAAGAGCGAGCGAGACGCCCCATCCGATTTCGACCAGACGCCCGCCCGTGTTTCGGGACGTCCGTCTCGTGTGCCTTGCTTTAACCTTTTTCAATTCTTTTTTCTCTTTTTAGGCTTTAATTTTTAGTTAGGCTTTTAATTTCTTATTCTTTAGGTTGCTTTCACTTGTTTTTGGTCTGGTTTATGCGAACTCGGAGTCAAAAGGGACCGTTACTATACACCCCTGACCCCAAGCGAACCGTAGTCCGGCCAAACAGGCGGATTTTCCGTTCTGCGGTTCTGGCAGACAGAGCCGAGCAAGATCTTGAGGATCAGTTAGCCAAGAAAATCACTGATTTTGTAATAATGGCTGCTAATGATAGACGTACGTTGGCAGACTACGCCATGCCTGGCGCGATCCACGATCCAACCCGGCTATTGTTATTCCATCCATCACTGCACAGACCTTTGAGCTAAGGCCTGGCCTCATCCAGATGATGCAGCATGCATCAATCTTTCATGGGTTTCAGTCGGAGAATCCACACACTCACTTGCATACATTCTTGGAGATATGCGGCACCACACGTATCCAAGGAGTAAGTGAGGATGCAATTAAACTGAAACTTTTTCCATTTTCTCTCAAGGGAAAAGCGAAGGAGTGGTATACTTCTCTTTCCTCTCGAATCAATTACCACTTGAAATTTGAACTAGAAAAGGAGTTCTGAGTCAATACTTTCCACCTTCAAAAAAAGCATTGGTGTTTGAACGAGATTTTCACTTTCTACCAGAAAGAGAATGAATCTTTTTTCGATTGTTGGAAAAGATTCAAATCTCTGCTTAGAAAGTGTCCCCACCATGGCTTACCACTGCAAAGGCAGGTCAACACATTCTTTAGTGGATTGACCGAGCTTACAAAAGGCATGGTCAATAGTTCATCTGGTGGGGCATTTTTGAAGAAAACACCTGAAGAGGGATGGGCATTGTTCGAGGACATTGCTAAATATAACTATGCTCCATCTTATCAAGCTATTCAAGCACCTCCTCCTCCTAAGGTTAAGGAGGTAACCATGCAAAGTTTGATCGCCATGCTGCAGAAACAGATGGCAGCATCTCAAATTTCAAATCCGATAAATCAAACTTCTTCTTTTCCACGTAACCCTCGTGTTCTCAGATCGCTGCCTTCTTTGTCGGGTGGCCATATGAATGACTAGTGTCAGTTTAGTCCCCCTGCACCTTATCAAGTGAATGTTGTTCATGATTATGGACAGTATAATCAAGTCACATGTCAAAATTGTGACGAGGTGGGGCACACATCTAAATTTTGTCCTATGAACGGACAAAATGCTGAAGTGCACACATTCTATGGCCAGAACAACCAAAGGTCTAATCAAGTTTCTGGCCAGCAAAATCTCCAAAACCACGGGTTTAATCAATCTTCTGGTTTCAATCCTAATTCGATTGTCAATTCGAATCAAAATTTCAATAGAAACCCTGGTTTTAGTCAGAACCAAAACTCGAATTTTTCCAACCAAAGGTTCAATCAGAATTGGCCTTCTAATTCTAATTCTCAATTTCAAAGTCGGCCCAACCAGCCCTATTTCCAGAATTCTCAAAGCCCCTCCCAATCTAACAGTCTTGAAGCCAAGTTGGAGGAGCAAAATAAAAGTATTCAACTCCTGATGAGTACAAACAAAAATCTTGACAGGCAAATCGGGCAACTGGCTGAACAGTTAGCTTCTAGACCCCCAGGGCAGCTGCCCAATTTCACCGAGAAGAATCCAAAGGGTGGTCAAGTTGCTCAGACCGATTTGAACAAAGGCCCATGTACTGACCTCGTGCCTTCAATTCCATACGGTAGAGAGGAGGCCAGTGCAATGAACCTCAGAAGTGGTACTCAAGTTAGTGGTCCTTCCCACTAGGGAAACCACTAGCCCCTCCTGCCGTTGATAAGGCAGGAGGGGAAGCTGAGCACCTACACTCCCCTTGGCCGAAAGAGAATACTCAGGTGGCTGAACCCCTGAGAGGTGAAAATGCTGAGAGTCCTCAGGTGGCTGATCCCCTGAGGCGTGAAGATTCAAGTGTGAGTCAGGAGGCTGATCCCCTGACTAATAAAAAGATTGAAAAAGCCGTTAGGTGGAAGGATCTGGAGGACAAAGCTGTCAATGCATCTTCAAAGAAAGTCTTTTCTGAGAATGATCTGAAAAAGCTTCCATTTCCACCACGAAAGAGCAACATCCCTTTAAGTGAGGATAAGAAGTATGAAAAGGTGCTGAATCTCTTGAAAAATACTCAGGTAAATCTTCCATTATCTGAGGTCTTGGTTGAGATGCCTAAGTATACAAAATTTATCAAGGATGTTGTTTCTTCGAGAAAGAAGTTGTCAGACATGGAGAGGCTGATTGGTGAGGATTGTTCAATGATCAATTATGAAGACTTACCAACTAAGAGAGGTGACCCTGGAAAGTTCGTGCTTACAGTGTTAATGGGAGGCCTGGTCTTCCCTAACTCTTTGTGTGACTTGGGTGCATCTATAAGCCTCATGCCTTTGTCTGTATGCAAACAGTTGGGATTAATTGATCTTCTAGAACCCGCTACCATGAATCTGCAATTCGATGATCGATCTTCTAAGAAAGCAGCGGGAATCCTGAAAGACGTGCTAGTTCAAATCGACAGATTTACCTTTCCCGTCGACTGGTACGTCTTGGACATTGAAAAGGATGAAAATGTTCCCCTGATTCTTGGGAGACTTTTTTTGTCTACAGCTCGAGCCCTCATTGACTGCGATGGCGGGCGAGTGACGATCCGTGTTGGTGATCAAGAGGTAAGCTATAATGTTTCCAAATCCATTCAAATACCCTCTGGTCCTCCAACCGGTTTTTCCATTGAGAAGACGGTTGATGACTTCGATGATGTGATGGAAAAGCAAGTCATGGCTGTTGCAACGGAGTATGAGCGACTGGTTGATAATATGAATAATCATGGTGTGGTAAGTCTAGAGCGGTTAGAAGCTGAATTTAAGGATGAGTTGTTGGAAGGAGAAGCTTTGGCAGTGGGATCTTTCAAGAAACTCAGCGATGTTGAGTTGAAAAGTGGAGATCTCAAGTCTAGTTTAGAAGACCCCCCTGCAGATTTGGTGCTGAAGCCGTTGCCTAAACACCTTAATTATGTGTTTCTAAGAGAAGGTGACAAGCTTCCTTTGATCATATCTGCCAAGCTGTCTCGTTTAGAGGAAATGAAATTGATCAACGTCTTGAAGAAAAATGAAAAGGCCTTTGGATGGCAAGTAGGAGATATCAGAGGGATATCTCCGGACATCTGTATGCACAAGATCAAGACAAATGAGGGTGCGAAATGTGTTAGACAGCCCCAGATGAGGCTCAACCCTCATATGCAAGAGGTGGTTAAGAAAGAAATCATCAAACTTCTGGACATCGGAATCATTTATGCCATCGCTGATAGTGAATGGGTTTCCCCGACTCAGGTAGTTCCCAAGAAAGGTGGCATTATGATTGAGAAGAATGAGAAGGGAGAGGAAATAGCATTGAGACTTGTCCTTTGGTTACTGATGCAGATCGATTATAGGAAGCTCAATGAGGTAACCATGAAGGATCACTTTCCCCTTCCATTCATTGACCAGATGCTTGAGCGTCTGGCGGGACACGCATTCTACTGCTTCCTGGATGGTTATTCAGGATACTTTCAAATACCCATTGATCCAGCTGACCAAGAAAATACCACTTTCACATACCCTTATGGTACATTCGCTTACAGGCGAATGCCATTTGGTCTCTGCAATTCCCCAGCTACATTTCAACATTGTATGCTGGCTATCTTTGACGGGCTAGTTGAAAAGTGTTTGGAGATCTTTATGGACGATTTTTCGGTCTTTGGTCAGTCCTTCGATGATTGTCTTGACAACCTTGACCAAGTGCTATCCAGATGCGTGGAAAAGAACTTAGTGCTCAATTGGGAAAAATGTCATTTCATGGTAGATGAAGGAATAGTTCTTGGCCACAAAATCTCAGCCAAAGGTATAGAAGTTGACAAGGCAAAAGTAGAAGCTATCGAGAAGATGAGCTATCCTAAGAATGTGCGTGAAGTGAGAGGTTTTATTGGACATGTCGGTTTCTATAGAAGATTCATTCAAGACTTCTCCAAGATAGCCAAGCCCCTGTCTACTTTACTTAAGGATGACGTTGAGTTCAATTTTGATGAGAGCTGCAAGCAAGCGTTCGAGGAGCTTAAGGATCATATAATCTCTGCTCCAATTCTAATATCGCCTGACTGGAACCTGCCTTTTGAGCTTATGTGCGACGCATCAAACTATGCAGTTGGTGTTGTTCTAGGACAAAGAATCAAAGGTAAATTCCAGCCAATCTATTACGCCAGTCACACATTGAATCCTTCTCAAGTTAACTATACTACTACTGAAAAGGAATTATTGGCCGTAGTCTTTGCTATGGACAAGTTTCGTAGTTACTTGTTAGGTGCTCAAGTGATTATGTGGACTGATCACGCTGCTTTGCGATATCTGATGACTAAGAAAGAGGCCAAACCGTGCCTACTACGTTGGATACTGACCCTACAAGAGTTTGATGTTCAGATTAAAGACAAAAAAGGTAGTGAAAACGTAGTGGCTGATCACGTTTCGAGAATGCTAAGTGAGGAAAAGGATGATCCAGATGGTATAGATCTTTACTTTCCTCTAGAGAACATTATGCTTATCGACGGTTGTCCTCCTGATGTTCCCTGGTATTCTGCCATTGTCAATTACCTTCATGCCCGATATCTCGATCCAGAATTGTCTTATCAGGAGAAGAAAAAATTCTTCTCTGATTTGAAATCTTTCGTTTGGGATGAACCTTATCTTTTTAAGATCTGTAAAGATGGTTTGCTTAGAAGATGTGTTCCTGAGTCTGAGCAGCGCGATATTATTGAGCAGTGCCACAGTGGACCCACTGGAGGTCACTTTGGTCCTTGGAAAACAGTTGCTAAGATCTTTCAATCAGGTTTCTATTGGCCCACGATCTTTAAAGATACAGAAGATTTCTGTAAAGCGTGTGATAGATGCCAAAGAACTGGTACTCTGACAAGGCGTTTTGACATGCCTTTGAAACCCATCTTAGAATGCGAAGTCTTTGATGTATGGGGTATCGATTTTATAGGACCATTCTCATCATCTTGTGGTAACAAATATATCTTAGTCTGCGTAGATTACGTGCCAAAATGGGTGGAGGCTCAAGCCACTCCTCACAATGATCATAAGACGGTCATGAAATTTCTTAAGAAAAACATCTTCGTGAGGTTTGGATGTCCACGTGCCTTGATCAGTGATGAAGGGACGCATTTCTGCAACCGACCCCTAGAGAAAGTTCTTGAAAAGTATGGTGTTCGTCACAAAACTGGCACACCATATCATCCGATGACTAGTGGTCAAGTTGAAAGAAGCAACCAAAGTATCAAGAAAATCCTGGAGAAAACGGTCAACAGTCATAGGAAAGACTGGAGTTTGAAGTTGGATGATGTTCTATGGGCATACAGAACCGCCTATAAGACCCCCATGGGTACATCACCATATCAAATGGTTTATGGTAAGCCATGTCATCTGCCAGTCGAGTTAGAGCACAGAGCTTATTGGGCTACAAAGTTTCTGAACATTGATTCCCAATCTTGTGGTAAGCACCGACTGCAGCAGCTGCATGAGTTGGATGAATTCAGACTCCAGGCCTATGAAAGCGCCAGGATTAGTAAAGATAAGATGAATCTCCTCCATGACGCCAAAATTAAGAAAAGAGAATTCTAAGTCGGAGAACAAGTTCTTCTATACAATTCCAGGCTACATCTGTTTCCTGGAAAGTTGAGGACACGTTGGTCCGGTCCCTTCGAAATTCTCCAAATTATTCCTGGAAGTGTTCTAGAACTACGCGGTTATGGTGACCAACCGTTTCGAGTGAATGGTCAAAGGTGCAAGCACTATATCGGTGAACCTAAGGAGAAACCTTTGATTGTCCGTTTCCTCGATATCCTCGGGTGTGGTGCTCCAAAAGTCGAGGAATTCGACGAGTTTTCACCCGACCTGTTTTCAGAAGATGGCTGTAGTGGTCAATCTGAAGAAGTTCTAGCAGGTAGTTGGGATATGGAAGAGTTTGAGAGGGAGCGTCAGCTAAAGCGTCATCAGAGGGCTCAGATGATGAAGAAGTCAACCATAGGGAAGTTTAAACGTGTTTGGAGAGCTATCAAAGATCTTACCCCATGTGTTAGGTGCTGTTTCTGCAGCCAAACTGCTAATCAAAGTCTAGACGAGGTAGTGGCTGGCAGAAAAGTCAAATGGCCTGATCCAGGCTGAACTTGAATGGTGTCGAGCTAACGACATTAACCAAAAGCGCCACTAGGGGGCAACCTAGATATCGTTATATTAGTTGTTTTTGTTTTGCTTTTGTAGTTTTAGTATTTCAGTTTTAGTATTTAAGTTTAGTTTACTAAGATTTTCTTTTGTTTATCTCTGTCAGTTAGTTGTGTTTTCTAGATATGGATTTCGGAGTTCTACCAGAGGAGTTGCATTTCCTTAGGAGGATCCCACTTATCACTGTAGATGACGGGCCGGGAGGGACTATAGTGTTTCACGTAGACTTTGTTATTAGTACTCGCGTCAAGACTGTCACCTATGTTCTTATTGTTCCCCGCCGTTCAGGAGGTGGAGACTTCACTACTGAGGAGTTACAGGAGGCTCTAGGACGTCCGTACAAAATCCTCAATGATCCGATGCTGACAGATTTAGCGCTAGTGCTGCAAGCTGAACACTTTCGAGGTGTTGATGTAGCTGGTGAGGACTGGGGTTTGCAGGATGAGTATGATTTCCCTCCGGCGATTGACATGCTCCACCGTCTTATCCGGGTGATAGATTGGTCGGAAATTTACGATGACTAGCGTGGTTAGGTTGTTTCGTCGAGCAAACGACGTTAAACAAATGCGCTCGGTGGGAGGCAACCCACTATTTGTCTGTTGTTTTTACTTATTTTCTAGTGATTTTATGTACTTCGTGGATTTTCATTTTTATTATTGAAGTTTTTATTAGTTGTTAATAAAGAATGCAAAGTTAAATTTAAATTGTGAGAAATTTTATAATTTTTGCATTTTTCTTCCTTGGACGTCCGTCCAGATGCCTGGACGCCCGTCCGCCATGGCCAGTTCTTGGACGAGCGTCCACTATGCCTGGACGCCCGTGAGATATATTCCTCCAATCTCAGTATTTGTCTGGCGGTTTGGGCGAGCATCTCGAATATCGGGCGCCCGCCCGATTCATCTAATTTCGGTGGGCGCCCCGCCCACCGAGTTGACGACAGCGTCCGGCATCTGTCTATATATACCCTTTCCTTCCTTGAACCCTCACTTTTTCAGGATTTCAAATCGCAAAACCGACTTTTGCCCTCCTCTCAACCTAAATTCTTCGATTCTAAACCATTTCGAGCGATTCAAAGTGCTATAGACCGCTCTTGATCCCTTCTCTTTGATTTTCATAGCCAAATTCCCCAACACACCACCTTTTTGGAGAATCAGGACCATTGGCAGTCCGACTTTCTGGAGAAAAATCCGATTTTGGGAGCCCAATTTGTGTTGTTTGGACTAATTTTCATCTCGATCAGCACCTACTCACCTTACTTGGTAAGTTAGTCACAACTTTTATGGATTTTATTCACGTTTTTGTGAGTTCGATCTTTGGGTCGGCTCGTTCACTTGAATATTACCTTAATACGTTTTTTTTTTTTTCTGGTTTTGTGTTTCTTTCTGCTCTGTTTTGGTGTTGTGGTGTTGTGATGGATGATGAATGGGTTGTTTGGTGATGATTATGGTTGTGGTTGTGGTTTGGTTGTTTTGAAATCCCGCTTTGGATGTTCAACGGGTAACTTGTTGTGAATTGGAATTGTTTTCGTGTAGTCTAGGCTTGAATTATGGTTCATAAGAAGGGAGTAGTGAAGAGACATGGTAAGGAAGTGGCTAGGGAGGCCGGAAAGAAACGCAAGGAGTTTGATCCCGCCTTAGTTGATCCAAACCGGGGAGTTAGCATTCGAGAACAACCTCATAGAGCCACCCAAACTAGGACTACTTTGAGGGATGAACCAACCTCGGAGTCTGAGACGGATGATGATATTCCCTTGGTGAGGATGCCTAGAGCTCAGACATGTGGAGTTTCGTCTAGGGTTGAGGAGGATATGGGTGCTCCTCGGGAAGAGGAACCGGTGGAAACTAGGGCTTCACAACCTCGGAAGAAAGCCAAAACCGTTGCCCCTATGCCTATGCCTCGTAGATTCGTGAACCCTAAGGCCCACAATGCTTATACTAAACACTACTTCTCGAGGACTATGTTGATTGAGCGGGCTACATTGGAGGCTAAGGTCGATCCGGGGTTAAATCAAGTTCTTTGAAGGACCGGAAATGGGAAGCCCTGATGACGATCCCGACTACCCCGGTCAATGGTTCCTTGGTTTGGGAGTTTTATGCTAATTGTTCGGAAACCGACTTGGAGACGGGGGTAGTTGTTGTTCGAGGGGTAGAAGTTCCGTTTACGCCGGAGGTGATTAATCGGAAATATAACTTTGCGGCTTTTGAGGGACGGGATTATAAGGAGGAGATTGTTCATAGACAGAGTTTGGGGCAGGATCCTCTAGAGGATTTGTGGTTGAGAGTTTGCCCGGAGGTGGCTTGGACGTTGAGGCCGGGTGGAGACCGGAAGGAGTTAGTCACCACTACCTGGACGGATGATTGGAAAGTCCAGTGTAGGTTTATTTAGAGTCGGTTGTTGCCCAAGAACAACTTGACACATTTCCATATTGGTGACTTAGGCATGCTATATGCGTTGACTTTTAGCCTGAACGTGAATGTGGGACAGGCATTATACGATGAGGTGGCTATTAATCAGAAGATTTATACTCGTTGCCTGATTATCCCTCACTTGATTCACAATCTATGTCTTGATGCCGGTGTGCCTGAGTATGGAGCGGATCATAGACCGAAGAACCCGAGGCCTATACAGAGAGAGAAGGGTAAGCCTTCGGGGACGATCGAGTCGGGGCACCACAGGAGCCTGGTTCGTCATCAGCACCGCCGCAAGCATCCTCACTTCCTACTTTATCTCCCTCAGTCCGATGAGGTTGAGTATAGCCAACAGTGTTCGAAACTGGATGGAGGATATTCGGACTTCTCAAAACAACATTTTGACGATTCTGCAGTGTATCAGTGAAGGCCGGCAGCCAAGGGATGGCAGAATCTTCAGTCCAAGCATCATTGATTACCATTATTCTGACGAGATTGAGCAAGCCATTGCAGATGTTATTCGTGAGTCTGAGTCGTCTGATGAGGAGCAGACTGATGCCTCTGCGGGTGATGTACCTCCGGCTGATGATTCTACGGCTCCGAGGCAGTCATGATTTTATTTGTCTTTTGATTTGTCCTAGATACTGTGATTGTATAGTTTCGCTACTTTTGATTACATGATTCGTTGTACTTTTTCATTTAGCTACTATTTATTCTTTCGATGGATCATGTAAGCCATAAGGCACCAGTACTTTCATTTCTACTTTATTTCAACTTGTGAATGTGTTTAATGTTTCACCTTTTGGTATTACTCGGTTTTGCTATCTTTTTTCATTCTGGTATAATTCCCTGTTTTCCCCGAGATGTTTCCATGTTTGTTAAGTCGTACAGGTATATTTTTAGCGGTTTTGTCGAGCTACATTGTTTGTTACGAGTTCTAAGTGTCACTATGTAGGCTCCGGCCTGACCAGCGATTTGAATATCGATTGAAATCAGCTAAGTCTTTTATCTTTTCTTTTATTCTGCACAACATGAGGACATGTTGATTTTTAAGTGTGGGGGAGGGGAATGATTCGTAATGATTCGTAATGTGTCTACACATTTGCTTAATTCGTAATGTTTCAATGCAAAAATGAGCTAGAATTTTCGAAATTTTTCGACATTTTTTTTTTTTCTTTTTTGTTTTGTCCCGAGTAGGCAATTCGATTCAATGTTCGTTATTTTTATAGTCATCCAAGCTATATATCATATGTTTGATAGGTTAGCTGTTTCACCTGAGATCTATTTTCACGAGCCATAGTGAGCAATGAGCTAATTTAATAATTTATACCCCTTTTCGACGATTAATTTCTGATTTTCTTATAAGTCATGTGCTTAGTGCTACGTATATATCATTGAGATTTATGATAGTTTGTATTTAGATCCGAAGTATGATATACTGTGAATATCTAAGGTTTGAATGTGATAAGTAACACGTAACTTATTGTCAAATGAAAAAGTAGAGTTTATAATGAATTAATTGGGTGTGTCGAAAGCTAGTCGATGATTTGAGTGCGATAGGGTATACTGCGTATGTCCTATACCACTATGACTACTAAAAGCTCACGACAGTCAGAAGAAGCTGCCTTATGATTGGAGTAAGGTAGGGTATATCTCGAATATCCTATTCTGCTATGACAGGGCAATAGCTCATTCTGATGTGTGTTTAAAGTGCAATAGTTAAATCAACTAAAGAATTGGAATGAAATGAATGAAAGACTAAGTTATCGTCTATCTTATCCCCAGTAGAAACTGATAGATATGCTGTAGGGATTATCATCTAAGTATTTCAGAAAGGCCTTAGATATAATCGATCATCCTTCTCGGGGTATGTCACATTGGGTATGTCACGTTTGTAGGGTACATCTTATGAGTATCATTTATTGATAGTCTACGAGGGGGTATTAGCTAGTTTTGCTTTGAGTTTCTCCAGTTTGGATTTAGTGGAAGTTTTCTATGGCTTTGCACACACACAATGGTGAACCTCTGATTTATTGGATCTTTGATATATCGTCTGAGATGTCTATCTTTTTCCAAGCCTTGACTTCTGTTTTGTTTTGCTCGGGACGAGCAAAAGCTTAAGTGTGGGGGAGTTGTTAAGGGTGAATTTATACGATTTATAACGCTATATTCTATGATATTTTCTCCCGTATTTGCATTAAATTGCGTAAGAAACGAGTGTTTAATCGATATATTGAGTAAATAAGGTTTTAAGTAAGTTATTCGCAATATTGGTTAATTTTGGTGTTTTTAATACGATTTTATGTTTAATTAGACATTATTACATTTTGCGATGTTTTTATATGTTATAGATACATGTTTGAGGCTGAAAAGATGATCAAAAGTTGATTAAGTTCGAGCTAATTGATGATTAAAGAGATAATGAAGGAATGAGATAGAGGAAAAAGAGATAAAGTTCAAGAAATCAAAATTTGATCCAGATGAACGAGCGTCCAGGTCCCGTCCAGAGTGGACGGGCGTTTGATTAAGAAGACGGGCGTCCGGAGGTGCGATTTTGATACAGAGAGTTTGGACGCCGTCTGAACGGGCGTCTGAAGCAGCCCAATTCCATCTGGACGGGCGTTCACAAGTCCGAACGAGCGTCCGTCGGCCGACTTAGAGAAACCGACTCAAAACTCTATATATAGCAGCTGTTTTCCCCATATATGATATACCAATTACACATTATTCGAAACCCTAAACCTAGGGGCGGCTTTAGGCTGCGTTTTTCCATTTTTTATTCCAGTTTTTATGCTCCAAATTCTAGATTAAAAGTAGGTAGTTGTATGTTAGATATTTCTGCAATTTCAAGTTTCCAGAAGATGTTGAGAGGCTAAGCTTCATCAAACGAGCATTGTGAAGCCATCCTACACGTTTTTATTCCGTTTCTGCGATTATATTGTGAGTTTTTATCTTGAGTTGTTTCCTTTATCATTGTTTATATTGTTTAATTGCAATTGCATCGAAAGATTTGCATGTTATGATTGTTTTATTTTGATGAAAATCTCTATAAACCTTAGATCACCATGATAAGGAATAGTTGGTTAATCTATCATAACGAGAGTTAATAGGTTAGATTGCTAGGTCAAAGTTTACACCTTGCTTCGTAAAATCGTTATTCTTAGATCGAAAGATATAGATTAATAGGTGAATTACCTAAGAAATTAGGGTTCAAGCCTTAGACGAGGTGAAACCACAACTTGGTTAGAAGACGCAATATAATCGAGATAGGAATTGATACTTGTTAGGATAGGTGGATCAATCGCTCGTTTGCTCATTAAAACTTGAATTTAATCCCGTGAAACTTGAATTGTCTAGATTAGTTATTTTTACTCTATATTAGCTTTAGTTTAATAGTTCGCAACCCGTATCTTTCCTGGCTTTAGATCATATCTTCTGTCCAGTTTTACGTTTTAGTTAAGTTTCGTTTACTTTTATCCGTTGTTTAGATTAGTTTTTCGTGACATAATTTAGGTAGACAAAAACTAGGGTTAGCAATCGCCAGTTCCCCGTAAGATCGTCCCGGTATCAACCTCTTTACTACGATCCTTACACTTGAGGGAAACCGGATTTATAAATATTTATTACTTGTTTGCTGTGTCAGATAAAATCCGTGACAGTTAGCATCAACAACAAAACCTCTTACACTTTGACTTGTTCCAATTTGAACATCATCATTTTCTACCATTGTTTTAAGGAAAAGATAAAGAAGATAGCTCTCAAATCTGTGTTCACACAGTGTAAATGCAGAGAAGATCAATCTGAGATTTTTGTAAGTAGCCTCTGTATATAGGTCTGTATATATATAGACAGATGTAATTGTAACTGTCAGATCGTGTACAGTGGTATTAACCACGATTAAATTTGAGTGAATCCAGTCTTGACACGTGGCCCATTACTTTTCATAATGTTTTGTAACCGTCCGATCGTGTAACTATGGTTATAAAGATAAATAAATATCCCGCCAATTGCTTTTTGACTTAAGTAAGTTTGACTGTGTAATGTTTCCTTCAGCAGCCTTGTCATCAGTAGACTTGGCTCAGCAGCCTGCTGATAAAGTTACTCTGCTGATGCTTAAATCCTTTTGTATTGTCCAACTGATAATACAAGATGAAGTTTAATACCAATGACTGATCTGTCAAGTGAGCTCACCCAACATGACAAAGACCAATCCCCTTGGCAACTTCATTTGCTCAATTGTCCAACCATAAGTACATGGAATTGTTGATACCAATGACTAATCTGCTTGGTGAATTATAGTACACTGCTGATTAAGATTATATCAGTCAACTTTTATAATTCCATTTTCAGTCCTTAGTTTAGCAAATCTTTCACTATCCAATGGTTTAGTGAAAATATCAGCAAGTTGATCTTCAGTAGGGATATAAATAACCACCACATCTTTATTTTCAACATGATCTCTAAGAAAATGATGTCTCGCATCAATATGCTTGGTTCTTGAGTGCAAAACAGGATTTTCTGTGATTGCAATTGCACTTGTCTTGTCATACATTATAGGAATTTCTCTTTCTTCAATTCCATAATCCCTTAATTGTTGTCTTAACCACAGTATTTGTGCACAGCAACTTCTAGCAGCAATGTACTCAGCTTCAGCAGTGGAAGTTGATATAGAATTTTGTTTCTTGCTAAACCAAGAAACCAGTCTATTTCCCATTAATTGACAGGTTCCTGTGGTGCTTTTCCTATCAATCTTGCATCCATCATAGTTAGAATCTGAGTAGGATATAACCTTGAAGCTTCCATATTTTGAATACCATATCCCTACTCCCAAAGTATCTTTTAGATACTTGAGAACTCTTTTGACTGCACCTAAATGACTTTCTTTGGGTTTTGATTGAAATCTCACACAAACACCTACAACAAAAGGATATATCAGGTCTGCTGGCAGTAAGGTACAACAGACTGGCTATCATCCTTCAGTATAAGGTCTGATCAACATCTTTGCCTTCTTTGTCTTCATCTAATCTGATGTTTGTACTCATAGGAGTTGATATATTGGTGCTGTTTTCCATACCAAATTTCTTCAGTAACTCCTTGGTATACTTGGTTTGATGAATGAAGATTCCATCTATCATCTGTTTGACTTGCAATCCCAAAAAGTAGTTCATTTCTCCCATCATACTCATTTGGAATTTACTCTTCATTAGATTTGCAAACTTCTCACATAGCAATTCATTTTCAGAACCAAAAATTATGTCATCAATATAAATTTGTACCAGCAGGGTGTTGTTTCCTTCATTGATTCTGAAAAGAGTCTTATCAATGGTGCATTTTGTAAAACCATTGTCCACCAAGAATTGAGATAGAATCTCATACCATGCTCTTGGTGCTTGTTTCAAACCATAAAGTGCTTTGTTGAGTCTATACACTTTATCTTCTTGATCTTTAACTTCAAATCCAGGAGGTTGTTGAACATACACCTCCTCTTCCAGAATGCCATTCAAAAATGCACTTTTGACATCCATCTGATATACTTTGATGTTTCTATAAGCACCATGTGCCAGGAATAATCTGATAGCTTCCAATCTTGCAACAGGGGCATATGTTTCATCAAAATCTATCCCTTCTGCTTGAGAATATCCTTTTGCCACTAGTCTGGCCTTATTCCTCACAATGGTACCAGATTCATCAAGTTTGTTTCTGTATACCCATTTTGTACCAATTATATTTTCATGACTATGCCTTTCCACTAGTGTCCAAACTGGATTTCTTTCAAATTCATTCAATTCTTCTTGCATAGCAATTATCCAATCTAGATCTGAAATTGCTTCTTCAACAACATTAGGTTCCATTTGAGATAGAAAGCATGTAAACATTGCTTCTAAATATCTTATAGTCCTCACACCTTGCTGTATGTTGCCAATGACTTGATCAGCAGGGTGATCCCTTAACCATTGTGGATTCTAGTTAGATTGATTCTCTGGAACATCATCTTCAGGAGGGTCTGTTGATTCTTCAACAGGGGGTTCAGCAGATCCTTGAATTGCCTCAATTGTTGCATCAGTAGTATTACCAGCAGGGTGTTCAGCAGGGGCAGAGTAAGAAACCTTTAAGTCATTGAATCTTTCCAAAACATCAACACATTCTGGATCAGTGACTTGTTGATTCTCAGTAGGTTCTGAAGCTTCATCTTCCATTCTAGTGAACTTAGGTTCATCAAATACAACATGTATTGTTTCTTCATATTTCAAGGACCTTTTATTCAGTACCCTGAATGCCTTGCTGACTGAAGAATATCCCAAGAAAATTCCTTCATCTGATTTTGTTTGGAATGTCTTCAATTGTTCCTTATGATTCAAGATAAAGCATTTGCTTCCAAATGGATGGAAATATGATATATTAGGTTTTCTTCCATTCCAAATCTCATAAGGTGTCTTCAGCAGCTTCTTGTTCACTGATGTTCTGTTTTGTGTATAGCATCTTTGTACCCAATATCTTTTTCAAAGAATGCTTCATAAATCATTTTTCTTCATGCTTCTTTTAAAGTTCTGTTTCTTCTTTCAACAACTCCACTTTACTGAGGTGTACCAGCAGCAGCAAGTTGATGTAGTACACCATTTTGTTCACAATATTCTCTTATAACATTATTGAGAAATTCAGTACCCTTGTCTGATCTTATCTTCACTACTGTCAAAATTTTCTCATTCTGTAATCTCTTCAAAAGTTCAGGCATCTTTTGAAGTGTTTCACTTTTCTTGTTCATGAATATCACCCAAGTGTACCTTGAATAATCATCCACAACCACTAAGGTGTATTTCTTTCCTGTTACACTTGTTGGTGTTACTGGTCCAAATAGATCCATGTGCATCAGCTCCAAAACCCTTTTAGTTGATTGTTTAGTCTTTGACTTGATGCTTGACTTTGTTTGTTTACCTTGCTAACATGCATCACATATAGCATCCTTCTTGAATGTGATCTCAGGTAAACCAATCACAAGATTCTTCTTCAACAACTGATTGATATCATCAAAGTTTAGATGATTCAACTTCTTATGCCATAACCAATTAAGTTCTGACTTGGTATGCACAATCAGGCATATTTCTGGAACAACAGTAGACCAATCCACAACATACATGTTTTGTTGTCTTCTTCCAGCTAACAAAACTTGATCACCTCTCTCACTAATGACAGTACAAGTGTTTTTGTCAAAAGTGACCTTGTATCCCATGTCACAGAATTGTCCAGTGCTGAGTAGGTTGTAGTCCAGTCCTTCCACATATGCAACATTCCTGATTGTTAATCCATTTCTCATAAGTGTGCCATAACCTCTTGTGTATCCAGGTGTATTTTTGTTGCCAAAATTCACTCTTGGACCATCCTTTGCCACAAAATTTGACAAACAGTGCTTATTCTTAGTCATATGTCTGGAACATCCACTGTCAAAGTACCAGGCACCCTACAAAACAAAGTTAATGCATTTTAGGTCCATAATGGTCAGTAGTAAGCATGACCCTTGGCAAGTTTCCATAAGGTCTTCTTTGAAAGGTATCATACTTTGGTTCATACATGTATTCTACACATCCATAAGGTCTAACAATTGGTTGTGTAGGATTCACATATGCTTTCTGGCCTTTCGGAATATAATGTTGTTTAAAGTGATTTCTTTTGTTAGAAGCACTAGGATAACCATAGGTTTGTTTGTCTGTTAGAATGTACTGTAATATGAAGTCTCATTGAGGTCCCCTTTGAGGCCTTGTATAAGTCCTCTGCTGAGCCCTCTGCTGATTCTATTGCTTAGGTTTTACCCTAGCAGCATGGTTATTTATGTTGTTTCTAGCAGTAGGTACATGAATATTCCAATCATCATCAGTAGGGAACAATCTACCTTTCCCCCTAAGATAAGTATCCCTTGAATGATTTGCATTTTTGGGTTTATGATTCTTATCCTTGGAATATTTCTAGTTTTTCCCTTTTTGTGGTCCAGCAGACTTGGTAGTATGTCTGCTATTAGCAGCTCTAGAAGGCACATCAGTCCTATTTTTAGATTTATTCTTTTTATTAGGAGCTGTTGACTTCTTTGACTTCTGATTTTGCTTCCTTGAAGCTTTCTCAGTAGGCTTTAATGCCTCAAAGAACCCTTTTGGAGTTGGATCTTTTTGCAGCACAAACTTAGGACCACCTCGGTACTAGGTTGAAGTGACCTCATGGATCCACTCTTATTGGATTGTTGAGTTCCAAATCCAAGCCCCTGTTCTATCACCATAAAGCTTTCAGATTTGAATGCGGTGGAGGAACAAGATGGTTCAAACAGACTCAAGCAAGACTCATGAAAGTTCAAATGGCTTATCGATTCTCTGTCTCGACTTCTTTTCCTTTCCTTTGAGAATTCTTAATTCGGCATTTAATCTTTCAACTTCTAATTGAAGTGCTTCATTTTCAGCCTTTACAATTTCATAACCAGATTGTATTATCCTCAATTAATTAAGGATGGCATCCAAAGTTTCTTCATTGTCAGAATTTTTAGGATTTGAACCACAGGTTGATTCACAATCACTTCATTTGGAGTGTTTATAGATCTGATGATTGTATACCTCCTCTGTTTCATCCATGTTAGCCATTAAAGCATAATCTTCCATCTCAAAGAACAAGTGCAAGATCATCATGATTCATTTCCTTTTCGATTCTACTTCATATCCTGATTCATCTTCAGCAACCATAGCCTTCTTGCCATGTCTTCTTTGTTGACTTTTGGTCTTCAGTAGGTCTGGACAGTCAGGTCTGAAATGTCCAATATTCTTATAATTAAAGCAAAGATAATCAGGTTCCTTTTTATGTTTTAATTTAGGACAATCAGGTTTGAAGTGTCCGGGCTTCTTGCAATGATAGCACAAGTAATCATTATCTTTCATTGATTCATCCTTCTTCTTTTCCCTGAATTTCTTTGTGAAATTCCTTGGAGAACACTTTCCATTTTTCATCATCCTGATTTTCTTGCTCAGTAGGGCAATCTGCTCTTGCATTTCATCTAGTAGATCATCTTGAGCTCCTGATTTCTCTTCTTGATGTGAAGCAGCCAATGCTGTGCTCTTTGGCTCTTCTTTTTCAGTTTCAGGCACATGCTTTTTGCTAAATTCATAGGCCTTAAGATCTGAAAAAAATATGAAGGTGTCTTCTTCCTGCAAACTCCTCATTTCTTCTATGGCAGTCACATTCATCTCCCAAACTTCTTTTGCAGGTAATGCTTCCAAGATTTTTGAGTTGATTTCTTCTTGGGAGTACTTCACACTCAGTAGGGTGAGTTCATCCATGATTTCATTTGGTTTCATCTTGAACTCCTGGAACTTCTTCTTGGCCACACTGATCTTGTTCTTTTTGATTGCATCAGTGCCTTCACAGATTAATTGTAACTTTTCCCATAGTTCCTTTGCAGTCTTGCAATCTTTCACCTTCATATACATATTGCTATCCAAAGTTCTGTATATGATATCAAATAGAAATATTGTTGAGATTTGCTCTTTTCTATCTTCTTGATCCATTCCCTTTTGGTTTTGGAATGTACTGTGTCTCATCACCCATCGCTTATCGACTTGGTAATTTCAAAGTGGTCCATCGTCAAGACATCCATCATTTCATCATGTGTTGCAGCTAGATAAGCCTGCATACGATGTTTATACTAATCAAAACGATCTAAAGAACACATCAACATTGTTCTAGCATACTGGTTGTTATCCATGATGCAAAGCTTTTGAAAATCAGTAACTTGAGAAAGTTTTCAAAGTATTTTCACAAGCACAACAAGTAGGATTACTTTGAATGAAGCACCGCTCCGATACCAATTGTTGGTCCCTTGAAAAGGCTTTGGTTAAGTTTAGAGGGGGGGTGAATAAACTTAACACTTAAAACTTTTGGAATTAACAAACTCAAGAACTTCAAGCACTGGCCGATACATCGATAGTCACGATCGTTGAGTGTCTTGAATTTGTGCAAATGGAAATATATCAAAAATGAAGCCTTATTACTTGTTGTTAAATATGATACCATGTATTAGATACTCAGTAGTGTATGTGTGTGAATTCAGTTGCTAGATTCAGTAGATTGATGTGTTAGATAAACTAAGTGTAGAATATAACTGCAAAAGGTAAGTAGGCAGATTTTATAGTGGTTCCAGGTGGTGTAATCCTGTCAGTCCACTCTTCTACTGTGATGTTGGAGGTAATTCACTAGAGAACTTTGATGTAGCTGTTACAAAAATCCTATGTTGCTTGTCCTTCACCAATAACTATGGCTTCACAAACTGAACACTTGGAACAAGTAGGATTGCTGCTCCAAAGTCTTCCTCTGGTCCTTGAAGGGTAGGATTGCCTCTTCACCAGCTCCACCACTGTTTAGGGTGAATTTATAGTGTTTTTAACGATATGTTTTATATCAATTTCCCCCATATGTGGATGTTTTTCATAGAAATCGAGCTTTATAATTGAAATATTGAGCAAGTGGTGTTTTCAATAGTTAAATTGCAAAACGTAACGAATTATGTGCTTAAATTGTGATTTTATATTATTTTGGAGTTATGTTACTCTTTGGTATGTTTTATTTATCTTTTAGATACATGTTCTCGAGCTAAAAGAGGATTAGAAGAGGCTGCATTCGGATTTTCTGATGAAGAGAAGAGATAGGGATGAGAAGGAAAGGATAAAGATGAAGAAATCAGCTTCCAGGCATGATGGATGTTCGTTCATGGCCCGTCCACTATGGACGGGCGTCCATTAAATCAAACTGGCGTCCAGGAGAAGAAATCAGAACAGAGAGTTTGGATGTTGTATGGACGAGCGTCTGCCCTAGCGTCCAAAGCAGTTGGACGGGCGTCCAGGTGTTTCGGACGGGCGTCCGTCCGCCGACTTAGCCCTGGCCAACTTAAAACTCTATAAATTTAGCTGCGCCCCAACCCTAAAAGATATCAAAAAAATTCTTCATACACCAAATACTAATCAGCAGCCGCACTTCTGAGGGTTCCAAGGCCGGTCAACCGAGCCTTGTGCTCGGTTGATCCAGGTTAGATTAGGATGTTTTATTTTCGTTTGTTGATTCATGGAGATCATCCATTGTACCAAACTATGTGAGTTTATCTTTTAATATTCAATCCTTCGTTTATTTTCGTGATCTTTGATTTGTTTTGTATCTTTATATGATTTATGATGCTATTGTGTGCCTAGATCGAGAGATTGGTTGCTAATCGTTGTCTAACGTAGATGAGAATCGTTGTTAGGCTAGATCACCATAGAAAGATAGGATCTTTAATCGTTAATTCGTGACAAATTAATTGATTAATTATCTAGGTTTCTAGATTCTAAAATACGAGAGTTAACTTGAATCTACACCTTCGTTTTGTATGGAAATTGGTCTCAATATTCGAGAGAGGAGAGATCGGTAATTGAATTCACTAAGAGATTAGGAGTTCATAGCTTGAGAAACGGATTCACTAAGAGATTAGGAGTTTGTATCTCGTGTAAAGGTGAAACCACAATATCGAATTAAAATCATGAGATGAACTTGGATTGAAATCACTTGGTTTGTATATTGGTTGATTCCATGTATCTTTCTTCTATGTTTTTCTTAGTTGTTATAGCTTAGATTTATTTTATCTGTTCTATGTGTTTATATGTTTGTTCTTTCTTTTATTTGTTTTCATAAGTAACAATTGAAAGGAATTAATAAAACTAGATTCAACAACCCAATTCCCTGTGGATCGACCCCTTACTTATCCCGCTTTACTAGCAATTACCCGGTATTCGGCCGGTTAGGAGTTAGTTTTGCATATAGGTTAGGGTTTATAAATTGTTTTTGTTTAATGATGCAAAACCATCCAAACAAAATGGCGCCGTTGCCGGGGAATTGGCGTCCAAGAAGACTCGGCCCGACTCGATAAATTTTACACGCACCTGGATGGGCGTCTACCCTTCTGGACGGGCGTCCAGCTGCCGACTTAACCCTAGCCGCCTCAAAATCTTATAAATACCAGCGCATATCAAACCCTAGAGGGGGGGCATCATACGCATTATTCATTCATTCAAAACCCTAGCAGCCGCATATCCAAAAGAGCAAAATCAAAGATGAACTCTTCCATCCCAACAATCATGAGCACCAATATGATTGTTGGCTAAGCAATTCGCGGTGGGACAACGGAGGAAACCAATCAACAACTACACCAACTAGAGGATTTTAAGCTATATTTTTAGTGAGTTAAATTCAATGTTTTTTATCAATTGAATGTTGTGATTAATTGTTTATGTTTTATTGAATCAAGAGATCGATGAAACTACCTTTTTGATTGAATTTATATGAGAATATTGTTTATTTAAAATAAAATAAAATAAAAAAAAGAGAAACTTTCTAAACGGGCGTCCAGCATTTGAACGACCGTCTGCCCCCCAATTTGTCTTCTGAACGCTAGTTCAGTGACCTGAACGAGCGTTCACCTCCAGAATTTCCCCTGAACCAACGTTCACTCATACTGAACGCCAGTTCGAATTCTTAAATTTTCACTTCTCTTCTTTTCTCTTCTCTCTCTTTCTAAACCTCTAAACCCTCGAATCTTCTCTACATTCGTTCTCATCAACCCTATGGTTGATTTCTTCATATTCTGCTCTTCTGGTTTATGCAAACCAGGAGTAAGAAGGACCTCTTACCTTTAATCCCGAACCTGAGCGATCTATTCTCAGGAGAAAGCTCTTCCCTAATCCAAACAAAATGGTGCCGTTGCCGGGGAATTGGTGCTTTTGTGGAATCTAATTGAGTTAATTTTTCTATTTTGTTACGATTTAATTTTTTTTTCTTTTCTTTCAATAAAAGTAGCGTCACACAAATTGAGAGTTTTTATTTTTGCCATGTTTCGATGACCGTTGGGTTAAGAATGTGCAAAAAGTTTTTTACTCGATTTGTGAAACGTGAAGTGTAACCTAATCTATAACCTAGTGTGCTCTATGCTTAAATTTATCCGTGGCTGCTGTATGTGTGATTTGATGATCTGAATTGCCATGAGTTTAAGATGTTAGTCTAGGGTTTTCGGTTGTGCTTTACTAAGTTGCAGGTTGCTGTATCGAACTTTCAAACGGGCGTTCGGCTCATTGAACGCCAGTCCAGTGCAAAATTTCCAGGCAACCGCCCGTTTGGTATGTTGAACGCACGTTCAGGTTCCAATTTTTCTTGACTTGATTTTTAATGTTGTATTTGAGATGGATACTTTCATATGAGCTTCTGTGGCTAATTATTTTTACGTAGATGTTCTGAACTTGCATGTGTACATCTTTCCATCTACGGATCCATGTTAAATAATTGATGATTCATCCATGCATGTTATAGTTAATGTCGGTTCTCGTATGCTATAACTGTTCTTATTGTTATTTAGTAGCTAATGTCGGTTTCCGTATGCTACATATCGTTGTGATGAATCTTGTGAGCTTTGAGACCTATGTGCTTCCTTGTTATTTTTGTAACTCATATGGGTAGCTACTGTCGGTTTTCCGTTGCTAGCATTGCCTCTTATGAGTTATACCTGTTTAGTATCGCTAACTGTTGGTTCTCCATAATGCTATCACCTTTGATGAGTCTTAAGGCGCGTCTACACTGCCTGTAATGAATAGTACTGTCGTTTATCGTAAACTGTCATTATTTGGTAGACATTTATTATATACATGTCGTGTTGCAAATGAGTGGGCTAGTTTTCTTTCTTTTATTTTTGCATATCATTTAGATGCATATCATTTAGTTGCATGTCATCTAGTTGCATTGTTTTTCTATTATTTTTCTTGAGTGTAGTTACTATCGGCTTGTCGTATGCTACCACTTTTATTTTATTTTATTTTTGTTTCTGTACGGGCCGTAGTCACTGTAGAGTTGTCTTCCCAACTTGCTCGGCTGAGCACATCGACATTTTTATTTTATTAGAATTGCATATCATGTAGATTGCATTGTAATATATTTTCATGTAGTTGCACCTAGCCTACTATTTTGTAATGTTCCATGTCTATGTTCCATCTTTATATGAGCTTAATCTGAAAAAATCTCTATGACTTCTTTTCCATGTGTTTTACATGTATAATCCTTTTTCCCCGTAGACCCTTTTTGCAGTGTTCAAGTATGCAGGACACTTGTGATAGCTATTTTGCGCTTTAACGACGATATCAGTTTTCCTGTGATGCTCCACAGTCTACTGATCTATTCAAGCTTTCTTGGATCTGTGATGCTCCACATTTCCAAGGCTATGCAAGAAATTTTGGTTCTTCGTGAGGGTCTTTCCAGAATTGCTAGCTTTGGAAATACAATCAGCTAAGTCCCTAAATTTTTATTTCTGTACAACTTGAGGACAAGTTGCAATCTTAGTGTGGGGGAGGGAAATAGTTTTATGTATCTACATTCATTTGCCATACTATTATATTTCTATGAAAAAGTGCTAAATTTTATCATGCAAATTTTTGTTTGTTTTGTCCCAAGTGAGCAAAGGCATATCTTTATTTGAGTTTTTATATCATTGGTGCATTATTTTGCATATTTAGTAAATTTAGATGTCTCACCCAACACTATTTTTCACGTGCCATAGTAAATGATGAGCTATATTTCAAAGCTATGCCCATTTGATTAGAGATTTTTTATGATTATCGCATGATTCTTCGCTTACATACGAATTTTGAAAATTTTAATAGTTTGTGTTTAGAATTAAAGTATGACGTACTGTGAATATCTGAAGGTTTGAATGTGATAGGAGGGATATAATTTAAGGTTTGAATACCACTCTAAGATGAATTGTATGAATAATATATGTGTATGTCGGATGTAGCTGCCAATGATTTGAGTGCGGTAGGGCATTATCACGAAATGTCCTATACCACTATGAGGCTTAATAGCTCCCGACTGCCTGATGATAGTAGTCCAGCTAGGGTGTTATCACGAAACGTCCTATTGCTGGGAATGAGGGCATATGCGATAAGTGTGTAGTGAAGTGGACTTTAAGAAAAATTAGAGCATGGCAATGTGAAAAGATGGGTGAAAACCGTAGTTATCTTCAGACTATCCCCAGTATAAACTGAAAGATATGTTGTAGGGGTTATCCTCTAAGTATGTCGGAAATATTTTAAATACTCCTTATTATTTTTCGAATATGTATGTTTTGTGAGGTGCATGTTATAATCGTTTTTATATTTATGATCTAAATGGGATGTTGGCTAGTTTTGCTTGAATCAATTTCAAGTGTGGGTTTAGTGGAAATTTATTATGGCTATGCACACACACTTGGGTGAACCTCTAAACTATTGAATATGCTTTATGGTTGCATAAATGTTTATATGTCTCGAGTCTTGATTATGTTTTGTTTTGCTCGGGACGAGCAAAAAGCTAAGTGTGGGGTGTTGTTTAGGGTGAATTTATAGTGTTTTTAACGATATGTTTTATATCAATTTCCCCCATATGTGGCTGTTTTTCATAGAAATCAAGCTTTATAATTGAAATATTGAGCAAGTGGTGTTTTCAATAGTTAAATTGCAAAGCGAATTTAATTATGTGCTTAAATTGTGATTTTATATTATTTTGGAGTTATGTTACGCTTTGGTATGTTTTATTTATCTTTTAGATACATGTTCTCGAGCTAAAAGAGGATTAGAAGAGGCTGCATTCGGATTTTCTGATGAAGAGAAGAGATAGGGATGAGAAGGAAAGGATAAAGATGAAGAAATCAGCTTCCAGGCATGATGGACGTTCGTTCATGGCCCGCCCACTATGGACGGGCGTCCATTAAATCAAACTGGCGTCCAGGAGAAGAAATCAGAACAGAGAGTGTGGACGTTGTATGGACGAGCGTCTGCCCTAGCGTCCAAAGCAGTTGGACGGGCGTCCAGGTGTTTCGGACGGGCGTCCGTCCGCCGACTTAGCCCTGGCCGACTTAAAACTCTATAAAAGCAGCTGCGCCCCAACCCTAAAAGATATCAAAAAATTCTTCATACACCAAATACTACTCAGCAGCCGCACTTCTGAGGGTTCCAAGGCCGGTCACCCGAGCCTTGTGCTCGGGTGATCCGGGTTAGATTAGGATGTTTTATTTTCGTTGGTTGATTCATGGAGATCATCCATTGTACCAAACTATGTGAGTTTATCTTTTAATTTATTCAATCCATTATTTATTTTCGTGATCTTTGATTTGTTTTGTATCTTTCTATGATTTATGATGCTATTGTGTGACTAGATTGAGAGATTGGTTGCTAATCGTTGTCTAATGTAGATGAGAATCGTTGTTAGGCTAGATCACCATAGAAAGATAGGATCTTTAATCGTTAATTCGTGACAAATTAATTGATTAATTATCTAGGTTGCTAGATTCTAAAATACGAGAGTTAACTTGAATCTACACCTTCGTTTTGTATGGAAATTGGTCTCAACATTCGAGAGAGGAGAGATCGGTAATTGAATTCACTAAGAGATTAGGAGTTCATAGCTTGAGAAACGGATTCACTAAGAGATTAGGAGTTTGTATCTCGTGTAAAGGTGAAACCACAATATCGAATTAAAATCATGAGATGAACTTGGATTGAAATCACTTGGTTTGTATATTGGTTGATTCCATGTATCTTTCTTCTATGTTTTTCTTAGTTGTTATAGCTTAGATTTATTTTATCTGTTCTATGTGTTTATATGTTTGTTCTTTCGTTTATTTGTTTTCATAAGTAACAATTGAAAGGAATTAATAAAACTAGATTCAACAACCCAATTCCCTGTGGATCAACCCCTTACTTATCCCGCTTTACTAGCAATTACCCGGTATTTGGCCGGTTAGGAGTTAGTTTTGCATATAGGTTAGGGTTTATAAATTGTTTTTGTTTAATGATGCAAAACCATCCAAACAACCACAACCAACAGTCTTTCGCACCCAAAGATGCTTCACTGTCTTCAGTAGATTTCTTGTAAAAGAAAGATTGAATCAAGTAAGTGATTCAGCTTTCAGCAGCTTGATCAGGATGATATGATCAGCAGCTTGATGTCTTCAAGTGTGTAAACTTGATGTAGTTTGAATGCAGATTACACTTGAAGAATTTCTCTTGATCAGTAGATTAAAGCTCAGTAGGGTCAGCAGGGTGTTTTTCTTGATTAGAAATCGAAGCTCAGGATTATCCGTATTTTTCTCTTAATGTTCATCAATTTTCATCACTTGTATCTGAATTAGGAGTCCTCTATTTATAGGTAGGAGTCCTTGTGACTTATGTTTGATATTCAAACATAGCCGTTTCAGATTTGTCTTCATCTTGACTTGCTTTTTCTGACTGTTCCTAGGACTGACACTGTCAGATTCCTTTTTGACAGTTTACAGTCTGTCCACCCTTTGACTTGTAACCATTGGATAAAGGTCTGAATCTTTCCAACGTCTATTTGATCTTAACCATTGATTTGTTTGATAAAATCAGAGGTTGTTAGCTGTCCCTTTCTTTGTAATCTTCCAATGTAGCTTTTGATTAAATCAAAATATGTGTCCAGCAGGTTCCTGAGAACATAAGTCTGCTTATATACACATCAGTAAGCTTATCCTTATTATGCTGTGTTCATAACCACTTCAGCTTACTGTCTTTTATCTAACTTTTATTTATGAAGTTAGATTACACCTTTTTGCATATAACTAAGTTCCAATCATCACCTATCTTGTGGAACTTAGACCTTGCACACAAGGTATATGTAATCAGTTTAGGTCATCACAGACTTCCCTAAATTCTGATTCCATATCCTTGACTTTAATTACTATGTTTGATCCCTTAGCCTTCAATTACTGAGTTTGAGCCCTCAGCCTTCTGTCTTCAGTAGGTTCCTGACAAGTCTACTGACTCAGCTACCCTACTGATCTAGACTAGTCAGCTGATATAAGTCAGCTGACCTTTACAGTGCTTGTTTGATCAAACCTATACCAAATCAAACTCTAATAAATCTATACATTTGATCTAGACATCTTTTTGCCTTTGCTCTATAACAGCTAGTCTGGCACTCATCACTAAAACATAAAAATAAGTCCAACAGAAAGCTATAAGAATATTCTTGGCATATGTTGCATATAAAAACTTCAAGGTATATCAGATGGATGTCAAAAGTGCATTCTTGAATGGCATTCTGGAAGAGGAGGTGTATGTTCAACAACCTCATGGTTTTGAAGTTAAAGATCAAGAAGATAAAGTATATAGACTCAATAAATCACTTTATGGGTTGAAACAGGCCCCAAGAGCATGGTATGAGACCCTATCTCAGTTCTTGGAAGACAATGGTTTTACCAAATGTACCATTGACAAGACTCTTTTCAGAATCAGTGAAGGAAACAGCACCCTGCTGGTAGAAATTTAAGTGGATGCCATAATATTTGGTTCTGAAAATGAATTGCTATGTGAGAATTTTGCAAATCTGATGAAAAGTAAATTCCAAATGAGTATGATGGGAGAAATGAACTACTTTTTGGGATTGCAAGTCAAACAGATGAAAGATGGAATCTTCATTCATCAAACCAAGTATACCAAGGAGCTGCTGAAGAAATTTGGTATGGAAAACCGCACCAAAGTATCTACTCCTATGAGTACAAACATTAGATTGGATGAAGATAAAGATGGCAAAGATGTTGATCAGACTTTATACAGAAGGATGATAGGCAGTCTGTTGTACCTTACTGCTAGCAGACCTGATATATCATTTGTTGTTGGTGTTTGTGCAAGATTTCAATCAAAACCTAAGGAAAGTCACTTGGCTGCAGTTAAAAGAGTTCTCAAATATCTAAAAGAGACTTTGGATGTAGGAATATGGAATTCAAAAGATGGAACTTTCAAAGTCATATCCTACTCAAATTCTGACTATGCTGGATGGAAGATTGATAGAAAAAGCACCACAGGAACCTATCAGTTAATGGGACATAGACTGGTTTCCTGGTTTAGGAAGAAACATAATTCAATATCAACTTCCACTGCAGAAGCTGAATATATTGCTGCTGGAAGTTGCTGTGCACAAGTACTTTGGTTAAGACAACAATTAAGGGATTATGGAATTGAAGAAAGAGAAATTCCTATAATGTGTGACAACACAAGTACAATTGCAATCACAAAAAAATCATGTTTTGCACTCAAGAACCAAGCATATTGATGTAAGGCATCACTTCATAAGAGATCATATTGAAAATAAAGATGTGATGGTTCTGTATATCCCTACTGAAGATCAACTTGCTGATATTTTCACCAAACCACTAGATACTGAAAGATTTGACAAACTAAGGACTGAACTTGGAATTATAAGAGTTGACTGATACATCTATTATCAGCAATGTACTGGAATTCACCAAGGGGATTAGTCTTTGCTATGTTGGGTGAGCTCACTTAGCAGATTACTCATTGGTATCAACAATTCCATGTACTTATGTTTGGACAATTGAGCAAATGAAGTGGCCAAGGGGATTGGTCTTTGTCATGTTGGGTGAGATCACTTGACAGATCAGTCATTGGTATTAAACTTCATCTTGTATTATTAGTTGGACAAAGCAAAAAGAATTAAATTTTCAGCAAAGTCATTCACACAAATGAAATTCTTTGAGACATCTTTATCGCAATTTCTTTGGACCAAGTCTCATCGATGACAAGGTTCTTTGAAGGATACGTAACAGTCAAACTTCACAAAAAGTCAAATAGCAAATGGCGGGATATTTATTCTATGTTTATAACCATAGTTACACGATCGGACGGTTATCAGACGTTATGGAAAAGTAATGGGCCACGTGTCAAGACAGCATTCACTCAGATTTAATCTTGGTTAACACCACAGTACATGATCTGGCAGTTACAACTACTCTCTGTCTATATATACAGACCTATACACAGAGGATACACACAACTATCAGACTGCTATCTCTCTCTACAAATTTTCTTGTGTGAACACAAATTTAAGAGCTTTCTTCTTCATCTCATTTACTTATAATGGCACCTAAGGATGATGTTCATATTGGCACCAGTCAAAGTGTGAGAGGTTATATGACTGACTGTCACTCTACTGAACTTGCATTAACATAGGAAGAAGAATCAGACGGATTGCTGGTTTGGAGAACACTATTAACAGAAGGCTGGAAATAATTTCTTATATCAATGTTTTGGAGTTTTGGAAAAACATTGTTATACATGAAGGTAGAGAGGCCTTCACTGCAACTGTTAATGGAAGAGAAATAGAAATTTCCTCAGACCTACTGTGAGAATTGTTCCATTTTGGACCTGGAAATGGTGCCCCTACCAATCCTGAAGCAATGAATCTGCCAAGGATGAGATTTGTGGATGCGATTAAGAACAATGAGGCAATTGCATCAAATCTAGGCATTAATGTGAAGCATATTGGATATGAGTAGAACCTGTTGAGCAAATTGATTACAAAGACTATTTTGGGATTTGTTGGAAGTCTAGATACACTGTCTGGACCAAAGATAGACCTGCTAATCATCATCTACAGGAGCATGAAGTTTGATTGGGCTGGATTCTTTATACATTACATAAAGAAGGTGTTTACAGAGGATAGAGATGGTATAAGGAAGTCCAAGGTCAAGCCCCTAGGTCTACTGATTCAGACCTTGTTGAATCATTCAGATACCTGATATTTCATCTGAAAATATTAACAAATCCAGATTCAAGCCAAAGATTGCTACTCCTATTCCTGGTCTGGATGATGATGAAGATGTGGATGAAGAGGCTACTGAAAGTGATGGTGGAGGAGATGATGATGATGATGGTGAGCAGGTTAAGAAAATTGTAAAGCCTGCTGCACCTAAAAAGGTTACTGAAATGAGAAAGGCTGCTGACACAAGAAAAATAACTGAAATATTAAAGCCTAGAAAGACAAGAAAGCAAACAGCACAGACTGCTGAGTCTGCTGAGGGTCCAGCTGAATTTGAGGTTACTGACCCTGCTGTAGTTGCAAAGAAGAAGACTATTGCTGAAATCTTGAAGGAACAACAGAAGGAAGCCAGTAGAAAGAGAAATTCTACTAAGATTGAAGCTGAACAACTATCCAAAAGAATGAAAGAGATTGACAAGAAAAGGAAACATGGCAAAGGGAAGCAATTGAAAACTTTGGAGGCTCAAAGGCAACAATAAGAAGAAGAAGAAGTAGGAGAGGCTATTGAGGCTGAGCCCTTAACAATTATCAAGCCTACTGAGGATGTAGAGGTTGTTATTGAGCAACCTGCTGGAGAATCACAGCAGACTACTAACCCTGAGCCTGCTGTAGAAGCTACTGAATCCTCCCCTGCAAAGGCTGCTGAGCCTACTGAAACTGCACAAGTTGTTGTTGAGCAACTTGGTGAAGAACCACAGCAGACTACTGAGTCTGCATCTGCTGTGGAAATTGAGACACTGGTACACGACCCTGCATGTTTTGCAAGAAGTCAGGGGGAAGAGCAGTATTCCGCTAACCCTGCTGATGAGCATGTAAGTCAGGAGGAACCAAGTGTGGAACAGATGGAGGTAGTAGGCACTAACATACAACCTGAGCAACCTACTGACCTAGAGGCATCTGTAGAAGAGACTATGACTTTGCTGGTTGAGACCTTTGGAGGTCAGCAAAGTGGACAGACAGCTCCCAGAAAGCCAACCATGCCCTTTGAAAGACAAGAGAAAAAGAAGAAAGAAGGGTATGTTGATCCAAAGCTCCAGTTGGTGGCTGATTATTTCCAATGGAAGTTTTGATTCTACAAGAGACAAAAGCCAGCTGCAGAACCAATGACAGATTTTGAAGAATGGGCTTTTGAAAAATTGGGAGTGGAAAACTTATTAGATCTGGTTGATACCTCTTTGCTGGAAGCTAAATTGATGGATCTGGTTGATCAACAAAAGAAGGAAGAGGGTATCAAATTCAGAGATCCTAGAGATGAATCAGACAATGATGACTCTTCATCATCTGATTCTGGTGATGATCACCCCTCTGGTCCAGGAGGAGTCAGTGGGACTGCAATGATCATTCAACCAAGGATAGAGCAGTTTACTAGTGCTGGACAGTCTGCTGAAAGACAAGGAAATCAACAGATGGATGAGGATCTAGAAAATCTCACCATGGATGATCTGGAGGCACAAATCAATGAGGGCATACACATTGGTGCAAACAGGATGGTATGTAAGATAGACACTTTATTTGTTGAAGAACCTGCTGAGCACACTGATGATCAGCAGACTGTAGATTTGGATGATGAAAGGATCACAGATCATAGTGAGCCTGATGTCAATTCTGAGGATTCAATTCAATATCAAGATTGGATTGACACTGAGGACACTCTAACCAAGGCTGCAAATTTTCTGAGAAGGATTTCTGATATTAGGGAATTTCAAAAAGAGAATATGGATGTATTCCCTGTACAGGCTGTTGTGGCACAAACAACACCTGAACAAAGGTTGGAACAGGTTGTATAGGTTGCTGAGGTACAAACAGCACCTGCACAAAGTTTCGAACATGAGGTATAGGTTGTTGAGGTACAAACAGCACCTGGACAGAGGTTGGAACTAACTATGGGTTAGGAGGAAACCCCTGCTGTTGTTGAAGAATAGGCTGCTGTAGTGGAGCCTGTTGGAGGAAAGGTCACTGAAAGGAAAGATGGTCAGCAGACTGCTGTTATTGATGAGGATGAGCAGCTGCTGGACTATGACTACAGTGATGAGGAGTTTCAAGTGCATGTGGAAGAACCTAGTGATGATGAACCCCAACATGCATTTGTACCAGTTTTTGAAGAGCCTGCTCTTGATCCTATACAGGAGGAATTCCCAGGACCTAACCCTGTTGGAAGGGATATGAGCCTTGCCATGGTTGTCAGCAAACCCAATGGCACAATACAATGTTTAAGAGCCTGCTAATGAAGCTGCTGGACATATGGCTGGTGGAGTACCAGAACATGTTGTGGAAGCGTTGAGGGCTGTCAAAAATGAAATAACAAGGTTAATAACTCAACTGGACAGGCAAGAGCAAAGATTTGAAGACTTAATGAATTTAGTGGAGAATAGATGAAGAACTACTGAAACTGTTGCTTCCAATATTACCTCCACCCAGTATGCTCTTGCTGACCTTGCTCTGGATGTAAAGGGGATCAGACAAGGAAATACATTGAAGGAGAAGTTTCTGAAAGATCAACGTGAAGCCATTCATCAGAAACTTGATAAACTTGCTGAGGCACCCAAGCCTTTTGTGCCTGAGGCTGCTGGAACACTTCAACCTACTGGATTGGATCCTAAGCTTACTGAGATGATCAATCTACTGGAACAGACAATGCAACAAAGGATTACTGCAGTTGACACAGGAACTGAAATCATGGAAGGACATCTGAGTAATCTAGTAATCATACAGGAAAGTGTTCATGGCCTGCTGTCCCGTTTTGTTGATGATGTCAATAAGGGGGAAGAGAGCAAAATAGCAGTAGCAAAAGAGGCTGCTAGAATTTTTCCTAAGAAAAGATGGGAGGATGACACCAATGCTTTTAGAGAGCCTGCACCTGGCAGACTTCCACTTACTGATGATCTTCTCAGAGAGTACAAGAAGTTCTACAACAGCAAAAGAAGACCTTACCATGATAAAGGTTTCCATGAGGGACTTAATTCCTTTGTGGGACAAAAGTTTTGGGAAGCAAGGGTTAAAGCCATGAGGGCTGCACATAGAGGTGGAAGAGGTGGAAGAGGTGGTAGAGGTGAAAGAAGTTTACCTACCACCAATGCAAAGGAATCACTGAATGAATTTAAGGAAGTTTACATGCGTTTAGGCTTCAGAGTACACTAGATCAATCTCACTATGCCTGAAGCATAGAAGTGGTGGAAAGAAGTGAATCCTCACATTGATTTCTCTCTTATTGAAAATGAATGGATGAGAGAAATTATCAGAGAGATAAGAGCTTACCAAGAACAAGTGGAGAAAGCAAGAGAAGAAAGAGAAAGAAGACACTAGATCAGCATACTTTATCTGTCTTATATTTTTGTAGATACTAGACTGTAATACTCTTGAACAACTGATTATAAAGAGATATGACTAAGTTTGTTCTGTTTTTGTTTTTAACCTTTTTTCTTTGCTGTAAGGAGGGTATTGGCATCATCACCAAAAAGGGGGAAATTGTTGGACTTATTTTTAAGTTTTAGTGATGAGTGCCAGACTAGCTGTTATAGAACAAAGCAAAAAGATGTCTAGATCAAATGTATAAGTTTATTAGAGTTTGATCTTGTATAGGTTTGATCAAACAAGCATTGTAAAAGGTCAACCGACTTACATCAGTAGACTAGTCTATATAAGTAGGGTAGCTGAGTGAGTAGACTAATCAGGAACCTGCTGAAGACTGAAGGCTGAGGGCTCAAACTCAGTTATTGAAGGCTGAGGGATCAAACTTAGTATTTAAAGTCAAGGATATGGAATCATAATTTAGGGAAGTCTGTGATGACCTAAACTGATTACATATACCTTGTGTACAAGGTCTAAGTTCCACAAGTAAAGTGGTGATTGGAACTTAGTTATATGCAAAAAGGTGTAATCTAACTTCAAAAATAAAAGTTAGATAAAAGACAGTTAGCTGAAGTGTTTTCTAAACACAGCAAATTATGGATCAGCTTACTTATGTGTATATCAGCAGACTTATGTTCTCAGGAACCTGCTGGACACATATTTCGATCTAATCAAAGGCTACATTGGAAGATTACAAAGAAAGGCACAGCTAACAACCTCTGATTTATCAAACAAATCAATGGTTAAGATTAAAGGGACGTTGGAAAGATTCAGACCTTTATCCAATGGATACAAGTCAAATGGTGGAAGATCAGAAGCACAAAAAGGAGAGTCGACAATGTCGATCCTAAGGAATGTCAAGCAAAAGCAAGTCAAGATGGAGACCAATCCAAAACGGCTATGTTTGAATTTCAAACATAAGTCACAAGGATTTCTACCGATAAATAGAGGACTCCTAACTCAGATACAAGTGATGATTTTTGAAGAAAAATAAGGATCCATCTTGAGCAATTAAATTAAATTGATCAAACACCCTGCTGACCCTACTGAGCATAAGGCTACTGATCCAGTACAATTCTTCAAGTGTAATCTCCATTCAAGCTACATCAAGTTTACACACTTGAAGATCTCAAGCTGCTGATCATATCATCCTGATCAAGCTGCTGAAAGCTGAATCACTTACTTGATTCAAACTTTCTTTTACAAGGAATCTATTGAGGATAGTGAAGCACATTTGTGTCAAGGACTGTTGTTTGTGGTGGAGCTGGTGAAGAGGCAATCCTACCCTTCAAGGACCAGTGGAAGACTTTGGAGCAAAGCACAATTCTGCATTCTAAGTGTTCGGGGTTTGTGAAGCCATAGTTATTGGTGAAGGACAAGCAACTTAGGGATTCTTGTAACAGCTACCTCAAGAATCTCTTGTGAATTACCTCCAACATCACAGGAGAAGAGTGGACTGACATTATTACACCACCTAGAACCACTATAAAATCTGCCTACTTACTTTCTGCATTTATACTCTGCATTTAGTTTATCTAGCACATCAATCTACTGAATCTAGCAACTGAATCACACACATACACTACTGAGTATCTAATACTTGGTATCATATTTAACAACAAGTAATAAGACTTAATTTTTGATATATTTCCGCTGCACAAATTCAGTAAACTCAACAGTCAGCAGACTACCTAGTATCAAATAGACATCGACCGATCAAGAAGTCTTGAAGTTCTTTGAGTTTGTTAACTCCAAAAGTTTTAAGTGTTAAGTTTATTCACCCCCCCCCCCTCTAAACTTAACCAAAGCCTTTTCAAGGGACCAACACTAGATGTGTTCTTTTAGATTCAGAAAGAAGGCTTAAGAAATTGGCAGGGTTTCGGCTTGTTCTTGTATTCACTAATCATTCTTTGTTTGTCTGTCAAAGCCTTCTATTTATAGCCTTGATAATCCTTGATTTGAAATTCAATCCATTGGCTATTTAATGCGGGGAATAATCCTGAATTAATATTCGATTCCTTCTTTATTATATTCCCCTTGATTTCAGTGATCCGGATTTTCTTCAAACATCTATCATAAAATCCGTCCTTGATTGATTCTGCAGTAATTCCTTGATATTTTTGTTTCTCACGTTATGAATAAGTATAGATGGTACATCTTACTCTGTTGTTCCTTCACTTGACCGTTGATTGATCGGTTAAGTGACTTAGCTGTTGAATTCTTTCTTCACTGCAATTCCTTACTTAGCCGATATAAGATTTACTCTGCCGGATTGTTGTTTCCTTTGTTTCTTGATTTTCCAAGAGTATTTGTACTTCACTGATCCTTGATTTGTGTGTGATCAGTGTACACAATATTTAAACAATGAATTTCATCACTTGTAATATAACTTAGACTTATCCAAGGTCATCACAGACTTCCTTGGTTATAAGTCAATCCATAATTCTTCCTGCTTCTCTGCTGGTACATAGTTCTCTTTACTCTACCGGTTTCCTGTTTTACCTAGCCATCCTACAAATAGTACAATACTTGTCTTACTAAACTTATACAACATGTCAGACTCTAAGTAAAGACTTATATAGAGATTTCTAACTTATTTCAGGCATTCTATAACTGCTAGTATAGCCATCATCAAAAACCATAAAATTTTCCTAACAATTTCCCCCTTTTTGATGATGCCAAAACCCTCAAAATCCTGAATATAAGTAGACATTTTTCTCATATAATATGGAATAAAACTCAATAGCTCATTCATAAAGGTAAAACAGACACATACTGAACTTATCGAAAGGCATATCAAAAGGCATGAAAAGGTATACTAAAATCTACTTATTTTCTTGAAACCCGGTGCCTTTTCTTGTACTTGTTTTGCCCTTGCCCTTGGAGCTTTCAGGCTTATTTCTACCTTTCCTCTTTTGGTAGCATCAAATTTTTCTTCCAGAATCTTGTTGGTTGCTTTATATACTTGGATGAGAGTGTTAAGTTGCTTGCCTGAGTGATCGAAGATCTCGTCCATGGTCTGAATTTGTTGAGTAGCTCATTCAGATTGTCCACCTTGGGGTTGAGTTTTCAATCAAGTGTCTCTGCCAGATGCTCTAGATTTATTTGGACATGACGAGGAAATAGATGATTCAGGTTGCAGAGTAAGTCTTATTGCCTCTCCATCACTACATCCTGAACTTCAATGTGACTGATCAAGGCCTTAATCTTGTGATTAAAAGAGGTATATTCGCTTCTTAAAGCAGTTTTGAGGTTCTCTCTACTATGATTCTTTCTCTCCATGTCCACTATCAGTGGATTGATATCCAAGTTGAAAGCTCTGTCTGAGGCTGCATGTGCTAATGTAGATGCATCAGCTGATTCCTCTTCTTCTTCCTCTTTTTCTTCTTCATCAATCTCTGGATTAGATAGAGATTTTTGAGATTTCCTAGTATCTTCAAGTCCTGTGAGGACTGTGCTGCTTCTCCATGTAATGATCAATCTTAGGAATCGAGGCATTTCCATCATTCCTACAATTCAAAAATAACTTCCACGATATAAAATAAGATCCATATGTGCAATCTTCCATTATTTCTCCATAAATCTTCTGATTTTCCACGTGTATAAAAATGATTTTGTTCACACTCTACTTTTCTGTTTTCTCCAATGTATTCAGTGGTGGAGTAACTTGGTTGGTCAGTAAGCCAGTTTGGTGACTTTTTTATTGAGCGGCTGTATAAAACTATTCCTAACAATCAGTGAATTGAACTTCGCTGGATACCAGTACCTTACCTTCCATGTGAGCGCACCCAAAATGGCAAAGGTTCAGTCAGCTGGTGATGTCACTCTACTGATTACTCCAGTTAGCTGCTCCTTCTTACTTAATCAATTTCAATCATTCCTAACTCAGTTCTCAACATACAAAATCTTTCATGACTAAGTGGTTTTGTGAAAATATCAGCCAATTGATCTTCAGTAGATATGTATCTCAAGATAACATCTCATTTTGCTACATGATCTCTTATGAAATGATGTCTTACATCAATATGCCTTGTTCTTGAGTGAAGTACTCGATTTTTTGTGATTGATATTGCACTTGTGTTATCACACATGATTGGAATTATCTTCTCCTCTATTCCATAATCTCTTAGCTGTTGTCTTATCCATAATACTTGTGCACACAACTGTCTGCAGCTATTATTCTGCTTCAGCTGTTGATGTGGATATAGTGTTTTGCTTTTTATTAAATCATGATACTAGTCTGCTCCCTAGCATTTGACAAGTTCCTGAAGTGCTTTTCCTATCAATCTTACATCCAGTATAGTCTGAATCTGAAAGGATATTAATTTGAATCCTCCATCTTTAAAATACCAAATTCCTACATTGATTGTGTGCTTCAGATATTTGATAATCCTCTTAGCTTCTGAGATTCCTTTGGTTGAGAATTAAATCATTCACAAACTCCTACTGCAAATGCTATAGGTCTGCTTGCAGTTAAATAGAGTAGAGATCTAATAATTCCACTATATAACTTTTGATCAACATCTTTTCCATTTTCATCGTTCCCAATACTGACTCTTACACACATTGGTGTATCTGATGTGCCACTTGTATCCATACCATATTTATGTATTAAGTCCTTTGTATACTTGGCTTGATTGATAAATATGCCATCTTTCATTTGTTTCACTTGTAGACCAAGAAAATAGTTGAGTGCTCCCATCATACTCATTTGAAATTTACTTTTCATCAGATTTACAAATTTCTCACATAGCTTTTCATCTTCTGATCCAAAAATGATATCATCAACGTAGATATGAACTAGCAATGTGCTTGTTCCTTCTTCTAGCTTGAAGAGAGTCTTGTCAATGGTTTCTTTGCGGAATCCATTGTTGATTAGGAATTCTGATAGTGTCTCGTACCAGGCTCTAGGTGCCTGTTTGAGTCCACATAGTGCCTTTTTGAACTTGTATACTTTGTCTTCCTTCCCTTTGAGTTGGAAACCAGGGTGTTGTTTCACATATACTTCTTCTTCTAGGAGTCCATTTAGAAATGCAATCTTGACATGCATTTGAAATACTTTGAAGTCCTTGTGTGCCGCAAAAGGTAGAAAGAGTCTGATTCCTTCCAATCTTGCTACTTGTGCAAAGGTTTCATCATAGTTTATGCCTTCAAATTGAGAGTATTCCTTTTCAACTAGTCTTGCTTTGTTTCTAACAACAGTTCCTTGTTCATCCATCTTGTCTATGAATACCTATTTTGTTCCAAATATGTTTTCCATGTCCAGTCTGTCAACAAGTTCCAGACCTCATTTCTCTCAAATTCATTAAACTCTTCTTGCATGGCTGTAATCCAGTCAGTATCTTGAATTGCCTCATCTATTGTTTTGGGTTCTGATCATGTTTGAGTCAATAACGTCGATATTACTAACAAAAATACTAGGTCAATCGTAGTATAATAAGGGCGAATCAAGGTCGATCCCACAAAGACAATGCAACTCAAGCATAAACGATTCTAATCTAACTAAGAAGCCACATATACAGTCTTTGACCAACAAAGTACATGAAAGAAACTTGGTATTCTTCCCCCTCTTCCCACCGATCTACTAAATTGGATTAGATAATACTTATGTTTACTTCCCCACATAATATCCTTAAATTAATCGAGCGAACTTTTAATTCAGTTTTAAGCTACGGGTGCAACTCCTAACCCTATCTACTCCGACCATGGTAGTAGATAATCTATATGCCAGTTACCCTCCTTACTTGGTCCGTAATAGCCCATACGCATAAAGAACTAGAATTGCCGGTATCGAGCGCTAACTCATACCGCTAACCCGCCTAGGCAGCTATCGACACTGATTAGCACGTTCCTCGGGTCCATTAAGACAATGTCCAAATTAACACTTCACTAACAGTACTTCATTAATTTATGAATTACGAATACTAGATTGGCCAGAATTATTACGCATTTTAATTATTTATGTCGATCAACGTAGCTGACGCTGAGCCTCCAGTTTAAGTTTTCTAAAATTTGCCTTAGTAAACCATTTTATTGTGGGCGGTTTTCTTAACTCTGGATCTACATTGCTCAATGCTGAATATCTATGTAAATTATGGGGTCGTTAAACATACAGGTTAACTAAAACACGTAAATACAAACAGATCTACCATATTAAAGACATAAAGGAACGTTCAAAACTTCGTACCTTCAACAATGGAGATCTAGCTTGATCGACTCAAGCTAGAGATGGCAAGGAAGGGAAGGAAACCCGCAAATAAGCTTCAAAAGCCTTAAAGGAACTTTATTTCACCAAATTGTATAATTTATATAATAAAAGATAAAATATAATTGATAGCTTATGTAATAATCAATTTATGCGGCTTTATATAGATACAATAGCCGACTTATGACTCTAGAAACCCTAACCGACCTACTAAATACTGCAGAATCGATGTCTTGTTCCTCAAGACCCTCGGTTTATCAGGCCTAGCCCACGGTAAACCGAGCCTTCAATTCTTTTTTTTCTCTGGCAGATCTCTTCTTGGACTTCATTTACCTGGCCCAACATTCTTTCCTTTGGTCTAGCTTCGTCCTTAACTGCTCCGGATTCAATACATCCTGAAAATACATAAAACGACCCAAAATAGTACGAAATCTTCGGGATAATAACACAGATGCAAAATTATGAACTTAGGAACATGCACATAGCATTTAACACATATCCCATATAATAACGAGCATATTTCTCCTCTCTTGAGCATAATTCATGGTGAATAAAGGTATAATTAATGGTACTACTTAGGGCGTTATCACGTTCCTCCTGTGAGAGACAACAAGTTAGCATGCTCTCCAGTTGCCTTCTAGTACTGACTCTTGTGTGAACATCTCCAATGACTTGTTCTTCAGAATGATCTCTTAGCCAGTTTAAATCAGGCTGGAGTTGCTCTTCATCTGGTTCTTCCACAGTTCCTGCTTGTGCATCAACTTCATGATCTTGTGTTGGTACTTCTGATGTTGTATTGACTGTTACATCATCTTGATTACCAAAGGTGTGTTCCAGAATAGTAGCTAGTACTGTTGCATTCATGTAGACTTATCCATCAGCAACTTCTTCTTCAAAGGTGTGTAGGCTTACACCATTGGTGTTTGTTTCATAAAAAAATACATGAATTGATTCTTCAATCACCAAGGTTCTTTAGTTGAGCACTTTATATGCTTTGATAGAGTCTTAGTATCCCATGAAGATTGCTTCATCAGCTTTTTCATCAAAAGTATGTAGCTGATTCTTGTTCAAAACAAAACATTTAGATCCAAACATATGCAAATGTGAAATGTTAGGTTTTCTTCCATTCCAAATTTCATATGGTGTTTTTCCATGATGTTTGTTGGTGATAGATCTTTTTTGAGAATAGCATGCTGTGTTTGCTACTTCATCCCAAAATCTTTTCGTAGGCATGCTTCTACAATCTTGGTTCTAATTGCTTCCTTGAGTGTTTGGTTTCTTCTTTCAGCTACATCATTTTCCTGTGGAGTCTATGCTGCTGATAGTTGATGTAGTACTCTATTTTCTTCACAGTATGTTCTGATCGCTTCATTTAAGAATTTTGTCCCTATGTATGATCTTATCTTGATGATCTTTAACTCCTTTTGATTTTGAATTCTTCTCAGCAAGTCAGGTGGCTTCTTGAGTGTCTCTTTTTCCTTGATCATGAATATGGTCCATGTGAATTTGGAGAATTCATCAACAACTGCTAGAGTGTACTTCTTTCCACTTAAACTCACTGGTGTAACTTGTCCGAAAAATCCATATGCAAGAGATGTAAAATTCTTTTTGTTGATTGAAATGGCTTTGACTTGAAGGAGCTCTTGATCTATTTCCCTTTTTGACATGCATCACAAAGGCTTTCTTTCTTGAAAGTGATGTCGGGTAGGCCTTCTACAAGCTTGTTCTTTCACAATTTGTTGATAGTCTTGAAGTTAAGATGATTCAGTATTCTATGCCAAATTCAGCTGGTTGATTGTTTATTCTTGACAAGCAGACAAGTTTCTGCTTTTTCTTCTTCCAATCTACAACATACATGGTGTCTTCTCTTTTTCCTACAAGTACAACTGTGCTGGTTTGATTGTGAATCACTTTGCATCCTTCCTTGTTGAAATGCATATTGTAGCCTTTGTCACAAAACTGACTGATGCTTAGAAGGTTGAAACTCAATCTTTTAACATAAGCCACATTTTGAATCTTCAAATTGTTTTTCAACATGATGCCATCCTCCTTAATTTTTCCGGGGTTTTCTTTGCCTCCAAATGTAACTTTGGGTCCATCAAAAGCTTTAAATTTAGTCAGCCATCCTTTATTCTCTGTCATGTGTCTGGAACATCCATGTACCAGACATCCTACAAAACAAATTAAGCATGTTTAGGTACCCAACACTGTTTGGACCCATACCTGTTAGCAGTCATGCCTCCAACTCCAAGTGTAAATCCAAAGGATCTTCTCCTTGGATGGTTGAAGTCATCAACCTCATATGTATAAGGCATGGTAGAATACTTCTTGACAGAGTTATTCTGATACAATTCTCTACATTTAGGTGCATTTCCATCCATTTTTACTCTCCAATATGCATGAGGAAACTTATTTTCATATTGCTTCTTGTATCCACGAACATGCCTGGGTTGGTTATTCCTAAACACATGTTGCATGGCTTGAAATGGTTTCTTCTTGTATTTTGGGGGTGCAACATTCCAATCATCCTCTGAAATGTAAAGTCAGCCCTTACCTTTCAGTAAGCTATTTCCTTTACTAGGCTGGTAAGATGATTTACTATGATGTTTCACTACATTGGGTTTTGACTTCACTGGTGCAGGATTAGTAGTTGATACTATGGTCTGTCCTTTTCTGAATTTAGGTCCAGTTTTGGTCCTTGATTCAGAATTGTGTTGTCCATTGTTTCATTTCTCATCTTGACTATTGTATCCAAGACTAGATCTAGATCCAAACCTTTTTAAGGGTTTGTAAGCTGGTGCAGTGGTAGTCTTAACTGGTAGGGAGGATTTCTCAACTGGTCTGTCAACATCAGTTGAGTGATCGTCTGATGCATGTTGATTAGTTGAGTGACTATATTGGAGTTTCAAAAACTTATCTTATAATTAAATGATTTTGGGCAGCGGATAAGTCCCTTCTTAAAAGTTGTTTCAAAGTGGATTATGCGCACACATAGTATGAATAAAATGCAGTAAGTAAATGCTGTAAAGTATTGTGCAGTAAGTAAATGAACACAAAGGTTTATAATGGTTCGGGGTGGTGTAATCCCTTAATCCACTCCTCTCCTGTCATAATTGGAGGAATTCACTATTGTTTTTCACCAATACAATAGTAAGATTGTCATTGGCTTCACAATCTCCAAGACTGTCACTCTCTGGCTACAAAAGCTTCAATGACTCAGTCTTCAACATGTAGGATGTAATATCGCCGGATGGATCATAGATCCACCCGATTACGTAGCGGAAAGTATAAGATCTAGATCTAGTCAACCAAAATACATAAAATAATAGATTTAAACCTACGAGGGGGTTAGATTGCTTACCAGTTTATGGTGAATAAACTCCAAGAACAATCTTCAATCCATGATCCAAGCTAGATGAGAAGCCACAGTCTTCCAACGTGTGTCTCCAAGCACCACCAGGTGGATGGTGTTTCAAGCCGCCGGACCTCCTCGATATGCTACCTTAGAAAACCCGAAGTTTCCTAAAACTCAAACCCTTGGTAAAATAGCCGAAAATTCTAAGCTATTTTACTCCTAAATTTCGAAATTATCTGTGTCATAAGGCTTGGGAGAACTCTCTTTATATAGAAGAGTAATCCTTGTCCTCCAAGGATTTTATAATTAAGAGATAATTATTAGATTAATCCTTATTTCAAATAAAAGATAAATAAAATAATTATCCCAAACAAATTTGGATAAATATCATTATTAACTAATATTTCATGAATTATCAATTAACAAATAAAAGATAAATCACATGTTAAATAATTATCCAAGAAAACTAATTCCTTAATAATTAAATAACAAAAAATGCGCACAAAAAAAACCCCAGAAATAAAGGCCACGCATTTTACACATATATCGGGCCGAGTCCACGAAAAATTCTTTTCCGTGTATTTAATTATCCAATCCAACTAAACAATTAATCCACATGTCAATTAAATAGTCCAATCCAACTATTTAATTATAATTGAGGTGAAACGACGAGAAAACATATATGCTATATTAGGAGCCACGTCGGGGACCATGGACCCATATTCAGTAGCTACAATAAATTAAATCATATTATCCGTCAGACCGAACAATAATATTCAATCTATTAATTCCGGGATTCCACCTCCATAAACCCGAAACTGAACTCTGCTGAATATAGATAACTTACACTCAACTATGTGTCGAAAGTGTCCACTGATATAGTCATTACATACGGATAAATCCTCCGTAGACTGTTCATTTTGATTCTGGATATTTCCGTAAACCCTTCTCGAAATATCTTATCCTTATTTACCATTAACCCCCTTGTGATCAATTAGTTCATAACTAATACAATATGAATTGGCGCCATCGATCAGTTTATAGGATTAACAAATAAGGGACTGTCTGTCTACTTCCCGAGGGAAGGAATGGATACCATATCTGTGATATTATAGACTACTCACTCATCCCAGAATAGAGCCAACGAGAAGTGTTGGACCACATACTGCGAAGTGATCCTTACTAACACATCAAACTCTACCATAGTCTAAGCAGTCGTCTGTGATCACCTCAGGATTAAGATTAATCCATGTATGATCATCTTGTGATTCGATAAGACTTCTCAATCATGTAATTATATCGAGAACTCAAATCAAATCGGTCCAGCCCTATATGATTATCATCGTATATAAATGCCCCATTAGGTACCCTATTACCGACAATCCGGAGAAGACTGTCACACCTAAAGTGTTCTGGGCGCATTATTAGCAAATTAATCTTGAGACCAGTACTCAAATTAATAAACGCTACGGACTAAGTTAATTTTAAGTACATCTCACTAAGTCAATCCTCTTGTGTATAGTCATACACTGAGTTATGTGATTACATAAACGAGGTACTTGGGGTTTTCAGTACTGTCTTAATTATAAGCATACATGCATATAATAAGATGAATTATTACTTCTGTCCTAAAACAATTATATAATTGTCTTTCAGGCACTACACCTAACACAACACACTGCTCCTTGAGCACAAATCATTCAGCAGCTATCACAAATGGTGCAACTCCTTGTCAGACTTCTCTGATTCAATTGCTGCAACTGATGTGAATTTGATCCAGACAGTCTGTTGATCAAACTCAGTGCTTGATGTGGAATTGAATCTCTGAGTTCTCAGTTGATCTCAAGATGTGGTTTTTTAGATTCAGAAAAAGAATGCTTAAGAAATTGACTGAGTTTCTGCTTGTTCTTGTATTCACTAATCATTCTTTGTATGTCTTTCAATGCCTTCTATTTATAGCCTTGATAATCCTTGATTAGAAATTCCGTCTGTTGGCTATTTAATGCGGGGAATAATCCTGAATTAATACTTGATTCCCCCTTTATTATATTCTCCTTGATTTCAGTGATCCGGATTTTCTTCAAACGTTTATCATAAAATCTGTCCTTGATTAATTCTGCATTAAATTCTTGATATCTTTGTTTTCCACGTTCTGAATAAGTATAGATGGTATATCTTACTATGCTTTTCCTTCACTTGACCGTTGATTGATCGGTTAAGTGAATTAGCTGTTGAAATCTTTCTTCACTGCAATCCTTACTTAGCCGATATAAGATTTACTCTGCCGGATTGTTGTTTCCTTTGTTTCTTGATTTTCCAAAAGTGTTTGTACTTCACTGATCCTTGATTTGTGTCAGATCAGTGTACACCATATTTGACAATGAGTTTCATCACTTGTAATATAACTTAGACTTATCCAAGGTCATCACAGACTTTCTAAGTTATAAGTCAGTCCATAAGTCTTCCTGCTTCCCTGCTGGTACATGGCTGTCTTTACTCAGCTGGTTTTCTGTTTTACCTAGTTATCCTACCAACTAGTACAATACTTGACTAAACTTATACAATATGTCAGACTCTAATTAAAGACTTGCTATAACAGCTAGTATGGCCATCATCAAAACACATAAAATGTTCCTAACAAAAACACTTAGGTGGCTAGTTAACGATTAATAACATACATACTTGTGTAGTTAAAAGTATACACGTTAATGATATTATTTGTAAGGCACAAGACAATATCGTGATGTGTGATGTGGTCAGATAAAGTGAATAAATCTGTAGGTCCTTGAGAGACTCCAAGTGTGGAGGGACTTCGCCAAACACACACACTATCGGGACTAGCCCGTGGCCAAACACACACACACTAGATGCTTCATGTTGTGTAGCACCATGCGTAGTGCCCTTGAATACTTGATGTAACAAAGGTAAGTTAAGTTAGAAACCAAGTAGGATCCTCACGACATGTTATGAGAATGAAGTGAACCCTAGAGTTGAGTCATGTTCATGAAAGATAGCTTCTACCTTGTATGTTGTTTGTCTTGAGAAGATATGCAGGATGAGGCTGGATGTTGAGGATGACTTTGACTGGTTTGAACAAGCTACCGCTACATCCATTTCATTAGGAATTGATGATCTTTTAACAATACCCTCGAAGAGATGGCTTGTTCAAGATCTTTGAACAACAAAGTTTGATTTTAGAAAAACACCACCATTGTGGAAATGTACACGCGGTAGAAAAATTACGCCAATCCATCGAAATATGGTATGTTACAAGTGAATATTTGCGACAAGAAATGAATCTCAACTTTACTATGACCGACCCTTGTAATCCAGTTCATATTATGTCTTTTTCAGGAGCCAGAGGAAATGCATCCCAGGTACATCAATTAGTAATGGAGAACTACAATAGTTAGGATTCATTGAAAAATCGAGAATCTACCCATTGGTAAAAAACTCCTCCCCACATCGGTACTAATATTTTTTTTAACGTCTAATTAGATCAGGACTTAATTCAAATTCAAAATAGAAGCTCGTTGCTTTGTCTTTCTTTAGAATTAATTGAAACCGTAAGGCCCTATCCATTTATTAACCCGACCGAACTTTATTTTGTTCCATTCCAATACCTCGAACACCTATCCGGCAAGAATGAAATTGTATATTATTCGAAATCTCCATCAATACGACATGCTCTTGTTTCCATTCATCCCCTTTCAGGATCAGTCGTGGTCTTCCAAACTTTACCGATTGTATGGACGAATTCCTTGCTTCATCAAAATGTGTAAAAAAATCCTAGCCGCACATAAAAGCCGAGTACTCTACCGTTGAGTTAGCAACCCAAAGAGAAAAAATCTATTAGAATTCGATAATGGGTAGATAATAAAAAGAAGTATAGATACAATCTGAATAAAAATAAATTTAACAAAGAGATTCAAAAAAAGCAATTAAATCCTTGAACTAACAAACAAACCGCAAAAACATACTTTGTTTTAATGGAAAATTAGGGATAAGGACACAATCTGGAATATTTTTAAGTAACAGGACAACTACATATTTTTTATAGGGAGAAGGACAACTGCATAATTTTTATAGCGAGAAGGACAAACAGTGAATCTCGAAAATCAGTGAATCTCCCCAGTGAATCCCGAAATCAGTGAATTTCGACAGTGAATTTTGATGATGAATCCGAAAATCGGTGAATCTCGACAATGAATTTTGAAAATTAGTGAATTTCGACTAAATGAATTTTGCGATTAATTTAAGCAGTGAATTTCGAACACAAGTGAATTTCGACAGTGAATAAATAGTTTTGTCCTTTATGCAAAAGTTTCAAAAAAATGTCCTTTTACTCAATTGATGAAATATTTATGTCCTTCTCCCTCATTCCCCCTTGTTTTAATTCGAAAGAAAAAAAGAAATAAAAATACAAAAAATTATCAGATAAAATTAGACAAAAAAAAAAAAGAAAAAGATAGTAAAATGTAAAAATTTATAGGCGAATGTTCTCTTATCGACCTTTTCAATAAAACAAAAGAAGTTTTCGTATCACTCATGGATAAAAAATCCACCATTTGAATGAAATAAAATAAAAAAACAACTTATTCCATTATATGCTTTGTTATAATTGTTATGCTTTCGTTATCTATGTTGTAACAAAACAATTTATCTTGTTTCACGACTTGTTGTACTTTACTTTTAAGACTGTTGTAATATAAGTTTGCTTTGTTTGCAATTTTTCGTACAATGTAAGATTTGATTATTCTTGTTGTAATTTTCTCGTTTCTATCTTTTGTTCGGATGGCAATGTATTATAGTATCTTTTATGTTTTTACCCGAGTCTCTTTAGCTTCCGTTTGCTTAACTCGATACGGACGACGTAAAGGCTTACGTATAATGTTGATGTTATTTAATGTTATACGTACCAAACGTTCTTTTCCGGATAAGGAGTTGGTATCTGGGAACGGGGTGTTACACTAACACGTTCAACACATTACACACTAAAATACATAAAAATTTTAAAAAATGAACCTAAGAACACACTTGAACCAAGTGAGGAAGAGAATAAGGCTGAAGTGTATGTCGCCTTCAATGGGGGAAAAGGTGGACGCTGGACTAGATTGGGTGGCCATAGCTGTAACACCCCAAATTTTATGCCATAAAAAGAAACGGATATAGTTGTCAAAATAAGAATAAATATTATTATACGAGTTAATTTCATATTATGCAAATTACAAAAATCTGTTACATGTTATGTTTCTACATCAAATTAAACATATAGACATATTTGTATAGGTGTCATTGTAAACTAATATATATTGTAAATACATATATACACAATCTACCGTAGATGAAGTGTGATTTAATTAACAAGTCTTTTCAATTATACACTCATCTTTATGGAGTTTTATAATAATTTATATAAACGGAAAGGGTTGCTTTATTTTAGTAGTGGAATTTAATGTTAATAATAAATAAAGGATTGAGCTAGCCGTTTCGACAGTTGCAATATTTTGAGGAACCATTAAGTTTATTTATTACATAATTCCATCTTTAAAGCATTTATCTTCTATATAGCATCTTTTCTTCTTCTAAACTTAGAAGTGAGTATTAAATTTGGATCTTTGGACAACCAAATTTGTCGAATAGAAAAAAAAAAATTTGTCTCCCCAACTTGTGAAACGTCGCCGTTTTCATCCCCCTTCTTACATCAGCTTCCACCACCGCATGTGTCCTCCAGTAAGCATTAAGCAATTTCACCACTGACTTCATATAGATATGGATGATGTAAATTTTCCGTGCTGTGCGATCTCATTTTCATTATGTTCTTCGTTCTTCTTCTTCTTCTTTCTTACGGTGTGTCGGTGCTCTTCATTTGCGAACAATCTTTATGCGTAGGTAATGGTCATTCTTGGGCCTTTTGTTTGGTTTCATCCGGTTTTTTTTGTTTTCTTTTGCGGATCCGTGAAACAAAACCATATATTGTATTTAAATCGGTTCGATTTGCAGATCGGTGGGAATTTCGGCCAATTATCTTATGATTTTTTTCTTACGTATTTCATCTTCTTGGTGTATTAACCTGGTAACATTTACCTCTTCACAGATACCGTATTCTAATTTTTTGGGTTTGTTTCTTTATTTTTTGGCATTTATTGTTCATAATCTTTGATTCAGTTTTACGACATTGATTTACATTGACTCATCAATCTTGGATTGCAATTGTTGAATTATGATGCTGATTGAAAGAAGGTTTATGTTGAACAAATAGTGAAGGTTTCTTTGAATTAATTTTGCCTTTTCCCTTATAATTTATATAGGGTGATTCTATTTGGACCCCCATATTTACTACTTGCACCCATTTACTACTTGTACCACAAAAAATTACTTCGGGCACCACATGATTTTTTATATAGGGAAGTCAGTCACACTGGTGTTCCTTGTGGAACACCAACGTCAGTCACAGTGACGTTGGTGTTCCACAAGGAACACCAGTGTGGCTGACGTTCCCTATATAAAAAAGTGTTAAATCTTAGAACGTCAGTCCATGACTTTTCACACTGACGTTGGTATGCCACTAGGAACACCAGTGTGAGTGACGTTTTTTTCACCCGAAAAAATATTCATTAATGTGGTGCAAGTAGTAAAAAGGGGGGTCCAAATAGAACCCACCTTTATATATATATTTTTTATTTAACTTGACAAAATAAATCATTTCCATATTAATTAGTATTTTTTCACTCACAGGAAGCAAGAATCGAGCAATACTTGTGTTGTCCTTGTCTTTTTATTACACGATTGATTTGCTAATACAGATTGACATTGGCTTCTTTTGAATTATTTTTGGTTTAACTTCCATAGGCTCTTCTCTATTTGATTTTAATACTTATGTTGTCTTAATAATATTTAGAAAATTGTTAAGTCATCAGTCATCGGTTATTAACATGGCGTGGTACAAAGCCCTTGTTCCAGTTTGTACTCATGTTTTTTTCTCCTTATGTTGTTGATATATCTTCAATCAATGACTATGCAAACAGCTGATTTATATTGATAAACACTATATGTACTCTGCTTAAAAACTTTGACCCTTTCGTGCATAATTGTAACTTTAAACCAAAACATGTTATGATGCAGGTTTTGGAGCTTTTGTACTGGAGAAGCATATGACTATCAAGTTTAAGGTATATAAGGCATGAGCTGATTTTGTAATTGTGTAAGCTTTTAAGCTTTATGTAGAGCAAACTGTATATAGCCACCATATTCTTTGAATATGCATATATACATCTGCAATAGCACGTGTGAAGTGAAATTTACCAATGTTGTTTTTTTCAATAAGCCTAAATTAGAAAGGGTATATGGCTTTTTATATGGCTTCTATGCATGGGTTTTATTCTATGTATTGTGGATAAAGAGATTTGGTTAAGGAATCTCCATTTATGAAGTCTTTCTATTTTTCATCGTTCCTTCCAGTTTTTATTCTTGTTTATTTAGCTGTTTAACTAATGTCAGTAATGTGCATGACCTCACCGTCCTTTTTAAGAAGAGAGTTGTTTATAGTATTTTTTTATCATGGCATGAATGGATTGATCCAGCCAATTTTTTTGAAATTAATATTCTCTATTTTACCTAGGAAAATTTGCAGCCCTTTGTTACTTGTTAGAAGCAGTTGTTGAGCTGCTTATTGAGTTGAGCTTTGAAACTGAATACAGCTTCATTAAATGAAATTCTTAAAGAGGAGTTCAATTGAATAAAATTTTCAATGACTGATTAATTCTTATTCGTTTTGTTCATTTTGCTATTGTACAATATGTAAAGAATATGGTTTCTTTTACTGTTTGGTTGTCTTCTAATTAAGAGAGTTGCCTGATATGTGATCTTTATCATTTTGCTTTAGGTCACCAATTTTCAATTTTGATCATTTTTTGTTCCGGTTTTGCTATTTTAATTAACCAGATGCCAATATAAAAATTATAAGCAAAAAAATAGGATAAAAAATACTATTTATAATCAATGCTCTGAAATATTTCCCCTTTGAAACGTGTCTTTATTATGAAACTGGTTTTATTGTCTTGAAATCATACCATTTCAATTCATGTATATCTTATTGAGTGAAGATTTGTTCATGTAGATCTAATGAGGTGGGAGATTAGAAAAAGCATAAAATGTGAAACAAAATGTTATTTTTTAGGACATGAACATGAAAGGTTGTATTTGCATTCTACATCACATGTTGTGGACCAAACAACTAAAAGGGAAAGGGTGCTTCTGGCGACTTGGGTTCATTAACCATTCCAGGATTGACCTCATACGACCTTTTAGATGCCAAGCCAGGTGAATTTCCTTATATGTTGGTGCTTTTGTTGTTTAATACAAAATGTTTTCCATTTATTTGATATGTACTTTTGGATATAATTTGCATGTATTATGATTTTGTCATATATTTCTGATATGATATTGAAAGGAATCTTAGTGTTCTGCATAATAAATTTGCAGCTTCAAGAGATTATATTTCAAAGAAAGGAGTGTAGAAGCTGGAAGAAAAAGATTGAGTGAAACCCTTGTGACATCCATTCTCAAATCGAAGGGCATGCATGGCTTTCTCCTCTGATTCCTTCTCTACTGTCACCATCTTCTACTGCGGTGAGCTCCATCGAGATAAATGCACAGGACATTGATGTTACCTCCCTGCCTTGCTGTTGAATTTGCCTTAAATATGGTGGCATAAAATGCTTATCAAATTTGCTTATTTACCGAGTTCACTTTACGTAAAGCTCAAATTGATGTGCATTTGGCAGAGTTGTAGGATTGCTCATGGCAGGAAATAAAATTCTGCTTATGTGGCTACAGATATGTTATATATCTTCTTGGTTATACAAACGGTAAGTATCAATTTATCTATGTGCAGTGTTATTTTATTGGTTCTTTTGAATTGTACAAATCTGTTCATTGTTTATTTTTGTGCTTGACCGGCATGATTAGTGAGAAAATTATATACTAATCACTAACTTTCCAGATTATATTTAGCAATTTTTGAGATTCCTTCGAGACTTTCTCAGGTTAAATTTGAGGATCTGTTGTGCTCTTTATAGATCGGAGAGTATGAGACGTAAATCGGTCAGTTTAGGCTCCCTGAAATCATTATAATATGTTGTCTGTAAATAATGCCCATTGGATAGTTCGTTGTGGTTGCTCTACATAAATAACTTGAAAGATCTACATGTGAGGTATACACCATTCTCCTGGCACGGTAGACATTTTTTGACAAAATTATTCCTTCACTCCTATAATAAGTGTGCAACATTGCAAATTCGATATTCTTACTCTTTGTTGAGTTCTCCATACTCAATGCGGAGCATGAGACCAAGGGCCGTATGGCCATCCGAAGTTAAATTAGAGCTATCATTCAAGAGTATAGCCAGAATGATAGTGAGAACTCACTTTCATTCCCAGACCGCAGCAATCATGCAAAACATATTCCATTGACAGCCTGCTTTCCTGCCCAGACTTTTCTTGGTCATTTATGAGCAAAGAGGTTTATGGAAAAAATATATGCTCGCGATAATACATTATTCGGTACCGATTGTCATTTTCGAATCCATTCTGTTTCTGCCACTTCTATGGTTGCCCAAGGACTGGTAATGTTGTATCTAATGCTTTTTGCTATATCCTTATCCTTTTACAATGTCTACCATCCTATGAACCACAGTACTTACCAAAAAATGTATCACAACCGAGTAACACACTGGATTACCTGCAACATCTACTAACATACTTGATTACATGGATTGATTAACCAGTCCTAGAACAATACACTAACCTCCTGCATATATGGAATAATTGCAGAAAAACAAGAACCAAAGAGATCAAGGGAAACAACGGCCCGAAACAAGCAAAGAAACTCACGCCGCCACAACAGACAAGGAAAATCCTACGGTACCCGACACTCCAACCCTAAAGAAGGTAAAACTTGAATACCCGATCAAGCTGTAAAAATAGGGAGCGTTGGAAATAATCTACATCATAATCAAATTTTGCAAAGCCTATGGATGTCCGAAAAAAGCAATGAGATAAGGACAGACTAGCTTTTCGGATCAACATGAAGCACCTTGGAAAGGACCGAAAATATACAAGTACCTATTTTGAAATGCTCTAACAAATATCTCAGTATATTTCTAGATCGTAGTATGCAGACGTGTAATCAATAGTAGTACCTTATCGAATACATATATGTACATTATGATAATCCACAAGACATTAGTAAAAAAAACCAACAAAAATCAATTTGCGTAGCAAAAACACATGGGCCAAATAACCATTATTATCCGTAAACAACATAAAACAATTTAACTAAGAAATCTAACAACATAAAATGATGCAATACAGGGGCTACTACTATGCATCGCATACAGCTCCACCTCTAGTCTATATTAAATGTGGTAAACTTGGCGACCACTTTTGTCGCGGTAGTGGTCGGCCCTAGCTTATATTTTTTCGCCTCTTTTGGTTCCAAAACGGCGCCGTTTAATCCTAAAGTGAGGGCGTTGGCCAATGCACATTCACTTTGTTTCCATTATCAAATTTCGATTGTGTCTCGGTGATCCGCCTCTTTCATCGTCCAATGGTTTTACGGGTGGATCCTCCACTAAGTTGTAATATCGATTTTTAAAGAGGACAATTCGGTCTTTTAGAAAAAATTAGAATATTATGTTATTTAATTAATCGAATTAAAGAAAAGGAAGGAAATTAAAGGAGTTATTATATTTAAGGATTTAATTTATTAATTGGGATTATAAAAGAAAACTAATCCTAAATTAACCTAGTTGTTGTTTTACGTAAAAAATAAGCTGGAGGCGCAAGTTTTGAGGAAAAAAAGGTGTAGGAGCTTTGAATCTCTAGGCTAATCCGTTGGTAAGAAACGCCGACATCTCAAGAGAGAAAGGATCACCGCGAGGCGAGGATCGTTTTGATATCAACAATCCTTAAATCGTCAACATAAGTTTTCCCTCGCGTCGTTCTTGATACTAAGGTTTGTTCATCATCGTTGTTAAGATGTGTTTTTCTGAGTATAAACATCGTAATGATCATCTTTGGATTGATCGCTTATAGGTTTGAAGTTAAAGGTTTAACCTTTTCAAGGCTTTGGTAGCGTGTATCGTAGTAGCTCACAAATTAAGGTAACGTGGTGTTCTTATTGTATGACTAAGGTGTCGTAAAGTTATAGAGCAATTTGTATGCTTATTTTCATGGCTTTTAATCTATTTAAGTCGGAGTTTGGGGCGGAATTGGGTTGGAAATCGCTTTACGCAGATTTGCAGATTTCGAGGAAAAACCAGGCAAACGAAAGCGTTTGCCACAAGCGGCAAGCGGGCGGTTGCGATCGCATGACTCAACCGAAGCGTTGGGTATTTTGGACAGGCGTTTGAGGTTTGGCGGTTGATACATGATGAGGCTGATTTTCATGAGCGGGCGTTTGGGGTGTAGTAAATGTTCGCCCAAGGCGGCCACAGCGCGCGTTCACATGGTGTCAAACATGCGTTTGACCTATTTACTTCATTTTTACTGTTTTATCGTGTCAGCTTGGTTTCAGGCTTTATAATCATGTCTTTACTGCTTAACCTTATGTAACAAAGCCTTGAATTAGCTTTTGATGCGTTTAGTTCCGGCACCATATGGATTCCTTAAAAAGATGAAGTGTGGGACTGTCGAAAGCTTTGGATTTGCCTTGTGCTTCGATAAGCTAGGGTTTATCGATGTCTGTGTATGTGCTAGGTTTGTTAGAGTCTAGTGGTATTAAGAAGAGGGAGTAGACTGATAGGTGAGCCTTTTATGTGAATCAACTTAGGTGGCTAGAAAAAGTAGACTGTACCCATGCCGGTCAATCGATTGGCTAGATAAACCGTCTGGTGCACTCTGCCGGTCATCACACTACCGGGACTCAGATATTCTCGGGGCTACTAGAGCGTGTCTCTAAGTAGGTTGCACCAAGTTGTCCTAGTACATCCTATTACTAGGCGTAGTGCCCTTGTTATTCATGATGTAACAAACATGAGCTAAGCTAGATACCTTTGGAACCTCATGTTATGCTATGAACATAATATGATAGTTAGCTAGGGTTAATAACAGAATGAATTAATAAAAGATGGCGTTGCTTTTATTTCTTTATGAGACCGACGTTATGCGATCTTCTACGCGTTACTAAGTACTCATGTACTTACCCCATTACTTTTTGTTTGTCTTTCTCTTTCCCCAAAGAAGATGAACAGGTTGCTAATGATGATGAGTTCTTTGGTGAAGACGTGTGAGATGGAGCTCTCGAAGACTTAGTTTCTTTAGTTTTGTTTTCTTTCCATAATGTTGTTGATTCAAGTTCAAAAAATGTTGTCTTTCTTTTGGATTTGTTCCATTTGAGTTCTTTTGGATTTGAATGTTGCATGATTTAGTTTTCTTTATTGGATTTAGTTTTACAGCATTGAAAACCGTGTGTTCGATCTTTTTTTTTTCCCGAGTCGTTTTACCTTCCGTGTCGTTTTAGTTCTGATGTATGACGTAAGGCTTACATATATTATTGAATTTATTTGATAATATTTGTGGCGAGCGCTCTTTCCGGATAAGGACTCAGTGCCCAGGAACGGGGCGTTACAGTTGGTATCAGAGAGAAATGTTTTCCTTGCTGTGTAGGACTTGATTTCTTCTTTAAGATAAGTTTTAGGGCTTTAGTAACCCCTCTCTTTTCTTGGTTATAGAATGGTTCTTACTAGAGGATGAGCTAATCTGAATAACACCGAGGTGGCTAACACACAGACGGGTAACACTTGAGGCGGGATTTCATCAAGTCGAGTCTGAGAGGGAGGAGAAGTGGACCAGTTACCCAGGGACCTACAGTTTCTCAAGGGAACACCCCGTCTGTGAGCAACATCATGCATGGGGTGAATCAAGGACCATATATCGTCGTTAGGGGAATAGGGGAACAAGGGGGTCCTTCACTGTTTAACCCCAGCATACCGGTTATCACTACTTCAGCAGGAGTAACATCAGGAGTGTATATGCCTCCAATGACCACAAACTGAACCGGATTAGGACTTTCTCATCCACCGGTGAGTACTTTCCAAAATGTCTCTGTGCAATCTCATCAAGCATCTGTGCCACCGGCTAGTCAGTTTTCCAGTCATCCACAGGCATCAACATTTTCCTCCACACCACTAAGTTTTACACCTCAACCAATGGTTCTTCCTCCACCACCGCCTAGATCTGATACTTTTGTAGCACCTGGCAACACCTATCCACAACAGACTTACCCGTATCAGAATGTTACTGCCTCTACGGCTGAGTACCCCACACCCCATCAACCTCAGCAGCCAGTTATGGGTTATCCTGCGGGTCCGACGGCTCAGAATGCTCCACCAGTTCAGCAGCCGATACAACAACATCAGTTTGGGGGCTACGACAGGAAAGTGGATTGGTATGATAAGATGAAGAAGCATAGGGTGCCAAAATTCTTGGGCAATGTTGAGCCAGCAGCAGCAGATTTATGGATTCATGGGTTTGAGAGGACGTTCAAAAATGTGAAAGCTCCAGAATCTGAATGGGCTCAGTTAGCAATATCCTTGTTGGCAGGAAATGCAGAAAGTTGGAAGGAAGCTTATGAGCAAGTTAATCTGAGGATCATGGATTGGGCAGTGTTTAAGGACCTATTCTACAAGGAATACTTTCCTAGAACAGCACAGAATGCAAAGGCTAATGAATTTCTGAGTTTGAAACAAGGAAGATACACTAAAGTGACTCAGTACTCCCAGAAATTCCATGAGTTAGGCAGATTCTACCCTGAAATTATGAGAAGTGCGGAGAAAAAGATTGACAAGTTCATGGAAGGATTGTCACATGAAGTGGCAAAGGGCATGCTAGGAGATAGACCTACGAGCATGGCAAACGTCATGGATAGAGCTTTGATTGCAGAAACATTTGCTAGTAAATAGACGGTTGTAGTTGGAGATAAGATGTCTTTCTCGAATTATCAAGGAAGTAATAGAGGAGCACCGCAGCAGAGTGTTAAGAGGATAGGAAATCCAGCCACGAAGAGTTCAGCAAGTGGAATGCCATCGGTTTGTGCTAAGTGTAACAAGACACATATAGGAGAGTGCATGGCAGGTAGCTTGAGTTGTTTCCACTGAGGGGAAGTGGGACATTACTTGAGGGCATGTCTTAAGAAGCTCTCTCAAGGTAATCAGGAAGGAGGACGAGGTAACCAGCAGTGTAATCGTGCCATGGGTAGGAGACAAATTAGTGTCTTTGCAGCAGATGCAGAACCGGAAGAGTTAGATGACCTTGTGGTGACAGGTACTTTTCAGTGTTTGTGTTTATTATAGATATTTAATATGATATAGCGCGTATATGATATTATATATTTGTACTTAAATTGATTCACTTGTTAGGTACCATAATCATTGATAATCTAGCGTCAAACTCTGTTTGATCTTTGGAGCTTGAGGACTTTGTTTCCTCTAAGATAACTATGAAGTTGAACCTACCTCTTAAGGAATTGGAGAGACCTTTGAGTATAACCACACCTTTGGGAAGAGTTACTAGATGTGCTCAGGTCACACCCCAAGTTGATATTAGATTTGGGACTTACAAGTGCCAGCATGCCTTGACGGTGTTGGATTTCTCAGATTTTGATGTTATCCTAGGTATGGAGTGGTTGTCCAAGAATTATGTCTACTTGGATTGTAGGGGTAAGAGGGTGATCTTTAAGGTTCTAGGAAAATCATCTAAGACATTTCAGAATGCACGTATACAAGCCTAGCAAAGGGTCGTCATCCGATCATCTCAACAGATTAAAGCCCTAAGAGCTTTGAAGAAGAGTTTCAGTGGTTTCGTTGTTTATGCATTAGATAAAGAAAAGCATGGTCCCGAGTTAGGAGAGACTCGTGTAGTTAAGGACTTTCCTGAAGTTTTCCCGGAAGATTTTCCAGGACATATGCCTGATAGGGTCATAGAGTTTGAGATCGAGTTGATCGCAGGAGCATCACCAGTAGCTAAAGCACCTTATAGGATGGCACCAGTGGAGTTGAAAGAGTTGAAAAATCAGCTTAAGGAGATGCTAGAGAAAAACATCATCCAGCCAAGTACATCACCGTGGGGAGCACCGGTCTTGTTTGTGAAGAAGAAAGATGGGAGTATGCATTTGTTCATCGACTACAGAGAGTTGAATAAACTGATGATCAAGAATAAGTATCCTTTACCAAGGATTGATGATCTGTTCAGTCAGTTGCAAGGTAAGAAGGTGTTCTCTTAGATTGATCTTAGGTCCGGTTATCATCAGTTGAAGATCAAGGTGTCAGATATACCTAAGACAGCCTTCAGTACGAGATATGGACATTATGTGTTTTTGGTCATGCCGTTTGGACTCACTAATGCTCCATCAAAGTTCATGGACTTGATGGAAAGAGTTTTCATGCCTTATCTCGATAAGTTTGTGATAGTTTTCATAGACAATATCTTGGTATACTCTAAGGATGAGAAAGAGTATGAAGAACACCTAAGGATAGTTCTACAGACCTTAAAGGAGAACAAACTATATGCCAAATTTTCTAAGTGTGAGTTTTGGTTGGACCAAGTTAGTTGTCTTGGGCATATAATCTCTGGAGAAGGTATTAAGGTGGATCCAGCGAAGATAGAAGCCGTTTCTAAGTGGCCTAGGCCGACATCAGTAACAGAGATAAGAAGTTTCTTGGGTTTAGCTGGGTACTACCGGATGTTTGTAAAGGATTTCTCTAAAATGGCTACACCTCTCATGAGGCTTACTCAAAAGAACGTTAAGTATGAGTGGATCATTGAATGTGAGGAAGCTTTTCAGACTTTGAAATAAAAGTTGACAACAGCACCGGTGTTAGCATTACCGGAAGTTTTTGATAACTATGATGTATATACATATGCATCGGGTCAAGGTTTGGGTTGTGTTTTGATGCAATCAGGAAAGGTAATTGCTTATGCATCTAGGCAATTAAAGGTGCATGAGAAGAATTACACTACACACGACTTGAAGTTAGCAGCGGTGGTGTTTGCTCTGAAGCTTTGGAGACACTATTTGTATGGTGTCAAGGCAAGGATCTTCACGGATCATAAGAGTCTTAAGTTCTTCTTTACTCAGGAGAATCTGAACATGAGACAAAAAAGATGGTTGAAGATCGTGAAAGATTACGACTTGGACATTCGATACCATCCGGGTAAAGCGAATGTTGTAGTTGATGCACTTAGCCGGAGAGCGGTTAATGCTATCACTACCTTGCAAGAAGTTGTGGATCAGTTAGATGGGATGCAGATTCAAGTGTTTGAGCGGAAGGGTGAAGCTCAGAATTTAGCGCCATTGATAGCAAGGTCAGATTTGCTAGATGAGATTCGGGCTAAGAAAGATAAGGACCCTGTGTTGTTTGATTTGAAGCAAGTAGCTCGAGAGAAGCCTACAGTGGGTTATCAGTTGGACAAGAGTGGTCATCTTTGGTATAGAGACCGTTTGTGTGTGCCCGATGTGGATGGCCTAAGGGAGAAGGTTATTGATAAAGCTCATAAGATTGCTTTTGCGGTACATCCAGGAGCCACTAAGATGTATAGAGATCTCAAGGAGAGATATTGGTGGCCTAGTATGAAGTTAGGGATCGCAGAGTTTGTGGCAAGATGTGATACATGCCAGAGAGTGAAAGCAGAACACAGGAGGCCAGGAGGTTTGTTGAAACCCTTGGAGATACCGGAATGGAAATGGGAGAATATCACAATGGACTTCATCACCGGGTTGCCTAAGACTAAGGGCGGTCATGACATGATTTGGGTGATTGTGGATAGACTTACAAAATCCGCCCATTTCTTACCATGTAAAGTGGACATGCCTATAAGGAAGTTCTCTACTATGTATATCGACAATATAGTGAAGCTTCATGGTGTGCCTTTATCTATTATATCCGACAGGGATAGTAGATTTATCAGTCGCTTCTGGAAGGGCTTACATAAAGCTTTTAGGACGAAGACAGATTTGAGTACAGCGTTTCATCCGCAAACGGATGGGCATTCAGAGAGAACAATTCAAACTCTCTAGGATATGCTTAGAGCTTGTGTTTTGGATGCCGGAGGATCATAGATAGATTACCTCAAATTGGGTGAGTTTGCTTACAACAATAGTTACCATGCTAGGTTGGGAATGCCACCTTTTGAGGCCTTGTACGGTAGGAAGTGTAGAACTCACTTTACTGGGATGAAGTGGGAGAGAAACACATCACAGGGCCGGAGATGGTTCAGCAAGCCAAGGAAAAGATTGAGGTGATAAGGAAGAATATGAAAGCCGCTCAAGATTGTCAAAAGAGTTGGGCCGATGTTAGAAGAAGACCGCTAGAGTTTGAGTTCGGGGATAGAGTTTACCTTCGAGCGTCCCCAATGAAGGGTGTCAAGAGGTTCGGACAGAAAGGAAAGGTAAGCCCAAGGTATGCAGGACCTTTTGATGTCATCGAAAGAATTAGGAAGTTGGCTTATAGACTTCGGTTACCAGAGTCGATGTCTAGAGTCCACAATGTTTTCCATGTATCGATGCTTAGGAAGTGTCTATCTAAAGTGGATGTGGAATCTGAGATTGACCCGGAAGTGTTGCAAGATAATATTTCATACGTGGAGAAGCCGATAAAGATTCTGGATAGAAAAGAAAAAATGATAAAGAGGTGAGTGATCCCATTAGTGTTAGTGCAATGGAGCAATCATGCACCGACGGAAGCCACTTGGGAAGTGGAAGCGGACATGTTCAACGAGTTCCCAGAGTTCCCTCATCTACCAGGTATGATCTAGTTTCGAGGATGAAACTCCTCTTAAGGGGGGAGGAATGTAATATCCTAATTTTGAAAGAGGGCAATTCGGTCTTTTAGCAAAAATCAGAATATTATGTGATTTAATTAATGGAATTAAAGAAAAGAAAGAAAATTAATGGGGTTATTATATTTAAGGATTTAATTTATTAATTGGGATTATAAAAGGAAAACTAATCCTAAATTAACCTAGTTGTTGTTTAACGTAAAAAAAATAACTAGCAGGCGTAAGTTTTGAGGAAAAAAAAGGAGTAGGAGCTTTCGAATCTCTAGGCTAATCCGTTTGTCAAAAACGCAGACATCTCAATAGAGAAAGGATCACCGTGAGATGAGGATCATTTTGATATCAACAATCCCTAAATCCGTCAACGTAAGTTTTCACCTCGTCGTTCTTGATACTATGGTTTGTTCATCATCGTTGTTAAGCTATGTTTTTCTGAGTATAAACATCGTAATGATCATCTTTGGATTGATCGCTTATAGGTTTGAAGTTAAAGGTTTAGCCTTTTCAAGGCTTTTGTAGCGTGGATCGTAGTAGCTCGCAAATTAAGGTAACGTGGTGTTCTTATCGTATGACAAAGGTGTCGTAAAGTTATAGCGCAATTTGTATGCTTATTTTCGTGTCTTTTAATCTGTTTAAGTCGTATTTGGGGCGTTTTAATCTGTTTAAGTCGTATTTGGGGCGGAATTGGGTTGGAAATCGCGTTTACGCAGTTACAGATTTCTGGGGAAAAACCTAGGCAAACGCACAAGGGCAAACGGGCGGTTGCGATCGTTGCAGCTCAACCGAGCTTTTGGGCATTTTGGACGGGTGTTTAAGGGTTTGGCAGTTGACAAAAGAGGTGGCTGATTTTCACGAACGGGCGTTTGGGGTGTAGTAAACGTTCGTTCAAGGCAAACGCGCATTCACAGGGTGTCAAACATGCATTTGACTGTTAACCGTTTTCTTGTTTAATCGTGTCAGCTTGGTTTCAGGCTTCATAATCATGTCTTTACTGCTTAACCTTATGTGACAAAGCCTTGAATTAGCTTTTGATGCGTTTAGTTCCGGCACCATATGGATTCCCTAAAAAGATGAAGTGTGGGACAGTCGAAAGCTTTGGATTTGCCTTGTGCTTCGATAAGCTTGGGTTTATCGGTGTCTGTGTATTTGCTAGGATTGTTAGAGTCTAGTGGTATTAAGAAGAGGGCGTAGACTGATAGGTGAGCCTTTTATGTGAATCAACATAGGTGGCTAGTTAAACATCTAATCAAACGTATGTGTTAGATTAATAATCTTAAACATCATGCAATGCTTGGTAAGGCATAGTATAATATCGCGATGTGTTCTCTGACCAGACAAAGTAGACTGTACCCACGCCGATCAATCGATTGGCTAGATAAAGCGTCGGTGCACTCGCCGGTCATCACACTATCCGGACTCGAGATATTCCCGGGGATACTAGGCGTGTCTCTAAGTATGTTGCACCCAGTTGTCTAGTAAATCCTATTACTAGGGGTAGTGCCCTTGTTATTCATGATGTACCAAACTTGAGCTAAGCTAGATACCTTTGGAACCTCATGTTATGCTATGAACATAATATGATAGTTAGCTAGGGTTAATAATGGAATGAATTAATAAAAGACGGCGTTGCTTTTATTTCTTTATGAGACCGACGTTATGCGATCTTCTACGTGTTACTAATAAGTACTTATGTACTTACCCCGTTACTTTTTGTTTGTCTTTCTCTTTCCCCAAAGAAGATGAACAGGTTGCTAATGATGATGATTTCTTTGGTGAAGATGTGTGAGATGGAGCTCTCGAAGACTTAGTTACTTTAGTTTTGTTTTCGTTCCATAATGTTGTTGATTCAAGTTCAAATAATGTTGTCTTTCTTTTGGATTAGTTCCGTTTGAGTTCTTTTGGATTTGAATGTTCGATGATTTACTAATCTTTATTGGATTTAGTTTTACAGCATTGAAAACCGTGTGTTCGATCTTTTGTTTTCCCGAGTCGTTTTACCTTCCATGTCGTTTTAGTTCTGATGTATGACGTAAGGCTTACATATATTATTGAATTTATTTGATAATATTTGTGCCGAGCGCTCTTTCCGGATAAGGACTCGGTGTTCAGGAACGGTATGTTACATAAGTGCTCCACCGCCCAGAGTTTTCCCAGCATATATAAGGCTCTGATTGGGGGTGGGTATCATATTTCGTTGGCTGTTCAAGGGTTTTCTGCATTTACCTCTGAAATGTGTCACCGACCCGTGAGTTTTGCCGCCGGAGGTGTACTTCCTATTGCCGGAGGTTGTGAACTGTAAGCTTTCTCTTCTCTTTTTTCCTTACATTCACTTCGTTTCTATGGATTTTAGTGCTATCTTGCTTGTTTCTTTGAAGAAAGGTGGTTGAAATTGAAATCTTAATTCACCAATCTTGTTGGTAAGGGGTTGATGCTGGTTTTATTCTGCATTTTGTTTTCTGCATGTTGTAACAATAATTGACGGTTTTGCAGATCAACCCATCGGTTAAATTGAGCAGAACGATTACCTGCTTGGTGTTACAGGTTATCATACTAAATCTCCAGGTAATTCTATTGATCTTTCCTTTTGCTCTTCTTCTATAAATTTTCGAATTTCAATTTGGGGTTGCAAGTTAATCTTCGGCATTCCAAGGTAATTCTATTCATCTTCTTTTTTATTCTTCTGCTGATATTTGAATTGGAAGTTGGATTTGATTGGGTTCTTTTTCCCCTTAAATTTGTGTTTTTTTAGCTATTCAATCCACTCGGCAAGATGGAAGGTCAAGAAAACTGGATAATTGGATGATTATTGGGATTTATGCTTATGAAACCATTGAGTTGCAGGCTGTGATGATTGTTCGGTTTTTGGCTCTATGCACGATAAAAAAACTTATCGACATATGTCTCGGCATGGCAAGGTTGAGGTACTCTCTGTTTGATGTCTTTTCAGTGTTGTATGACCTCTACATAAGTTGACTTTCATTGTTTGCAAGTTCTAAGTTTTACGTAAGTAGTTTAGAATGGTGGATTAGATTGTTTTATGTGGTTTGCCTTTGTTCAATCTAGATGTATCTATTTGGTCTTTTTGTGATGGAAAATGTATCTACAATCTATGCTCCCAGTTTGGGTTTGATTGGAGCCTTAAAATAGTGCATTTGGTCTTTTTTTTCCCATGTCATTGTTTGTTGTTTTGTTATTATTGTTTTTTCTGTAGGTGTTTGTCCTTATTTGGTTCTTTCTGGGATATTGGGTTGGATAGAGCTGTTTTCACTCAGGTTGGTGCATACTGTTAGTAAAATATCATCGCAACGGAAGCGATTTATGGATCTAGATCTATATAATACACGTAATAAAACATTAAATCTACATCTACAAGTAAGTTGTAGAACATACCTCTTGGATCTCAAAATCCAAGTTGGAGAACCGCTATTAGGATGATCGAACTATGATGTGAAGAACACCACGATCTTCCGCACGTGTGATCCAAGCAATTCCCGGTGGAAGGAATTCTCGACTCGAACCCCTCCGATATGCTACCCGGAAAAATCTCCAAGATTTCTCCTCCTCTACTTGGCCGAAAATTCTATCTTCTCTCTAAGAGTTGATAGTCGAATTTCACATGTGTGTTAAGGCTTGGGAGAACTCTCTTTATATAGAAGAGTAAAACTTAGCCTCCAAGGATTTTATAATTAATACAAAATCAATTATAATAATCCTATTAAATAAAAGATAATCTCAAAATATTCTAGAACAAATCAAGAATATTTTTATCTTTATTATTTACCATAAATATTTATCCAATAAATATTTTATGCACATGTCTTTTTAACACACAAGAAAACTAATTCCTTGTCAAAAAGGGACATATGAGGCGCCACAATTTTTATTGACCTAGTCAATATTAATTTTGCCATTACACAATAATTTGGGCCAAGATTATGGAAAATGTCTTTTCCACATATTTAATTATTTAGCCCAACTAATTTAATAGTCCACTAAACAATTAATTCACATATCGTTTTAATAAAGTCCAACATGAACTAAATCAATATTATTAGGATTCGACGTCCGAGAATATACATGCTATAATAGGAGGCACGTCGGGGACCATGGACAAATAATCAGCGGCTCCGATAAATCAAATAAATAATTATCTTATGAACAGAATAATTATATTCGATAAATCAATCACGGGAATATGCCACCATAATCCCGATTGCACTCCTCCGATTATAAGATTATATTTATCTCCTCACGAGAAAGTAATAAGCGTCCTTGATATAATCATTTCATATGGATTAATCCTCCATATTTGTTCATTCTAAATCGGGAAGTTACCGTTAACCCTTTCGAACATCTTGTCCTTACTTACCGTTAACCCCTAGTGATCAATAATTCAAATAACTCTTTGGTAGCTAATCGGTGTAATATGAATCCCATGGATCGATCAATGTCTAGGATTAACTCATAAAGGAATCGTCTATCTACTTCCATAAATGGAAGGAATGGATTCGTATCTGTGATAACACGGACTACTCACTCAATCGATTACAATGCCAAGATGGGGTAATTCGGATCACGGACTCGGTGTAATCCTTAACCGTCAAGTCAAACCTCATCATGCGATTCAAGCAAATGATTGTGATCACCTCGAGATTAAGATATATCCATAATATGATCATCTAATGATTCGATAAGACTTCTCAATTACGGAATTATATTGAGAACTCGGATCAAATCGGTCAAACCCTATATGATATATCTATCATATATAAATGCCCCATTAGGTTCCCCTTAACCGAAAGTCGGATAAGGCGATCACACCTATCGTGTTATGGGCGCATTAATAGTACGTTAAAGGGAGACCCGATACTCTCGATTAACTTTACTACGGACTAATTGTATTTTAAGTACATCTTCACTAACTCAATCCTCCCGTGTATATCTCATACACTTGAGTTAAGTGATTACATAAACGATATACTCGGGTTTTTTACGTAGTGTAAATACTATTGTCACATCGGTGATTATGAGAATAATAAATATGAATAATAATATCATTTCATTTATTAAATAAAACAATTACAAAAATTGTCTTTCGGGCATCACACCTAACAATCTCCCACTTGCACGAAAGCTTGTGATTAATTGTTTTAGAGCACACCCTATTATTTAAAACTACAACAAACTACATCTCCCACTTGCTCTAAAGCAATGGAGACTCATCCCGTATTTTAGTACCCACAAAACTTATCATAACCATTTTGATTCCAAAGTACACTCCGAGTATGCCGTCGTAGGATAGGTTAGTGACTCGGGAGCACTATATCTCGAATGTCATGGGTCTTAATGATCGGTCAGGTTGTCGGCTCGAGGCGATCCGTAGAATCAAAACGTCGCCGGTCCATCTAATCATGTGGTACTTTCCCAATATGCTCTTGAACTCAAGTGATTTCGGAAATCCTTATAAGCTACCCCTTCATCGTTTGCACAATGATGTGGTATCGGCTTTCCAAATGGAATCACTCCCGAATCGAAAAAGAAATCCACGAGGCTATATCGCCTCTTTAGCTACTACAAAAGCCGCTAATCACCCAACTAGTTAAAGTCGAGTTGGCGTTCTTTGGATTCCTCCAGGCAATAGCTTCAACACAAGAGTAAACATCGAGACCGAGATCGACTTAACGATCATCCTTAATCGACACAAAGTCGAGAACGGTGTATTCTCACATATCCAAGTTCACATTTGAATATGCCCGCATATTATTCCTCGTTCTCTCAAGATACTAAAGGACATACTAAACTTGCCGTTAACCGCCGAATCTAAGATTCGATCAAAATTGACGTTCAATAACTTTGACCATCTCTTGTCACAAAGAGAATCCATCCCATTTCTCTTTATCCGAAGATTTAGAGAGTCATTCCCGAGGCATAGGGTAGAACTTCCTCGTTGAATGTTGCATACACGGATGCATCATCTTAACCAATAAGATGGATGGGAAACCAATGACTCATTCTAATGAATTCGACCGAGTCAAACTCTTGAGAATGTTGTCCAAATCTACATTGCGAGAGAATTGTGGCATTGTCGGTCGACTTGAGATAACACACCCATGTTGAGTCCAACTAGTGCGGCGTTATCCTTCACAAACACTAATATATATGTATATATTCTCTCATTGTACTAAAATTGATATCCGATCTACACAAGACTTATCAATATTCGGTCAAATCCATGTATTATAGAAATATATGACTTCCAATGACCAAGAGGTTTGCTTTTTATCCACAAAGGACATAAGCCTTGACAGTCATCCTGTCATAAGTTCATAAAGCAATACCTTTCTGTTCCGAATGAATCCAGATTCCGTTTGTTTGGCAAGAAAGTCTCAGGAATCACCCTATTTTACGCTTTTGAGCGGAATCATGAATTACCGAATTCATTCTACTCTTTCCGTGTAGATCCAATTACTCCCACTTGGGCTGAGAGACTCAGGTGGTTCTACAAGAGTATGAACAGCTCTGGAGTACCAAACTCCATTCATAGGGTTATGGCTATTAAACCAACCTCTATTATCAGAATCCTATACTGCTCACAAAAGAGCCATAGGTCATCAATCGATCCTCAGACTACAAAGTCCGTAGAACCCGTAATGGGTAATGGATAAACCATACTCCCACTACATTCTGGGTGGATCAAAATTCTGATTTAGTTCAGTAGTATTTAGTGTCATCACCAACAACCGATGTTGGATGTGGTCTGATTTTAATCAGTTAGTAACTACCTTGAGTAATCGTACTTCAAGGTTCAAGGTTTTACTGTTCATGGATTCTATCGAAAGGATGCAATAAATATAAGCGTCCCTTCCGATTTCAAGAATCTTATAACAAACCTTTTTCTCAATTCTTCAAGATATATCACGATTTGGTCACTGACGGAACGTGTACGTGAAATTCCCAGTCCTACCATCAAGCATTATGTGCTAAATGCTTATATTGACGGAATTTTGGTGAACCGAATCCACTAATTATCCGTTAATTCCAAAGCACATTCTAGGTAGACTTCTCGGTTCTACATTTCAATGTAAACCGTTATTTCACTTCCAATTGAGTTAAGCAGTGTATTGTAGCACATCTACAACTACGTAAGGCAATTCAATGGTTTCTTTCTTAGTGAAAGCATTTCACTATGAGGCAGGCCGAACATCGTCTCTACAGGACTATGTGATGGCCCATTTACAGTATAGAATACTCCATCTCTGACAGAATCCGAGACACCTTAAAATATTTTGGATAAACTTACCGGAGTGTTTGAATAGTTATCAGACAAGAAGTCACTACTCGGAAGCTCCTACTAGCTTGTATCTTTCATCAGACCCCGAAGGTCGTCATGAACAAGCTATGTTACTTCTTTATAACCATTATCCTTTCCCGATTGAAAGGAAACTTAGTCATTGAACCTTTGAGACAATATAACCAGACTGGGAGAAAGGAATCACCCTGAGCCAGTCTTCAGGTCTTGTCTTTTAGGGACTATGCACTAACTATGGAATATGAAGAAGCGTTTATCTAAATATAGAAACCAATTGCTTTTAATAGTTCTTAAGATAGTACATATACGTATTTCAGCATTTCTTAATGGTTTTGACTTTATCAAACAAAAGTCCGAGTCTTAGATTCGTACTACAAATGGTATATTCACTTTCTATAAGACAAACAAATTATCGAATAAAAGGTAAATCCATTCGTTCCAACGAATCTTAAACAGAAAAAATAAATCTTCTACGATATCCAAGGATTGAATCCGAGATTCATTTCCTCATATCACTCCCACTATTTTGCTAAATTACTGCCCGTTGTCTATTAATCATTAATGCACAACTATCTTGTTCTTCCAAAGAACATAGCCTAAGAGAAAATCACCAAGGATTCATAGGTTGGTGATCCGAAATCACTATCCTTATCCTATGACTTTCAGTTTATTAATTTTTTGGTTTTAGCCTTAAAATCAACTCAGTTTTAGATGACTAACACTTTTAGACATACTCTCCCATTCTTGACTTTCCGTAAATGGAAACAGTCTTAAACTAGCAGTTCGTGTGAGTAGACACTACTCTTGAACCGTGGGATGTCTATTTCGAGTGTTACTTGTCAGGACTTCTCGGATTTTCTAATATACCAGAAAAAACTACAAATCATAAAACTCCCACTAGTTCATCGATTCCAAATATCGTCTAACTAGCGACATTTCATGATTTTCCGATTTTTCAATTAGAATGGTTACGTGTGTACTTAGTTACACTTTTCTAATGTTCTAGAAAAAACAACAAATCATAAAGCTCCCACTAGTTCATCGATTCCAAATATCGTCTAACTAGCGACACTTCATGATTTTCTGAATTTTCAATTAGAAAATTACTCGTGTAATCACTACACACTTAAAATTCACTAGAAGAATTTCAAAGTCCGAAATCACCTTTGATCAAACTAAGTTTGTCTCCCGTTTAACACGAATGACACTAGTGACATACCCATATGTCACTTTGGTTTTAAAAGGCTTAAGAGAAAATATCTCTTTCGAAAAATAATTGCATTATCAATTAACTAGTTCAACGTCCTAGTTACTTTCCACTTTTTAACGAAGTCAATACTAGTCAATTATAAATTTTTAAGCAATTTAGTAAGGGATATAATGCTGTAAATAAAATGACATATATTAATTCAAATTTAACACTACTATATTATTGTATTTTAGGAATTGTAAACTAAAAGTAAGTCTACTCTACCATTCCAAGGTTTTAACCTTGCATCTCAGTGCCGCCGTAGGGTAGGTCAAAGAGATCAACGGTTAAATCAATGAATAACTTGTGAGAATCAGACATCCCACGAGAATCGAACATCCCTTTATTCATTGACTACCTTCCTTTTTTAGCCTAGGTATTACCAAAAATACCCTTGATGAGTGTGACCTACTATATCAGATCTCTTAGGTACGCCCCGAGTGTGCCGTCGTAGGATAGGTCAGTGACCCGACGAGTACCCAGAAATCCTATCCTTTCGGAGACCAAGCCATGAATGTTGATAGAGGTGAACACCATCCGTAGGGGGACGAAATCAAAGCGCCGCGAGGCGTCACCTTCTCTCACTTACTTGCATCTATAGTAGAGACCGTGGGGTTGTTGTCGCCTTCCCGCTCCCACTCAATATTTTGGAAGTGGTGGTGGGTTAACTAACCACGTCTTTTTGATGTTAACATAAAAGCACATAAAATCAAGGATTCCGAATGGTGTCGGTGACGTAGGCAAGCCTACCCGTCCTATTCGTTGGAACATATGTGACAGTCGGACGAAGTCGGGTCAAGAGAGCCGCATTGAGATAGGAAGGAATCACCCTTCCGTTCTCCGGTGTAGCTTAGTCTTGCCGGACCCCCGTGCATACATCACACTAGGAGGGTTAAGTCGGTCGAGCCAAGCTCAGTTGACCACCCAACCTATAAGCGAACCGTTTTTATCCAAGATTTATTGTTCTTTTACCATCATTCAATCTCGTAGACACTACGAATCGAAAACGTGATCTCGTTTGAGCTTTAAGGCGGTTCACCGAGAACACACACCGAAAGGCTAACGATTTCAAAACCCGTCCTCGGATCTTTAATTAGTTACTAAATTTATTAATTACCACGTATTAATTAAATTTCAACTAATTACACGAGTTTGTATACATGCCTATTTTAATTACCAAAATTAAAATTCTACATGTATGCATGAAGTGGATTTATGATATGATGCATGTCATGGCAATTCCGATTTTATATCTATTTTATGATCAAACACATAAAAAATAAATTGCGGAAAATTTAAACACCGAGATGGATCGTTGGTACCCCCGACTAACCTATTTTCTAAGGAAAAGTAAAAATTTTAATCTGAGTCTTCAAATCTCGATATTCGATCTTGATCTTGAAAACTTCCGGATCTTCAAAGCTTCGATCTTTACACAAACCACGAACGACGATGAGAGGAGGCCGTAATATACCAATATATTAAAAATATATCTATATTATCAAATTGTTTTATAAAAAAAACTTAATTTTTTTTTTTTTTTTTAAATAACAGGCCCTCGGCCATAAAAAAAAAAATTGATTTTCTTTTCTTTTTTTTTTTTTAAAATTCAGTAGGCCATGCGGCCATGAAAAAATTAGGTCAACTTTTAGATTGCTGTGAACTAACAACAACAACAACAACAAAAAAAAAAACTGCCGCATGGAAAAAAAAATAGCCGTGACCAAATTTTTTTGCCGGAAATAAAATAAAACAATTGGCCTCCTCCCATATTTACCTTCTTGATGATCTTCAATACTATGATCTTCAACACATCATCTTCGTCGTCTCGAACCCGGATCAAAATTAAATACAAAAGGTACTACCTTTTTACATAATTTTCGAATGACATAAAATAAATTACACATCCTATGCTCAATTGATACTAATCAAAAGAGCTACAAAATAGATCTACGGGTAAACAATACCAACCTCAATCCATCTCTTCAACCACGACAATCACAAGCATTCATCATAAAATTTTCGAAAATAATAAAATTAAAAACGAAAATAATGCAATCTACACATGCATATTCCACTCCTTAGATCTAATATTTTATACGTATAAATATAGATCACCATGGCGACTGATACCACTGTTAGTAAAATATCATCGCAACGGAAGCGATTTATGGATCTAGATCTATATAATACACGTAATAAAACATTAAATCTACATCTACAAGTAAGTTGTAGAACATACCTCTTGGATCTCAAAATCCAAGTTGGAGAACCGCTATTAGGATGATCGAACTATGATGTGAAGAACACCACGATCTTCCATGACGTGTGATCCAAGCAATTCCAGTGGAAGGAATTCTCGACTCGAACCCTCCGATATGCTACCCGGAAAAATCTCCAAGATTTCTCCTCCTCTACTTGGCCGAAAATTCTATCTTCTCTCTAAGAGTTGATAGTCGAATTTCACATGTGTGTTAAGGGCAGGAGAACTCTCTTTATATAGAAGAGTAAAACTTAGCCTCCAAGGATTTTATAATTAATACAAAATCAATTATAATAATCCTATTAAATAAAAGATAATCTCAAAATATTATAGAACAAATCAAGAATATTTTTATCTTTATTATTTACCATAAATATTTATCCAATAAATATTTTATGCACATGTCTTTTTAACACACAAGAAAACTAATTCCTTGTCAAAAAGGGACATATGAGGCGCCACAATTTTTATTGACCTAGTCAATATTAATTTTGCCATTACACAATAATTTGGGCCAAGATTATGGAAAATGTCTTTTCCACATATTTAATTATTTAGCCCAACTAATTTAATAGTCCACTAAACAATTAATTCACATATCGTTTTAATAAAGTCCAACATGAACTAAATCAATATTATTAGGATTCGACGTCCGAGAATATACATGCTATAATAGGAGGCACGTCGGGGACCATGGACAAATAATCAGCGGCTCCGATAAATCAAATAAATAATTATCTTATGAACAGAATAATTATATTCGATAAATCAATCACAGGAATATGCCACCATAATCCCGTGACTGCACTCCTCCGATTATAAGATTATATTTATCTCCTCACGAGAAAGTAATAAGCGTCCACTGATATAATCATTTCATATGGATTAATCCTCCATAGACTGTTCATTCTAAATCGGGAAGTTACCGTTAACCCTTTTCAGAACATCTTGTCCTTACTTACCGTTAACCCCTAGTGATCAATAATTCAAATAACTCACCGGTAGCTAGCTAATCGATTGTAATATGAATCCCATGGATCGATCAATGTCTAGGATTAACTCATAAGGGAATCGTCTATCTACTTCCATAAATGGAAGGAATGGATTCCGTATCTCGTGATAACACGGACTACTCACTCAATCCAAAGACAATGCCAAGATGGGGTAATTCGAGATCACGGACTCGGTGTAATCCTTAACCGTCAAGTCAAACCTCATAATCGATTCAAGCAATGATTGTGATCACCTCAGATTAAGATATATCCATAATATGATCATCTAATGATTCGATAAGACTTCTCAATTACGGAATTATATTGAGAACTCAGATCAAATCGGTCCAAATTTCTATATGATATATCTATCATATATAAATGCCCCATTAGGTTCCCCTTAACCGAAAGTCCGGATAAGACGATCACACCTATCGTGTTATGGGCGCATTAATAGTACGTTAAAGGGGAGACCCGATACTCTCGATTAACTTTACTACGGACTAATTGTATTTTAAGTACATCTTCACTAACTCAATCCTCCCGTGTATATCTCACACACTGAGTTAAGTGATTACATAAACGATATACTCAGGGTTTTCTGTAGTGTAAATACTATTGTCACATCGGTGATTATGAGAATAATAAATATGAATAATAATATCATTTCATTTATTAAATAAAACAATTACAAAAAATTGTCTTTCGGGCATCACACCTAACACATACATTGTGTGTTCTTCCTTTGTTATTGTCATTGTTGTGTTTATTGTCTTGGTCTTTACAGATTTTTTGATAGTGTATTTTGAGTATGTTAGTGTCTTAATTTAGTTAGTTGTAACCTTTGCACTTTGTTGTGATTTGTTGGATTACGTGTTTGTGCAACAATGGCATAACTGATTCTCATATATCAAATGAGGAATGATAGGTTTACATAATTAAAAGAATTACTTTTCATGTTTCTTTTTGGAATCTTCAAATGGTGGATGTATTTAGACAACAGTACTGAAGCACATACACTTGCAAGTAATGAGGCACAAATTGCGCTTGCAGGCTATTGTATTAGCTACTCAGTTCTCATCAAATCCTTGCAGTGTAAGTATTTTGTCTAGCTTATTTTGCTTAGTCTGTTGATGCTCCTTATTTTGCTTTGGATTTTGTGTGTGTGGATTTTGGGGTGTTGGCTGCTATGTTTTACTCTGCTGCCTACGTTTCATATGCTTTCCACCCATGTTTTCAGATCTAAAAGACGTTTGTGGATGGGTTTGTCATACTGCTGCTAATTGTTTGTGATATACATTGCTATGGAAAATGTCACAGAGTAAGCTACATATTTCTTTGGCTTGTACAGAAAGAAATCATGTGTGATGTTTGTTTCATTAGCTTATGTTGCTTTATTCTTACATATTTACATGATGGGATTGGGGTTATGCATGTGGGTTATAGAGATTGAAGGATGTAAGAGGAGATACAATACATAAAACTATTAAGAAAATGGCAAGACGGTGTTGAAAGGTGAAAGCCTGCAAGGAAAAAGGTTCATTTGATCTATTCTGTGTTTTTTTTTTTTTTGAAAGGTTTAAAAGTTGAAAGGATCTGTGACTTTGTAGGCCATCCATGATACCTAATCTTTAATTGAAAAGGCTGCAAGAGAAACATGGTCAACCTAGGCTCTCTCCTTTAGGCCTAGCCCCCTTAGTCTTCTCATATTAAGGTTGCTCATATAAGTGGCAATCCCTTTCAGAATCTATGAAGGCTAAAGTAAATTCTGCTTCAGCCAGGTATCGAAGCATCTCGAATGTTCTTTTTCACGCTTGTGACATTAGTTTTTCTTACATTGTCTTGTGCAGGTACAAGGAATCACTTTCAAAAAGTAATCATGGATTTAAAAACAAAATACTATCTAAGAACACTTCTGTGAAGCAACAGAGCAAAGGAGTTCAGTGTGAAATGAGTGCAAGTATTTCTACAGTGATTGAACGTCTTGATCTTTCCATAAGTATATATAATTCTATGAATTCATATGGTGAGTTAGGATTTTCTAATGATATATTTCTCTTATTTCAGAGCACAAGCTGACCTTATGGTGTTTTCATTCTACTCAATACTGGACACGAAGTGATAAAATCGAATCACGGATTATTGGGCACCATATCATACAAGCTCGGCCCGGAAACACCTACAAACTATGCATTAGAGGGCTCAATCGCGATAGCTGGTGCATCAGTCCAATGCCTATGGGACAATCATGGAATCAGACGGTTTATGTAATAGTAAAAATGACTCCCTACTTCTGTAAAACTAGGCACACTTAATGACCCAACGAGGGCATCAAGGCAGCTTATGTAATCATAAATATAGCTCCCTACTTATGTGCACACCAATGTTTGCTACCTAACATAACAAGGCCGCACCAATTCAACCAATGCAAGCTCACTACGGGGGTAAACACAGACATCAAAAATACACCCAACACACCACGAAAAGACATGATACGAGGGCCTCTTTCGTGCAGAGCATGAAACCGCCTACTAGTATATTCATAAAAGATTAACCAAACACAAACTCTTACTAATATATATATATTCTCTTCCCTATATCACCACCTTCGCCATAACCATTTAATGGCATCAATCTCTTCTCTTTATCCTTATGAGCAATATCTTCCATCAGGTTGATATTTCTTCTTTGAAAGCCATCTTCCTTTTTTTTTCAGTCAGATAGTAGAATCGGAGCTATGAATGAGTCATTGGCCAGAGTACATAAATGGGCAACTGAACACCATTTTTTATCTTGAAAAATATCTCGATTTACTAACCTTACAACCCCACATCAACCATATTTAGCGGCCAAGCAGAGCCCCATCCATGCCTGGTATAATTCAACTTGTCCATCTCCATCCCTATGCAATCGGCAAACAACCATATTCACCCCACCGGGACGGGAAGCTGAAACACAGTAGAAGAAGGGAGGAAGAATGAAAACCACTATTCAATTGTTAAGTCCTACCGAGCAGCTGCAAACCCAACTCGGAAAAAAATAACTGCTGATTTTCATCATTCCCAAACCTCAACGTGAAATGAATCTACTTTCAATGTAATCAGCCATATTCGACCGATCAGCCATAAATGTTCTCTCACAGCACTCAAAGAATAGAAATTACGGAATCTGTTCATTGGACTTAAAGTGATCGTGATCGATATAGGAATAAGATCGGATATATAACTAGATAATAGCACGGACCTTAGGTGAGTTCAAGTTTATTTTCGATAAAAGCCAAAGTGTGTTTTAAAATTAATTTCAAGTATTTAATTTATATCAAGTATTTATTTAAACTCGGTAGTCGTTTTTCGAATGACATTTCTTTAAATAACTAATTAGAATGGTGAACTACTAATGCTTTGAGCCAGTGCACAATTTTCTAGTAACTATAAAAAAAAACTTATACTTGGAATTGATGGATAATTCTCACTCGCTCGTGGCACGAAAGTGTCAAAGCTCTGGTGGCTAGGGGGATTAGAGTTACTGCTTTTGGGAAACGGCTAGTCACCGGTCTCGGGGCCTCTTGACTCGAAGTCTTTCCGACAGTAGCTAGAGTGCTCGCTCGAAAGAGTGGGGACGGTACCTTTTCCCTGAAGATTCATGCTATAGCCGGGAAAGCAAGGGCTGACGGTTGGTGCGTGGGTACTAGGGCATGGATAGGGTTGGCTGGAACCGTGTAGGAGGTTTGCACGGCAAAAGTTGATTCTTTTCCTTGACAATCGGCCGGTGTTGTCAGGCATGGCTAGTTCTCGTGGAGTGCGGTTGAAATCCATATTGTAAAACGGTGTTAGGGCGGTACTTGACTCATCGGCTCGGCCAAATCTGGTGCTCGTAAATGAACCCGACAAGATTTCTTAATGCTCGTGCACTTCAATATTAACAATTGTTCTTTCCATTTGTTCTAGTAATAAAGATTTCCACTGTTTTTTTTCAAATAATAAACTCAAGATGTTTTTTTAATATATATTATTATTATTATTATATATATAACACTTGCACACACGTGGCTCATCTCAAATTTTCTTTGACGCCTCGTTTCCTTTGTTTCTTTTGTTTTTTTTCCTTTTATAAATAAATATATACAGGTTGTTGATCGAGGGGGGAATGGAGAATATAAGTGTTGATACTGATCGAGTTTTGAGAAAAAATAAATAATGCCTTGGATGGTAACTCTCTTTTGTTGAAGAGCTATTGTTATTGCATGCGGAAATAGTTAGTGATTTTTTTGTAATATTGTAATGGAAATTATTTATTGATGTATTGTCCTATCATTTGTGGATTTAGTAAATTTTTGTGGATTTAGTGAACAATCTTGGGTTTTCTAATATTGTTATTGAAGTCGCGGCGAGAGCTTAGCAACCCCTCCTAGAATGACCCCAGTGGACCTAGGGGTCGGGAGTAGGGTATTACAATAGCGGGTGGCGAGACTGGCAGGAGTTAGGAGAAGATTTTCTATTTGCCTGGAAAAAAGGGAATGGGAAATTTATTGAAGTAAAATAAATAAATAAAATAGAAGAGTGCTGAAGGAAGGATTCAAACGCGAGTCTCTCTGGGCTAAGATTCAAGGCTCTTATGCACCAAAGCACCAAGCAATTGATTATCAAAAAGCAAAACTAATTACTAATACTAATTCTCTTAGATATTAAATACATGCAAGGGGTATAATAGTAATTTCACAGCAATTGAGGGAGGTACGGCCCCCGCTCTGTCCTTAGAGCACTCACAATGATCTCTTATTTCACTATGTGATGTGCATTTTTTTAGAAATTGACAATGTGAATTTTTAAATAAGCATACAGTGACTTTATTTTTGGTAATGTGAAAGGTTTGGATGTGGTTTTGATGGCACTCTGCTCACATTCCTAGCCACATTGTGAACAATAAAAGAAACAAATAAATAAAAAAGAAAGAAAGAAAGAAAATCTTAATTTTTAGTTTCTTCTTCTTCCATGACTTCATATATGATATTTCCTCTTTCTTGCATTTAATTTTCTAGCGACTGCTCCAATTTTCCGGCGACTGTTCCATTTCATATCACTCTATTTTTTTTATGAAGCCCTTCCCTATCTTCTTCCCTTCCCTGTTCTTCTCCACTTAGATTGTTACAATTTTTTTATTCTTTGATTTCAAACAGATCATGATTGTATTTGTTTCTAGATTGAAGTTTTATTTCTTATTTTTTTTATGAGTTTATTTTCATAAAAGTGTCATCTCCCCCACCTGTTTTTTTGTTTTTTTCTCCAATTTTTATTGATTATTCAGGATTGAGTTTGATTTTTGTTGTTTCTTTAAAGTTATTTTTTCCTGATGGAAATTTTTTTTTCTTCTCATTATTTTTACGTATAAGATTTTTTTTTTTTTGATTTAAATGTATAACATTTAATTGAAGAAAAAGAAGAATTGGAAGAAAAGGGTTCAAAGACCATTGTTCGGGAGGAGGAGGATGGGAATGCGATTGTGAAGCCAACTAGATGCCATGCCGGCAATTTTGCTACTTTTCATGCTAAATGACATTGTGAAAATGTTTGGCCATTGTGAGTGCTCTTAATAGCTCAGCCCCTGCCACCAAACCTTTCTCCCATATCAAGATTTTTGCTTTTGGGAAGGTGTGTTACAACATGTACTTGTGACAAATTTCGGTCAATAGATTTCGTATCCAACTATCCATCATCAAGTACAATATTTATAGCCACTAGTAGGGCTTCTACATCAATAGAAGATTACCCAACTACCCTTACGACTCTAACGACAAATATGTCAATATTTTCATAACACAATATTTTCCATAAATTATATTTATCGTAATACCCCCCCTCAAGTGGGAGCGTGAAAGTCTCGAACGCCCAACTTGCGTAACAAAAACTCGAACTGCTGACGACCCAACGCTTTCGTAAAAATATCCACCAAATGATGCTTCGTAGGAACATACGAAGGAAGAATCAAACCATCTGTGATAGCATCACGCACAAAATGACAGTCTACTTCAATATGCTTCGTGCGTTCGTGAAAGACCGGATTCTGTGCAATATACAATGCCGATTGACTATCACAAAAGAGACGGATCCCAGGAGGGTGACGAACACCAAGCTCAGCAAGTAATTGTTTCAACCACTTCAATTCACAGGTAATCGACGCCATAGATCGATATTCCGCTTCAGCCGAAGAATGGGAAACCGTAGTTTGTTTCTTAGACTTCCAAGATATCGGTGAAAGACCAAGAAAGACAAACCAACCGCTCAAAGAACGGCGAGTCAGGGGGCAGCTCGCCCAATCCGAATCGCACCAACCTTCATGGAGAAGAGAACTATCAGAGTGCAGCAGAATGCCTTGACATGGATGTTTCTTTAAGTACCGAATGAGACGTAAAGCCGCATCCCAATGGTCCACTCGAGGAGCCTGCATAAATTGAGATAACACATTCAAGGAATAAGCCAGATCGGGTCGAGTAACCCCAATATAGATAAGTCGGCCAATCAGCTGACGATACGGCCCTGGATCACTCAACAACGGGCCAGTGGCAAGGGCCAACTTGTAATTCTGCTCAATTGGGAAATCAGTGGGCTTGCTCCCAAGCAACCCGGCTTCATGCATAATATCAAGGGCATACTTGCGTTGATTTAAGAATATTCTGTCCTTGTTCCTAGCCACCTCGATCCTAAGAAAGTATTTCAGAACCCCAAGATCTTTCATCTTAAAACATTTCCCCAAATAGTCCTTAAAAATCGTCATCGCAACCTTATCATTTCCGGAAATAATCATATCATTGACATTAACAAGGACATGGAGTTGAATTTCACCACGAATCAAAGTAAATAATGAATAATCAGAGTAGGACTGACGAAAACCATACTCACGTAACGCAGAAGCAAGCTTTGCAAACCAGCATCTTGGGGCCTGCTTCAAACCGTACAATGACTTACGCATCCGGCAGACTAAGTTCGAACCGTTTTTTCTCAAAACCTGGAGGGATCTTCATGTAAATCTCCTCCTTCAAATCCCCATGCAAAAATGCATTATGCAGGTCCAATTGGTGAATATCCCAGCCTTTCACCGCAGCAACACTAAGGAAAGTGCGAACAATAACCATTTTTTCCATAGGCGCAAACGTCTCTGTGTAATCAATACCCTTTTCTTGATGATGGCCAAATGCCACTAACCGGGCTTTCAACCGCTGTAAAGTCCCATTCTCGTCATATTTTTCTGTATAAACCCACTTACTCCCCAATGCCTTTTTCCCGGGAGGAAGGGGTTGTAACTCCCAAGTACCCTAGTCTTCTAGGGCCTGAATTTCTTCAGCCATGGCCTTACGACAACCTTCATGTTTAACCGCCTCCCTAAAAGATTTAGGAGGGTTCCCAACTGTGATAGCTGCCAAAAACATGCAATGTTTATCAGAAAACTTATCATAATTTACAAAATGCATAAGAGGATACGGAGTACCTGAGGATGCCAAGGAAGTGGAAGAGCGTGGAGTAAGACTGTTCGGGGGAACCAGAGTATGTGTCACGTAATCCTGAAACGGAGAATTTGGGATCTTCTGCCATCTACCTCTGCCTAATTAGTCAGCACCGTCACCTGGTTGTCGAGGTTGTGGTGAGGGTGAAATATCATTGGCCGAATCGCATGTATCATCATGCCCGTGCGTCCCCCCCTCAACCCGAGGATCCAGCAATGGTGGGTCCCCGGGAATGGAAGGAGAAGCATCGAACCTCCTATCTACTATGTCAACATCCTCAAAAGCTGGATAAGGGGGAGGGGGAGACACACTACCCTCGGTCTGGTGAGAAAAAGGGAAAACGTGCTCATAAAATTTTACGTCCAGGGATACAAAAATTTCCTCTGAATCAAGGTCATATAGGGTCCAACCCTTCTTCCCAAAAGGATACCCTAAGAACACACACATACGACTACGGCTGGCAAATTTATGTGAGGGACGATGGTCGTGGGCATAACACAAACACCCCAAAATTCTAAGCATCGATAAATCCGGTTGTTTGTGAAATAGAGACTCATAAGACTATAGTTAAAAATCAGGCTTATTTCTACCTTTCCTCTTTTTGGTAGCATCAAATTTTTCTTCCAGAATCTTGTTGGTTGCTTTATATACTTGGATGAGAGTGTTAAGTTGCTTGCTTGAGTGATCGAAGATCTCGTCCATGGTCTGAATTTGTTGAGTAGCTCATTCAGATTGTCCACCTTGGGGTTGAGTTTTCAATCAAGTGTCTCTGCCAGATGCTCTAGATTTATTTGGACATGACGAGGAAATAGATGATTCAAAGTTGCAGAGTAAGTCTTATTGCCTCTCCATCACTACATCTCGAACTTCAATGTGGTGATCAAGGCCTTAATCTTGTGATTAAAAGAGGTATATTCGCTTCTTAAAGCAGTTTTGAGGTTCTCTCTACTATGATTCTTTCTCTCCATGTCCACTATCAGTGGATTGATATCCAAGTTGAAAGCTCTGTCTGAGGCTGCATGTGCTGATGTAGATGCATCAGCTGATTCCTCTTCTTCATCCTCTTTTTCTTCTTCATCAATCTCTGGATTAGATAGAGATTTTTGAGATTGCCTAGTATCTTCAAGTCCTGTGAGGACTGTGCTGCTTCTCCATGTAATGATCAATCTTGGGAATCGAGGCATTTCCATAATTCCTACAATTCAAAAATAACTTCCACGATATAAAATAAGATCCATATGTGCAATCTTCCATTATTTCTCCATAAATCTTCTGATTTTCCACGTGTATAAAAATGATTTTGTTCACACTCTACTTTTCCGTTTTCTCCAATGTATTCAGTGGTGGAGTAACTTGGTTGGTCAGTAAGCCAGTTTGGTGACTTTTTTATTGAGCGGCTGTATAAAACTATTCCTAACAATCAGTGAATTGAACCCATTTGGATACGAGCATCTTACCTTCCATGTGAGCGCACCCAAAATGGCAAAGGTTCGACCATTTGGTGATGTCACTCTCTTGATTACTCCAGATTATTGCTCCTTCCTACTTAATCAATTTCAATCATTCCTAACTCGATTCTCAACATAAAAATCTTTCATGACTAAGTGGTTTTGTGAAAATATCAGCCAATTGATCTTCAGTAGATATGTATCTCAAGATAACATCTCATTTTGCTACATGATCTCTTATGAAATGATGTCTTACATCAATATGCCTTGTTCTTGAGTGAAGTACTCGATTTTTTGTGATTGATATTGCACTTGTGTTATCACACATGATTGGAATTATCTTCTCCTCTATTCCATAATCTCTTAGCTGTTGTCTTATCCATAATACTTGTGCACACAACTGTCTGCAGCTATTATTCTGCTTCAGCTGTTGATGTGGATATAGTGTTTTGCTTTTTATTAAATCATGATACTAGTCTGCTCCCTAGCATTTGACAAGTTCCTGAAGTGCTTTTCCTATCAATCTTACATCCAGTATAGTCTGAATCTGAAAGGATATTAATTTGAATCCTCCATCTTTAAAATACCAAATTCCTACATTGATTGTGTGCTTCAGATATTTGATAATCCTCTTAGCTTCTAGCAAATGAGATTCCTTTGGTTGAGATTTAAATCATTCACAAACTCCTACTGCAAATGCTATAGGTCTGCTTGCAGTTAAATAGAGTAGAGATCTAACAATTCCACTATATAACTTTTGATCAACATCTTTTCCATTTTCATCGTTCCCAATACTGACTCTTACACACATTGGTGTATCTGATGTGCCACTTGTATCCATACCATATTTATGTATCAAGTCCTTTGTATACTTGGCTTGATTGATAAATATGCCATCTTTCATTTGTTTCACTTGTAGACCAAGAAAATAGTTGAGTGCTCCCATCATACTCATTTGAAATTTACTTTTCATCAGATTTACAAATTTCTCACATAGCTTTTCATCTTTTGATCCAAAAATGATATCATCAACGTAGACATGAACTAGCAACGTGCTTGTTCCTTCTTCTAGCTTGAAGAGAGTCTTGTCAATGGTTTCTTTGTGGAATCCATTGTTGATTTGGAATTCTGATAGTGTCTCATACCGGCTCTAGGTGCCTGTTTGAGTCCACATAGTGCCTTTTTGAACTTGTATACTTTGTCTTCCTTCCCTTTGAGTTGGAAACCAGGGTGTTGTTCCACATATACTTCTTCTTCTAGGAGTCCATTTAGAAATGCAATCTTGACATGCATTTGAAATACTTTGAAGTCCTTGTGTGCCGCAAAAGGTAGAAAGAGTCTGATTGCTTCCAATCTTGCTACTTGTGCAAAGGTTTCATCATAGTTTATGCCTTCAAATTGAGAGTATTCGTTTTCAACTAGTCTTGCTTTGTTTCTAACAACAGTTCATTGTTCATCCATCTTGTCTATGAATACCTATTTTGTTCCAAAGATGTTTTCCATGTCCAGTCTGTCAACAAGTTCCAGACCTCATTTCTCTCAAATTCATTAAACTCTTCTTGCATGGCTGTAATCCAGTCAGTATCTTGAATTGCCTCATCTATTGTTTTGGGTTCTGATCATGTTTGAGTCAATAACGTCGATATTACTAACAAAAATACTAGGTCAATCGTAGTATAATAAGGGCGAATCAAGGTCGATCCCACAAAGACAATGCAACTCAAGCATAAACGATTCTAATCTAACTAAGAAGCCACATATACAGTCTTTGACCAACAAAGTACATGAAAGAAACTTGGTATTCTTCCCCATCTTCCCACCGATCTACTAAATTGGATTAGATAATACTTATGTTTACTTCCCCACATAATATCCTTAAATTAATCGAGCGAACTTTTAATTCAGTTTTAAGCTACGGGTACAACTCCTAACCCTATCTACTCCGACCATGGTAGTAGATAATGTATATGCCAGTTACCCTCCTTACTTGGTCCGTAATAGCCCATACGCATAAAGAACTAGAATTGCCGGTATCGAGCGCTAACTCATACCGCTAACCCGCCTAGGCAGCTATCGACACTGATTAGCACGTTCCTCGGGTCCATTAAGACAATGTCCAAATTAACACTTCACTAACAAAGATTTCATTAATTTATGAATTACGAATCTTTGGATTGGCGAATTATTACTCGTTTTAATTATTTCTGTCGATCAACGTAGCTGACGCTGAGCCTCCAGTTTAAGTTTTCTAAAATTTGCCTTAGTAAACCATTTTATTGTGGGCGGTTTTCTTAACTCTGGATCTACATTGCTCAATCTTTGAATATCTATGTAAATTATGGGGTCGTTAAACATACAAAGTTAACTAAAACACGTAAATACAAACAGATCTACCATATTAAAGACATAAAGGAACGTTCAAAACTTCGTACCTTCAACAATGGAGATCTAGCTTGATCGACTCAAGCTAGAGATGGCAAGGAAGGAAGGAAACCGCAAATAAGCTTCAAAAGCCTTAAAGGAGGCAGTATTTCACCAAATTGTATAATTTATATAATAAAAGATAAAATATAATTGATAGCTTATGTAATAATCAATTTATGCGGCTTTATATAGATACAATAGCCGACTTATGACTCTAGAAACCCTAACCGACCTACTAAATACTGCAGAATCGATGTCTTGTTCCTCAAGACCCTCGGTTTATCAGGCCTAGCCCACGGTAAACCGAGCCTTCAATTCTTTTTTTTCTCTGGCAGATCTCTTCTTGGACTTCATTTACCTGGCCCAACATTCTTTCCTTTGGTCTAGCTTCGTCCTTAACTGCTCCGGATTCAATACATCCTGAAAATACATAAAACGACCCAAAATAGTACCAAATCTTCGGGATAATAACACAGATGCAAAATTATGAACTTAGGAACATGCACATAGCATTTAACACATATCCCATATAATAACGAGCATATTTCTCCTCTCTTGAGCATAATTCATGGTGAATAAAGGTATAATTAATGGCACTACTTAGGGCGTTATCAGGTTCCTCCTGTGAGAGACAACAAGTTAGCATGCTCTCCAGTTGCCTTCTAGTACTGACTCTTGTGTGAACATCTCCAATGACTTGTTCTTCAGAATGATCTCTTAGCCAGTTTAAATCAGGCTGGAGTTGCTCTTTATCTGGTTATTCCACAGTTCCTGCTTGTGCATCAACTTCATGATCTTGTGTTGGTACTTCTGATGTTGTATTGACTGTTACATCATCTTGATTACCAAAGGTGTGTTCCAGAATAGTAGCTAGTACTGTTGTATTCATGTAGACTTATCCATCAGCAACTTCTTCTTCAAAGGTGTGTAGGCTTACACCATTGGTGTTTGTTTCATCAAAAAATACATGAATTGATTCTTCAATCACCAAGGTTCTTTAGTTGAGCACTTTATATGCTTTGATAGAGTCTTAGTATCCCATGAAGATTGCTTCATCAGCTTTTTCATCAAAAGTATGTAGCTGATTCTTGTTCAAAACAAAACATTTAGATCCAAACATATGCAAATGTGAAATGTTAGGTTTTCTTCCATTCCAAATTTCATATGGTGTTTTTCCATGATGTTTGTTGGTGATAGATCTTTTTTGAGAATAGCATGCTGTGTTTGCTACTTCATCCCAAAATCTTTTCGTAGGCATGCTTCTACAATCTTGGTTCTAATTGCTTCCTTGAGTGTTCGGTTTCTTTTTTCAGCTACATCATTTTCCTGTGGAGTCTCTGCTGCTGATAGTTGATGTAGTACTCTATTTTCTTCACAGTATGTTCTGATCGCTTCATTTAAGAATTTTGTCCCTATGTATGATCTTATCTTGATGATCTTTAACTCCTTTTGATTTTGAATTCTTCTCAGCAAGTCAGGTGGCTTCTTGAGTGTCTCTTTTTCCTTGATCATGAATATGGTCCATGTGAATTTGGAGAAGTCATCAACAATTGCTCGAGTGTACTTCTTTCCACTTAAACTCACTGGTGTAACTGGTCCGAAAAATCCATATGCAAGAGATGTAAAATTCTTTTTGTTGATTGAAATGGCTTTGACTTGAAGGAGCTCTTGATCTATTTCCCTTTTTGACATGCATCACAAAGGCTTTCTTTCTTGAAAGTGATGTCGGGTAGGCCTTCTACAAGCTTGTTCTTTCACAATTTGTTGATAGTCTTGAAGTTAAGATGATTCAGTCTTCTATGCCAAATTCAGCTGGTTGATTGTTTATTCTTGACAAGCAGACAAGTTTCTGCTTTTTCTTCTTCCAATCTACAACATACATGGTGTCTTCTCTTTTTCCTGCAAGTACAACTGTGCTGGTTTGATTGTGAATCACTTTGCATCCTTCCTTGTTGAAATGCATATTGTAGCCTTTGTCACAAAACTGACTGATGCTTAGAAGGTTGAAACTCAATCTTTTAACATAAGCCACATTTTGAATCTTCAAATTGTTTTTCAACATGATGCCATCCTCCTTAATTTTTCCGGGGTTTTCTTTGCCTCCAAATGTAACTTTGGGTCCATCAAAAGCTTTAAATTTAGTCAGCCATCCTTTATTCTCTGTCATGTGTCTGGAACATCCATGTACCAGACATCCTACAAAACAAATTAAGCATGTTTAGGTACCCAACACTGTTTGGGCCCATACCTGTTAGCAGTCATGCCTCCAACTCCAAGTGTAAATCCAAAGGATCTTCTCCTTGGATGGTTGAAGTCATCAACCTCATATGTATAAGGCATGGTAGAATACTTCTTGACAGAGTTATTCTGATACAATTCTCTACATTTAGGTGCATTTCCATCCATTTTTACTCTCCAATATGCATGAGGAAACTTATTTTCATATTGCTTCTTGTATCCACGAACATGCCTGGGTTGGTTATTCCTAAACACATGTTGCATGGCTTGAAATGGTTTCTTCTTGTATTTTGGGGTGCAACATTCCAATCATCTCTCGAAATGTAAAGTCACCCTTACCTTTCAAGTAAGCTCTTTCCTTTACTAAATTTGGTAAGATGATTTACTATGATGTTTCACTACATTGGGTTATGACTTCACTGGTGCAGGATTAGTAGTTGATACTATGGTCTGTCCTTTTCTGAATTTAGGTCCAGTTTTGGTCCTTGATTCAGAATTGTGTTGTCCATTGTTTCATTTCTCATCTTGACTATTGTAGCCAAGACTAGATCTAGATCCAAACCTTTTTAAGGGTTTGTAAGCTGGTGCAGTGGTAGTCTTAACTGGTAGGGAGGATTTCTCAACTGGTCTGTCAACATCAGTTGAGTGATCGTCTGATGCATGTTGATTAGTTGAGTGACTATATTGGAGTTTCAAAAACTTATCTTATAATTAAATGATTTTGGGCAGCGGATAAGTCCCTTCTTAAAAGTTGTTTCAAAGTGGATTATGCGCACACATAGTATGAATAAAATGCAGTAAGTAAATGCTGTAAAGTATTGTGCAGTAAGTAAATGAACACAAAGGTTTATAATGGTTCGGGGTGGTGTAATCCCTTAATCCACTCCTCTCCTGTCATAATTGGAGGAATTCACTATTGTTTTTCACCAATACAATAGTAAGATTGTCCTTGGCTTCACAATCTCCAAGACTGTCACTCTCTGGCTACAAAAGCTTCAATGACTCAGTCTTCAACATGTAGGATGTAATATCGCCGGATGGATCATAGATCCACCCGATTACGTAGCGGAAAGTATAAGATCTAGATCTAGTCAACCAAAATACATAAAATAATAGATTTAAACCTACGAGGGGATTAGATTGCTTACCAGTTTATGGTGAATAAACTCCAAGAACAATCTTCTATCCATGATCCAAGCTAGATGAGAAGCCACAGTCTTCCAACGTGTGTCTCCAAGCACCACCAGGTGGATGGTGTTTCAAGCCACCGGACCTCCTCGATATTCTACCTTAGAAAACCCGAAGTTTCCTAAAACTCAAACCCTTGGTAAAATAGCCGAAAATTCTAAGCTATTTTACTCCTAAATTTCGAAATTATCTGTGTCATAAGGCTTGGGAGAACTCTCTTTATATAGAAGAGTAATCCTTGTCCTCCAAGGATTTTATAATTAAGAGATAATTATTAGATTAATTCTTATTTCAAATAAAAGATAAATAAAATAATTATCCCAAACAAATTAGGATAAATATCATTATTAACTAATATTTCATGAATTATCAATTAACAAATAAAAGATAAATCACATGTTAAATAATTATCCAAGAAAACTAATTCCTTAATAATTAAATAACAAAAAATGCGCACAAAAAACCCCAGAAATAAAGGCCACGCATTTTACACACATATCGGGCCGAGTCCACGAAAAATTCTTTTCCGTGTATTTAATTATCCAATCCAACTAAACAATTAATCCACATGTCAATTAAATAGTCCAATCCAACTATTTAATTATAATTGAGGTGAAACGACGAGAAAACATATATGCTATATTAGGAGCCACGTCGGGGACCATGGACCCATATTCAGTAGCTACAATAAATTAAATCATATTATCCGTCAGACCGAACAATAATATTCAATCTATTAATTCCGGGATTCCACCACCATAAACCCGAAACTGAACTCTGCTGAATATAGATAACTTACACTCAACTATGTGTCGAAAGTGTCCACTGATATAGTCATTACATACGGATAAATCCTCCGTAGACTGTTCATTTCGATTCTGGATATTTCCATAAACCCTTCTCGAAATATCTTATCCTTATTTACCATTAACCCCCTTGTGATCAATTAGTTCATAACTAATACAATATGAACTGGCGCCATCGATCAGTTTATAGGATTAACAAATAAGGGACTGTCTTTCTACTTCCCGAGGGAAGGAATGGATACCATATCTGTGATATTATAGACTACTCACTCATCCCAGAATAGAGCCAACGAGAAGTGTTGGACCACATACTGCGAAGTGATCCTTACTAACACATCAAACTCTACCCTAGTCTAGCGTTAAATGCGTGATCACCTCAGGATTAAGATTAATCCATATATGATCATCTTGTGATTCGATAAGACTTCTCAATCATGGAATTATATCGAGAACTCAAATCAAATTGGTCCAGCCCTATATGATTATCATCATATATAAATGCCCCATTAGGTACCCTATTACCGACAATCCGGAGAAGACTGTCACACCTAAAGTGTTCTGGGCGCATTATTAGCAAATTAATCTTGAGACCAGTACTCAGATTAATAAACGCTACGGACTAAGTTAATTTTAAGTACATCTCACTAACTCAATCCTCTTGTGTATAGTCATACACTGAGTTATGTGATTACATAAACGAGGTACTTGGGGTTTTCAGTACTGTCTTAATTATAAGCATACATGCATATAATAAGATGAATTATTACTTCTGTCCTAAAACAATTATATAATTGTCTTTCGGGCACTACACCTAACACAACACACTACTCCTTGAGCACAAATCATTCAGCAGCTATCACAAATGGTGCAACTCCTTGTCAGACTTCTCTGATTTAATTGCTGCAACTGATGTGAATTTGATCCAGACAGTCTGTTGATCAAACTCAGTGCTTGATGTGGAATTGAATCTCTGAGTTCTCAGTTGATCTCAAAATGTGGTTTTTTAGATTCAGAAAAAGAATGCTTAAGAAATTGACTGAGTTTCTGCTTGTTCTTGTATTCACTAATCATTCTTTGTATGTCTTTCAATGCCTTCTATTTATAGCCTTGATAATCCTTGACTAGAAATTCCGTCTGTTGGCTATTTAATGCGGGGAATAATCCTGAATTAATACTCGATTCCCCCTTTATTATATTCTCATTGATTTCAGTGATCCGGATTTTCTTCAAACGTTTATCATAAAATCTGTCCTTGATTGATTCTGCATTAATTTCTTGATATCTTTGTTTTCCACGTTCTGAATAAGTATAGATGGTATATCTTACTATGCTTTTCCTTCACTTGACCGTTGATTGATCGGTTAAGTGAATTAGCTGTTGAAATCTTTCTTCACTGCAATCCTTACTTAGCCGATATAAGATTTACTCTGCCGGATTGTTGTTTCCTTTGTTTCTTGATTTTCCAAAAGTGTTTGTACTTCACTGATCCTTGATTTGTGTCAGATCAGTGTACACCATATTTGACAATGAGTTTCATCACTTGTAATATAACTTAGACTTATCCAAGGTCATCACAGACTTTCTAAGTTTTAAGTCAGTCCATAAGTCTTCCTGCTTCCCTGCTGGTACATGGCTGTCTTTACTCAGCTGGTTTTCTGTTTTACCTAGTCATCCTACCAACTAGTACAATACTTGTATGACTAAACATATACAATATGTCAGACTCTAATTAAAGACTTGCTATAACAGCTAGTATGGCCATCATCAAAACACATAAAATGTTCCTAACAAAAACACTTAGGTGGCTAGTTAACGATTAATAACATACATACTTGTGTAGTTAAAAGTATACACGTTAATGATATTATTTGTAAGGCACAAGACAATATCGTGATGTGTGATGTGGTCAGATAAAGTGAATAAATCTGTAGGTCCTTGAGAGACTCCAAGTGTGGAGGGACTTCGCCAAACACACACACTATCAGGACTAGCCCGTGGCCAAACACACACACTAGATGCTTCGTGTTGTGTAGCACCATGCGTAGTGCCCTTGAATACTTGATGTAACAAAGGTAAGTTAAGTTAGAAACCAAGTAGGATCCTCACGACATGTTATGAGAATGAAGTGAACCCTAGAGTTGAGTCATGTTCATGAAAGATAGCTTCTACCTTGTATGTTGTTTGTCTTGAGAAGATATGCAGGATGAACTGGATGTTGAGGATGACTTTGACTGGGTTTCGAACAAGCTACCGCTACATCCATTTCATTAGGAATTGATGATCTTTTAACAATACCCTCGAAGAGATGGCTTGTTCAAGATGCTGAACAACAAAGTTTGATTTTAGAAAAACACCACCATTGTGGAAATGTACACGCGGTAGAAAAATTACGCCAATCCATCGAAATATGGTATGTTACAAGTGAATATTTGCGACAAGAAATGAATCTCAACTTTACTATGACCGACCCTTGTAATCCAGTTCATATTATGTCTTTTTCAGGAGCCAGAGGAAATGCATCCCAGGTACATCAATTAGTAATGGAGAACTACAATAGTTAGGATTCATTGAAAAATCGAGAATCTACCCATTGGTAAAAAACTCCTCCCCACATCGGTACTAATATTTTTTTTAACGTCTAATTAGATAAGGACTTAATTCAAATTCAAAATAGAAGCTCGTTGCTTTGTCTTTCTTTAGAATTAATTGAAACCGTAAGGCCCTATCCATTTATTAACCCGACCGAACTTTATTTTGTTCCATTCCAATACCTCGAACACCTATCCGGCAAGAATGAAATTGTATATTATTCGAAATCTCCATCAATACGACATGCTCTTGTTTCCATTCATCCCCTTTCAGGATCAGTCGTGGTCTTCCAAACTTTACCGATTGTATGGACGAATTCCTTGCTTCATCAAAATGTGTAAAAAAATCCTAGCCGCACTTAAAAGCCGAGTACTCTACCGTTGAGTTAGCAACCCAAAGAGAAAAAATCTATTAGAATTCGATAATGGGTAGATAATAAAAAGAAGTATAGATACAATCTGAATAAAAATAAATTTAACAAAGAGATTCAAAAAAAGCAATTAAATCCTTGAACTAACAAACAAACCGCAAAAACATACTTTGTTTTAATTCGAAAGAAAAAAAGAAATAAAAATACAAAAAATTATCAGATAAAATTAGACAAAAAAAAAAAGAAAAAGATAGTAAAATGTAAAAATTTATAGGCGAATGTTCTCTTATCGACCTTTTCAACAAAACAAAAGAACTTTTCGTATCACTCATGGATCAAAAAATCCACCATTTGAATGAAATAAAATAAAACAACAACTTATTCCATTACATGCTTTGTTATAATTGTTATGCTTTCGTTATCTATGTTGTAACAAAACAATTTATCTTGTTTCACGACTTGTTGTACTTTACTTTTAAGACTGTTGTAATATAAGTTTGCTTTGTTTGCAATTTTTCGTACAATGTAAGATTTGATTATTCTTGTTGTAATTTTCTCGTTTCTATCTTTTGTTCGGATGGCAATGTATTATAGTATCTTTTATGTTTTTACCCGAGTCTCTTTAGCTTCCGTTTGCTTAACTCGATACGGATGACGTAAAGGCTTACGTATAATGTTGAAGTTATTTAATGTTATACGTACCAAACGTTCTTTTCCGGATAAGGAGTTGGTATCTGGGAACGGGGTGTTACACTAACACGTTCAACACATTACACACTAAAATACATAAAATTTTTAAAAAATTAACCTAAGAACACACTTGAACCAAGTGAGGAAGAGAATAAGGTTGAAGTGTATGTCGCCTTCAATGGGGGAAAAGGTGGACGCTGGACTAGATTGGGTGGCCATAGCTGTAACACCCCAAATTTTATGCCATAAAAAGAAACGGATATAGTTGTCAAAATAAGAATAAATATTATTATACGAGTTAATTTCATATTATGCAAATTACAAAAATCTGTTACATGTTATGTTTCTACATCAAATTAAACATATAGACATATTTGTATAGGTGTCATTGTAAACTAATATATATTGTAGATACATATATACACAATCTACCGTAGATGAAGTGTGATTTAATTAACAAGTCTTTTCAATTATACACTCATCTTTATGGAGTTTTATAATAATTTATATAAACGGAAAGGGTTGCTTTATTTTAGTAGTGAATTTAATGTTAATAATAAATAAAGGATTGAGCTAGCCGTTTCGACAGTTGCAATATTTTGAGGAACCATTAAGTTTATTTATTACATAATTCCATCTTTAAAGCATTTATCTTCTATATAGCATCTTTTCTTCTTCTAAACTTAGAAGTGAGTATTAAATTTGGATCTTTGGACAACCAAATTTGTCGAATAGCAAAAAAAAATTTGTCTCCCCAACTTGTGAAACGTCGCCGTTTTCATCCCCCTTCTTACATCAGCTTCCACCACCGCATGTGTCCTCCAGTAAGCATTAAGCAATTTCTCCACTGACTTCATATAGATATGGATGATGTAAATTTTCCGGTGCAGGCAGTCTCATTTTCATTATGTTCTTCGTTCTTCTTCTTCTTCTTCTGGTGTGTCGGTGCTCTTCATTTGCGAACAATCTTGTACGTAGGTAATGGCTGTTCTTGGGCCTTTTTGTTTGGTTTCATCTGGTTTTTTTTTTCTGTTTTCTTTTTGCAGATCCGTGAAACAAAAACCATATATTGTATTTCGTCGGTTCGATTTGCAGATCGGTGGGAATTTCGGCCATTTATCTTATGATTTTTTTCTTACGTATTTCATCTTCTTGGTGTATTAACCTGGTAACATTTACCTCTTCACAGATACCGTATTCTAATTTTTTGGGTTTGTTTCTTTATTTTTTGGCATTTATTGTTCATAATCTTTGATTCAGTTTTACGACTTTGATTTACATTGACTCATCAATCTTGGATTGCAATTGTTGAATTATGATGCTGATTGAAAGAAGGTTTATGTTGAACAAATAGTGAAGGTTTCTTTGAATTAATTTTGCCTTTTCCCTTATAATTTGTATATATATTTTTTATTTAACTTGACAAAATAAATCATTTCCATATTAATTAGTATTTTTTCACTCACAGGAAGCAAGAATCGAGCAATACTTGTGTTGTCCTTGTCTTTTTATTACACGATTGATTTGCTAATACAGATTGGCATTGGCTTCTTTTGAATTATTTTTGGTTTAACTTCCATAGGCTCTTCTCTATTTGATTTTAATACTTACGTTAATAATATTTAGAAAATTGTTAAGTCATCAGTCATCGGTTATTAACATGGCGTGGTACAAAGCCCTTGTTCCAGTTTGTACTCATGTTTTTTTCTCCTTATGTTGTTGATATATCTTCAATCAATGACTATGCAAACAGCTGAACTATATTGATAAAAACTATATGTACTCTGCTTAAAAACTTTGACCCTTTCGTGCATAATTGTAACTTTAAACCAAAACATGTTATGATGCAGGTTTTGGAGCTTTTGTACTGGAGAAGCATATTGATAACGGAAAAATTCACTGTTATTTTGATAACAATTTACCCTGTTTCTAATATCATTTTGAGCATTTTTATATCATTTTAAGTCATTAATTCCTTAGTTTCATAAAAATGTATAAGTCGTGACTATTTTATAAAATATCGTGTTTTTATAAGTTTTACTAAGTTTTGTACCGGTTTAGTAACCGGAATGTTGTGTCGGATTTACGTTTGGTATTTTGGTGGTTTATTGCGTAATTATAGGTTGACCAAAATCCGAGTAATTCACACGTTTGAGGCCTAAGAGAGGTGTTTTTAGGGATAAAAGAGTGTGCCACTAACTTAAGTGGTCAAGTGGATCGGTGGTTAGTGAGTGCACCACTAACGATTTATATCTTCGACGAACAAATGGCCCTTCAAAACGGCAATTTCTGAAGAAGTGGCCTTAATGAAAGTTGTAGATCTTCAAATAATCTTTCCAACGCATTTTGAATCAAGTCAATCGGACTTGTACAACTCAAATGATGGTCAAGTGGCTAATAAATTCGTATCAATGAAAATCCCGAAAACGACACGTAATGGGAATGGCCCATCAAAAAGGCGTTTTCTGAAGAAGTGTCCTTCATGAAAGTTGTAGAGTTTTCCGAGATCTTTCTAATGACGTTTAAATCATGATTTTTGGAGGCCTACAACTCGAGATATGAATTTTAGAAGTTTTATTCCAAAATATATATTTATATCCGAAAATCAAAAATTAGGGGGGATGAATGTCATCATTACGACCGGCCTAGACCGGCCCCTACCCGGTCTAGACCGGCCCCTGGAACTTTGCTTATATAAGGACATTCAGAGAGCAGATCGGAGAGGATATACAATATATACACACTATATATATATATATATATCTATCCTTCTTATTTTCTTTAGTTTTTAGGTTGTAAATAAGGCCTTATGCCAAAATAAATTTAGTAATATTAGTATCGTTGTAATGCTCGGGAATTATCGGAAGTTCGGTGTTCTTTAAAATAGTTGTAATATCAAGCTTTTGATATCACCATTATAATAGTAAGTTTGCTTTTATTTTCTTTCATTATTGTTATATTTATATCTAGCTATTTATTTCTTGTTGTTTCTTGTTTCTTTCATTCTCGTTATATATATATATATATTTGTATCTGTAGTAGTATCCGTATAAAGGAGAATCTGACAAATGATTGGATTTCGGTTTTAATTTGGTTTTAATAGAATTCTGCCATAATTGACAGAAGGCTATTATGTAAAATTTCCCGCCATTTTAATCCATGACATGTTGACAGAATCCGTTTATATGGGTAGCTAAATATATACATAGCCGAATTATGTGAAAACGGGTAAAATTGACCCTCGGGAGACGAGATGGGAGTTGTGTGCACGTAATTAAACGTTCGTATGATAAACTCATGTTTTAAAACCCGTTTTGATCATTTTCCTAACTTTGAATAAAATTGACAACTTTGTTCACGGTTACATCGAGCTTATAAATGTATTTTGCGGTGAGATGTGAGATATGGATATCACTAATCATAGTCCCCGATTGTTAGATTGACAATCTAAGTGATGATCCTGGACTATGCCTAAGTGAAATTCTTATTTTTACGAGATGTGCGAAACATGTTTTAGAATCACTAAACCATAGTCTTAATCGTTAGATTGGCAACCTAAGTGACACATTAAAACTATGTTTCTGTGAGGTTTTTCAACGGTTTTTTATTCTCGGTCAACCATGTCTTTGGCGAGTTAGCTCTCTAAAGGGAGGGTTAATAAACCTAGTGTGGGGGTTAAGTGAGAGCTGTTCTGATTTTAACGCAAGAATAAAAAGTTGACACCCGTGAATGTCATATGAACTGAATCAGATAAAACACACTCCTTATCAAGTTTTTCTGTGGAGAGATAACTTTGTTGGATCATGGCTCGGCTATACTTTTTAATCACCTAGTTAATCTCGTTAGTTAGTTAAAATTTATTTTTCGCATTAGTATAAAAACTCCACCTAAAACTTTGATCGCCTAGACTAAGAACCACGTTCGCTTTGGTACTCACAACCACATTTCTCTTGGGACGACCTCGTACTCCTGTAGCTATCCTAACAATCGACCTGGTACTCTGCCAGTTAGAGAGTTAGTTTACCCTGATTATGAGTCTTTATAAATGTATTTTTAGTGGGTGAATTTTTCGCTCATCAAAAAATTGGCGCCGTTGCCGGGGAAATGTGTGATATTGTTGTGATATCTTGTAAGTGAACCGAAGGCTTGGGCCTAGGTTTTTATTTTCTTGTTTTATTTAGATGTCGACAAAGAGCTATGGATGCTGAAGTGATATTGTCCTGAACTCGGTTTGAATACGACTTTGGTACTTAGCCTCTTCGGAGGGTGATATCTTGTAAGTCTGGCTAAAACTGGGGATTAGGGCCTTCGGCAACCATAACTTTTTGAGGGTCTAAATATCGTGTGTCTGAAAAAAAAAAAAAAAAAAAAATTATTGTTTTATTGTTGTTTTCTGAGATCTTGCAGTTTGAGTTTAAATGGATGAATTTTTCAATCAACACTACTCATCTGAACAACAATACCCCTACCAACCTTATCAACAACAGTTCATGTCTGAGCCTCAGTATCAACAGCAGAATAACCAGGGTTCTCGGTCCTATAATTGCCCAAATGCATACCAGGACCGAATTATGGTTATTCGAGTAATGAGCCACCATATTACGAGGGTTACCCGAACCCTAATGCTTATCAGGATTACAGTGTTCATACTCAACGCGTTGATAGCTTCAACCATATTCAGCCATCTGATCAGTGTCTGGAATGGCAAGAGGACTACTACTCACCTCCGATGAATCAAAGTCAATATGATCAGTGCGCCCCCATGCCACAAGAAGAATTCACCGACAGTCAAATAGAGCAACTAGAACGATTGAACCAGATCTTGGAAGAGCGACTGTTGGACATGCAGGAGTTCAAGGTAAGTCATCGACTCGCTTATAAGAAATCTTCAAGACAAGGTGGGGCAATTGATTGAATTAGTGAGGTATGTGAAAGAGGCGAGACAAGTGCAATAGAGGTGGTTAGGGATGAAAATGTTATCACCGAAAAAGTTCGGGATGAGAATGAGGTTGATAATTCGGATTCACGAAGAAAAAGTGCAAGATTTGGAGATGACAGAGTTAGAGGAGCGAGAGATTGATTGGCCATCTTTAGCAAAGCCACTGGGAGAGTTGGTAATAGCTGATATATCGGTCCCGGATTACTATATTCGTCCACTCTGTGAGGATGAATTTTCTATGATTCAGTTCATATACTCCCCAATGGATGAGCTTTATGGTGATTTTCAAAAGAAGATGGTTCGACAGGCTGATAAAAGAAGATTCTCTAGCTGGGAGGAGATAACATCGAGAACCAAACGAGGTACGTTTCTAGACAATTTAATTTCGATGGTTCTCGCTTTGATCACTTTTCTTAAGCTATTGATCTTCTTGAGTTCAGATTTTGGTTGATTGAGTCTATTTAGAGTCAACCTGTCGAGCCAACGACGTTAAACAAAAGCGCTACCGGGAGGCAGCCCGATAATAATAATAATAAAGATAATTTGAATAAGACTAGTCTTAATGAAATGTAGAATCTGTATGAAAGATGAACACAAAACACAACCAAGTCTCAGGATGAATGTTTGAATTTCATTAAGAAGGGAACGATTAGGTGGTTATCCGAAAATCCCAATGGAGAAAAAAGAAAAAATTCAAATGCATCATTTCTTGGACTTAGGTTATTGAACCCTTGAGGATCTGGGTATAAAAGACTCAATACTCTTTTCACACATTTCATTTTACGATCTAGTCTGTTTCAAATTTTTGGTCGTTGTAGTATAGTGGTGAGTATTCCCGCTTTAATAAAACTGTGTGTAATAAAAAAAATTGAGTATAGGAATAGTGGACTATGAATTGATGCTCTCTATGATACGTATATGCTTAGATGTTTTGTGCTTTACTAGTATGGTTATTTTTCCATCTAAAGCTATTATATTGCCTATCGAATTTTTCGACGTGATGCGGGCCATTATCTCATTATTCCCATATCCTGTTCAATATTTTGCACGAGGACCATGTCCCGTGTTGGCTTTGTTTTGGTTGTTTTGGCACAGGATTCGGGATGTGCTTTCTCATGGCTGTTACGGGATTCGATAGCATCTTTCTGCCAGGTTTATAAGCTAAGTCTTTCTCTCTATCTCTGGGGATAATGCAAAATCGTAAGTGGGGGGTAGAGACGTGATTGGTTTAGTATGGCAGTAAGTGTTTAAACCCTTAGTTTTTGATCTTTTTCGAGTATTATTTAGTTGATTAAAATGAATTGTATAAGGTATATATTTCATGGATTTAAAGATGTAATGATCAATTTGGATATGTATAACCAATGTGAACCGTAAGTGCATTTTAGCCTAAATTTATTTGTGTAACATGAATTCCTTCACATAAGCCTTTGATATTGAGGTTTAAAATTTTAAATCTGCACCCATTCAAGATTCTAGTGGTTTATCCTAGAAATAGCGGTAGCTTAGTACCTAATTCCGAACATGTCTTTGTGAATATCCGAAGGTTTGAATGTGATAGAAAGAATGTCAAAATAAGTGAGCTATTTATATGCCGGATGTAGCTACCAATGATTTGAGTGTAGTAGGCGTTATCACTAAACGCCCTATATCACTATGAGGTTTAAAAGCTCCCGATTGCTCGATGATAGTAGTCCACTAGGGTGTTATCACGAAACATCCTATTGCTTTGGGAATGAGGGCATATGCTACACATTAAAAAAAAAAAAAAAAAAAAAAATTTATCTTCCGACTATCCCCAGATATAAATTGAATGATATGCTTTGGGATTATCCTAATAAGTACACGGGAGGACGTTGTGTGGAATTATTAACGCTTATACCTAGGAAAGTTATTAGGACTATCCGAATGGATATTTCAGACGTTTGCTTGAATTATTCAAGAGAGGATAGTGGAAATTGAAAAAGGCTTGTCACACACGCACTGTTATACATTTATATTAAGGTTAACGTGTAGTTATGATTCGAATGGTTGCATCATCTGATTGTCATTAATATTTTATCTTCGTGAATTTTTCCTCATTCATTTTATTTTATCGCTTATTTTGTTCGAGGACGACCAAAAGCTAAGTGGGGGGTTGTGATAACGGAAAAATTCACTGTTATTTTGATAACAATTTACCCTGTTTCTAATATCATTTTGAGCATTTTTATATCATTTTAAGTCATTAATTCCTTAGTTTCATAAAAATGTATAAGTCGTGACTATTTTATAAAATATCGTGTTTTTTATAAGTTTTTACTAAGTTTTGTACCGGTTTAGTAACCGGAATGTTGTGTCGGATTTACGTTTGGTATTTTGGTGGTTTATTGCAGAATTATAGGTTGACCAAAATCCCGAGTAACGACACGTTTTGAGGCCTAAGAGAGGTGTTTTTAGGGATAAAAGAGTGTGCCACTAACTTAAGTGGTCAAGTGGATCGATGGTTAGTTAATGTACCACTAACGATTTATATCTTCGACGAACAAATGGCCCTTCAAAACGGCATTTTCTGAAGAAGTGGCCTTAATGAAAGTTGTAGATCTTCAAATAATCTTTCCAACGCATTTTGAATCAAGTCAATCGGACTTGTACAACTCAAATGATGGTCAAGTGGCTAATAAATTCGTATCAATGAAAATCCCGAAAACGACACGTAATGGGAATGGCCCATCAAAAAGGCGTTTTCTGAAGAAGTGTCCTTCATGAAAGTTGTAGAGTTTTCCGAGATCTTTCTAATGACGTTTAAATCATGATTTTTGGAGGCCTACAACTCGAGATATGAATTTTAGAAGTTTTATTCCAAAATATATATTTATATCCGAAAATCAAAAATAGGGGGATGAATGTCATCATTACGACCGCCTAGACCGGCCCCTACCGGTCTAGACCGCCCCTGGAACTTTGCTTATATAAGGACATTCAGAGAGCAGATCGGAGAGGATATATAATATATACACACTATATATATATATATATCTATCCTTCTTATTTTCTTTAGTTTTTAGGTTGTAAATAAGGCCTTATGCCAAAATAAATTTAGTAATATTAGTATCGTTGTAATGCTCGGGGAATTATCAGAAGTTCGGTGTTGCTAAAATAGTTGTAATATCAAGCTTTTGATATCACCATTATAATAGTAAGTTTGCTTTTATTTTCTTTCATTATTGTTATATTTATATCTAGCTATTTATTTCTTGTTGTTTCTTGTTTCTTTCATTCTCGTTATATATATATATATATTTGTATCTGTAGTAGTATCCGTATAAAGGAGAATCTGACAAATGATTGGATTTCGGTTTTAATTTGGTTTTAATAGAATCTCGCCATAATTGATGTGAAGGCTATTATGTAAAATTTCCGCCATTTTAATCCATGACATGTTGATGTAATCCGTTTATATGGGTAGCTAAATATATACATAGCCGAATTATGTGAAAACGGGTAAAATTGACCTCGGGAGACGAGATGGGAGTTGTGTGCACGTAATTAAACGTTCGTATGATAAACTCATGTTTTAAAACCCGTTTTGATCATTTTCCTAACTTTGAATAAAATTGACAACTTTGTTCACGGTTACATCGAGCTTATAAATGTATTTTGCGGTGAGATGTGAGATATGGATATCACTAATCATAGTCGATTGTTAGATTGACAATCTAAGTGATGATCCGGACTATGACTAAGTGAAATTCTTATTTTTACGAGATGTGCGAAACATGTTTTAGAATCACTAAACCATAGTCTTAATCGTTAGATTGGCAACCTAAGTGACACATTAAAACTATGTTTCGTGAGGTTTTTCAACGGTTTTTATTCTCGTCAACCATCTTTGGGCGAGTTAGCTCTACAAAGGGAGGGTTAATAAACCTAGTGTGGGGGTTAAGAGAGCTGCTCTGATTTTAACGCAAGAATAAAAAGTTGACACCCGTGAATGTCATATGAATCGAATCGAGATAAACACACTCCTTATCAAGTTTTTTCTGTGGAGAGATAACTTTGTTGGATCATGGCTCGGCTATACTTTTTAATCACCTAGTTAATCTCGTTAGTTAAAATTTATTTTTCAGCATTAGTATAAAAACTCCACCTAAAACTTTGATCGCTTTAGACTAAGAACCACGTTCGCTTTGGTACTCACAACCACATTTCTCTTGGGACGACCTCAGACTTCTGTAGCTATCCTAACAATCGACTGGTACTCTGCCGGTTAGAGAGTTAGTTTACCTGACAGCTTAGTAGTCTTTATAAATGTATTTTTAGTGGGTGAATTTTTCGCTCATCACATATGACTATCAAGTTTAAGGTATATAAGGCATGAGCTGATTTTGTAATTGTGTAAGCTTTTAAGCTTTATGTAGAGCAAACTGTATATAGCCACCATATTCTTTGAATATGCATATATACATCTGCAATAGCACGTGTGAAGTGAAATTTACCAATGTTGTTTTTTTCAATAAGCCTAAATTAGAAAGGGTATATGGCTTCTATGCATGGGTTTTATTCTATGTATTGTGCTTTACCTTGTGTTTCTAAAAGTGTGTTGTGCATTCGTTGTGAGTTTCTCCTTGCGTTAGTGTTGTTCGCATGTTTTGCCTCAAATTATTAGATGTTTACATCAAATATCTTAGGTGAATTATATGAGGTGTAAACCCTAACAAAAACTATGCTCACTGTTTCAAGTGTTGGGTATGAACAAACACTTGAGATATGTACTGCGGTGTGAAACACATCTGTATTTCTATTTCCTGAAAGATAAATGTTCATTGTGAAAGTTTTTATATATGTTCAATGAAGCTACTGATCAAGTTGAGGTAATTAATGGCATTTAACTATTTATGAATATTATGAACTTTATGTATTCTTATTCAGGATGTTGGTGACAATAAGCCCCAGGTGGAGCCTTTTACTTGCAAAGATGTTTAGTTGTGCTTCTTTATTACAGATGTTGTTCCTAAAAAGAACAAAACAAATAAAAGCAGTCAATTGGTGTTTCAATGGAAAGGTTTTTGAATCTACTTCGGGTGGATAAAGAGATTTGGTTAAGGAATCTCCATTTATGAAGTCTTTCTATTTTTCATCGTTCCTTCCAGTTTTTATTCTTGTTCATTTAGCTGTTTAACTAATGTCAGTAATGTGCATGACCTCACCGTCCTTTTTAAGAAGAGAGTTGTTTATAGTATTTTTTATCATGGCATGAATGGATTGATCCAGCCAATTTTTTTGAAATTAATATTCTCTATTTTACCTAGGAAAATTTGCAACCCTTTGTTACTTGTTAGAAGCAGTTGTTGAGCTGCTTATTGAGTTGAGCTTTGAAACGGCATACATCTTCATTAAATGAAATTCTTAAAGAGGAGTTCAATTGAATAAAATTTTCAATGACTGATTAATTCTTATTCGTTTTGTTCATTTTGCTATTGTACAATATGTAAAGAATATGGTTTCTTTTACTGTTTGGTTGTCTTCTAATTAAGAGAGTTGTCTGATATGTGATCTTTATCATTTTGCTTTAGGTCACCAATTTTCAATTTTGATCATTTTTTGTTCCGGTTTTGCTATTTTAATTAACCAGATGTCAATATAAAAATTATAAGCAAAAAAAAAAGGATAAAAAATACTATTTATAATCAATGCTCTGAAATATTTCCCCTTTGAAACGTGTCTTTATTATGAAACTGGTTTTATTGTCTTGAAATCATACCATTTCAATTCATGTATATCTTATTGAGTGAAGATTTGTTCATGTAGATCTAATGAGGTGGGAGATTAGAAAAAGCGTAAAATTTGAAACAAAATGTTATTTTTTAGGACATGAACATGAAAGGTTGTATTTGCATTCTACATCACATGTTGTGGACCAAACAACTAAAAGGGAAAGGGTGCTTCTGGCGACTTGGGTTCATTAACCATTCCAGGATTGACCTCATACGACCTTTTAGATGCCAAGCCAGGTGAATTTCCTTATATGTTGGTGCTTTTGTTGTTTAATACAAAATGTTTTCCATTTATTTGATATGTACTTTTGGATATAATTTGCATGTATTCTGATTTTGTCATATATTTCTGATATGATATTGAAAGGAATCTTAGTGTTCTGCATAATAAATTTGCAGCTTCAAGAGATTATATTTCAAAGAAAGGAGTGTAGAAGCTGGAAGAAAAAGATTGAGTGAAACCCTTGTCACATCCATTCTCAAATCGAAGGGCATGCATGGCTTTCTCCTCTGATTCCTTCTCTACTGTCACCATCTTCTACTGCGGTGAGCTCCATCGAGATAAATGCACAGGACATTGATGTTACCTCCCTGCCTTGCTGTTGAATTTGCCTTAAATATGGTGGCATAAAATGCTTATCAAATTTGCTTATTTACCAAGTTCACTTTACGTAAAGCTCAAATTGATGTGCATTTGGCAGAGTTGTAGGATTGCTCATGGCAGGAAATAAAATTCTGCTTATGTGGCTACAGATATGTTATATATCTTCTTGGTTATACAAACGGTAAGTATCAATTTATCTATGTGCAGTGTTATTTTATTGGTTCTTTTGAATTGTACAAATCTGTTCATTGTTTATTTTTGTGCTTGACCGGCATGATTAGTGAGAAAATTATAACCTAATCACTAACTTTCCAGATTATATTTAGCAATTTTTGTGATTCCTTCGAGACTTTCTCAGGTTAAATTTGAGGATCTGTTGTGCTCTTTATAGATCGGAGAGTATGAGACGTAAATCGGTCAGTTTAGGCCCCCTGAAATCATTATAATATGTTGTCTGTAAATAATGCCCATTGGATAGTTCGTTGTGGTTTCTCTACATAAATAACTTGAAAGATCTACATGTGAGGTAGACACCATTCTGCTGGCACGGTAGACATTTTTTGACAAAATTATTCCTTCACTCCTATAATAAGTGTGCAACATTGCAAATTCGATATTCTTACTCTTTGTTGAGTTCTCCATACTCAATGCGGAGCATGAGACCAAGGGCCGTATGGCCATCCGAAGTTAAATTAGAGCTATCATTCAAGAGTATAGCCAGAATGATAGCGAGAACTCACTTTCATTCCCAGACCGCAGCAATCATGGAAAACATATTCCATTGACAGCCTGCTTTCCTGCCCAGACTTTTCTTGGTCATTTATGAGCAAAGAGGTGTATGGAAAAAATATATGCTCGCGATAATACATTATTCGGTACCGATTGTCATTTTCGAATCCATTCTGTTTCTGCCACTTCTATGGTTGCCCAAGGACTGGTAATGTTGTATCGAATGCTTTTTGCTATATCCTTATCCTTTTACAATGTCTACCATCCTATGAACCACAGTACTTACCAAAAAATGTATCACAACCGAGTAACACACTGGATTACCTGCAACATCTACTAACATACTTGATTACATGGATTGATTAACCAGTCCTAGAACAATACACTAACCTCCTGCATATATGGAATAATTGCAGAAAAACAAGAACCAAAGAGATCAAGGGAAACAACAGCCGAAACAAGCAAAGAAACTACTGCCACAACAGACAAGGAAAATCCTACGGTACCCGACACTCCAACCCTAAAGAAGGTAAAACTTGAATACCCCGATCAACTGTAAAAATAGGGAGCGTTGGAAATAATCTACATCATAATCAAATTTTGCAAAGCCTATGGATGTCCGAAAAAAACAGCAGATAAGGACAGACTAGCTTTTCGGATCAACATGAAGCACCTTGGAAAGGACCGAAAATACCAGTACCTATTTTGAAATGCTCCTAACAAATATCTGTATATTTCTAGATCGTAGTATGCAGACGTGTAATCAATAGTAGTACCTTATCGAATACATATATGTACATTATGAAAATCCACAAGACATTAGTAAAAAAAAAACCAACAAAAATCAGCTGCGTAGCAAAAAACACATGGGCCAAATAACCATTATTATCCGTAAACAACGCAAAACAATTTAACTAAGAAATCTAACAACATAAAATGATGCAATACAGGGCCTACTATGCATCGCACAGCTCCACCTCTAGTCTATATTAAATGTGGTAAACTTGGCCGACCACTTTTGTCGTGTAGTGGTCGGCCCTAGCTTATATTTTTCTCGCCTCTTTTGGTTCCAAAACGACGCCGTTTAATCCTAAAGTAAGGACGTTGGCCAATGCACATTCACTGTTTCCATTATCAAATTTCGATTGTGTCTCGGTGGTCTGCCTCTTTCATCGTCCAATGGTTTTCTGGGTGGATCCTCCACTAAGTTGTAATATCCCGATTTTTTAAAGAGGGCAATTCGGTCTTTTAGCAAAAATTAGAATATTATGTTATTTAATTAATGGAATTAAAGAAAAGGAAGGAAATTAAAGGAGTTATTATATTTAAGGATTTAATTTATTAATTGGGATTATAAAAAGAAAACTAATCCTAAATTAACCTAGTTGTTGTTTTACGTAAAAAAATAACTGGGAGGCGCAAGTTTTGAGGAAAAAAAGGAGTAGGAGCTTTCGAATCTCTAGGCTAATCCGTTGGTAAGAAACGCCGACATCTCAAGAGAGAAAGGATCACCGCGAGACGAGGATCGTTTTGATATCAACAATCCCTAAATGCGTCAACATAAGTTTTCCCCTCGTCGTTCTTGATACTAAGGTTTGTTCATCATCGTTGTTAAGATGTGTTTTTCTGAGTATAAACATCGTAATGATCATCTTTGGATTGATCGCTTATAGGTTTGAAGTTAAAGGTTTAACCTTTTCAAGGCTTTGGTAGCGTGTATCGTAGTAGCTCACAAATTAAAGGTAACGTGGTGTTCTTATTGTATGACTAAGGTGTCGTAAAGTTATAGAGCAATTTGTATGCTTATTTTCATGGCTTTTAATCTATTTAAGTCGGAGTTTGGGGCGGAATTGGGTTGGAAATCGCTTTTACGCAGTTGCAGATTTCTGGGGAAAAACCCAGGCAAACGAGCGTTTGCACAAGGGCAAACGGGCGGTTGCGATCGTCGCAGCTCAACCGAGCGTTTGGGTATTTTGGACAGGCGTTTGAGGGTTTGGCAGTTGATACATGATGAGGCTGATTTTCATGAACGGGCGTTTGGGGTGTAGTAAATGTTCGTCCAAGGCCAACGCGCGTTCACATGGTGTCAAACATGCGTTTGACCTATTTACTTCATTTTTACTGTTTTATCGTGTTAGCTTGGTTTCAGGCTTTATAATCATGTCTTTACTGCTTAACCTTATGTAACAAAGCCTTGAATTAGCTTTTGATGCGTTTAGTTCCGGCACCATATGGATTCCTTAAAAAGATGAAGTGTGGGACTGTCGAAAGCTTTGGATTTGCCTTGTGCTTCGATAAGCTAGGGTTTATCGATGTCTGTGTATGTGCTAGGTTTGTTAGAGTCTAGTGGTATTAAGAAGAGGGAGTAGACTGATAGGTGAGCCTTTTATGTGAATCAACTTAGGTGGCTAGTTAAACATCTAATCAAATGTATGTGTTAGATTAATAATCTTAAACATCATGCAATGATTGGTAAGGCATAGTACAATATCGCGATGTGTTCTCTGACCAGAAAAAGTAGACTGTACCCATGCCGGTCAATCGATTGGCTAGATAAACCGTCTGGTGCACTCTGCCGGTCATCACACTACCGGGACTCAGATATTAATGGGGCTACTAGAGCGTGTCTCTAAGTAGGTTGCACCAAGTTGTCCTAGTACATCCTATTACTAGGCGTAGTGCCCTTGTTATTCATGATGTAACAAACATGAGCTAAGGTAGATACCTTTGGAACCTCATGTTATGCTATGAACATAATATGATAGTTAGCTAGGGTTAATAACGGAATGAATTAATAAAAGATGGCGTTGCTTTTATTTCTTTATGAGACCGACGTTATGCGATCTTCTACGCGTTACTAAGGGGCCGTTTGTTAAAACTGAAATCTGAAATCTGAAATCTGAAGTCTGAATCTGAAAGCTGAATATAATAAGTATCTGAAATCTGAAATCTGAAAGTGTTTGATAACATCGTTTATCTGAAATCTGAAAATGCTTAATGTATAATTTTGCCATACAACCTTATTATAGAATAGAAAATTCATACAATGCATATGAGCTATACATTAAATTTCACACAAAATTTAGCAAAGTTATATTTTATATATATATATATATATATATATATATATATATATATATATATATATATATATATATATATATATATATTAGATATTAACTAATAATGACGTAAAGGAAGTTCATACAACAAATAAACTATGCAATTATATCTATAGAATATAAAATATTAATAAAAAAATAACCATAACAGCATCCCCCAAATATGAGCATTATCCATTTCGTTGCCAAAATGATAGTACGTGTATGCGTGCCTCATCTTTTCAGACTTAAGCGGCTGTCCCGAGTCTGAAAATTTTGTATTACGATTTAGAGCATCTAAATGTATTAAGTGATGTGTTAAAATATTATCAAACACTTTAAATATAACTGTCACTTAATACATTAAGAATAAGTGCTGAATTAGATTAACAAACAGGCCCTAAGTACTCATGTACTTACCCCATTACTTTTTGTTTGTCTTTCTCTTTCCCCAAAGAAGATGAACAGGTTGCTATTGATGATGAGTTCTTTGGCGAAGACGTGTGAGATGGAGCTCTCGAAGACTTAGTTTCTTTAGTTTTGTTTTCTTTCCATAATGTTGTTGATTCAAGTTCAAAAAATGTTGTCTTTCTTTTGGATTTGTTCCGTTTGAGTTCTTTTGGATTTGAATGTTGCATGATTTAGTTTTCTTTATTGGATTTAGTTTTACAGCATTGAAAACCGTGTGTTCGATCTTTTTTTTTTCCCGAGTCGTTTTACCTTCCGTGTCGTTTTAGTTCTGATGTATGACGTAAGGCTTACATATATTATTCAATTTATTTGATAATATTTGTGGCGAGCGCTCTTTCCGGATAAGGACTCAGTGCCTAGGAACGGGGCGTTACAGTTGGTATCAGAGAGAAATGTTTTCCTTGTTGTGTAGGACTTGATTTCTTCTTTAAGATAAGTTTTAGGGCTTTAGTAACCCCTCTCTTTTCTTGGTTATAGAATGGTTCTTACTAGAGGATGAGCTAATACGAATAACACCGAGGTGGCTAACACCTAGACGGGTAACACTGAGGCAGGATTTACTGAAGTCAGAGTCCTGAGAGGGAGGAGAAGTGGACCAGTTACCCAGGGCCCTACAGTTTCTCAAGGGAACACCCCGTCTGTGAGCAACATCATGCATGGGGTGAATCAAGGACCATATATCGTCGTTAGGGGAATAGGGGAACAAGGGGGTCCTTCACTGTTTAACCCCAGCATACCGGTTATCACTACTTCAGCAGGAGTAACATCAGGAGTGTATGTGCCTCCAATGACCACAAGCTGAACCGGATTAGGACTTTCTCATCCACCGGTGAGTACTTTCCAAAATGTCTCTGTGCAATCTCATCAAGCATCTGTGCCACCGGCTAGTCAGTTTTCCAGTCATCCACAGGCATCAACGTTTTCCTCCACACCTCTACGTTTTACACCTCAACCAATGGTTCTTCCTCCACCACCGCCTAGATCTGATACTTTTGTAGCACCTGGCAACACCTATCCACAACAGACTTACCCGTATCAGAATGTTACTGCCTCTACGGCTGAGTAGCCCACACCCCATCAACCTCAGCAGCCAGTTATGGGTTATCCTGCGGGTCCGATGGCTCAGAATGCTCCACCAGTTCAGCAGCCGATACAACAACATCAGTTTGGGGGCTACGACAGGCAAGTGGATTGGTATGATAAGATGAAGAAGCATAGGGTGCCAAAATTCTTGGGCAATGTTGAGCCAGCAGCAGAAGATTTATGGATTCATGGGTTTGAGAGGACGTGCAAAAATGTGAAAGCTCCAGAATCTGAATGGGCTCAGTTAGAAATATCCTTGTTGGCAGGAAATGCAGAAAGTTGGATGGAAGCTTATGAGCAAGTTAATCCGAGGATCATGGATTGGGCAGTGTTTAAGGACCTATTCTACAAGGAATACTTTCCTAGAACAGCACAAAATGCAAAGGCTAATGAATTTCTGAGTTTGAAACAAGGAAGATACACTAAAGTGACTCAGTACTCCCAGAAATTCCATGAGTTAGGCAGATTCTACCCTGAAATTATGAGAAGTGCGGAGAAAAAGATTGACAAGTTCATGGAAGGATTGTCACATGAAGTGGCAAAGGGCATGCTAGGAGATAGACCTACGAGCATGGCAAACGTCATGGATAGAGCTTTGATTGCGGAAACATTTGCTAGTAAACAGACGGTTGTAGTTGGAGATAAGATGTCTTTCTCGAATTATCAAGGAAGTAATAGAGGAGCACCGCAGCAGAGTGCTAAGAGGATAGGAAATCCAGCCACGAAGAGTTCAGCAAGTGGAATGCCATCGGTTTGTGCTAAGTGTAACAAGACACATACAGGAGAGTGCATGGCAGGTAGCTTGAGTTGTTTCCACTGAGGGGAAGTGGGACATTACTTGAGGGCATGTCTTAAGAAGCTCTCTCAAGGTAATCAGGAAGGAGGACGAGGTAACCAGCAGTGTAATCGTGCCATGGGTAGGAGACAAATTCGTGTCTTTGCAGCAGATGCAGAACCGGAAGAGTTAGATGACCTTGTGGTGACAGGTACTTTTCAGTGTTTGTGTTTATTATAGATATTTAATATGATATAGCGCGTATATGATATTATATATTTGTACTTAAATTGATTCACTTGTTAGGTACCATAATCATTGATAATCTAGCAGTTTCAGCTCTGTTTGATACTGGAGCTTCAGGGACTTTTGTTTCCTCTAAGATAACTAAGAAGTTGAACCTACCTCTTAAGGAATTGGAGAGACCTTTGAGTATAACCACACCTTTGGGAAGAGTTACTAGATGTGCTCAGGTCACACCCCAAGTTGATATTAGATTTGGGACTTACAAGTGCCAGCATGCCTTGACGGTGTTGGATTTCTCAGATTTTGATGTTATCCTGGGTATGGACTGGTTGTCCAAGAATTATGTATACTTGGATTGTAGGGGTAAGAGGGTGATCTTTAAGGTTCTAGGAAAATCATCTAAGACATTTCAGGGTACGTATACAAGCCTAGCAAGGGTCGTCATCCGATCATCTCAACAGTTAAAGCCCTAAGAGCTTTGAAGAAGAGTTGCCAGGGTTTCGTTGTTTATGCATTAGATAAAGAAAAGCATGGTCCCGAGTTAGGAGAGACTCGTGTAGTTAAGGACTTTCCTGAAGTTTTCCCGGAAGATTTGCCAGGACATATGCCTGATAGGGTCATAGAGTTTGAGATCGAGTTGATCGCAGGAGCATCACCAGTAGCTAAAGCACCTTATAGGATGGCACCAGTGGAGTTGAAAGAGTTGAAAAATCAGCTTAAGGAGATGCTAGAGAAAAACATCATCCAGCCAAGTACATCACCGTGGGGAGCACCGGTCTTGTTTGTGAAGAAGAAAGATGGGAGTATGCATTTGTTCATCGACTACAGAGAGTTGAATAAACTGATGATCAAGAATAAGTATCATTTACCAAGGATTGATGATCTGTTCAGTTAGTTTCAAGGTAAGAAGGTGTTCTCTTAGATTGATCTTAGGTCCGGTTATCATCAGTTGAAGATCAAGGTGTCATATATACCTAAGACAGCCTTCAGTACGAGATATGGACATTATGTGTTTTTGGTCATGCCGTTTGGACTCACTAATGCTCCATCAAAGTTCATGGACTTGATGCAAAGAGTTTTCATGCCTTATCTCGATAAGTTTGTGATAGTTTTCATAGGCAATATCTTGGTATACTCTAAGGATGAGAAAGAGTATGAAGAACACCTAAGGATAGTTCTACAGACCTTGAAGGAGAACAAACTATATGCCAAATTTTCTAAGTGTGAGTTTTGGTTGGACCAAGTTAGTTGTCTTGGGCATATAATCTCTGGAGAAGGTATTAAGGTGGATCCAGCGAAGATAGAAGCCGTTTCTAAGTGGCCTAGGCCGACATCAGTAACAGAGATAAGAAGTTTCTTGGGTTTAGCTGGGTACTACCGGATGTTTGTAAAGGATTTCTCTAAAATGGCTACACCTCTCATGAGGCTTACTCAAAAGAACATTAAGTATGAGTGGATCATTGAATGTGAGGAAGCTTTTCAGACTTTGAAAGAAAAGTTGACAACAGCACCGGTGTTAGCATTACCGGAAGTTTTTGATAACTATGATGTATATACATATGCATCGGGTCAAGGTTTGGGTTGTGTTTTGATGCAATCAGGAAAGGTAATTGCTTATGCATCTAGGCAATTAAAGGTGCATGAGAAGAATTACACTACACACGACTTGAAGTTAGCAGCGGTGGTGTTTGCTCTGAAGCTTTGGAGACACTATTTGTATGGTGTCAAGGCAAGGATCTTCACGGATCATAAGAGTCTTAAGTTCTTCTTTACTCGGAGAATCTCGAACATGAGACAAAGAAGATGGTTGAAGATCGTGAAAGATTACGACTTGGACATTCGATACCATCCGGGTAAAGCGAATGTTGTAGTTGATGCACTTAGCCGGAGAGCGGTTAATGCTATCACTACCTTGCAAGAAGTTGTGGATCAGTTAGATGGGATGCAGATTCAAGTGTTTGAGCGGAAGGGTGAAGCTCAGAATTTAGCGCCATTGATAGCAAGGTCAGATTTGCTAGATGAGATTCGGGCTAAGAAAGATAAGGACCCTGTGTTGTTTGATTTGAAGCGAGTAGCTCGAGAGAAGCCTACAGTGGGTTATCAGTTGGACAAGAGTGGTCATCTTTGGTGTAGAGACCCTTTGTGTGTGCCCGATGTGGATGGCCTAAGGGAGAAGGTTATTGATGAAGCTCATAAGATTGCTTTTGCGGTACATCCAGGAGCCACTAAGATGTATAGAGATCTCAAGGAGAGATATTGGTGGCCTAGTATGAAGTTAGGGATCGCAGAGTTTGTGGCAAGATGTGATACATGCCAGAGAGTGAAAGCAGAACACAGGAGGCCAGGAGGTTTGTTGAAACCCTTGGAGATACCGGAATGGAAATGGGAGAATATCACAATGGACTTCATCACCGGGTTGCCTAAGACTAAGGGCGGTCATGACATGATTTGGGTGATTGTGGATAGACTTACAAAATCCGCCCATTTCTTGCCATGTAAAGTGGACATGCCTATAAGGAAGTTCGCTACTATGTATATCGACAATATAGTGAAGCTTCATGGTGTGCCTTTATCTATTGTATCCGACAGGGATAGTAGATTTATCAGTTGCTTCTGGAAGGGCTTACAGAAAGCTTTTAGGACGAAGACAGATTTGAGTACAGCGTTTCATCCGCAAACGGATGGGCATTCAGAGAGAACAATTCAAACTCTCGAGGATATGCTTAGAGCTTGTGTTTTGGATGCCGGAGGATCATGGATAGATTACCTCAAATTGGGTGAGTTTGCTTACAACAATAGTTACCATGCTAGGTTGGGAATGCCACCTTTTGAGGCCTTGTACGGTAGGAAGTGTAGAACTCCACTTTACTGGGATGAAGTGGGAGAGAAACACATCACAGGGCCGGAGATAGTTCAGCAAGCCAAGGAAAAGATTGAGGTGATAAGGAAGAATCTGAAAGCCGCTCAAGATTGTCAAAAGAGTTGGGCCGATGTTAGAAGAAGACCGCTAGAGTTTGAGGTCGGGGATAGAGTTTACCTTCGAGCGTCCCCAATGAAGGGTGTCAAGAGGTTCGGACAGAAAGGAAAGGTAAGCCCAAGGTATGTAGGACCTTTTGATGTCATCGAAAGAATTAGGAAGTTGGCTTATAGACTTCGGTTACTAGAGTCGATGTCTAGAGTCCACAATGTTTTCCATGTATCGATGCTTAGGAAGTGTCTATCTAAAGTGGATGTGGAATCTGAGATTGACCCGGAAGTGTTGCAAGATAATATTTCATACGTGGAGAAGCCGATAAAGATTTTGGATAGAAAAGAAAAAATGATAAAGAGGCGAGTGATCCCATTAGTGTTAGTGCAATGGAGCCATCATGCACCGACGGAAGCCACTTGGGAAGTGGAAGCGGACATGTTCAACGAGTTCCCAGAGTTCCCTCATCTACCAGGTATGATCTAGTTTCGAGGACGAAACTCCTCTTAAGGGGGGAGGAATGTAATATCCCAATTTTGAAAGAGGGCAATTCGGTCTTTTAGCAAAAATCAGAATATTATGTGATTTAATTAATGGAATTAAAGAAAAGAAAGAAAATTAATGGGGTTATTATATTTAAGGATTTAATTTATTAATTGGGATTATAAATGGAAAACTAATCCTAAATTAACCTAGTTGTTGTTTTATGTAAAAAAAATAACTAGCAGGCGTAAGTTTTGAGGAAAAAAAAGGAGTAGGAGCTTTCGAATCTCTAGGCTAATCCGTTTGTAAAAAACACAGACATCTCAAGAGAGAAAGGATCACCGTGAGATGAGGATCATTTTGATATCAACAATCCCTAAATCCGTCAACGTAAGTTTTCCCCTCGTCGTTCTTGATACTATGGTTTGTTCATCATCGTTGTTAAGCTATGTTTTTCTGAGTATAAACATCGTAATGATCATCTTTGGATTGATCGCTTATAGGTTTGAAGTTAAAGGTTTAGCCTTTTCAAGGCTTTGGTAGCGTGGATCGTAGTAGCTCGCAAATTAAGGTAACGTGGTGTTCTTATCGTATGACAAAGGTGTCGTAAAGTTATAGCGCAATTTGTATGCTTATTTTCGTGGCTTTTAATCTGTTTAAGTCGTATTTGGGGCGGAATTGGGTTGGAAATCGCGTTTACGCAGTTACAGATTTCTGGGGAAAAACCTAGGCAAACACACAAGGGTAAACGGGCGGTTGCGATCGTTGCAGCTCAACCGAGCTTTTGGGCATTTTGGACGGGTGTTTAAGGGTTTGGCAATTGACAAATGAGGTGGCTGATTTTCACGAACGGGCGTTTGGGGTGTAGTAAACGTTCGTTCAAGGCAAACGCGCATTCACAGGGTGTCAAACATGCATTTGACCTGTTAACTTCGTTTTTACTGTTTAATCGTGTCAGCTTGGTTTCAGGCTTCATAATCATGTCTTTACTGCTTAACCTTATGTGACAAAGCCTTGAATTAGCTTTAGATGCGGTTAGTTCCGGCACCATATGGATTCCCTAAAAAGATGAAGTGTGGGACAGTCGAAAGCTTTGGATTTGCCTTGTGCTTCGATAAGCTTGGGTTTATCGGTGTCTGTGTATTTGCTAGGTTTGTTAAAGTCTAGTGGTATTAAGAAGAGGGAGTAGACTGATAGGTGAGCCTTTTATTTGAATCAACTTAGGTGGCTAGTTAAACATCTAATCAAACGTATGTGTTAGATTAATAATCTTAAACATCATGCAATGCTTTGTAAGGCATAGTATAATATCGCGATGTGTTCTCTGACCAGACAAAGTAGACTGTACCCACGCCGATCAATCGATTGGCTAGATAAAGCATCTGGTGCACTCTGCCGGTCATCACACTATCCGGACTCAGATATTCCCGGGGATACTAGAGCGTGTCTCTAAGTATGTTGCACCCAGTTGTCCTAGTAAATCCTATTACTAGGGGTAGTGCCCTTGTTATTCATGATGTACCAAACTTGAGCTAAGCTAGATACCTTTGGAACCTCATGTTATGCTATGAACATAATATGATAGTTAGCTAGGGTTAATAACGGAATGAATTAATAAAAGACGGCGTTGCTTTTATTTCTTTATGAGACCGACGTTATGCGATCTTCTACGCGTTACTAATAAGTACTTATGTACTTACCCCGTTACTTTTTGTTTGTCTTTCTCTTTCCCCAAAGAAGATGAACAGGTTGCTAATGATGATCATTTCTTTGGTGAAGATGTGTGAGATGGAGCTCTCGAAGACTTAGTTACTTTAGTTTTGTTTTCTTTCCATAATGTTGTTGATTCAAGTTCAAACAATGTTGTCTTTCTTTTGGATTAGTTCCGTTTGAGTTCTTTTGGATTTGAATGTTCGATGATTTACTATTCTTTATTGGATTTAGTTTTACAGCATTGAAAACCGTGTGTTCGATCTTTTGTTTTCCCGAGTCGTTTTACCTTCCATGTTGTTTTAGTTCTGATGTATGACGTAAGGCTTACATATATTATTGAATTTATTTGATAATAATTGTGCCGAGCGCTCTTTCCGGATAAGGACTCAGTGTTCGGGAACGGTATGTTACATAAGTGCTCCACCGCCCAGAGTTTTCCCAGCATATATAAGGCTCTGATTGGGGGTTGGTGTCATATTTCGCTTCGCATTCAAGGGTTTTTGCATTTACCTCTGAAATGTGTCACCGACCCGTGAGTTTTGCCGCCGGAGGTGTACTTCCTATTGCCGGAGGTTGTGAACTGTAAGCTTTCTCTTCTCTTTTTTCCTTACATTCACTTCGTTTCTATGGATTTTAGTGCTATCTTGCTTGTTTCTTTGAAGAAAGGTGGTTGAAATTGGAATCTTAATTCACCAATCTTGTTGGTAAGGGGTTGATCTTTGGTTTTATTCGCATTTTGTTTTCTCGCATGTTGTAACAATAATTGACGGTTTTGCAGATCAACCCATCGGTTAAATTGAGCGTAACGATTACCGCTTGGTGTTACAGTTATCATATTAAATCTCCAGGTAATTCTATTGATCTTGCCTTTTGCTCTTCTTACGTAAATTTTGAATTTCAATTTGGATTGATTGGGAATTTTTTTCAATCTCAGGGTTGCAAGTTAATCTTTGGCATTCCAAGGTAATTCTATTCATCTTCTTTTTATTCTTCTTGATATTTGAATTGGAAGTTGGATTTGATTGGGTTCTTTTCCCCTTAAATTTGAGTTTTTAGCTATTCAATCCACTCGGCAAGATGGAAGGTCAAGAAAACCGGATAATTGGATGATTATTGGGATTTATGCTTATGAAACCATTGAGTTGCAGTGTTGTGATGATTGGTGCGGTTTTTGGCCTCTATGCCTGATAAAAAAAACTTATACGACATATGTCTCGGCATGGCAAGGTTGAGGTACCCTCTGTTTGATGTCTTTTCAGTGTTGTATGACCTCTACATAAGTTGACTTTCATTGTTTGCAAGTTCTAAGTTTTCTGTAAGTAGTTTAGAATGGTGGATTAGATTGTTTTATGTGGTTTGCACTGTTCAATCTAGATGTATCTATTTGGTCTTTTTGTGATGGAAAATGTATCTACAATCTATGCTCCCAGTTTGGGTTTGATTGGAGCCTTAAAATAGTGCATTTGGTCTTTTTTTTTCCCATGTCATTGTTTGTTGTTTTGTTATTATTGTTTTTTCTGTAGGTGTTTGTCCTTATTTGGTTCTTTCTGGGATATTGGGTTGGATAGAGCTGTTTTCACTCAGGTTGGTGCATACATTGTGTGTTCTTCCTTTGTTATTGTCATTGTTGTGTTTATTGTCTTGGTCTTTACAGATTTTTTGATAGTGTATTTTGAGTATGTTAGTGTCTTAATTTAGTTAGTTGTAACCTTTGCACTTTGTTGTGATTTGTTGGATTACGTGTTTGTGCAACAATGGCATAACTGATTCTCATATATCAAATGAGGAATGATAGGTTTACATAATTAAAAGAATTACTTATCATGTTTCTTTTTGGAATCTTCAAATGGTGGATGTATTTAGACAACAGTACTGAAGCACATACACTTGCAAGTAAGGAGGCACAAATTGCGCTTGCAGGCTATTGTTTTAGCTACTCAGTTCTCATCAAATCCTTGCAGTGTAAGTATTTTGTCTAGCTTATTTTGCTTAGTCTGTTGATGCTCCTTATTTTGCTTTGGATTTTGTGTGTGTGGATTTTGGGGTGTTGGCTGCTATGTTTTACTCTGCTGCCTACGTTTCATATGCTTTCCACCCATGTTTTCAGATCTAAAAGACGTTTGTGGATGGGTTTGTCATACTGCTGCTAATTGTTTGTGATATACATTGCTATGGAAAATGTCACAGAGTAAGCTACATATTTCTTTGGCTTGTACAGAAAGAAATCATGTGTGATGATTGTTTCATTAGCTTATGTTGCTTTATTCTTACATATTTACAGGATGGGATTGGGGTTATGCATGTGGGTTATAGAGATTGAAGGATGTAGGAGGAGATACAATACATAAAACTATTAAGAAAATGGCAAGAAGGTGTTGAAAGGTGAAAGCCTGCAAGGAAAAAGGTTCATTTGATCTATTCTGGTTTTTTTTTTGAAAGGTTTAAAAGTTGAAAGGATCTGTGACTTTGTAGGCCATCCATGATGCCTAATCTTTAATTGAAAAGGCTGCAAGAGAAACATGGTCAACCTAGGCTCTCTCCTTTAGGCCTAGCCCCCTTAGTCTTCTCATATTAAGGTTGCTCATCTAAGTGGAAATCCCTTTCAGAATCTATGAAGGCTAAAGTAAATTCTGCTTCAGCCAGGTATCGAAGCATCTCGAATGTTCTTTTTCACGCTTGTGACATTAGTTTTTCTTACATTGTCTTGTGCAGGTACAAGGAATCACTTTCAAAAAGTAATCATGGATTTAAAAACAAAATACTATCTAAGAACACTTCTGTGAAGCAACAGAGCAAAGGAGTTCAGCGTGAAATGAGTGCAAGTATTTCTACAGTGATTGAACGTCATGATCTTTCCATAAGTATATATAATTCTATGAATTCATATGGTGAGTTAGGATTTTCTAATGATATATTTCTCTTATTTCAGAGCACAAGCTGACCTTATGGTGTTTTCATTCTACTCAATATCGACACGAAGTGATAAAATCGAATCACGGATTATTGGGCACCATATCATACAAGCTCGGCCCGAAACACCTACAAACTATGCATTAGAGGGCTCAATCGCGATAGTTTGGTGCATCATCCAATGCCTATGGGACAATCTTGGAATCGACGGTTTATGTAATAGTAAAATGACTCCCTATACGTAAAACTAGGCACACTTAATGACCCGACGAGGGCATCAAGGCGCTTATGTAATCATAAATATAGCTCCCTACTTATGTGCACACCAATGTTTGCTACCTAACATAACAAGGCCGCACCAATTCAACCAATGCAAGCTCACTACGGGGGTAAACACAGACATCAAAAATACACCCAACACACCACGAAAAGACATGATACGAGGGCCTCTTTCGTGCAGAGCATGAAACCTCCTACTAGTATATTCATAAAAGATTAACCAAACACAAACTCTTACTAATATATATATATTCTCTTCCCTATATCACCACCTTCGCCATAACCATTTAATGGCATCAATCTCTTCTCTTTATCCTTATGAGCAATATCTTCCATCAGGTTGATATTTCTTCTTTGAAAGCCATCTTCCTATTTTTTTTTCAGTCAGATAGTAGGTACGGAGCTATGAATGAGTCATTGGCCAGAGTACATAAATGGGCAACTGAACACCATTTTTTATCTTGAAAAATATCTCGATTTACTAACCTTACAACCCCACATCAACCATATTTAGCGGCCAAGCAGAGCCCCATCCATGCCTGGTATAATTCAACTTGTCCATCTCCATCCCTATGCAATCGGCAAACAACCATCTTCACCGCACCGGGACGGGAAGCTGAAACACAGTAGAAGAAGGGAGGAAGAATGAAAACCACTATTCAATTGTTAGGTCCTACCGAGCAGCTGTAAACCCAACTCGGAAAAAAATAACCGCTGATTTTCATCATTCCCAAACCTCAACGTGAAATGAATCTACTTTCAATGTAATCAGCCATATTCGACCGATCAGCCATAAATGTTCTCTCACAGCTGTTAAGGGTGAATTTATACGATTTATAACGCTATATTCTATGATATTTTTCCCCGTATTTGTACTAAATTACATAAGAAACGAGGGTTTAATGGATATATTGAGCAAGTGAGATTTTAAATGAGTTAATCGCAAACTTGGTTAATTTTGACGTTTTAATTGTGATTTTATGATTATTTGAGCATTATTACATTTTGCGATGTTTTTATGTGTTATAGATACATGTTTGAGGCTCAAAAGATGATCAAAGGTTGATTAAGTTCGAGCTAATTGATGATAAAAGAGATAATGGAGAAGTGGGATAGAGATAGAAGAGATAAAGATCAATAAATCAAAATCGATCATATCAAACTGGCGTCCAGAACCTCCGTCCAGTGGACGGGCGTCTGATGGAATTGGACGAGCGTCCGGATATGGGAAGTTGATTCAGGAAGTTTGGACGCTGGAGTGGACGCCGTCTGGACGAGCGTCTGGTCATGACTCGGCCCGATTCGAAGTTTTATTGAAGAGCGGACGGGCGTTCAAGGTTTCAGACGGGCGTCCGGTGGCCGACTTAGCAGAACCGACTTTAAAATCTATATATAGTCGGCTGTTTTCTCCACAAAAAGGATCATACACACATTATTCAAAACCCTAAACCTAGGGGCGGCTTTAGGCTGCGTTTTTCATCTTTTTATTCCTATTTTTATGCGCTTTATTTAGATTAAACACTAGTTACTTTTTATGCACTGTTTCTGCAAATTTGAGTTGCTGAGGATGTTCAGAGGCTAAAAGCTTCATCAAACGAGTATTGTGAAGCCGTCCAACAATTGTTGATTTCGTTTTCTTCGATTATACTGTGAGTTTTTAATAAAGGTTGTTTCTTATTCATGCTTATTCAAGTTTAATTTGCTTTTATATCGGAAGATATGCATGTGTTGATCGTTTATTGTTGATGGAAGTCTTAATAAACCCTAGATCACCATGAATAAGAATAGTAACTCGAATCTATCATAACGGAAGTTAATAGGTCTGATTACTAGGTTATAAACACAAAGTTTGCACCTTCGGTTATTAAACGCGTTAATCTTACATCGGAAGATAGTAGATTGATAGATGAACTTTCTAAGGAATTAGGGTTCATGTTTAGGTGAGGTGAATCACAACCTGAATAAAAACGGCAATATAATCGAGATAGGGAATCAATGCTTGTTGGATAGGTGGATCAATCCTCGCTTGCTCGTTATAAATTTGATTTAAATCCTTAAAAGCTTGAATTTGTCTAGTTAGTTTACTTTTATCTCGCACCTTAGATTAGTTAGTTTAAATTGGTTCGCAGCCCGTATCTTTCCCGGCTTTAGATCATCTCTTCTCGTCGCTTTTACGCTTTAGTTAAGTTTAATTTACGATGATTCGTTTAGTTTTATCCGTTATTTAGCTTAGTAATCGTGACATAGGTTAGTTAGATAAAACTAGAAATCACAATCGTTTAGTTCCCCGTAAGATCGACCCGGCATTAGCCTCCATACTACGATCCTTATACTTGAGGTTAACCGGATTATTACTTGTTTATTCGTGTTGATAAAATCCGTGACAAGTTTTTGGCGCCGTTGCCGGGAATAGGTGTCATGTTGAATCGATCTTGTTATTTCTCGATTTTGTTACGTTTATTTTTCGTTTTAATAAAAGTAGCGTTTACCAAATTGAGAGTTTTTATTTTGCCGTGTTTCGATAACCATTGGGTTAAGAATGTGCAAAAGTTTTTACTCAATTTGTTTTACGTGAATCATGTGTTTATGTGTTATCTAATCTAACCCCCGTGCTGAAATTTTGTCTGTGGGTCATGTGTCTCGTGGCTTTGTGATGTTTTGAATTATGAGTTTCTAGGGTTTGTTTGTGTTATTTTCCTGCGTTTTCAGGCGTATTTGTTGTTGGACGAAGCGTCGCTTGTTGGGACGCCCCGCCCGTTCATAATCTGCAGGGGGACGAGCGTTTGGTTTACTGAACGCCCGTCCAGGGCTGAAATTCCCAGTGAACGCCCGTTTGACTGGATGAACGCCCGTCCGGTCTGAAGGAATGCAATCCAGGTTCTGAATTTCTCTTGATTTGGTTTTTAATGCTTTTATTTGATGTGGATATCTTTCATACGAGCTTCTGCGGCTTAATCTTTTTACGTAGATGTCCTGAACTTGCATGATACAACTTTCCATCTACTGAATCCATGTTAAATAAGTGATCAATCTTTATTATTTGATTCATCTAGGCAAGTTATAGTGACTGTCGGTTCTCGTAAGCTATAACTGGTCTTATTGTTAATTAGTAGCTAATGTCGGTTTCCGTATGCTACCATTGCATCTTATGAGTTATATCTGTTTAGAATAGCTAACTGTTGGTTTCCATAATGCTATCACTTTTGACGAGTCTTAAGGCGCGTCTACACTGCATGTAATGGACAGCACTGTCGTTTATCGTAACCTGTCATTATTTGGTAGACGTTTATTTTATACATGTCGTGTTGCATATAGTGGGCTAGTTTTCTTTCTTTTATTTTATTTTCTTTTTGCATATCATTTAAATGCATTTCATTTAGTTGCATTTCATATAGTTGCATTGTTTTTCTATTTTTCCTTTTATTTTTCTTAAGTGTGGTCACTGTCGGTTTTCGTAATACCACCTAGTTTATTTTTCTTTTTGAGTGTAGTTAAGCGCTTCGGTTTCCGTAATACTACCTCGTTTTTATTTTATTTTTAGGATTTTTCACGTAGATTGCATTGTAATGCATTTTCATATAGTTGCACCTAGCCTACGATTTTGTAATATATCATGTATATGTTCCATCTTTATTTGAGCTTAATATGACAAGATCTCTATGACTTTTCTTTTCCATGTGTTCCCTGTATAATCCCTTTTTCCCGTAGACTCTTTTTGCTCTGATCAAGTGTGCAGGGTATTTGCCTTAGCGTTTGTGAGCTGTAGATGAATTCAGTTTTCCGGTGGATGGTCCACAGTCTACTGCATTCATCGAGCATTTCTGGATCTGGATCGATACACTTCCAGAAGTGTTTCTTTCGAACGACAATCAGCTAAGTTTTCTTTTTCTATTTGTTTTATTTCTGTACAACTTGAGGACAAGTTGCAATCTAAGTGTGGGGGAGGGGATAGATGATTTATGTATCTACTTTCATTTGCTCATATTAGTTATAATTTTCTATGAAAAGTGCTTCAACTTTCAAAATTTTTTGTTTCGTCCCGAGTAACATTTCAATTGCATGCTAGTTTTATAATCTGGCACCCTTTAGTTGTTATCAGTAGTCATATCATGTTCTGAGAATAGGTTTAGTAAGTCGATACTCACTTGAACTTCATTTCACGAACCTATTAGATGAAGAGCCAAATATAGAATAGTTTCCGGTTAGTTAAAGGAAAGTTAATTCTCGATACAGATAACACTTACTTAGCATTGATGAAAGTTAAGAATTCGTACTATACTCACAGTTAGAATCTCAGTACCTTAGTGTTCTTGAGAACTTTTAGAGTCTTGAATGTGTTAGAAATATATTTGACGAGAGTTTCCAAAGAGTTTGAAAAATATAAAAATATATATATCTATAAATAATAAATGAATAGAATTTCTTTATGGGAATTTTGTTTGTAACTATCACCTCGAGTCCATTTGGATCTCGCCCCAAATGGGAGTGTGGTTTACCTTGGACGAGTAGAGGATTGAGTGATCTCGGGGTGACTCGCCTCTAATGTAGTGGGAGTGTGTTATACTTTTGAGACGCGACGATAGGAAATATAAAATATCGTTTTTGTGGAATTCTAAGTCGAGTTGATCTAAACCCAGTAGAGACCCGAAAGGTATTTTCTTGGTACTAAGTAAAGGAATTTAATTGTGAGCTAGTTACTATGTTCTTGGTAATTAGTTTTTGTTAGGTAAGTGCTGTAGATAGAATGAAGTTTTCGTTTAGTTGACCGGATAACTGTTAGTGCTTGATGTAATAAGTCAAGAGAGGATTCGTGGAAGTTTAGTAGGTTCTGCACACACATCACCGAGTGAGGTCAATTTGCTGAATACTAGCTTGTCATGATTTTTACTATATCTCGTGTCAGGTTATGTGGATTCTTGATGGTATGTTCTTGTTTTGTCTTGCTCGGGACGAGCAAGGTTTAAGTGTGGGGGTGTTGTTAAGGGTCAAATTGTAGTGCTTTTAAGGATATATTTCACCTCAATTTCCCCCATATACGTATGATTTTCATAGAATTCGAGGTTTATAGTGAAATATTGAGTGAATGGTGATTTAAAGAGTTAAATATGAAAACGTATCAATTTATACGATTATTTGATTGTTTTATATGGTTTTGGATATTGTTACGTTTTTGTGGTGTTTGGATGCAATGTAGATACATGTTTTTGACTTGGAAGAGGATAAAGATGGAGATAAAGCTTGGAATGAAGCATTCAAGCAGCCGGACTTCCGACGCAGTTCTTGATATGATATACACTGATTTGACTCTCGACCTCAAGAGAAGAGTTGTAGTGTTTGAAGAGAGGATTCTACAGGATTTTGAATCACTTCATTACGACTTACGAGGCCCGAGATATGAGCGTTACAAGTTTGGATGCTGTTGCTGAAACTACTGGAAAATGTCGTAATATACTCGTAATACGACGGGCTAATCAAAAAGGCGTTTTCTGAAGAAGAGTCCTTAATGAAAGTTGTAGAGTTTTCCGAGAGCTTAATTATGACATTCGGATCATAATTTTTGGAGGTCTACAACTCAAGATATGAATTTTAGAAGTTTGAAACGTTAAACGGGCGTCCTTTTGCAAACCGCCTCAGCAACCGACTTACTCTTCTCCATGCCTCAGCCGCCTTTTCTTTTATGCAAAACCCTAATTGGATAATTATTAATTCAGCCGCATATCCTTACATAGCCGACATATATTCCTTATAAATACAAACTGCATGCCAACAATTCATACACAATATTTCTGCGGCATTCATACAAAGCAGCAAATAGCGGCAAGTCCGTGAGGCTTATAGGCCGGTCACCCGAGCCTTGTGCTCGGGTGATCCGGGTTAGATTAGATGTAGTTTTTCCGTTTATTTCGTTGTTGATCCGTGGAGTTCATCCAATGTACCAAAACTATGTGAGTTTAATCTTTTAATTTATTCAATCCTTTTTATTTTTATGATCTTTAATTTATTTTGTATTTTTCTATGATTCATGATGCTATTATGTGAACTTATATCGAGAGATTAGTTTGCTATTGATACGTTTACAACATACGGAAGTTGCGTGTAGACTAGATCACCATAGAAAGATAGGATTTTTAATCATTAATGATGACAAATTAATCGATTAATTATCTAGGTTGTTAGATTCTAAAATACGGGAGTTAACTTGAATCTACACCTTCGCTTTTGTATGGAATATTGGTCTCAACATTCGGAAGATGAGAGATCGATAAATTGGATTTACTAAGGAATTAGGAATCCATAGCTTGAGAATACAGATTCACTAAGAGATTAGGGATTTGTGTCTCGTGTAAAGGTGAAACCACAATTTGAATTGAAATCATGAGATGAACTAGGATTGAGATCCCTTGGTTTGTGCATTGTTTGATCCCATGTATCCTTAGTTTAGGTTTTTATTATTTGTTCTAGCTTAGATTTATTTTAGTTGTTCTTTGAGTTTTTATGTTTAATCTTTCGTTTATTTGTTTTCTTGAGTAACAATTGAGAGGATTAATAAAATTAGATTCAACATCCCAATTCCTTTGGATTCACCCCTGTACTTACCCTACTATGCTATCAACTACCCGATATTTGGTCGGTTAGGAGTTAGTTTGCATGTTAAGTATAGGTTTATAAATTTTCTTTTGTTTTTATGATGCAAAATCCTCCCAACAACAGCACTCAAAGAATAGAAATTACGGAATCTGTTCATTGGACTTAAAGTGATCGTGATCGATATAGGAATAAGATCGGATATATAACTAGATAATAGCACGGACCTTAGGTGAGTTCAAGTTTATTTTCGATAAAAGCCAAATTGTGTTTTAAAATTAATTTCAAGTATTTAATTTATATCAAGTGTTTATTTAAACTCGGTAGTCGTTTTTCGAATGACATTTCTTTAAATAACTAATTAGAATGGTGAACGACTAATGCTTTGAGCCAGTGCACAATTTTCTAGTAACTATAAAAAAAACTTATACTTGGAATTGATGGATAATTCTCACTCGCTCGTGGCACGAAAGTGTCAAAGCTCTGGTGGCTAGGGGGATTAGAGTTACTGCTTTTGGGAAACGGCTAGTCACCGGTCTCGGGGCCTCTTGACTCGAAGTCTTTCCGACAGTAGCTAGAGTGCTCGCTCGTAAGAGTGGGGACGGTACCTTTTCCCTGAAGATTCATGCTATAGCCGGGAAAGCAAGGGCTGACGGTTGGTGCGTGGGTACTAGGGCATGGATAGGGTTGGCTGGAACCGTGTAGGAGGTTTGCACGGCAAAAGTTGATTCTTTTCCTTGACAATCGGCCGGTGTTGTCAGGCATGGCTAGTTCTCGTGGAGTGCGGTTGAAATCCATATTGTAAAACGGTGTTAGGGCGGTACTTGACTCATCGGCTCGGCCAAATCTGGTGCTCGTAAATGAACCCGACAAGATTTCTTAATGCTCGTGCACTTCAATATTAACAATTGTTCTTTCCATTTGTTCTAGTAATAAAGATTTCCACTGTTTTTTTTCAAATAATAAACTCAAGATGTTTTTTTAATATATATTATTATTATTATTATATATATAACACTTGCACACGCGGCTCATACCAGTCCTTTGCTGACGCCTCGTTTCCTTTGTTTCTTTTGTTTTTTTTCCTTTTATAAATAAATATATACAGGTTGTTGATCGAGGGGGGAATGGAGAATATAAGTGTTGATACTGATCGAGATTTGAGAAAAAATAAATAATGCCTTGGATGGTAACTCTCTTTTGTTGAAGAGCTATTGTAATTTCATGCGGAAATAGTTAGTGATTTTTTTGTAATATTGTAATGGAAATTATTTATTGATGTATTGTCCTATCATTTGTGGATTTAGTAAATAATCTTGGGTTTTCTAGTATTGTTATTGAAGTCGCGGCGAGAGCTTAGCAACCCCTCCTAGAATGACCCCAGTGGACCTAGGGGTCGGGAGTAGGGTATTACAATAGCGGGTGGCGAGACTGGCAGGAGTCAGGAGAAGATTTGCTATTTGCCTGGAAAAAAGGGAATGGGAAATTTATTGAAGTAAAATAAATAAATAAAATAGAAGAGTGCTGAAGGAAGGATTCAAACGCGAGTCTCTCTGCGCTAAGATTCAAGGCTCTTATGCACCAAAGCACCAAGCAATTGATTATCAAAAAGCAAAACTAATTACTAATACTAATTCTCTTAGATATTAAATACATGCAAGGGGTATAATAGTAATTTCACAAAGAATTGAGGCGAGCACGGCCCCGCTCTGTCTGTCTAGAGCACTCACAATGATCTCTTATTTCACTATGTGATGTGCATTTTTTAGAAATTGACAATGTGAATTTTTAAACGGAAATGATATACTGCTGGTGTGTGTCATGCATCCGCCAGCATCGGATTATCTGACGCGTTGATCGGTGTTAGATCTATATTATAATATAGATCTCACACCGATCAATTCCGATAACGGCCGGATGCACAGACATAGTAATGGCTATAAGAGTGCTCATTTTTAAATAAGCATACAGTGACTTTATTTTTGGTAATGTGAAAGGTTTGGATGTGGTTTTGATGGCACTCTGCTCACATTCCTAGCCACATTGTGAACAATAAAAGAAACAAATAAAAAAGAAAGAAAGAAAGAAAATCTTAATTTTTAGTTTCTTCTTCTTCCATGACTTCATATATGATATTTCCTCTTTCTTGCATTTAATTTTCTAGCGACTGCTCCAATTTTCCGGCGACTGTTCCATTTCATATCACTCTATTTTTTTTATGAAGCCCTTCCCTATCTTCTTCCCTTCCCTGTTCTTCTCCACCTTAGATTGTTACAATTTTTTTATTCTTTGATTTCAAACAGATCATGATTGTATTTGTTTCTAGATTGAAGTTTTATTTCTTATTTTTTTATGAGTTTATTTTCATAAAAGTGTCATCTCCCCCACCTGTTTTTTTGTTTTTTTCTCCAATTTTTATTGATTATTCAGGATTGAGTTTGATTTTTGTTGTTTCTTTAAAGTTATTTTTTCCTGATGGAAATTTTTTTTTCTTCTCATTTTTTTACGTATAAGATTTTTTTTTTTTTTTTGATTTAAATGTATAACATTTAATTGAAGAAAAAGAAGAATTGGAAGAAAAGGGTTCAAAGACCATTGTTCGGGAGGAGGAGGATGGGAATGCGATTGTGAAGCCAACTAGATGCCATGCCGGCAATTTTGCTACTTTTCATGCTAAATGACATTGTGAAAATGTTTGGCCATTGTGAGTGCTCTTAATAGCTCAGCCCCTGCCACCAAACCTTTCTCCCATATCAAGATTTTTGCTTTTGGGAAGGTGTGTTACAACATGTACTTGTGACAAATTTCGGTCAATAGATTTCGTATCCAACTATCCATCATCAAGTACAATATTTATAGCCACTAGTAGGGCTTCTACATCAATAGAAGATTACCCAACTACCCTTACGACTCTAACGACAAATATGTCAATATTTTCATAACACAATATTTTCCATAAATTATATTTATCGTAATACCCCCCCTCAAGTGGGAGCGTAAAGGTCTCGAACGCCCAACTTGCGTAAAAAAAACTCGAACTGCTGACGACCCAACGCTTTCGTAAAAATATCCACCAACTGATGCTTCGTAGGAACATACGAAGGAAGAATCAAACCATCCGTGATAGCATCACGCACAAAATGACAGTCTGCTTCAATATGCTTCGTGCGTTCGTGAAAGACCGGATTCTGTGCAATATACAATGCCGATTGACTATCACAAAAGAGACGGATCCCAAGAGGGTGACGAACACCGAGCTCAGCAAGTAATTGTTTCAACCACTTCAATTCACAGGTAATCAACGCCATAGATCGATATTCCGCTTCAGCCGAAGAACGGGAAACCGTAGTTTGTTTCTTAGACTTCTAAGATATCGGTGAAAGACCAAGAAAGACAAACCAACAGCTCAAAGAACGGCGAGTCAGGGGGCAGCTCGCCCAATCCGAATCGCACCAACCAACATGGAGAAGAGAACTATCAGAGCGCAGGAGAATGCCTTGACCTGGATGTTTCTTTAAATACCAAATGAGACGTAAAGCCGCATCCCAATGGTCCACTCGAGGAGCCTGCATAAATTGAGATAACACATGCAAGGAATAAGCCAGATCGGGTCGAGTGGCAAGGGCCAACTTGTGATTCTGCTCAATTGGGAAATCAGCGGGCTTGCTCCTAAGCAACCCGGCTTCATGGATAATATCAAGGGCATACTTGCGTTGATTTAAGAATATTCTGTCCTTGTTCCTAGCCACCTCGATCGTAAGAAAGTATTTCAGAACCCCAAGATCTTTCATCTTAAAACATTTCCCCAAATAGTCCTTAAAAATCGTCATCGCAACCTTATCATTTCCGGCAATAATCATATCATTGACATTAACAAGGACATGGAGTTGAATTTCACCACGAATCAAAGTAAATAATGAATAATCAGAGTAGGACTGACGAAAACCATACTCACGTAACACAGAAGCAAGCTTTGCAAACCAGCATCTTGGGGCCTGCTTCAACCCGTACAACGACTTACGCATCCGGCAGACTAAGTTCGAACCGTTTTTTCTCAAAACCTGGAGGGATCTTCATGTAAATCTCCTCCTTCAAATCCCCATGCAAAAATGCATTATGTAGGTCCATTTGGTGAATATCCTAGCCTTTCACCGCAGCAACACTAAGGAAAGTGCGAACAGTAACCATTTTTTCCATAGGCGCAAACGTCTCTGTGTAATCAATACCCTTTTCTTGATGATGGCCAAATGCCATTAACCGGGCTTTCAACCGCTGTAAAGTCCCATTCTCGTCATATTTTTCTGTATAAACCCACTTACTCCCCAATGCCTTTTTCCCGGGAGGAAGGGGTTGTAACTCCCAAGTACCCTAGTCTTCTAGGGCCTGAATTTCTTCAGCCATGGCCTTACGCCAACCTTCATGTTTAACCGCCTCCCTAAAAGATTTAGGAGGGTTCCCAACTGTGATAGCTGCCAAAAACTTGCAATGCTTATTAGAAAACTTATCATAATTTACAAAATGCATAAGAGGATACGGAGTACCTGAGGATGCCGATAAAGTGGAAGAGCGTGGAGTAGGACTGTTCGGGGGAACCAGAGTATGTGTCACATAATCCTGAAACCGAGAATTTGGGATCTTCTGCCGTCTACCTCTGCCTAATTAGTCAGCACCGTCACCTGGTTGTCGAGGTTGTGGTGAGGGTGAAATATCATTGGCCGAATCGCATGTATCATCATGCCCGTGCATCCCCCCTCAACCCGAGGATCCGGCAATGGTGGGTCCCCGGGAAGGGAAGGAGAAACATCGAACCTCCTATCTACTATGTCAACATCCTCAAAAGCTGGATAAGGGGGAGGGGGAGACACACTACCCTCGGTCTGGTGAGAAAAAGGGAAAACATGCTCATAAAATTTTACGTCCCGGGATACAAAAATTTCCTCTGAATCAAAGTCTACAGGGTCCAACCCTTCTTCCCAAAAGGAAAGAACACACACTTACGACTACGGCTGGCAAATTTATGTGAGGGACGATGGTCGTGGGCATAACACAAACACCCCAAAATTCTAAGCATCGATAAATCCGGTTGTTTGTGAAATAGAGACTCATAAGGCGTTTTATAGTTCAAAATACCCGAAGGGATCCGGTTAATTATATAGGCAACTTCCATCACACACTCTCCCTAGAACTTAAGGGGTAAATGACCATCAAACCTAAGGGCGCGTGCAACATTTAGGATGTGTTGATGCTTACGTTCTACCCTTCCATTCTGCTGCGGAGTACCAACGCAAGAAGTTTCAAAAATGATCCCTTCATGTCGAAAATAAGGCAGTAAAGGCTTAAACTCAGTCCCATTATCACTACGAACTTATTTAATCGTGACCTCGAACTAACGAGAAATCAAAGCGACAAAGTCCAAAAAAACTATTTCAACCTCCATTTTATATAACAACAAATAAATCCACACCGAACGAGAGTAGTCATCAACAATGGTTAAAAAATAAATAGCACCACATGTCGAGGGAACACTATAGGGACCCCACAAATCACAATGTATCAACTCAAAGATACGACTAGCTTTATTGTCACTAAGTGGAAAAGGTTCACGGGTCTGCTTTGCCCGAAAGCAAATATCACATCCATCTTTATTTAAATTTTTGGAAAAGGAAATATTAGGAACCTGCTGAAGGACCTTTTATGATAGGTGTCCCATACGCTGGTGCCACAAATCCATAGTTTGCTCACTATCAATAACCAATACTCGAGCCTCCGGAACGCCCACAAACCAAAATAGTCCATCCACATGCTCACCCAGTCCAATCAGCATCCTCGTCACTCGGTCATGCATAACACATAAGTTCACGGTGAGCTGCATGACACAATTATGATCGTCCAAAAATTGGGATGCCGAAATCAAGTTACAGTTTAATTCAGGTACGTATAAAACATTCAAAAGTCGTAAATTTCCCGATAGAATAACCGTTCCCGAATGAGTTGCAAATGAGAAACGCCCATCCAGTAATCCAATTGAACAATCCTCAATCGGTCGTAGTTGTACAAATAAATTTCGGTCACCCTTCACGTGGTGAGTTGCCCCGGTGTCAATAATCCACGAGTATTTACTAGTCCAATGATCGCGCGATTTAGAGACATCTAAGAGATCTAATATTCCCTGCCATTGGGCCGAGCTGAGGTTCGAAAGCCCATCTTGCTCAAACGATGAAGAGAGAGCCGAGCGGACTGCGAGCCGAATCGAGCAAGATGGCCCACCTTTGTTTCCCTGTACATGTCCACCATTGACTTTAGTGACCATACTAGCTGCCGCTGCATCAACTTCATATGTCCGAGAAGAGGGTGATGCTCCATCACGTGTACACCCCTGCCCACGGTCCGACCATCCCCACCGCTGGAGGGATGAAGGACCCGGGCGTCATGTTCATCAAAGTTGCAATCATTTGCAACAAAGTAATCCGGCGACATCTCGCGTTCTCCGGTGAGGTATGCCGTCGTCCTGAAGCCGAAGCGCCTCCATCATGTCGGCGTCCTGCTCATCACCGTCTAAAGGTCGTATGGGTCGTATGTTGTCCTCATTGATCAACGTCCTTGACTGCGATTGAGATCGAACCGATTTGATTCCGATCGAAGAGGGAAGAAGACCATGGGTAAGGTGCCTCTTCCCTTCCATGCCCGCTGCGACCAGCTCCATGAGAATTAATTAATTATTATTATTATTTATTTACTTATTTATTTTTTCTTTGAGCCAAGATCTGTGATTTCAATTACAATATTTTGCCATCTTCGTACCTGTTCCAAGGAAGAAGACGACGGAAGGTTTTTTTTTTCGGTAGTTTAGAATAAACCTGGCTCCGATGCCATGACAAATTTTGGTCAATAGATTTCGTATCCAATTATCCATCATCAAGTACAATATTTATAGCCACTAGTAGGGCTTCTACATCAATAGAATATTACCCAACTACCCTTACGACTCTAACAACAAATATGTCAATATTTCCATAACACAATATTTTCCATAAATTATATTTATCGTAATAACTTGTAATATTCCGATTTTCGGGAAAAAGCAGACGTGTCATTTTGCGAAAATGAAATATTATTCTTTCTTTTCTTTTATGGGAGTTAAGTATTTAATTGATTTTATATATATATATATATATATATATATATATATATATATATATATATATATATATATATTTTCGAGTTATATGTATATATATGATTAAGGGAAAAATCTGATTATTTGGTAATTAAGGGCAATTAAGGAAAAGGGGATTAATTGGGAATTGGTATTTATCCGTCACAGATAATTCCCATAACCTAAACACTAATCAGAAAATCAGTTTCACATCCCTTCTCTGCGGCTTTGAGAAGAGAAATAGGGTTTGGATAGTTTTCGCAATTTCTGAGGCAAAGCTTAACCGTTTTCAGATCAGACGAGAGATTTGGAATCGTTGTGAGAAGGGCAACGTTTGGATATCAGTTGGTGGGAAGTGCAGCAGATTTTCAGAGGCTTTTGAATCTGGTTTTTGGCTGCAATCAAGTAAGGGACTCTTCCTATGATCTCGATTATGATTCTTAAAGTTTAGATCATGTTTTAAGATGCGTAGATGCAAGAAAGATGCGTTTCTCATTGATCAAAGGATCACAGATGTTTTGGAATGTTTAGATATGCTTCTCTACGTTTTACTGTGTTGAAATCAAGGTTAATTAGGTTAGAAATGGTTTAGAAATCACGTTTTGAAGATTTTAGCGTTTTGGGAAAAACCAGGCAAACGGGCGTTTGCGATCATAGCAGCTCAAACGGGCGTTTGCACAAGGCAGACGGTCGTTTGAGGTTAGACTTTTGATTCAGGATGTAGCCATTTTTGACGGACGGGCGTTTGGGGTTAGTGGACGGGCGTTCGATGTCGAACGGGCGTTCATAGGATGTCAAACGGGCGTTTGACCTGTTTTAGCTTGTTTTTACTGTTTTAGCATTTCAGTTTGGTTTTCGGCTTCATAATCGTGTTTTCACTATTTTAAACCCTTAATTATGATATGTTAACATTGTATAAACATAAACAAGCCTGAATTGAGTTAAAACACCGAATGTACTCTTAAAGGGAGTTGAAGTTCGGATCCGTCGGAAGAGCATGATAGGCTTGTGCTTTGATGAATTAGTAAAAGATGGTTAGTTAATCATCCTAATAAATACGTACTTGACTAGTAAAAGATTAAATAACATGTCTCTCTTGGATAGGCACCAATCTATATCGCGATGTGTGTGCTACCTCTGAAGGTGGAAGAACCCATAGGTCAAAAAAACCACAAGTTCGGGTGACTCCACTGAGACGCGCGTGCTATCGGAGTCTACCTATTCTAGACTTCGTGGATATTGGTGTGATCCACTAATATGTTGCCAAGAGTGTCCCAAAAGTGGATACGCCTAGTGCCCTTGAGTGGGGTTGTAACATAGATAAGTTAAGTAGAAACGTTTAGTCAATTCATGTTGATGGACATGAAATGAACCCCAGATTGAGTCGGTCACATATAAACAACTAAACTTCTAAATATCTTTTCTTTATAAATTATAATTGTTGTCATAGCTTCTCTTCCTTATTAAGTACGTTGTACTTACCTCAAATGAATGTTTTCTATGTGTTTGGGGATGAGAAGACGAATAGGTCGATAATATTTACGAGGAGGAGTTCGGTGATGACGTTTGAAGACGCCTCATTGAAGACTTTACTTCTATTCTTTTACTATTCTTCTTTAGACTGTGTTAGACATTTGGTCTTTCGAGACTTGTAGTACTTTTACGTTTCTTTTGAGAATATCATATGTTTCCTTTGGATTTCGAATTTTTCCTTGAATGTAATAAGTTACATTTCCATCTTTAGATTTCATGTTTCTATTCTTGGATGTTTGGAATTTTTCATACTCGAGTCTTTTGCTTCCGTTTGCTTATTTTTGATACGACGTAGTAAAGGCTTACCTATAAAGTGAATTTGTTTTTATTTTATACGTGCCGAACGTTCATTTTCCGGATAATGACTCGGTGTCCGGGAACGGGGCGTTACAGTTGGTAGCAGAGAGAAGCATTGTTCGGTAAAAACGTGTTTTAAATTTATAAACCGAAACACCCCAAGTATAAGGATCGTAGTATAGGATGTTATCGGGTCGTCCTAAGGGAGTGGAATGCTTATCGGATCACGGGACAATTATTCTATCGATTATGTCACAATTATCTATCTAAACTAAGGTTGAAACTAACTAAAACCTAAAACTATCAACTAAAACTAAAACAGGAATAAAACAAGCAAAAAAAATAAGAAAATAGAAAGCCGCATTTAGCGCTCACTATTGTGGACGGCGTGCCTAAAACGCAAAATCTAATGGACGGGCGTCGCTATTATTATGACGGCGCGCCCAACTACGAACTAAAACAGAAAAGTGCAGGAAAGTTGCAGAAAACTAGGGTTTATCAAACTAGAACTTAACTAAACTTAATCTAACGATTTGATTCAAACAATTAAGGGAAAACACAGCAAGGCGACTAGATTCCACCTATCAACCAACAATCCAACTAGATGGTGATTAAAAAGACACAGTTTTTAGTAGTGATTTTTCACGAATTCAATTAAATTTCTTCAACCAAATTCTAGGGTTTCGTTTATCTTTTCAAACAAACTAAACAGCAATCAAAACTCAATCACAAGATTGTTTCCAAACTTTTTACTCAACTAAACATGCTTAATCTCTTACAACATGATTAGATGCATTACTTTGAATAAAAGAGAACTCAAATAAACATACTTTCATATATTGATTCAAGCGTCAAATAAACATAGATCGTTTCATCAAATCTTAATTCAATCAAACTTAAACAACATAAAACAGATCCAAAGTAATGAAAAACTATGAATTAAACTCACTAAACTCAAGCATCGAACTCCTCTAGTTGGTCTTGTTGTTGATAGGCTTCCTCCGATCACCCCACTGCAGGGTATTTAGCCAACAATCATGATGAACACGATTGTTGAGGGGGAGAATTGCATCTCTGTATAAAAACGGCTCCTTAGGGTTCTAGGGCGCAGCTATGTGTATATGAGTAAATAGTGTGTAAAAGATTAGGGTTTTAGGCTTCATAATGCGATGCTTTTATAGAGTTTTAAGTCGGCTGGAAGCAAGTCGGCTTCGAACGCTCGTCTGCTTCAATGGACGTTCGTTCAGAATGCCTGGACGCTGAATAGACGCTCGTTCATCCTCCGTCCGAACTCTCTGAATGTAAAACACAATTCCGGACGCTCGTCCACTTTATCAAACGCCCGTTTGGAATGGACGGAATGAGGACGCTCGTCTGAGATGCTGAGGGTCGGATTTCTTCATCTTTATCCAATTTCTTCAAGCCAATTCCAACTCTATCTCTTATAATTCGACTTGAGCTTCATTTATCCTCATTATATGCACGAAAATCAACACCTATATGATAAATAAACAACGCAAAAAATGTAATAAAATCCAAATAATAATAATTCCATTAAATCAACACTTAAAATCATCAATTTTGCATGCAATCATCTTAAAATCATCTTTACTAAATAATTACACTTAAACCCTTAATTCTCATGCAAATTATGCAAATGTGGGGAAAATAATAATGAAATACACCTTTAATAATCATATAAATACGGCCTTAACAAGCGTCTTTTAGGCTTCATTTTTTTTAAGATAAGTTTCTCTAGATCTTTTAGTAACGTTCTGGTTTTCTTTGATCATCAGGATGGTGTTCATGAGAATTGGAGCGGGCGTGGAGACTTCTAGAGTCCGACGGGAAAGTCCAACGCCGGTAGTAGGAGGCGGTGTTGTGAGGCAGATTCCTCCACCTCTGCGGAGTTTGTCACCACCACTTAGTACTGTGACACCCACACCAAGGTCTCAACAGGTTTTGTCACCGCGACCTCATCAGGAGCAACCTCCACAATGGCATGTGGGGAGTTCGGTTCAGTTCACTTTGGTAAGTGATGTTCCAGCAGGTTTTGTACCGCCACCGGTAAGCTACCCTCCACACCAACAAACCTTTTACCCTCCACCGGTCAGCGTTTACCCTCCACCAGCGAGCCACCCCTCACCATTAGTGTTTTACCAACAACATCAGACTTTCTACCCACCTCCTGTAGGTCATACCCCTCGACCTACCGTACCATTTTCACCGCTTTTACACCATCAGCAAGGTTTTGGTTACCCACCCTTTGGTTTTCAACAACCCCAACCAACCCCATAGCATCACCAAAATTACCATCAGGGATACTACCCTTTTCTGGCTGAACCTCAAGCTTAATCCAACTTACCTCAAAGAATGCAAAGCATATCACCAAAGAACTACCTTTTGGTTACCCTGCGGTTTACCCACCAGTTCCACCGGTTAGACCGGCATTTGAGCAAGCACCAACTGTGGATTGGTATAAAAAATTTGAGAAGGAATCGGGTTGAAAACTTCTATAAAAATGTAGAACATTCAAAGGCTGAGGAATGGATAAGAAGCTTCGAAAAGGCATGCAGGAATATACATGTTCCTGAAACATAGATGGCCTAGTTGGCGGTTAGTTTCCTTTTGGGGGCGGCATAAGCTTGGATAGATTCCATTCAGAGTAGTAATGGTAAGATCACAGACTGGGAAGCTTTTTAAAGCTAGATTTTTCAACGAGTACTTCCCGGCAACAGTACAAGCAGATAAGGCAAGTCAGTTTTTAAAACTTAAGCATGGTAATCACTTGACGGTATCTCAGTACACCAACAGGTTCAATGAGTTGGGAAGGTTTTACCCTGAGCTGATGAAAGTGGAAGAAAGGAAAATGGCCCTTTACAAAGAAGGGTTGGCCTATGAAATTCAGTATGGCATGTTGGGATTTACAGTGAGAACTATGGCGGAGTTACTGAATAAAGCCTTGGAGGTTGAGACCTTCAGGAAGAAGGCTACAGTTGTGATTGGTAACAAGAGGAGCTTTGGGACTAGTCAAGGCAATTATCGAGGAGCACCACAACATAACGTCAAGAAGACGACAGCTCCTACGGCAACAAAGGCCCCAACCAGTGCACTTATGTGTTCCAAGTGCAATAAGAATCATTCAGGCGAGTGCCGACAGAACACGAATAGTTGCTACCTTTGCGGAGAACCGGGGCACTTTTCTAGGGAATGTCCCAATAAGGGGAATAAATGGAGTACGATCCGAGGGAACGGGAGAAGCAGTTCGAGCCGACCAGTTCGAGTTTTTGCAGTTGACGCTAAGGATGCAGAACCAGAGGATGATGTTATCTCAGGTACATTATTGTTGTTAATTTATTTTATTAAGATATTTTTATAGCACAGTTATCCATGATGTAATTTTATTTAAATGAATGAATATGCACCTTAGGTACGATAATGTTAGATAATCTAGTGGTCAGAGCTTTGTTCGATACGGGAGCGTCTAACACCTTTGTGTCGACCAAGGTAGCTAAGAAGTTGAGTTTACCCTCGGAACCTTTAAGAAACACCTTGGAGATAACTACACCATTAGGGAAGGTAACAAAGGTAAATAGGACGATACCTCAAGTGGACGTTCGATTTGGATCTTATCATTGTAAGAGTGACTTTATGGTTCTAGACTTTTCAGATTTTGATGTGATTCTTAGAATAGACTGGCTATCCGAGAATTATGTTCACCTGGATTGTAGAGAAAAGAGAGTGACCTTCAAGATACCAGGGAAATCATATAAGACGTATCAGGGTAATGTGTACAAGCCGAGTAAGAAGTGACATCCGATAATTTCAGCGGTTAAGGCAATCAGAGCTTGTCAGAAGGGTTGTGAAGGCTACTTGTTGTACGTGGTGGATGTGGAACAAGTGAAGCCTAAGTTAGAAGAAACTCCAGTAGTAAGAGAGTACCCTGAGGTATTTCCGGAAGAATTACCAGGTAACATGCTGGATAGGGAAATCGAGTTTGAGATCAAGTTGATACCGGGTGCGGCACCAGTTGCTAAGGCACCCTATAGAATGGCACCGGCTGAATTGAAAGGGTTGAAAGCTCAACTTAAGGATATGCTCGAGAGGAATATAACTCAGCCTAGTACTTCACCTTGGGGAGCCCCTGTTTTGTTCGTGAAGAAGAAAGATGGTAGCATGAGGATGCGTATCGATTACAGAGCACTGAATAACCTTACCATCAAGAATAAGTATCCTTTGTCGAGGATTGATGATTTGTTTAACCAGGTGCAGGGCAAGAAAGTGTTCTCTAAGATTGACCTTAGGTCTGGTTATCATCAGTTGAAAATTAAGGGGGCAGATGTACCGAAGATGGCTTTTAGTACGAGGTACGATCATTATGAGTTCTTAGTTATGCCTTTTGGACTCACTAATGCTCCATCTGCATTTATGGATTTAATGCAGCGAGTTTTCATGCCTTACCTGGATAAGTTCGTAACAGTGTTCATAGACGACATCCTAGTGAACTCCAAGGATGAAAAAGAACATGAGGAACACTTAAGGATAGTGTTGGATACTTTGAATAAGAACCAGTTGTTTGCTAAGTTCTCCAAGTGTGACTTTTGGTTGAAACAAGTCAGTTTCTTGGGTCACGTCATTTCTGGGGATAGTATTCAAGTTGATCCCGCCAAGATTGAGGCAGTTGAGAATTGGCCTAGACCTACCACAGTTTCAGAAGTAAGAAGCTTTCTTGGATTGGCTGGCTACTATAGGAAGTTTGTGCAAGACTTTTCAAAGATAGCTACTCCACTCACTAAACTTACACAGAAGAATGTGAAGTTTGAATGGACTATAGAGTGTGAAATAGATTTTCAGACGTTGAAGAAGAGTTGACTACTGCCCCAGTTTTGGCAGTTCCGGAGATTTTTGGTAACTGCAATGTCTACACGGATGCTTCGGGGCAGGGTTTAGGTTGTGTATTGATGCAAGGAGGGAATGTGATTGCTTATGCATCTAGGCAGTTGAAGGTGCATGAGAAGAACTACCCGACACACGACTTAGAGTTGGCAGCAGTAGTGTTTGCATTAAAGACTTGGAGGCATTATTTATACGGAGTTAAGGCAAGGATCTTCACCGACCACAAGAGTTTAAAATACTTCTTTACGCAGGAGAATCTATATATAAGATAGAGAAGATGGTTAGAATTCGTGAAGGACTATGATTTGGATATTCAGTACCATCCAGGCAAAGCCAACGTAGTGGCAGATGCCTTAAGCAGGAAACCAGTATTTGCAGTGTCAAGCATCGAAGATGTGGCAGAAAGGTTAGATAAATTTGGAAATCAAAGAGTTTGATGATTGAGGATCGATGGGTTTATGGCGCCATTTGTTAGCATGATCTGAGTTGATGGATGATATTCGGGAGAAGCAAGATGAAGACCCAGCTTTGGTTGATTTGAAGCGAGTTGCTAGAGAGAAGCCTACAGTGGGTTATGTCATGGACAAGAATGGAAACCTTTGGTACCAGGATCGTCTGTGTGTGCCTAATGTTGGCGACTTAAGACAGAGAGTTATGGAAGAGGCACATAGGATATCTTTTGCAGTTCATCCAGGTGCTACTAAGATGTATCGGGACTTGAAAGAAAGGTTTTGGTGGCCCTCGATGAAGTTGGAAGTAGCTAAGTTCGTAGCAGAGTGTGACATTTGTCAGAAAGTAAAGGCAGAGCATAGAAGACCAGGAGGAATGCTTAAGCCATTGAAGATCCCTGAATGGAAGTGGGATAAGATTACGATGGATTTCATCACCGGTTTACCGAAGACTAAGGGAGGTCCTGGGTAATTGTGGATAGACTGACCAAATCTGCCCATTTCTTACCGTATAAGGTTGACATGCCTTTGAAGAAGATGACGACACTATACCTAGATAACATAGTGAAGCTACACGGAGTTCCTATCTCGATAGTTTCGGATCGTGACTCGAGGTTCGTCAGTCGGTTTTGGAAGAGTTTACAAGAAGCTTTCGGAACTAAGTTGGATTTGAGTACGGAATTTCATCCTCAGACAGATGGACAATCTGAGAGGACCATCCAAACACTCGAGGACATGCTAAGAGATTGTGTTTTGGAAGTAGGAGGATCATGGGATGATTACCTACACGTAGCGGAGTTTGCCTACAACAACAGTTATCATACAAGCGTAGGCATGCCACCGTTTGAAGCTTCGTATGGGAGAAGATGTCGAACGCCGCTATTTTGGGATGAAGTCAGGGAAAGACAGATCACAGGGCCGGAAATGGTTGAACAAGCTAAGGAAAGGGTTCAGTTGGTTAAGAAGAATCTGAAGGCAGCTCAAGACAGGCAGAAAAGTTGGGCAGACATTAGAAGAAGACCGCTTGAGTTTGAAGTCGGTGACTGAGTGTATCTACGAGCTTCATCGATGAGGGGAGTGAAATGCTTTGGACAAAAGGGAAAGCTAAGTCCAAGGTATGTTGGACGATTTGAAATTCTGGAAAGGATTGGACCGTTGGCTTATAAGCTTCAGTTACCGGAATCCATGTCAAGAGTCTATAGTGTTTTTCACGTTTCAATGTTGAAGAAGTGTCTGACGAAGAATGATGTTGAAACTACAATTGATCCGGAAATTCTACAAGACAATCTTGCTTATGATGAGAGACCGATCAAGATTTTGGACCGGATGGAAAAGATGATTAAGAGGCGGATGATCCCATTGGTTTTGGTTCAATGGAGCAATCATTCACCTGAGGAGTCAACTTGGGAGGTTGAAGATGACATGATCAGTGAATTCCAAGAGTTTGTTGATCTACCAGGTATGTTCTAGTTTCGAGGACGAAACTTCTTTTAAGGGGGGGAGGAATGTAATATTCCGATTTTCGGGAAAGGGCAGACGTGTCATTTTGCGAAAATGAAATATTATTATTTCATTTCTTTTATGGGAGTTAAGTATTTAATTGATTATATATATATATATATATATTTGAGTTATATGTATATATATGATTAAAGGAAAAATCTGATTATTTGGTAATTAAGGGCAATTAAGGAAAATGGGATTAATTGTGAATTGGAATGTAAGGAAAATTAACACAGATAATTCCCATAACCTAAACACTAATCAGAAAATCAGTTTCACGTCCCTTCTCTGCGGCTTTGAGAAGAGAAATAGGGCTTGGATAGTTTTCGCAATTTCTGAGGCAAAGCTTAACTATTTTCAGATCAGACGAGAGATTTGGAATCGTTGTTAGGAGGGCGACGTTTGGATATCAGTTGGTGGGAAGTGCAGTAGATTTTCAGAGGCTTTTGAATCTGGTTTTTGGCTGCAATCAAGTAAGAGACTCTTCCTATGATCTCGATTATGATTCGTAAAGTTTATATCATGTTTTAAGATGCGTAGATGCAAGAAAGATGTGTTTTTCGTTGATCAAAGGATCACAAATGTTTTGGAATGTTTAGATATGTTTCTCTACATTTTATTGTGTTGAAATCGAGGTTAATTAGGTTAGAAACGGTTTAGAAATTGCGTTTTGAAGATTTTAGCGTTTTGGGAAAAACCCAGGCAAACGGGCGTTTGGACTAGGCAAACAGGCGTTTGCGATCATAGCAGCTCAAACGGACGTTTGCATAAGGCAGACGGGCGTTTGAGGTTAGACTTTTGATTTAGGATGTAGCCCTTTTTGACGGACGGGCGTTTGGGGTTAGTGGACGGGCGTTCGATGTCGAACGGGCGTTCATAGGATGTCAATGGGCGTTTGACCTGTTTTACCATGTTTTTACTGTTTTTGCATTTCAGCTTGGTTTTCGGCTTCATAATCGTGTTTTCACTGTTTTAAACCCTTAATTATGATATGTTAACATTGTATAAACATAAACAAGCCTGAATGGAGCTTCTGATTCGTTCAGTTAAAACACCAAACGTACTCTTAAAGGGAGTTGAAGTTCGGATCCGTCGGAAAAGCATGATAGGCTTGTGCTTTGATGAATTAGCATTCATCAATGTATGTGTAATTGCTAGGCCTTGTCTATGTCTAGTGGTCAAGGAAGAGAGTAGTCAATGTGAGCGAGATTAATTGAAAATATCTAGGTGGTTAGTTAATCATCCTAATAAATACGTACTTGACTAGTAAAAGATTAAATAACATGTCTCTCTTGGATAGGCACCAGTCTATATCACGATATGTGTGCTACCTCTGAAGGTGGAAGAACCCGTAGGTCAAAAAAACCACAAGTTCAGGTGACTCCACTGAGACGTGCGTGCTATCGGAGTCTACCTATTCTAGACTTCGTGGATATTGGTGTGATCCACTAATATGTTGCCAAGAGTCCCAAAAGTGGATACGCGTAGTGCCCTTGAGTGCGGTTGTAACATAGATAAGTTAAGTAGAAACGTTTAGTCAATTCATGTTGATGGACATGAAATGAACCCCAGATTGAGTCGGTCACATATAAACAACTAAACTTCTAAATATATTTTCTTTATAAATTATAATTGTTTTCATAGCTTCTCTTCCTTATTAAGTACGTTGTACTTACCTCAAATGCATATTTTCTATGTGTTTGGGGATGAGAAGACGAATAGGTCGATAATGTTTACGAGGAGGAGTTCGATGATGACATTTGAAGACGCCTAATTGAAGACTTTACTTCTATTCTTTTACTATTCTTCTTTAGACTGTGTTATACATTTGGACTTTCGAGACTTGTAGTACTTTTACGTTTATTTTGAGAATATCGTATGTTTCCTTTAGATTTCGTATTTTTCCTTGAATGTAATAAGTTACATTTCCATCTTTAGATTTCATGTTTCTATTCTTGGATGTTTGGAATTTTTCATACCCGAGTCTTTTGCTTCCATTTGCTTATTTTTGATACGACGTAGTAGAGGCTTACGTATAAAGTGAATTTGTTTTTATTTTATACTTGCCGAACGTTCCTTTTCCGGATAAGGACTCGGTGTCCGGGAACGGGGTGTTACAGTACTAACATAGTTAAAAAAACAAAAGTAATACTCTCCCGTCCCGTATTATAGGGGTTTTAATTTTTTCTACATAGTTTAAAAAAATCTCATAAATTAGTTACTTTTTAACATTTCGAAGAAAAAATATTGTATTGTTTTCTGGGAGTGTCCAATGAATTTAATATTGAATTAGGATGTGAGAAGGCCTAATAATATAGGAAAAGTTTAAAAAGTTAAAAGGTTTTATATTACGGAATGGAGGGAATAATAAATACTACATTCTTCTATATATAAGTGTCATTAATTTATTTATTTTTTCCTAAATAAGTGCAATTTTATCTTGTCATACTTTCAATGTATTTTTTTTTTTTTGAAATGTCTTTCAATGTATTTTCAATTCAACCGCTTTCTAAATTCAAACAAGGTATCAGTCTAGTAGTTAACATTAGGTCCTAACCTGACAGTGACTAAGGTTCGACTCTGGCTTGAGTCGAAAAAGGGTGTGCGTATCTTTTGTTTTCGTAAAAAAGAAACAAAAAAAAATAACATTCTAAATACCAGATTATTAAATTAATAATATTCAAGTGATATTTTACACAAACAAAAATTTGTGACATTTATTTATTTTCTCAAAAATAACCTTCTGACATTTATTTATTGAGTAGAAGGGCGAGTTTTTTAAAACTTTTCAATATTTATTATCGTCGAAATTCACCTCATTTGTTTAAATTCACGAAATTTTAAGTAAATTACCGGATTCATAAATCGAAATTACTAATTTTTAATAATACATCGAAAATGATATTTTAGACAAAAAAAACATATGTGATTCTTAAAAATATTTATTTATTTTCTAATTTTCATTAAATTAATCAAATGATATTTTAGACAAACAAACATTTGTGACATTTATTTATTTTCTCAATCTTATTATAACCTCTAAAACCACTTTTATTTACGGAAAGAAACTGCCGAAAACAAATTTGGAAAATTTGTATAATGCTTTCCCGTTGTTTATCAAAGAAATATTCGGAGCAAGAAAGTCATATAACAAGACAAGATGACCCCATATAACAAGATGACCCCATATAACAAGATGACCTCAAAGGATTTTATACGAGGCGGTTGTGTTACAACTTGATGCTGATTCTAACGGGGAAATAGATGAGGACGGACGAATGAAGTCATTCCACATGAAAGCCCGGTTGTCTTCTTCCAATTCAAGATGTGCACAAACCACTTAACGCTAGGAAGCTATCATGTCATCTTGAGTATTTCCTCCGTTCCAAAATAACTAAGACAATTTCCAAAAAATATTTATTTCAAAATAACTGAAGCAGAACATTTTCCAAAACAATATTTATTGCTAATTTTTCTATATTAATCTTATTTAGTAATAGGCAAGAAGATAAAAAGAAAACTGCATTAATTGTATCATAGAGATTTTTTAGTCATTGTATCTTTAATGTCATAAAATTAAATCATATTCTTAATAAACGTGTTTTTGGCAACTGTCTCAATTGAGACAAAAAAGGGTGTGTATCTTTTGTTTCCATAAAAAAAAAAAAAAATCATTCTCTTGATAACCGATTATTAAATTAATAACATTCAAATGATAGACAAACAAACATTTGTGACATTTATTAATTTTCTCAATCTTTATTATAACCTCAAATTACTTGCTAAGTACCAGATTATTAAATTAATAATACTCCAGTGATATTTTAGACAAACAAACATTTGTGACATTTATTTATTTTCTCAATCTTTATTATAACCTCTGAAACACACTTTTATTTTGAGATAGAGTAATACTTGTGAAATTAAGAAACGGCCAAAAACAAATTTGGAAAATTTGAATAATGTTGTCCCGGTGTTTATCAAAAAATATTTGGAGCGAGAAAGTCATATAACAAGACAAGATGACCTCATATAACAAGAGAAAATTACCTCAAAGGATTTTATACGAGGCGGTTGTGTTACAACTAGAGGTGGCAGAAAAACCGGCGAATCGTGAACTGGAATCGGAACCGGACCGGCGGTTCGACAAACCGGCGGTTCGGGTGACCGGCAGTCCACCGGTTTGTAGACGGTTTGGAATTTATAGGAACCGGAACGGGACCAAAACCGGCAGTTCAACCGGCCCGGCCGGAACTGTGTCAAACCGGCCGGAACCGGAACTGGACCGGCTAGTTTTCAACTGCTCATTTTTTTTTTTTATTTTTTTTTTTTTTTTAATTTTTTTAACCATTTCAAAAATTCCTATAAATACCCAATTCAATTGTCAAATTCTTTACACTACTCTTCTCTTCCTCAATTCTAAACTTCTACTCTCTAAATTCTAAACTTTAGTTGTTAAAAACAACAATTAAACTTACTTTATGATACCCATTTTTTAAGTTGTTCTGATTTAATCGTTACTTCAATACAGATTTGGATATAAGTAAATTTGATTTGTATTTTATTCAACTTAATTTTATTTTTTTTGTAGTGTATAACAAATTCCATGTTATAATCAAATTTACTTTACTAGACCGATATTTGAAGTTGTTCTGATTTAATCGTTACTTCAATTCGATTTTAGTTATAAATAAAATTGGTTAGTTTTTTTCAAATTTTTTATAACCGTTAAATTTTATTTAGATTTTGTACAACGTCAAAAAGAGGTGAATCATTACAAGGCAATCAAAATGTTACTTTCCGTGATGACACGGTTGTGCCGGAATCGGGTGATGTTGGTGGCTATAGACCCGTGGTACCACACTTTACAATCCCTGTCACCTGTAGTCATATTTCAATTCTTCACATCGAGACACCTTTAGATTTCAATCCAGATGATTTTAATAGTCATTACGACGATATTATGTCTCAACCTGAAAATTTTAACATCAACCTTAACGAAGATGAAGATGATGAGCCTCGTAATGATGAAGCCGGCGTTGATGATGATGATGACGTATTTCAGACTGCTTCCCGTCCTAGCCAAGGATGTGGTAGGAATCGTGGGACGGTAGTAAGAACACCGCGTCGTGATAGTGCAAATCCTACTCCCGAGTCAGTCTATTTAGATGGTGATGAAAGTACCTCAGACGGAGCACAAGAAACAAGGTTAAAATCGAAAATGTTTACGGAATTTTTCACAAAGTTTTCTCGGACTGATGAATTAGCATTAGCTAACCCTGGAAAGTTTTTCTACAGGGTTCGCAATTTTTGTGGCACTAAATACAAATTTAAAGCAGGTGGTTGTTACGAATCGATGCGGAATCACATTATAAGCAATCACCCGGAAAAATTGGAAGACAACACGTCTCAAACCCAGCTAAACATGCCGAGCTCCAGCGGAGGTAACACTAATCCACTTTTTATTTACACTCGTGATAATTGTAGAGATCAAACCACGGATCTTGTTGCGGGGATGGGTCTTCATTTCAGCTTTCCTGAGCATCCTATTTTTGAAAGTTACGTACAACGGGCTTTGCAACCGGCGTTTACTTGTATCCCTCGTCCAACGTTTACTAGGGATTTCAAAAAAAAATTATTAAACGACGAAATATTATAAAAGAAAGTTTTAAGACAAATAAATTCCGAGTATGTGTATGTGCCGATATTTGGGAGGATGGGAGGAAAAAAACTTATTATTTGGGCGTGTCGTGTCACTGGATTGACAACAATTGGATTGTCCAAAAAAGGTTACTTGTTTTTCGTTTATTTAATGAAACTCATAATGCTTCTAACATTGCATCATTATTAGTTGATATTTTTGACGAATACGATTTTAAAAATAATGTTTTTCCTATTGCGTTTGACAATGCATCAAACAACACTGCTTCTATTCCCGAGTTATCCAAATATGTGATCCTCTTTGTAGCGGTAAATTTTTTCATGTTAGATGTTTATGCCATATTTTTAATTTATGTGTAAAATAAGGTCTAAAAGTTTTTGACTATAATATTACTACGATAAAAACTTCGATTTCAAATGTGTTAGGTAGAAATACTCTTGTTAATAAGTGGTATAAATATCTTAAAGAGAAAGGTCATCGCCATGTCAAACTGCCGCAAGATGTACCGCAAAGGTGGAACACCACTTATGATCTTTGGAAAAAAACAAAGTTAAAAAAGCTTTTTGTGCTTTTTTAAATGAACATTGTGCGAGCGAATATCGTTTGTTTCCCTATGTTTGGACTGATTGCAAGAATCTGATGGATGTTTTTGAAGTATTCAAAAAATTTACTGAATTGTTTTCAAGGTGTTATCAACCCACAACACATTTAGTCTTTCCTGCTAGTGTAGAAATAACCGACCTGTTTGAAACCTTGGAACATGACCCATATTATTTCAATGTTTAGGGCCGATGAGGGAGAAATGGAAAAATACATGTTGCGTATTCCTGACACTTATCTCATTTGTTCTCTTCTCGACCCTCGTTTAAGACTAGTAGGTGTATCTCCCATGTTAAGCGCTTACTATGAAGCTTTGTCTGATAATCATAATGTGCCCCCAGTAGATCATACACCTGAAGTAGATAGACTTGAAAATTTAATAAACGCTTTGTATGTTGAATATGAGAGTATGTATGGAATGAGAAACGAAGCGGTTTCCAATCCATCCGCAAGTGCTTCTACTAACCCTGCAGGTGTCCTACAGGGAATTCAAAAAGTTCTGGAAAAAATGAATTTGAAACGACAAAAGGAGCGACAGCGTCATCCGATCAACGTACATAGATAACCAAATATTTAAACACAACATTTGATGTCTGTCAAACCGGCACCTATGATTTCGACTTCGAGTTATTGAAGTGGTGGAAGAGACATTCTAAAGATTTTCCGGTTCTAGCAATGATGTCAGCCGAGTTTTTAAGTTTCCCTGTTTCGACTGTCAATGTTGAACGAGCTTTCAGCATGGCAGGAAATGTGATTACGGATAGAAGATGTTCGCTTCATCCCACCCCTTTAGAGAAGCAAATGTGTTGTCAAGATTGGGTACGAGCCGAGCAGAGGGTGCAAGACATTGAGTCAGAAGATGAGTCACAGTTCGAAGTCGGTGACACCGAAACTTCAGGAGGAGCAAGCGGTCGAAATACCGACATCGATAATTTTGAAGATTAAAGGTATGCAATTTATATCTTACTTGAAAATTTGTTACAATTTATAAAACAACTATAAAAGACTAAAAAAAACTATAAGAAACTACTAAAAACTATATAAGAAAACCGATAAACGACTATAAAAGACTACAAAAAAACCATATAAAAACCCGATAGAAACTATAAAAAGAATACAAAAAAAATATATAAAAACCTATAAAAAAAACTATAAAAACACCATACAAACCTAAGAAACTATAAAATACTTTGAAAAAACTATAAAAAAAAAACTATAAAACCCAAAAAAAAAAAAACCATAAAAATACTATAAAAGTCTAAAAAAACAATTAAAAAAAAACCTTTAAATACTATAAAAACATATAAAAAGACAACAAAAAAAAACTATAAAAATCTATAAAAAAAAACCACAACAACACTATACAAACCTAAAAAAACTATAAAAAAAACTATAAGAAACTATAAAATGCTATGAAAAACAATAAAATCTATAATAAAAGAAACTATAAGAAACTATATAAAATACTATAAAAACCTATAAAAGACTATTGAAAAAACTATAAACAAAATTAAAAAAACATATAAAAAAACTATAAAAGACTAAAAAATACTATAAGAACTACGTTCGTTTTGATTTTTTTATATGTGTCGTGCCTCCGACACGATTACATCTAAAAGATACGTAGGCAACCAAATTACCGGTACAAGCGTTCAAAAAATAACATAATTTACATATAAGAAAAATAACACAATATCTCTCATGTAATATTTAATAAAACAACATTTTTAATCAACTTATACGAGTATAAAAACTATAAGAAACTATAAAATTCTATAAAAACCTATAAAAAACTATAAAAGACTAAAAAAACAATACGAACTACGTTCGCTTTGATTTTTCTAAATGTGTCGTGCCTCCGACACGATTACATATAAATAATACGTAGGCAACCGAATTACTGGTACAAGCAATGAAAAAATAACATAATTTACATATAAGAAAAATAACACAATATCTCTAACGTAATATTTAATAAAACACCATTTTTAATCAACTTATAAATAAAACCGACTAAAAAAACAATAAGAAACTATAAAATACTATAAAAACCTATAAAAAAAACACTATAAAAGACTAAATAAAAACAATAAGAACTATGTTCGCTTTGATTTTTTTATATGTGTCATGTCTCCGATACGATTACATATAAAAGATACGTAGGCACCGAATTACCGGTACAAGCGTTGAAAAAGTAAAATAATTACATATAAGAAAAGTAACACAATATCTCTCACGTAATATTTAATAAAGCAACATATTTAATCAACTTATACTTAAAACCGGCTAAAAAAACAATAAGAAACTATAAAATACTTTGAAAATCTATATTAAAAAAACTATAATAGACTAGAAAAAACAATAAGAAATACGTTCGTTTTGATATTTTTATATGTGTCGTGCCTCCGATACGATTACATATAAAAGATACGTAGCCAACCGAACTACCGGTACCTGCGTTGAAAAAATAACATAATTTACATATAAGAAAAATAACACAATATCTCTCACATAATATTTAAGAAAAAAATATTTTTAATCAACTTATACTTAAAACCGACTAAAAAAACCATAAGAAACTATAAAATACTTTGAAAACCGATAAAAAAAAACTATAAAAGACTAAAAAAAAAAAACAATAAGAACTACGTTCGCTTTGATTTTTTTATATGTGTCGTGTCTCCGATCGACACGATTACATATAAAAAATATGTAGACAACCGAATTACGGATACAAGCGTTGAAAAAATAACATAATTTACATATAAGAAAAATAACACAATATCCCTCACGTAATATTTAATAAAACAACATTTTTAATCAACTTATACTTAAAACTGACGAAAAAATATAAAATACTATAAAAAAAAAACTATAATAACCTATGAAAAAAAACTATAAAAGGCTAAAATAAAACTATAAGAACTACGTTCGCTTTAATATTTTTATATGTGTCGTGCCTTCGACACGATTACATATAAAAGATACGTAGGCAACCGAAGTTTTGAAAAATAACATAATTTACATATAAAAAAAAATAACAAAATAAAAAAATATATTTGAAACCGAATTAAAACTATTTATAAAAAAATATATATTACATTCGCTTTGGTAATTGTAGTAAAAAGAATAGTAATTTGTTATTGTACTCAAAAGAATAAGTATTATATTATAATGTAATAAAATTATTAATAATTTTTAAAACCGTGATCTGAACCGGAAAGAAACCGTATGAACCGTTGAACCGTCGGTTTTGAACCGTAAATTGCCGGTTCTGTGAACAGTGAACTGCCGGTTCAAGAACCGCCATGTACCGGACAAGAGAAAAACCGGCGGTTCCGGCTTGGTTCGGTCCGGATCACGCAAATGGCCACCTCTAGTTACAACTTGATGCTGAGTCTAAGGGGGGAATAGATGAGGATGGACGAGTGATGTCATCCCTCATGAAAGCCCGGTTGTCTTCTTCCAATTCAAGATGTGCACAAACCACATAACGCTTGAAAGCAATCATGTCATCTTGAATATGAATTACTTTTCTCACTTACATTTCACATTACTGCAATTAATAAATCACCTTGTTCGCGGATGAATTAGTTGAAACTCTTACATATAGACGGTGTATTAGAAAAATAATTAAAGTGCCCCCAAACATTAATGAACCTCATTCAATGGTCTCATTGCTCATGATTTTTAATTATTGTCACCCTCATGTATTTATAAACAAAATTTAATTGCTATCCACAATATTTTACAAAAATGGTCATTGCTTTCGGTTCATAGGTACCGACTTTAAGTATTAATCTCTTATTCTTATCCGATATCAAAATGGTGTGATTCAAAGTTTTATCAACATGTACACATTGAGTAAGAATTCTTTATACCACAAATTGTATTGTTCTTTTAAATTTAATTCACCCTTTGGAATGACATCACACAAAGTGATAGTGATATTCTGGTATATGTGAACTAATTAAGATCATGAAATTAAGACTCGGGCAATTACACGTGTTTCTCTTAGGAAAACGTACTATTCATCTTGATGATCTTAGATTATAAAAGATTCATAAAAATCGTTTCTAGCCATTTACAAAGAACCGAAAAGAATTGTGATATCCCACATCGGTAAAATAAGTGAATACTCATTCCTATATAAGTGTGCGACGTAAAGGTCTTGTAAACTCGGGTTAGGCCTATTAGACCAAGCGATGCCGGCGGTCTAAGCAGTTGACCGGACCATTTATGACTCATTTAGCGCTACCAGGCCCGGGGTCTGAGGGCGTTACAAAATGGTATTCAGAACCAACTAACAGACGGATCAAAGTGCCACATGCCACCTCTAGACGAACTTAAGTGCCACGGGCCACCTCTAGAGTCCTATGGTAGAGGCATTTAAGGACAAGTCCAGCTGGGATAAGTCTTGGCCGCCCCTGGCAGCGACTTGAGTCCCCTTATAACGGGCCACCTCTGAAGTCCTATGGTAGAAGCAATGGGACAAGTCCACGAGGATAAGTCTTGGTTTGTCCTGGCAAGGACGCTTGATCCACTTATAAGGGGGGAGAATGTGATATCCCACATCGGTAAAGTAAGTGAATGCTCACCCCCATATAAGTTTGAGACATAAAGGTCATGTAAACTCGGGTTAGCCCTTTTAGACCAAGCGAGGACAACGGTCTAAGCAGTTGACCGGACCATTTATGACTCATTTAGCGCTACCAGGCTCGGGGTCGGGGGACGTTACAAGAATGGCTATTTTGGTCAATTAATGTGGATAGCCAATAATTTTTCTTTTCATAATACAGGACAGTGACGATAATTGGAATAGACAAAATGTTAAAAAGGACAAGGTGGAGATGAAAATAATCACTTAATCTAGTGGAATATTTTAAATGGCAAAAAGGACAATTTTTATTACAATGAATTTTATGTTTTCTCCTACTCAATTACAACAAGAGATAAATATTTTGATCCAAATGTCAAAAAATCGTAATTCTTTCATCATATATTCCTTTTTTTTCGTCCTCTTTATTCTGATATCTCATTTGATATTTTCCCGATGTCTATTTTGAGGTCATTTTTGTAAAAAAAAAACACTGAATGGTGGAACAATATATTTGATGTCTATTCCACTGTAAAATATTGTAGTGAACAATGTATTTGGGGCAGCCAACTGTGGATTTGTCATTATCTCCCAATTTTATATTCCACTGTCTTAATTAATGTTTTCACCATCTTTTAATAATTTATTTCCATTGACCTAAATTGAAATTCATGAGACTGATCGCGTGCAAAGCACTTAGTAGCAATAGGACTAGGTCTATCGTAGCATAGTACTTGCAGGTCAAGGTCGAATCCCACTAAGACCCGTAACAACACAAATTAATCAAGACTGAGTTGTCATAATAATGGTATATGACCAACTATAATATAGGAAGAATAAAAGTTGTGCCAATAAACAAACAAGATTATGCAAGTTCAACTTGAGCAGACTAGAGTTTCTAATGTATTAGTCTAATTATGAGTTATTAGTTATCCCCCACATGTCATGCATTAGTCATCCCCATTGGTAAATTATAATTCGTTGCCAGCTACAGGTGCAATCTCCTAACCCTATCTACTTCCACTGTAACGACAGCAGACAATCTATGTGCAACTAACCTCATTCGTTGGTTGTATTAGTTCACATGCATTAAGTTTTAAAGTTGCCGGCTCAAGACCGAGAACCTCCCTAGGCAGCTATCGACTATGAATAGCACGTTCCTAAGGATCCATCAAGACAATGTCCAAACTAACACTTCACTAATATTCCTTCATGCTAATTTACGATGACATGCAAATAGTTGATCTTGCTACTAACATGTAAATTAAATCTGTCGATCAACGTAGCTGGCGCCGATTATCATGAACTAGAATTTTGTTGGTATTTAGATCTAGCGATATAGACTTCCACAGATCTGAAGAACGCAATCACTATTTCATGATTTCATCACCAACGAATCAGATCTATACATGCATGGGGTAAAATAAACTAACTACTACATAATTAAACTAAATAAACAATTAAAACATACAAGTCAAATAGAACAACGACAGATCTACATATTGGAAAAGATAGAAAATCATACCCTCAAAGATGAGTGTAGATCTCCCTCGGCTCTCTTCCTAGGAGGCGAATCTGTCGACTCCGTGACTAGAACTCATAAATAAATAAAGAACAAAGAAATTTAATTGCATAGAACTTATCTTGAAAATTGTACATTGAATTCTGAGGGTGAGGCCTCTTATTTATAGCTAAGTAAACGGACTTAGAAAGACCTAGAACTACCCCTCCTCCAAGAAAACGCGTTTCGGAAGATTCTGGTAGCTCGATTAATCCGTGGCAACTCCCGATTAATCGGGGCATTTTTGTCCTTTTTCTTCCACCGACTTAACTTGGAAGGTTCTGGAATACCCTCGGCCCAATCTTTTCGTTCAGTCTGCTCCAGAATCGTCCACAATGCTTAGCCCAATTATTTCGTATCCGGAAAATAATCAAATAACACACAAAATAATATCGAATAAGGGAAAATAAACGTGAAGTACAAAATACTCGAGAACCCGACACATGACATTCAACTCAAATGGTTCATAATTATAGGTCGAAACAACTATTTTTAGCTCGTAATGGATAGAACGTTGATGTCGTAGGATATACTATTTTAAGTGTCATCAACTGCCCCCTACTAGATCTTTTCTCGTCCTCGAGCAAAGTATCAAGGCGGAATGTACCTCCAAGAGCAATCCCCATCAACTACCACATATTCAATAAAGATTTCCGACAGAACACACATCAAGCAACAATCCATAAGCTCCCCATTAATCATTACTTACCATGCATCAATGTGTCGTGTGATAAATCCTTCGTGATAGTGCGTTCGTGAAGAAAATCAAGTTGTATTAACCTTACAATCTTAACTTACCTATACATACACTCGCTCCCTTTGCCTTCAGACTTGGTTACCCAACATGGCACCTTAATCGGGCCGGGCGGACTCTGGGACCGAGTATTTGTCTTAGGTCCTCGTTTGTTTCTTTTTTTATGCGAGGGTCGTGCCATTTTTGCTATGAGTTCGCTTCCCTCACTGCCTTTATTATATCATATGCTTTTTTTTCTTCTTCTTTCTTTTTTTCCCTTTTGCTTTTTCTTTTGGAAGATTTCTCTCTATTTTTTTCTCTCACTCTCGAAAGCCTGTTTTGTCCCGGTTTACCTTTTTTGGCATTCAAGTTGCTTCCCTTGTCCTACAACAATTAGTTAAAGTATATACGCAGACAAATAATGATTCCCGGTTAAAAAAACTTGGCATCTCATCTCAAACACTTCTCACTCAGATTATGTGCTCAAATAATTAAATGCACCGGTAGAATAACAATTAATAGGTTACTACTTCATGCAGCATAACACATGCTCATTCTTTCATACTAAATTGAATATGCTATAGCTAACTTCAAATCATTCTTGGGCTCTTTTTCTACCGATTCCTTACTCAAAACGGTCAATAGGCAAGCTAAAAACAGTGTAAAATTTTCAAAATGTTCAAGCTCATGCTAAGACTGCCTACTACCCCCCAACTTATTATAGGTATTGTCCTCAATAATCAATAATTAAACAGAAAATAGAAAATTGTTCTTAGCTCTGGAATTGGCCGGCTAAATCAAATAGTGAATCATGGAGCATAATCATTAGCTCCTAGGTCATCCATCCTCCAAGTATTTAACTGCATTCCAAAATACTTCCAAAAATTGTGAGTAACATGCGAAGGGCAATAAGAAATAAGGTGGAGGTAATTGTGCATACCTCAGGAATGCGCAAAAACAGTTTAAGCCACTTTATTCATTATTGGCCTAAGGAAGACGCGAAACGTTTACGAGGGTATCACATAAGAATCATGAAGGAAAAAATCACATCTATCTCTAGTCAAATGACCAAAGATATGTGTGATGAAAAAATCCTTGCGATTGTCATGCTAATTTATTGACTCAAACAACTCAAAATAAACAAAAACAACAAATAAAGGTTTATAGAAATAGTTCTGAATTAATAGTCGCCAACTCGACTGTACTGCTCGGCTCCTTTATTCTTAAACTGGATCGTCCAACATAAAGACTTCCAATTCAGGTTCATACTTGCGCTCTAGGTAATGCATCAGCATGTGGCCGTTTACTATGAAAGTCTTCCAGAGTCTTCATTCCTAACTTCACATGCACTTGAATTGAAGACGTTTGTGACTACTTGTGGTCCAAACCATCTAGACTTCAGCTTCCCATGAAAGAGACGAGGACGCGAATTATATACCATCACCTTATCTTCAACTTGAAATGTGCTGTTGAGAATCTTTTAATCGTACATGCACTTCGTTTATTCCTCGTAAATCTTTTTCATTTTCATACGCTTGAAGTCTAAATTCTTCCAATTTATTCAATTCTAATAATCTCCTCTCACCGGCTAAACTTTCATCCATGTTTAGGTACCTCGTAGCCCACAGGGCTCGGTGCTCGAGTTATACCGGTAAACGACACGACTTTCCAAAAACTATTATGTACGGTGACATCTCAATTAGGGTCCTATAAGCAGTATTGTATGCCCAAATAACGTCATCTAATTTCAAAGACCAATCCTTCCTCGTGGGTTTCACAGTCTTCTGTAAGATCCTTTTTATCTCTCTGTTTGTTACCTCAACTTATCCATTTCTCTGGGATGATATGCTGTTACAATCTTATGTCTAACCCCATATCTCAACATCAATTTCTCAAATAACCTATTATAGAATTGGCTCCCTTCATCACTAATTATGTCTCTGGGCACTCCAAACCTCGTCAAAATGTTCTTCTTAAGAAATCTCAGGACAACCCTGACATCATTAGTAGGTGAGGCCACTGCCTCCACCCATTTAGAAATATAGTCAACTTCTACCAAGATGTAAAAATTTGATTTCGACGATGTGAAATGCCCAACAAAATCAATTCCCTATACATTGAATAACTCCAATTCTAAGATACTATGCAGTGGCTTCTCATTCCGCTTAGGAATGTTACCAGTCATTTGATAGGAATGATAGGCTCTTGTAAACTTGTAAGCAGATTTATGACTTTTCGGCCAATAGAATCCACGCAGCAGTACCTTTGCTGCTGTCTTGTCCGGCCCATAGTGACCACCAACTTCTCCTGAATGACATTGGCTCAGAATACTTGGAATCTCATCATCATGGACGCATCTCCTAAGAATGGTTGTAAGGGTACATCTTGTATAAGTAAGGATCATCCCAATAATAATGATTCAGATCTGTAAAGAACTTCTTCATATCAGCACTCATGAATTCTGGTGGTAGGTACCTTCCTACAAGATAATTTACAATGTTAGCGAACCAATGGTATACCTTTCCCACTCTTGATGTATTTTTTCGGGGCTGAGATTCAACTGGAGCTACTACAGAGACGGCAAAAAGTTGTTCATCAGGAATGCTCTCCCTAATCTCAGTCGGTTGCTCATCTTCTAGAAAAGTTAATCTTGACAGGTGATCAGCCACCAGGTGATCAAACTCTTGTAAGGGTAGAATCCATCAAAAAAATCTCGGTTTGGAGTCTTGCTTGGTTAAAAGGTATTTCAGAGCTGCGTGGTCAGTGAATACAATGACTTTCGATCATATCAGATATGGTCGAAACTTGTCAAATGCAAAGACAACAGCTAAAAGCTCATTCTATGTAGTCGCATAATTCTTCTGGGCACTGTTGAGGGTACAACTAGCGTAATAGATAGGCTTAAAGATTCTATCCTCCCTTTGTCCTAGGGCTGCTCCAACTGCCGTGTCGCTTGCATCGCACATAAGCTCGAAATGTTTTTTCCAGTCTGGTGCTACCAGAATTGGAGCGGTTATAACCTCCATTCCTTTCTTTGAGATCTTATGACCCAACACTATACCTTTTATGACCATGAAATGACATTTTTCCCAGTTAAGTACAAGGTTGGTCTCTTCACATCTCTTCAGCACTCTACTCAGTTGTCCAAGAATTTATCAAAGCTGTCTCCAAATACAGAAAAGTGATCCATGATAATTTCCAGAAATTCTTCCACCATGTCCGCAATAGCGACATCATGAACCTTTGGAATGTTGCGGGCGTATTACAAAGTTTGGAAGGCATACGATTGTACGCAAAAGTTCCATAGGGACATGTGAAAGTTGTTTTCTCATGGTCCTCGGGGGAAATATGGATCTGGTAGTAACCAGAAAATCCATCTAAGAAACAATAAAAACCATGACCGTTTAACCTTTCTAACATGTGGTCAATGAACGGTAGGGGAAAATGATCTTTATGAGTTACGTCATTCAGTTTAATTTCCTGAAATCAATGCTGACTCGATGTCCAGTAATTAGCATCATAGGGATCAATCCGTCAAACTAATTAGGTTGAACAGTGAATTCTCCTTTCTTGAGCACCACATGAGTCGGGCTCACCCATACACTGTCTGCAATTGGAAATATGATTCATATTTCCAGCATCTTTATAATCTCATCCTTAGCAACATCCTTAATTGTGGCGTCAACCTCCTTTGAGGTTGTGCCACTTCTTTCTTCTCTGGGTCTACAGAGATTTTATGCATACACACCGATGGGCTTATTCCTCGAATATCCGCAATCGTCCAACCAAATGCTCCCTTAAAGTACTCTTAAAAGTTTCTCTTCCTCTAAAGGTGATAGTGACGATGAAATTATGAGGGGAAGAGTATCGTCTTGTAATTATACGTACATTAGGTGAGATGGCAAAGGTTTCAACGTTAAATTCCTTGGTGGCTCTTCCAACGATGACCTTAACAACTTTCCAGTCAATTGTAAGTCAAAGAACTTATGCCACGAAGGTCTATGAATTGTTCCTCCTATATCATCAAAAGATATAGGCTCTACTTCTCATACTTGACCTTCGCTACATCCAGGCCATGTTTCCTGATTACTTTGTTCATCCTTTTTCAAGAGCAAAGTCTCTGCTACTTCAGGGTCTAGTGCCACTTGCTGATGTAATTTCAAAACAAGCTCGTCTATAGAATCTAGCATGTAACATGCTTCTCCCTCATCTTGTGCATACCTCATTGTTTTCATCACATTGAACATTATACGGTCCTCGTTTACCCTTAGAATCAGCTCGCCCTTATGCACATCTATCAATGTTTTACTTGTTTTTAGGAAAGGTCTTCCTAGGATCAGTGGAACATCATGGTTAGCTTCCATGTCTAGTACTACAAAGTGTACAGGGAACACGAACTTATCAACTTTTGCCAGCACATCTTCCATTACTCCACAAGGTTGCTTCATAGACCTATCGGCCAATTAAAGGTTTATAGATGTATCATTTAACTCTTTATGCCTAACTTATGGAAAATGGAGAGTGGCATTAAATTGACACTGGCTCCAAGAAAACATAAGGATTTGTTTAGACATATACCTCCAATGGAGCAGGGTATGAGGAAGCTCCTAGGATCTTTACACTTAGGAGGCAGTTTGCGTTGCAAAACCGCCGAGCATTCCTCGTTAAGGAAAATTGTCTCAAGGTCTAACAACTTCCTTTTGGTAGAGACTACATCTTTCAAGAATTTTGCGTATTATGGCATCCCGGCCATAGCTTCTACCAAAGGTAAATTCACTTGCAATTTCTTAAAAATTTCTATGAACTTTTTATAATGAGCATCTTCATGATTCGGTTTATATTTCCTAGGAGGATAGGGTAAAGTACCAGGATTAAAAGTTACAGCTAGTGAAGACTTACCTGCTGCCTGCTATTGCTCTGTCTGCTCATCTTTTGAATCTGCAGATGCTCGATTAATCGGCATGGTGTCCTGATTAATTGGATCCCTCTTTCTTCCTGATTCTGCTACGTTCTGTTCATCCTGGTTCTCTGGTTCTTCTCTGATAGCAAGTCAAGGTAATTCTTTTCTGCTTCTTGTCATTATTGCATTCACATCCTTCAAATTCATCTCAGTGTTACTTGGTAATCCTCCCGGAGGATGGGCTGACACTTGTTCTGCAATCTGCCCCACTTGGTGCGACAGATTCTGCACTAAGGCTTCCTGATTGGTTAGTCTTGCATAATTCTTCTGACAATATGTGGTGAAGTTTGCAGTCAGCTCGGTCATGGATTTTGTGAGTTGATGGACCGTGTCAGTCGTAGTTGAACACATTTTATCCATGGCTGCCTCCCAACCACCCAACTTGTTGAATTGAGGCATGAATCCCCTAGTCTGCCTTGGTCTCTCTCCACCTGTAAGATCACTTAGTTGAAAACCAGGGTGTTCGTGAGAACCCGGGTGATATCCTCCCCCATAAAGATTTCCTTGCCTCCTTAAATAGTTTACATCTTTGGTGTTTGTTGCTTTGACCTCTTGAACTTTCTCTACCTTGGCAAAAGGGTCTTGAATACCGTCTATTTTTTCGCTCATCGCCATTAACTGGTATAAGATCTTTTGAAATGTATCTTCTCCAAATACTACTTCAGCTACCTTTACATTTTCAATTTGATTCGTCCCTCATTGGCTTGTAAGTGCTATTTGTTCCAACTTTTCTTCAGCTTCTTCAGGTGACAGCAACACAAAACATCCATTGCTCAATGCATCAACACTCATTTGTTCACTGGGCTGCAATCCGTGATATGAACTATGCATTCATACGTGCAGAGTGATATCATGGTGGCGGCATATCCATTGTGCTTCCTTGAACCTTTCCTAAGCTTCTCCGAAAGTCTCGGCCGGTTTTTGCTTGAATTTCATGATGTCATGTCTCATCTGTAGTGACTTCCTAGGTGGGCAGTACTTATTCATAAATTTTTGCAGTAGAACTGTCTATGTTTGGATCGATCTTGGTGATAGAGACAATAACCATATCTTTGCCTTGCCTTTCAGAGTGAATGAGAACAATTTTAGCTTAATGTTGTCTTTAGGCATTCCTGCTGGTTAGACCATGCTAACTATATCCAAGAAGTTAGTGATGTGTACACTAGGATCTTCATTCGATACTCCATGGAAGGTAGTGTAATTGGTCATGATCCGTATCATGTTTGGCTTTGGGTGAAAGACCTCAGCCGTATTCTCTGGCTGAACAAACGCTGGCATGAATTGCTCAATCGTGGGCATTGCATAACTTTGTAGAGTGCTTCTATCTCCTTGTACCATAACTCCTACTCCGTTTCCTCTTCCATTGACACCGTTTTGTCCATTCTCTGCCATTGTGTTATATGTATCCTCTAAAGGTGGAATTTCTTCTTCCTTCTCGCTGTGATCTCCTTCATGTGAACTCACGTTGTCCGCCAGCCTATCAATCATCTCTTGAGCTTCCTTTAACTTTTGTTGAGCAAACTTATTTATCTCAGGTATGAATCTCTCGAGTTTGGTTATTGCACTCCGTGTAGCATACTACAAGACACAAAAACAAAACAAAAAAGTTAGTTACTTTCCTCGGCGGCTGTTACAATCACCTGGCAGACTAAAAAATATAGACTCTGACCACTGAATCGTCGCTGAAGTGACAGAACCGATTCTACTGAATCTGGGATGCTCGATTAATCACGGGTAATCCTCGATTAATCGGGTGAGATTTTATTTCAGATTCAAACAAAACTGACTCTGTACGACACTAGTGTAAACAGACTATAACAAAGACTAGATAAAGCAAACTCAAAAATTACAGAAACTAAATATACAAACGTTCCATCTCGAATAAAAATTATTCTTAACACGAATCCCCGGCAACGGCGGGAGAAAATCTTGATCGCGTGCAAAGAACTTACTAGAAACAGGACTAGGTCTATCGTAGCAGAGTTCTGGCGAGTGAAGGTCGAATCCCATAGAGACTCGTAAGAACACAAATTAATCAAGATTGAGTTGTCACACTAACGGTATACGACCAAATATAATATAAGAAGAATAAAAGTGGCCCCAATAAACAAACAAGATTATGCAAATTCAACTGGAGCACACAAGAGTTTCTAATGTATTAGTCAAATTATGAGTTATTAGTTATTTCCCCCCATGTCATGCATTAGTCATCCCCGTTGGTAAACTATAATTTATTGTCAGCTATGGGTGCAATCTCCTAACCCTATCTACTTCCACTGTAAGGACAACAAACAATCTATGTGCAACTAACCTCCTTCATTGGTTGTATTAGTTCACATGCATTAAGTTTTAGAGTTTCCGGCTCAAGACCGAGAACCTCCCTAGGTAGCTATCGACTATGACTAGCACGTTCCTAAGGATCCATCAAGTCAATGTCCAAACTAACACTTCACTAACAGTCATTCATGCCAATTTACGATGACATGCAAATAGTTAATTAGGCTACTAGCATGTAAATTAACTCTGTTGATCAACATAGCTGGCGCTGATTATCATGAACTAGAATTTACAAGGTATTCAAATCTAGGAATATAGTGCATCGCAGATCTGAAGAACGCAATCACTATTTCATGATTTCTTCACCAACGAATCAGATCTATACATTCTTGGGGTAAAATGAACTAACTACAACATAATTAAACTAAATAAACAATTAAAGCATACTAGTTAAATAGAACAATGACAGATCTATATCTTGGAAAAGACAGAAAATCATACCCTCGAAGATGAGTGTAGATCTCCCTCGGCTCTCTTTCTAGGACGTGAAACCGTCAACTCCGTGACTAGAACTCATAAATAAATAATGAACGAAGAACTTTTATTGCATAGAACTTGTCTTGAAAATTGTACATTGAATTCTGAGGGCGAGGCATCTTATTTATAGCAAAGTAAACCGAATTAGAGAAACCTAGAACTACCCCTCATCCAAGCACACGCGTTTCCTAAGATTCTGGTAGCTCGATTCATCGGCGGCAACCCCCAATTAATCAGGGGCATTTTTATCCTTTTACTTCTACTGACTTAACATGGAATGTTTTGGAATACCCTAGGCCCAATATTTTTGTTCAGTCCGCTCCAGAATCGTCCACAATGCTTAACCCAATTCTTTCATATCCTGAAAATAATCAAATAACGCATGAAATAATATCAAATAAGGGAAAATAAACGTGAAGTGAAAAATACTCAACTCACGAACCCGGCACATAACATTCAACTCAAATTGTTCATAATTGTAGGTCGAAACAACTATTTGTAACTCATAATGGTTAGAATGTTGATGTCGTAGGATATACTAATTTAAGTGTCATCAGAGACCTTGAATGAAGTTCATGAATGTTTAGGACATATTGGGGGTCATTATTGCATGAAATAATACTTATATAAATCCTCTGCAAAATAGGAAAGAAATGTAACGCCCTTATCCCGGATACCGAGTCGTTATCCATACATAAAACATTCGGCACGTAACATTTAGAGAAAACCTTAAATCCCATGTTAGTCTCATGTCATATCAGAGTAATAAAGAAGGCGTGGAAGAAAATGAATGTTGGTCCCTTGAAAAGGCTGACACAAGTTTAGACGGAGGGTGAATAAACTTGTCCCCAAAAACTTGATTGCTAAAAAAACATAGTAGGTTCAGTTTTAAACTTGTGTGGAGTTGAGCTAATTGAGCTGAGTATAAGTCAAACTAACTTAACCGGCAATGAATATTTTAAAGCCTTTTAATTAAAACTTCAGTTATCAGTTTGTATAGAAATATGCAATGCTTACTCTGTTTCGGATGTTTGCTGAGTTTGTGATCTGATGAAATATTATGCTAAAATGTTGTAAATAAATCCGTAAAGTAAATAAATATGTAAGATAGAAATTATATAGGTTCCAGGTGGTGTATTCCTGTCAATCCTCTCTTTTCTTGTGATGTTGGAGGGAATTCACAATGTTCTTGAGGTTTACAGTTACAAGACAAAAAGTAAATTTAAACACTGATTGACCTTGACTATTCACTAGCTTCACAATCTTTGAGCCTTGATACTTAATAGGTTGAATTTATGTTTCACTAAGTCTGCTCCACTGGTCCTTGAAGGGTTGGATTGCCTCTTCACCAGCTCATCACAAACACAAGTCTTGCTGACTGCACCTCAACTGTCCTTCACACCTTCTTGGAGTTGCATAATCTAATCCTTTGATAAAATCAAAGTTGAGACTTGAATCAATAATTATGATACAACTTGTGATATGGGCTTCTTCTTCTGAGTGTATATGATTTGCACAATGAGCTCTTATTTCTTCAAGTGTGGATCTTGATATTTTCTTTGAATGCTTAATAACACTTTGAAGATTTCTTGATCTGGAGCTTGCAATATAGCAAATAGCAGGAGTACTTTTAATTTATTTTCCCTTTTATTTGAATGTTTCCTTAGTGATCTTAATCTCAGAACTCCGCACTTCTTCTTGAAGTAAATGTGATCTATTTATAGGGGTTTTTCCAACGTTTATCTTGTTTGAATTTGAATTCTTGTAGCCGTTGGTGGTCCTGCTAGCGTTTTCTAACGTTCTGATTCTTCTTCAGTTTGAGTGACTTCAGCTTGAAACTGAGCATTTGGGTTTGTTAGTTTCCTGCTGGTATAACCGAGTGTTTCATTTTTAAGAGCATTAACTGAGTTTTTACGCTTCTTCAAAACATAGTACTCTGTATTCATCTGATCTTTATTGGCTTGATCAGAGTACACCATAGAAACTTATATCATCCAAGTTATCATTGTCCTTTTGTATCTAGGTCTTCATAAAAGATTTATAAGGTCAGTTCAGGCCATCACAGACTTACCTGAATTCTAACTTTACAGTCTCAGCTTTGTCTTCATTAACTGAGGTTGAACCTGTTAGGTGTAGTGCCCGGAAGACAATTATCTAATTATTTTAGGACAGAATTAATAATTCATCTTATTATATGCATGTATGCTTATAATTAAGACACTACTGAAAACCCTAAGTACCTCGTTTATGTAATCACATAACTTAATATAGGATTGAGTTAGTGATATGTATTTAAAATTAACTTAGTCCGTAGCGTTTATTAATCTGAGTACGGGTCTCATGATTAATTTGCTATTAATGCGCCCAGAACACTTTGCGGTGTGACAGTCTTATCTGGATTGTCGGTAATAGGGTACCTAGTGGGGCATTTATATATGATGATAATCATATAGGGCTGGACCGATTTGATTTGAGTTCTCGATATAATTCCGTAATCGAGATGTCTTATCGAATCACAAGATGATCATATATGGATTAATCTCAATCCTGAGGTGATCACAGACAACTGCTTAGACTATGGTAAAGTTTGATGTGTTAGTAAGGATCACTTCGCATTATGTGGTCCAACACTTCTCGTTGGCTCTATTCTGGGATGAGTTAGTAGTCTGTGCGATCACAGATATGGAATCCATTCCTTCCCTCGGGAAGTAGACAGACAGTTCCCTTATTTGTTAATCCTAGAAACTGATCGATCCCGGGAGTTCATATTATATTAGTTATGAACTAATTGATCACTAGGGGTTAATGGTAAATAAGGATAAGAGGTTTCGAGAAGGGTGTACGGAGATATCCCGAATCGAAACGAACAGTCTATGGAAGATTTATCCGTATGTAATGATGTTGGTCCCTTGAAAAGGCTTTGGTTAAGTTTAGGGGGGGTGGGGGGGGAGGTGAATAAACTTAACACTTAAAACTTTTGGAGTTAACAAACTCCAGAACTTCAATGACCTCTGCGATACTTGATGAGTCTCACGACCCTCGATAGTCTGCTGACTGTTGAGTCTACTGAATTCGTGCAACGGAATTATATCAAAAATTAAGCCTTATTACTTGTTGTTAAATATGATACTAAGTATTAGATACTCAGTAGTATATGTATGTGATTTATGTTTGCTAGATTCAGTAAGGTGATGTGCTTGATAAACTAAATGCAGAATATAAGTGCAGAAAGTAAGTAGGCAGATTTTATAGTGGTTCCAGGTGGTGTAATCCTGTCAGTCCACTCTTCTCCTATGATGTTGGAGGTAATTCACTAGAGATCTTTGATGTAGCTGTTACAAAGATTCCTATGTTGCTTGTCCTTCACCAATAACTATGGCTTCACAAACCGAACACTTGGAGCAGGTATGATTCTTTGCTCCAAAGTCTTCCACGGTCCTTGAAGGGTAGGATTGCCTCTTCACCAGCTCCACCACAAACAACAGTCTTTCACACCCAACAGATGCTTCACTGTCTTCAGTAGATTCTTGTAAAAGAAAGGATTGAATCAAGTTAATGATTCAGTTGCAGCAGCATGATCAGGATGAATATGATCAGCAGCTTGCAGTCTTCAAGTGTGTAAACTTGATGTAGCTTGAATGCAGATTACACTTGAAGATTTTCTCTGGATCAGTAGCCTTAAGCTCAGTAAGTTCAGCAGGGTGTTTTCTTGATTAGAAATCGAAGCTCAGGATTTTTCTCTTATCTTTTATCACTTTTCATCACTTGTATCTGAATTAGGAGTCCTTTATTTTTAGGTAGAAGTCCTTGTGACTTGTATTTGAAATTCAAATATAGCCGTTTCATATTTTGTCCCATTTGACTTGCTTTCATCATCTTTGTTCATAATAATCGACACGGTCGTAATGCTTTTTGATGATGTCTGATCTGTCCATCCTTTGACTTGTAACCATTGGACAAAGTCCTGAATCATCCCAATGTCCTTTTAATATCAACCATTGATTTGTTTGATAAAATCAGAGGTTGTTAGCTGTCCTTATCCATGTTTTCTTTCAATGTAATCTTGAAAAAATCGAGGTATATGTATCAGCAGGTTTATGAGTCTGCTGAGATACATATCAGTCAGCTGAACCATATTTGCTAACTGTCTTTTATCTAACTTTTATTTATGAAGTTAGATTACACCTTTTTGCATATAACTAAGTTCCAATCACCATCCAACTTAAGGAACTTAGACCTTTGTGTATTAAGGTATATGTAATCGATTTAGGTCATCACAGACTTCCCTAAATTCTGATTCCATATCCTTGACTTTAATTACTAAGTTTGATCCCTTAGCCTTTATTAACTGAGTTTGACCCATCAGCCTTCAGTCTTCAGCAGGTTCCTGATAAGTCTACTGACCTAACTACACTACTGACCTAGACTAGTCTGCTGATATAAGTCAGCTGACCTTTACAGTGCTTGTTTGATCAAACCTATACAAAGATCAAACTCTAATAAACCTTTTGATCTAGACATCTTTTTGCCTTTACTCTATAATAGTTAGTCTGACACTCATCACTACAACTTAAAAATAAGTCCAACAATTTCACCCTTTTTGGTGATGATGCCACTACCCTCACCTAACAGCAAAGCAAAAATATTAAAAACAAAAACTGAACAAATTCCAGTCATATCTCATTATAATTATTTGTTCAAAGTATTCTGATCTAGATACTGAGAAAGATAAAACATATAAAGTCTCTTTGATCTCTGTCTTCTCTCTCTTTCTTCCTTGCCTTCTCCACTTGCTCTTGGTAGGCTCTTATCTCTTCAATCATTTCTCTCATCCATTCATTTTCAATCAGGGTGAAATCAATGTAGGAATTCATTTCTTTCCACCACTTCTATGCTTCAGGTAGAATGAGATTAATTTGATTTACTCTAAATCCCAATCTCATGTAAAGTTCTTTGAATTCATCAAGTGAGTCCTTTGCTTTTGTGATAGGCAAACTCCTTTCACCTCTACCACTTCTTCCACCTCTTCCACCTATATAACTGGCCCTCAAGGCTTTGACCCTTGCTTCCCAAAACTTTAAGCTCAGAAATGAGTTTAAACCTTCATGAAATCCCTTGTCATGATAAGGTTTCCTCTTGTTGTGGTACTCATTCCTGTATTGTTTGAGGAGATCATCAGTAAGTGGAAGTCTGCCAGGTGCAGGTTCCCTGAATGCATTAGTATCAGCCTCTGATCTTTTCTTGTGAAAAATTCTGGCAGCCTCTTTTGCTACTGCTGTTTGGGCCTCTTCCCCCTTAGTGACATCATCAACAAAACGGGATAGTTGACCATGAACACTCTCCTATGTAATAACCAGATTACTCAATTGTCCCTCCATAATTTAAGTTCTTGTATCAACTGCAGTAATCCTTGATTGCAAAGTTTGCTCCAGCAGATTGATCCTCACAGTAAGCTTAGGATCCAATCTAGCAGGTTGAGATGTTCCAGCAGCCTCAGCAGGCTTAGATGCTTCAGCAAGTTTGTCAAGTTTCTGATGGATGGCTTCAAATTGATCTTTTAGAAACTTCTCCTTCATTGTATTTCCTTGCTTAATTCCTCTCACTTCCAGGGTAACGTCTGCAAGAGCATACTGATTTGAGGTAATATTGGAGGCAACTGTTTCTGTAGTCCTCCCTCTATTTTCCACCAAATTGATCAGATCTTCAAATATCTGCTCTTGTCTGTCAAGTTGAGTTCTTAGATTTGCAATGTCATTTCTAACTGTCCTCAACTCTTCCATGACATGTGCTGGTACCCCACCAACCATTCCTCCATCAGCTCCATCAGCAGGCTCTTCTACATTGTGTTGTGGCCTATGTCTGCTGATAACCATTGCAAAACTCATATCCAGTCCAGCAGGGTTAGGTCCTTGATATTCCTCCAGAATAGGATCAAGAGCTGGTTCTTCAAGAATAGGTACAAATGCCTGTGGGGGTTCAATATCAATATGTTCTTCTTCACGCATTTGAAACTCCTCATCACTATAGTCATAGTCCTGCAGCTGCTCATTCTCATCAATAACAGCAGTCTGCTGACCATCTTTCCCTACAGTGGTCTTGACTCCGGTAGGCTCCACTACAGCAACCTCTACAACAACAGCAGGGGTTTCCTCCAAACCCAAAGTTTGTTCCAACCTTTGTCCAGGTGCTGTTTGTACCTCAGCAACATGTACCTCTTGTTCCAACCTGTGTCCAGGTGCTGTTTGATCCTCAGCAACCTGTACCTCCACTTCTTGTCTTGGTTCTGTTGGAATTTGTGCAACAACAACCTGATCAGGGAATATATCCATATTTTCTTGTTGAAATTCCCCAATATCACCAATCCTTGTCAGAAAATTTGCAATTTTGGTTAAGGTGTCCTCAGTGTCAACCCAGTTTTGATATTGAATTGAATTCACAGAACTGACACTTGGCTCAATATGATCAGTAACCCTTTCATCATCCAAAACTTCATTCTACTGAACACAGCAGACTTACCAGCATCAGTAGGTTCATCTTCTGCACCATCAGTAGATCCTTGACCAGTGGTTTCATCAGTTGTTCCTCTAGCCACTACACTGGTCTCCCCAGGGAACATGGGGGGATCATCATCAGAATCAGATGAATCACTGTCAAGTGTGTACTTTGGATCTCTGAACATAATTGCTCCACTTTTCTTTGCTTCATCCAACAGATCCATCAGCCTAGATTGCAGCATGGTTGTATCTATTAAATCCAATAGACTGTCCACACCCAGCTGATCAAATGCCCATTCTTCAAATCCACTCATTGGATCAGCAGCTGGTTTCTGTCTCTTGTAGAATCCACACTTCCATTAGAAATATTTTTGCACTTTTCTGAAGTTGGGATCTACTTTGCCCTTCTTAGATGCCTTCTCATATGGCATAGTTGGCTTTCTGGGGGCAGATTCAAGACCTTGCTGACCTCCAAAGTTCCCAATCAGCAAGTTGAGAGTTTCCTCAACAGATGTTTCCAGGTCAGTAGGTTGCTTAGATTGTATATTAGTCCCTACTGCCTCCATCTGTACAACACTTGGTTCCCCTTGAATTATATGCTCATCAGCAAGGTTAGCAGCAGACTGCTCTTCCCCCTGAACTATTGCAGGACTTGTAGGGTCTTGTACCAAACTTTCAGCTACCACAACAGGTGTTGACTCAGTAGCTTGCTGTGGCACTTCTACAAGTTGCTCAACAACAACTTGGGAAGTTTCAGTAGGCTCAAGAACCTTTTCAGGTGAGGATTCAGCAGTTTCTACAGTAGGCACAGGGTCAATAGTCTGCTATGATTCCCCAGCAGGTTGCTGAATAACAACCTCTACATCCTCAGTAGGCTTGATAATAGTTAAGGGCTCAGCCTCAATAGCCTATCCTTCTTCTTCTGCTTCTTCTTCTTGTCGTTGTTCTCTCTGACTTTCCAAAATTCTCAATTGATTACCCTTGCCATGATTCTTCTTCATGGAAATCTCCTTCATTCTTTTGGAAAGTGGTTCATCTTCAACTTCAGTAGACTTCCTCTTTCTACTAAATTCCTTTTGTTGCTCCTTCAGAATTTCAGCATCAGTTTTCTTCTTTGAAACAACAACAGGGTCAGTTACCTCAACTTCAGATGGACCCACAGTAGACTCAGCAGTCTGTGCTGTTTGCTTCTTTGTCTTCTTAAGCTTTAACAACTATGTTATTTTTCTTGTGTCAATAGCCTTTCTTTTCTCAGTAACCTTCTTTTGTGCAGCAGTCTTGACAACTGTCTCAACCTGCTCACCACCAGCATCACCATCATCTCCATCATCATCACTGTCAGCAGCCTCTTCATCCTCATCTTCATCATCCAATCCAGGAATGGGAGTAGCAACTACTGGCTTGTATCTTGATTGGTTGATCTTTTCAGATGAAACATCAGGTATCTGAAAATGAGTCAATATGGTCTGAATCAGTAGACCCAGTGGCTTGACCTTGGACTTCCTTATACCATCTCTATCTTCAGTGAACACATTCTTCATATAGTGTATAAAGAATCCAGCCCAATAAAACCTCAAACTTCTGCAGATGATGATCAGCAGGTCTATCTTTGGTCCAGACAGAGTATCCAGGCTTCCAACAAATCCCAAAATGGTTTTGAAAACCAATTTGCTCAGCAAATTGTACTCATGACCAATATGCCTTACATTGATGCCTAGATTGGAAGGTATAGCATCATTTGTCTTTATTTGATCCACAAACTTCAATCTTGGTAGATTCATTGCCTCTGGATTAGTTGGAGAATTATTTCTAGGTGAAAAATGAAATAAATTTCTTAGCAGGTCTGAGGAAATTTCTATTTCTCTTCCATTCACAGTGGTAGTGAAAGCCTCTCGTCCTTCATGTATAACAATGTTTCTCCAGAATTCCAGTACATTGATATACGATATTCGTTCCAATCTTTTGTTTATAACATTTTCTAGCCCAAAAAATCGTCTGATTCTTCTTCCAATATTGATGGCTAGCTTAGTAGTCTGATTCTTCTTCCAATATTGATGGCTAGCTCAGTACAGTTACAGTCATAAACGTATCCTCTAACACTTTGACTAGTTCCAATATGAACTTCATCCTTTGGTGCCATTGTAATAAGAAAAGATGAGGAAGAAAGTTTTTAAATCTGCGTTTACACTGTGTAAATGCAAAGAGATAGCAGATTGAGATTCTGTAAGTAGCCTCTATGTAGGTCTGCATATATATAGACAGATATGGTTGAGAACTGTCAGATTGTGTACTGTGCATTAACCATGATTAAATATGAGTGAATGCTATCTTGTCACGTGGCCCATTACTCCTCATAACGTTTTGTAACCGTTATATCGTGTTAACTGCGGTTATAAATAGGAAATAAATATCCCGCAATTTGCTGTTGACTTTAGTAAGTTTGAGTGAGTAAAGTAATTTTCAATGACCTTGTCATCAATGAGACTTGGCTCGTGCCTGGCGACGACAAAGTGTCTCAATGACTCTTTGATAGAGTCACTCACGATGCTTAAATCCTTTGTATTGTCCAACTGATATTACATGATGAAGTTTAATACCAATGACTGATCTGTCAAGTGAGCTCACCCATCATGACAAAGACCAATCCCCTTGGCAACCTCATTTGCTCAATTGTCCCAACATAAGTACATGGAATTGTTGATACCAATGACTAATCTGCTAAGTGAGCTCACCCAACATAGCAAAGACTAATCCCCTTGGTGAATTCCAGTACACTGCTGATCAGTCAACTTTTATAATTCCAAGTTATGTCCTTAGTTTAGCAAATCTTTCACAATCCAACGGTTTAGTGAAAATATCAGCAAGTTGATCTTCAGTAGGGATGTACAGAACCACCACATCTTTGTTTTCAATATGATCTCTTATAAAATGATGTCTCACATCAATATGCTTGGTTCTTGAGTGCAAAACAGGATTTTCAGTAATTGCAATTGCACTTGTGTTGTCACACATAATTGGAATTTCTCTTTCTTCAATTCCATAATCCCTTAACTGTTGTCTTAACCATAGTATTTGTGCACAGCAACTTCCAGCAGCAATATACTCTGTTTCAGCAGTGGAAGTTGATATAGAGTTCTGTTTCTTGCTGAACCATGAAACCAGTCTATTTCCCATTAACTGACAGGTTCCTGTAGTGCCTTTTCTATCAATCTTGCATCCTGCATAATCTGAATCTGAGTAGGATATAACTTTGAAACTTCCATCTTTAGAATACCATATCCCTACTCCCAAAGTCTCTTTCAGATACTTAAGAACTCTTTTGACTGCACCTAAATGACTTTCTTTAGGTTTTGATTGAAATCTTGCACAAACACCTACATCAAAGGATATATCAGGTCTGCTGGCAGTGAGCAAATGCAGACTGCCTATCATCCTTCTGTATAAGGTCTGATCAACATCTTTTCCTTCTTTATCTTCATCCAATCTGATGTTTGTACTTATTGGAGTTGATATCTTGGTGCTGTTTTCCATACCAAACTTCTTCAGCAACTCCTTGGTATACTTGGTTTGATGAATGAAGATTCCATCTTTCAACTGTTTGACTTGTAAGCCCAAAAAGTAGTTCAATTCACCCATCATACTCATTTGGAATTTACTTTTCATTAGATTTGCAAACTTTTCACAAAGTAATTAATTTTCAGAACCAAAGATTATGTCATCAACATAAATCTGGACCAGCAGGGTGCTGTCTCATTCACTGATTCTGAAAAGAGTCTTATCAATGGTACCTTTTGTAAAACCATTGTCCATCAAGAATTGAGATAGAGTCTCATACCATGCACTTGGTGCTTGTTTCAAACCATGAAGTACTTTATTTTCTTGATCTTTAACTTCAAATCCAGGAGGTTGCTGAACATAGACCTCCTCTTCCAGAATGCCATTCAAAAATGCACTTTTGACATCCATTTGATATACCTTGAAGTTTTTATAAGCAGCATATGCCAAGAATAATCTGATAGCTTCCAATCTTGCAACAGGGGCATATGTCTCATCAAAATCTATTCCTTTTGCTTGAGAATAGCCTTTTGCTACTAGTCTGGCCTTATTACACAATGGTACCAGATTCATCCAGTTTTTTTTCTATATACCCATTTTGTGCCAATTATATTTGCATGATTTGGCCTTTCCACTAGTGTCCAAACTTGATTCCTTTCAAATTCATTCAACTCTTCTTGCATAGCAATTATCCAATCTGGATCTGAAATTGCTTTTTCAACAACTTTTGGTTCCATTTGAGATAGAAAGCATATAAACATTGCTTCTAGTTGTCTTCTAGTCCTCACACCTTGCTGTATGTTGCCAATGACTTGTTCAGCAGGGTGATCTCTTAACCATTGTGGATTCTGGTTAGTTTGATTTTCACGAACCTCATCTTTAGTAGGGTCTGCTGTAGCATCAGGGGGTTCAGCAGATCCTTGAACTGCTTCAGTTGTTGCATCAGTAGTATCACCAACAGGTTGTTCAGCTGGGCAGAATCAGAGACCTTTAAGTCATTAAATCTTTCCAAAACTTCGACACAATCTTGATCAGTGACTTGTTGATTGTCAGCAGGTTCTGAAACTTCTTCCATTCCAGTGAACTTGGGCTCATCAAACACAACATGTATAGTTTCTTCATGTTTTAGTGTCTTTTTATTCAGTACCCTGAATGCCTTGCTGACAGAAGAATATCCCAAGAAAATTCCTTCATCTGACTTGGGTTGAAAGGTCTTCAATTGCTCCTTATGATTTAAGATAAAACACTTGCTTCCAAATGGATGGAAATAGGATATATTAGGTATCCTTCCATTCCAAATCTCATAAGGTGTCTTCAACAGCTTCTTGTTCACTGATTTTCTATTTTGTGTGTAGCATGCTGTATTAACTGCTTCAGCCCAATATCTTTCAGGTAGCAATGATTCACAAATCATAGTCCTTCCTGCTTCCATAAGAGTCCTGTTTCTTCTCAAAGAACCCCATTTTCTTTGAGGTGTACCAAAGCAATGACAAGTTGATGTAGTACACCATTTTGTTCACAGTATTCTCTTATCACTTTGTTGAGAAACTCAGTACCCTTATCAGATCTGATGTTCACTACTGTGACACATTTCTCATTTTGTAATCTCTTCAAAAGTTCTGGCATCTTTTAAAGTGTTTCACTTTTCTTATTCATGAATACCACCCAGGTGTATCTTGAATAATCATCCACAACAACTAAAATGTACTTCTTTCCTGTAACACTTGTTGGAGTCACTGGTCCAAATAAATCCATGTGCATCAGCTCCAACACTCTCTTAGTTGATTGCTTTGTCTTTGACTTGAAGCTTGATTTAGTATGTTTACCTTGCTGACAAGCATCACAAATAGCCTCCTTCTTGAATGTGATCTCAGGTAAACCAATCACCAGTTTCTTCTTTACTAACTGATTGATATCATCAAAATTCAGATGATTCAGCTTCTTGTGCCATAACCAATTGAGTTCTGATTTGGTATGCACTATCAGGCAGGTTTCTGGAACTGCAGTTGACCAATCCAAAACATACATATTCTGTTGTCTTCTTCTAGCCAACACAACTTGATCACCTCTTTCACTGATGATAGTACATGTACCTTTGTCAAAAGTGACCTTGTATCCCATGTCACAGAATTGTCCAGTGCTCAGTAAGTTGTAGTCCAGTCCTTCAACATATGCAACATTCCTGATTGTTAGTCCATTCCTCACAAGTGTGCCATAGCCTCTTGTGTAACCAGGTGTGTTTTTGTTTCCAAAGTTCACTCTTGGACCATCCTTTGCTACATAGCTTGTCAGACAGTGCTTAAACTTTGTCATATGTCTGGAACATCCACTGTCAAAGTACCAGACACCCTACAAAACAAAATCGATACATTTTAGGTACCCAAATCTGTTTGGGTCCATGATGGTCAGTGGTAAGCATGACCCTTGGCAAATTTCCATAAGGTCTTCTTCTAAAAGTGTCATACTTTGGTTCATACATGTATTCTACACATCCATATGGTCTTACAAGTGGTTGTGTAGGATTCACATATGTTTTCTGGCCTTTTGTATGTAATGCTGTTTGAAGTGATTTTTGTTGTTAGAAGCATTAGCATAACCATTGGATTGCTGTCTGTTAGAAACAGCTCTGTAATATGGAGTCTGCTGAGGTCCTGTTGAGGCCTTGTATAAGTCCTCTGCTGAGTCCTCTGCTGATTCCATTGCTTAGGTTTTACCCTAGCAGCATGGTTATACTTGTTGTTTCTAGCAGTAGGAGCAGGAATATTCCAATCATCACCAGTAGGGAACAATCTACCTTTCCCCCTGAGATAAGTATCCCTAGAATGATTAACATTTTTGGGTTTAGGATTCATATCCTTGGAAAATTTTTGGTTTTTCCTTTTCTGTGGTCCAGCACACTTGGTAGTAGGTCTGATATCAGTAGGTCAAGAAGGTCCAGCAGTCCTACCTTTGGATTTACCCTTTTTTGGAAATCGATGTCCTTTTAGACTTTCGATTTTGCCTCTTTGAAGCATTCTCGTGAGGTTTCACCGCCTCAGAACCCTTTTGGGAGTTGGATCTTGTGCAGGCACAAAATTAGGACCAATCCTGGTGCTAGGTTCAGTGACCTTGCTGGATCCACTCTTATTGGATTGTTGAGTTCCAAATCCAAGCCCCTGTGCTATCACCATAAGGCTTTCAGATTTGAATGCGGTGGATGAACAAGATGGTTCGGACAGACTCATTAGCTCTGAATTGAATTTACTGACAGAGTTGATCTTTGATTCATCTAACTTCATTTTCTTTTCCTTTGAGAATTCTTAATTCAGCATTTAATCTTTCAACTTCTAATTGAAGATCTTCTTTTTAGCCTTCACAATCTTATAACCAGATTGTATTATCCTCAGTTGATTAAGGATGGCATCCAAAGTTTCTTCATTGTCAGAATTTTTTGGATTTGAACCACAAGTAGATTCACAATCACTTCCAGCAGGAGTATTGATAGATACATAATTGTATACCTCCTCTGTCTCTTCCATATTTTCCATCAAGGCATAATCATCCATATCAACAACCAATGCAGTGTCATCAGATTCATTTCCTTTATCTGATTCAACTTCATAGCCAAATTCATCTTCAGCAACCATAGCCTTCTTGCCATGTCTTCTTTGTTGACTCTTGGTCTTCAATAGGTCTGGACAATCAGGTCTGAAATGTCCAGGCTTTTTGCAGTTGAAGAAAAGATAATCATGTTCCTTACTTTGTTTTAACTCAGGACAGTCAGGTTTGAAGTGTCCTGGTTTCTTGCATTGAAAGCACAAGTAATCATTGTCTTTTCTGGAATCATCCTTCTTCTTTTCACTGAATTTCTTAGTGAAATTCCTTGGAGAACCCTTTCCAGATTTCATCATCCTGATTTTCTTGCTCAGTAGGGCAATCTGCTCTTGCATCTCATCCAGCAGATCATCTTGAGCTCCTGAAGTTTCTTCTTGATGTTTGGCAGCCAATGCAGTTGTTTTTGGTTCTTCCTTTTCAGTGGTAGGAACCAATCTCTTGCTGAATTCATAAGCTTTAAGATCTGAGAATAATTTGAAGGTATCCTCTTCATGTAACTTCCTCATTTCTTCTATGGCAGTGACTTTCATCTCCCAAACTTCTTTGTCAGGTAATGCTTCCAAGATTTTTGAGTTGATTTCTTCTTTTGATTAACTTACACTCAGTAGGGTAAGTTCATCCAGGATTGCAATGAATCTTGATTCCATTTGCTCAATGGTTTCATTTGGTAGCATTTTGAACTTTTGAAACCTCTTTTTGGCCACACTGATTTTGTTCTTCTTGATAGCATCAGTGCCTTCACAGATTAATTGAATCTTGTCCCAAAGTTCATTTGCAGTTTTGCAATCTTTCACCTTCATATACATATTGCTATCCAGAGTTCTGTAAATGATATCAATAGCAATATTGTTAAGATTTGCTCTCTTTCTATCTTCAGCATTCAATTCTCTTTTTGGCTTTGGAATGTGCTGTCTCTCATTGTCCACAGTTACAGCTTTTGTAATCTCCAGTGGTCCATCTGTGAGTACATCCATCATTTCATCACGTGTTGCAGCTAAATAAGCCTGCATTCGACATTTATACTCATCAAATCTTTCTAAAGAACACATCACCATAGTTCTAGCATACTGGTTGTTATCCATGTTGCAAAGCTTTGAAAATCAGTAACTTGAAAATGTTTTCAAAGTATTTTCACAAGCACAACAAGTGGGATTACTTCAGAATAGAAGCACTGCTCCGATACCAATTGTTGGTCCCTTGAAAAGGCTTTGGTTAAGTTTAGGGGGGGTGAATAAACTTAACACTTAAAACTTTTGGAGTTAACAAACTTAGCAACCAAGTGACTTTGCGATACTTGAGAGTCTCTGACACCCAAGAGGTCTGGCGATTTGTTGAGTCTCTTGAATTTGTGCAAATGGAATTATATCAAAAATTAAGCCTTATTACTTGTTGTTAAATATGATACTAAGTATTAGATACTCAGTAGTGTATGTTTGTGATTTCAGTTTGCTAGATTCAGTAAGGTGATGTGCTTGATAAACTAAATGCAGAATATAAGTGCAGAAAGTATGTAGGTAGATTTTATAGTGGTTCCAGGTGGCGTAATCCTGTCAGTACACTCTTCTCCTGTGATGTTGGAGGTAATTCACTAGAGATCTTTGATGTAGCTGTTACAAAGATTCCTATGTTTCTTGTCCTTCACCAATAACTATGGCTTCACAAACTGAACACTTGGAACAGGTAGGATTGCTGCTCCAAAGTCTTCCACTGGTCCTTGAAGGGTAGGATTGCCTCTTCACCAGCTCCACCACAAACAATAGTCTTTCACAGCCAACAGATGCTTCACTGTCTTCAGTAGATTCTTGTAAAAGAAAGGATTGAATCAAGTTAATGATTGATTCGGCAAAGAACATGATCGGGATGAATATGATCGCAGACTTGCGGTCTTCAAGTGTGTAAACTTGATGTAGCTTGAATGCAGATTACACTTGAAGATTTTCTCTGGATCAGTAGCCTTAAGCTCAGTAAGTTCAGCAGGGTGTTTTCTTGATTAGAAATCGAAGCTCAGGATTTTTCTCTTATCTTTTATCACTTTTCATCACTTGTATCTGAATTAGGAGTCCTCTATTTATAGGTAGAAGTCCTTGTGACTTGTATTTGAAATTCAAATATAGCCGTTTCATATTTTGTCCCATTTGACTTGCTTTTTTTCACTTTGTTCATAAATCTTGACACGGTCGAATGCTTTTGACAATGATGTCTGATCTGTCCATCCTTTGACTTGTAACCATTGGACAAAGTCCTGAATCATCCCAACGTCCTTTTAATCTCAACCATTGATTTGTTTGATAAAATCAGAGGTTGTTAGTTGTCCTTATCCATGTTTTCTTCCAATGTAATCTTGAAAAAATCGAGGTATATGTATCAGCAGGTTTATTAGTCTGCTGAGATACATATCAGTCTTTTATCTAACTTTTATTTATGAAGTTAGATTACACCTTTTTGTATATAACTAAGTTCCAATCACCATCCAACTTAAGGAACTTAGACCTTGTATTATTAACGTATATGTAATCGAGTTTAGGTCATCACAGACTTCCCTAAATTCTGATTCCATATCCTTGACTTTAATTATTAAGTTTGATCCCTTAGCCTTTATTAACTGAGTTTGACCCCTCACCTTCGTCTTCTAAGGAGTTCACGATAATCAGATCGACCTAACTACCCTACAGACCTAGACTAGTCTACTGATATAAGTCAGATGATCTTTACAGTGCTTGTTTGATCAAACCTATACAAAGATCAAAGTCTAAAAAACCTATACATTTGATCTAGACATCTTTTTGCCTTTGCTCTATAACAGTTAGTCTGGCACTCATCACTAAAACTTAAAAATAAGTCCAACAAATGATTATATCAGTGGACACCTTATCAACTCATGGTTGAGTGTATGTTATCTATATTCGGCAGATTTCAGTTTCGGGTTTATGGTGGTGTAATCCCGGAATTAATAGATTGAATATTATTGTTCGGTCTGACGGATAATATTATTTAATTTATTGTAGCTACTGAATATGGGTCCATGGTCCCCGACGTGGCTCCTAACATAGCATATGTTTTCTCGTCGTTTCACCTCAATTATAATTAAATAGTTGGATTGGACTATTTAATTGATATGTGGATTAATTGTTTAGTTGGACTCAGCCCAAGTTAGTGTGTTGACTTTTTGACCTAATTGGTCAAATATAATAGTGGCGTGTATTACTTGTTTGGTTATCAAGAAATTTGTTTTCTTGGAGAATTATGGTACAAGTATTTAATTATTTATTTGTTGAATAATTAATTAAGGAAAACAAATATTAGATTGATCCTTAAATAATCTAGATTTATTCTAGATTATTCTAGGAGTATCTTTTATTTAATAAGGATTATTATAATTGATTTTGTATTAATTATTAAATCCTTGGAGGTCAAGGATTACTCTCCTATATAAAGAGAGTTCTCCCAAGCCTCAATATACACATAACATGCGACTTAGATGAGTGTTTGAAGCTTAGAATTTTCGGCTTCAAAACTAGGGTTTCGAGTTGGGATAATCCTCGGGATTATTCCGGTAGCATATCGAGGAGGTCCGGCGGCTTGAAACACCATCCACCTGGTGGTGCTTGGAGATACACGTTGGAAGACTTTGGCTTCTCAATTCTTGGATCTTGGATCTGGGATTGTTCTAGACGTTTATTCACAATAAACCGGTAAGCAATCTAAACCCCCTCGTAGGTTTAGATCTATTTATTTATGTATTTTTGTTGTTAGATCTAGATCTTGTACTTTCCGCTGCGTAATCGGGTGGATCTTTGATCCATCCGGCGATATTACATCCTACAGAACCCTCAGTTCTCTTATCTTCCATAACTGAGTATGTGTCCCTCAGCCTTCAGATTCTAGATAAGCCAACTGAGTCTGTGTCTGTTAGGAACATTTTTGTTTTGATGATGACCGTACTCGCTGTTATAGCAAGCCTGAAATAAGATAGAAATACTTTTATAAGTTTTTACTTAGAGTCTGACATGTTGTATAAGTTCAGTCAGACAAGTACTGTACTAGATTGGTAGGATGGCTAAGTGAAACAGGAAAACGGTGAAGTAAAGGCAGCCATGTACCAGCAGAGAAGAACTAAGACATATGGATTATAACCAGGGAAGTCTATGATGACCTTGGATAAGTCTAAGATACATTACAATAGATGAAATCTATTGTTTTAATATGGTGTACACTGATCCCACACAAATAAAGGATCAGTGAAGTACAAGATTACTTGAAGGATCAAAGGAATAAAGGAAACATCAGAACGGTGAAGTAAAATCTCCACCGGCAGACTAAAGGATAAACAGCAAAGTAAGCAGACTCACTGAACCGATCAAGCAACGGCCAAGTAAAGAATAGCAGAAGCAATATATGCCATCTGCAAATTATTCAGAACGTGGAAAATAAGGAGATCAAGCAATTAATGCAGAATCAATCAAGGACGGATTTTATGAAAAACATTTGAATAAAATCCGGATCACTGAAATCAATGAGAATATAATCAAGAATTAAATCAAGGATTATTCCCCACATTAAATAGCCAAAGGACAAAAATTCAAATCAAGGAAAATTAAGGCTTTAAATATAAGGCTTAGACAGACAAGAAAAAATAGAGAATATACACAGAATACAAGACTGAAAATAAAAAGAGCAGAAACTCTGTCAAATTTCCTAAGCCTTCTTCCTGGACTTAAAAGAACACATCTAGCATATCAACTCAGCATTCAGAGCATAATGTCTTATCAAGCACTGAGATTGATCAAAACACTTTTGAATCCAACTCACACCAGTTTGCAACAATTGAATAAGAGAAATCTGAGAAGGAGTTGCACCCTTCTGATAGCTGCTGAAGGATTTGTTCCCAAGGAGCAGTGTTGAAGACTGAGTCACTGAAACTTTTGTAGCCAGGCAGTGATAGTCTTGAAGATTGTGAAGCTTGCGTAGCCAAGGACAATCAATACTATTGTATTGGTGAAAGACAATAGTAAATTCCTCGAATTATCACAAAAAGTAGAGTGGATTAAGGGATTATGATAGGATAAAAGACAAGCGAATACTACAACTCTTAAGAAGGGACTTATCCGCTGCCTAAAATTTTTTAAATCAAGAAACAAAATTGAAACTCCGGATAGTCATTCACCCCCTCCCCCTCTGACTATACTCTTACCCTTATGTGAGACCAACAATTGGTATCGAAGCAGTGTTCCTAGTATCAAAACCTATTCAGATTTGATTTCTAGTAACAAGGAGATCATACACATTCACAGTAGTTTTCAAATCTGTGATTTTATACATAAATATTTTGTCTGTGACTTTGGACTCTTCAAATTTCATGTCTAAAGTACATGTATTCAATGTTAAAAATTATGTTGAATATAAAATAAAAATGTTGTCTCATCTTGCAGCAACTCATGGGGAGCTGTTGGATCTAATCATGATGGCCCAATCAAGATCATGACTGTGATAGCCACAGGTGTAGATCAAAAAAAAGAAATACCAAAGCTTAAGAAGGATTGGACCAAATATTATAGAAGAAGAGCAAACCATGACTTTGTTGCAAAAGATATGATCTTGAAGATTCTGGACAGTAATATGTTCATAAGGATCAAAGACTGCAAAATAGCTAAGGAGATGTGGGACAAATTGGCTCTTATCAATGAAGGATCAGAGGCAGTCAAAGATAACAAATTGTCTATTGCAAAACAAAAATTTGAGAATTTTAAAATGAAGACTGGTGAATCCATTTATCAAATGGATAACAGATTCTCAAGCATTATCAGCGAACTACATCAGCTTGGACATATATATCCTCAAGAAGAATTTTGTCTGAAAATCCGGAGAGGTCTACCTGAAAGATGGAAGATCGTCACATCAGTACTCAGAGGAACAATAGATCTTGCAAGTACTAACACCTTGACATTGATCTCTCAGCTGAAAGCTCGTGAGTTTGAGTTAAACAGTGAAGACGGTGTACCAGCAGAGGCACACAAGGCCAACGCACTAGTAGCACCCCATCAAAGGAAAGCGGCTGACTCAAGCAGCAAAAGAGACACATGAGCTAAAAGAACAAATTGCTTTACTAATCAAACATTTTGACCGGTTTATCAAAAACAATTCAAAGGAAGTTCATCATCAAACAAGAAGTCAAGCTCAAGAAAAGACATGAAGAAAAAAGATGATGAATGCAGATATTTCAATTGCAAAAGGAAAGGACACTTCAAGGCTGACTGTCCTGAAGAAAAAGACAAAGATGAAGAAAAGAAGAAGTACAAGTCATCCGATAAAAGAAGGAGCAAGAAAGCACTAATAGCTGAAACAAGTAGTGAAAGTGATGAAGAATCATCTGACAATGACTCAGATGATGGTCAAGGCACCAGGACACCAAATGAAAATGCCTGTCTATGCTTGATGGCAAAAGAAATTGAAGAAACAGTGGTAATATGTAGTTCTTGCTCATCTAAAGCATCCACATCTGACACTGCACAATCTCCTATTTCTCCATTAGATTCTGCAAACCTAATCCAAAATCTCATGAGTAAATTTGAAGAAATTCAAACAAATCATGAAATTCTGGAAAAGGAAATGTGAGAATCTTAGGGAAGAAAATAAAAGATTAAAACAAGAACTGGACAATTTAAAAGCTGAATAAACTAATAAGGAAGTACACTTAGCCGATCAACAAGCAACATATGATCTCTCATCTGGTGTTGACAGACCAGCTGAGAAAACCTCCATACCAGTTAAGACCACCACTGTACCACTTGATGCACCAGCTTATGAATCCCTAAAAAGGTTTGGATCCAGATTTGGTCTTGGCTACAACAGTCAAGATAAGAAAGGAAACAATAGACAACAAAAATCTGAACCTTGGACCAACACTGGACCTAAATTCAGAAAAGGACAGACCATTGTTTCAACTACTCATTCTGCACCAGTGAAGCCAAAAACTAGTGCAGTGAAACAGCAGAGTAAATCACCTTACCAGGCTACCAAGGGCAAAGGGTTACTAAAAGGTAAGGAAATACTTTACCCTTCAGAAGATGATTGGAATGTTACACCCCAAAAATACAAGAAGAAACCATTTCATGCCATGGAAAAAGTGTTTAGGAAAAGCCAACCTATGCATATTCTTGGATACAAGAGGTAGTATGAAAATAGGTTTCCTTCTGCATATTGGAGAGTGAAAAAGGATGAAAATGCACCTAGAGGTAGAGAAATGTATCAGAATAATTCTTTCAAGAAGTATTATGCCATACCTTATACATATGAGGTTGATGACTTCAACCATCCAAGGAGAAGATCCTTTGGATTTACACATATAGTAGGAGGCATGACTGCTAACAGGTATGGACCCAAACAGTATTGGGTACCTAAATTTGCTTAATTTGTTTTGTAGGATGTCTGGTACATAGACAGTGGATGTTCCAGACATGTGACAGGAAATAAAGGATGGCTGACTGACTTTAAAGCTTTTGATGGACCCAAAGTTATCTTTGGAGGCAAAGAAAACCCCGGCAAGGTTAAGGGGGAAGGCATCATGTTGAAGAACAATCTAAAGATTTAGAATGTGGCTTATGTCAAGGGATTGAATTTCAATCTTCTGAGCATTAGTCAATTCTGTGACAAAGGCTACAATGTGCACTTCAGCAAAGAAGGATGCAAAGTGATTCACAATCAAACCATCACAGTTGTACTTCTAGGAAAAAGAGAAGAGAACATATATATTGTAGATTGGAAGATAGAAAAAGCAGAAACATGTCTGCTTGTCAAGAATAAGCAATCAACCAGTTGGATTTGGCACAGAAACTGAACCATCTTAACTTCAATACCATCAACAAGCTTGTAGAAGGCCTACCTGACATTATCTTCAAAAAGGAAAGTCTTTGTGATGCATGTCAAAAAGGAAAACAGATCAAGAGTTCTTTCTAATCAAAGCCATAACAATCAATAACAAGGATCCTACATCTACTACACATGGATCTTTTTGGACCAGTTACACCTGTAAGTGTAAGTGGAAAGAAATACTTTTTAGTAGTGGTTGATGACTTTCAAGTTTACTTGGACCATTTTCATGAACAAGAAGAGAGAAAAACTAAAAAATCTCCCAGATCTACTAAGAAGATTTCAAAATGAAAAGGTATTGAAGTTCATCAAGATAAGATCAGACATAGGCACAAAATTCCTAAATGAAGTGATTAGAATCTACTATGAAGAAAATGGAGTATTACATCAACTATCAGCAGGAAGAACTCCACAACAAAATGGAGTTTCAGAAAGAATAAAACTCTAAAGTAAGCAGTTAGAACTATGATAGCAGAAGCAAGCTTACCAAAGAGATTTTGGGCTGAAGCGGCAAACATAGCTTGCTATACTGAAAACAGATCCATCATCAACAAACATCATGGGAAAACACCCTATGAAGCGTGGAATGGAAGAAAACCTAACATATCTTATTTACACATGTTTGGATCTAAATGTTTTGCTTGAACATGAATCAGCTTCATACTTTTGTGAAAAGGCAGATGAAGCAATATTCATGGGATATTCAGACACCAGCAAATCTTTCAGAGTACTCAACAAAAGAACTTTGGTGATTGAAGAATCAATTCACGTAGTGTTTGATGAACCAAACACCAGCAGTGAAGATTTACACACTTTTGAAGAAGAAGCTGCACAAGGACAAGTCTGCATGAATACAACCGTACCAGCTACCATTCTAAATCACACTTCTGATAATCAAGATGAAGTACCCGTTTCTAGAACAACAGAGCCACCAACACAAGTTCAAGAAGTTGATGTTCAAACAGGAACAATAGAAGAACTAGAACAAGATCAGTTTCAACCAGACTTAAATTGGATTAGAGATAATCCAGAAGATCAAGTCATTGGAGATGTTCATACAGAAGTCAGAACCAGAAGACATTTGGAGAGAATGCTAACTTTTTTTCTGTCATAGGTGGAACCCAAGATGATAGATGATGCAATCCAAGATGCTAACTAGATTACAGCCATGCAAGAAGAACTCTATGAATTTGAGAGAAATGAGGCATGAGAACTTGTTGATAGACCTGACATGGCAAACATAATTGGAACAAAATCGGTTTTCAGAAACAAGATGAATGAACAAGGAACTGTTGTCAGAAACAACACAAGACTAGTTGCAAAAGGCATAGATTATGATGAAACATTTGCTCTAGTAGCAAGATTGGAAGCAATCAGACTCTTCCTAGCTTTTTTAGCCCACAATGACTTCAAAGTATATCAGATGGATGTCAATAGTGCATTTCTGAATGGACTCCTGGTAGAGGAAGTATATGTGGAGCATCCCCCAGGTTTTCAACTCAAGGAAAAGAAGACAAGGTATAAACTGAAGAAGGCACTATATGGACTCAAATAGGCACCCAGAGCCTGGTATGAGACACTGTCACAATTCCTAATCCATAATGGATTCGGCAAAGGAACCATTGACAAGACTCTTTTCAAACTAGAAGATGGAACAAGAACTTTTCTAGTTCAAATATATGTGGATGATATCATTTCTGGATCAGAAGATGAAATGCTATGTCAAAAATTTTAAAATCTGATGAAAAGAAATTTTAAATGAGTATGATGGGAGAACTCAACTACTTTCTTGGTTTATGTTGGTGAGATTTTGCATCATTAAAACAAAAGAAAATTTTTAAAACCTATACTACCATGCAAAACTACCTCCAAACCGGCCGAATACCGGGTAGTTGCTAGTAAAGTTGGATAAGTACGGGTATCGATCCTCAGGGAATTGGGATGTTGAATCTAATTTTATTAATCCTCTCAATTGTTACTCAAGAAAACAAATAAACGAAAGAACGAACAAATAACACATAGAACAAGTAAACTAAATCTAAGCTAAAACGAAATAAAACTAAACTAAACTAACGATACATGGGCTCAAACAATGTACAAACTAAGTGATCTCAATCCTAGTTATTCTCATGATTTCAATTCAAATTGTGGTTTCACCTTGACACGAGACACAAATCCCTAATCTCTTAGTGAATCCGTATTCTCAAGCTCTGAAATCCTACTCTCGTAGTGAATTCAATTTATCAATCTCTCCTCACTCGAATGTTGAGACCGATATTCAAACAAAACTCGGTGTAGATTCAAGTTACTCTCGTATAATCGAATCTAACAACCTAGATGATTAACCTATTAACTTGTCATCATTAACGACTAAAGATCCTATCTTTCTATGGTGATCTAACGTTACTCAACTTCCGTATGTTGTAAATATCAATCATAAACGATCTCCCGATTCAATTCACACATAGCATCATAATCATAAAAAGATACAAAATAAATTAAAGATCATGAAAATAAACTAGAGATTGAATAAATTAAAAAGAGATTAAACTCACAAGGTTTGGTACATGGATGAACTCATGAATCGAAAATGGAAAAAAACTACATCTAATCTAACCCGGATCACCCGAGCACAAGGCTCGGGTGACCGGCCTTGAACTGCCCTCAGAGCTGCCGCTGCTGCTGTAAGAATTGCGGCTGAATCAATTGTGTATGAATTATGGGATATCAACTAGGTTACAAGCTGCTGCTTAAATAGAAAGAAAGAGGTCGGCTGCTTCTTTTTATGTCGGCTGCAATTAATTATTAATTATTGGATTTGCATGCGGCTATCAAAAGAAATCATCTTAAGTCGGTTGAAGCACTTTGGGTCCGGACGCCCGTCTAACTGCATGGACGCTCGTCCTTGCTCCATGGACGGAGAGTGAAAGCTGGTTCATGCTCAAGCTGAAGACTCTGTATCAAATTGCTGCTGTGAACGCTAGTTCAGCTCTGGACTCAAACTTCTAAAATTCATATCTTGAGTTGTAGACCTTCAAAAATTATGATCCGAAAGTCATAAAAAAGCTCTCGGAAAACTCTACAACTTTCATTAAGGACTCTTCTTTAAAACGCCTTTTGATTAGCCCGTCGTATTACGAGTCGTTTTCGGGATTTTCCCAAGCTTTATTTCATCTTCATCCTCTTGTATCTCTTTCTTTCCACTTTAATCTTCAATCAAACATCATTTAGACCTCTTCCATTCCACATTTGTGCACCTAAAAGATGACAAAACCGAGCAAAACGTAAAACCATACAAAATAGATAATAAAACCACGATATTTACTCGATTTCGCATTTTAACTATTCAAAACGTCATTTGCTCAATTAATCGATTATAAGCTCGAATTCTACGAAAAACATCCATATATGGGGAATATTGATATAAAATATATCCATATAAAACGTATAAAATCACCCTTAACAACTCTCCCACACTTAAACCTTGCTCGTCCCGAGCAAGACAAAACATAATCATCACTCGAGACAAATAAACACTTATGCAAATATAAAACATATTCAAGTAGTTTAGAGGTTCACCCAAGTGCGTGTGTGCATAGCCATAATAAACTTCCACTAAGTTCCACAATTTGAAAGTTATTCAAACCAAAAGTAGCCCGGTTTCCCATCTAAGTTAGAAATAATTAAAACTATAACAGGCACTTTACAAAACATACATATCCCAAAAAGAAATAGTAGAGAATATCTAAAACCTTTCTGACAAACTCAGAGGATAATCCCTACAACATATCCTTCAGTTTATACTGGGTATAAGATTAACGATAACTAAGTCCTTACTTATTCATAATAATATATTTCAATATTTTCACTTTTTCACACTTTTCTAACACACATCAGAATAAGCTTTTGCCCTCATAGAGAATAGGACATTTCAAGATAATCCCTACCTTACTCCAATCATAAGGCGACTATAAAAACCGACCATCGTGAGCTTTTGTCATCATAGTGGAATAGGACATACGTGGTACACCCTACCTCACCCAAATCATAAATCAGCTTCCGACACACACAATTACAATTATGTTTACTTAGAGATTTCTGGCTGGCAGTGGTAAAGATTATTTTCTAGTAACACAGACCACTGAGCATAACACCTCAAGTAAACAATTTATTACTATTGCAAAGACTTAATCACGTTTCACTTATCACATTCAAACTTACAGATATTCACAGTATGTCATACTTTAATCCTAGAATACAAACTACTAAACTTTTCAAGAATTGTACATAAGCAAAGAAACATGCTATAATCATCAAAAATCTCTAATCAAATGGGCATAGCTTTAAAAATATAGCTCATCATTTACTATAGCATGTGAAAAAGTAGTGTCGGGTGAGACGTCTAAAATTACTAAATATGCAAAATAACGCATCAATGATTATAAACATCGAACAAAGACATGCAATGCTCACTCGGGACAAAACAAAAATTTTAAAATTAAGCACTTTTCATAGAAATATAACAGAAATTGAGCAAACGACTCATAGATACATATAAACCATCCTCTCCCCACACTTAGATTGCAACTTGTCCTCAAGTTGTGCGAAATAATAAATTAGAGAACTTAGTCGATTCGATCTTTGGCAATTCGGAAAACCAAAATTCTTTGCATAGCTCGAGAGAAGCGTGGAGCATCACAGGTAAATTGAATTCATCGTGAAAGTGCACAATCGCTATCAAAAATATCCTGCAGACTTGATCAGTGCAAAAAGAGTCTACGGGGAAAAAGAAAAGATTACATATATAAAGCACATGGAAAAGGAGATATAGAGATATTTCAAATTTAAGCTCATATAAAGATGGAATACATATACATGGAACATTACACAACAGTAGGCTAGGTGCAACTACATGAAAATGAAATCTATATGAAATGAAGATCTAAAAAAAAAACTCTCTGACAGGCTCAGTGTGATCAGGTCGGTCTGAAACCCTACAGTGACTACGGCCCGTGCAGAAACAAAATAAAAATGACGAGGTAGTATTACGGAAACCGACAGTTAACTACACTCAAGAAAAATAAAAGAAAAATAGAAAAACAATACAACTAGATGACATGCAACTAAATGATATGCATCTAAATGATATGCAAAAATAAAAGAAAATAAAAGAAATAAAACTAGCCCACTCATTAGCAACACGACATGTATAAAATAAACGTCTACCAGATAATGACAGGTTACGATAAACGACAGTACTGTTCATTACATGCAGTGTAGACGCGCTTTAAGACTCGTCAAAGGTGATAGCATTATGGAAAACCAACAGTTAGCTATACTAAATAGATATAACTCATATGGACTGGACGTAGCATACGGAAAACCGACAGTAGCTACGCATATGAACTATAAAAAACAAAGGAAGCACGTAAGTCTTAAAAGCTAACAAGATTCATCACAACGGTATGTAGCATACGGAAACCGACATTAGCTACTAATTAACAATCAGACCAGTTATAGCGTACGAGAACCCATAAGAACTATAACATGCCTAGATGAATCATATATAAGGAATTGATCAATTATCTAACATGGATTCATAGATGGAAAGGTAAAAACATATAAGTTCAGGACATCTATGTAAAAAAAATAAATAGGCCACAGATGCTCGAATGTAAGCAATCCATAGTAAATAAAAGCATTAGGAATGAGATCAAGAAAAACTGGACTATCGAATCGGGCGGCGTGCTCAAAGACAAATGTGACAGGCGTTCACCTCAAAATACACGACTTTGACGACGCATTCAGCAAAACAAACGCTCGTTTGACTTGAAAACCAACCGGACGGACGTTCGAAAGCATAGACGCGCAAATGCGGTCCTTTAAACGTAAGCAGTCGAAAATATTTGAGCGGACGGCGTCGAATACTTTCAAACGCTCGTTTACTGCGCAGCTTAAAGAAGCTGACGGGCGTTCACTAACTTGAACGCTTCGTCCATACAACGAATACACAAGCAGAGAGCAGGAAAACGAGACAAACCCTAAAAACTTAAAACACATATTAACACAGATCACAGCAGACCACTTTCAATTAAAGCACAAAAGGTTAGATCGAAAACACATAAACACATACTTCACGTTTAAACAAATCGAGTAAAAACTTTTGCACATTCTTAACCTTATGGTCATCGAAACACGGCAAAATAAAAACTCTCGATTTGGTAAACGCTACTTTTATTAAAACGAAAAATAAACGTAACAAAATCGAGAATTAACTCAATTAAATTCAAAACCTATGCAGTTAGACGGGCGTCCGGACCCAAAGTGCTTCAACCGACTTAAGATGATTTCTTTTGATAGCCGCATGCAAATCCAATAATTAATAATTAATTGCAGCCGACATAAAAAGAAGCAGCCGACCTCTTTCTTTCTATTTAAGCGACTTGTAACCTAGTTGATATCCCATAATTCATACACAATTGATTCGGCCGCAATTCTTACGGCGGCGGCTGCTAGAAGCGATTCAAGGCGGTCACCCGAGCCTTGTGCTCGGGTGATCCGGGTTAGATTAGATGTAGTTTTTTTCCGTTTTCGATTCATGAGTTCATCCATGTACCAAACCTTGTGAGTTTAATCTCTTTTTAATTTATTCAATCTCTAGTTTATTTTCATGATCTTTAATTTATTTTGTATCTTTTTATGATTATGATGCTATGTGTGAATTGAATCGGGAGATCGTTTACGTTTGATAGTTACAACATACGGAAGTGGAGTAACGTTAGATCACCATAGAAAGATAGGATCTTTAGTCGTTAATGATGACAAGTTAATAGGTTAATCATCTAGGTTGTTAGATTCGATTATACGAGAGTAACTTGAATCTACACCGAGTTTTGTTTGAATATCGGTCTCAACATTCGAGAGAGGAGAGATTGATAAATTGAATTCACTACTACGAGTAGATTTTGAGCTTGAGAATATGGATTCACTAAGAGATTAGGGATTTGTGTCTCGTGTCAAGGTGAAACCACAATTTGAATTGAAATCATGAGAATAACTAGGATTGAGATCACTTAGTTTGTACATTGTTTGAGCCCATGTATCGTTAGTTTAGTTTAGTTTTATTTCGTTTTAGCTTAGATTTAGTTTACTTGTTCTATGTGTTATTTGTTCGTTCTTTCGTTTATTTGTTTTCTTGAGTAACAATTAAGAGGATTAATAAAATTAGATTCAACATCCCAATTCCCTGAGGATCGATACCCGTATTTATCCAACTTTACTAGCAACTACCCGGTATTCGGCCGGTTAGGAGGTAGTTTTGCATGGTAGTATAGGTTTTATAAATTTTCTTTTGTTTTAATGATGCAAAATCTCCCCAACAAAAGTGGCGCCGTTGCCGGGGAGTTGCTAGTAAAGTTGGATAAGTACGGGTATCGATCCTCAGGGAATTGGGATATTGAATCTAATTTTATTAATCCTCTCAATTGTTACTCAAGAAAACAAATAAATGAAAGAACAAACAAATAACACATAGAACAAGTAAACTAAATCTAAGCTAAAACGAAATAAAACTAAACTAAACTAACGATACATGGGCTCAAACAATGTACAAACTAAGTGATCTCAATCCTAGTTATTCTCATGATTTCAATTCAAATTGTGGTTTCACCTTGACATGAGACACAAATCCCTAATCTCTTAGTGAATCCGTATTCTCAAGCTCTGAAATCCTACTCTCGTAGTGAATTCAATTTATCAATCTCTCCTCTCTCGAATGTTGAGACCGATATTCAAAAAAACTCGGTGTAGATTCAAGTTACTCTCGTATAATTGAATCTAACAACCTAGATGATTAACCTATTAACTTGTCATCATTAACGACTAAAGATCCTATCTTTCTATGGTGATCTAATGTTACTCAACTTCCGTATGTTGTAACTATCAATCGTAAACGATCTCCCGATTCAATTCACACATAGCATCATAATCATAAAAAGATACAAAATAAATTAAAGATCATGAAAATAAACTAGAGATTGAATAAATTAAAAAGAGATTAAACTCACAAGGTTTGGTACATGGATGAACTCATGAATCGAAAACGGAAAAAAACTACATCTAATCTAACCCGGATCACCCGAGCACAAGGCTCGGGTGACCGCCTTGAATCGCCTCGTAGCGCTGCATTTCGTAAGAATTGCGGCTGAATCAATTGTGTATGAATTATGGGATATCAACTAGGTTACAAGCTGCCGCTTAAATAGAAAGAAAGAGGAGGTCGCTTTTTTTTATGTCGGCCGCAATTAATTATTAATTATTGGATTTGCATGCGGCTATCAAAAGAAATCATCTTAAGTCGGTTGAAGCACTTTGGGTCCGGACGCCCGTCTAACTGCATGGACGCTCGTCCTTGCTCCATGGACGGAGAGTGAACGCTGGTTCATGCTCAAGCTGAAGACTCTGTATCAAATTGCTGCTGTGAACGCTAGTTCAGCTCTGGACTCAAACTTCTAAAATTCATATCTTGAGTTGTAGACCTTCAAAAATTATGATCCGAACGTCATAAAAAAGCTCTCGGAAAACTCTACAACTTTCATTAAGGACTCTTCTTGAGAAAACGCCTTTTGATTAGCCCGTCGATTATTACGAGTCGTTTTGGGATTTTCCCAAGCTTTATTTCATCTTCATCCTCTTGTATCTCTTTCTTTCCACTTTAATCTTCAATCAAACATCATTTAGACCTCTTCCATTCCACATTTGTGCACCTAAAAGATGACAAAACCGAGCAAAACATAAAACCATACAAAATAGATAATAAAACCACGATATTTACTCGATTTCGCATTTTAACTATTCAAAACGTCATTTGCTCAATTAATCGATTATAAGCTCGAATTCTACGAAAAGCATCCATATATGGGGAATATTGATATAAAATATATCCTTATAAAACGTATAAAATCACCCTTAACAGTTTACAAGTGAAACAAATAGAAGATGACATCTTTATAAATCAAGCCAAGTACACAAAGGACTTGATGCACAAATATGGGATGGATACAAGTGGCACATCAGACACACCAATGTGTGTAAGACAGTTCTTGGAAAAGATGAAAATGGAAAGGATGTTGATCTAAAGCAGTGCAGAGGAATCATTGGCCCACTACTCTACTTGACTGCAAGCATACATGACATTGCATTTGCAGTAGGAGTATGTACAACATTCCAAGCTCAACCTAAGGAATCTCATTCAATCAATGTAGGAATTTGGTATCCAAAAGATGGAGGATTCAAACTGATATCCTATTCAGATTCAAACTATGCTGGATGTAAAATTGATAGAAAAAGCACTTCAGGATCTTGTCAGATGCTAGGCAGCAGACTAGAATCATGGTTTAGTAAAAGCAACATTCCATATCTACTTCAACAGCTGAAGCAGAATATATAGTAGCAGGTAGCTGTTGTGCACAAGTACTAGGGATCAGACAGCAGCTAAGAGACTATAGAATAGAGGAGAAGACAATTTCAATCATGTGTGATAATACAAGTGCAATATCAATTATAGAGAATCCAATGCTTCACTCAAGAACAAAGCATATTGATGTGAGACATCACTTTATCGGAGATCTTGTGGAAAAAAGAGATGTAACCTTGAGATATATAGCTACAAAAGATTAATTGGCTGATATCTTCACAAAACCATTCAGTCATGAAAGATTTTGTAAGTTGAGAACTGAGTTGGGTATGGTTGAAAATGATTAAGTAATAAGGAGAAGCTAACTGGAGTAATCAACAGAGTGACTTCAACAGCTGACTGAACCTTTGCCGTTTAGGGTGTGCTCACATGGCAGGTAAGGCACTGGTAGCCACCGAAGTCCACTTCACTGATTCTTAGGAACATTTTTTATAACAACAGCTCAGTAAAAAGGCCACTACACCGGCTAGTGACCAGCCAAGCCTCTTAACCGCTAAATTCTGTAGAGAAAACAACTTACTTTTCACTACACCGGTAAAAGAATGATCAAATGGAGTGGTAAATGAATAATATATTCACACATATGGAAAATCTGAGGATTTACTAATTTATTATGGAGGATTACCCACATGGATTTTCTCTTGAAATCGTGGAGGTTATTTTTGAATTGAGAAAATGACGGAAATGCCTCAATTCCCGGGTACTATCATTACATACCTCAATCCTCTCCCCCACTACACTCAAAAACCGTGATTTACATACACAAAATCACACCATTACTTCATCAAATCCTTCCATATTCAACATCATTCACACTTTCCTATATAAACAACACTTAAAGTGTTTAAGAATTTTTACGCTCTTCAGGCATTCTATAAACCTTTTTTTTCTCTGAAAGTTTGAAGCTTTTCTCCTCTCAAAACTTTCTAAGGCAATGTCATCATCTTCCTCGGTTTCAAAGTCCGGCAAGCACTATGAAAAATCAATTGCAACGGGATCATTTTTCAATCTATATACTACTTGAGGCTGTGTGAAGATGACGAGTGATGATGCCGAATAATGCACCACAGATTTATCAGGGCCACGTGTAATCTAAGGGTGAGTCAAAAAGAATATATACGTCTTGAACTGTAGTAAAGATGGTCTTTTTGGTGTTTTATGGCTGAGTCCAAGAATGTATCTTGAATTGCCTACGTATCCTGTGTATTGTCCAGGAATCAAGCCTTACGTAGTTCCTGGATTAGTGTATTTATAGGCATAAGCCTTTTTCTGCCCTAAACTTAAGGCGGTTTGGTCTATTGAAATAAATAACCCTTACTGGGCCTTGCCCCTTGCCCAAGTAACCCTCTGGATATTGGGCTTAGGAATCTGGGCTGGAACTCTAGTCTCGACTCGTATAACACCGATATGGGTGCTCGAGATGGGACACTTGCAAGATCTGCTGGCTGCCATGGTGATCATTGGTACGTCTCGTATTCGACCCGATGCGGACAACAGACTTGGACTTCCTCACATGCTAGCTGGACCAATTAGATAATTCCACGTGGAGGGGTGAAATCCCGTATCGTCATATAAGACCCCCAGATCGGAGAGAAGCCTATCTCGTATGCTGAAGTCGGATCTGAAAATTTGAATTATCTCTTCGATACGTGGCCTTCTTTAGGCGGGAATACAGCTGTCTCCTTAGCCGATGTAGGTTGTCGTAGGATGACGTCACACTGTATCAGCATTAATGGGTGCAGGAAATGAAGCGTCCTCATTGGTCCACACGGGGTTTCCATCCTTGATTACCGTGTTGCAAACTCTATAACTGCCCTCAAATCCTGCCTTTTCAAATCATTTGCAAGATTGTGGAGCATAAAAGGATTCCAAGACACCAAAGTCTCTTATTTTCTATTCCAACTCTCCGCTTTATCTGAAAATCTCAAGTAAGCCCTAATCTTACTCAACTTCTTCCTTTGTTTTTTTATTTCTTTGCCTTTTCTCGATTCCATGTCTAGGAGTGAGAGCGATTCTCAAAATCGGGAGGAACTTGTTGTACTGGGAGAGGAATCGGCGGAGAGAACGGTTTCTGAGCGGCCGCTTGCTTCTGGTGAAAAAGTAGCCAGAGAAGAAGAAGAGGAAGGAGAAGAGGAATCGACCTCTCGATCAGTTGCTACCAAACGCCAAACAAGGATGAAAGGCCAAGGGCCCTATGGTTGTATATCCAACCTAACCCAAGAAAAATCCAAGGCCGTCTGTCTAAGATATGGCATCCCATATTCTTCTGAAAACATCAAAGTGTCCCACTGTCGATTCCAATACGCATGTGATCCTCCTCCTGGGTTCTGTGCCATATACGAGGCACAACTGAAAGAGGGATAAATGTTTCCCTTCGACCCGTCCCTCATAGAAATCCTCCGACACTATTAGATCTGCATCATCCAACTCGCTCCAAATGGAATTAGGAGCGTTATGGGCTTCGTATTGGCGTGTCGAATAGCCAAGGTCGAATTCACCGCTCGTCTATTCCGACAATACTATTCGATCCAAGGTCTGCAAGATGCGGGATGGTATACTTTCCAGAGGCGTCTCCTGGTCTCGGAGTTTGTGAGGAGAGTGACCTCGTCTCAGGGCGAGTGGAAGCCTCATTTTTCTTCATCCGACACGGATTAGCAGACGTCGACATCCATACTGGGTACAAAAAGCCTAGGAAATGGAATGATAGGCTGGACTCCGATGCTCCCGCTGAATGTAGGATTCTCGAAAGAGTTAACCCCGATGTCGCAACTCGAAACTTACATTCTCTATACCCTTTCGCAGATGTCGAGACAGCTGGTCCGGGTGCTTATTTGGAACTCGATGAGGAAGTTCGAACATTGCGTTGGATATTTATTCACTCTGTCGAACTGCTACACTTTTGTAATTTTTTTCTTTTATTCCATACTTGCTTTTGTTTTGACTGTGTATTGATGTCGATTTTTCTCTGTTTGCAGTGGAATTATTTTCAAAGTTGGAGGCGGTGGGCAAAATGCCTGACCCTAAGAAGGTTGACCCCAAGAAGATTCAAGAGATAGCTGGTATCAGGTCGAAAAAACACGTGTCTGGTGCAATAATCTCCGGGGGTCAAAGGACTCCCGCTCGATCATCCACTCCTACCTCGACATCATATCTACTGAGGGAGCAGCCCGACGATGCCCAGGTGACTGAGCAGACTGAGGGGAGTCTCGCCCTAAGAAAACGCCAAAAAACAACCGAGGTGAGGCATGGAACTGGGAAGGAAGCTCGCAACCTCCCTCCTCAAGGCTCAAGTGGCATCGAGGCGATCCCCAGCATAAGTCTTGCCGAAATGGTGGCCATGGCTCCTGAGGAGCCGGGTGATTATTATTCAAAAATCATCCGAGCTGTAAGTCTTCATTTAACACTTTTAATTTTGTGAATTTTGTCTATTTCTCGAATTCACATCATTCTCTTTGCAGGCTCGGCATATGACCAAAGTGGCTATAAATAGGATCGAGTCTCCATCCGCTGCCACGGAGGAGCAGAGAGAAAAAATTGCCAGACTGACCTCCGATATCGAGAAGAAGAAAGCTATGGTGAACAAGTTGGATGATCGGCGTGTCAAACTTGAGTCTGACTTGTCAACCTCTAGAGACGAATTGTCCAGGGCGCGCAAGGACTTAGCCGACAGGGATGCTGAGCTTGCAAAAAATAAAGTCGGATCTTGATGGGGCAAAAGCTGAACTGGCGGGATCCCTCAAGGCTCGAGATGACCTCCAGTTTGAGGTCGATAGCTTCACGACCCGCCTGGAGTCGGCCAAAAAGGATTTCCTGGCTTCTGTCGAGCTCGAAAATGACTTGACATTGCTGATGAGTCAGGCTATGAAGGGGGGATTCTCGAACACTATCGATCAAGTCAAGGCGGTCGTCCCGGATTTTGAAGTATCCAGCATCGAGAAAGCCCACTTATACGATCCAGAGGCCATCCCTTGTTATGGTCGATACTGCATAGAGTTCAAAGCTGACATTTCTCTACACGACAAGTATGTGGCCCCTAACATGGATGGGGATGGAGAGGAGGACATCGACTCAGAGGATCCAATCAACTCAAACGCCTCCACCTCGAATCAGCCTGTTGCCTGATCTTGTTTCTTGTTGTTGTTTTTTGAACAATTTTTATTCAATTTGGATGTAATAACTTTTTTAAACCTTTGTTACTCTGGTTATGCTTTTTTGCCGAGATGAATAATCGATTCGATCTCCAAAACATTGGCTTCTCAATTTTGCATCTTGATTTTTGAATTTCAATCTATGCATTTTTATTGAATGTCTTTTTGTATAGGTTGTAGTCCTTTGAACATAATTCCCTTGCAAACATTGCCTTGTGGGGTGTAGTCATTCGAACTTAATTCCCCTGGGCCCCTCAAAGTGTAGTATGAGTACATGACTCATGGTACACTTGAATGATTCGACTGAGCATTGTGCTGCCTTATAGGCTTGACTTGGCTACTTGGTCGGAGCACAATTCGACTGTCTGCCTCGTAAGGCTTATGATCTTGTCGAATTGAAATCCCCTTATTCGACTGTCGCACTTCGTGGTGCTTATGAACTGGTCGAATAAGGTATCCATCGTGGGATCTTCCAACCACCTCGCATCGTGGCTTATTGGCAGGTTGGGTGTGATATAAGCATTGTCAATGAGTTGGCTTTATTCACTATGTTATTCCAACTCCATCGTGTCGAGGAATTGTTGTTGCGGTCGAATTTTGCTCTTTTTTCTTCTACCCCCCTTTTCTTTTTTTTACATGAACTTGCAAGTAAAGCATAATTTGGAAAGAAAATTACTTAGATAAAGAGCATCGAAATCAACTGTCGTATCGACTTGTTACAAATGAAAGATAAAAACTGCAAATGAAACAGAGAAATAAATAGATTAAACATAGTATTTTCTGAGGTTTGTTGCATGCCAAGTTCGAGGCACTGTACTTCCATCCGACCTGCCTAGTTGATACGATCCCTTAGGATGGACTTTCAGAATCTTGTATGGGCCTTCCCAATTCGGCTCGAGTTTGCCTATTGGATCTTGCCTGCTGGCCTCATTTTTCCTCAACACGAGATCTCCTACTTGGAAGTATTTTTACTTCACTCGTGCATTGTAATACTGCGAGATCTTTCTTTTGTAGTTAGCCACTCGATGCGCTGCGATCTCTCTTCTTTCTTCAACACTGTCTTTCTCTTGCCGTAGATCAGCTCCGTTCGTCTAAACATTGTAGGCCAAGACCTGAGATGATGCTAACCCGATCTCTGCAGGTATGACGGCTTCACATCCATAAGCCATGGCGAAGGGAGTTTCCTATGTGGCCGCATTGAGTGCCGTCCGATACGACCATAGAATGCTAGGCAACTGAGCTGCCCAATCCCGACCCTCATCTTCCAGTCACTTCTTCAAACCAAACTTTATCTGCCTATTTGTTTGTTCGACCTGCCCATTGGATTGAGGTCGGGCCACTGAGGTTGTTCTATGCTCGATCTTGTACTCTTTGAGCCAATTCTGCACTCTTGCATCTAGAAACTGAGTTCCATTGTCCGAGATCAGATACTTCGGGATCCCAAACCTGCATAAAATATTTTCCCAAACCTTTTTTTGATGGTCGAGGCCCTGATGTCGGTGAGAGCCTTGGCCTCGACCCACTTGGTGAAATAGTCAACTGCTACAACCATGAATTTGAAGTTGCCCGGAGCTCGGGGCAAGGGCCCAACTATGTCAACTCCCCACTCATCGAATGGCCATACCGACTCGATGGCATTCATTTCCTGTGCTTGCTGGTGTGTTACAACGTCATGCACTTGGCATGCTCTGCATCTCATCACCAGACGGTTGGCGTCTTTCTGCATCGAAGGCCAAAAATACCCTACCAGCTTACATTTTCTTGCCAGCATCCGAGCTCCACAGTGGTTGCCACAAACTCCCCGATGTATCTCTTCGAGAAGATAGGCCCCCTCTTCTTCCGACTCACATCGCATCCAGGGCGTCACAAAAGATTTTCGGTAAAGAACATAGTCAAACAGAGCATACCTGGATGATTGCAGTCGAACCTTTCTCACCTGAGACTTATCTGACGGCAGAATTCCATCCTTCAAGTATAGGGCTATTGGGTCCATCCATGTTGAGCCCTGATTAACTGGCTGCACATCGACCTCGTTATAGCTTCGTTCTGATAACTTTTCAACTAGGACCTTCCTTTTTGATTTGAAATTCGACGCGATTTTGGACAACGCATCGGCCCTCTTGTTCTCACTTCGAGGCACCTGTTCGATGCGAATTGTCTTAAACTTCGATATCAACCCTTGAACCACTTTCAAATAACTCTTCATAGCTTCCTCTTTAGCTTCATATTCGCCTCGTATATGATTGACCACAAGCTGAGAGTCACTATATACCAGGAGATTCTCGACCCCTAACTTGGATGCCAGCTTCAGACCCGTAATCATGGCTTCATACTCGGCCTCATTGTTGATGGCCTTGAACTCGAATCGAAGCGCATATGGGAACTCTTCTCCCTTCGGACTGACCAATAGTAACCCAGCTCCTGCCCCCTCTTTACTGGATGCTCCATCGACATGGATGGTCCACTGTTCCTCTGTTGCTTTTTTCTCTTGCTCTAGCTGAATTGATAATCCCTCGGCAATGAATTTTGCCAGAGCTTGGCCTTTAACAGATGTACGAGGTAGGAACTCGATGTCGTACTCAGCTAACTCTACAACCTATTTTGCTAATCGACCCGATGTCTCGGGCTTGGCAAAAATTTGTTTCAGAGGTTGGTCAGTTATTACAGCAATAGGGTGTGCCATAAAATAATGCTTCAACTTCCTCGATGCATGAACCAAACCCAGTGCCAACTTCTCGGCTGGTGAATATCTGATCTCTGCTCCATGTAGTGCCCTACTCACAAAATACACTGGAATTTGTCCATGCTCCCCTTCTCGAACCAGCACTGCACTTACTGCCTCCTCACAGATTGCCAAATAGACCAATAGTTTCTCTCCTTCCCGAGGTGAAGACAGAGTTGGTAAATCAGATAAATATTCCTTCAAGTCTTCGAATGCTCTTTGACACTTGTCATCCCATTGGAACGGACTTGCCTTCTTCAATATTTTGTAAAAATGGAGGGCTCTTTGCGCTGATATCGATAAAAAACGGTTGAGGGCTGCCATCCGACCTGTCAACCGCTGTACTTCTTTGATGTTACGAGGTGCGGGCATATTCTCGAGGACATCGATCTTGTCCGGGTTAGCTCGAATTCCATCTTTCGATATCATATAGCCCAGAAATTTACCCGATCGAACCCCGAAAGCGATCTTTTTTGGGTTGAGCCTCATATTCGCAGTCCGGAGCACCTCGAAAGCCTCTCTGGTATCGATAAGGAACTGTCCCATGGACTTGCTCTTGATCAGCAAATCATCGACATAGACTTCCATATTTCGACCTATCAGCTTCTCGAATATCTTGTTGACCGCTCTCTGATAAGTAGCTCCCACGTTCGTTAGACCAAACGGCATTGTCACGAAGCAACACGTTCCGAACTCTGTTATGAAGGCGGTCTTTTCCGAGTCTTGGGGGTACATAAAAATCTGATAATAACCCCTGTAAGCATTTAAAAAACCGAAGACCTCGAAACCCAACGTCGAATCGACTAACTGATCAATTTTTGGAAGTGGATACGAATATTTAGGGCACGCCTTGTTTAGATCTGTGAAATCCACACACATTCGCCAGCTCTCATATGGCTTCTTGACCAAGACTGGATTGGCTAACCAGGCTGGGTAAAATACCTCCTTGACGATTCCAGCAACTAACAACTTGCCCACTTCCTTCCTCACCGCCTCTTTCCTCTCAGGGGCGAGGTTTCTCTTCTTCTGCCGTATCGGCTTCTTCTTTGGGTCGACATTAAGTCGATGCACTGCTATGTTTGCCGATAGGCCTGGCATATCGTCGGCCTTCCAAACAAAATATCTCGATATTCGGCCAAGAGGTCGACCAAGGCTTGCATGTCGGGGTGTGGTTTCCACTTCCCGATCTGGACCCCTTGGCCTTCCTCCTCCTTCCAAACGTGGACTTCCTCTGTCGGGTCGACAGAGACCCAGCTTCTATCTTTCTTTTCCTCAGGAATTAACTCCTCAACCTGTACCTATCCAAAGCCTTTCCCTTTCATCGTAACCAAACTACAATTTCTTGCAACTTCCACGTCTCCTTTTACCTCATGGGTGCCATACCAGGTAGGAAACTTCATGCTGTTGTGGAATGTAGAAATAATGGCGCGCAGGTCGTATAAGGCGGGTCGACCTAATATCGCGTTGTAACCCGATGGGGCCTTAACTACGACATAAGTCATTTCCATGGTTCGGACCTTTTCTCCATCTCTTACTGTAGTCAGCAAGTGAATCGACCCAACAGGGTGGATGGACTGCCCTGTGAATCCAAACAGAGGGGTTGATAACGGTACAATGTCTTCATCCCTCAATTTCATGGCTTTGAAGGCTGAGTAATAGAGGATGTTGACGGCACTTCCACTATCGACACAGACCCTCTTTATCAGACCTCTACTTATCACTGCCTCTATCACCAACCCTTCACTGTGACTGTGGGAGCTTGGAATATCATCTTTGGGTCCATAACCCACTTCCGTCACGAACCTAAGTTTCTTCGATTCCCTCGATCTATCTGTAGACTGTCGACTGGATCGAGGTCGATCTGACTCGTGTTCAGCGACAATTGTATTGACATCATATCCGATGCGATTATCCGTGTGGGGGTCTCGATTCTGGTCTTCTCGACGATCATCCCGACGGTTATCTCTGTGGGTCGGTGTTGGTCCATTGGAAAGGCTAACACAAGTTTAGAGGGGGGGTGAAGAAACTTGTCACCAAAAACTTATCTGGTGGAAAAGCCCGGAGGCGAAGTTTCTCGAAACTCAAAGCGATATCGATTCGATTTTGTTCCTATCCCTTAACTTGTGTGGAGTTCAGTTAGCTCAACTGAGTATAAGTCAATGCTGACTTATATTCAGTCTTGTTAACTGGCATTGGATAAATATTAGCCTTTAATGCAATAGATGTATGAATAGAAATATAGTCCTTCTATATATCAGTTCTGTGCAGACTCAAAAACAAATGAAACAAACACAAATGTTGACTCACAAAAGATCAGTTTGCTGAGTGATAATGCAATAAATACACAAATGCATAAAGTAAATTAACACAAGATTTGTTTATGGAAGTTCCGGGTGGTGTAATCCGGTACGTCTCCCCTTCTCCTGTTGTTTAGGAGGTAACACTAGAATCTTGAGATAACCGTTACACAATCCTAGCACTATGACAGGGTTTCACGACACCCTAGTTTCACTGTCTACACATAATGAAGAAATGTAAGATTGCTCCCTTCATTCTGCACACTGATCTTTCGGAGGTGGAATTGCTCCTTCACCAGCTCACCACTAACACCAACACACGATCCATGATCGCACCAACAATATGTGTGGCAACCAAGTTGCAACCGTATGAAGAAAGGTAGAATTGCTCTCTTCAAACAATGCACAACCAACCCTTTTTCACAAAGGTTAGGTTTAGAATTAATCAAGGATTAATTCAGTGAGCTGTCTGATTCTTCTAGATCTGGCTTTGTAGCTCCAAGATGCCTTCTTTCCCCCTCAATGGGTTACTGGATCTTTCTTTGAAATCTTCAAGGCAATTCCGTTGGCTTCCCCCTTTTCTAGATACATATAATCTGATTTTGTGGATCTGGATTTGGATCTTTGAATATGTGCTTGTAAAGCTCTTTTTCGGATCCGCCTCTCTCTCTCTTTTTCAAGTGATTCTCTTGTGTATTTATAGGGGTGATGTAACGGTCACTAGCTCTTGTAGCCGTTACACTTGTCGTTTAGCCAACGTTCACATGTACGATCTTTTGTCGTATTGTCAGTTTAAATTCAACAAGGCCTTAACTCAGTTTTCTACTCTTCTTCAAAACTGAGTACCTTAACATCTGACTTTAATTGACTAAGTCAGAGTACACCATTCAGTTTCTTCTTTCCTGTTAACTAATAATCTTTGTCCTTAAGATTATTCAGTTTTACATGATCTATAACTCAGTTTCAACTCACCACAGACTTGCCTGAATCCTGACTTATAGTCACGACTTAATCAGCTTCTAACTGAGTTTGCCACCTCAGTTCTTGATCTTCATGCAGAATCGAGTCTGTGTCCTCGATTCTTGATCTTCTAGATAAGCCAACTGAGTCTTTGTCCCTCAGCGAACTTATTTTCTTCAGTTCTTGCATAACTGTGTTTGACCCTCAGTTCTTTATGTGCATATTCATTTTTCTTGCTATAACTCAGTTTTCTTGTTGTGACTCAGCTGTTCGCATAGTTCCTATTCTATTACAATTCTTGTCTGAAACAACCTATACAAAGTTCAGACTCTAGATAGAACTTATACATTTATCTCTAGACCATTTCTTGCTTCTTCTTACATTAAGCACTATAACAGTTAGTTACGACTTCATCATCATGGTTTGTAAGTGATTTGTCTAATTACGAGATGAATCATCATCAAAACACAAATAATATTTCCAACAATTTCCCCCTTTTTGATGATGTATCATAACCCTCCCTAAAAGCAATAATAAAAGAATAGTGCAAGAAATCATAACAAAACAAATTAAGATAGTAAACTAGAACAACCAAGTTTATTACAAGATTCAAATACTGAGTTAAAAACTGAATAGATTACATCTTTTCATTAGCTTCTCTTCTTCTTCTGATATGAGATTATATTCCTTCCTTTCAATTTTTTCAGCATTTCTTTCTTGTTCCAATTTAGCTTCCTCCTAAGTTATTGTTTCTCCTGCCTTTAGTCATTCTTTCAGTCTGATACAGATTGTAAGTTTCTTCCTTATATTCAGCACAACTTTGACTGCGGTTTCTTCATCTTCTTCAGACCTTGTTTCTGTGAAAGTCTCTTCTGCAGTTAATTCCTCAATCAGACTGTCAGCTTTTTCTTCATTGAGTTGAGTGGTTAATAGATCAGCATTTATCTGTTTGTCTTATTCTTCCATCAACTGTTTGGCAAGGAGTTCTTCATCTGTTTCAGTTTTAGCATCGCTGTCACCAGTACCAGCTTCATCCTTAACTTCATCACCAGCTTTATCTTCCCCCTTGTTTGAAGATAAGCGATAGCAATCTTCAAATAACTTACGGAGGGTGATGAGGTTAGAGTATTTATTCAAACGTGAATAATGAGATCTTCCAATGAAGTCATGTAAATCGTAAAGCTTCTGCTGTAGGGTGTGCATTACACCTTCACTGATTTCTTCCACATTTTTCCTTCTTTCAGCTTCAGTTTCTTGATGCTGAGATTCTTCAGTTGCCAATTTGCTTGTAGATGCCTCACGAGCTTGTGATGAGGAACCGGTTTCAGGATAATAAAATTGAGTATCATAAACTGTCAGTTCCTTTTCATACTCAGCTTCACAAAATTCAGCGTCTTCCACAGCTTCTCTCTGCTTTTCAGTGTACTCCCCATACAACTCAGTTGGAGATTCACTATCTTCGGTTTCATCAACATCACCATCTTCTTTAATTTCTTCATTTTCTTCAGTTTCACTTTCCTCATCTTCATTCTGTTCACTCTCTTCAGTTTCATCCTCAATCTGGATTACATTCTCAGTTTCAGTTTTCTTTGACTGAAGCTTGTTCCACATCCTCTTCTGCCTTCTCAGGGTTCTTTCGTCTAGATCCACAGTTCCACTTGAACTGGAGTCTGAAACTTCACTCCATTCTTCTTCTTCAATGATTTTTCTTTTCTTTGTCCCAATGGACACTGATTTGAGTTTTGCTTTGGGTTCTGTGACTTTTGAGATGGAGAAATGATCTAGTATCCTTTGCACTAGATAAGTAAATCCCTTTTTCAGTAAGAACATTTCTCCAGTATCCTTTCTTTCTTTCACTTTCTCTTCTGAAATTTGTTTTATCAACTGATTGAGAACAAACTTGTTCCAATCCAGTTTCTCTCCAAACCAAATAGCATAAATCATCTTCATTTTATCTGATGAGAGAGTGTAGAAATTTTGAACATGACCAATGATGTTTCTGGTAAGAAGTATCGTCAAGATTGCGAATTCTCTCTTTTGTTGATAGATGGAACCAATGCAATTTTTCTCCTTCTTGTTGATTGCAGTGACACTCCAAAGTTTGCCTTTTTCTTCATTCCCAAAATTGAAAGATGAAGATCCTCTAATTATGTCTAACCCGAAGACAAGTGATAGCAAATGTTCATCGACAGTAAAGCTTTTATCTTGAACAGTCGTTTTGAAGCTTTTTCCATTGTTGATGATTTCGGCATTCCTGTAGAAATCTCTGATGCCATCTGGACACAATGTAGTGACCTTTGTATCAATCAGGTTCTCCAATCCTCGAATCTTTTTGATCTTATGTGCAATTTGGATTGAAAGAGTGGAGTTTGAGAATTTTTGACAAAATTCGTCCAGGCTTGTAGTGATTCCTTCATCAATGTTGTAACAATCCATGGATTTCTGATTTGTGAAATTCTGGGGGTGGAATCTTGAAAGTTTGAAGTTGATTGAACAGGATTTCGTCAAGATTGCGTCTATCAATCGTTTTAAAAAATGAGAGTCGTGTCACAATCAATGGAATTTTGTAGGGATGAGCTTCTACTTTTTCTCCTAGATTGACACGTGGCTTCGAGTGATTTGTCATGTCAGCCCAAACGTCAGATGGTAGCTGGAAAGTTTTCTGTTTTTGACCAATTTGTCCTCCATCAGCTTTGTATAGAAGTCAGTTTTCTGAAGATTATGTAGACTGACTTTTCCTGCAAAATAGTTTAAGTTTTCTTCGGTACCCATATCTTTTTGGGTCCGGCTGAGTTAGTTACTGAAGTTTTACTTTCAGTTTCTTTGATGAGCGAATTAAACCTTCTCAACTCTTTTCTAGATAAACCATTTCGCTCAACCTTAGTTGATTTCACAAGGATTCTTTTAGATTTAACATTTTTACTTTCTTTGTGTAATCTACTAGGTCTTCCAGTATCTTGATTTCTAAAGTTTATACTTTTTGAAGTCTCAAGACTGGGTAGGGGTGGGGGATTATCATTGCTTTTGTCAAATTTACTAGACATTAATCTTTCAGCTAGATTTGACACCTCAGTTTCAAGAAACTTATTCCAATATTTTGCTTTGTCAAGTTCTCTGTCTTTTAATTTTAGTTCCAACGTAAGTTTTGATTAACTTGACAAGATCGAGTTTCTCGGTGAGTTCAAACAAATGATAACTGATTTGAAGAATGTACCTTTCCTTGATGATTTGATGCAGTTTTAGGATTCGAATGTACATTCTTTTGTTGCTATGATGAATCTTCTATATCAACAACCACTTGCAACAACTTCTTTCCTTCTTCTTTTGAGAGGTCTCTTAGTGATGCAACTCCTCTGGATTCATTAATATGAACATTGAAGTTTGTATCCACATCATCACTAAGTTGAGGTTCTGGAATTGTATGTAAATTTGTCGCACTGAACCTTTCAAACATTTGATCCTGAAAATCAGATACATTTTGCAAACAATTAGTCAGGGGGTGAGTAAGCCAACATCTAACTCTAGATGTAGACATTGAAACTAAGTGTTTTACAACTGATACAGTGAAGGGTCTTCAATAACTGGTTGCTTTGATCAAAGTAACAGCTCTGATACCAATTGTTGGTATCAGAAACAACTGAACCTTGAAGCGGTAAATGATTTGGATCACCTTCAATAGAAAGAACTGCTCTGATACCAATTGTTGGTCCCTTGGAAAGGCTAACACAAGTTTAGAGGGGGGGGTGAATAAACTTGTCACCAAAAACTTATCCTGAGTGGAAAAGCCCAGAGGCGAGTTTCTCGAAACTCAAAGCGATATCGATTCGATTTTGTTCATATCCCTTAACTTGTGTGGTGTTCAGTTAGGTCAACTGAGTATAAGTCAATGCTGACTTATATTCAGTCTTGTTAACTGGCAGCGGATAAATATTAGCCTTTAATGCAATATATGTGTGAATAGAAATCTAGTCCTTCTATGTATCAGTTTTGTGCTGACTCAGTGTCTGGTGTTTGCTGAGTGATAATGCAATAAATAAAACAAACACAAATGCATAAAGTAAATTAACACAAGATTTGTTTATGGAAGTTCCGGGTGGTGTAATCCCGTACGTCTCCCCTTCTCCTGTGGTGTAGGAGGTAACACTAGAATCTTGAGATAACCGTTACAAAATCCTAGCACTATGACAGTCCTTCATGACACCCTAGTTTCACTGTCTACACATAATGTAGAAAGGTAAGATTGCTCTCTTCATTCTGCACACTGATCTTTTGGAGGTGGAATTACTCCTTCACCAGCTCACCACTAACACCAACACACGATCCATGATCGCACCTGTATTTGTGGCAACCAAGTTGCAACCGTATAAAGAAAGGTAGAATTGCTCTCTTCAAACTATGCACAGCCAACCCTTTTTCACAAAGGATAGGTTTAGAATTAATCAAGGATTAATTTAGTGAGCTGTCTGATTCTTCTGGATCTGGCTTTGTAGCTCCAAAATGCCTTCTTTCCCCATCAATGGGTTACTGGATCTTTCTTTGAAATCTTCAAGGCAATTCCGTTGGCGACCCTCTTTTTCTAGATACATATAATCTGATTTTGTGGATCTGGATTTGGATCATTGAATATGTGCTTGTAAAGCTCTTTTTCGGATCCGTCTCTCTCTCTCTTTTTCAAGTGATTCTCTTGTGTATTTATAGGGGTGATGTAACGGCCACTAGCTCTTATAGCCGTTACACTTGTCTTTTAGCCAACGTTGACATGTACGATCTTTTGTCGTATTGTCAGTTTAAATTCAACAAGGCCTTAACTCAGTTTTCTACTCTTCTTCAAAACTGAGTACCTTAACATCTGACTTTAATTGACTAAGTCAGAGTACACCATTCAGTTTTTCTTTCCTGTTAACTGATTACCTTTGTCCTTAAGATTATTCAGTTTTACATGATCTATAACTCAGTTTCAACTCACCACAGACTTGCCTGAATTCTGACTTATAGTCACGACTTAATCAGCTTCTAACTGAGTTTGCCACCTCAGTTCTTGAGTCTTCAGAATGCTTGAGTCTGTGTCCTCGATTCTTGAGTCTTCTAGATAAGCCAACTGAGTCTGTGTCCCTCAGCGAACTTATTTTCTTCAGTTCTTGCATAACTGAGTTTGAACCCTCAGTTCTTTTTGTGCATATTCAGTTTTCTTGCTATAACTTAGTTTTCTTGTTGTGAATCAGCTATTTGCCTAGTTCCTATTCTATTACAATGCTTATCTGAAACAACCTATACAATGTTCAGACTCTAGATAGAACTTATACATTTATCTCTAGACCATTTCTTGCTTCCTCTTTCATTAAGCACTATAATAGTTAGTTACGACTTCATCATCATGGGTTGTAAGTGATTTATCTGATTACAATACGAATCATCATCAAAACACAAATAATATTTCAAACAGTCGGTTCGAGTGATCATCCCGACGCCTCGGGTTATCTCGGCATGGCGACCTGTCTCTATCCTTGTTATAATTCTTTCTCTTGTACTCTCGACGACCCTTGGGTTCGTCCTTCTATGATCTGTCGACCACCTCATCTAACCGACCCTCTTGAATACACGCATCGATATCTCTCTTCAGATCGTAACATTCCTCCACGTCGTGGCCCGCATCCTTGTGGTAATCGCAGTACTTGTGGTTATTTTTCCTTTTTTCTGGATCTTTGGACATCGGTTTTGGTGTTCGTGCAATATTTTTCTTAATCATGATGGCCAGCACCTCCCCTCGAGATCTGTTGAGAGGGATGAAATATCGATCCTTTAAATTTCCCTTCTTTCCGAGCCGATCCGTGATCGGTGCGGTCAATCAATCGAACACATTTGACTTTCCTTCATCGTTATGACCCTTAGGCTGACATGTCGGAATTTCACTTCCAAGAGGATGCGAAGATCGAAGAAAGCTCACACGAGGACACGACGGGGAGAACGGCATTCTTCTTTCACTTCCACTTTCAAAGACAGAAGACAGAGAACCACCACTTATTTCATGTGGATTTCCACTGATGTTTTTATTTTTGGAGTAGGGGTTTTTTCGGGAATGCATAGAGTGAGTACTCTTCCCTATGTGGTGGATTTTCCTACACCGGGTTTGCCACACATAGGGTTTAAGGAGGCCATGCTATGCATTCTATCACGTAAACTTGGGGCGGGCCGGGATATGGCGAATGCTTTGTAGCTCTTTATTTCATCCTTTAATAAAATAAAATAAAGTTTCTTAAAAAAAAAATAAATGTTTTCTTCAAAAAAAAATGGCCCTTAGGCTCACCCTTGGTCTGGCCTCGGGTGTCGTTCCTCGAGTTGAGGCCAAGTAAAATGGTGTGCGGATGCACTGCCTCTTCACATTGGCAAAACTTATGGACTATGTTCACACATTCGTCCATGTCATTGGGCATCTTCTTAGACAACTTGTCGTATAGCTACATATTGCGCAGGCCTCCTACAAAGGAATTAACCTGGAGTGCATCACTGACGTTATGCACTTTCATAGCTTCGAGATTAAAACACCTCATGAAATCAATAGTTGACTCTCCTTTCTCTTGCTTGATGTTCATGAGGTGAGTAGCACTGAGGTGGAACTTCTTATTCCCAATGAAAGCATCTCAAAATTTCTGTCCCAACTGTAGAAAACTAGAGATCGATCCGGGTCGTAGCTTATGAAACCACTCTCGAGCTCGACCCATAAGCAAGGTGTCGAAGGCACGACACTTCATGGCATCGGTGGCATTCCTTAATCTCATCAGTGATATATATCGATACAGGTGGTCCTCCGTGTCTGTGGTGCCATCATAGGGTTCCATCTTTGGTGGCTTAAAAGACTCGGGCATCGAGAACTGCTTTATCTCAGAACTGAATGGTGACTCGGGCCATTCTGTAGCCTGATCTTTCCGTACGATGCGATTAAACTCATTTCGAATACTATCCTCGACTTGCCTTTGGTGTTTTTCATGTCCAGGACGCTTTTTCGTGATGCTGACCTCTACTCCGTCTTCACACTCTTCTCGAGGATCGACAGGTTTCTTTCCCTTCGTGTTCTCTTGCTCTTTTCGACCCGGTGGGTCTAACAGGTGATGCTCATCAGGGGTGTTGTAAATCCCCTTATCTATGAATGCAGATGCCACCAATCTTTTCAGGGCGTCTTCATCCAAAGACGCCAAATGATCGGCCATGTCTTGCAACTGGGGGAAGTTGGGGCTTTGGTGGTTGCGCAGCTGCGGACCTAGATCCAGTGGGGATTTCGGGTACCTGAATTTGTACCCCTGCTAGATCTAAGTCCGTGTGCTCCTCTGTCTGTAGGTTTTTGCTGCCCGTAGGCTTCTGTCTCCTGGATGATGGTGCCATTGCAATATCCTTAATAACTCACCGGTAGAAGGCCCTCCTTCTAGCGCCAAGTGATGATGCCGAATAATGCACCACCGATTTATCAGGGCCACGTGTAATCTAAGGGCGAGTCAAAAAGAATATATACGTCTCGAACTGTAGTAAAGATGGTGTTTTTGGTGTTTTATGGCCGAGTCCAAGAATGTATCTTGAATTGCCTACGTATCCTGTGTATTGTCCAGGAATCAAGCCTTATGTAGTTCCTGGATTAGTGTATTTATAGGCATAAGCCCTTCTTCTGCCGTAAACTTAAGGCGGTTTGGTCTGTTGACATAAATAACCCTTACTGGGCCTTGCCCCTTGCCCAAGTAACCCTCTGGATATTGGGCTTAGGAATTTAGGCTGGAACTCTAGTCTCAACTCGTATAACACCGACATGGGTGCTCGAGATGGGACACGTGCAAGATCTGCTGGCTGCCGTGGTGATCATTGGTACATCTCGTATTCGACCCGATGCGGACAACAGAATTGGACTTCCTCACATGCCAGCTGGACCAATTAGATATTTCCACGTGGAGGGGTGAAATCCCGTATCGTCAACAAGCAAGCAAAAAGATTGGTGGATGATTGCACTAATCTAGGGTTGATGACTTTTCTCAAACCTCCTATCACCAGCATTTGTTATGAAAGTCAAATTTCATTTTGGAAAACTGCCATGTTTGTCTCTAGGATTTTTGCTGAAGAAGACGTAGAGATGGGTGAAGACAAGATAGTTGCCACAATCAACAACCAAGAAGTGGTGATTACATCGAAAGTAATTCACCAGCATCCTAATCTCAAACAAAGGCTATGTAAAAGTTGGGCTAGTTCAACAAGATCTAGATGCTTTGTGGTTGGAAATTGGAAAGAACGCCACTGTGGAAAACAAAAAGTTCAACTGTCCAAGATCTGCTCTCAAAAAGCCTTTCAATGAATTCAGCTTACTGATTAGGTAGAACATTGAAGGCAAATTAGGAGCAATGAATGTCATGACAGAGGCCAGAATGCGACTTATGCGCATGATCTACAATTTCCTGCCATTTGACTGGGATACCTATATTTCCTACCTACATGTTTAGGGAAGTAAACCAATCAGTGCCTCTCACTGCAAAGGGGATAGAGGATTTGTCTAGTGAAAGACAAGAGGGGTTCAATAACATGGTAAAGTTTTTTAAACCTATGGGCAGACTAAATCCTCAACAATAGTGGGTGATGTACAAAGGTCTAAAGTTTCTTGACCCTCACATTGTTGAAGCAAAGGATAGATTGGAGAAGCACTTTGGGGAACCAATGGCTCATGAAACCATGCCTGACTTCAACAAGCTTATTGATAAGAAAGTATTCCTAGGAATTTATTACAACACTGCCTCGGAGTACTGGAAGTTTCCTAAAATTGACTGGAAAGACATAGAAGGGAAAAACTACAAAGTTCAAGAGGTACAAGCAAAGTCTGAATAACTTGTAGTTGTAATAATTTTCTCTAGTTTATCTTGAATGCCCTCTATGGATGAATAAAATTCTTTAGTTTTATTCCTTTTATTTTTATGAGAAAAATGCTTACTTATGTTCAGGCTTATAAGGGTTTTGGCATCATCAAAAAGGGGGAAATTGTTAGGAACATTTTTGTTTTGATGATGTCCATACTAGCTATTATAGCTAGCCTGAAAGAAGTTAGAAATATTTGTATAAGTCTTTACTTAATGTCTGACATGTTGTATAAGTTCAGTCAGACAAATACTGTACTAGATTGGTAGAATGGCTAAGTGAAACAGGAAATCGGTGAAGTAAAGGCAACCATGTACCAGTAGAGAAGAATTAAGACATATGGACTGACTTATACCCAGGGAAGTCTGTGATGACCTTGGATAAGTCTAAGATACATTACAAGTGATGAAATCTATTGTTTTAATATGGTTTACACTGATCCCACACAAATAAAGGATCAGTGAAGTACAAGCATACTTGAATAATCAAAGAAATAAAGGAAACAACAGAAACGGTGAAGTAAAATCTCCACTGGCTGACTAAAGGATAAATAGCAAAGTAAGCATACTCACTGAACCGATCAAGCAACACACAAGTAAAGAATAGCAGAAGCAATATATGCCATCTGCAACTTATTCAGAACGTGAAAAATAAGGAGATCAAGCAATTATTGCAGAATCAATCAAGGATGGATTTTATGAAGAATGTTAGAATAAAATCCGGATCACTGAAATCGAGGAGAATATAATCAAGGAGGAATCAAGAATTAAATCAATGATTATTCTCCATATTAAATAGACAACGGATATCAAGGAAAATCAAGGCTATAAATAGAAGGCTTAGACAGCCAAGAAAAAATAGAGAATATACATAGATTACAAGACTGAAAAGAAAAAGAGCAGAAACTCTGTCAAATTTCCTAAGCCTTCTTCCTGAACTTAAAAGCACACATCTAGCAGATCAACTCAGCATTCAGAGAATAAAGTCTTATCAAGCACTAAGATTGATCAAAACACTTGTGAATTCAATTCACACCAGTTTGCAGCAATTGAATCAAAGAAGTCTGAGAAGGAGTTGCCCCCTTGTGATAGCAGCTGAAGAATTTGTTCCCAAGGAGCAATGTTGAAGACTGGGTCACTGAAGCTTTTGTAGCCAGGGAGTGATAGTCTTCAAGATTGTGAAGCTTGTGTATCCAAGGACAATCACACTATTGTATTGGTGAAAGTCAATAGTGAATTCCACCAATCATCGCAGGAGAAGAGTGGATTAAGGGATTACAGCACCCTGAACCACTATAATTCTTTGTGTTCATTTACTTATAGCACTTACTTTACAACATTACTTTATTGCATTATACTCATACTCTGTGTGTGCATAATCTATTATGAAACAACTTTTAAGAAGGGACTTATCGGCTACCCAAAAGCTTTTAAATCAAGAAAAGTTTTTGAAACTCTAGTATAGTCATTCACCCCCCTCCCCCTCTGAATATACTTTTACCCTTCTCTAGGACCAACAGTGTCCCTCGGTGAACTTACCTTCTTTAGTTTTTGTATGTGAACTCAGTTCCTTCTTTATGGTCTGTTTCTTCTCATGAACATTGTAATCAGCAGGTTTCCTAAAGTTCAGTTTCTCAGTTTTAAGCCTATTCTATTACAGTGCTTTTCTGATTTACCTATACAAATATTAGACTCTATTAAATCCAATACATTTAATTCTAGACGTCTTTTTGCTTTGCAATATAACAGCTAGTTATGACACATCATCAATGAGGCTTAAATGAATAACTGAATGAGTGATGAATCATCATCGAAACATAAATTTTATTTCCAACAGCTTCCCCCTTTTTGATGATGCTAATACACTCCTTAAAATCAAAGCAAACAACATAGAATAAAACTGAGAGAATTGATACTTTATTAAGGATATTGCCTGAGTTACAAAGTATTAAAGTACATCATTGAAAATTAAACTAAGTCTCCATCTCAGTTTCTTTTTCCTTTCCTTTGTCAGTTAACATTGTCTTTTGTCATATTCTTTAGCCGATTCACAGATAGCATTGTAGGTTGGGCTGACTTCCACACTGTTGATGCTGGCCCAAATTTGCCAAGATAATGTCATGCTGTGTTTCCTGAAAAACTTGTTTTTGAACAAAACTGTGAATTTCAGCATGATATTCTTTAATGCTTCATTAGTTGTTAATTTTTCAAGTACTTCTTTGACAATTCCTAAATCGACTCTGCCAACACTCTTTTCAGCTTTGTCAAGTGTTTCATTTTCTTCCTATTTGTTCAGTTTATCCCAGTAATAAACAAGAACTTTCTTTATTGTCAAAAAATTCTCCAAGGCTTTTTATCTGGTTTCATTTTCTTTGGGAGGTAAGCTGTTAAAAATACTATAGAGCTGTGAATCCAATCCTAGTCTCTTCTTTGAGGGCTCAGAAAACTTTGCAATCAGTTCCACTTCTTCATCATCTATGTCAGCACTGGCTTTCTTCAGTTCAGTGACTTTTTCATATATCCAACCAAGAACGCCTGACATATCATCAGCATTGGCTTTTAAAAAGTCCAAAATTTCCCCTTATTGGCATTATCCTTCTGGATCAAACATCGGATAAACAAATTTAAGTGTTGTCGATTGGATGCCAAAATCGTTTGTGCTACCACTGAATCCTTCATGGTATTTTCACCAAGAGTATCCTGTTGTAAATATCATTAACTAGATTTTCCAGTCTTTCTTGAGTCTTAGTTATTCTTGTTTTAGACACAATGGTGGTTTTCCTTATCTCTATCAAAGTGTCATGACAGTTGTTCTTGACATCTTCAACTTTCTCCATCAGCTCCTTTCTCTCTGTTTTGTTTTCCTCCATAGAGTTCAGCACTTTGTCAAAAATGCTAAAATATTCCTTCTGAATTTTGACAAGTTCATTGAAAATTGTACTTTATCAGCTCAACTTGTGTTGGTACATCTTTCTTGCCTGCTTCAATTTTCTCATCTTCCTTGATTTCAGCTTCAGACTTCTTTCCAGCTTCCTCTTGTGGCTTATTTCCAATAATGTCAGTCTTTGGAATTTCTTCAGTTTCAAACTTTTTGGTCATTTCTCCTTTGAATGGGGTAGAGACAATATTTTTCAGTTTCTCGTTATACTCTTCAGATTTTTTACGTTCCTCGGACTGTCATCTCACTTCATCTAGAGTTGACTTTTCAGCATCTTTTACTGGGTGATAGTTTACATTAAACTCATCATCGGTGTCTTCTCTAGCTTGATCAGTTACACCTTTGGCTATTTCCAGAACCACTCTATCAGTATTTGATTCATACCCTTTTGTTTACGGTTCTTCTTCTTTCTCTGATTCAAATTGAGTTTCTTAATCTGATGCAGTTGAATTATCACTACTTCTGAACAATCTTCACATGATTCTTCATATTTATCAGCATTTCCTGACTCTTTTGTTTGTAGAGATGCAAGGATCCCTTTTTGTAAATTAGGATCCCCCTGAGAGTCATCATCATCATCATTCCTTGAACTTGAAGGATCTTTTCCTCTAAATCTTTTCCAGTATCTCTTTCTAATTACAAAGTATCTAGTGCTTAGAAAGTCAATGGCATCAAATAACTGTGACAAGTGAGTGATGTCATACTCTCAAAAAACATATGGTTCCTCAACTTCCATGAATTCCTATTGGTCTTTTTGATTTTTGATTGAGCTGAATTTCCAATGTTGATAGGCATCCATCCTTTTACAATCAGCTTCAATCAATTTAGCAATATCTGCCGTAGGATCAAGTTTTTTTTGTGAACTATGATCATTTAAGATTGTAATAGCTTCAGTTTCTTGGAGAGCTTCCAAAGTGACTTCAGTTGTAGTGGAAACTGGTTCACCAACCTTTTCAGTTTCAGTTTTGCGGGTTCCTTCTTCAGCAACAGCTGGAGCGATAGTTTGGTCAGTTTCATCTTCTGAGAATGCTAAATGTTCAGCAATCTATTCAATTTCATCTTTTTTTAGTTTCTTGAATCTCTTTCGCTTCAGCATCCAGACCTTCTTCAGCTTTCTCAGTAACTTTTTTTCTTCAATTTATGTTCTTTGACTTACTTCCTCAACAAGATAATCCAATGTTATGACTTGTTGTTGAACAAATTTCTCAGCTTCTTCTATGTTCTCAGACTGAGATGCTTTAAATTCCTTGATTGATTCTTCATATTCTATCCTGGATGCTGATTTTTATGGGGTCGACTTTGAATTAGCTAGCACACTGAGCATGCCTGCTATTTCTGGAGTAATTTCCTCATCATCACTTTAGTTTCCTCTCCAACCAAGTCGGTTTCCAGAACTGGTTCCCCCGGAGTGTCAACTTCAAGTAATTCTGAAATGATTTCTTGGTGTTCTACAACTGATTCATTTATTACAGTAACTTCTTCAGGTTTAGTGGGGGTTTCTTCATCAGTTTTTGCCTTCTTTGCTGACCAGCTTTCAGTTTCTGAAAGGAGTGACTTTACTGGTGAGGCTTCTTTTCTTCTCTTAGTTGTTTCAGAAATTCCGGTTTCTGCAATTTCTTGCAGTTTTCTTCTCTTCTCTTTCAGTTTTTCAACTTCTTCCATTTCCTCACTCCTATAAGAGTTTCTTGGAGGTTTTCTTTCTCTTCTTTTTTGGTTCAGTTTTAGAAGCATCAGCTTTCCTTTTTCTTGACTTGGTCTTTGACTGCAATATTTCCTTCAAATTACTGCTGTTGATTCTCTTTTGGCAATTCCAAAGTGATTTAAAATCATTTGTACCAATAAGGAAAGAGTATTTTTGTGATAAAGTCTCCCTTTCTTCACATGTGTCTTTATCTTTGGTTCCTCTAAAGTGACTTGTCCTACCAGTTGATCAAGAATATATCTCGGCCAATTGAACTTCTATTCAAACAAAATCACATAAAGTAGAACTATCTTGGTTCCAGATAGATTACTAAAGTTTCCAGCACTTCCAATGACACATTTGGCCAACATTGAGTTAGGTAGCCAAATTCTGTCTAAGAAAACCAAGCTTTCTTGTTAATGACACGTTTGTGTTTGTGTCACTTGCAATTATTTTTCATAACTTTTTTCTTATATCATTATTCAACATGTTAGAAGACGAGTATCCAGAAATGTTGAACCCGAAGATTTTTGCTATAAGGTTCTCAATAACCTTAAATTCCTTTTGATTGACTGTTGTGGTGTAGGTGTAGAAATCTTCTGCTATAGCTGTTGTTCCAAACTCATAGAAGTCTCTTACGCTTTCCAAGCATACACCGTCCAGAGTAATGTTGAAAATTTCTTCAAGACATTTAATTTTCCTTATTTTCTCCACAATCTGCTTGGCCAGGTCTGAATTTCCATGCTTTTCTAGATATTTATCAAGTGACTTGATCAATCCAGTTTCCACTCTTGTGTAGGTCATGGTTTTTTGAAGGGTAGAAGTTTTTGAAAAAAAATGAAGACGAAGTAAATTCTTCAAGTGGGGGAGCAATAAAACTGAGTGGTAAAGATTTGGATGAAAGAAGTAAGATGGTATTTATAGATTGATGGTAGATGAGCATTTGATAAAATTTGAGTGGGTTAAACATCTTGTCATAAATCACATCCTATTTTGAGATGCGGAAAATATGGTAAGTAGTGGAGATGAACGGTTGAGATCCGTGTAGGTTACAACTTTTCTGCCATCCGTAGCTGGTATCAGTAAATGCACTTGATGCGCTATATCTCCAGCTATGAATATCCAACATTGAGCTTATCCAAACATGAGTCAGTCTTCAATTAGTATCTTCTGTATCAGTTTCACTGTCTCGGTTGTGAAAGATGACTTCATGACTCAGTTTTTCAAAGAGTCAGCTTTTGATACTTCCTGGAAAACAAGTTAAGATATTTTTTGTACCCATACCTGTTTGGGTCCTTTCGGGTTAGTCTTCGGATTAATCTTGAACCATGTAAAGATGGTTTCTTTTTCACTGAATTAATCTCCTCTTTGAGAGCTTTGAACATCTTAAGAATTGAGCTCATTTCTCTCACATATCTTTCTTGACTTTTTGACTTCATAAAATCCCAGTTAGATCTATCAATTTTCACATAATTCTGTTGTTTTGGCTTAACAGTCTTATACTTATATGTTTTGTGAAACTGAGTTGATCTATAAGTGGTTGTAGGAACATTCCGGTCTTCATCAATAGGAAAGAGTCTCTATTTCCCCGGAATATATTATCCCCTGAATGTGAATCATTCCTTGGTATACAGGACTTAGATGTTTTGTTAACTGATCTTGGATCAGTTCTGCCTTTTTCAGCCTTCTGAATTTTTCTGTAGGATCATTCGTTTGTTGAATACCACCAACTGATCTTACAGTTTTTTCAGTTTTTGATCGAGGCTTTGTTGAATTGTTATCAGTTCTAATAATTTCATTAGTTTTTTGAGTTCTAGACTTTTGTGCAGCCACAAATTTAGGTGTAGCTGAACTAGGTCTGGTCTTAGAATTCTGTTGATTATCAAACCATAAGCCTGATCTATCAGCATATGGCTTTCCATGTTTGAACTGAACTTTAGAAGTTGGATCAACTGATGATTCATGATATTTATTATTTCGGATATATCATAAGTAGAGCAAACATCTTGAGTTCTATTATTTGTCTTGATAATGTTAATTTCAGCATTCAATCTTAGAACCTTAGCTTTCAATAATTCTTTTTCCTTTTTGACATTCTCAAAATTCTTTTGAATTTCCTCTAATTCCTTCATGAGTATGTCTAAAGTTTCATTGAATTCAGAGTTTCTATGATTGTTCATGGCTGTATGATAGTTGAATGTAGAAGTATTTACCTCATGGCAATTGATTAGTAAGTTTTCAGTTCTGGCTTATTAACGTTCCATTATCTGTTATTTTCTTGCTTGATTCAGCAATGTCCTTTACTGGATCAGTTCCAAAAAGTATGATTTCTTCATCACTTTCAACATGATCTTATCTTGCAAAGCTTATTGGTAATATCTCATCATTCTCTTTGCTTATGGTAATAACTGGATCTTCATTGAATGTCTCAATTAATCTCACTTGAGCAACAACAACAAGAGCCTGCAATTTATTTTTGTATTCATCAAATCTTAAAAATGAACAGCAAAGAAAATTTATAAATTGATAATATGAATCCATGATGCAGTTTTGATTCAACAATTGATCCCTTCAGGCATGAGAGTATGCTTAGATATCAATTGTTGGATTGATATCGGAAATAACTGAGTGTCAGTTACTTCAAACAAACTATCAAACAGATAAAACTCAACCAGAGATCTCTTCAGAACATAAGAACTGCTTCGATACCAATTGTTGATCCGTTGAAAAGGCTGACACAAGTTTAGAGGGGGGGGGGGTGAATAAACTTGTCACCAAAAACTGGATTGCTAAAAAAACAGATTAGGTTCAATTTTAAACTTGTGTGGATTTGAGCTAACTGAGCTGAGTATAAGTCAAACTGACTTGTGCTCAAACTGAGTTAACCGGCAGCGGATATTTTAAACCCTTTAAATTAAAACTTGAGTTATCAGTTTGTATAGAAATATGCAATGCTCACTCGATTTCTGATGTTTGCTAAGTTTGTGATCTGATGAAATATTGATGCTAAAATGCAGTAAATAAATAAGTAAGACATAAACTATAGAGGTTACAGGTGGTGTAATCCTATCAATCCTCTATTCTCCTGTGATGTTGAAGGAAATTCACTATGTTCTTCAGGTTTAAAGTTACAAGACACAAAGTAAATTTAAACACTGATTGTCCTTGACTATTCCCTATCTTCACAATCTTTGAGCCTTAGTCCTTAACAGGTTGAATTGTTGTTTCACTAAGTCTGCTCCACTGGTCCTTGAAGGATTGGATTGCCTCTTCATCAGCTCATCACAAACACAATCTTCCTGACTGCACCTCAACTGTCCTTCACAACCTCTTTGTGTTTCACAATCTAATCCTTTGATAAAATCAAAGTTGAGACTTGAATCAATAACTATGATTCAACTTGTGATATGAGCTTCTTCTTCTAAGTGTATATGATTTGCACAATGAGCTCTGATTTCGTCAAGTGCGTATCTAGATATTTTCTTTGAATGCTTAATAACACTTTGAAGATTTCTTGATCTGGATCTTGAAATATAGCAAATAGCAGGAGTTCTTATAATTTATTTTCCCTTTTATTTGAATGTTTCCTTAGTGATCTTAATCTAAGAACTCCAAAATCTTCTTGAAGTAAATGTGATCTATTTATAGGGGTTTTTCCAATGTTCATCTTGTTTGAATTTGAATTCTTGTAGCCATTGGTGGCTTTTTGTCACGAGCCTTACGCCGATTATACTAGCAAGATTACTAGGTCAATCGTAGTATAGCAAGGGCGTGTAAAGGTCGATCCCACAGAGACAATACAACTTAAGCATAAACAATTCTAATCTAATTAAGAATACAGATATGGTCTTTGACCAACAATGAACATATAAGAAACATGGTATTCCTCCCCCATTACTTCTATCTGCTAACTTGGTTTAGTTAATCCTTATGTTTACTTCCCCACATAATTTCCTTAAAATAATCGAGCGTATAAATTCAGTTTTAGCTACGGGTGCATCTCCTAACCCTATCTAATTCCATTGTAAGGAAAGAAGACAATCTATACGCAACTAACCTCCTTTATTGGTTGTATTAGCCCATACGCCATAAGTTCTAGAGATGACGGCGTAAGACCGAAAACCTCCCTAAGCAGCTATCGACTATGACTAGCACGTTCCTAGGGATCCATCAAGACAATGTCCTAATTAACACTTCACTAACAGTCCTTCATGTTAATTTATGAATTATGAATACTAGATTGGCAAGACCTATTACTCATTTTAATTGTTCCTGCCGATCAACGTAGCTAACATTGAATCTTCAGATTAAGGTGACCTAAAAGTTGCCTTGGTAAATCGGTATAGACCGCCGATTTACTAGGGGCGGTGGTTCTTAATCGGGAATCTACATTGCTCAATTCAGATTAATTCAAGTAAATTATGGGGTTGTTAAACATGCAGATTAACTAAACACGTAAATACAAGCAGATCTACCATATTAAAGACATAAAGGAACGTTCAAAACTTCATACATTCAACTATGGAGATCTAGCTTGATCCACTGAAGCTAGAGACGGCAAGGAAGGGAAGGAAACCAAAAAATAAACTCTAAAAGCGTAAAAGAACTTTATTGCATCAAAATTGTACAATGAGATAATAATAATAATGGGAACATATTAATATTATGAGTTCTGCGGCTTTATATAGATACACTAGCCGACTTATGATCAAATAAACTCTAACCGACCTAGTAGATGAGGCAGATTCAGTTTCGTGTTCCCTAAGACCCTCGGTTTATCGGGCCTAGCCCAAGGTAAACCGGGCCTATGTTTTTTTTCTTCCGGCAGGTCTCTTGCTGGACTTACTCCACTCAGCCCAATACTCTTTCCTTGATCCAGATCCGTCCTTAAGTGCTCTAGGTTTGACACATCCTGAAAAGTAAATAAAACAAGGCAAAACAGTACCAAATCTTCAGGATAACAACATAGATGCGGAATTACAAATTTAGGAACATGCATTCAGTGTTTAACATACATTCCTTCACAATAATGGGCCTATCTACATTCTTTATATCAGAATTCGGGGTAAATAAGGGTTAATTTAATGGTGCATTTCGAGCGCTATCAACTACCCCCCCACTTAGCTTTTGATCGTCCCGAGCAAAGAAAGTGAAAAGAAACAATGCCTCACACAGCTGGGATAAAGATCATGCCACTCATATCCATAAGTTACACATCAAACATTATTCATGCCATGAACCAATGTGTGTGTTCAATAATTCTCAATCATCAGTTACACATACAGAGTCACATTATATCAACCAGTATTTCGGGCAAAACACATATCATACATCACTCCATAAGCTCCCCATTAATCATCACCTACCAATGCATCAATGTGACGTGTGATAAATCTTTCATGATATTGTACTCAAGAAAAGATTGAAGTTATGGAGACCCCACAATCATTACTTACCAATGTGCACACTCGCTCCTCCTGCTTTTAGACTTAGGCAAACACCATGGAACCTTACTTGGGACGGACAGACTTAAGGACCGAGTATCACTCTTAGATCCTCGTTTGTTTTTATTACTGATTTTTCTTGGCTTTTTTTTCATTTTTTTTGCATATATATATTGTTCTAAAAATAGCCGTGTGTTTTAAGTTCCATCGGCTCTCACTCTTTTTCCGTTCTTACTCACAAGTCTGTTTATCCCGGTGTACCTTGCTTGGCACTCAAGTTTCTACCCTCCTCTTACAACAAGAGGTTAAAGTATATCCATCGATAAATATCGATTCCCGGTCTAGGATAACTCTTCGTCTCATCTAAATACTTATCACTCAGATTGCGTGCTCAAAGATTGAGTGCAATTGGAAAAAGAACAATTAATATGTCACTACTTCATTCAGTAATAACACATGCTCATTCTTCCATACTAAAACGAATAATACTTCCTCGACATGACATACTGAAGACTCGAGTCATACGTGCTTAAAAAGTGTGGTTCATAACAGAATGTATGAAAAATGTGTCACTACTTCAAAAATGCATCTTAGAGAATTCAGATAATATAACAATTTGGAATATAATGTTAAAAATCTAAGTGGCGTCCTACCCCCCAATTAATCGAAACATTGTCCCTAATAAGAAGATGAAAACAGAAAATGAAAAGGAAATTAGATTCATATAAGCGTGGAGCCAAGGAAGAAACTGGATCTTCTAAATGGCAATGGCTGATGTAAGAAGTCCTCGAAAAAATCTGCGCTAAATATCTCAAACAATCCAAGAAGAATTGGGTGAAAACAAACCGTATAGTAAAATTGAGGCAATAAAAGAGAAAGTAAATAACTCAAAACAAATTAAGCCGACAAAATCATTATATGATTATTGTAGAGTCTGCTACCAAACTAGATAGGAAATAAAATAAAAATAAAAGAAAATTATGGAAAATAACAACAATAAAAAGATATAAAACTAGTCCACGTCAAAACAGTCCTCCCAATCATCTCTAGGCTCAAAACTGGGAGGTGGTCCAGAACTTGAGACAGTAGCTGCGGAGGAAGATGCTCTGTGACTTGGGGCAGTCCTAGGTGGTGGGGTCGAAGGAGGAACGCCTAAATAGTCTATAATACAATCCATTTTGCGATGTAGACTCGCAATCTCTCGTGCGTTCTCCTTAATCAAGGCTCTCTGGAAAGAGGTCCTCCGTGGACCGGAGTACGCTCTCTCTCGGCTCTTTGACTGACCCGTCTTGGTGCTCTCAAAACCGACTGAGAGCTGATCTTCGTTTCAGGCTCTTCCTAATCATCACTAACCAGAACTTTGACCTCATCCTCCGTAGCGAACGTGTCTATCATGAGGCCATAAGGCAACTGCTCTCGCTCGGACTCCTTGGCAATCTCATTAATGCTGCTGTGCATCAATAGGCCGATGTTGACTGGAGATCCCTACTCTAGATAGAACATCAACTCCGCCCTCTTCGGTGTGACTGATGCAGTGTGCTTGGTCGGCAGAAGGCGGGAACATACGAATATGTTCACCATCTTCCTATCCCAGGATAGGTCATTCTCTAAGAATATGGTGGGGGCTCTCTGATCGCGTGTAAGTCACTAACGTCGATATTACTAGCAAGAATACTTGGTACATCGCAGTATAGTAAATGCGAGTCAAGGTCGATCCCACAGAGACAATACAACTTATAAGTATAAACGATTCTAACCTAATTAAGAAGCAACATAAAGGAATTCATTGACCAACAATAATATAAAGAAAACAAACAGGATATTCTCTCCCTCTCCTAACCGATCTACTAACTTGGATTAGTTAATCATTACGTTTACTTCCCCACATAATTTCCTAAGATTAATCGCGAGCTTTTAATGTTTATTATCATATTTATCAGCTACGGGTGCAATTCCTAACCCTATCTAGTCTGACAATGGCAGCAGACAATCTATACGCAAGCTACCCTCCTTAATTGGTCCGTACTAGCCCATACGCATAAAGAACTAGAATTACCGATATTGAGTGCTAACTCATACTGCTAACCCGCCTAGACAGCTGTCGACATTGACCAGCACGTTCCTAGGGTCCATTCAAGACTATCTCCTAATTAACACTTCACTAACAGTCCTTCATGTTAATTTATGATTTACGAATATTAGATTGGCCAGACCTATTACTTGTTTTCATTATTCCAGTCGATCAACGTAGCTGTAGTGAATCCCAGTTTTGGTTTTCTAAAACATGCCTCGGTAAACCGTTATAGACCTCCTGTTTACCGGGGGTGGCTTTTCCCAATTTCTGGATCTACATTGCTCAGTAAGATTAAAATAAGTAAATTATGGGGTTGTTAGACATGCAGATTAACTAAAACACATAAATACGAACATATCTACCATATGGAAGACAAAAAGGAACGTTCAAAGCTTCATACCTTCAACAATGGAGACCTAGCTCGATCTAACTCAAGCTAGAGATGATGGAAGAAGGGAGGAAACCAAAACAACTCTCCAAAGCTCAAGAAAACTTTATTTTATAATAATTGTATAAAAAATTGAATATAATTGAGTGCTTGTGAAAAATTATCCATTAATCTGTAATTGCGGCCTTATATAGATACAAAGACCGACTTAAGACTCTCTAAACCGACCTAGATAATGCGGCAGAATGAATTTTTTGTTCCACAAGACGCCGGTTTACCGGGCCTAGCCTTCGGGTTACCGAGCCTTCTTTTCTTCCTTTTCTTCAGCAGACTTATTCTTGGACTTCAATCACTTGGCGCAATGTACTTCTAATAGTCTAGATCCGTTCTCCAATGCTCCAGTTTCGGTACATCCAATAAAACATGCAATACGAGACAAAATAATACCAAAACATCAGGAAAATAGCGTAAATGCAGAATTACGATCCTGGAAACACTCACATAGAATTTGACATATATTTCACATAATAATGAGCCTATCTATCCTCTCTTGAGCGGAACTCGGGGTGAATATATGTATAATTATTGGTACCATTTAGAGCGTTATCAACTACCCCCCACTTAGCTTTTGATCGTCCCGAGCAAAAAAGCGAAAAGAAAATAACACTTTGATCAATACACAAGTTAATTAAAAACAAATATGTCTCACAAAGTCAAGATCAAGATCATGCCACTCATATTCATCAGTAACACATTAAACACTATTCAAGTCATGAGCCAATGTGTGTGTGCAATAACCTTCACAACCGCTTATAAATGCAAACAATTTCACATTACGTCAACCCATAGTCGAACGAACCAAGCTCAAACATGTTATTTGTTAATTAATTGAGCTAGCAAGGCGGATCGAGAATCGAGCATATGTCACTCTTAGGCTCACGTTTATCGGTCTATGCAAAAGTCGTGTGTCTACACTCCATCGACTAAGATATTTCCAAAGAGAATATAGATGTATATATTTCAATGCACTTCTCTTTCTTTGCGGGTAAACTCTCATTGATTTAACTATCCTCACGGCCTCACTCATGATAAACTAGCGAATCCAAAATTCCATTGCCTTTCTAAGCGTAAGTGAAACATGATTCGCGATGAAGCCAGGGTCAACTCTAGTTAAAGCAATATGCTATCGACTACACACCAAGGGAAGTGAGTTATATGTGCTTAAAATGGTGTCTCATAACATAATATGCACTTAATACGCCACTACTTCAGAAGTTGGCATTTTCTATTACTCGTGCAAAGTAAAACAAAGTTGAAGTCAATTAACTCGAAAAGATCAAAGATATCATAATTTTTCGAAATTCTGTCAAAACAAATCAAAGTCTAAGTGGTGAATCATGCATAAAAGAGAATCAAGACAATCACGCAATTCATGGAATATAATGCTAAAAAGCTAAGTGACGTTCCTCTACCCCCCCACTTAATCGAAACATTGTCCCCAATGTGTGAGATGAGAAATGAAAAATGAAAAGAAACTTAACTTCGGTTAAGGGCGGAACCAAAGAAGAATCGGATCGTCGTATAAATTATCGGGCTCATGAAAGTAGCCCATGAAGAATCTACGCTAAGTACCTCAAACAAACCGAGGAGAATAGTGGTGACAAGAAACTGTATAACAAAAATGCGGCAGTAAAAAAGAAAATAATATAACTCCAAAACAAATGAAGCCGACAAAATCATTATATTATTAATATTCTGCTACATGAACTAGATAGGAATAGAAAATTATAAAAATAAAAATAAGAAAGATGGAAAACAAAAATAAAAAGAAATAAAAGCTAGTCATCATCATAATAAGCCTCCCAGTTGTCTCTAGGCTCAAAACCGGGAGGTGGTGCAGAACTCGAGGCGGCGGCGGCGGAAGAGGATGTTCTATGACGAGGGGTAGTCCTAGGTGGCGGGGTAGCAGGCGGAATTCTGAAAAATTCAATAATCCGATCCATCTTGCTATGTAGACTCGCAATCTCTTGCGAGTGCTCCGTAAGCAAGGCTCTCTGAGTTATCGAAGCACCATGCATTGGAGTACGCTCCTTCTCTGCTCTAACCCGTCTCTGTACTCTCAAAAATAATTGCGAATTGAGCTATGGCTCAGGATCTTCCCAATCATCACTGACGAGCATCTTCACCTCGGCATCATGAGCAAACAGATCAGTCATCGGACCATATGGTAGCAGCTCTCGCTCAGAAGTGGCGGCAAGCTCATGAATATGGCTATGCATCAAATGTCTGATGTTGATTGGGGCACCCGTCTCTAGATAGAACATCAACTCTACCCTCGAAGTGGTGACAGAGACCGTGTGCTTAGTCGGAAGAAGGCGTGCACAAACGAATCTATTGACCATCTTCCGGTCACATGGTAGCTCATTTCTAGGAAGATGGTAGGGGCTCCAGCAGGATTACACTTCCACTGCACCCCTTAGAAATCAGCAACCATATCCATCCTCTCGAGATCGGCAATGTTGCTCGAGGATGTGTACTCATCCAGGCCCACCGGTGGATTTCTAACCCCAAAATGAGCGTTGATCCGCTCGATAGATAAGTCAACCTTAATACCGTGAACCATAGCAAATGTGGCTCCGGGGTTATGCGAAACGTAAGCAAAAAACTCTCTTACCACCGTGGCGTTGAATCGGGGCGGTGCTTCAGCCATGTCCAATAAATCTTGTGCTTGTAGGGCCTCCGGCAATATCGACCCACAATCGCCCAAATCTACCCCTCGTTCTCAAGCCACTGGCCTTGTGTTCCAATGGCCTCGGAACGACTCGTAAATAGCTAATGAATAGAACTGCTCAACACCATCGATTAAGGGATTAGCATCTTCATACACATTCTGGTAACCACTAGGACGAACTGCTGAACGTTGACGCTTAGGACCCATCCGAATGAGTATAGGAACTGATTCTGAGGCGGTTTCTGGAAAACAACCCTCGGTAAACCGGAGGTAGGGTGCGGTTTACCGTCCTGAAACTTTCTAATTTCTTTCTAGGATTGTGCTTCTGGTAATGGAAGAAAAAGAATTTCAGCACTTCACCATAGCAGCAGCACTACCAATCAGTAGCAGAGTTGGAAAATAGGTGTTTAGGGTTTGGAAAATTTGAAGGAAATGGTTTTGTTAAGGTGGTGATGGTGGCCAAATTTAAGAAAGGAAGAAGAAATAGGAGAAGTGAGGTGAATGTAAGAGATGATAAGAATGATGATATTGGTGATGAATGGGTGGTTTAAATAGGATGAATGGAGTGAATGTGGATGGATTTAGTGGGATTGTAGGTAGAGAAGTTATTAAGATGAGGGATATGAGGATGTGATTGATAGGATTGAGGTGTAGTTATGGTGGAGTGTGGGAAAGGATGAAAATTTTGAAAAGAGGGGAAAATGGTTCGGTTTCTGCTGACTGACTTTATCTGGTGCAACATGTGTCCTCCACATGTTTTAAAAAATTCATCTTTATAAACTGACGTTCAGAAATCTGAAAATCAAGACTCGGTAACCCGGAGGTTACCCTCGAGATACCGGTGATATCTTTTCCCCAGATTCTTTATCTGCCTTTGCTGCACTTCTTACTCAACCTTCCTGCTCAATTATGACCTCAAATTGACTACCCTTTTATTCTTCAATTGTCATTTCCGACTCAAAACTAACCTACTTCACTAGAATTCGCAACGAGGTAAAAAAACCTTTCCAAAACCATTCGGTTTCAAGACTAAGTTTTTGGTAGGATGAAAAAACATCTGGATACTTTTATTCAATCCTAAACTACCTAAGGGTTTAAAGAAATAGTTCTGAGTTTATAGTCGCCAGCTCGACTTTCTTCAGATCTCTGATCATTCAACGGTTGGAGCTCTAACTCGACAAACTTTTGCTCCAGAGGCTTGTACCTTTATAGAACCTTTTTGAGCTCTCTTCCTAGCATGCCTCTCTCTTTTAGCTTGTGTTCTAGGTCTGCCTCTACGTCGAGAATTAGACTTTAAACCCAAAGACTCCATGTTTTGCACTTTTAACTCGATTCGTTCACTTTTAACTCGATTCGTTCACTAACTCCTTAAGGTTCTCTTCAAGTTATTGCTTGATTTCTTCTTTCTCCTTTTCCAACTTCTTCTTTATAGCTTCATAATGCTCTCTTGCTTCAGATCCAGGGTACATGGAAATCGGTGTAACGTTCAATATCGTTCTAGGCATATTGCTTGACTTGTTTGCTCTTTTTCAACTCCGGTTTGATTGAATCTCTTAAGTGTTCTGATCTTCCTAGAAAAAGACAAATAAAACAAGGAAAAGGTTAGCAACTTCGGCTTCAGCTGGGTGTGATCCCAACTGTTGCGGACCTACTAACTAAAATCAATAGGGAATAACACAGAATAACAAAGGTTGTACAGAAATTGATTTTTTAGGCCTCGGTAACCCGGGGGTTAGCCACGGTAAACCGGCCCTAAAATTTCTTTTTCTTGCAGTTTAACAAGTGCATGGTTGATACAGAATGACTCAAGACTCATAATAATATAAAATAGAATAAAATGACTTCTTAATCAGAATTAAAACGTTTATATTTAAAATTGGCCATTGTTCCCGGCAACGGCACCAAAAATCTTGATCGTGTGTAAGTCACTAACGTCGATATTACTAGCAAGAATACTAGGTACATCGTAGTATAGTAAATGTGAGTCAAGGTCGATCCCACGGAGACAATGCAACTATAAGTATAAACCATTCTAACCTAATTAAGAAGCAACATAAAGGCGGTTGTTGACCAACAATAAACAATAAGAAAAAAAACTTGGTATTCCTCTCCCTCTCCTCACCGACCTACTAACTTGGATTAGTTAATCGTTATGTTTACTTACCCATATAATTTCCTTAAATAAATTGTGAGCTTTAGTTTTAATTATTGTTATCAACTAGGGGTGAAACTCCTACTCCTATCTACTCCGACAATGGTAGTAGAGAATCTATATGCAAGCTACCCACCTTAATTGGTCCGTAATAGCCCATACGCCTAAAGAACTAGAATTGCCGATATCGAGCGCTAACTCATACCGCTAACCCGCCTAGACAGCTGTCGACATTGATCAGCACATTCCTAGGGTCTATTCTAGACAATGTCCAAACTTAGCAATTCACTATTCATATTTCATGCCAGTTTACCATTACAATAAGCAGATTGGCCAGATCTAACCTACCGTTAATTAAACCTGTCGATCAACGTATCTGTAGTGAATCCTAGTTTTAGGTTTTCTAAATTATGCCTCGGTAAATTGGTATAGACCACCGGGTTACCGAGGGCGGCTTTTCCAATTCCTGGATCTACATTGCTCTGTTATGGTTAAAATAGGTAAATTATGGGGTCTTTAAACATGCAGATTAACTAAAACACATAAATACGAACAGATCTACCATATTGAAGACAAAAAGGAACGTTCAAAGCTTCATACCTTCAACAATGGTGACCTAGCTCGATCTACTCAAGCTAGATGGTGGAGAAAGAGAGGAAACCGAAAACAACTCCTTCAAAGCTTGAATAACTTTATTTCTTCAAAATTGTATAATGTAATTGAATATAATTTTGTGCTTATTAAAACTTATGAAGAACTATGTAATAATCTGTAGATGCGGCCTTATATTGATACAATGACCGACTTAAGACTCTCTAAAACCTTAACCGACCTAGTAGAGGCGGCAGAATCAGCTTCGTGTTCAACAAGTCATCGGTTTACTGGACCTAGCCCTCGGTAAACCGGGCCGACTTTTCTCCTTTTTCTTCAGCATACTTCTTCTTGGACTTAAATCACTTGGCCCAATATACTTCTTTCGGTCCAGAACCAATCTTCAATACTCCAGATCCGGTACATCCTATAAAACACACAAAACGAGACAAAACAGTACCAAATCTTCAGGAAAATAACATAGATGTAGAATTACGATCCTAGAAACATGCACATAGCATTTAACATATATTCCACATAATAATGAGCCTATCTATCCTCTCTTGAGCAGAATTCGGGGTGAATAAGGGTATAATTATTTGTACCATTTAGAGCGTCATCAACCTACTCCACTAGAATCCATAAAGAGTATAAAAAAAAACCTTCCCAACAACCATCGGTTTCAAGCCTAAGGATGCGGTAGGATGAAAAAAAGCTCGTCATCTCATCCGGCTACTTTTATTGAATCCTATTCTAACTAAGGGTTCAAGATAAATAGTTCTGAGTTTACAGTCGCCAGCTCGACTTTCTTCAAATCCTCACCCACTCAGGGGTCGGGGCTTTAACTTGCCAACCTTTACTCTAGAGGTTTTTACCACCGTAGAACCTTTTTGAGCTCTTCTCCTGGCACGCTTTTCTCTCTTTCCTCATGCACTAGGTCTACCCCTGCTTCGAGATTTAACCTTTACATTCAGGGATTCCACATTTTCCATTTTAAGCTCTATTTCGCTACGCTTAGCAGAAGCACTGACTTCCATGAGCGTCTGGTCATGGATCTTTTCTTCATGCTCTCTCAACAGTATTCTCATGAATTCCTACTCACAAGTTTCTACTAGAACCACTCGGGGCCTAAACCTCTCATCTTCTATCACCCAGATTTTCACTTCCACAGAACCATAAGTCATCATGCAACATTTAGGCCTATTATCTAGGGGCTCTAGGATCTTGATAGATACAGCAACGTTATTGGTCCTCAGAGTTATCTCCCCATTGTCGAAGTCCATGATCGCTCGGCTGGTTGCTAAGAAAGGTCTACCTAATAGAACTGGGGCACTAGGATCCTCCAATGCATCTAAAACGGTAAAATATATCGGGAAGGTGAATCCTCCTGCCTTTATCGTACAATTCCTGAGCAGGCTGACAGGTATATCTCTGGTCCGATCGACAAAGGTCATGGGCCGAGTTTGGTCCATCACAACCGGAATCTTAATCTTCTGACTGAGGGAGAAAGGTAGAATATTGCAACTCGAGCCGGAGTCGCAGAGACCTAAACTTACTGATACACCATTGATAGAGATCGGGAGTCGGAACATCCCATGGTCTCCTAACTTAACTACGGTATCTGAGTCTGGGTAATCCTCAGGCTCAGAAAACATTGTGTCCAGATCCTCTTTAGGATCATCAGAATCGTAATCAGAAGAAGATATATCGATTAACTCTATAGGAAACTCACCTGGACGATACGTGTTGCACTCCGTAAAGCTCTCTTTAGGCTCCTACTCAAGTACTTCTTTTTTCCTTTTCCACACGCTTGTTGTCGGATTCGTATTGCTCTCTGACTGATGATCCTGGATACATGGAAATTGGTTTGATATTTAATACTTTGCGAGGCATTTTGTTTGACTTGTCTGCCTTTTCAACTCCTGTTTGACCGGATCTCTGAAGTGTCCCAATCTTACTGCAAAAGAGACAAAAGAAAACAAAGAAAAGGTTAGCAACCTCTGCTTCAGTTGGGATTAAACCTAACTGTTATGGACCTACTAACTAAAATCACTAGGGATATACACAGAAACACAATGGCTGTCAGAGTTTGATTTTTTGGACCACGGTAAATCGGGGATAAACCTCGATAAACTGGGCCTAGAATTTTCTTATTCTGGCAGTTAAACAGTGCATGTTCAATTTAGGACTACTCAAGACTCTGTTAGGTGTAGTGCCCGAAAGACAATTTGTGTAATTGTTTTTAATAATGGATGACAGAATTTATCTCACATTATTACTTGCTTTGTGCTTGTAAAGTAATACACTGCTGCAAACCCTAAGTATATCAGTATGTAACCGCTTAACTCAGTGTACGGATTACACGTAAGGATTGAGTTAGTGGTGATATACTTAAACTGTTAGTCCATGGTGAACTTAATCAGAGTTTTGGGTCTCTTGATTAAAACACCAATAATGCGCCCAGAACACCTTAGGGTGTGATAGTCTTATCCAGACTGTCGGTAGAGTGTACCTACGTGGGGCATTTATATATGATGGCATTCATATAGAATTTGGACCGATTTAATATGTATTTCTCGGTATAATTCCGTAATCGAGGAATCTTATTAAATCATTAGATGATCATATATGGATCAACCTTAATCATGAGGTGATCACGAGTGCCGCTTGTCTCGGGGTAGTGTTTGATGTGTTAGTTACGGTTCACTTAGATATGTGTTCCAAGCCACTTCTCATTGGCACTATCTCACGATGAGTGAGTAGTTCGATTTTTCTGAGACATGGAATCCATTCCTTCCTGCGGGAAGTAGAGAGACGATCCCCTTATTTGTTAGCCCTAAGAAAGTGATCGATCCGGGAGTTCACATTTGACTAATTAGCTACTAGTCGATATGTGCACTAATTGATCATCAAAGTGTTAATGGTAAATAAGGATAAGATATTCGAGTCGGGTTCACGGAGACTTCCTACTCAGAATGGACGATCTATGGAGGGTTAATCCGTATGTAGTGATTATATCAATGGACGCTTATTCACTCACATGGGTTGAGTATAAGTATACATCTATAATCGATAGAGTTCGGGCCGGGTTTATGGTGGCGTAATCCCGGAATTAATAATTAATGTACTTATTATGTTCGATGAATAATTAATTATTTAAGCTACGGGTTATAGGTCCATGGTCCCGATGTGGGCTACGTAATTCGGACTAATAATCTTGTTATTTGGGCCTCATTGATAATTAATTGGTGGGCTAATTAATTGATATGCATGGATATTATTTAGTTGAAATTTAAATAATATAATACATGAAAAGACATTTTACGTGGGCGCAGTGGGCTTAGTGTGGCACCAATATGTCTTGGATTTTCCAAGAAATTAATTTTCCTGGATAATGACATATTGTGTAATTAGTTATTTATTTGTTAAATAATTAATTGGATAAATAAAATAAAATAATTTATTTATTATTTATCTCTTAACTATAAGGATAATTATATTTTCTTATTATAAGATTATAATTATCTCTTATTTTTATTGGATAATAATAATTCGAATTATCTCTTTTATTTTGTTAAACAGATTGGGTATAGGTTTTCTCTCTTGGATTTTGCCTATAAAAAGAGAGTTCTCTCCGAGCCCTATGAGAGGTGAAGGCCACGAAATTCATAGAGAAAAAAGGCTAAGGAGTTCGATCCTTAGCTCCACCCGGTTGGAGAAAAACTTAGGGTTTTTCTTGGTGGTGCATATCAAGGAGGTTCGTGTATCAAGAAGGGTGTCCACCAACCGCCGTTTGGAGAACACATCGGAAGATCTTGGCTTTTCTTCCTACTATTGGTAACATGATCTTAACCCCCTTGTAGTAGTTTAAGTCCTTTAATTGTGTATTGTGATGTATAAGTCGTGATCCATCCGCTGCGCGTAGATCTAACTCGTTTAGATCTAAGAACCTGCATCCTTCATGTGGTATCAGAGCCAGGTTCCACGGTTTATATAGTCATAATCATAATTAAACGATTTAAAGGAGTGGAATTGCATGTAGGTAAATTTTATTTACTGTTTTATGCATCGATAATGATTAATTGCTATGGTTGAAGAGATGGATTTGGGGTTGGCACTGTTTACCCATTAGATCTATTGTAAACTCATATAAACGATGAAAATTCGTTCATATGAGTATAGGAAATTATGTAATTTATTTTTAGTGCAATTTTAATTTCCAGAAAATAGATCTGTTTAGTAGCTGTTTAGTTATTTCGTTTTTCCCGTTGATCGAGCCGTTGAAACGAAGATCCCTCTGGTCAGAATCAAGATTGTAAGTTGAAGAACAAGCCATCTAAATTTGGAGTCGATCGGAGTCCGTTTTGATATCGGTTCGTTGCTGCAAAGAAACTGCTGTAACAGAAAAACGCAGGATTCACAGAAACCCTACCTGTGACTTCCTCGAATTTCTGGGAGAGTTTAGACCGTTGAAACGCAAATCCAACCGGTCAGATCAATAAATATTGAGTTTTTGACGTGGAATAAAAATATTAGGTCGATCGGGATTCATCTCAATTCCCGATCGGCCTCGGGAAGCCTCTGATGCGCTGCTGTAAAAGTCAGATTCAGCAGCAAGTTGGGCGGCTCACTGGAGAAAATTGACAAGTCAAAACTCCTATCCAACCGTCCATATTGAAGCTCAAGGAGTGAGGAACAGATCTGAAAAGTTTCGTCGCGATCCGAGTTCGTTTGGTTTGCCGATCGTCGAAGATTTTGAACAGCTGCAGATTATGTTAGAAAGTAGTAAACCCTAGTTAGGGTTTGGTTATTAATTTTCTAATAGGTTAGATACGGGGGTGCCAACTGTCCATCTCGGTGTTTATTTTACGCACTATAATACATGTTTAGATTATATGAGTAGAACCGGAAAATTTCCATGACATGCATCATATTATGAATTCCACTCCATATGCATACATGTAGAAATTAATTCGAGGAATTAGTTAGGCATGTATAAAACACGCAATTAGTTTTAATTAATTGTTTGATATTAATTAGAAACTAATTAGGGTAAAAACCGTGGAACACGGGTTTTTCAATCGTCGAGGTTGGGTAATGGATTCTCGGTGAATCCCACTATGTGAAAGCATAAGGAGTAACATCCCGAAACCTCGTGGTTAAGGTGTTGGATTCTCGGTGAATTCCACCTTACCTAGACAAGATTACGTTTTTGTTCCGTAGTGTCTACGTGAAAGTTTGATGTTTAAGGATTGGATAATCACGGGCAAACATGGTTCGAAAGTGGTTTAACCACGGTTGGGTGGTAAACAGTAGCTACGGCTCGATCGACGTCACCCTCCACGTGTGGTGTTTGCACGGGGGTCTGGCAAGGCTGAGCCATCCGAAGAACCACTATGGCTCAATGGAGCTCCCCTAGTCTTGACCCGTCCGACGGCCACATATGTTCCAACGAATAGGTCGGGTGGGCTACCCCACGTAACCGACAACATCCGGGCCAATGATTTATTGTTCCTTAATGTAACATCAAGTCCAAAAACGTGATCAGTAAACCCACCACTTTTTTCAAAATATTGAGTGGGAGCGGGAGAGGCGACAGCCGACCCCACGGCCTCTACTGTTGACACAAGCAACGTGAGAGAATGGTGACGCCTCGTGCCGGCTTTGATTTTGGCCCCCTAAGGAAGGCCTTCACCGCTATCAAAATTCAAGGCTTGGTCTCCGAAAGGATAGGATTTTGGGTACTCGCCGGGTCACTGACCGACCCTAAGGCGGCACACACTCGGGTCTACCTAAAAATCGAGGAGACAGTGAGGTCACACTCATAAAGGGTATTTTTGGTAGTACCTTGGCTGAAAAAGGATAGGTGATTGACGATCACAAATGAGATGTTCGATTCTCAATCTGATCTTCAATATTAATCGAAACCTCTTTGACCTACCCTAAGGCGGCACTGAGGCATTAGATTAAATCCTTGGAACGGTAGGATATACTATAAGTACTTAGTTTATGTTCCTAAAATTTATTAGTAGTGTATGATTTGGATTTATTTTCTGTCAATTTTATTTACAACTATTTATATATCTCTCTAGGGTGCTAGACTGCTAGTGTAAAATTGACTAGTAATGACTTCGTTAAAAAGTGGTAAGTAACTAGAACGTTGTACTTATTGATCTTACATGCGATTAATTTTTCGGAAGAGATATTTCTCTGGAGCCTTCAAAACTTAAGTGACGTAAATAAGTATGTCACTGTTGTCAATCGTGTTGAACGAGAGACGACTGTAGTCAGTTTGAAAGATGATTGGGACGATAAAATTCTTCTAGTGAATTTTAATGGTGTAGTGTCTACACAAGAAATTTTCTAATAGAAAAATTGGAGAATCATAAATTAAAGTGTCGCTAGTTAGACGGTATTTGGAACCGATAAACTAGTGGGAGCTTTTGTCTTATGTTTTTCTAATTTAGAAAATTAGTCCCACTACGTAACGCTTTCAAACGATATCCCACAGTTCACGAGTAGTGTCTACTCATACGAACTGCTAATTCAAGACTATTTCCTTTTAAGGAAAATTAAGAATGGGAAAGAATGTCTATTAGTGTTAATCATCTTAACTGAAGTTTTGAGGCTAAACCAAAACATTAAATAAAGAAAGTATAGGATAAGGAAAGTGATTTCGGATGACTAACCAATGAATCCTTAGCGACTTTCTTAACCGAGTAACTCGACTCGGCAGCTAAGTTCTTTGGAAGAACAAGAGAGCTTTGCATTAACGATTAATAGAGTAACAATGGGCAGTAATTTCAGCTAGAATAGTGGGAGTGATATAAGGAAATGAATTTAGGATTCTATCCTTGAACATCACAGAAAAATTTATTTTTCTGTTTACAGATTCGTTGAACAAATGGATTCACTTTCAACTCGATATATTGTTACCTCATAGAAAGTGAAAATGACATTTGTAGTACGAATCCGAGACTCGGACTTTTGTTTGATAAAGTCAGAACCACTAAGAAATGCTGAATAGGTATGTGTAACACATCTAAAACCATTAAAGGTAAAAGGTTTCCGTATTAAGATAAACGACCCTTCAATATCTATTAATTAGTGCATATATCCTAGAGATAAGACCTCGACGATCGGCTAAGGGTGATTCCTATCTCCCGAATCTAGAACACTATCTCAAAGGAACAATGACTAAGTTTCCTTTCAATCGGGAGAGGGTAATAGATTTGAAGGGGTAACATAGCTTGTTCATCATGACCTTCGGGGTCTAGTGAGAGACACAAGCTAGTGGGAGTTTTTGAGTGGTGACATTTTGTCTGATGACTACTCGAAACGCGATTTAGTTTATCAAAAGAATACGAGGAGGAGTCTCTGATTTTAGTAGAGAATAGAGTATTCCATGCTCATAAATAGGCTATAGCATAGTCTTGGGACTGATGCTCAGTCTGCCTCCTAGTGGAATGTTTCTCACTGAGAAAGAAACCATAGACATGCCCTATATAGTTATTGATGTACTACAATACACTGCTAAACTCGATTAAGATAATTGGTTGCAAAATAATGGTTGACATTATTATGTAAACCGAGAAGTCTACCTAGAAGATGCTAGTGAATTTATGGATAAGGAGTGAATTCGGTTCACACCACTTCCGTAAATGTAGGCATTTAGTATTTAATGCTTGAAGGTAGGACTGGAGATTTTACGCATACGTTCAGATTTTGACTGTTCGTGAAATACCTTAATGAGACGAGTGAAGGTTGGTTGTAAGATTCTTGAGATCATAAAGTGACAGTTGGACTGTCACAATTCTTCTCATAGAATCTATAAGTAACAGCCTTAGACCTTGGAGTACGGTTACCCAAAGGAAGTTACTATCTGATTTAATCAGACCACGTCCAACATCGGTTGTTGGTGATTACACTGATAAATACCACTAGATCAGAATGTCAATCCACCCAGAACGCAGTGGGAGTATGGTTTAACCATTGACCCATTATGGTGTGTGGACTTTATAGTCTCTTTGAGGTGATTGATAACTGTGGCTCTTTGTGGGTGTATAGGATCTCGACGATCGAGAGAGGTTGGTTGAAAACCTTATCTCTGTGAATGGAGTTTTGGTACTCCAGCCATTCGACCTCTTGTAGAACCACCTCGAGTGTCTCAGCCCAGTGGGGAGTAATTGGTCCTATCTTTGAAAAGAGTCGAATGAATAGGAAAGTTTAACTTTCAAAGACAAAGTCGAGTGGTCAGAGTGATTCCCAAAAGGAGAGAGTTAACTGGACCTTGAACTCTCTCACCACTCGGTCTTGCTAGATTTCGTAGAAAGCGAGAAAATAGGGGTGATTCACGAGACTTTCTTGCCATAATCTGAGTCTGGATTCATTGTAATGAATGGTCTTGGTTTGAACAAATGGCAGGACGACTGCCGGGGCTTATAGCCTTTGTGTATTTAAGAGAACCTCTCGGTCATTAAAAGTCGCATGTTTTAAAATATGTGGACTTGACCAGAATATTGATAAGTCTTTCGTAGACTGTATATCAATATTGGCACAGTAGTAGTATTAGTGTTCATGAATGATAACACTGAAACGGTTGGAAAAAACATGTGTGTGCTATCTGAAGTCGGAAACTGACACGCCAAGATTCTCTAGATGAGAGAATTGGACTATATTCTAAGAATCTGACTCGGTCAAATTCACGAGAATGAGTCATTGGCTATCCCACCTATCTTATTGTATAAGATGATTATGCATATCTGATTCAGCGGCATTCATCCGAGAGTAGTCCTACCCTACCTCTCAGGAATGATTCTCCAAATCTTCGGATAAAGAGAAAATGGGATAGAGTCTCTCTGGGATAAGGGCAAGTCAGCTTAACACGAGTCGATTGCAATCGAATCTTGGGTTCGAGCAATAAGTAGCGGTTTATTACGTCCTCAAGTATCTTTAGATAGCGAGGAATCATATGCTTGTATATTCAGGTGCAAACTTGAATATGGTTGACTACACTGATTCTAACTTGTAGTCAGATTAAGGATGATCATTAAGTTGATCTCGGGCTCAGTGTTTACTCATAGTGCTTAGAATTTCCTTTTTTTTTTGGTCTGGGAGTAATTCCAGGTCTGATAAGCCGATATCACTTCATTATGAAAACAGTGAAGAGATAGCTTAGAAGGATCTTCTTAGTCATAAGAAGTAAAAAGCATATTGAGAGAGAGTACCGCCTGATTGGAAGGACCGACAACGTTTCAATCCTAAAGATCGTCTCGAGTCGATAACCTAACTAATCAGCGTACCAAGTCGAGTGCTTGGAGGGTACGGCATTGATGGATATGTCTCATCTGCTTTTAGAGCAAGTGGGAGAGTGTTGTGAATAAGATGAGAATGGGTGTGCTCTAAAAACAATCGTTGCTTGTCATTTCGTGCAAGCGGGAGATTGTTAGGTGTAGTGCCCGAAAAACAATTTGTGTAATTGTTTTTAATAATGGATGACAGAATTTATCTCACCTTATTACTTGCTTTGTGCTTGTAAAGTAATACATCTTTGCAAACCCTAAGTATATCAAGATGTAACCGCTTAACTAACTCGATTGTCACGGATTACACGTAAGGATTGAGTTAGTGGTGATATACTTAAACTGTTAGTCCGTGGTGAATTTAATTAGAGTTTTGGGTCTCTTGATTAAAACACCAATAATGCGCCCAGAACACCTTAGGGTGTGATAGTCTTATCCGGTTTGTCGGTAGAGGGTACCTACGTGGGGCATTTATATATGATGGCATTCATATAGGATTTGGACCGATTTAATCTGTATTTCTCGGTATAATTCCGTAATCGAGGAATCTTATTAAATCATTAGATGATCATATATGGATCAACCTTAATCTGAGGTGATCACTGAGGTGCCGCTTGTCTCGGGTAGTGTTTGATGTGTTAGTTACGGTTCACTTAGATATGTGTTCCAAGCCACTTCTCATTGGCACTATCTCCGGATGAGTGAGTAGTTCGATTTTCACAGACATGGAATCCATTCCTTCCTGCGGGAAGAAGAGAGAGACGATCCCTTATTTGTTAGCCCTAAGAAAGTGATCGATCCCGGAGTTCACATTTGACTAATTAGCTACTAGTCGAGATATGTGCACTAATTGATCATCGGGGTTAATGGTAAATAAGTATAAGATATTCGAGTCGGGTTCACGGAGACTTCCCACTCGAGAATGGGACGATCTATGGAGGGTTAATCGGTATGTAGTGATTATATCAATGGACGCTTATTCACTCACATGGGTTGAGTATAAGTATACATCTATAATCGGTAGAGTTCGATTCGGGTTTATGGTGGCGTAATCCCGGAATTAATAATTAATGTACTTATTTCATTCGATGAATAATTAATTATTGAAGCTACACGGTTATAGGTCCATGGTCCCCGATGTGGCTTCATAATTCGGACTAATAATCTTGTTATTTGGGCCTCATTGATAATTAATTGGTGGGCTAATTAATTGATATGCATGGATATTATTTAGTTGGGCTAAATAATATAATACATGAAAAGACATTTTTTCGTGGGCACAGTGGCTTAGTGTGGCGCCAATATGTCTTGGATTTTCCAAGAAATTAATTTTCCTGGATAATGACATATTGTGTAATTACTTATTTATTTGTTAAATAATTAATTGGATAAATAAAAGAAAATAATTTATTTATTATTTATCTCTTAACTATACGGATAATTATATTTTCTTATTATAAGATTATAATTATCTCTTATTTTTATTGGATAATAATAATTAGAATTATCTCTTTTATTTTGTTAAACTGATTGGGTATAGGTTTTCTCTCTTGGATTTTGCCTATAAAAAGAGAGGTCTCTCCGAGCCCTATGAGAGGTGAAGGCCACGAAATTCATAGAGAAAAAAGGCTAAGGAGTTCGATCCTTAGCTCCACCCGGTTGGAGAAAAACTTAGGGTTTTTCTTGGTGTTGCATATCAAGGAGGTTCGTGTATCAAGAAGGGTGTCCACCAACCGCCGTTTGGAGAACACATCGGAAGATCTTGGCTTCTCTTCCTACTATTGGTAACATGATCTTAACCCCCTTGTAGTAGTTTAAGTCCTTTAATTGTGTATTGTGATGTATAAGTTGTGATTCATCCGCTGCGCGTAGATCTAACTCGTTTAGATCTAAGAACCTGCATCCTTCAGACTCAAAAAGAAAATAAATTTAAAAGAAAATGACAACTTCTTAATTAGAGTCAAAAATTGTTTATTCTTAAAATTGGCCATTGTCCCCCGCAATTGGCCTTACACCGATTGTACTAGCAAGAGTACTTGGTCAATCGTAGTATAGCAAGAGTGAGTCAAGGTCGATCTCACAGAGACAATGCACCTTAAGCATAAACAATTATAATATAATTAAGAATACAGATATGGTCTTTGACCAACAATGAACATATAAGAAACATGGTATTCCTCCCTCATCCCTTCTATCTTCTAACTTGGTTTAGTTAATCCTTATGTTTACTTCCCCACATAATTTCCTTAAACTAATCGGGCATTTAAATTCAGTTTTAGCTACGGGTGCATCTCCTAACCCTATCTGATTCCACTGTAAGCACATCAGACAATCTATATGCAACTAACCTCCTTTGTTGGTTGTATTAGCCCATACGCCAAAATTTCTAGAGTTGCCGGCACAAGACCCAAAACCTCCCTAAGCAGCTATCGACTATGACTAGCACGTTCTTAGGGATCCATCAAGAAAATGTCCTAATTAACACTTCACCAATAGTCCTTCATGTTAATTTATGAATTAAAAATACTAGATTGGCCAGGCCTATTACTCGTTTTATGTGTTCCTGCCGATCAACATAGCTGACGTTGAATCTCCTGATTAAGGTGGCCTAAAAGTTGCCTCAGTAAATCGGTATAGACCACCGATTTACCAGGGGTGGTGGTTCTTAATTGGGAATCTACATTGCTCAATTCAGATTAATCAAGTAAATTATAGGTTTGTTAAACATGCAGATACACGTAAATACAAGAAGATCTACCATATTAAAGACATAAAGGAACGTTCAAATCTTCATACCTTCAACTATGGAGATCTAGCTTGATCCACTCAAGCTAGAGACGGCAAGGAAGGAAAGGAAACCAGAAAATCAACTGCAAAAGCTTAAAAGAAATTTATGGCATCAAAATTGTTTAATGAGATATAATAATAATTGGAACATATTAATATTATCAGTTCTGTGGCTTTATATATATACATTAGCCGACTTATGACTGAAATAAACGCTAACCGACCTAGTAGATGCGGAAGATTCAGTTTCGTGTTCCCCAAGACCCTCAGTTTATCGGACCTAGCCCACAGTAAACCGGGCCTCATTTCTTCTTTTCTTTCAGCAAATCTCTTCCTGAACTTACTCCACTCAGTCCAATACTCTTTCCATGATCTAGCTCCGTCCTTAAGTGCTCCAGATTTGATACATCCTGAAAAGTAAATAAAACATGGCAAAACAGTACAAAATAACAACACAGATGCAGAATTATGAACTTAGGAACATGTATTCAGTGCTTAACATACATTCCTTCACAATAATAGGCCTATCTACATTCTCTAGAGCAAAATTTTGGGTAAATAAGGGTTAATTTAATGGTGCATTTAGAGCGTTATCCGTGGTCCTTCCAGTGTTCGTCGAATGTCAGTGTCCTTTCTGACATTTCTTCAATCAATCGAATTGCTCATTTTCTAACGTTCTGATTCTTCTTCAGTTTGAGTGACTTCTGCTTGAAACTGGGCTTTTGGGGTTTGTCAGTTTCCAACTGGTATAACTGATTGTTTCAGTTTTAAGAGCATTAATTGAGTTTTTACTCTTCTTCAAAACTTAGTACTCTATATTCATCTAATCTTCATTGTCTTGATCATAGTACACCATAGAAATTATATCATCCAAGATATCAATGTCCTTATGTATCTAGGTATTCATACAAGATTTATAAAGTAAGTTCAGACCATCACAGACTTACTTGAATTCTAACTTTACAGTCTCAGCTTTGTCTTCATAAACTGAGTTTGAACCCAGTTCTCTTATCTTTCATAACTGAGTATGTGTCCCTCAGCGAACTTACTTTCTTCAGTTTTTGTATGTAAACTCCGTTCCTTCTTCACGGTCAGATTCTTCTCTTCAACATTTGTAAACTCAGCAGGTTTCCTAAAGTTCAATTTCTCAGTTTTAAGCCTATTTTATTACAGTGCTTGTCTGATTTACCTATACAAATATCAGACTCTATTAAATCCAATACATTTAATTTTAGACGTCTTTTTGCTTTGCACTATGACAACTAGTTATGACACTTCATCAATGGGGATTAAATGAATAAATGAATAAGTGATGAATCGTCATCAAAACATAAATTTTATTTCCAACAATTTCTGCCTTTTGATGATGCCAATACCCTCCTTAAAAGCAATGCAAAAAGATTATGACAGAAAAATAAACAACACAGAATAAAACTGAGAGAACTGATACTTTATTAAGGACATTGCCTGAGTTACAAAGTATTAAAGTACATCATTGAAAAATAAACTAAGTCTCCATCTCAGTTTCTTTTTCCTTTCCTTTGTCAGTTAACATTGTCTTTTTGTCATATTCCTCAGCCGCTTCACTGATATCATTGTAGGTTGGGCTGACTTCGACACTATTGATGCTGGCACAAATTTGCCAAGATGTTGTCATGCTGTGTTTCCCAAAAAACTTGTTGTTGGACAAAACAATGAATCTTAGCACGATCTTCTTTAATGCTTCATCTGTTGTTGATTTTTTAAGTACTTCTTTGACAATTCCTAAATCAACTCTGCCAACAGTCTTTTTAGCTTTTTCAAGTGTTCCATTTTCTTCCCATGTGTTCAGTTTGACCTAGTAATGAACAAGAAATTTCTTCATTGTCAGAAAATTCTCCAAGGCTTGTTCTGTGGTTTCATTTTCTTTGGGAGGTAAGGTGTTAAAAATATTGTACAACTATGAATCCAAATCTCGTCTCTTCTTTGTGGGCTCTGAAAATTTTGCAATCAGTTTCATTTCTTCATCATTTATGTCAGCTCTGGCTTTCTTCAGTTCAGTGAGTTTTTCATCTATGTAACCAAGAACGCCTGACATATCATCATCATTGGCTTTTAAAATATCCAAACTTTCCCCTTATTGGAATCATCCTTCTGGATCAAACATCGGATAAATGAATTTAAGTTTGTTGATTGGATGCCAAAATGGTTTGTGCTACCACTGAATCCTTCATGGTATTTTCACCAAAAGTATCCTGTTGTAAACATCATTAACAAGATTTTCCAGTCTTTCTTGAGTCTCAGTTTTCTTCTTTCAGACACAATGGTGGTTTTCCTTATCTCTATCAACGTGTCCTGACAGTTGTTCTTGACATCTTCAACATTGTCCATCAGCTCCTTTCTCTGTGTTTTGTTTTCCTCCATAGAGTACAGCACTTTGTCAAAATGCTAAAATCTTCCTCCTGAATTTTGACAAGATCATTGAAATTGTACTTTATCAGCTCAACTTAAGTAGGTACATCTTTCTTGTCTGCTTCAGTTTTCTCAGCTTCCTTGATTTCAGCTTCAGAATTCTTTTCAGCTTCCGCTTTTGGCTTATTTCCAACAATGTCAGTCTTTGGAATTTCTTCAGTTTCAATATTTTTGGTCAATTCTCCCTTGAATGGGGTAGAGACAATCTTTTTCATTTTCTCTTTATACTCTTCAGATTTTTTACGTTCCTCCGACCGTCTTCTCACTTCTTATAGAGTTGACTTTTCAGCATCTTTTACTGGTGATAGTTTTACATTAAACTCATCATCAGCTTCTTCTTCAGCTTGATCAGTTACATCTTTGGCTATTTCTAGAACCTCTCTATCAGTAGGTGATTCTTACCCTTTTGTTTCTGGTTCTTCTTCTTTTTCTGATTCAGATTGAGCTTCTTAATCTAATGCAGTTGAATTATCACTATCTTCTAAACTATCTTCACTTGATTCTTCATCTTTATCAGCTTTTCCTGACTCTTTGGTTTGTAGAGATGCAAGGATCCCTTTTTGTAAATTAGGATCTCCCTGAGAGTCATCATCATCATCATTGATATCATCATTATTCCTTGAACTTGAAGGATCTTTTCCTATAAATCTTTTCCGGTATCTGTTTCTAATTGCAGAGTATCCAGTGCTTAGAAAGTCACTGGCATCAAATAACTGTGACAAGTAAGTGATGTCATGCAGTCTAATAACCCGTGGCTCCTCAGCTTCCATGAATTCCTGTTGCTCTTTTTGAATTTTGATTGAGCTGAATTTCCAATGTTGATAGGCATCCAGCCTTTTACAATCAGCTTCATCAATTTAGCAACATCACCTATAGGATCAGGTTTGGTTTGTGAACTGGCATCATTTAAGGTTGTACCAGATTCAGTTTATCTGAGAGCTTCCAAAGTGACTTCAGTTGTAGTGGCAACTAGTTCACCAACCATTTCAGTTTTAGTTTTGCTGGTTCCTTGTTCAGCAACAGTTGGAGTGACGGTTTTGTCAGTTTCACCTTCTGGGACTGCTACAGGTTCAACAACCTATTCAGTTTCAACTTTTTCTATTTCTTGAATCTCTTTCGGTTCAGCAGCCAGTCATTCTTCAGCTTTCTCAGTTGCTTCTTTTTCTTCAATTTCTCTTCTTTGATTTACTTCCTCGACAAGATCATCCAATGTTATGACTTGTTGTTGAACAGATTTCTCATCTTCTTCTCTGTTCTCAGACTGAGATGCTTCAAATTCCTTGATTGATTCTTCATATTCTATCATAGATGCTGATTTTTCAGGAGTTGACTTTGATTTAGCTAGCGAACTGAGCATACCTGCTATTTCTGGTGTAATTTCCTTATCATCACTTTCATTTTCATCTCCAACCAATTCAGTTTCCAGAACTGGTTCCCCTGAGTGTCAGCTTCAGGTAATTCTAAAATGATTTCTTAGGGTTCTGCAACTGATTCCTTTGTTACAGTTACTTCTTCAGGATTAGTGGGGGTTTCTTCATCAATTTTTGCCTTCTTTGCTGACCGGCTTTCAGTGTCTGAAGCAGTAAATTTACTGGTGAGGCTTCTTTTCTTTTCTCGGTTGTTTTAGAAATTCTGGTTTCTACAATTCTTGCAGTTTTCTTCTCTTATCTTTCAATTTTTCAACTTCTTCCATTGCTTCATCTCATGTAATAGTTTTCTTGGAGGTTTTAGTCCTCTTCTTCTTTGGTTCAGTTTCAGAAGCATTGGCTTTCCTTTTGCTGAACTTGGTATTCCTGACTGCACCTCAACTGTCCTTCACATCTTCTTGGTGTTTCACAGTCTAATCCTTTGATAAAATCAAAGTTGAGACTTGAATCAATAACTATGATTCAACTTGCGATATGAAATTCTTCTTCTGAGTGTATATGATTCACACAATGAGCTCCGATTTCTTCAAGTGTGGATCTTGATATTTTCTTTGTATGCTTAATAACACTTTGAAGATTTCTTGATATGGATCTTGCAATCTAGCAAATACCAGGAGTTCATTTAACTTATTTTCCATTTTATTTCAATGTTTCCTTAGTGATCTTAATGTCAGAACTCCGCACTTCTTCTTGAAGTACAAGTGATCTATTCATAGGGGTTTTCCAACGTTCATCTTGTTTGAATTTGAATTCTTGTAGCCGTTGGTGGTCCAGCTAGTGTTTGTTGAATGTCAATGTCCTTTCTGACATTTCTTCAACCAATCAAATAGCTCGTTTTCTAACGTTTTGAATCTTCTTCAGTTTGAGTGACTTTAGCTTGAAACTAAGCTTTTGGGGTTTGTTAGTTTCCATCTAGTATAACTGAGTGTTTCAGTTTTAAGAACATTAACTGAGTTTTTACTCTTCTTCAAAACTTAGTACTCTGTATTCATCTGATCTTTATTGTCTTGATCAGAGTACACCATAGAAACTTATATCATCCAAGATATCATTGTCCTTATGTATCTTAGGTCTTCATACAAGACTTATAAAGTCAGTTCAGGCCATCACAGACTTACCTGAATTCTAACTTTACAGTCTAGGCTTTGTCTTCAGAAACTAAGTTTGAACCCTCGGTTCTCTTATCTTTCATAACTAAGTCTGTGTCCCTCAGCCTTCAGCTTCTAGATAAGCCAACTGAGTCTGTGTCCCTCAGCGAACTTACCTTCTTCATTTTTTCTATGTGAACTCAGTTCCTTTTTTAAGGTCAATTTCTTCTCTTGAACATTTGTAAACTCAGTAGGTTTCCTAAATTTTAGTTTCTCAGTTTTAAGCCTAATCTATTACAGTGCTTTTCTGATTTATCTATACAAATATCAGACTCTATTAAATCTTGTACATTTAATTCTAGACGTCTTTTTGCTTTGCACTATAAAAGATAGTTACGACACTTCATCAATAGGGCTTAAATGAATAACTGAATAAGTGATGAATCATCATCAAAACATAAATTTTATTTCCAATAATGAACAAGAAAGAGACTCGGGAAACTGACCCTCAGGGTCTTAAATTAAATACCTTAACTGAAATACATTTGTTGTCAAACTAGAATCACAAATAAATGCTAACAATCATTACAACTCAAATTAACTAAAAAGAAAACTACTGAGACACAAAGAACTTCATGACTTAATTCATAAGCTTGCTCTCCTTGCTCATCATCAAACCTCTCCAAGTACTTGCATATCTTCTTATTCCAAAAGAAAAGAGTGAGCATTACGGACTGCCCAATAGGGAGAAAGCAAATCAAAATGAAGATTCATGTTTGTCAAATAGCGGGAGACATGACATGAATCTACTTCATACAGTTTAATAGGCATATTGAATACTTAGACTTAAAGCTTCAAGGAAACTACTACAATACATAAAAATCAATAAATGCATATCTTGAAACATAAAGGAAACCACTTTAAAGCCACGTTGAACAATGCATAGAAAAATATGTCTATTAATTACGTTCAACTCATCTTGCAAATACTTGTTCGTTTCATTACTTACTTACTCAATTACTTAACATGTCATTGTCCTACAGATCAAACTTATGTAGGCTACTACCAATCCTTAACTTATGTGTCAACTAACCATTACAAGTTCATGACTTGTCTGACCTGGTCATGTTCCTTACTTACTTAGCATAGTCATGTTCTTATCTTGTATTTCGTATTCATGTCATGTTCATGGTGCAACTTTGAGTAATATGACTGGCACATCCCACATAACATGTAAGATCGCAATAGTCTTGTAATATATCAAATTTTCCGGCAGGGGTAATAACCAATCATACATCCAAGTACGACCCATGAGTCGATTGCAGTGCTCTTGTAACACATTGTAGGTATATATTTAGCATAAAGGCATGTTGCAACACATGTAATATGACTAACCAAACATCTTACATGCGTCTAGGCCACGGTATTCTTTTAATACATCGTCTTGAAGACGACATGGGTAATATACAAGTCATACATCAGACATGGGACTTAGGACCCATGGTACTCCATTCAATACATCGTAAGGTAACTAACTATAAAGAAGTAGGTACACATAAAATACATAATTTCTGGTTAAAGTCCAGATTCTATCCTATGTGAGTATACAAAAATCGTAACAACACCGAACTCCCAACCATCTCTACTACTCGTAACCAAAACGCATAAAACAGTTTTTAGAAAAGTATCTAGAAAACCGAAAAGTACTTTGAAATCAATATCATAGTTACCCAGTAAACACATAATCATGTTTGTATTAGTGCAGTTGAACGGAAAATAGTATTCAAAACAGCTTAAAGGCATGAGCTTGAATAAAAAAACAAGATATTTTGATAAGAAGAACTCCTTACGTTAAAGACGTGCCATATTACGAACCAAATAGTAACTACTCTTCGAATCTACACGGGTATAATAACAAGAAACAAATGACATACTACCTCCATTCCAAAATATAAGTCATCATACAATTTTAGATTTGTTCCACAATATAAGTCATTCTATATTATCAATGCAATATTTATTACATTTTTCTCTATCTTACCCCTAATTTATTATTAATCCAACCACTTTTCATTACTTAACAACTATTACATTAATAATAGACAGGGGGTATTTTAGATATTAACTTTCAAATTTATGACATTCAACCACTTTCTTAATCTGTGTGAAAACCTCTAAGATGACTTATATTTTGGAACGGATGTAGTATTAATGTTCTCCTCTTTGTGTTCTTCGAATTGACTAACACATTAAAATATTCCATCCTCCGTCAATCTCGCATAAACCCTAATAAATTAAAGACACAATATTTAATGCTATATCTAAAATTCAAACTCTTAAAATACAATAAATATCATAACTTAAATATAATTACCCGCTATTTGTTTTAGAATCGGAGTAAAGAACGGTGTTTGGATACTATTCTTTTTATTTTCTTGAGTGTCCAATCGTCTTCATTCTTTGTTCTGCCGTTACCTTACTGCTTCCTCGGTTAAGTATAATTCTCAACTCAATTGGGTATACATAAATGATGCTTCCTCGATTATGTATAATTCTCAACTCAATTTGGTATACATATTTCTTTACTTTCCATTCCTTCTTCTCATTATTTTCAATTAAATACATCATAAATACATCTACTGATGAAGACTATCAATTGCAACTCTATCACTTATCTTTGCTGTTGTCGTCCTTCTCCTTTTTTTTCCAAACACTAGCACACACTTCACGCAGGTACATATATATTTAGACCGCTTTTATTGGCATCACAATTTTGCTTTCGACACCTTTTTCTTGATTTTCTTTTTTTTTTTTACTCCGACAACATTCATGTATTCTTTTTTTATTTTCGGCACCACACTATGTACGTCAGTGTCACCGACGTTCCTTTTAAAAAATAACGGCAGTGGACTCACCCGTGACACTTTTATAACTATAACATCAGTTCCACTGACGTTATTTAAAAGTAACGTCAGTGTCAGTGACGTTATTATTGAGAAGGAACGCCAGTACCTCTGACATTGTTTGCGCAAAAATAATCGGGGTGCTCGAAATAATATTTTGAGTGCTGTGAGTAATTGTGGTGTCAGTAGTACAAGTGTGACGCCATAAAAGCCATCTATATTTATAGGAATGATCATGCCCTTTTTACAAGTATGTCTTTAATACTTGTGTCAATATATTTTCAATCAAATTCTAGTCAATCTTTAACTTTAATTATTATCCTTAATTAATGGGTCACTGACATCTCTTCATAATTGTCTTTTTAAATTAGAAAATTAGTAATCCCGATCAAACACATATTCTCGGTGATTTTATTACACTTATAATCACCTGTAATTGCAGCAAAACAGCATGATAATGTAGTCAAAGCTTCAATTTTAAGTAGTGGTTAATTAAGTGCATGAGTTGGAAAGTTAGTTATGTTTAGTTGAAGGTTGTTAGTGGTTAATTAAAAGCTTATAACCGCCTCCTAATTGCACATTACAGTAGAATGTAGTATATAAACTGTAATTAAGGAGAAAAGAGGTTAATTAAGTTGTTCTATTGATCCAATTTTGAAAACTCTGCATTAGAAAGAAGTCTCGTCATTACTGTTGTTTTTCCTCTCATAATTGAGAGTTTACTTCTTCGTCAATAAAATTCTTGCAATTCTGCCAACAAGGCATTGAACCAGTGGTAGTTATTGTAACCCTTAACCCGGGGGTTCTGGGTTCAAGTCTTAGTCCCAGTGGGGATAAAAAAAATATATGCATATGTATATTTCGTATCCGTCAAATACAGTATTGGCAATTAGGTTTGGATTATTTCAATTAATAGCTTGATTAGCACTCTGTGATGTTCAATCTACAAAATTTCATACTAATTCATAAAAAAATCACGTATTCACAAAATGACAACGATACTCTTATTTAGATAAGAATATTCACCGTACTTTTTGCACACATATAATAAATGCATTGTAACAAAGAGATTACCAGACAAAAGCAAGTTTCTTGCTTCATTTCAATTGTACTGCAACTTTGAATCAAGGTATGCCTTTGGGCGGATTCAGGGCCGGCCCTATGCTACGGCCCGCGAGACCTGGGTCTTAAGCCCAACGGTGTCTGAGGGCCCAACGGTACATGTTTCGCTTATAGAAAAAAAATCGTGTAGATTTAATCCAATCCAACCTAATATAATATGTTAAAATTTTTTTTTGATAAAGGTCCAATTTTTTTTACTCTAATTGATAAATGTCCCAATAAAAAAATTTACTTGATCCAAAGACATACAAACAAGTTTTATTAATTTTTTGCATTTACGGATGTTAAAAACGCGATAAGTGTTGGAAAAAATGTAGTACTTAGGATTTGACAGAGAATTAGAAATTCCAAGGCACGTTAATAACGTTGCCTTTTAAGAGTTGTTTCGTCCCACACGATTTGTCACTAAGGGATCAAATGAAAATCTTTTTCAGGATACAATGGGGGTGTTTGATTCAAACAGTGACTTGTTTGAATCAAACTCGAGGACACTCAAAGTTTTTCTGATGATGTTGTCAAACTTATGAATTTTTGTCTGCATACTTATGCCTTTTATAGGTTGCAAGTACCCCATAAACGAATGGAGGTACTCCTTGCACGAAAGGGTAGGGTTGTCACTATTCACCGGATGAAAGCATGCAACCCTTACACAAAAGGGTAAGTACATATCTGTTCGAAAATGCATGTATCTGAAAATGCATATCCCGTTTCGCTGCGATAACATTAATTCGTATGGCAACTCGTATGCAAACGATAACCAAAATATTTATTTATGAAAAAATATCTAACAATAAGTATGTTTTAAAAAAATAATTTCAACTAAAAGGCCCAATTCGGGGACTTGGTCTTAAACCCAATAAAAGCGAGGGCCGCCCCTAGGCGGATTCATGATGAAATTTAACAAGAGACACAAAAGTATCAGGTCAAATTAACGATTTCTGTTCATTATTATTTTTATAATAAAAAATGGTTCGCTTTCTATGCATTACTAGAACGATGTCATTTTGGTTTAAATATTTGTTTATGCTAGTCATAAAAATTGAAATTCAACGTGTGTCACAGCACACTTATACACTATTATTTCTGGTACATTGATTATGTGATTTACCATGCTAAATGAAGTAAATATATCAATTATTTTAAATTCTATTGTCAAATTATTAGAGTTTAAAATTCGTCGGGCACTTTTATAACAAACATTAAAAAAATGTCAATTTAATAGTTGTGTCCTTTTTTTCCTCAAAATCCACCACGGCATTTCCACAGAAATGTCTATGTATGTAACATCTCAACTTTTCATAAAAAGGTAAAATAGTCATTGGGGGTATTTACTACGACCTAATCAATATTTGTCTTTTATTTAATTAAAAAGGATTTAATTAAGGGATTTAGTTATTATTTAAAATGGATTTAATTAATAACTATAAAAAGGAAATAATTCCCCAAAATAACTTATTAGTCACACGCTGTTTATGAAAAAAGAAGAAGAGAGGAATGGCAATCAGAGAACCAACGCAGAAGAAGAAAGCGAAATAAAAGGGAGAATGTAATCTTCAACCATGTGACCAATCCGTTCATCGTTTCAAGATGCCGCAGGAGAGAAAAGCGATCAGCGCGAGGAGACGCAACTTTGGAAAATAACATCTCTCAATTTCGTAAGTTTTCAATTTAGCCCTAGTTTTTGGTAACCGTTGAGTACGATTCTTCAGAAATTTGTATCTTTCAATCCGTAGCTCTGTTTTTCAGCCATGAGTAGTCGAAACGATCGTCTTGGAGCGTAGATCAATCTAAAAATAGTTTCGCTGCAGTTAATCCAGGTAATCTGAAGTTTTGATCACTTTTCAGTTTCGGTTTTCTGCAAAGAAATAGGATTTTAGGGTTTCTCGTTGCTCAAATAGGTTTTGGGGTTGAGGATCAACAGTTGTTGCAATTGCTTGACGTTTTGCTTTCGGTTTTGCTGGAAATTAAGGTAAGAGGCTCTTCCTAATGAGTAATTATAGTTTTATAATGATAGGTTGTGTTTTGGTGAGTTTTGGTGTTGTTTGGTGATAGAATTCATGCTAAGTTGTAATTAATAAGATGTGATATGTTTTGGTATATTTGTGTTGCGTTTTAAATTTCTATTTTTTTAATTCAATAACATTAATTAAATATGAACAAGCTTCGATTGAACTTCTGATTCGTTCAGTTAAAACACCGAATGTACTATTAAAGGGAGTTGAAGTTCGGATCCGTCTGAAGGGCATGAAAGGGCTTGTGCTTTGATGAATTAGAGTTCATCAATGTCTGTGTAATTGATACACATAGGTGGCTAGTTAATTCATCATAATAATTACGTAAGTGTAGTAAAATCTAAAACGTCATCTATTCTCGGTTAGGCACTGATTCATATCGACGATGTGATACGTTCAGTAAAAGCGAACAACGCTGCTGGCCTATAAACGGCTAAATGGCAGCGGAGGAAATTCGCCGAACGTATATGCATACCGGGGAGATCTCGGGACTATCGGTGCTACTCACCGTAGTTGGCAAGTACATCTCGTGGTGGAATTTTCACCATGCATTGTGTCCTTGAGTGATGATGTAACCAAGATAAGCTAAGCTAGAAACGTTTAGTCATGACATGTCGATGGGTACGGATTGAACCTTAGATTGAGTCGGTCTCAAAAGGATAATTTAATAATCATAATAATAACCTTTCGTTGTATAACTTAGTTATTCATTAGCTTCTCACTTTTACTAAGTACTTTGTACTTACCTCCTTTGCATTTTTTTTTTGTATGCGTTGTGGGGTGAGAAGACGAACAGGTTGATCAAGTGTAGATGACGACCTTTGAAAACTTTGAAGTCTTGACAAAGCTCTTAGTTTATTTCTTTGTAAAGGTTGTACTAGACTTGTTGTATTTCTTTTCTTAGACTTGTTGTACTTCTACTTTTAAGACATTGTATTGTATAAGTCTTTGGGTTTTTCGTCGTTGTAATTTAACTATCCATCTTTAGCATCGTTACTTTCTATTCATAGTAGCATTCAGGTTTTTACCCGAGTTTTTTTAGCTTCCGTTTGCTTTTATTTGATACGACGACGTAGAGGCTTGCGTATAATGTTAGATTTATTTAATGCTATACGCGCCGAACGTTTCTCTTCCGGATAAGGGTTCGGTATCCGAAAGTGGGGCGTTACAATATAGCCATTGTTAGGTAAAATTGTTGTATTTTACGAGACGATTTTGAATATCATAAGCATCGTAGTGACGTAATGTTATCTTAAAGACATAATGCTCGCCACTCTCTTACTTGGTTTGCACATCTTTTTGTTTGATTAATGTAATTTCATTGATCCGGTAATCAGTTGCATTTATAAGATATTAATTTAGTGCGTAGGTATCTTTATTTGTGGCTTACAGAGTCTATATACATTGGGGGAAAGAAAGATGATTTTTTATTATACTGAGAAAGGCGACATAGATTGAACCCTGATTCTCACCAAAAGGTGGAATGAACTATAACATTAGGAGAGATTCAATCCCTACATATATTTTCCTGTTTGTAGCACGGACACAGACACACCGCACGACACGACATAGATACGGTGACACGGCTAATTTTAAAATTCAAGGGCACGACATGCCGCCTAAACACGTTTATATATATATATATATATATATATATATATATATATATATATATATATATATATATATATATATATATATATATATATATGAATTAAATAAGATCGTAAAAATCTAAAATATTAGACAAATTAAGATATGTAATACGTAAACTCTACTAATATCTAAAATAGATATTTAACTTTTATACGGTGTCGAAAACAAAAACAATAATGTGATTGGCCGTCAAAATATCACAAAGTGTAAAATGGTTGTTTATTAACATGATACAGCGTATTAATTATTAAATTATAGTCAATATGGAAATCATGTATTTAGACGTTTGAATCGAAGAAAACTTAAATAAAGAAAAAATTTAGAAAATTATGTTCAGGAGTGTCGGGAAGTGTCGGGCCATGAAGTAGAGTGTCGACAGCGTGTCAGATGTGTGTCGGATATTAAAATTTTAAATAATATTATTTTAATCAGCTGACACATTTCGGAGGCGTGTCGGTATCGTGTCGTGTCGGAAATGTATGTGACACGACGCACGACACCCAGATTGAAGTGTCAGTGTTTCATAGATTTTCCTAAATAGAGAAAAAGGGAAGATGGCTGTTTATTATATCGGAGAATGAGACTAGGAATGAAAACTGATTTTCACCACAAAGTGAAATATAATATATCATCAAATTGACAACATGTTGAAGAAGTCTACAAACAACAAGCTGTACACTATAAAGACTAGAAGGTGCAGTGACAATAGAAGGAGGAAGATGACTGGTACCAAGCAGCATTTTATCAAACACTTGTAGTGTGGTTTCAGTTATACAGTTAGTAGATATTTAGGCTTGTTGAGAAGTTAGTTAAAGAGCTAACCAACTCTCTTACGTCTGTAGCAGTATATATATGAGCTCTACACATCTAAATACATTGTACTGAATAATAATTCTCAATTGAATGAAAGTTTATTTTCATGTTTACCTTCTTCTTCTTCATTCTTCATTCCGTTTCCAGTTTATTCATTGAGCTTTCATCAAGATTAGATGAAAGTTAACATGGTATCAGAGCATTAATCTTTCTGCATTTTTCTTTTACTTCTTTCGGCATTTGTTTTGATCATCTTTGAAGAATCTTCAAAGTGTCTTTCATGGCTGCAAATCAAGATATTCTTCCAGCAAATTTAGCTCTGCATCCAAACGAGAATCCGGCATTGATATTGGTTCAACCGCCTCTTGATGAGCATAATTTTCACAGCTAGAAGGAATCTATGCTCACAGCTTTGTCTTCCAAGAACAAACTTGGAATTATTGATGGTTCGATCGAGCCTTTTCTTCCTACACATCCCAATTATTCAGCCTGGAGACAGCGCAATAGCATGGTTAAATCCTGGTTAGTCAATTGTGTTTCTAGATCTATTGCTCACAGTATTATGTATTATCGAAATGCTAAAGATATTTGGGATGATTTGGAGGAAAGATATGGGGGTGGAGACACTTATACACTTTCTGATATCACAGAGCAAATTCAAAATACAAAACAAGGTAGTTTATCTGTTTCGCAATACTTTGCTAAGTTGAAAACTCTTTGGGATCAAGAACTTGTGTTGACACCTCCCCCGGATTGTGATTGAGGAAAAGCTTGGTTCAAGAACTATAGTGAAAGGCAATATGTTATAAGATTTTTGAAAGGGTTGAATGAAAACTTTGGTACTATTCAATCACAAGCTTTGATGTTAGATCCTTTACCTACTGTTACAGCTGTTTTTTCCATAGCCATTAAGCAAGAGAAACAGTTGAATTATGGTAATAATGGGGGTAAAGTAGTGGAATCTACAGCTACAGTTTTTGGTTCAAATCAAGATTCCTCAGAGCAGGTTGACTTGGTTGCACAAGGGCAATGCAGTAATACTTACAAGAAGAATTTTAACAGTGGAAATAATAAGCCACAATGTTCACACTGTGGAATGCTTGGTCATACAGTGTATAGATGTTATCAGAAACATTGTTATCCGCCTAATTTTCAAGGAAGAGGTGGTAGAACAGGTTTTAATCCTTCTACACATAATGTAATTGCTGAGGCTTGGAATCAAGAGACTCAAGATGAAATGAAACCTGATCCTAAAGCACCTATAACTCAGGAGCAATATCAGCAGATTCTGAATTTTCTTGGAGTTGTTTCAGACCACAAAAATTCTCTGGTCAATTATGTGGTGATGGCATCAAATTTTGCAGACAATGGAGGTATTTCAGGAGGGACAAGATTATATGATTGGATAGTTGACTCTGGTGCAATAGATCATATAATCTTCAGCCCTTCACTCTTTTGTTCTTGTAATTTAGTGTCAAATTCATCAGTCAGTTTGCCTAATGGAAAAGATGCTAAGATATCACATATAGGGCAAGTTAGAGTTAACAAGAATCTAGTCTTAAATCATGTCTTATGTGTTCCAGATTTTACTTTTAATCTATTATCTGCTAGTAAGCTAATCAAGTCTTCTAGTTTTTCTATTAAGTTTCACTTGGATTGCTGTATTGTTCAGGATCTAGTGACTATGCAGAAGATTGGTATAGCTAATTTTGTCAATGGACTTTATATACTTGAAGCTGACAAGCCCTGTTACTCTCTTGTTGTTCCTGATGTAAACCTAAATAAAGACCATATTAATGAGGATGCTCATAATCTTCTCCGGCATTACAGATTAGAGCATGCTTCTAATAAGAGATTGCAAGTGTTACATAAACATGATGTAGAAATTGATGTACCTACGGACTCTATCTGTCAAGTTTGTCCATTAGCTGAACAAAAACGTTTATCTTTTCCTCTAAGCACTTTTGTAACACATGACTTGTTTGAATTAGTTTGCATGGATATATGGGGACCTTATAGAGTTACAGGAGTACATGGTCATAGGTTTTTCCTTACTATAGTAGATGAATACAGTCATTTTTGTTGGGTATATCTGTTGAAACATGAAGAGGAAGTCAGACCTCTTGTACAAATGTTTTGTAATATGGTGCTTACACAATATAATAAAAGCATCCAAGTTATTAGAAGTGACAATGGCCTTTAATTGCAGTTACCTGTTTTTTATGCTGATAAAGGCATTGTTCATCAAAAAGTATAGTAAAAACACCACAGCAAAATGGTGTGGTAGAAAGAAAACATCAACATATACTCAGTGTGGCTAGAAGTCTATTATTCCAGTCTAATATTCATGTGGCATACTGGACATACTGTATTCTTCATGCTGTTAATTTGATTAACATGATACCTTCCCTACTTATACAGAATAAGTCTCCTTATAAGTTGTTGTTTGGTGCAAAGCCCTTATATAGTAATCTCAGGGGCTTTGGTTGTCTATCTTATACTTATAATCTCAATACTGATGGTGATAAATTTGCAGAAAGAAGTATTAGATCTGTTTATTTAGGAAATGCTCCTCCTGTAAAGGGTCATTGTATGTTAAATCTTCAGACTACGCAAATTTTTCTTAGTAGGGATGTTCATATTCATGAATTAGTTTTCCGTTGCAAGAAAAATGGTAAGGTTGATCAGAATGGTATGGAAAAATTTTCTCTGCCCGTTTTATTTTCTGAGGAAAATGATGATCAGACACAAACACTCAATCTTACACATCAGGATGCACCACATGATCTTGATCAAGCACATGGTCAAACACATCAAAACCTTAATGAACCGGTCCTTGATAATCATCTTGATGTAAATCAGGGCCAGGAGCATGTAGTAGTTCCAGTGTTTCCTCCTACTGAAGTTAGGCGATCCACTGGGCCTAAAACTACTCCCTCTTATCTTCATGAGTATTCCTATGGCAATACCATAGTTAAAACCACACCTCATGACTTAAATAAAGTGGACACATTATCACATTTGTCTTTATCTTACAAAAATTATGTGTTAAGTTCACAGATTATTTGTTGGAAATAAAATTTATGTTTTGATGATGATTCATCACTTATTTGTTAATTGTTCTTAACCCCATTGATGAAGTGTCATAACTAGCTGTTATAGTGTAAAGCAAAAAGATGTCTAGATATCAATATATAGGATTTATTAGAGTCTGATATTTGTATAAGTTAAATCAGACAAGCACTGTAATTGTTCTAGGCTGGAACTGAGAAAAGAAGAAACTGAGATTTAATCTAACTGAGATTCTACAAGAAACTGAACATAGAGCACACCAACAGAAGACTGAAGAAGATAAGTTCGCTGAGGGACACAGACTCGGTTGGCTTATCTAGAAGACTGAAGAACTGAGGGACACAAACTCAGGTATTGAAGATTGAAGAACTGAGGGTTCAAACTCAGTTATGAAGATTACAAGTCGAGACTCTAAAGTTAGACTTCAGGCAAGGTTGTGGTGATATGAACTGACTTTATGGATCTTGTATGAAGACCTAAGAATCATAAGGACAATGAATTCTTAGATGATAATAAGTCATGGTGTACTCTAATTAAGTCAATAATAATCAGATGAAAACTAGAGTACAGATATTTGAAGAAGAGTAAAATCTCAGTTAATGCTCCAAGTCAGTTAGGAAACTGACAAGTGAAAAACTCAGTATAAAACTGATAAGGAAACACAGTTTTATATGTCAGCCATCCGACAAACTGAAAGTACGGTCGAACGTTGTAAAGGAAGAAATTTTATTGGATGAACTACTGACAAATCAGAACGGTCATAAAATATAGCTGTTGCAAGATTCAAGCAGGATGAACGTTGAATGAACCCCTATAAATAGATTACTTCTACGACATCATAAAAAGAGCAGGTATGTGATAACAAAGCAAGAAAATTAAAAAGAATCTATCTAGCGAAGAAAGATCAAATTGAGGGGGAAAGCCAAATTAAAAGGAATACCTGCTAAGTGTTTAATTGAAAGATCAAGAAATACAGAGCCGTGCTTAAATTAATCATCCAGAATAAAATCTCAAATCACAGTTGAATCATAGTTATTGATTCAAAGTCTCAACTTTGATTTTATCAAAGGTTTAGACTGTGAAACACCAAGAAGGTGTGAGGGACAGTTGAGTGCAGTCAGGAAGACCGTGTTTGTGATGAGCTGGTGAAGAGGCAATTCTACCCTCCAAGGACCAGTGGTTCAAACAGTTGAAGAGCAGCAATCCTACCTGTTCTACAAGTGTTTAGATAGTGAAGCTAGGGATTAGTCAAGGACTATCAGTTTAGAACTTTTTGTAACCGGGCCATCTCAAAGAAGTTCTAGTGGAATTTTCCCTCCGCATCACAGGGGAAGAGAGGATTGACAGGATTACACCACCTGGAACCTCTATAAATCTTGTCTATTTACTTTACGCATTCATTTACTTTATTATAGTTATATCTTTGTGGATTTCATACTAAAACTAAGTTAACTAGTAGTTAAAGGCTAATATTTATCCGCTGCTAGTTAACAAGACTGAATATAAGTCAGCATTGACTTATATTCAGTTGAGCTGACTGAACTCCGCACAAGTTAAGGGATAGGAACAAAACTGAACTGGATATCAGTTTGAGTATCGGAGAAACTCAGTTCCTGGGGCTTTTCCAGCTCTGGATAAGTTTTTGGTGACAAGTTTATTCACCCCCCCCCCCTCTAAACTTGTGTTAGCCTTTCCAAGGGACCAACAATTGGTATCGGAGCGGTTCCTTCTTTTGAAGGTGATCCAAATTGTTTACCGCTTCAAGGTTCAGTTGTTTCTGATACCAACAATTGGTTTCAGAACTGTTACTTTAATCAAAGCAACTAGTTGTTGAAAACCCCTTACTGTATCTGTCTTAAAAATATTTTTAATGGATACATCTAGAATTAGAAATTGGCTAAATAACCCTCTGACTGGCTATTTGCAGAATGTTGTCTATCATTTCCACGATGAAGTATTCGAAAGATTCAGTACTACAAGCTCTCACACAAATCCAGAACCTCAATTCGGTTATGATGAATACATGGAGCTGAATACGAATGTGGATGATGAATCCAAAAGATTTCTATCCTTAAGCGATCTTTCAGAAAAAGAGTTACTTCGTGTAGCTGATTCTATAGAAGAAAAATTAACCAGAGATCCATCCAGTGCAAAAGCCACAGATATTGATGAGACTCTACCTACAAGTCATGGAGGTGAAAGCGATGAAGAAATCATATCTTTGCTATGAGCTACTGCATGATGATGCTATTGATAAAGGAAAACAAGTTCTAATCGGTGATGATCCTCAATGAAGGTTTACCTATCAAACATCAGGAGGTAAGTGCATCTACATCCAAAACTCACACTATCCTGAACAATCAAGGAAATGAAGATTTCAATGAAACCTTGGACGTACTCATAAAGGAATTAGAGGTCATTCAAAAGAATTATGAGAATGTCAAAAAGGAGAAAAAGGTATTGAAAACTGAAATTTCGAGATTGAATGCTGAAATCAATCTGATTAAGACTAATAATGGAACCAAGGTAATTCGAACAACTGATGAATCAACAAAAGTTATAAACATCAGTGAATCATCAGTTGATCCAATTTCCAAAGTTCAATTCAAACTAGGAAAACCATTTGGAGATAGATCTGGTTTAGGGTTTGATAATCAGTATAATTCTAAGTTAAGACCAAGATCAGTTGCAATAAAATTTGTGACTACTCAACAGTCAAGAACTCAGAAAACGGATAAAGTTATTAGAACTGATAGATACTCAGCACAGCCAAATGCACAAACTGATAAAACTAAAAAATCAGTTGGTAAAATTCACCAAGCCAACAGATTTTACAGGAAGACTCAGAAGGCTGAAAACAGTAAAACTGATCCGAAGTCAGTAAGAAAAATCTTCAAGTCATATCCATCTACGAATGAAGATCATTCACGGAATAATAGACTCAAAGGGAAAGGAAGATTATTTCCCACTGATGAAGATTGGAATGAACCATCACATCAGTTTCACAAACTGAACAAATTTAAAACTGTTATGACAAAACAGGAAAATTTTGTGAAAACTGACTTTAGTTAGTCAAAATATCAAGAGAGGTATAAAGTTAAAAATAAAGTTGTACCATCAAAAGCTAATCAGTTAGGACCCAAACAGATATGGGTACCAAAAATTTCTCACTTTGTTTTGCAAGAGAAACACCACTAGCTGAGAACTGAAAAATGCAATTCACAAAATTAAGTTGTATTTACAACTGAGTTTTTGAATTCAGCATAAGGACAAAAATGAGCGTATACAGCTGTTGATACACCATACCTACTCTACTTACTATTATCTAGCTACGGTTATCAAGAACGATCTGGTCCTTCTCAATCCAAACCGTTCATATTTTCCACTCACCCACATTTTTGCAATCTCAAAACATTTATGACAAGACGTTTTAAAGTCCCACTCAATTCTTAACTATCTCTGCTACAAATTATACATACCCAGTATTTCCTCTTATAATTCCTTACGCTTAAACCTTGAATCCACTCTCTGAATTTCAAATTTTCAAATTCTCAATCAAATCCAGAAAAATGACTTTCACTCTTGTTGAAACCGGAATGATCGTTTCTCTTGACCAGTATATTGTAAAGTATATTGATCAAACTCTAGTCAATTCAATTGCAACAAAAATCCGAAAAATTAAAGGATTGGAGGCTGTATTCAACATTGATCTGAAAAGTGTGTGTTTAGAAAGCATCGGAGACTTCAATCAATTTGGTAGAACAACTATAGAAGGAGAAGACACACAAACCTATATCACCACTGTCAATGATAAGGAAATCAAAGTCACTGAAGATCTAATTGCAGAAATCTTTGGATTTGACAAATCCGGAGGAACAACAGCCTTTAAGTTGACTAAGGAACAGAAGGAGAAGTTATGGAAATATATAGCGATTATTGGAGAATCTGATGTCTTACAGACAGGAAGCACAAGCTTGATCAAACCAGAATTTAATTTTCTCTCAAAGATGCTGGCAAATTGCATAATTGGGAATGCTGGAAACTTCAGCAATCTATCTGGATCAAAACTAAATTTGCTATATGTGATTTGGTTTGAAAAAGATTTCAATTGGGCAAGGTATCTATTTGATCAATTGATAGCACAGTCAGTTGACGTACCTAAAAAGAAGACCGATGAAAAGAAAGGACGATTTTATCACAAGAAGGTCTTGCGTTAGTAGTCCAGAGGATACTCGACCACTTTGAAATTGCTAAGAGGAAAGAAACACCAGTTTTTGATGGGAAAATTGTCGTTAGGGAAGAAAAAGCTGGAAAAAGGAAAGCTGAGAAATCTGAGACTGAACCCAAGAAGAAGAAAAGCAGGAAATCAAAGAAACCTGCAACTGGAGATGAAGTGTTGGTACAAATTGAAGATTTAAAGGAAAGAAGAAAATAGTTGGAAGAATCAGAAAAAGGCTTAACTGATCAAGTGACTAAGAAATCAACTCAAGTAGCAAGACCTGGAGTTGCTGACGGATCAGCACCAGAAGTGCAAACTGAAGTTAATCTTACCGAATCTATTCCGGTTTCGGTAACTGAAGTTTTACCAATTCAAGAACCAGCTATGCATTCACAGGAAATGGAAATAGTAGATGAACCTGAAGTTGTCAACAGAGAGAATGATCGTTGAAACCGATTTGCAGAAAAGAAGTCGTAACTCGTGGAGGCGGACCACGAGAGGCGAGCATGATGATGAAGAATCCGATGGTGATGAAAGATTGATTGATGAAACAACATTGAACGTGCTTATGTTGCTTTCAAAATCCAAGTCTACTCCTCAAGAATCTGTCCCCAGATTAGAACATGAGGAAACTGCTAAAGAATTTTTAGCTCCTCAAACTGTGGAAAAGGAGGCTGAAGTAGAAACAGAATCAACCAAGATCTTTCAGTTGGATGAGCAAGTTCATGAAGTTGAACCCACTGAACACACAATGAAGGAAGTTCCAGTTGTTGAATTGGAACCTGAGCTTAGTGAAAAACTAGTCGCTGAAGAAGTTGCAAGTGAAAAGTTTTGCAACCGAGTAGACAATCTCGCCGGTCTTTGAAAAAAAAACATCATCGTCCCGATTCTTGCTTGAGGAGAAACCAAAGAGACCGATCTTATGCAAACTGATGATCCCATGCAAATTGAAGTTTCTATTCAAGAAGAAGATCATGAGATCGCAAGAGAATCAGAGGACATCATCTGATCATACAGAACTTATGAAAGCTAATTATGAACGACTGCAAAGATATAGAACTTGGAAGTTCAGTTCTATTGATAATCAAAGAAGTCAGCGTGCAGAAATGGAGCTTATTGAGAAATGGGTATTCGATATCTACAACATTACTAGTTTAACGGAGATAATCAATACCGACGAATTCTTAAACCAAGGATATGCACTGATCAGAAATAGCTATTGGAGGGAAGCCATAGCTAGTGGAAGTTCTAAGAAAAATGTTGATAATGATGATTTTGAGGAAGATCCTGATCTACAAAAAGGGATTCTTGCCTCTATACAAGAAAAGGCTGCTGCGCAATGTGAATCGAACATCAAGATGATTCTAGTAGTTACGAAAGAAGCAAAGTGGAAGTTCAAGCTCGAAAGTGTATCTAAAACACAATTTGCATTTGAAGAAGAAGGAAGGAGGTTACCAATCTCCACAGATAAATCCACACTTGAAATAGCAAGAACTTTGGCAAACATGCCTGGAGAAGAATCAGATGATGAACTTGAAGTACATCTTTCACCTATGAAAGTTATTGATTCATCAAGATTGGAAGGAGCTGAGAAACAATCTGAAGAGAAAAGGCAATCAGCTGAATTTAAAGAAAAACTGAAGCAAGTTGTTCTCTTACCTCTAAAGCTAGCTAAACCAAGTGAGGCTGAGACAGACAAAGGAAAAGATCAACAAGCAAGAAATTCACAAGATGTTCCTACTCAAGTTGATCTCATTAAGTATTATCACAATGAGATACTCAGAATTCAAAAGGATGAACAAAGCTTATTCGGAAAAGTTTTAAAATCCTTAGAAGCCAGTCAAGATGAACGAACCAAACTTGAAAGAAGATGGGACATCGTGAATGACAACTGTCAAACCACTCTGCTTGAGCTTTGGAAAACAACCACCGAGCATGTCACAAGGAGAAATGAAACTCAAGGCAGGATGGGAAGGTATTCTTAATAATCTAGTCGATAGAATGTTTTTAATGGAACAGGGCATAAAGGACTCAGTTGTGGCTCAAACCATATTGGCATCAACTCAACAAACATTGAATGCTTACATCAAAAGCTTAATTCATAAATATGATGTCAATAAGGGGGAAAGTTTGGATATCTTAAAAGTCCATGCAGCTGAAATGCCACAAGTCCTCACAAATGTTGATGATAAGTTGAGTGAACTGAAGAAAGCAAGAGGAGATTTCACTGATGATGAGATGAAACTGATTGTTAAATACTCAGAACCGACTGACAAAAGAGTTGGTCTGGATTCTCGTCTCTACAATCTATTCAAGAACTTACCTGAGAGAGAAGGAGTATCAAAAGAAGAATCTCTTGAAACATTTCTACACATGCAAAAGATACTCGTGTACTATTGGAATAAACTGAAGAAATGGGAAGCAGATGGCACCTTAAATCGAGCTTCAGAGAAAGTTGAAAAGGCTGAACCTGAATTTGTTCAAAATCTATTGAGAACAGCCACCAATAAAAGACTAAGGACATCAGTCTTTACATTTACAGTTCTATTCAAAAGCAAATTTTTCAAGAAAAACAATTTATCTAAATCATGGAACATTTGGGCAAGCATTCATGGAATTGAACATTCAGCCACAAATGATGCAATGAGAACTGTTGCGGAAAACTATGATAATCAACCTTCTCAATCTGCCAAGTGAAAAGAAACTATCTTCTAGTTCTTTTTATCATGTTGTATTTTATTACTTATCCAGCATTGTAACTCGAGTTATCAAATAAATTCTCAGTTTCTCAGTTCATAGTGTTATTTACTGTAATTTGTCCTTTATTTTTTTGCATTGCTTTTAAGGAGGGTATTGACATCATCAAAAAGGAGAAATTGTTGGAAATAAAATTTATGTTTTGATGATGATTCATCACTTATTTGTTAATTGTTCTTAACCCCATTGATGAAGTGTCATAACTAGCAGTTATAGTGCAAAGCAAAAAGATGTCTAGATATAAATGTATAGGATTTATTAGAGTCTGATATTTGTATAAGTTAAATCAGACAAGCACTGTAATAGTTCTAGGCTGGAACTGAGAAATGAAGAAACTGAGATTTAATCTAACTGAGATTCTACAAGAAACTGAACATAGAGCACACCAACAGAAGACTGAAGAAGATAAGTTCGCTGAGGGAGACAGACTCGGTTGGCTTATCTAGAAGATCAAGAAGCGAGGACACAGACTCAGTTATTGAAGATTGAAGAACTGAGGGTTCAAACTCAGTTATGAAGATTACAAGTCGAGACTGTAAAGTTAGACTTCAGGCAAGGTTGTGGTGACCTGAACTGACTTTATGGATCTTGTATGAAGACCTAAGAATCATAAGGACAATGAATTCTTAGATGATAATAATTCCTGGTGTACTTCGATTAGGTTAATAATAATCAGATGAAAACTGGAGTACTGATATTTGAAGAAGATTAAAATCTCAGTTAATGCTCCAAGTCAGTTAGGAAACTGACAAGTGAAAAACTCAGTATAAAACTGATAAGGAAACTCAGTTTTATATGTCAGCCATCTGCCAAACTGAAAGTACAGTCGAACGTTGTAAAGGAAGAAATTTTATTGGATGAACTACTGACAAATCAGAACGGTCATAAAATATAGCCGTTACAAGATTCAAGCAGGATGAACGTTGAATGAACCCCTATAAATTGATTATTTCTACGACATCATAAAAAGAGAAGGTATGTGATAACAAAACAAGAAAATTAAAAAGAATCTATCTAGCGAAGAAAGATCAAATTGAGGGGGAAAGCCAAATTAAAAGGAATACATGCTAAGTGTTTAATTGCAAGATCAAGAAATACAGAGCCATGCTTAGATTAATCATCCAGAAGAAAAGCTCAAATCACAGTTGAATCATAGTTATTGATTCAAAGTCTCAACTTTGATTTTATCAAAGGTTTAGACTGTGAAACACCAAGAAGGTGTGAAGGACAGTTGAGTGCGATCGTGAAGACTGTGTTTGTGATGAAAGTGGTGAAGAGGCAATTCTACCCTCCAAGGACCAGTGGTTCAAACAGTTGAAGAGTAGCAATCCTACCTGTTCTACAAGTGTTTATATAGTGAAGCTAGGGATTAGTCAAGGACTATCAGTTTAGAACTTTTTGTAACCGGGCCATCTCAAAGAAGTTCTAGTGGAATTTCCCCCCCGCATCACAGGGGAAGAGAGGATTGACAGGATTACACCACCTGGAACCTCTATAAATCTTGTCTATTTACTTTACACATTTATTTACTTTATTATAGTTATATCTATGTGGATTTCATACTAAAACTAAGTTAACTAGTAGTTAAAGGCTAATATTTATCCGCTGCCAGTTAACAAGACTGAATATAAGTCAGCATTGACTTATACACAGTTGAGCTGACTGAACTCCGCACAAGTTAAGGGATAGGAACAAAACTGAACTGGATATCTGTTTGAGTTTCGGAGAAACTCAGTTCCTGGGGCTTTTCCAGCTCAGGATAAGTTTTTGGTGACAAGTTTATTCACCCCCCCCCCTCTAAACTTGTGTTTGCCTTTCCAAGGGACCAACATTATTAGTGAGCCAAAATCATTCAATGAGGCAGTCAAACATGAGGAATGAAGGAAAGCAATGCAAGCTGAACTTGATGCTCTACAAAATACAAGAACCTGGGAGATAGTTCCTCTTCCAAAGGTCAAGATTCCTATAAGTAGCAAATGGATGTATAGAGTCAAAAGACATGCAAAAACTACTATAAAAAGATTCAAAGCCAGACTTGTTGCAAAGAGGTATACACAACAATTAGGACTGGACAATCTAGATACTTTCTCCCCTGTGACAAAATTAACCACTGTTAGGACTTTATTAGCAATTGCTGCAGCTAAAAACTAGAATCTACACATGTCCATCCCACAAGGGTTTCAATCAACACCTGGCACTGTTTGTAGGCTCAAGAAATCTTTATATGGCTTAAAACAGGCTAGCAGACAATGGAATATAAAGCTAACACAAGCCTTGCTTGAGAGGAGGTATATGCAATCAAAGCAAGATTACAGTCTCTTTGTGAATGGTTCAGATGAAAGCTTCATTGCACTTCTAGTCTATGTGGATGATGTCTTGGTGGTCAGTCCATACATTAAATAGGTTCAAGATTTAAAAGATTTTCTGAACAAGAAATTTGGCATCAAAGATTTGGTAGAATTAAAGTACTTCTTAGGATTAGAGGTGGTAAGATCAAACAAAGGAATTATGTTATCTCAAAGAAAGTATTGCCTTGAACTGTTAAAGGGTTATGGATATTCAGATTGCAAAGCAGCCAAGACTCCTTTGGACACAACAATAAAACTGCAAATTCAGAACCTCCTCAGTCCAATAGCTACTACAGATCCTTAATAGGCCAACTACTTTATCTATGAATCACTAGACCTGATATCACTCTGGCCACACAACAACTTAGTCAATTTCTTGACTCACCAACATAAATGCAACTTAAAGCTGCAGACAGGCTACTCAGATACCTGAAAAATTAACCAGGACATGGAATTTTCTTCCCAGCTACTGGAAACATGGAACTAAAAGCATATGTAGACTCAGATTGGGCAGGATGTGAAGATACTAGAAGAGCAGTAATAGGGTTTTTGTATTCTTAGAAGAATCCCTATTCAGTTGGAGATCAAAAAAGCAAACTACAGCCTCAAGAAGTTCCTCTGAAGCTAAATACAGAGCAATAGCTATGGCTTCATGTGAGTTACAGTGGTTGTCCTATCTATTAGCTGAGTTTAACATCAAACAGCTTAAACCAATCCCTTTGTTTTGTGACAACAAGAGTGCTCTCTACATAGTTGAAAATCCTATGTTTCATGAGAGGACAAAGCATATAGAGATAGATTGTCATGTGATTAGGGATAGATACATTTCAAGACTTCTAAAACCCTTGCCAATATCATCTCATTTACAGCTGGCAGGCTTATTTACTAAACCCCTAGACAAAACCAGGTTCTACAACATACTGTCTAATTATCCTATCTCCAACATCTACATGCCTAAGTGTACAACTTGAGAGGGGGTGTTGAAGAAGTCTACAAACAACAAGTTGTACACTATAAAGACTAGAAGGTGCAGTGATGATAGAAGGAGGAAGAAGACTGGTACACAGCAGCAATTTATCAAACACTTGTAGTGAGCTTTCAGTTATACAGTTAGTAGATATTTAGGCTAGTTAAGAAGTTAGTTAAAGAGCTAACCAACTCTCTTACGTCTGTAGCAGTATATATATGAGCTCTACACATCATTGTACTGAATAATAATTCTCAATTGAATGAAAGTTTATTTTCCTGTTCACCTTCTTCTTCATTCTTCATTCAGTTTCCAGTTTATTCATTGAGCTTTCATCAAGATTAGATGAAAGTTAACACAACAACAGATCATGAAAAGGCTTGTAAAAATTATAAGTCTTATATTTTTAGCCATTGATCATCATGTGACTCATAACAATTCAAATGTCGTAAAAAGTATTCTAATATCACTTTGTTGTGGTGATAGATTCTTAGGCCATTGATTATTATGTGACTCATGTCGTAAAAAGATTATCGTACTGTCACATTGTTGCGGTGATTTTCTTACCAATATTAAAACTACTCGCATATTAAACACATATCATCTTCACGTTATCTTATTTTTAGTAACCATTACTAAGGATGACAATGAGTACGGGTTTGATAGTATCGATACTCTATCTATCGCAAATGTTCTCTACATAGGTATATACCCTACCTATAATCCATACGAGTAGAAATTTTTAAAACATACCGTCCTCATGTGGATATCCATGGGTGTGAATATCCATGGATGCTTAATTTCATTCCCATCTAAGAATCTTAATATTAGATAGTAAAGAAAGAAAGATATACAAATGGAAGCACAAAAATGAGGAACCACCTATTTTTATTAATTTTTTTAATCCATTACACCACAAATTTACTTTTAGCACATTTCGTAGTATTAAAAATTCTGGCAAAACCGTCACCCTGATTCATGTTCGTGTTAACATCACTGATGCTAACGCCAGGGCCGGCCCTATAGTGAGGCCAGAGAGACTGCGGTCTTAAGCCCAACGGTGCCGGGAGGGCCCAACGGTGCCGGGAGGGCCCAACGGTACATATTTCGCTAAAAGAAAAAAAAACTGTGTAGATTCAATCTGATCCAACCTAATATAATATGTTAATTTTTTTTATAAAGGCCCAATTTTTTTTACTCCCTTCATGAACTGATGCAGGTCGAACCCCGTTTCGTTGCGATATAATTATTTCGTTCGGCAACTTTTATGCAAGAGATTACAAAAAATATTTATGAAAAAATTTCTAACAAAAGGTCCCAATAAAAAATTTTATTTCACCCAAAAGACTACTTTGTAGGTATGTTTTGAGCCTATCAATAAATTGAATTTTGTATTTACGGATGTTAAAAACGCGATAAGTATATTTTACAAAAAAAACAACTTCAACTAAAAGACTCAATTCGAGGACTTTGCCTTAAGCCCAACATATGCCAGGGCCGGCCCTGGCTAATGCTACCTATCATCATCTCCGTGAGTGACACATTAATGTAATTTAGAAAATTTGCATACGAGTTACAATTTCTTCTTGAAACAAAATCATATAAACTATGATATCAAATAGTAATTTATGTGGTGGTTTTAGTAACTGTGGTGTTTGAGGCTTTTTTTTAGTGTCAATACAAAATACCGTAAAGAAAACCAAATCATAAATCATAACATTAACATCATTAGAGCTCGAAAAAAAAAAAAAAAAAACACTGACGTAGATATACAAATGCAAGTTTGAAATACTACATGCAATAATAATCATAAATTTTACCAGGGTTCAGGACTAGATTCTACTTGGTTTGTCCAATCAATAGGATTTAAGAGATTATTGGTGGACCCCTATGTATAAAATCAAGCATCAAATCATATTTTTTTTAACTGATGACATGGTGGTCCAATAGTTAGGTCCAGAACCACCAAAAAATTACAGAATAATAATTGAGTCAAATTGATTACCATTGTAATGTACTACCTCCGTCCCATATTATATGTCATTTTAGTTGTTTTCACACAGATTAAGAACGTGGTTGAATGCCATAAATTTGAAGGTTAAATGTCTAAAATGCCCATGAATATCCTTAATGCAGTAGTTGTTAAATAACTAAAAGTTGTTAGATTTACAATAAATTAGGGGTAAGATAGAGAAATGAGTAATAAATGTTGTATTGGTAATGTAGAATGACTTATATATTGTAGGACAAATCAAAAGAGGTAAAATGACTTATAATTTGGGGCGAAAGCAGTATGTGCAAATCAAACACATTATTTAAAGGTAAAACAAAAAGAAATTTAAAACAACGACAAGTAAATGCATGCATAAGATTTCTACAAGTACTCAGGTACATGCCTTAGTGATTTGCCACTAGGGCCTGACCAGGGCTCCAGTGGGGAGACCCAGGTTCGAGCCCCGCTTGGGGCATAATTTAGTTTAGGATGGGTGCGTGCGTATTTAGTTTTGGAAAAAAAAAATTAAATAAATAAATAAAATAAGATTTCTACAAGGCATCACTTACATTATTCCCTATTTTAAAGCTTTACATTTTTTTCCTTTTTTTTTCCCCAAACGACTAAAGCATTCATTAATAAAATATCAGGTAATGCAAGTCCATACCGGAGTACAACCATGCCAAAATACGCCTACATCTGATTTGAAAGAGAAAGCAACGAGATTATGGGCTAACTTGTTGCTTTCTCTCTCACAATGCAGAATGTGGCATGAGTCAAAATAAGAAATCAACAGCCTAATATCCTCGATAACAGTTGCAGAATCAAAAGGGGGGTTGACCGAGTTCACTATAGTTAGCTAGAGACAAATTATCGGTAAAACACAAAAGTTTTGAGATTCCCATGGCAAGACATCTACTAAGACACCAACGAAAAGCTTGAGCCTCCACTGCAAAGACGGAACTAGCAACCGATCTCGGGGATGCCCAAGCTTCCAAAACCGTACCATCCTCCCGAAAAAGAGCTGCACCATAGCCAGCGGAACAAGTACTAGGCTTCCAGGCTGCATCGACAAAGGCCCTCACCATGTCTAAGGTTGGGGCTGTACGCAGCAAGACATGAGAGGACAAAACAATATTAGAACTAACCCTCTCCTCTTGGTGTGCCTGCTCAAAGTCTAACCAAGCCTCATTAGCATATTTTTGCAGTAGCTTCCGGGGACCAACACATCGAAATAAAAAATCTGTTACAGCGAGCCTTCCAAATATACCATAAAATAAAGCAAGAAAAAACTATCTGGTCTTTCAACACCCCTTAAGAGTGCTTGACTGACAACACGTCCCACCAAAGGCTGACCGAAGTGTTCGGTACCAAAAAATCATTCCATGAAATACCTTCAAATTTCCAAACCATTTTCGCAAAGTGACAAGAAATGAAAAGGTGATCAACAGTCTCCGAGCTCTCTCCACATGCTGAGCATAGCAAATTATCAAACTTAAATCGTTTGTGAAAGGCTTCAGATGCTGGAAGAATGCGTCTGAACAGCTTCTAGAGAAAGAATTTTATTTTTTAAGGTAGAGATAATGCCCAAATTCTCTTCCAGAATTTATCATTAAAGGAGCTCCCACACATAGTATGGGCAGTCAAACTCTGTTGAAGACACGCATCGTAAACCGCTTTCATAACAAAGTCTCCACATTAAGAAAAAACACAGACTCTTTTATCCGGATTGCCTCCTAGACTTAACGGTATTTTAACAATTTGGTTAACATCTATTTGCCAAAAAAACTCACTTAATCTAGCCTTGTCCCACGAATTATTAGACACAAAGTCACTAACTAAAGCATTCCTACTATGGGGAGGAGCATGAGAAATAGGCAAAAAAAAAGAGGGATTTTGAATAATCCAAGGGCCCTCCCAAGCTCTTATAGCCTTTCCGTTGCCAACTATGAAACAGGTATTATTTCTTAGGAAGCTTTGAGCCGACATAAAACTTTTCCAAAAGAATCGACGAAGAAGAAGGAACTTTACAATTAAAAATGGAGGATTTGAAAAAATATTTTCCTTTCAGGACCTTTGATACCAAAAGGTTGGGGTGGCAATGGATTCTCCAGAGAGTCCGAGCTAGTGCAACAGTATTAGCTATCTGCAAATTTTTAAATCCGAGGCCACCTCTTCCATTTGGTAGGCAAAGTAACTCCCACCTTGCCCAATGATGCCCCGAAAAGTCTTTATTGGAGTTACCCCACCAAAAATTCACCATAAGAGAGTGGATTTTATTAATGACTCCTTTTGGAAGCTTGACAACTGACATGGTTAAATTGGGAATGGCAAATAACGATGAGGATAATAAAATCGCTTTGCCCCCTTGACTTAGGGACTTGAACTTCCAACTCTCAAGCTTATTTTTACATCGATCAATAAGAAATTTAAAAATCTTGTTTTAGCCCGCCCAACAACCAACGAGAGGCCCAAGTACTTGGAATGACTTACCTCGGAAAGTCCGTTAAATAAAGCAAAAATATCTCGCTTATTACAGTGTGAAGTGTTTTTGCTAAAGAAGACCGCCGACTTTTGAATATTGATAGCTTGCCCCGAAACTTGCTCATATTTATTTAGAATATTGGCTAGACTCACGGCACATGTAACCTCCGTAGGAGAAAAAATCAAAGAGTAATCCGCACAGAATAAGTGATTGATGCGTGGACTTTGCCTAGCTATTCTTAGACCCGGGACCGTACCATCAGAATTAGCTTTTTTTAATAAGTGGCTAAGGCCTTGCGCACAAATGATAAAAAGATATGGGGAGCCCCTACTTGGTTTAACAAAACCAAGCCGCTCACCATTAATAATGAAAGAAAAAGAGACTGTTGTGATACACTCTTTGATAAGGGCAATAACCTCCTCACTAAAGCCAAGCTTCTTTAATAAGTAGAAAAGAAAGGTCCACTCAACTCTATCAAAGGCTTTAGAAACATCTAACCTTAAGGCCATGTAGGAGTCTTTTCCTTTCCTTTTGTGCATCGTATAATGGATAGACTCGTGAGCTACAATGTAACTATCTAACATCTGGCGCCCCGGAATAAAGGCATTTTGACTCTCACCTATACAGGTAGGCAAACAAACCTTGATGCGGTTAGCCAAAATCTTCGACAAAATTTTATAAACTACATTGCAAAGACTTATGGGCCTAAAGTGTGCTGGTTCAGAGGGGTGAACATTTTTTGGGATCAAAGCGAGGCAGGTATGATTTAATTCTCTCGGAAATTTACCATCACGTAGGAAATTGTTGATTGCCTCCAACAGGTCTTTTTTTTAACAATGTGGAAACAACTTTTAAAAAAACTAGGAGACATACCATCCGGACCAAGTGCCGTGGATGAATGCATTTGGAAGATACCCGTCTTGAGCTCCTTTTCAGCAACTTCTTTCAAAATATCAGCATTCATTTCTGGGGTGATACAAGCATCCATATCCTCAAAGTCCTTTAAAGCAGGCTTCGATAGTGCACGAAGTAGAAGTCACAGATATGATATTAGCATCCTTTTTTCTAAAACAAAGACAAGCCACCAGACATCCCTATAGGGTCAACTGTATGTACATTATCAAAACCAAATTTAATAACATTTTTTCCTTAAAAAATGATTAAAGTTATGTCACTTCAAATCCAAAAACATAACCTTTCATTGCCCCAAAAGAATGCTTCAAAAAAGCAGTTTGCTCCGTACACTATAAACAGGGGCGGACGCAGGATTTCAGGTGAGTGTGGACGATACTACGGGCGAATGTAAATTTTTAAGGGGACAAAAAAATACACAACATACATAATAGTGTATTTACATCATCCGAGGGGGGGCAAGTGCCCCCCTAACATGTGGGTGGATCAGCCCCTGACCATAAAAGCATTTCACTCATACATTTAATTAATTAATCTAAGGGTATTTTAGTTTAAAACTATCAAAGTTGATCATTTATTGAGTATCCTAATATGTGTGCATAAATGTATGATGACTTATTATTCTAAAAAGTTAATTCAGAAGCCATCAAAATCACCGGCTTAGTATATCTCTAGCAGTTTCCTTTAGTAATGAGTATTTGTTTTCATTTGTCTTTGATCATTCAAAGAAAAACCAAAAATAAAATATATAAAAAAATCATAATTAAATTGTTGTTTAATTTTGACTAAAATAACATTCAATTCATCTTTTCGTAACTAACAAAAATTATGAATTGTTCCGACCATCAACATAAGTATTAAAATGTATGAGTGTTAAAATAGAGTTGATTCCTCTTAGGCCAATTAGTCGTCGTATCTAAACAACCATGAAAAACGATGGATCATAATATTAATGTCACAACAATACCAACATTTATTAATAACAACTTCATTGCTCATTAATGAACTTCGTATTATTCAATCCTGTATTGTTTATTCTACCTCAGTCCAAATTTGTAAAAGAAAGAGGTCTTTATTGAAGATTCCTTTTCCCAAATGCTGACAGCTGTGATGCAAAAGATAAAAGCTCTTTTCATCATAAAAAACAACCTGATTTCCCACGTCTTCCTGTCAAAAGCGGTCAAACGCTCCAAGGACTTGAGGCTCGCTTGGGATATTGATGTAGCATAGGCTCTTAGTTTTTTCTTTCTTTCCTTTGATTGTGTTTGTTCTTTGTACCACTTTGAGGACTCTTGCCACCAATTTATAAATTCTGTTTAATTTTCGAATTTGTTTCATAATATAAGTACATTCAGAGTACCATTAAAACATTTAGTGTATTTTTCTTTTTTTACCTCCTAATTTATTATGCCTTCATCTACTTTGATACACAAACAAAGTTTGTTTATGTAACTATAGGATTTTAAAATAGGATGTCTTTTGTATAGGATTTTTAAATAGGACGGTTTTTTTTTCCGATACGAAATATACGCCACATTTTTTCGTCCCTGTTGGGAATCAAACCCGGAGCCTTCGGTTAAGGACTACCGTAATTACCACTGAATCAATCTCTTCTTAGCTTTAATATATATATATATATATATGTATATATATATATATATATGTATATATATGTATATATATGTATATATATGTCTATATATGTATATATACTATCTTCGTCCCAAAATATAAGTCATCTTACACTTTTTGTTTTGTCCCACAATATAAGTTATTTTACATTACCAATGCAACATGACGATGCCAAGAATTGAACCTACCTAGGTGGCACCTCTTTAGTAGCTCAACATTAGGTATGGAGAGCAACGGTGCTTGGTGTTCCAGTGGCCGGACTAGAATAGCCCGGCTACTCGCCCCATCCCCTTCCAGATCGACCACTGCTCAGGACCGGCTTCCAATAGTCATGGATATATCCGGGATCAGCCCCGACCTCTGAAGGTCGGTCAACACTTGTACTCTATTCTACCCATGACCGATCATGTCGGTCGGGTTAGGTCCCTCTCAGACCTTCCATTCTACTTACATATGTCCAAGCTGATTCCAGCTCGGCTACTCTCCTCTTCAGGTCGGCTCAATCACAGAAGGTTTCAACCAGTCTCGCCCTGGTCGTCTAAGTCGGCCAGAGTCAATCCTTAATCATATTTCACACGTACGTACAACACACGGGTAACTATGGAAAGAATCTTAAGTTGTAAAGGCTCCAATCATTATCACTTAATAGAAATATTTGAATACTATAATTATCTCCTAAAATCAAGGATATTAAGTAATCATAATCCATTTCCTTAAGGAACACGACAATCAGTGTCCATCACAGACACGCCGCACGATAACTCTAGGGCACAAACCCCTCTATATAAACAATTCCTAAGGAACTACGGAGACTTGATTCCAATCCCAGCATTGGATACATAGGCAGCTTGATCACTATCAAGTGCAGTCTAAAACACCCAAAACACCCCCTCTTCTTTCATAGTTTTATATATTCAAAAATCATCCTTAGGTTATCATCAAGAGAAAGAACCCTAAAGCTTACCTTGAAGATTTTTGGATCGTCAATTGACGCTAGAAGGAGGGTCTCTGATTTGATAATCTCAGGAAAATCTCTAGGATCAACCATGGTGACCACACGACAACAAGCCGCTAACGGCAGCGGTGCCAACAATGCAACTGAATCGGATGCCAACAACCAGAACCAATCTCTCTCGACACAACCCAACAAGAGTTGGTGGATCAACTCACGGCTCTGGATGATACCACGAGGAAGCTGTTCTCAACGCCGTCTTGGCAGAAGAGGATGAAGATGACAAAGACTGGGAGAGTTTAGAAGAAGAAGACCCCATTGACGAAAACGCGCAAGATCAGAGTCAGCCGAATGGAGGTTCATCTGCAGAAAATTCCCAGGATCAGGAGCTGGATGAGGAAGATGACCCTAATGATGGGTCGTGGAAGCAAACGCCCTCGCCACCAAGACATCGAGGATACAGGAGAGATGATCGGTCCTCCTCATCCAATCTGAGAAAGCAGCTGGTTGTACCCCAAGCAATGGAGGCAGCTCGCTCTGAGCTAGACGCTATAGTCAGAAGAAGATCTGCGCTCCTGGCTCTTGAATCCCCTTTTTCTGAACAGATTGAAAACTGCCTCCGACCGACAATGTTCAAGATCCCAAAGTTAGAGCCCTATGACGAAACCAAGGACCCTCAGGACCATTTATTCCAGTACCTTACACACATGAACCTCGACTGTGCTCCCGAGAAGAAGAAGTGCAAGGCGTTTCCGGCGTTGCTCACGGGCCGAGCCCGTGAATGGTTTAAGAAGATACCGCCCAAAACTATGTACAAATTTAACACTTTAAGGAAAATGTTCCTCACCGCTTACATCACAGCAACCTTTTTAGAAAAATTCTACCCGTTTGTTCTCTCTCAAACAAAATAAAGACGAAACCGCGCTACAGTATCTTAAGCGGTTTAGCAAGGAGTTGCTTCAAGTACGAGACACCGATGACCACGTTCGGATCGCGTCCTTTGTGGCAGGACTACGTGAAGGCAGACTATACGCTAAGTTCAGCAGCAAGCTCTCTGCATCCATAGAGGAATGCATGGAGATGGCGTTTATACATTGTCAAGGTGAAGAGGCTAACAGGCTGAAGCGAGAATTAGAAAATTCATAGTCCAGGAAATATAAGGTCGTTGATACTTCTGACAAGAGAATGAGGTTGTCAGGAGATCGAGCGATCGGATCTTCGGAGGGACGACCCGAGAGGAAAAGTACCCTACATCCGCGAGACTTCCTAGCGTTAAATAGGCCTCATGAACAAGTGCTTGCCATTATGGAATGAAAAGGGCTAGCAAAAACCCCTACACCGCTACGAATCGCCCCAGAAAGAAGGGATCAGAGCAAGTTCTGCATGCATCTGTTAGGTATAGTGCCCGAAAGACAGTTATATAATTGTTTTAGGACAGAATTAATAATTCATCTTGTTATATGCATGTATGCTTATAATTAAGACACTACTGAAAACCCTGAGTACCAGATTTGTGTAATCACATAACTCAGTGTATGGCTATACACAAGAGGATTGAGTTAGTGAGATGTACTTAAAATTAACTTAGTCCATAGCATTTATTAATCTGAGTACGGGTCTCAAGATTAATTTGCTAATAATGCACCCAGAACACTTTAGGTGTGATAGTCTTATCCGGACTGTCGGTAATAGGGTACCTAGTGGGGCATTTATATATGATGATAATCATATAGGGCTAGACCGATTTGATTTGATTTCTCGATATAATTCCGTAATCGAGAAGTCTTATCGAATCACAAGATGATCATATATGGATTAATCTTAATCCTGAGGTGATCACAGACGATTGCTTAGACTAGGGTAGAGTTTGATATGTTGGTAAAGATCACTTCGCAGTATGTGGTCCAACACTTCTCGTTGCCTCTATTATGGCATGAGTGAGTAGTCTGTGCTATCACAGATATGGAATCCATTCCTTCCCTTGGGAAGTAGACAGACAGTTCCCTTATTTGTTAATCCTAGAAACTGATCGATGAGCTCAGTTCATATTATATTAGTTATGAACTAATTGGTCACTAGGGGGTTAGTGGTAAATAAGGATAAGATGTTTCGAGAAGGGTTTACGGAAATATCCCGAATCAAAACGAACAGTCTATGGAGGATTTATCCGTATGTAATGATTATATCAGTGGACACCTAACAACTCATAGTTGAGTATAAGTTATCTATATTTGGCAGAGTTCAGTTTCGGGTTTATGGTGGTGTAATCCCGGAATTAATAGATTGAATATTATTGTTCGGTCTGAATTAATAATTTTATTTAATTTATTGTAGCTACTGAATATGGGTCCATGGTCCCCGACATGGCACCTAATATAGCATTTACGATTTCTCGTCGTTTCACCTCAATTGTAATTAAATAGTTGGATTGGAATATTTAATTGATATGTGGATTAATTGTTTTAGCTGGACTAGATAATTAAATAAATGGAAAAGAAATTTTTCGTGGACACGGCCCAATGTGTCAAAACAATGCGCATGGACCTTATTTAATTAGGGTGGGGTGCATTTTGTGTTATTAATTATTAAGGAATTAGTTTTCTTGGGTAATTATTTGACATGTGATTTATCTTTTATTTTTTAATTGATAATTCATGGAATATTAGATAATAATATTATTTATCCTAATTTGTTTGGGATAATTATTTTATTTATCTTTTATTTGGATTGAGGATTAATCTAATAATTATCTCTTAATTATTAAATCTTTGAAGGACAAGGATTACTCTCCTATATAAAGAGAGTTCTCCCAAGCCTTTTGACACAATACATAACACACATAATTGGGAGTAAATTATCATGGATTTTTTGGCTATTTACTTAGGGTTCGAGTTTTAGAAAAACTTCAGGTTTTTCTAAGGTAGCATATCGAGGAGGTCCGACGGCTTGAAACACCATCTACCTGGTGGTGCTTGGAGACACACGTTGGAAGACTTTGGCTCTCAACTAGCTTGTATTGATCTTTTGTTCTTGGCGTTTTGCACCATTAAAATGTTGGTAATCTAAACCCCTCGTAGGTTTAGATCTATTATTTTATGTATTTTGGTTGACTAGATCAAGATCTATACTATTCCGCTGCGTAATCGGGTGGATCTTGATCCATCCGGTGATATTACATCCTACAAGTGGTATCAGAGCCTTTGATCTATCAATCAAAGTATGTTAATTTTAGATCTAAGGAGTGGAATAGAATGTGTAGATTGCTTTATTTTCTTTTTTTATGAATCGAAAATATCATGTATGTATGCCTTTGTGATTGTTATGGGTTGGTATTGTTTACCCGTAGATCTATTTTGTAGCCCTTTTGTTTATAAACAATTGAGCATATGATTTGTATTTATTTTCATGTAATCAAAAATTCATAAGAAAAGATGCAATTTTATTGTAATTTTTTTTATTCCGGTCTCGAAAAGATGAAGATCTTGAAGAAATTATGAAGATCAAGGCGAAACCCAAGGTATGAACGAGGAGACAAGGCCAAGAACCCTAATTTTAAGGCTGTCCAGCACCTTTAGCAGCGCTAAGCCGTTGCAACAGCCTCTGTTTTTTTAAAAGGGCGGCAGCAGCACCTGTAGCGGCGCTTATTGCCGCCGCTATAACCTGTTTTCTTCTAAACTTGCATGCGGCTAGGGTTTTTTAGCCGTGCGGCTGTGATCAATTTTTTTTATAACATGTTATTCAATCTGCCGACTTATGGCAGCAAAAAAAAAATTTTAAAATAAAAAATTATTTTTCCTGGAAATTATTTTAAATATCAGCCGCAAGAAAGAAAAAAAAATTATTTTAAGGGGTTTTATTTTATAATAAATTGGATTTATTTAATTAAAAGACATTTCTCCTCTCCGGTGTTCGTGGTTCGTGATCCGGTGGTTCGAGTTCAAGATTCGAAGTTCAGGACTCGAAGATTAGATTAAGTTTTTACTTTTCCTTAGAAAATAAGTTAGTCGGGGGTACCAACGATCCATCTCGGTGTTTATTTTTCCGTTATTTTTTTTCGTGTATCATCGAAAATTGTATGATATAACCGGAAATTGCCATGACATGCATCTTCATGATTCCACTCCAATACATACACGTAGATTTTTAATTTCGAATTAAATTAGGCGTGTACAAATCGATTAATTAGTTAACATACTTGTTTTAATTAATATGTGGTAGTTAATTAAAAATAAGTAACTAATTATAAAAACTGAGGACCCGGGTTTTGTCAATCGTTACGATTTTAGTGATGGATTCTCGGTGAATCACACTTAGATAAATCGTTAAGTTTTCGGTGATGCCTTCTCGATGAACCAACCTTAAACAGAAGTGAGCTTACGCTTTGGTTAACAATTTAGAAATCGGAAAATCTTAGTACATGGGTTCGAAATGGTCTAACCAAGCATGGGCGAGTTCAACCGAGCTTCGGCTCAATCGACTCCCCTCCGCGTGTGATGTACGTTACAGTGGTTTGAAAAGACTTAGCATAGCCGATAAGCCTTCGGGCTAAACGGGGCTTCTCTTGCCGGATCAGTCTAAACCGTCACATATGTTCCAACGAATAAGATGGCGTAGGCTTGCCTACATAACCGACCCTGTTCGGAGTACTTTGATTTATTGTTTCTTATTGTCAAGACCCATACCGTAATTAGTAAACCCACCACTTTTTCAAATTATTGAGTGGGAGCGGGGAAGGCGACAGCCAACCCCACGGCCTCTACTCTAGATGAAAGCACGTGAGAGAATGGTGACACCTCATGCCGCTTTGATTTCAGCCCCCTTCGGATGGTGTTCACCGCTATCAAAATTCAAGGCTTGGTCTCCGAAAGGATAGGATATCGGGTACTCGCCGGGTCACGGACCTGCCCCTCGTAGGCATACTTGGGGCGTGCTCTGAGATCTGATATAGTAGGTCACACTCTTTATGGATATTTTTGAAATATCTAGGCTAGAAAAAGGAAGGTAATCAATGATTAAGGTCCTTGATGTTTGATTCCCGTGAGATGTTCGATTCTCGAAGCTTAATCATTGAGAGAGATTGTCTTAGTTTAACCGTCATAGTGCTAATATCGACCCTCTCGGACGGTACTATGCGAGGTTAAATCCTTGGAATGGTAGGATAAACCTTTTTTATAGTTTATAATTCCTAAAATAAAATCTAGTAGTGAAAATTTATTTTTTGAATTTAACTTTCTGTAATTTTGTTTACAACTAAATCTCTAGGCTACTAAACTGTTAGTAATAGGACTTCATTAAAAATGTGGAAAGTAACAAGTACGTTGTAAATTATCAAACAATGCATTTACTTTTTCGGAAGAGATTTATTCTCTTGAGCCTTTAAATTTTAAGTGACATAGTATACGATGTCACTTCTGTCATTCGTGTTGAATGAGAGGCGACCACACTTGGTTTACAAAAGATGATATATGACTATGAGACAAATTCATTTAGTGAATTTTTTATTAAAAAAAGTGTAATTACACAACAAATTTCTAAATTGAAAAATTGGAAAATCATATACATAAGGCGTCGCTAGTTAGACGATATTTGGAACTGATAAACTAGTGGAAGCCTTAGCCTTATGATTTGTTGTTTTTTCTGAATTAATAGAAATGTGTAATAGATTGCACAAGAGTTTCTCCTTTATTGGAAAAACAAGAACAAAGCATTGCTAGTTAGATAGTATTTGCAACTGATAAACTAGTGGGAGCTTAGTTCTAGGTGATTTTCTAATCTTCGAAAAATCATAAACACAAAGTGTTGCTAGTTAGACGGTATTTGGAACCGATAAACTAGTGGGAGCTTTATTATGATCTCTCAAACCATTCGAACAAAGTGTTGCTAGTTAGACGGTATTTGGAACCGATAAACTAGTGGGAGCTTTGCTCTTATGATTTGTCGATTAGAAAAATCGAATAGTCCAAGCTAGTAACACTATCATTAGACATCTCATAGTTCAAGAGTAGTGTCTACTCAAACGAACTGCCAGTTCAATACTCTTTCCATTTAAGGAAAGTCGAGAATGGGAAAGAATTTTTATACGTGTTAGTCATCTAAGCTAAGTAGTTTTAAGGCTAAACCGGAAAATTAATGAATTGGAAATTAGAGGATAAGGAAAGTGATTTCAGATCACTGACCAATGCATCCTTAGAAATTTTCTCAAAAGCTAAGTTCTTTGGAAGAACTAGGTAGCTTTGCATTAAACGATAAATAAAATAGACAATGGGCAGTTATTTCAGATAGACTAGTGGGAGTGATATAAGGAAATGAATCTCAGATTCAATTCTAGAGTATCACAGAAAATTTATTTTCTGTTTTCGGATTCGTTGGAATGAACGTATTCATTTTCAATAGGATAATTTGTTTGTCTTATTGACGATAAATATAACATTCGTAGCACGAACCCAAGACTCGGACTTTTGTTTGATAAAGTCAGAACCACTAAGAAATGCTGAATAGGTATATGTAACACATCTTAAACTATATAAACGCAAATGGTTTCCGTATTTAGATAATAAATGGGATGTTTAGTGAATCCTCAAGTATCTTCGAGAGAATGAGGGATAATATGCTAGTATATTCAGGTGCAAACTAGAATATAAGTGATAACACTGATTCTGGCTATAGGTCAGATTGAGGATGATCGTTAATCGATCTCGGTCTCAGTGTTTACTCATGTGATAAAGTATTATCCAGTAAGCCGATGCCAATTCATTGTGAAAACAATGGACAGGTAGCTCATAAGGATTTTGTGATCACTAGAGGTCATAAGCATATTGCATTTGTACCGCCGGATTAGATGGAAAGGCGACGTTTCGATCCCAAAGATTGACTCAAGCCGCCAACCTACCTGATCAGTGTACCAAGTCACATGGTATTCGGATTCTAAGTACGCGCTGGGTCACTGACCTACCCTGCGGCGGCACACTCCGGTCGTGCTTGGAAGGATGAATTACAAGATGCGCTTGGCGGGTATGCATCTTGGGGATTTGTCTCACTTGTTTTGAGCAAGTGGGAGAATGTTGTAGATATAGATATATATGGTGTGCTATAAAACAATTAATCCACTTGCCTTTCGTGCAAGTGGGAGATTGTTACGTGTAGTGCCCGAAATACAATTATATAATTGTTTTAGGATAGAATTAATAATTCATCTTGTTATATGCATGTATGCTTATAATTAAGACACTACTGAAAACCCTGAGTACCTCGTTTATGTAATCACATAACTCAGTGTATGGCTATACACAAGAGGATTGAGTTAGTGAGATGTACTTAAAATTAACTTAGTCCAGAAGCGTTTATTAACTGAGCACGGGTCTCAAGATTAATTTGCTAATAATACGCCTAACACTTTAGGTGTGATGGTCTTATCCGGATCATCGGTAATAGGAGTACTAGTGGGGCATTTATATATGATGATAATTATATAAAATTTGGACCGATTTGATTTGAGTTCTCGATATAATTCCGTAATCGAGAAGTCTTATCGAATCACAAGATGATCATATATGGATTAATCTTAATCTCGAGGTGATCATGCACGCATTTAACGCTTAGACTAGGGTAGAGTTTGATGTGTTAGTAAGGATCACTATGCAGTATGTGGTCCAACAATTCTCGTTGGCTCTATTTTGGGATGAGTGAGTAGTCTGTACTATCACAGATATGGAATCCATTACTTCCCTCGGGAAGTAGACAGACAGTTCTCTTATTTGTTAATCATAAAAACAGATCGATTAGCTCAGTTCATATTATATTAGTTATGAACTAATTGGTCACTAGGGGGTTAATGGTAAATAAGGATAAGATGTTTCGAGAAGGGTTTACGGAAATATCCCGAATCAAAACGAACAGTCTATGGAGGATTTATCCATATGTAATGATTATATCAGTGGACACCTTACAACTCATAGTTGAGTATATGTAACGCCCCGTTCCCGGACACCGAGTCCTTATCCGGCAACGCAACGTTCGGCACGCATAATATTAAATAAATAATATTACACGTAAGCCTCTACTACGTCGTATGAAATAAAAGCAAACGGAAGCTAAAAAGACTCGGGTAATTTTTTCCAAACAACCAAGAATAGAAATCAAGTACTAAAGAATGAAATTTAATATTATTACATTGGAAAATGAAACCAACAAATCCAAATGTACGAATTCCAAAGTGCTAAAGATAAACTACAAATCCAATAATAATCCAAGTCTAGGAAATAAATAAAAGAAATGAATGATCAACAATCAAGGTCTTCAACTCCGGCGTCCTCAAACGTCGGCATCAAAGTCCTCCTCGTACTCTTCATTTACCTGTTCGTCTTCTCTCCCCCAAACACATAAATAAACATGCATTTGAGGTAAGTACAATGTACAAAGTAAGAAGTAGAAGCTACAATTTAATTAGGGTTTATCATTAAAAGATATGTCTTAGTGAGACCGTCTCAATTTAGGGTTCATTCCATGCCCATCGACACGTCATGACTAAACGTTTCTACTTAACTTATCTTTGTTACATCACTATTCAAGGACACAATGCATGGTGAAAATTCCACCACGAGATGTACTTGCCAACTACGGTGATTAGCACCGATTCCCGGGATCTCCCCGGTATGCATATACGTTCGATGGATTTCCTCCACTACCCTTCAGCCGTTTAAGGCCAGTAGCATTGTTCAACTTTTATGACCGTATCACATCGCCGATATGAATTAACTAACCACCAAAGTGTTTTCAGAATAAAACTCACCTTAACCACTCTACTCCCTCACCTAGACAGCTAGACATCACATCTTAACAATTACACAGACATTGATGAACTCTAGTTCATGAAAGCACAAGCCCTTTCATGCCCTTCCGACGGATCCCAACTTCAACTCCCTTTAAGAGTACATTCGGTGTTTTAACTGAACGAATCAGAAGTTCAATCCAATCTTGTTCATGTTTAATTAATGTTAACATATCATGATTAAGGGTTTAAAACAGTGAAAACACGATTATGAAGCCGAAAACCAAGCTGAAACGCTAAAACAGTAAAAACAAGGTAAAAGAGGTCAAACGCCCGTTTGACATCCTATGAACGCCCGTTCGACATCGAACGCCCGTCCACTAACCCCAAACGCCCGTCCGTCAAAAAAGGCTACATCCTGAATCAAAAGTCTAACCTCAAACGCCCGTCTGCCTTGTGCAAACGCCCGTTTGAGCTGCTATGATCGCAAACGCCCGTTTGCCTGGGTTTTTCCCAAAACGCTAAAATATTCAAAACGCGATCTCTAAACCGTTTATAACCTAATTAACATAAAAAAAACCCAGGAAAACACATAAGCACTTATCAAATCATACCATAGCATCTAGGATCATTGACCAACAAAAAAACACATATTTCTTACATCTAAACATCTTAAATGTTGATCTAAACCTCAATAACGATAATTGAAGTCGTAGGAAGTGTCTCTTGCCTTTTAGCAAGCTTAATCCAAACAAAAACGTAGAAACAACAGCAAAACTGATCCTTTTCTGCAGGAAAACTTATCAAAGCTTCAACTTTTTGATGTCAAAATGTTGCTCTCTTCACAACGATTCCGGTGCTCGACTCTGATCTGAAAACCGTTATGAATTGACTTAGCAACTAACGAAAATTCCCTCAGCCCTATTCCCTTGCTCTTACACGCAGAAGGTGAATTTGGAGATGGAAAATCTGATTCAAAAGGTTAGGGAAAACTGATTGGGTTTATTTTCCTTAAATAGGAAAATCCCAATAATTAACCAAATCCTTATTTTTCCTTAATTACCCTTACTAATCAGATTTACTTTCCCTTAAATATATACATATATATCTCGCATTATATACATATAATTTAGCAAAATAATTAAACTCCGAATAAAAGGAACCGAACCCAATATTTCATTTTCGCAAAATGACACGTCTGCCCTTTTTCGAAAATTAGAATATTACATTCTTCCCCCCTTAAAGGAGTTTTGTCCTCGAAACTAGAACATACCTGGTAACTCCGTAAAATCTGGGAACTCACTGATCATATCGTCCTCGACTTCCCAAGTAGCTTCATCCGGTGAATGATTGCTCCATTGCACCAAAACCAAAGGGATCAACCGTCTCTTAATCATCTTCTCTTTTCAGTCCAAAATCCTAATCGGTGTCTCATCATATGAAAGATTATCTTGAGGAATCTCCGGATCAACTGTAGTCTCAACATCTGTCTTGGTTAATCACTTCTTCAACATCGATACATGAAACATGTTGTGGACTCTTGACATGGATTCTGGTAGCTTAAGCTTATAAGCCAACGGTCCAATTCTTTCTAGAATCTCAAAAGGTCCAACATACCTCGGGCTTAACTTTCCCTTTTGTCCAAAACGCGTTCCTCCGCCGTTGGTGAAGCTCCTAGGTAAACTCTTTCACCAACCTCAAACTCAAGAGGTCTCCTTCTAACATCTGCCCAACTCTTATGTCTGTCTTGAGCTTCCTTCAAATTCCTTATTGACCAACTGAACCATTTCTTTAGCTTTCTCAACCAATTCCGGCCCAGCGATTTGTCTTTCCCCGACTTCATCCCAAAATAGCGGCGTTCTACATCTTCTTCCATACAACGCTTCAAACGGTGGCATGCCAATACTTTCATGGTAACTGTTGTTATAAGCAAACTCTGCTACCGGTAGGTAATCATCCCATGATCCACCTACTTCCAAAACACAAGCTCTCAACATATCTTCAAGTGTTTGGATAGTTCTCTCAGATTGTCCATCTGTCTAAGGATGAAAGGCTGTACTCAAATCCAACATGGTTCCAAAAGCTGCTTGTAAACTTTTCCAAAACCGACTGACGAACCTCGAATCATGATCCGAAACTATCGAGATAGGTACTCCGTGTAAATTCACTATATTATCCAAGAATAGTGTGGTCATCTTCTTCAAGGGCATATCAACCTTATACGGTAAGAAATGAGCGGATTTGGTCAATCTATCCACAATCACCCAAATCGCATCATGACCGCTTCTTGTCTTAGGTAAACCGGTGATGAAATCCATAGTGATCTTATCCCATTTCCATTCAGGGATATCCAATGGCTTAAGCATTCTTCACCGTCTTCTATGTTCTGCTTTAACCTTCTGGCAAGTATCACACTCTGCAACGAACTTTGCTATTTCCAGTTTCATCGAGGGCCACCAAAATCTTTCCTTCAAGTCTCTGTACATTTTAGTGGATCCTGGATGAACTGCAAATGCAATCCTATATGCCTCTTCCATAACTCTTTGTCTCAAATCACCAACATTAGGCACACACAAACGATCCTGGTACCAAAGGTTTCCGTTCTTGTCTAACACATATCCCACTGTAGGCTTTTCTCTAGCAACTCGCTTCAAATCAACCAAAACTGGGTCTTCATCTTGCTTTTCCCGAATATCATCCATCAACTCGGACCTCGCTAACAACGGTACCACAAACTGCCGGTCTTCAATCTGATCAAAGCTTCGGATCTGCAGCCCGTCTAGCCTTTCTGCCACAACTTCAACACTTGAAACTGCAAACACTAGTTTTCTGCTCAGAGCATCCCCTACCACATTTGCTTTACCCGGATGGTACTGAATGTCTAGGTCATAATCCTTTACGAACTCTAACCATCTCCTTTGTCTCATATTCAGATTCTCTTGGGTAAAGAAATACTTCAAGCTCTTGTGATCGGTGAAGATCCTGGCATTAACTCCATACAAGTAGTGCCTCCAAATCTTCAAGGCAAACACTACTGCTGCTAACTCCAAGTCGTGGGTTGGGTAATTCTTCTCATGCACCTTCAACTGTCTAGATGCGTAAGCAATTACTTTCCCTCCTTGCATCAACACACAACCTAAACCTTGTCCCGAAGCATCTGTGTAAACGTCATAATTATCAAAGATCTCCGGAACTGCCAAAACTGAGGCTGTAGTCAACTTCATCTTCAATGTCTAAAAAGCCTCTTCACACTCACTGGTCCACTCGAACTTTACATTCTTTTGAGTGAGCCGGGTAAGTGATGTAGCTATCTTTGAGAAATCCTGAAAAAACTTCCTATAGTAGCCAGCCAAACCAAGAAAACTTCTAACCTCTGAAACTGTAGTCGGTCTGGACCACTTCTCAACTGCTTCAATCTTCACGGGATCAACATTAATGCCATCTCCAGAAATGACATGACCCAAGAAACTAACTTGATCCAACCAAAATTCGCACTTGGAGAACTTAGCATACAACTGGTTCCTCTTCAAAGTCTCCAACACTATCCTTACGTGTCCTTCATGTTCTTTCTCATCCTTAGAGTACACTAGAATTTCATCTATGAACACTATCACAAAATTATGCAAGTATGGCATGAAAACACGCTGCATTAAGTCCATAAATGCAGATGGATCATTAGTGAGTCCAAAAGGCATGACTAAGAACTCATAATGTCCATACCTCGTACTGAAAGCCGTCTTCGGTATATCCGCTACCTTGATCTTCAACTGGTGATACCCTGACCTAAGATCAATCTTAGAAAATACTCTCTTGCCTTGCAACTGGTTAAACAAATCATCAATCCTTGGCAAAGGATACTTGTTCTTAATGGTAAGATTGTTCAACGCTCTGTAATCTATACACATCCTCATGCTACCATCTTTCTTCTTAACAAACAACACTGGGGCTCCCCAAGGTGAAGTACTAGGCTGAATTATATTCCTCTCAAGCATATCCTTAAGCTGAGCTTTCAACTCTTTCAATTCAGCCGGTGCCATCCTAAAGGGTGCCTTAGAAACTGGTGCCGCTCTTGGTATCAACTTGATCTCAAACTCGATCTCTCTATCCGGGATGTTTCCCGGTAACTCTTCTGGAAACACTTCAGGGTACTCTCTCACTACATGAGTTTCCTCTAACCCAGGCTTCACTTGTTCCACATCCACTGCGTACAACAAGTAGCCTTCACAACCTTTCCGACAAGCTCTTATAGCCTTAACCGCTGAAATTATAGGGTGACGCTTCTTACTAGGCTTGTAAACATTTCCTTGGTAAGTCTTATCTGATTTCCCTGGTATCTTGAAGGTCACTCTCTTTTCTCTACAATCCAAGTGAACATAATTCTCGGATAGCCAATCTATTCCAAGAATCACATCAAAATCCGGAAAGTCCAAAACCGTAAAGTCACTCTTGCAACGATACGTTCCACAACTCGAACATCTACTTGAGGCATCATCTTGGTTACCTTAGTCACTCTTCCTAAAGGTGTTGTTATCTCCAAAGTGTTCCTTAAAGGTTCCATTGGTAAGTTAAGCTTCTTATCTACTTTAGTTGACACAAAAGTATTAGACGCTCCCGTATCAAACAACGCCGTAACTGCTAAGTTATCTAATATTATTGTACCTAGGATGTGAATTCATTTATTTAAATACAATACAACATGATTTAAATCGTGCTATAAAGTACTCTAATAAATTACAATAAACAATAAAGGTACATAATATAACATTATCATCTGGTTCAGCCATCTCAGCATCCACTGCAAATACTCGAACTGGGCGACTTGGGCCACCTTTCCCACTTCCTTGTCTCGGATTACTTGTAGGACCCTTTGTTGGACAGTTCATAGCAAAATGTCCCGTATCTCCGCAAAGATAACAACCGTTTGTATGAACTCGGCACTCACCCGAGTGATTCTATTGCACTTAGGGCAAAGTGGTGCTCGGTTGGAGGTTTTTACATTGTAGTAGGGTCGTCGCCTTCTTGAAATTCTATTGCGGTGCTCCCCGGTTATTACCCTGGCTTGTTCCAAAGTTTCTCTTATTCTCAATAACAACTGTATCCCTTCTTCCTGAAGGTCTCAACTTCCAAGGCTTTATTCAACAACTCAGCCATATTCTTCTCTGTGAAACCCAACATACTCGATCAGTAGGCTAAGCGTTTCCTTGTAAAGAGCCATCTTTCTTTCTTCTACTTTCATCAACTCAGGATAGAATCTCCCCAACTCGTTAAACTTGTTGGTGTACTGTGATACTGTCATATAATTACCCTGCTTAAGCTTCAAAAACTGACTTGCCATGTCTGCCTGCACTATTGCTGGAAAATACTCATCATAAAACATGGCCTTAATGCCTTCCCAATCTGGCACTTTCCCATTGCTACTCTGTATAGCGTCAATCCAAGCTTCAGCTGCACCCATAAGAAATCCAACTGCCAACTGTGCCATCTCAGTCTCGGGAACATTGATGTTCCCACAAGCTTTCTCAAAGCTTCTCAACCATTCTTCAGCCTTTGAATGCTCGACATTCCCAAAGAAGTCTTAAACTCTGTTCCTCCTTAATCTCGTATACCAGTCCACTGGGGGTGCTTGTTCGAAAGACGGTCTAACTAGTGGGGCTTGTGGGTAAACTGAAGGGTATCCATAGGGTATCTCTTGCTGGTAAGTCTGTTGCTGGTAGAAACCGTAAGGTGGATAACCAAAGCCTTGCTGGTGATCAAAACGGGGTGATGGAGGTATAGTAGGTCAAGGAGTGTGACCTACTGGATGAGGGTAGAAAGTCTGATGCTGTTGGTGAGAAGACACTGGTGGAGGAGGGTAGCTCACTGGTGGTGGATAAATGCTGGTTGATGGGGGTACGCTGACATGTGGAATGTCTCATACCACAGTGACACGGATAGGAGCTTCTCCAGCCTCTCCATAAATGTAGTTGTACCTTGGTTGAAATCGTGGGGTAGTGTTCCGAATTGGTCGTGGCGACAAGTTCCTCTGAGAATCTGGTGTAGGGGTCGAAGTATGAGGGGGTGGAGTGGGGCTCGGATGAGGTAAAGGATTCTGCCTCACAAAACTGCCTCTTACGACTGGTGTCGGACTTCCACGACGTACTCCTGACGCTTCTGCACCCGCTCCGGTTCTAGTGAACACCATCCTGATGATTAAAGAAACCAAAACGTTACTAAGAGGTCTAAAGAAAGCATATCTTAAAGGAATGAAGCCTAAAAGACGCTTCTCTCTGATACCAACTGTAACGCACCATTCCCGGACACCGAGTCCTTATCCGGCAACGCAACGTTCGGCACGCATAATATTAAATAAATAATATTACACATAAGCCTCTACTATGTCGTATCAAATAAAAGCAAACGAAAGCTAAAAAGACTCGGGTAATTTTTTCCAAACAACCAGGAATAGAAATCAAGAACTAAAGAAGGAAATGTAATATTATTACATTGGAAAATGAAACCAATGAATCCAAAATATACGGATTCCAAAGTGCTAAAGATAAACTACAAATCCAATAATAATCCAAGTCTAGGAAATAAATAAAAGAAATGAATGGTCATCAATCAAGGTCTTCAACTCCGGCATCCTCAAACGTCGTCATCAAAGTCCTCCTCGTACTCTTCGTTTACCTGTTCGTCTTCTCTCCACCAAACACATAAATAAACATGTATTTGAGTTAAGTACAATGTACAAAGTAAGAAGTAGAAGCTACAATTTAATTAGGGTTTATCATTAAAAGATATGCCTTAGTGAGACCGACTCAATTTAGGGTTCATTCCATGCACATCGACACGTCATGACTAAATGTTTCTACTTAACTTATCTTTGTTACATCACTATTCAAGGACACAATGCATGGTGAAAATTCCAACCACGAGATGTACTTGCCAACTACGGTGATTAGCACTGATAGTCCCGGGATCTCCCCGGTATGCATATACGTTCGATGGATTTCCTCCACTACCCTTCAGCCATTTAAGGCCAGTAATGTTGTTCACCTTTTATGAACGTATCACATCGCCGATATGAAAGAGTGCCTAACCGAGAATAAATGATGTTTTAGCTTTTATCTACACGTATGTAATTATTAATGTGAATTAACTAACCACCAAAGTGTTTTCAGAATAAAACTCACCTTAACCACTCTACTCCCTCACTTAGACAGCTAGACATCACATTTTAACAATTACACAGACATTGATAAACTCTAGTTCATGAATGCACAAGCCCTTTCATGCCCTTCCGACGGATCCGAACATCAACTCCCTTTAAGAGTACATTCGGTGTTTTAATTGAACGAATCAGAAGTTCAATCGAAGCATGTTCATGTTTAATTAATGTTAACATATCATGATTAAGGGTTTAAAACAGTGAAAACACGATTATGAAGCCGAAAACCAAGCTGAAACGCTAAAACAGTAAAAACAAGGTAAAAGAGGTCAAACGCCCGTTTGACATCCTATGAACGCCCATTCGACATCGAACGCCCGTCCACTAACCCCAAACGCCCGTCCGTAAAAAAAGGCTACATCCTGAATCAAAAGTCTAACCTCAAACACCCGTCTGCCTTGTGCAAACGCCCGTTTGAGCTGCTATGATCGCAAACGCCCGTTTGCCTAGTGCAAACGCCCGTTTGCCTGTGTTTTTTCCCAAAACGCTGAAATCTTCAAAACACGATCTCTAAACCGTTTCTAACCTAATTAACATAAAAATAAAAAATAAAAAAACCCAGAAAAACGCATAACCACTTATCACATCATACCATAGCGTCTAGGATCATTGACCAACAAAAAACACATCTTTCTTACATCTAAACATCTTAAATCTTGATTTGAACCTCAATAACGATAATTGAAATCGTAGGAAGAGCCTCTTACCTTTTAGCAAGCTTAATCCAAACAAAAACGTAGAAACAACAGCAAAACTGATCCTTTTCTGCAGGAAAACTTATCAAAGCTTCAACTTTTTGATGTCAAAACGTTGCTCTCTTCACAACGATTCCGGTGCTCGACTCTGATCTGAAAACCGTTATGAAATGACTTAGCAACTGACGAAAATTCCCTCAGCCCTATTCCCTTGCTCTTACACGCAGAAGGTGAATTTGGAGGTGGAAAATCTGATTCAAAAGGTTTGGGAAAACTGATTGGGTTTATTTTCCTTAAATAGGAAAATCCCAATAATTAACCAAATCCTTATTTTTCCTTAATTAGCCTTACTAATCAGATTTTCTTTCCCTTAAATATATACATATATATCTCGCATTATATACATATAATTTAGCAAAATAATTAAACTCCGAATAAAAGAAACCGAACCCAATATTTCGTTTTCGCAAAATGACACGTCTGCCCTTTCACGAAAATCGAAATATTTTAGTATAAGTTATCTATATTCAGCAGAGTTCAGTTTCGGGTTTATGGTGGTGTAATCCCGGAATTAATAGATTGAATATTATTGTTCGGTCTGACGAATAATTTTATTTTATTTATTGTAGCTACTGAATATGGGTCCATGGTCCCCGACGTGGCTCCTAATATAGCATATACGATTTCTCGTCGTTTCACCTCAATGGTAATTAAATAGTTGGATTGGACTATTTAATTGATATATGGATTAATTGTTTAGTTGGACTAGATAATTAAATATATGGAAAAGAAATTTTACGTGGACTCGGCCCAATTGGTCAAAAAAATGCGCATAGACCTTATTTAATTAGGGTGGGGCGCATTTTGTGTTATTAATTATTAAGGAATTAGTTTTCTTGGATAATTATTTGACATGTGATTTATCTTTTATTTGATACTTGATAATTCATGGAATATTAGGTAATAATATTATTTATCCTAATTTGTTTGGGATAATTATTTTATTTATCTTTTATTCGGAATGATGATTAATCTAATAATTATCTCTTAATTATTAAATCCTTGGAGGACAAGGATTACTCTCCTATATAAAGAGAGTTCTCCGAAGCCTTTTGACACAATACATAACACGCATATTTGGGATTAAATTAGCTTGGATTTTTCGGCTATTTACTTAAGGATCGAGTTTTAGAAAAACTTCGGATTTTTCTAAGGTAGCATATCAAGGAGGTCCGGTGGTTTTGCAACACCATCCACCTGGTGGTGCTTGGAGACACACCATCCACCCGGCGGTTTTGAAACACCATCCACCTGGCAGTGCTTTCGAGGTCAGCAACCTAGACGCCCAATCAGGAGGGCCCCGTTTGGTTTCAGACTGGACTGGATCCATTTGGATCCAACTTAATATTTTATCTACCCACTATCTTCTTTACTATTATTTTATTTATTTTATTAGTTTATTAATATTTCTCTCACCAATCATTTCACCATCAACAAATAAAATAATATTAATCAATTCATTTTATTCACCACATACACTATTCAACCATTACTTTATCAATATAATATTTCATTAAAATTTCTCTCACCAATCATTTCTTCATCAACACAAATTTTAATACAACATTTCAACATTATAATCATTACTTTACATTATTTTATTTTATTTTCTCTCTCATGACTCAATCCAACTCCAATCCAACCCGAAACCAAACAGAGCCCGGCGTCCAGACAAGCAGAGGAACTCAGATTCCTTTTCAGGAAGTAAGCTATGGACCTAGGGACCCACTCCCCTTGGTCCCAAACAATGAAGGACTGGTTGTAGAAGTTGTGGTTAACAAGAATCTGGTAAAGAGGGTTTGCGTCGACACCGGCGGCGCGCGCCATCAACGCCTCTGCACTTTTTCAATTTCGTGCCATGGGCCTTAAGGAGACTGAGCTGACTCCTGTTTCTACACCTTTGTTCGGATTCGCTGGTCCTCCTGTTCATCCCCTGGGAATGGTTCGGCTCGCAACAACGTTCGGAAGGAATCAGTGGGAAGGACTCTTATGGTCAACTATGTTGTGGTCAAGTCATCGTCGGCATACAACATCATCCCAGGAAGGCCTGTTCTGGTTGATCTATGGGCCGTAATCTACCCAGCTCACATCAGTCTGAAGTTCCTGACTGCCCGTGGTTCGGATGAGATTAAAGGAGATCTGGAGGTCGCTCGAAGTTTCTATACGGCCACTATCAAGGACAAAGGAATCATTCTGGCTTGATCAATTCGGCAAGTTTTTATCAGTTACTACTTTTTCAAACTACCTTTTATTTATGCACTTTAGCTCTTTTTTATCCATTTTCACTATCTGCTTTGGATCTTTTGTTTTATTTCCGCACTTTGGTCTCGTCCTTTTCGATATCGCTCTGGATATTTCCGCTTTTGTTGAATAAATATTGCTTTGCGCCAATATGCTTGCTTTTTCGTCTTGCTTTATAAATCACCAAGAGTCCGTACACCCCACGCTTAAAACTTCACGCGAGACGTCAGTCCGACTTGGCCCTACTCGTCGTGATTTTAAACGAGAAGTCAAGACTAGTCCGCTGCGCTCGTCCTTAACACTTCACGCAAGACGTCGGTCCGATTTTGGCCCGATCTCCGTTCTTTTAAACGAAGTCGCGACTAGCCTTGCCCTATTCGTCCTTAAAGAACTTTACGCGAGACTTTAGTCCGACTTGGCCCTGCTCGCCGTGCCTTTTAACAAGCGGACAACACTAGCCTGGCCCTGCTCGCCCTTAAAGCTTCCCGTAAGAAGTTAGTCTGTACTGTCAAGTTAGTTCGTCTAACCTTTCTCAGTTGGTCCTAAGGTCATTTTAACTTAGTCCAGTTTACTGTTAGCTAATATAGGATTAAAGCTACCCTGACTTGCACAGATTCAGTACCTAACTTGTAGTTACCTAAGCTCACAAGTAGAGCTCAGCCTCATATATGAAGATAAGTGTGCAATCTGAAAATTCAGAGCCGCATATCGGGCAGCACGCCCTTTGAAGAACTTTACTAAGCTTGATACAATTAAATCCGAGCGGTGAGCCCCAATGAGATATGAAAGTCTAAACAAGTATGCCATCCAAAAGTTGAGACTAATAGATGGCATACAAGGGGCACACACTCTCGGCAATACAACAAAAACAAAACAAAACTCAACAAACTCCAATACACAAGAACACTAAACTTCTTTAATAAAAACATTAGTACAAAATTGTTCAAATCAAAAACAAATAAACTAAAACCTTAAGAATCCGGAGTAGACTCTTTTGAGGCTCGGACGAAGGGCCGAACCGGAAGGAGCAGGCGGTAGGTTGAAAAGGATACTTAGACACTATGTCCACCCCCTTGAAGTCTTGGACTCGCTCGATGTAGACCGAACTCATCATTTGCTTGTAATAGACCTTCTAGGAAGGTCATCCAAAGACCTGAGGAAGGGTATTGGATCCTAGCCTCGTCTACTCTCCCAGGGTATACCCATGGTTGAAGATAGAGTCAAGAACACCTTCAAAGCCTCGCGAAATCCGCCAAAGCTTTGTACTCTTGGACGGCCACGGCACATCGAGCCGAGGTGTTGGCTTTCAGTAACGCCACCTTCGCCCGAAGGTCGGCCACCTCTTTCTCCTTAGCCTTCTTCTCCTCAGCGAGCTCACTCGCCAAGGACTTCACTCTCCTCCCGAGCTAAGAGTTGAGCTTGCGGGGGCCTTCATTTCTCAGATCCCTAAGCTTAGCACCGCTGAGTGAGTGCTTCCTGTGGTCCGCCTCACTCGGCGATCTTATTCTTCGAAAGCGGCTAGGTCCACAGTGTCCTTGCCCAGCCACTTGAGAACCTCTTGGCCAATCGTACCACCCTGAATAAACAGAGAGAAAAATTAGGATCACAAGTAGCTAGGTTTTTAAACAAAAATAGAGTAAGGATGGAACACTTACCATCTCCACAGCCTGCTGCCGATGATGATTGCCTCACCGTTGGACATGTCGATGACCATTTGCAGATTCGAAGCGCCTCTTCCTCGATCCCCCGGTAGCTTTAGTCTTTCCTCTCGTCAGGGGACGACCACCATGTGAGGTCGGCCTCGGCCGTCCTTTCTTTCCTAGTGTCAAGTTTTTCTCCACCACTTCCTCAGCATCTTTCGGGTCGACTTGCTCCTGAAGGGGAGTAGTAGATAAAGTACCTGTCTCTTCCACTGCAGGATCGTCCACGGGCAGGATCCGGACAGCCGGCATTGGCACGGCCTGGCATACCACTACTACTCTCTCCGCTCCCGCCAAGCCAGTCAACAAAATCGCCACGTGTAAGTATAAACAAAGCGTTAGTCGGACAAAGGAAAAATACAACAAAGAAAAGCATAATTACGACAACGAAGGTAAATAGCAAAGAAAGAAGATCCTACAAGTCTTCCACGCGGTCTTAGTAAACTCCACATAGGGGTCGGGCCCCACATCCCCTAGCCGAGCTACCGTAATCAACTCATCATACAAGGTCTGCTATTCGATTGAATACCCGGACTCTTGGATCTTCTCCACTAAAGTATCCGACAATTCCGGACGTACGTCTTTGTCCAAATCGGCCATATTCCACACACTCAGCTTCGTATGGACCTCGTGACGCACATAGAAGAATCTCTCCTTCCACCGTTTGAAAGAGTCTTTACCTAGGGGAAGTATGGGGATGTCAGCCGACATCCCCTGCCTCCTAGCAAAGTTGTATCGGTAGGGATGATTCTTTACCCCTACCCGGTGGTAGAAGTGTCTAAACTTCTTCATGCTAAACTTCAGGTTCAGCAGCCAGCACCAGATAGCAAACCCAATAATGGCCCTAATCCCATTGGGGGCTATCTGGGAAATGCCAAGCCTATAGCACCGAAGCACAGCAAGTAGTGCAAGACAGAAGGGTAGTCTCAGACCCACTTCAAAATACTCCCGGTGGACCGTGCAAAAACCCTCCGGTGGATTCGAGCAAATAAGTGCGGTTCCGAAGGCAGTTGTGGGGAAAATCTTGCCTTGTCAATCCCATACTGCTCACATATCTCGTCTAGGTCTTTTTTACCTATGATGGACCCAACGTCCCTCCTATCCGGAAAAGCCATTTCGGAGAAATCAAATTTAGATTTCCGGCGAGGATAAGGCTTATATCTAAAGAAAAGGAAAGCCAAATTACAAAGCGAAAATACAAGAAATACTTACTTGAAAGAATAATAAATTTGGAGAAGGAGAGGCGGAGAATAGCAATCGGCAGCAAATCTTCTAATTTTAATAGCCCACGTAGTTGTGAAACGATTGTTGACGGGGTTATAACCCCCCACTTACCTCAAAAAATGGCCTCAGTTAAGTTTTTGAGCAACGACGCCTCGATTCCCGGTCCAGCTGTAATGACATCACAACTAGCTTTTCCACCTTGCAATGAGAATTCAAATCCTACAAGTTAAACATCCGAGTCGAGCCACCGCACAGGCAGATCCGAGCCGACCAACTAAAGCTCGGCTGGATCTGGGGGGCTTGTGACGATGCCAATAATTGAACCTACCTAGGTGTCACCTCTTTTATAGCTCAACATTAGGTATGGAGAGAAACGGTGCTTGGTGTTCCAGTGGCCGGACTAGAATAGCCCGGCTACTCGCCACATCACCTTCCAGATCGACCACTGCTCAGGACCGGCTTCCAATAGTCGTGGATATATCCGGGTTCAGTCCCGACCTCTGAATGTCGGTCAACACTTGTACTCTATTCTACCAATGACCCATCCTGTCGGTCGGGTTAGGTCCCTCTCAGACCTACCATTCTACTTACATATGTCCGAGCTAATTCCAGCTCGGCTACTCTCCTCTTCAGGCCGGCTCAAGCACAGAAGGTTTCAACCAGTCTAGCCCTGGTCGTCTAAGTCGGCCAGAGTCAATCCTTAATTATATTTACCACATGTACAACACACGGGTAACTATGGAAAGAATCTTAAGTTGTAAAGGCTTTAATCTTTATTACTTAATACAAATATTTGAATACTATAACTATCTCCAATATCAAGGAGATTAACTAATCATAATCCATTTCAGTGAACAAGAACAAGCCAATCGGTGTCCATCATGCACACGCGCAGCGAGATAACTCTACAGGCACAAACCCTCTATATAAACAATCTCAGGAATTACGAAGACTGATTTCAATCCCAACATTGGATACGCAGCACTGATATCAAGTGTCGATCTAAAACACCCAAAACACCCCCTCTTCTTTCATAGTTTTATATATTCAAAGAGCATCCTTAGGTTATCATCAAGAGAAAGAACCCTAAAGCTTATCTTGACGATTTTTGGATCGTCACAACTTTTATTACTCTTTATTTTATCTTACGACTAATTTATTACTAATTTAACCACTTTTTATTATTTAACAACTATTGAATTAATGAAAGTTCATAAACATTTTAGACATTGACCATCAAATATATGACATTCAATAACATACTTAATTTGTATGAAAAAATACTTAGAATGACTTATATTTTGAAACCGAAATAGAATTTATATTAAAATTTTAATAATTTATGATGCAGTGAGTCGGTTAGAATTCACAAAACTAAAAAAATAAATAAAAAAATCAAATACCTCAATCTGATCAAATACCTCATGTCATTCAATGCTACTTCGCACCCTCCACCTCTTAACCGTGCAGCACTTGAGTTCTCCATTTAACAAGTGCAACCCTCTCAAGCGTCCTTAGCTTTTGTTATCCAATGTCCCCCCTCTTCAACTTCATCGTAATATTCTTCTTCGCTGTTTCTCTCTTTGTTCACACGTCTTTTTCAGCTGTACTGCTAGCTCATGTCACACAGGATAGGTCCTACCGCTTCTTCACAATCTCAGTTTACCTGAATATTAATTCCACTCAGCAGCCCACTAATTTACAGCTCGACATTTCATCTCCTCTCAGCTGGGTTGCTGAATCTGGTTGCTCTACTAATTACTACCATTCAATCCCTTGCTCTTCGTCCCTCTGCAATTCTCTCCTCCGGCCACATGTCTGCTCCAACTCATGTTCTCCCTCTACAGATCTTGGAGGCTGTTCCAGCGTCAATACTTGCGTCGTCATTAACAGCTTTCCAAGCAATAACAAAACCATGATGGATGTAGCAATAGCTGACTCTTTTGCCTTACCTACCACCGATGGTCGGAACCCAGGTCGTCTGGCCATCATCCCGGAGTTCGTCTTTTCGTGTTCACAGAAGAGCTTCAGTCCAAAAGGTACGGCCGGTGTTGCAGCTCTAGGCCGATCTAACTTCTCGCTCTCTGTTCAGGCTAGCCGGACGTCCGGTCCTTTTTCCCCCCACGTTTTTGCGCTATGCTTATCCGGTTCACCGTCGGCACCTGGCGTGGCATTTTTCGGCAGCCGTGGGCCCTACTACTTCTTGCCGCAGGTTGACTTGTCAAATTTCCTGGATTACAGCCCCCTCCTCTCAACCCCAATCGGCAGCCCTACTCGCCGGTCTGCTCAGTACTTTATTGGCTTTACCGGCATAAGAGTGAACGATAAGCCGGTTAAATTGAGCCGGGCGATTACAAATCTTGGTCGGGCCAGGCTCGATACATTGACTCCATACACCATGATACACGCTAGCATTTACCAGGATTTTGTTGAGGCATTTGTAAATGAATCTGCTGTGCTAAACCTCACAGTAACACAACCGGTGAAGCCGTTCGATGTGTGCTACAAAGTGGAAGATATTGCGGAGACGAATGTGGGACCGAATGTACCGGTCGTGGACCTGGTGATGCGGAGTGAAGACGTGTGGTGGAGAATTTTAGGATCGAATTCAATGGTCAGGATATCTCGTGATGGGTTGGATCTATGGTGTTTGGGTTTTATAAATGGAGGGATGAAATTGAGACCATTGATTGTTATAGGAGGACATCAGATGGTGGATAATCTGCTGCAGTTTGATGTGGAGAAGAATCGTCTAGGATTTACCTCTTCTGTTTTGGTGCATAACACCATGTGTGCAAATTTTAACTTCACAGAGAATAATACTACTTGGTTGTAGTAAAATACTGGAGTGTGGGTTTTTTTTTTTTTTTTTTTTTTTTATATTTTATTTTATGAATATGTTTGTTCTAAATAAACTAGCCATATTGATTCCTGCATTATACTACCTTTGTAATATCAAAAATAAAATAAGATAAAATACTACTTTTGTCAAAAACACAAGTCATCGTATATTTTTTAATTGGGGCATTTTGTTATATGAGCTTGTCAACACAAATTGTTGCAAGAATAAGTTTATCACATAATTCATACAATGAATAAGCTTGGACTACACAAGTTGAGTGAAAAACCAATAATGCCCTTACCCTTCTTGATTTGGGGTGATTTACTTAACCCTAAAAATGTAATTAACCCTTATTAAAAATCTTGTTAATTATTTCTTAACATGACCCCCAATCCCACCCCCTAAATTAGGGCGGGTAAAATAACCCAGCAAAATTTACGCGCCAAAATCCGATAAAGCCCTTTTCTATCGCGCCAAAATCCGATCAAACGGACTATTCCTCCTTTGCAAAGCCAATTACTCTGCTTTGTCCCTCTCTCCGCAAACCCAATTACTCTACTCCGTCTCTCTCTCGGTGTCCGGTCATTGACCTCTCCGGAACATCCCTCTCTTTTCTTCTTCTCCGTCAATCATTCTCCGAGCCGAGTTGGGTGGTAATCGAAAGGGTTTTTTGGCTCTCCATATCGGTATGCGAATGTAAATTAAGCTAATACCATTGAATTGCATATAAATGATTGAGTTTGTGGTGTATATGATTTTCGAGATTAGGAAGGTGTGTATGTGGTGTTGAATGATTTAGGCAAATTGAGTTTGTTAGTTTACTTACCCTTGCGGGAGTAGCTTAAACCGTGTGTTTAACTCTGAATTGAATTGAAAATGGGGGCGACCCCTATTGAAAATGGCTATTTGAATTGAATTGAATTGGTTAAATGTTGAATTGGTGATTTGTGCAGTTATTACCCGGTATGACTATCTATATCTATATCTATCTATTTGGTTATATTTTCTAACTACATTTCCAGGTGAATAGTAATCATATTAATCTTAAAATATTAATTATAGTGTGACACAAGTTTAAACTTGTAAATGGCTATGTGAACTTCTATCTGCATTTCAAGGTGGATTGATTATAATGTGACACAAGTTTAAACTTGTTAATGGCTATTTGAACGGAATTGAAATTGATTTGTGATTTAAAATAAATTGAATGCAATGCTACATTCAAACATTCAAGTGTTATGGATTTTGTCTAAGTGTACATTGGTTTGTAATTATTGTATTGAATAAAAACAGAATCTCGGTGAAGCGTGATGGAAGATAAAGTTTGTATTTTTATATTTTACCCTGTGGAGATTGAAAAAGATGTCAATGGTCTATGGTCTTGGAAGTATGTAGGGTGTGAATTTGAAGAAGTCTCGACGATTTTTAGTGTCAAAAAAACATTACATTTAAAGAATTGTATGACATGGTGAAAAATGAGTTGGAAATTGATACAACTAACTATGAGTTTGAGATGAAATATATGGTCCCCATTAGTAAAGCTAGACCGATGGTGCTTGATTGCGATAAGCTTGTGAATCGGTTTATATATGTTTGTAATTTAAAACAAGATGCTTTATTAATATGTTTGAAGGAAAAGGAAAAGTGTACCGATGTTTTTGAAAGTCAAGAAACATGTGAAGTAGTAAATGTGTCGGAAAATCAAGAAACATGTGTTGAAAGAGATGAAGAGACAGATGTTGATGTTTTGGCAAATGGGATGACAGAGATGTTGGATGTAAGAAGAGAAAGCATGGAGACATGTGTTGAAAAGAATGTTAATGAAGATATAGATGTGGATGTTGTTGGGAATACCATGGAAGAGATGTTGGATGTAAGAATAGAAAGCATATAGAGACATGTGTTGAAAAGAATTTTAATGAAGAGATAGATGTGGATGTTGTTGGGAATACCATGGAAGAGATGCTGGATGTAAGAATAGAAATCATAGAGACATGTGTCGAATATTCTCATTTGAACACGGGGGGTGACAACATGGACTTTAATGAGCAACTTGAAGACTCCTTATTGGTGAATTTGGGTGAAGATGTTTATTTAAAAGAATCATATCAGAGAATAAGCATGAGCGGGGCTGATGAAATGTCAAATAAGAATCTTGATGGCTTTGTTGTAAGAAACGAGATTGTTGATCCCTTGAACGCACCTCAAATGTAGTTAATGTGCAAAGAATTGAACATGAAGACTTTCGTTGTAGCCGTGCTGTAGGTGATACTTTAGTGTGCATTCCCGAACATGAAGACTTTCGTGTGAATGATCCATTTAAATGCAAATTTTTTTTGGTATTCAAACTTGCAAAGTTGGCTATGAAGTATAAGTTTGAATTCAAAACGCAAACTTCCAACAAAAGCATTTGTTCAGTTTTATGTGAATCCACCGGATGCAAATGGCATTTACGAGCCACCAAACTTCAATCATCTTCTGAGCGATTTGTAGTGGTAACGTATGCAAATAAGCATAGCTGCCCACCTATTGCTCTTCGAAAAGACCATAGACATGCTATGCACAAGCTAATTGGCACATACTTTGCCAAAAGGTTTAAAGATGCCAATCGTATTAACGCACCAAATGACTTGATGCATGATTTCCGGCAAGAATTTGGATATGATGTAAGTTATTGCAAGGCGTATAGGGCTAAGGGTGATGCAGAAGGATTGATAAGGGGTAATCCAAACAAAAGTTCGGGAGAATTACCCAAATATTGTTATAGGCTGAAGGCTAGAAACCCGGACACTGTATATCATATTGAAAAAAGTGATGGGAATGTTTTCAAATACCTTTTCATGGCACTTGGTCAAAGTATTGAGGGTTTTTATTTGGCGATGCGGAAAGTCATTTCTGTGGACGGCACGCATTTGAAAACGCGTTATAAAGGGACCTTACTTGTGGCAACATGTCAAGATGCAAATCATCAAATATTTCCACTTGCTTGGGGTGTTGTTGCCTCTGAGAGTATAGAGTCTTGGACATGGTTTTTTGATAAGCTGAAACCCATCATTGGGGACACGAATGATCTTGCGATACTTTCTGATCGTGCCGATAGTATTAAAACATCTTTCAAGGCGGTGTTTAAGAATGCGCACCATGGGCATTGCATGTATCACATGAAAAAGAATTTGAGGATGAAATATCTGAGATGTGGTGTGGGAAAGCTCTTTAAGAAAGCTGTAGAGGCCTATACAGAAGCAGAATTCAAGTTGCATTTCTACACTTTATGTAGTAAATGTCCAAAAGCTAACGAATATTTGAAAGAAGCAGAATTCCCTATGCGGGCTAGAGCTAAATTTGAGGGATATCGTTACAACATAATGACCACAAACCATGCCGAGTCTGTGAATGCTAGGCTAAAGCGTGCACGAGAATTGTCAATTATTGGGTTGATTGAACATATCCAGGAGATGTTACAGGATTGGTTTGCTAAAAGAAATGAATCATCTACAAATTGCCAAGTTGCTCTTACTCCCAAAATTGAAATCGAAGTGAACAAAAGCTTCGAGTCAGCCAAATGATTTTCAGTTAATACACTTTCCTCAGATAAGTATGATGTTCGTGACAAGGATGCTGTTATTTCTTACATCGTTGAGTGGGATTTGAAGACTTGTACATGTAAAAAATTCCAGATGGATATGTATCCATGCAAGCATGCAGTGCTGTGTTGAAGTACACATGGAACCAAGCCTCCAATTATTGCACTTGGTATTATAGCGTCAGTTGTTGGAGGCTAGCTTATTCCAAATGTGTGTATCCACTTCAAAATGAAGATGAATGTGTGTATCCCGATGATGTGCTTAACGATGTTGTTTTGCCACGAGGGTGGCAAAAGAGACACAAAAGTGGACGGCCATAAAAAAAAACGCTTCAATGGGGACGTAAAAAAAGCGAAGTATGTTTGTGGCAAATATGTTGTGAATGGTCATTATGCTTCCACTTGTAAGAGTTTGATTGGTGGAGAAATGCTCACCAACGATACTCCTACTTTGCAATGATAAGGTATTGTATGTATTAATATTTAGAGTTCTTTTTTTATTCAATCATGTTACATTGCATTAAGCTTGTTACCTTTTTTCTTTGACAATGTTATAGGAAGGCGTTGTGATACATATTATGGCTGTTTAAGTATTAATGTTGATGAAGAGGATGAGACGTTTCCATTTTGTGGCTATTTAAACATTGAGGATGATTGGGTGATGTGTAAGCTTCGAAGACGTAACTTATGTTGTATTTTGAATAATGGAAAGTGATGTGTTGATGTGTTTGTTTGTTATTGTATTTTGAATAATGGCAAATTCTATGTGTTGGTTGTTCTCCTTTGGTTGATTGGTTGATGTTTAAATCTGGAAGATGTAGATGAAGTTGAATTTTGAATGATGGCAAATTGATGTGTTGGTTGTTCTCATTTGTTTAATGTGAAGGAAAGTTGTTCGAGTGTCATGAATGTGGTGTTTTGCGTCCAATAAGGGTGTTGTAAAACATTCACTCTAGAAATAGGTTTAAACTTGTGTCGGCCCTGGAAACAAGTTTAAGTTTGTGTAGCCTCAAGAAACAGGTTTAAGCTTGTAAAACATTGATGTGTTGGTTGTTCTCCTTTTTGTTTAATGTGATTACCATTCAAATCCTTCAAATAACCATTAGATAAGAAAACCAAATGAAATGTACAGAAATATACAGAGAAATACAGAATTCCAAGAACTTAAGTTTTTATTCGTAAGATGAAATACGAAATAAAAGGTAAGACAAGTAATAGTCAATAATACAAGTTTCTTTTGAGATGAATTGTTCCCTAGCCTGGTCTTCTCAAGTAGTGTCTCCAGGCGAGCAATCCTTTCTCTATCATGGAGTAACACTGAACCATGGAATCTGAATTGCGACCTCTCAATAAGTCAGTGACGTTGATCTCAACTTGTTCAAATTTTTTGCATCATTGTCTCGCATGCACTTTATCATTTTGAAGGACACCGATTGTGTATTCAAGTTTATCTGTTTTCTTCATCAAGTTCACATAGGTAACATCTTCATGTGGCCCAGTAGATGAAGACACCTTGCCATATGGCCCAGTAGACGAAGATACTTTGCCATATGGCCCAGTAGATGCAGTCACCTTGTCCTGTCATATGAAATAGTCACATTTGACTTCATCATCCTGCAAAATAAGAAATTCCAATTATTATACAGACACATTATCCCTTGAAAGAAATGGAAAGTATAACCAAAATAATTAGTCATACCGGCCAATAAGGACAGCCGTAGAACAGTCTCCCTAGGTTAGCCTGTGTTCTTGAAGTCACCAATTTTACAGGAACGCCACATTTGCATAACAATGTACACTCATGAAATGTCCCAGATTCATTTACCTTGCTAGAAGAACTGGAAATCGGAGAAGTACCCTTCATATTTTGCTTCAGGTTCGTTTCAGAGATTGCAGACACTATGAAAAGGAAAAAAACATTGTGCATAATTGAGTATTAATTGGTCTGTCTATATCTCAAATAAATAACTAAACGCCCCTAACAAGTACTCCCGATTCATAAGAGTGCAATCCATGAGTGAATTTGACTGCTTCTTCGTTTCAAAACAACATAATTCATAAGAGCATAGTAACTCACCAAAATTAACTCTATTAAGTAATTGATGTCTCGGTTAATTCACCCCAATATGTTAGAAATTAGCTCAAATTCACAAAAATGTAACAAAATTCTGGAAGAACAACATAATTCACAAGAGCATAGTAACTCACCAAAATTAGCTCTGTTAAGTAATTGATGTCTCGGGAAATTCACCCAAATATGTTAGAAATTAGCTCAAATTCACAAAAATGTAACAAAATTCTAGAAAAACAACATAATTCATAAGAGCATAGTAACTCACTAAAATTAGCTCTGTTAAGTAATTGATGTCTCGGTTAATTCACCCCAATATGATAGAAATTAGCTCAAATTCACAAAAATGTAACAAAATTCTGGAAAAACAAAATAGTTGCCTCGGAAAGCCCCTGAAAGAAAAGCTAAAACAAAAGAGCAGAGTAACTCACCAAAATTAGCTCTGTTAAGGCATTGATGGTCTGTTAATTCACACAAATATGTTAGAAATTAGCTCAAATTCAAAAAAATGTAACAATATTCTGGAAAAACAAAAGAGTTACCTCGGAAAACCCCTAGAAGAAAAGCTAAAACAAAATAGCAGAGTAACTCACCAAAATTAGCTCTGTTTGGTTTCTTTAATGGAGATTTTGAAGGTTGAATGGTGGGAAGAAAAAAAAGAGGGAAACACATCAATGAAAGGGTTGGGGTGTACTTGGGTTAGGTTAGAGGGGTTAGTTGTGGGTGAAGAATTCGAATCAAATCAAATAAGGGAATTTGAAAATTTCAAAATTTTGGGCGATTCTTAACGGGAGAGCAAAAATTTTGGTTGCAACAATTGAGAAGGGGAGCAGCTTAAGGGCGGGAATAGATGATGATGGAGGGGGAGAGCAGGGTTTTGATCACATAATTAAAAAAATACAAAATAAAAAAATATTTATTCAAGTTACATCATTTGATTATTAAAAAAAGTAGTTAATACATCTTCTTACTACTAAATAATAATTAATAATAATAACTAAAACAAGATTAAACTGACTTCCGGTTCCGTTAGGACTACTTATCGTGTGACATATACTCACGTAAGACACCATAAACGGACTTATCGTGTGACATACTCACGTAAGACACCATAAACGGACTTCCAATTCAATTAGGAGTACTTATCGTTTGACATACTCACGTTAGATACCATAAACGTACTTTCGAGTCAATTAGAACTACTTACGTGTGACATACTCACGTATGATACCATAAACGTACTTTCGACTCGTTTACGAACACTTACGTCTGATATATCCACGTTAGATACCATAAACGTACATCCGACTCATCTATGACTACTTATGTGTGACATACTCACATAAGACACCATAACCGGACTTCTGATTCCATTATGACTACTTATTGTATGACATACTCAAGTAAGAAACCATAAACAGATTGAGTGACATACTCATGTAAGACACCATAACGGGACTTCTGATTCCATTATGACTACTTATGGTCTGACATACTCACGTAAGACACCCTAAACAGACTTATGGTGTGACATACTCACGTAAGTCACCCTAAACCGACTTATTGAGTGACATACTCACGTAAGACACCCTAAACGGACTTATTGAGTGACATACTCACGTAAGACACCATAAACGGACTTATTGTTTGACATACTCACGTAAGACACCATAAACGGACTTATTGTGTGATATACTCACGTAAGAAACCCTAAACGGACTTATTGAGTGAGATACTCACGTAAGACACCATAACCGGACTTCTGATTCCATTAGGACTACTTATGGTGTGACATACTCACGTAAGACACCCTAAACGGAATTATTGAGTGACATATTCACGTAAGACACCCTAAACGAACTTATTGAGTGACATACTCATGTACGACACCAGAAACGGACTTATCGTGTGATATACTCTCGTAAGACACCATAAACGGACTTATTGTGTGACATACTCACGTAAGACTCCATAAATGGACTTATTGAGTGACATACTCACGTAAGACACCATAACCGGACTTCTGATTCCATTAGGACTACTTATGGTGTGACATACTCACGTAAGACACCCTAAACGGACATATGGTGTGACATACTCACATAAGACACCCTAAACGGACTTATTGAGTGACATACTCAAGTAAGACACCCTAAACAGACTTATTGAGTGGCATACTCATGTAAGACACCATAACCGGACTTCTGATTCCATTAGGTCTACTTATGGTGTGACATACTCACATAAGACACCCTAAACGGACTTATGGTGTGATATACTCACGTAAGACACCCAAAACAGACTTATTGAGTGACATACTCGCGTAAGACACCCTAAACGGACTTATTGTGTGACATACTTGCGTAAGACACCATAAACGGACTTATTGTGTGAGATACTCACGTAAGACAGCCTAAACGGACTTATTGTGTGACATACTCACGTAAGACACCATAAACGGACTTATTGAGTGATATACTCACGTAAGACACCATAACCGGACTTCTGATTCCATTAGGACTACTTATGGTGTGACATACTCACGTAAGACACCCTAACCGGACTTATGGTGTGACATACTCACATAAGACACCCTAAACGGACTTATTGAGTGACATACTCATGTAAGACACCCTAAACAGACTTATTGAGTGACATACTCACGTAAGACACCATAAACGGACTTATTGTGTGACATACTCACGTAAGACACCAAAAACGGACTTATTGTGTGACATACTCACGTAGGACACCATAAACGGACTTATTGTGTGACATACTCACGTAAGACACCATAAACGGACTTATTGTGTGACATACTCACGTAAGACACCATAAACGGACTTATTGTATGTCATAAATCTAAAAAGATCAATAGTGAAAATAACCGTTATGTCACTCGTCGTGACACATCGGTTGTCCCTCTATCATTACTCGTCTCAGAAAACGATACTACTATCTACTCGCTTAAAAACAAAATGAAATGCATGGAAATGAAGGAGGAATGGACGATCCCCGGTCAACAATGGCCCCCTGCCACTGATTCTGTCATGTTTTGTCCTCTTTCTACTTTTTTCATGTCTTCTATGCATGCGATGTGACGGTATATTCTCTCTTTTTTTTCTTTCTCTTTTGGAAGGATTCCTTCTTGTTTAACATGCGTAGTAGTTTTTTTCATGCAATCCTCTTTTGTTGTTTTTTTTCTTCCTTATATTCTTTATTATTATAATTTATAAAATATGAAAATCCTATAATTACATTAATTCACCCCATTAATTAATATAATTTTTTTTCTTTCTTTTATATCAGACACTAATTAATTTTTTCATTCAACTCACATAAGAAATACAAATCATTTTATTTTCTTATAAACTACATATGATTCAAGTCTGCTCATTTCCAAGTCTGTTAAAATAACAACATACGATTCAAATTGACATAGGCTTAAACTTGTGTAACATATACAAACCAGAACCAACCCAAAAGAAAAGGCGTAACAAACCAAATTAGACTAGGAGGACATTAGAACCAAAAGCAAACTCATGCAATTTCCAAAGAACAGAAATAATTCAGATAAATATATTATACAATAAACACGGACATAAAAATAAAAACAGTAATTTCAGGACATGAAAATAAATTATACAAACATAAAATTTTAAAACAAATTAAAACCAAAGTTTCTGCAAACAGACAGTAAAATTAAAATTAAACAAACAGACATAACAACAACAAAGTTTTTCAGAAATCACATATAATGTGGCAGATGTGCAATCCTTTTCCCCGTCGTCTCGTTGCAAACCTGGACAAATTGATTGATCTTCCTCTTGTATGTCTACATCGTCTCTTTCAGATTTTCCACCTCACAGTCTCTTGATTCAACCTCCTCAACCACCTTCAAGTTGATGTTCTCGGTTTCATGAAGAAGTTCCCATCTCTGTACCATCATGTCTTGCTTTTGCTCCTCCAGTTGGTGCATAAATTCCTTCCTTAACTGCTTCATCTCTTCCTCCAGTTCGTGCTTGAATACGATTCTCATATGTTGCCTTTCTTCCTCCAACATTTTCATGAATTCGAATCTTTCCATTGCCATTTTTTTCTTTGATGTGCTTCATGATTTAGAGATATACGGTATTTATCTCAACATCATCCCAGAATATAAATAGCCTAGGTTAACCCTAGGTTAATTTTAGCGTTGCAAGCAATTAAATGGATGCAGTGTTTCACTTTTCAAAAGCTGACTTTGTAGTTGAAACAATTCCAACGCTTCGTAAACCTTCGTGACTTTGGTAGTTCAAACGAATCAAAGTCTTGTATTCACATTTTCTAAATCAAATTCCACCTTTCATTTTAAAAAAACAAAACAAATTCATTTTGAGAATCTTTCCAATAATAATTAATCCTTCAATAATATCACAACTCAATCAAATACCTTATTATATCGTGAGTATTTTAATGTTAAACCTTAGCACTAATTAAGGAGTATGGTTTTATTTTATTCTATCGTGATTATTCTTTAATTATCTTAATATATCTATCAAAATCAAATTTTCTACCCAACTTTAACTTTGTGTCTAGTTATATGGTTTTGTTTTAAACTTGATTATAGGGTTTAAACTTGATAATCATTTCCAATATGAACCTAAGTAAGAAATGGAGTACAATTACATGCACAACCAGAAATCTAAATGTTGATGATACTAACAATTGGCTATTATTCCATCATCCTGCCTTTTATTTGAATAACACACCTTAGCATTTATGCCAGAATTCTTTAAGGCAAGGATATCATCAACAAGCAGTCTGCCGTCACCATTCCTAGATCCACCGTTAATAGCCATTACAACAGAGACAGAGTCAGATTCCACAACAACCTGGGAAACACCATAGGTCCTTAGCAATCCACAAAGCTTCTTTGATAGCCAGAAATTCCTCTTGAAGGATGTAGTTTCTTCCCATAAATCCCATGAATCCTCTATACAATCTTCCATTACCGTCTAGAAGACCCCACCAATAGCCATCATGCCTCTACCATTCTCATCAATATCCATGCATCTGGCATAAGTGTTGACCTTAATCCAAACCTCAGCAGGAGGTTCCAAAGCAATCCAATGATGCTCTTCACAACAAGAATACATTAATTAGAACATCCAATAGTCATAACAGCATTATACATGTGTTAAAATCAAATTTAAAAGATGATTTTTTTAATACTAAGAATGGACTTTAGGGAGATGAGTCCCCACATGCTGATGATACAAGAGTCTCCAGTCTGCAGTTGCATGGTTGCTCCAAGTAAAGGCAGGTCCAGAGTAGCCCAAATCTATCAAGTTACTATTGCTGACATTGAAGTTGAAGTTATCAATCCTACAAAGATTATGCTTAGAGATGACATCATGAATTCTGTTTGGGCGGGCTTCAATACAGTTAATATCGAGCAAATCTGAATTCCAAATGATACAAATACCTCCAGATCTTCCAATAGGAGGAGGATACTGTATGGAACATGTAAAACCAATCTTAATAATGACTTTAAAGGCTTTCTTCGACTGGACGGTTTCAAGAAGGACTGCCACATCAGGTTTCTGTTTAACAAGAAACTCTTTGATGTGCCTCCTAAATTCTTTGGGGCCAGCACCTCTGCAATTCAAAATAAGGATCTTAATGATACCAGTGTGAGGAGAGGGGATGTTCTCAAAAGAAGAAAAATTACTATGAATCATTGCTTCTAGGAATTCCAACTTAGGATCCTTCGGTCCTACTGATGATAGACTTATATTCCACATCTGAATCATCTCCTTCCAGTCTATGGCTATTGTGCAGTCCTTCACCATGTGCACATATTCAACCATCACACATGACTCCACCTCCCCCAGTAGATGTATATTCGAGTTTAGGTTGGTCATCTGCCATAAAATTCTCACCATTCTCTTCAATAGGGGCTTGTTATTGTTGCTTTGTTTAAGGTTTAAAAGTGACTTGTCTCCGCTCTTTAGATTGAAAAATGTTATATACGAGTCTTTTTTTTAAAATGATTCACACTGGCAATTTTAAGAGGCATTTTTAAGGGGCTTGGTAGCACATGGTCATTTTAAGAATTTAAGCCATGACTGGAAAAGCAATGACCTAGAAAAGCCAAAAAGATTCCGGGGGTCATTTTACGAGTTTACTTTAAGCAATGTCTGTGAAATTGTACCATTATTGGTACATCAAAATTCTTTTATAAATTGTACTTTTCATTTGCAAACCCCTCTCTTTTATTGTACTTTTTATTAATTGCAGAAACATAAAGGTTCTTCTTCTTTATTCATCCAAATCCCCTCCTTTCTTATTCTATTATTTTATTAATTGCAAACCTTAATACCCTAATTTATTTGCATGCATGCAACAACTGATGTATAAGAAACTACATCTATACGTTTCAAAAAACAAAAGAAACTACGTCCATGATATCATTCAAACAAACAATAAAACACATAAAAAGATAATATTATAAATGATTTCATAAGAAAAAGTTATAACATAAACTATAATCTTAAACAAAGTACAAATTCATAAATAAAAAGTGGGGTTTGGAATTTGATCACAAGCCATGGTGCAGAAACTCGGTAACAAACTCTCTTATTGGGAGAGTTTGAACAAATCAAAAGTAAAAATTAAGAAATGAATTCATTATGTTAAGGGTCAATAACAAATCATCATTTATAACTACGTACATAATATCATTCAAACAAGCAATCAAAATGGACTGATAATATTACAAAAAATTTCAAGTTCATAAAAATATTTTACAACATAATATTATTAATGAAAATACAATTTTGTAGCTAAAGTGGGGTTTGGATGGGGGGTGGGATTTCATCACATGCTATGGTCCGAGAACTCTATAACATGCTCTCTTATTAGGAGAGTTTGTGGTTGAACCCCAACTCCAATTGGGGCCAAATAAACATTATTGTTCCCCGGCCATGGCATCATGCGATAGTGCACAAATGCAGAAGCACATCGCACTGCAATTTTTTAAGCATCATTGCACAGTCGTATCAGATCGTTGAATTTTTTTGACTATTTTGATTTTGTCATTGATATACGCCACTTCAATATACATGGAATCTGACTCCTGTGTCATCCATATTTTCAATCGATCAATTTCATAATGACATTCATGTCTTCGGGTGTCCAATTTTCTTTCCAATTCTTCAACCTAGTTTCTTAAATCTGCGATCTCCTTAATATGCTTGTCCATTTTCTTCTTCTACTTTTCTGTTTTTATTTGTAATAAATATGAATTGTACACCTGTGGTTATACTATTATTTATATGCCCATTTCATCTTTTTTTAAAGGTGGTGGCATCTCTTCGATTTACCCTACCATGAGACCCTTCAGATTCGTATATGTATATCTTCGATTTACACTACCATGAGACACTTCACATTCGTATCTCTTCGATATACTACTATTTATAGGCCTATTTTTATCATTTCTTAATAGTTTAATTCCATTTCTTACCCGCAACAATCTCAAACATGTCTCATTGACCGAAACAATCTTGAACTTGTGTAACATTAAATCAAACTTGTGTCGAAACAATCTTGAAACTGTGTAAAGTTAAAATTAAGAAATGAATCCATTATGTTAAGGGTCAATGACAAATCATCATATTCCCTTATTATCTTCTTTATTTCAAGGGGAAAATATTCTAACGACCCTAATGATGTTGTAAGCAAACTAATGAATCAACCACTAGTTCGCGACATGGAGAGAATTACTTCTTTATTTCAACGGAAACATATTCTAACGAATACTGTTATTAGAAACTAATGAATCAAACCCTAGATCACAACATAAGAGAGAATTACAATTACAACGACAATACATAATAATAATTACACATTTTTCAAACACCATGGTTCTCCTTTCAAACACCCTTATTCAAAAGAACAATCACACATTTTACTTATCCTTCGAACTGTTCTTCTTAAAAAATGATTTAAATTTTTTATAATGACATATTAGTTTATGGTTTTCATAACCAAAACCCTCATAGACGGTTAACATCTATGGCTGAAATTCCCATGAAAGAAATTCCGCAACCAACTTCTTTCTCCAATCTGGAATATGCTCCTTCCCAATCAATGATATATTCACTCTTCCCAGCATGAACTCCACGTATTTAATAACGAACATGCCACAATCAGTCCTACGAAATTATATCAATTTCAAGATAATAAGTTAGTCACAAAATCGAAAACCTTAATAATCTCTATATATATTGCATAAATATAAATTATCAAACATACCCATTCTCTTGATAGGGACACTTCGCGCTTAACACCGCTATCTTTTTCTCAGAATACTTCTTATAGCCTTTTACAAGCTTATGAATTAAAAGTATATGACAACTTGCATAGGCATGACACACCTTGCAGGAATCACTTTTTTGATATGCCCTGGAAGGCTGTCTTACATGAAAATTATCCTCGCACTCTGTTGGTCCCGAGAGAAGGGTAAAACTATAGTCAGAGGGGGGTGAATGACTATAGTGGAGTTTCAAAAACTTTTCTCTAATTTAAAAGCTTTTGGGCAGTGGATAAGTCCCTTCTTACTATGTTGTTTTCAAATCAGTTTAGACAATCACAGGAATAAGTTATGATGTAGGCAAATTAAATAAATGCAGTAAAGTAAATTGCAGAAATTAAATTGACACAAGGCTTATAGTTGTTCAGGGTGGTGTAATCCCTTAATCCACTCTTCTCCTGTGATGATTGGAGGAATTCACTATTGTTTTCACAGATACAATAGTATGATTGTCCTTGGCTTCCCAAGCTTCACAATCTACAAGACTATCACTCCTTGGCTGCAATGACTTGATGATTGAGTCTTCCTTTTTGCTGCTCCTTAAGATTAAAATCCTTCAACAGCTATCACAGATTCAACTCCTTCTCAGATTGCCTCTTATTCATTTGCTTCATTTTGATATGAATGTGATTCACACACTTGCTTGATCAATCTCAGTTCTATGTATGACTTTGTAGCTCTGATATTTGAGTTGATCACTAGATGTAAACTTGTAAGTTCAGAGAGAAGGCTTTTCAAATTTGACAGAGTTTCTGGTTTATTTCTTTTTGAATCGTTGTTTTTCTTTTTCTGTCAATGCCTTCTATTTATAGCCTTGAATAACCTTGGTTTTGAAATTCCGTCCATTGGCTATGTTAATGAGGGAATAATCCTTGATTTTATTCTTGATTTCCCCCTTAATTGCATTCTCCTTGATTTCAGTGATCGGATTCTTTCTTCAAACGTATAGCAGAAAATCCGTCTTTGATTGTTCCTCTATTGATTGTGCATTTAATGCATGATCTTCTGTATCTTCAACATATATCAATTCTGATCTGGTAAGTGTTACTTCGCCGTTTTCAGAACGGTCGAGTGAGCCTTCCGACTTAGCCGTTAGTTCTTTCTTCATTATTCGTCTTTGCGAAAGTCGGTTTACTCGGCCGATTCTTTATTTTCTTCTTTGTTTTAGTTTCAGGAGAATCTTCATACTTCATCGATCCTTGATTTGGGTGAGACCGGTGTACACCATATTTGAACATTGAGTTTCATCACTTGAAACATAACTTAGACTTATCCAAGGTCATCACGGACTTCCTTGGTTATAAGTCGACCATAATGTCTTCATTGCTTCTCTGCCTTGGTGCTCGGTTGGCTTTACTTTGCCGAATATCTGTTTTTTTGCTTTGCCGTCCTACCAACTAGTACAATACTTGTCGACTCAACTTATACAACATGTCGGACTCTAAGTAAAGACTTATCTGAGAGAATTCTAACTTATTTCAGGCTTGCTATAACAGCTGGTATGGCCATCATCAAAACATAATAAAATGTTCCTAACAATTTCCCTCTTTTTGATGATGCCAAAACCCTCATAAGCCTGAATATAAGTAATTTACATTTTCATAATAAGCAACAGAACACAAATTCAACAGTTTTATTCATCCATCAAAGGGCAATATGTTCTAAAACTTTATTCAAATATTACAGACTATATTTTGCTTAATTCAGACCTTGTACCTCTTGAACTTTGTAGTCCGAACCTCTTCAATGTCTTTCCAATCAATTTCGGAAACTTCCACTTCCAAAGAGGCCAAAGTTGTGTATTCGAGATACACCCTGAAAAACTCTTTTGGCAAAAAGTCTCATTGAAATCAGGCATGGTCTCATTTGCCTTAGGTTCTCCAAAATATTTTTCAAGTCTTTCTCTAGCCTCAGCAATATGTGAGTCTGCAAACTTGAGGCTTTTGTAGAGACTCCACTGCTCCTGTTTCTCCACTCTTCCCATAGGATTGAAGAATTTTGCCATATATTTGAATTCTTCTTGTTGTTCAAATTGGCAAGTCTTCGGTCCTTTATGAGATAATGGTATTGAGCTTGGTTTGTTGTTGGTTTGTTTGAGAAGTGCAAACTCCCTTTTTACTTCATTGTAGAGTTTGGCCATATCAGTTCTTATCCTTTCATCCTGATAGCTTAGCCAATCAGCCCAAGCTTCATCTTGTAAGGAGTGAGGATAGAGACCTTCTGTACTACGAAAAATTCTCTTACATGGTCCAAGACATCCGCATCATATTCTCGCGCTTGCTTTGGTGACGGTGTAAGTTCTGTGTTCCCCAAGTATATCTGGAGCTGCTGCCGCCTCTCTTTGGTGTTTCCTCCGGTCTTTGAATTTGTGTTGACTAGTCGATCCTCTTTCTTTGACTAGATCCAGGCCTTTGTTGTCTGCCGGCCGGATCTCTATCATCATCTCTTCTTTGTATAGGATGAGGAAATCCAATGCAGGGTTCCTTTAGGGACTTTTCTTTTTCTTCTCTGATTCTTCTTTGCTGTTGTTCTGCTTCATTTCTGATTCTTATCTCTCTATCTCTTGCTCTCAGTTGTCTTCAGTAAAATTTGGGGGTCTGATTGTTGATCTTTCAAGTTTAGGCTTATCCCGATTTTCCCCCTTTTTGGCAGAATCATCCCTTTGCTGGAGTAAGATGCTATTTGTGGCCTCTGCCGTGCCGATCGGAGAGTCAAGCTTTGATTCAATAGATGTGAATCTGTGGTGATGATCGTTCAGTTTCTCATTCATACTACGAAATTTGGTGCCAAAGGCCACTGCCATTGATTCATTTTCTTGGGAAATGTCTTTGTCCCGAGCCCTGCAAGATTGTTGGTGATATTGATATTAAAGTCGCTTCATCAGATTTCCCTGTTGTTGAACCACAATGTTTTGTGCATCAATGTACTCTGCAATGGCTCGAAACTTGTGTGCAATGGAGGAACTTTTGTCATTAAATGTCAAGTCATGGATCGAGATACATGGCTTTTTGCTCCGATTCTTCAGCCAGCAGGTCTGCTGCTTTCTCAAAAGTTTCATTTGTAATGCCAGTTGCCAGCTTAGAGAGTTTGTGCCTTGTGTCAGTGGGTTCTGGTTCTCTTTGCTGTCCCTTGTTTTGATGTTGAGTGACATCTGCTCCAGTTTCCAAGTCGTCAAGAATTTGGGTAGAAGTATATCTTTGGAGTTGCTTGAGCTGCGATTCCCCTATCTCTCGTGCCGGGGTTGCTTTGGTAGTGTGTGGCGGTGAACCAAAGGTGTCCACAATGTGTGTCTTTGTCATTTGGAACATTCACGATCAAGTGGTTGAGTGGCTGTCTTTGCCGGAGTTGAGGATTTTTTTGATGCTTGTGGTTTCAAGAATGTACGGAGAAGAGTTGTATCATCAAATGCATCTGGTGCAGGAGCATCTTCTTCTCTGTCTTTGTCAAAGTTACCATCATGATCATCATCATCATCATGATCATCATCTGAGTCATCACTCTGTCTCCCAGAGGCCTGGGGCAGTTTTGTCTTGGCTGCATCAACCAAGTCCCATAGGGGCGATTCATCAAGTACACCTACCAGAGTTGTGATTCCCAGAAAATTAAAAAGCCATGCTTCTTCAGCAAGCATGTGGTCTGAGTCTTGAAGTTGTTTTCTGGAATCCCCCTCCTTCCACTCAAGGTAATCTGCAATTCGATCATCTATATCGTTTGCAGACAAGTGTGCAGCTTCTTCTGGAGATGCCTCATCATCTCCAGTGTCTTCCCTATTAGGATGTTGCTCATCCTCACTGTCATTCTCTTCTTCTTGTTGCTCCATCTCAGTTTCAGACTCCTCTGCCTATTCATCTTCATCAATTAATTTTCCAAAGTCTGTCGTGTCCAGATTTCGCTGAACTTTTTGCTTCTTTCTTTGACTGGTAGTGGTTTGTGTGGATTTCTTTCTTTTTCCGTCTCCTGTCTTCTTTTGTTGTTTAAGATAGGTAAACATGACTTTGGATTCATGCAGTTTGTGGAGTTGAACAGGAGGGACGTTAAGACATTGCATCAGATAGTGTAACTGCATCCCATATGACTTTTTCACCCAGAATTGGCCTTTCTTTGTCTTTCCCTCTTTTATCCCCTTCTTTTCTGCTTTTACTTCCTCTTGGATTTGCTCTTTGATTCGTAAGAAGAAGTATTTTGCCCAATTGAATTGTAAATTGTTGTAGATGATTCCCATTAGCCGCATTCTAGTTTCTGTCATGGCATTATTTGCGCCTAACTTTCCTTCAATGGTTTTGCCAATTAGGGCACTAAATTCATTGAATGGTTTCTTCAATGCAAATCTTAGACAGTTGACTTTTGTAGATCCTGGGTTTTCCGTTTTGGCGATAGTTGCCCAGAAATCATCCAAGTTTTGTGATACCAATGTTACTTTTGCTTGACCTTTATTTGAAAGTTTGAGATGTTTTCGAATTACCTTTTCTGTGATCACCACTTCTTTGCCGTTGACAGATGCAACGATCTTGTCCACTTCCCACTCGTCACCTTCTTCAGCTAGGAGCCCAGGTACATATTGTGCAGATTTCCAGAAGGATATGAGATTTTCATAACACACCTCGGTTATTGGAGGATTGAGAAAGGTTGATAGTTTTAGATTTTCACAGCCCGCTGCCAACCGTTTGGCATGCTCGTCATTTCCGCATAGTTTCAGGTAGTGTTCTGCTTGGAAGAATGAACCAGTGGCGATCGATTTTTCATACCCAGCTTGGGTGTTTGAGGAAGATGATGCCATTGTTGAAGAAGAGAGGAGGTTTGAAAATTAATTTGAGTTTGCAATAGAGAAAAAAAAAGTAGGGTTTGTATTTTGCAAGAGAGCGTAAAGATTTCTGAAAATCTCTGAGTCTTGTTTATATAGTGTGATTTGGGTAGTGTGAACGTGGTTTGAATATGGAAGGATTTTGTGACATAATGGCGTGATTTTGTGTATGTAAGTTGCGATATTCGAGTGGAATGGGGGAGTGGTTTGAGGTAAGTAATGATAGAGCCCGGGAATCGAGGAGTTAATAATTCGAAAAATAATATAATTACCTCCATGATCATACGTGTGTAATCTTCCACAGAATAATCCTCCATAATTTCCTTATTCTCCACGTGTAATCAGAATTGATTTTGTTCACACTTTTAATTTATCCAAGTCTTTATTTCGGTGAAGTGCCTTGGCTGGTCACTTACCCGATCCAATGAGTTCTTCACTAGCTGCTCCTCTTAACTGTTCCTAACAATCAGTTAAGTTATCTTCGCTGGATACCAGTGCCTTACCTGCTACAACTCCTGTAATGGCAAAGGTTGTACCAGTTGATGAAGTCACTGAGCCGATTACTCCAGTTAGCCGCTCCTTGATACTTAGTCAATTTCAATCATTCCTAACACGATTCTCAACATCTTTGAATCTTTCATAAATCGAGTGGTTTAGTGAAGATGTCGACAAATTGATCTTCAAGAGGTATGTATTTTAGGATGACATCTCCTTTTCAACATGGTCTCTCGATAAAATGGTGTCTCACATCAATGTGCTTTGTTCTTGAATGCAATACTGGATTTTCAGTAATAGATATTGCACTTGTGTTATCACACATTATTGGGATTGTTGTCTCTTACATTCCATACTCCCTTAGTTCTTTGTCTTATCCAAAGTACTTGAGCACAATGACTACCTGGCGCTATGTATTCTCGCTTGGTGATGGAGTTTTGCTTTTCTTTGAACCAAGAGACTAGTGCGGTTCCGAGCATTTGACATGTTCTGAGGTGCTTTTTCTATCTATTTTGCATCCAAAGATAGTCGAGTCGAATATGATATCAATTTAAATCCTCCATCTTTTGGATACCAAATTCCAACATTTATAGTGTTTTTCAAGTATTTGATTATCCTTTTGGTGCTAGTAGATGTGATTCTTTTGGTTGAGCTTGAAATCTTGCACACACTCCTACCTGCAAATGCTATATCAGTCTACTTGCGTTAAGTATAATAAGGATCCAATGATTCCTCTATACATTTTTTCGATCAACATCCTTTCGCTTCATCTTTCCCAAGTATGACTCGCACACATTGGTGTGTCTGTTTGTGCCACTTGTATCCATCCCATACTTGTGTATCAAATCTCTTGTGTACTTGGCTTGACTAATGAAAATGCCATCCTTCGATTGCTTTACTTGAAGGCCAAGGAAATAGTTTAATTCTCCCATCATGCTCATCTCGAAATTTGCTCTTCATCAGGTTTGCAAATTTCTCACACTGCCTTTTCATCATCCTCGATCCAAAGATTATATCATCAACATAGATTTGTACTAGCAATGTGCTTGCTCCTTCCTCTAGTTTGAATAGAGTTTTGTCAATGGTTCCTTGTTGAATCCATTCTTGATCGAAATTGTGATAGTGTTTCATACCAGGCTCTTGTGTGCTGTTTGAGGCCATAGAGGGCCTTTTGAGTTTGTATACTTTGTCTTCTTTTCCTTTGATTTGAAATCCAGGAGGTTGTTCTACATAAACTTCTTCTTCCAAGAGTCCATTTAGGAATGCACTCTTTATATCCTTTTGATAGACTTTGAAGTCTTTGTGTGCAGCAAATGCTAGAAAGAGTCTGATTGCTTCTAATCTTGCTACTGGTGCAAATGTTTCATCATAATGTATTCCTTTTGCTTGAGAGTAGCCTTTTGCAACTAGCCTTGCTTTGTTTCTGACAACAGTTCCTTGCTCGTCCATCTTGTTCCTGAATACCCATTTTGCACCATTGATGTTGGCCATATCTGGTCTGTCCACAAGTTCCCAGACTTCATTTCTTTCAAATTCATTTAGTTCTTCTTGCATGGCTGTGATCCAATCTGCATCTTGGATTGCATCATCTATGGTCCTGGGTTCCACTTGTGATAGAAAGCAAGTTAGCATGTGCTCCAGTTGTCTTCTGGTTCTAACTCCTGTGTGAATATCTCCAATCACTTGTTCTTCAGGATGGTCTCTTAGCAAATATAGATCTGGTTGAAGTTGTTCTTCACATGGTGCTTCCATACCTTCATGCTGAGCATGAACTTCAACTTCAGGTACTTCTTCTGTTGTATTAATCTGTGGCTCCTCTTGATTTTCAAAGTGATGATTCAGGATAGTAGCTGGTATGGTTGCATTTGTATAGATTTCCTTCTGTGCTGCTTTCTCTTCTAGGTCTTGAAGATCTTCACCATTGGTATTTGGTTCATCAAAAACCACATGTACTGATTCTTCAATCACCAATGTTCTTTTATTGAGTACTCTGAATGCTTTCTTTGGTGTCCGAGTATCCCATGAAGATTGCTTCATCGACCTTCTCATCAAAGGTATGGTTGGTTCTGTTTAAGACAAAACATTTTGATCCAAACATATGAAAATATGAGATATTGGGTTTTCTACCATTCCATATTTCATATGGAGTCTTTCCATGATGTTTGTTGATGATTGATCTGTTTTGTGTATGACATGTTTGTGTTTCTTTGCTTGACCCAAAATCTCTTTGGCAAGCATGCTTGACAATCATTGTTCTAATTGCTTCTTTGAGAGTTCTGCTTTTTTCTCTCTGCTACACCATTTTGTTGTGGAGTGCCTCTGCTGCAGATAGTTGATGTAGTACTCCGTTTTTCTTCATGAGAGGTTCGATGATTTCATTTAGAAATTCGGTGCCTGCCTCGATCCGATCTTTATGATCTTTAGTTCTTTCTCATTTTGGAGTCTTCTCGAAAAAAATGGCGCTTTTTTGAGTGTCTCTTTCTTCTTGTTCATGAAAATGGTCTAGGTGTACTTTGAGAAGTCATCCACCACTACAAGGGTGTATTTCTTACCACTCACACTTACTGGTGTGACTTGTCCAAACAGGTCCATGTGTAACAGATGTAGAATTCTTGTTGTAGATTGATAAGGCTTTGACTTGAATGAACTTTTGATCTGTTTTCCTTTCTGACATGCATCACATAGACTTTCTTTCTTGAATGTGATCTCTGGCAACCCTTCAACTAACTTGTTCTTTGATAGTTTGTTGATGGTCTTGAAATTCAGATGATTTAATCTTCTGCGCCAAATCCGGCTTGTAGATTGTTTGTTTTTCACCAGGAGACATGTTTCTGCCTTGGCTTTTTTCCAGTCTACAACATACATGTTGTCTTGTCTTCTACCTGCAAGAACTACTGTGTTGGTTTGGCTGTGAATCACTTTGCATCCTTCTTTGTTGAAGTGCACATTGTAGTCTTTGTCACAAAACTGACTGATGCTCATCAGATTGAAATTTAGTCCCTTGACATATGCCACATTTTGAATCTTCAAATTGTTCTTGAGTATTGTGCCTTCCCCCTTAATCTTGCCAGGGTTTTCTTTGCCTCCAAATGTTACTTTGGGTCCATCAAAAGCCTTGAAGTCAGTGAGCCATTTCTTGTTTCCTGTCATGTGTCTGGAACATCCACTGTCTATGTACCAGACATCCTACAAAACAGATTAATTAAGTTTAGGTACCCAACACCATTTGGGTCCATACCTGTTAGCAATCATGCCTCCCATACCAAGTGTGTATCCAAAAGGTCTTCTTTTTGGATAATTGAATTCATCAACTTCATATGTATAAGGCATGGCAGAATAGCTTCTAATATTCTTCTTTGAAGGTATTCGATACTTTTCTCCACCTTTTGGTGCATTTACATCCTTCTTCACTTTCCAATATGCAGTATGAAACCTTTCTTGCATCATGTGTCTAGGAACAGATTGGTTTTTCTTAAACACATGATGCACTTTGTGGAATGGTTTCTTCTTGTATTTTGGAGGTGCAACATTCCAGTCATCCTCTGAAGGATAAAGTCTGCCTTTACCTTTCAGATGGCTATTGTTCTTGTTTGACTGGAATGAGGATTTAGTCTGCTGTTTCACTGCATTGGGTTTTGACTTCACCGGAATAGGATGATCTGTTGGAGCTATGGTCTGTCCCTTTCTAAATCTTGGTCCATTAGTGGTCCTGAATTTAGAATTGTGTTGACCATTATTCCTACTTTCATCGATTGTTGTAGCCAAGACGGATCTCGATCCAAACCTTTGAGGGTTTGTAAGTGGTGCCTTTAGTGGTGCAAGTGGTTACCTTTCTTGGTGAGGAGATTTTCTTATCGATCACATCAATAATGGATGTATGATCATCTCGCTTTTTGTTGATCATTTAAGCGAGTCTCCTTACTAGTTAATTCAAACTTTTGTTTTATCAGCTTTTTCTTCAATCTCTTATTTTCTTTTCTTAGATCCTTGCATTCCTTTTCCAGAATTTCATGATTCTTTTCAATTTCATCAAATTTAGTCATGAGATTTTAGACCAGTTCTGCTGTATCTAATGGGAGAGTAGAAGATTGTGCAGTGTCAGATGAGGATGCATTAGATGAAGAGTAAGAGCTAGATGATACCTCGGATTCATCAGATTTTTTAGCCATTAGACATAGGCTTGTTTCTTTAGTGTCTGAACTATCATCTTTATCCAATTCTTTGGTCATGAGGCATATGCATGCTTTCTCATTTTCTGAGCTGTCTTCTTCATCACTATCATCTGAATCATTATCAGATGATTCTTCATTCTTCTCACTGCTGAATTCTGCCTTGAGTGCCTTCTTGCTTTTTCTCTTTTCAAATGCTTTGTATTTCTTCTTCTCATCATCTTTGTCATTTTCTTCAGGACAATCGGCTTGAAGTGACCTTTCTTGTTGCAGGTTGAAGCATCTGTATTCATCATCTTTCTTCTTCATGTCTCTGTTTGAGCTTGACCTCTTGTTTGATGATGAATTTCCTTTGAAGGGCTTATTTTTGCTAAACCTGTCAAAGCGTTTAACCAAAAAAGCTACCTGTTCTTTAAGTTCATGTGTTTCTTTGCAGATATACTCGGCAAAGTTACTTTGCTGGGGTGAAACCAGTGCAGTGAGTTTTTGTGTCTCTGCCGGAGCACCATCTTCACCGTTTAATTCGAATTCATGAGCTTTTAATTGGGACATCAGTGTCAGAGTGTCAGTGCTTGCAAGATTTGTTGTTCCTCTGATTACAGATGTTATGATCTTCCATCTTTCAGGTAGTCCTCTCAAGATCTTCAAGCATACTTCTTTTTGGGGGTATGTGTGTCCAAGCTGTTGCAGTTCACTGATGATGCTTGAGAATCTATTGTCCATTTGATCTATGGATTCACAGTCTTCATTTTGAAGTTTTCAAACTTACGTTTTGCAATGAATAGTTTGTTTTCTTTTAACGCGCTTGAGATCCTTCATTTATCAATGATAGCTTGTCCCACATCTCCTTTGCTGTTTTGCAGTCTTTGATTCTCATGAACATGTTGCTATCTAGGGTCTTCAAGATCATGTCTTTTGCAACAAAGTCCAGGTTTGCTCTTCTCCTGTCATCCTTGGTCCAATCCTTTTTAGGTTTGTCAATTTCCTTCCCTTTATCTGCTCCTGTGCCTATCACAGTAGTGATTGTGATTGGTCCATCATTAATTACATCCAGCATCTCTTCATGAGTTGCTGTAAGATGAGATAGCATTCTTATTTTATATTCATCAAAATTATTAAAATTGAAAACAAGTACTTTTGACAAGAAGTTTGAGGAATCCATCAGTGCAAATGAAGATATAAATGTAAATGTATAGAAGACTCAGATTTGAAAACTACTTTGAAAATATGTGATCTCCTTGTTACCAGAAATTAGATCTGAACAAGTTGTGATACTAGGAACACTGCTCCGATACCAATTGTTGGTCCCAGAGAAGGGTAACACTATAGTCGGAGGGGGGTGAATGACTATAGTGGAGTTTCAAAAACTTTTCTCTAATTTAAAAGCTTTTGGGCAGCGGATAAGTCCCTTCTTACTATGTTGTTTTCAAATCAGTTTAGACAATCACAGGAATAAGTTATGATGTAGGCAATTAAATAAATGCAGTAAAGTAAATTGCAGAAATTAAATTGACACAAGGCTTACAGTGGTTCAGGGTGGTGTAATCCCTTAATCCACTCTTCTCCTGTGATGATTGGAGGAATTCACTATTGTTTTCACAGATACAATAGTATGATTGTCCTTGGCTTCCCAAGCTTCACAATCTACAAAACTATCACTCCTTGACTGCAACAGCTTCAGTGATTCAGTCTTCCTTTTTGCTGCTCCTTAAGATTAAAATCCTTCAACAGCTATCACAGATTCAACTCCTTCTCAGATTGCCTTTGATTCAGTTGCTTCAATTTGATATGAATGTGATTCACACACTTGCTTGATCAATCTCAGTTCTATGTATGACTTTGTAGCTCTGATATTTGAGTTGATCACTAGATGTAAACTTGTAAGTTCAGAGAGAAGGCTTTTCAAATTTGACAGAGTTTCTGGTTTCTTTCTTTTTGAATCGTTGTTTTTCTTTTTCTGTCAATGCCTTCTATTTATAGCCTTGAATAACCTTGGTTTTGAAATTCCGTCCGTTGGCTATGTTAGTGAGGGAATAATCCTTGATTTTATTCTTGATTTCCCCCTTAATTGCATTCTCCTTGATTTCAGTGATCGGATTCCTTCTTCAAACGTATAGTAGAAAATCCGTCTTTGATTGATCCTCTATTGATTGTGCATTTAATGCATGATCTTCTGTATCTTCAACATATATCAAGTCTGATCTGGTAAGTGTTACTTTGCCGTTTTCAGAACGGTCGAGTGAGCCTTCCGACTTAGCCGTTAGTTCTTTCTTCATTGCTCGTCTTTGCCGAAAGTCGGTTTACTCGGCCGATTCACTTTGTTTTCTTCTTTGTTTTAGTTTCAGGAGAATCTTCATACTTCACTGATCCTTGATTTGGGTGAGACCAGTGTACACCATATTTGAACATTGAGTTTCATCACTTGAAACATAACTTAGAATTATCCAAGGTCATCACAGACTTCCTTGGTTATAAGTCGAGACCATAATGTCTTCATTGCTTTCTTGGTGCTGGTGCTCGGTGGCTTTACCTTGCCGAATATCTGTTTTTTGCTTTGCCGTCCTACCAACTAGTACAATACTTGTCTGACTCAACTTATACAACATGTCAGACTCTAAGTAAAGACTTATACAGAGAAATCAAACTTATTTCAGGCTTGCTATAACAGCTGGTATGGCCATCATCAAAACATAATAAAATGTTCCTAACACACTCAGATCAATTTTCAAAATAAACCAATGATCTATCTCTATCATCGGCACATACAATGTCTTGCAACCTTCCCATGGTGTGCTACATTCCGGAGCTGTCCCGTTCACAATATGCCTAAATATTGAATTAAATTCTATTTCTCTTGAGCGTTTCATGTTTAATCTGTGGAAGTTTTTGACATATGTTGCAAATTGAGTATCAAGGACACCGGCATCTTGGTCAAACAGATTCGGTTACTTTAAGCATCACCGGTGAATTTCACACAATGAACTACCCAACACCTGAATATAAATACTACTACTTAACAAAAGCATACATTTCAATCTAAACTGCTGTGTTTTTGTAAAATCTAAAGCATATACTACTTACGTTGCTTGGCAAGCTCTACCCACGGTTCGCAATTAATTTCAAAATCCCTACATCGATATCAGCGTCAACCAACTTCACACGTGCACTGTGTAAATCAAAAGGAAGAAAAAACAAATTAATCATCAAAATAGGGTTTACAAATTAGGGTTTAAACGCCCCTTACTTTAACCGTATGACATTGATACTGTCTTCACATGAAGCTATAAACTTGCCAACATGCTTCATCAACACGGTATCCATTTTTCGGAACGGATCATACTCATTAAACTTCTTCACTTTCCACGTTTTCGCTAGTTTGATAGGAAGGCTGTCACATGCTCTTCTTTTCTTCGGCGTCAGTGGTAGATCGAAACGTATGACTTCATAAAACATTCAATGACGTAATTACTTTGGATTACACATATATGCCTACTGACATAAACTCAAATTAATTATTTTTGTAAAACTACCTTTTACACCTTTTTTCCTGCCCTCTTCTTCCAAATCATCCCAATCGTCTTCGTCTTCGATTTCCAAAACATCCCTTTTACTCACCTCGCCTCTCTCTTCACCTAAGGCATTACCTATTCATAATTTCAAGAAACAATTTTATGAATAAATTAATTCTCTCACCAAAACAAACAAATATAGGACAAATTTAACATTATACCTTCGCCGTTTGGGTTTCCCTCAACACTTTGGCCTACACTAGCAGTAGGTTCCTCCACGACGTTCACATCTTTTTCACCTTTCCCCCTCGTTTATAATAGCTGGTTCTTCTTCCTCTCTTATCTCAACTTGCTCCTCCTCCATGCCACCTTTCATACCCTCGTTTACTATTTCACCAGCTTCCTCCTCCATCTCTTCAACTACGGAATTTCCTAATCATAATTTCAAGAAACTAAATGTTATGAACTAATTAATTCTCTCACCAAAACAAACACATATAGGACAAATTTAACATTATAAACTAATTCTCTCTCCAATCTCACCAAAACACATAAAAGACAGATTAATTACCTTTGCCGTTTGGGTTTCCCTCACCTTCCTCCCTTATATCAGCTTGCTCCTCCTCTATGCCACCATTTACATCATAATTTCAAGAAATAAAATGTTTTGAACTAATTCTCTCATCAAAATACATAATGAACAAATCAAAAGGACAAGATTCACATTATACCTTCACCGTTTTGGGTTTCCTCAACCGGGGCATTAGGTTCATCCCCTGCCTCCTTCTCTTCAACTATGGCCATTTCCTCAAACGGGGCATTAGGTTCATCCCCTACCTCCTTCTCTTCAACTACGGCATTTCCTAATCATAATTTCAAGAAATAAAATGTTATAAACTAGTTCTCTCCTTTTTCTATTTTTATTTTTAAAACAACTTTATTTTTATTGATAAACCAAATAAAGTGCTACAAGGTTCATTGCCATATCCCGGCCCGCCCCAAGTGTACGTGATAGAGTGCATAGCATGGCCTCCTTAAACCCTATGTGTGGAAAAACCAGAGTAGGAAAATCCATCACATAGGGAAGAGTACTCGCTCTATGCACTCCCAATAAAATCCCTGCCCCATAAATAATTACAACAGTGGATATCAAAGCAGAATAAATGTGGTAGCTTTGTCGTCTGCCTTGTGTATACGATCGAAGGAGATAAAGTCGAAGGTCGCTTCGCACCCTCCTCTCAACTTGCATGAGCATCTGAGAATTGTGGTCCTTCCTAGTGAAATTTCGACATGACCGGTCCGTAAAGTGAGCAGCTACACCCATGCCAGAAGCTATACCAAGTAAATAAAGGGGTAGATCAAATACTAGAAAAAATATGAGCATATCGTTTGACAACAAAAGCAACAAAGACACCTGGATTGAACCCCTAGCAATGCGGTAGGGGTGCGTCCAAAGGTAGGCACGATCGTGTACGTCATGTCCATGAGTAAACGTCAGGCAAACTTCACGGCAATAATCCTTAGTGGGCTTCATCGATCTGCACAAAGTATGATACGCAGTATATGGGTACGAATTGGGGAAAATGAAAAAGCAGGTGAAAAGAACAATACGACCTGGTTTGCACCCTTCACAAGTGAAGAGTGCTTCCCGGATTATCAGTGATGTATCAGATATGAGCTGGGCCATGTAAATCATCATGCATTAAATTCAAAATGTGGGGTGGGACATCCCTCCGGCGAATAACAATGTGATCATCCCCTTCCAATGCTGCAAGGGTGTCAGCGACCCTGTTGCACTCCCTATAGATGTGAGAAATAGTATATGGCAGCTATCTAAGGATAGCACAAATCAGAGTGATGGAGAGGCATAGAGGTCATCCCCCATCACTAGCTCCAGACATCATACGATACACATGAAGAAAATCCGATTCGATATCCATAGCCTGAGCATAAGTGCGCATGTGAAGACCAAACAACAGAGCTTTAACCTCAGCATCCACCACCGTCCCCTGGCCAAAACACGAATGAAAAGTCATTATAAACCCACCATTAGAGTCCCTGAGGATACCTCCACCATAAGCAATTCCATTCCTGACACTCCCATCCACATTCAATTTGACATTGCCAGAAAGCGGGGGCGCCCATCTCAAGTAAGTCACTTTCTGCTTAGGGGTCGATCTGAACTTGACGGGTTGGAAGAAAGGAGTGCCTCTATCAAATCACAAGAATTTGGCGTCCAGCTCCTTCCAAAAAGCAAGTTGCCTAATAGCCCGCTCAATTTGAATGATGGTGCGATGAGTAGAAGGTTGGACTTCGTCATGCCTGCATCTATTCCTCTCAGTCCAAATACCCCAAAAACAATAACCGGAACAATAAGGTGAAGGCTGTAGATACTAGGAGCTGAATTCTTCCAGATGTGCAGCATAGGCACTATCCCTAGCATAGAGTAAACCGCAACCCGAAGGATTCATAAAGTAATTCCAAACAGAACTGGAAAAATGAGAATCAATAAATGTGTGACGCAGATCCTCCCCATGATGACACGCAAAGCATTTAGACACCAGAGTTATACCACGTCGCTGGATATTCGGGTTAGTGGGTAGAATGTTATGAAGTAACCTCCAACAGAAGAATGAAATCTTGAGGGGGAGGAGGTTGTTCCAAATAATCTTAAATAAAGCGTTGGAGGGGTGAGTAGTGCGAACCATGTTCCATGTGGACTGTGTGCTAAACCTCCCATCAGGGCTAAGGGTCCAAAGAAGCTCGTCTTCCTTCTCACGTAAGAAGGGGATATGAATGATCTCTTCCACGACGTGACTGGGTAAATAAGAATGCAGAAGATGGGTATTCCACTAATCATTCACCCAAAAATCTTTAACCTTCCAAAACAGGCCGTCCGGAGAATCTCCTAGACTTGCTTCCATCCACTTGTCTCTCCAGAAGTCAATGTTCCCCGCATTTACCCTCCAAGATATGAATTGTTCAGCTTTGTCTCTCATCTTCCACACTCTGCGTAACATCGGTGTAGTGACCCTGGGCTCAGGGACATCCAACGGAGAATTATCGACTATATAGGTATTGAAGATGGCCTTAGCCCATATACCCTGTTTCTACCACAAACGAACCCACAGCTTGATCGCAAATGTGTCGATAACATCGAAGAGGTTCCGAACGCCCAGCCCACCTTCCTCAGTCGGTGTACACAGTTTATCCCACGATCTCTAGTGTATATGATTCCCAGCCAGCCCATTATCCCACATGAATTTATTAAAAATACGATGAATACGATGGATAACTTCTTTGGGGGGCACCAACACTTGAAGGATAAATATAGGAATGGACGTCAAAACATGTCTGAGAAGAATGAGTTTCCCGCCAAAAGAAAGAAGCCTGTTTCCCCAGTGATGAAGCTTCCGTTGAACCTTATCAATAATGTCCTGGTAGTAGAGGATACGATTACACCCCCAAAAAAGTGGAGCTCCCAAGTAACGAAAAGGCATGTTCTCACGCAGAAAGCCCAGGATATTGCGCACCCAACCCGACTTGGTAGACGTCAAATTATGCCCAATGAACGTACTTTTAGAGGAATTAATACACTGCCCCGAAACTAGTTCATAATGTTTGAGAAGCTCTTTGAGGGCCCGCAACCCTTTCTTATTACAACTGGTAAATAAGATCGTGTCATCCGCAAAGGCAGGATAATGGATACCCTGTTACTTTCGTTTGAAACTGCATGCCAGGATTCTGAGACATAAAATCATTAATCAGCCTTCCGAAATGCTCAACCGCCAAAACAAAAAGAGCAGGAGAAAGTGGGTCTCCCTGCTTAACACCGCGAGTCACGTGAAAGTGGATCGAAGGCACACCATTGAGCAGGACGCAAAACCAGTTATCAGCCAGAGTTCTAAAAATAAGATCAACAAAAGGCTCATGAAATCCAAACATCCTCAACATCTTCATAATAAAACCCCAATTCATTCGATCATATGCTTTTTCCATATCTAATTTAAGCATAATATTGGGGTGTCGGAGTTTTTTATTAACATCTTTGCATAACTCCTGGGCAAGAAGGATATTGTCAGTGATGCATCTACCAGGGACAAAGCCAGTCTATTGATCTGCCAAGAGGATGGGTAGAAAGGGATTCAATCGCTGCGTAATAATCTTGGTGATAATTTTGGAAATTACCATGAAAAGACTGATAGGCCGGAAGTCCTTCCAGTTGTCGGCCCCTTTCTTCTTTGGCAACAAAATAATCGTGGAGGTGGAGAAATAGCGATGAAGGTGTCCGTCCGCGAAGAAATCAGTAACCGCGTTAAGTATATCCTGCTTAATAATCTGCCAGCAAACCTTAAAGAAGTGCGAGGTGTAACCATCAGGACCCGCCGCACTATCAGAGCTCATAGATGACACCGTATCATGAATCTCTTCCAACGAAGGATTCTCCATGAGGACCACTCTGTGCATGAGATATTTGAGGGAGGGAGAAGTTAACAAGAGGAGTGCCCATCCCTTCCTTATCTACGGAGAAAAGTTTATCATAGAAAGTCGCAGATGATGCACGAATATCATCTTGATTGTCAATCAAACTGCCGTCCTCTGCCTTAATCCTATGAATGTAGTTTTGATTCCTTCTCTGTTTACAAATAGCATGGAAAAATTTACTGTTGGCATCCCCAGCTTCAATCCACTTCACAGACGCTCTCTGCTTGAGGAACCGAGTCTCAACATTATTACACCTCTCATACTCAAAGATGGCTTGATCAAGTTCTTCCTTAGCTGTTGTCGAACCAATTTGATCATGACGAATGGTCTTCTCATTAACCGCTAACAGCGCTTTCTTAGTATTCTCAAAAATATTCCCGAACACCACACGATTCCATTCAGTTAATTTAAAAGCCAGCTTCTTAAGCTTCCCAGCCAGAAGACGCATACCCTGGCCTTCTTCAGGTTCCTCCCAAACCGATTTCACAAGGTCAAGGAACGTAGAATCTTCAGTCCAAACATTAACAAAGTGAAAAGAGGACTTACCCGGGCTCTTCGAAACACACATAGTTAGGAGAGGGCAATGATTTGAGTGGACCCTGGGCAGGTGAGAAACTTTCGTGACATCAAATTGTTCCATCCACATATCATTATAGAAAACCCTATCCAATCGTTGCCATATCTTGCGATTGTACCATGTAAATTGAGATCTCTCAAAGGAGGCTTCAATGAGATTAGCCCTCTGAACACAGTCATTGAAGTCTTGCATGTCATTGACCCTAGGAGGGCCGCCCCCTTTCCTCTCTTCAGCCTGACGGATATTGTTGAAATCACCACCCAGTATCCAAGGGCTATTTTTATTCTGAGCCCGAGCCTGTATCGCATGCCATAATGAGTCTCTTGCAAGCCTACTGTGTTTAGCATATATCACTGAAACATAAAAACTATCTCCATTCTGATCCGTAATGCCAGCCGTACACATCTGATCACAATCCATAGCCAGCGAACAATCGACCCCCGACCATAAGAACCAGATTTTCCCTCGCAAAACAGATTCACAGTAGTCAAACCCAAGTTTATGACGGATACTTGGTGTGAACTTTGCAGAACAAAGAGGTTCAATAAGAACAAGTATTTTAACATTTTTTCGTTTACAAATATGCTTAATGCAAGTTTGAGTATTATCATTGCCAACACCGCGCACATTCCAAAACAAAATATTTATCGGGCTAAACATCAGAAGAGTGTAAATGGAAAGTTTGAGAAGATACCGTTTCCTGTGTGACAAGCTTGAGCTTTCCTTTTTTCCTCCCTTTTTTATGTGTAGAGTAGTTGGAAGTGCCAGGGGGATTGGATGATCCATCTGCTTTGTCACTGGTCTCTTCCTGGGCCACGGATGAATTCAATGTCATTTTATCCTGACCATTGATCACCTCGGCCAGATCCTGATTTCGCAGCAACATAAGGTCATCTGTTACCAACTCGCTACTCTCGATGAGCGGGTATTTTTCCTTATCACCTATGTCTTCCAAAATACCGTGGTGATGCAATTCCTCTACAAAATCTTCATGCATATCCCCGCTACTAGTGTGCGATGGGTTATATACCGCTTTCTCCGAGTCCATAACAATACCATAATTAAGCAACCGTTGATCTAACGAGGTATGAAAGTCCATCAAATCTAGCAACACGATAGTGCGTTCGGTATCATAGCCAGCTGACCTCGGCCTATTTTCCACCTGTCTGACCCTGTCTTCTTTCATAAGCGACTGATGCGCAATCTCAAGAATATCATCATCATTAAGCTCCTGAAGAACATGGAAAGAATTCAGATTATCTTTGGTTGTTGTGGGTCTAGGGCTTGATGCCTGAGTTGGAGTATTTGTAGTTGCAGTAGGAACAATAGTATTAGTCAAATCCCTCCCAGTATTCATTGTTGGTTCAGAGATGGGTAGAGTACTACTCTGCTTAACCTGGTAAATTTGCTAGGGCTGTCTGTGAGTGGGGCTGTTGGTCCCTTGAAAAGGCTTTGGTTAAGTTTAGAGGGGGGGTGAATAAACTTAACACTTAAAGATTTGGATTTAACAAATTCTGCAACTTCAAAGATCTGCGATACTTGATGGTCTGCTTGATACCTCGATAAGCCTCTTTGATAAATAGTAGTCTCTTGATAGTTTAGTTTCTTTGAATTTGTGCAAAGCAGAATTATATCAAAATTAAGCCTTAATACTTGTTGTTAAATATGATACTAAGTATTAGATACTCATTAGTGCAAGTGTGTGATTTGATTTGCTAGATTCGATGAAGTTGATGTGTAGAATAAACTAAGTGCGAGAATGTAAATCTTTGAAAGTAAGTAGGTGATTTTATAGTGGTTCCAGGTGGTGTAATCTGTCGGTCACTCTCTTCTCCTGTGGTGTTGGAGGAAATTCACTAGAGATCTTTGATGTAGTATTACAAAGATTCCTATGTTGCTTGTCCTTCACCAATAGCTATGGCTTCACAAGCTGGCGGGAGCAGTAGAATTGTCGCTCCCGAGTCTTCCACTGGTCCTTGAAGGGTAGGATTGCCTCTTCACCAGCTCCACCACAAACAAATGATCTTTCACACAAGCGCTTCTTCACTGTTTTCAATTGAGTTCTTTATAAAATAAAGATTGAATCAAATAAATGATTCAGTTGCAGTAGCTTGATTTGGATGATATAATCAGCAGCTTGCAGACTTCAAGTGTGTATACTTGATGAAGCTTGAATACAGAATACACTTGAAGAATTTCTCTGGATCAGTAGGTTTAAGTTCAGTAAGTTCAGCAGGGTGTTTTTCAGCTCAGAATTGTCTCTTTAAAGTTTATCAATTTTCATCATCTTGTTTCTGAGTTGAAGATCCTCTATTTATAGGCAAGAATGCATGTGACTTGTATTTGAAATTCAAATGTAACCGTTCCTTGTTTTTGTCCCATCTGATTTGCCTTCTTCATCACTATTCATAGGATCGACAATCGTCGTAATTCCTTTTGTGAAAGGTGTGTGTCCACCCTTTGACTTATATCCAATGGATAAAAATCTGAATCATCCCAACGTCTTTTTGATCTCAGCCTTTGATTTATTTGATAAGTCAGAGGTAGTTGGGTGTCCTTAGCCATGTAAACTTCCAATAATCTTGAATTAATCGAGGTATATTATCGCGAGGTTCATCATCATTGAGACACCTATCGATCTATTTGAACCGCAATTTCTTTGTGTATAAAATGCAATGCAGCTGACTTCTTTTATCTAACTTTTATTTGTGAAGTTAGATTACACCTTTTTTAATTATAACCAAGTTCCAAACATCATCCAACTTATGGAACTTAGACCTTACATTACAAGGTATATGTAATCGGTTTAGGTCATCACGGACTTGCCTAAATTTCGATTCCATATCCTTGACTTAAATTACTAAGTTTGATGCCTTAGCCTTCAGAATCGAGTTTGAGCCTCACCTTGATCTTTAGCGAGGTTCCAGAAAAGTCTCATCGACCTAACTACCCTCATCGATATGGACCGGTCACAGATATAAATCAGCTGACCATTACAGTGCTTGTTTGATCAAACCTATTCATAAATAAAACTCTAATAAACCTATACATTTGATCTAGACATCTTTTTGCCTTTGCACTATAACAGCTAGTCTAGCACTCACCATCAAAACATAGAAATAAGTCCAACAATTTCCCCCTTTTTGGTGATGATGCCACTACCCTCACCTAAAAGCAAAGCAAAAAGATAAAAACAAAAACAGAACAAATATAGTCATCCTTCATTATAATCATTTGTTCAAAGATATTACAGTCTAGAATCAGCAAAAACATAATGCAGTTAAAGTATGCTGATCTACTGTCTTCTTTCTCTTTCTTGTCTGGCCTTCTCCACTTGTTCTTGGTAGGCTCTGATTTCTTCTATCATGTCCCTCATCCATTCATTTTCAATCAGTGTAAAATCAATGTAGGGATTGACCTCTTTCCACCACTTCCATGCTTCAGGCAGGAGAAGATTAATTTGATTCACTCTGAATCCAAACTTCATGTATAGTTCCTTGAATTCATCAAGTGAGTCCTTTGCTTTTGTGATAGGCAAAGTCCTATCACCTCTGCCACTTCTTCGACCTCTTCCACCTCTTCCACTTCTGTAAGTTGCCCTTAAGGCTTTGACTCTTGCTTCCCAAAATTTTAATCCCAAGAAAGAGTTTAGACCTTCATGAAATCCCTTGTCATGATAAGGTTGCCTTCTGTTATAGTATTCTTTCTTGTATTGTTTGAGGAGATCATCAGTAAGTTGAACTCTGGCAGGTGCAGGTTGTCTGTAAGCATTAGTCTCATCCTCCCATCTTTTCTTTGCAAAGAGTCTTGCAGCCTCTTTTGCTACTGCTGTTTGGCCTTCTTCCCCCTTAGTGACATCATCAACAAATCGGGACATTAGGCCATGAACACCCTCCTGTGAGATTACCAGATTATTCAGTTGTCCTTCCATAATCTCATTTCTGGTATCAATTGCAGTAATCCTTGATTGCATCGTTTCTTCCAATAGATTTATCCTTTCAGTAAGTTTAGGATCCAATCCAGCAAGTTGGGATGTTCCAGCAGCCTCAGCAGGCTCAGGTGTTTCAGCAAGCTTGTCAAGTTTCTGATGAATGGATATAAATTGGTCTTTCAGAAACTTCTCTTTTGCTGTGTTTCCTACCTTGATTCCCTTCACATGTAGTATCAGATTATTCACAGCATTTTGTGTAGATGTGATGTTTGAAGCAACTGTATCAGTAGATTGTCTGTTTTCATTCACGATTTCATCGATTCTTCAAATCTCTCTTCTTGTCTATCCATTGAGTTCTTAAGCTGTTTCATATCATGCCTCACAGTCCTTAACTCATTCAAAACTTCTACTGGTATCTCACCAGTCATTCTTCCATCAGTAGCCTCATCAGCAGGCTCCTCAACATTGTATTTTGGCCTCTGATTGTTCACAACCAATGCCCAACTCCTATCTAATCCAGCAGGATTAGGTCCTTGATATTCTTCCAAGATAGGATCAAGGACTGGTTCTTCAAAAATAGGTACAAATGCCTGTGGGGGATCAACATCAACATTTTCTTCTTCAGTCATTTGGTACTCCTCATCACTAAAGTCATAGTCCAGCAGCTGCTCATCCATATTAACAGCAGTCTACTGACCATCTTTCTCTTTAGTGGTCTTGTCTCCAGTAGGCTCCACTACTGGCTGAGCCTCTTCAAAGATCGGGGTTTCCTCCATACCCAAAATAGGTTCCAACCTTTGTCCAGGTGCTGTTTGAGACTCAGCAGCCTATACCTCCTGTTCCAACCTTTGTGCAGGTGCTGTTTGTAGCCCAGCAACCTGTACCTCCTCTTCAAATCTTTGTGGATTGAATATAGCCTCATTATCCACATGGAATCCTTCAGCATGACCAATTTTGTTCAGGATAATGGCAGTTTTAGTAAGAATGCCCTCAAAGTCAAATCCATCTTGATATTCAATAGATTCTTCTGAGCTGGCACTAGGTTCACTATAATCAGTAACCTTCTCTTCATCCAAATCCTCACTTTATTCAGCTTCAGTTTGTGCAGTAGGCTCTACAACATGGAATTTAAGAGATTCATCAGCTAGCCTACCAGCACTTAAATTAACTCCTTCATTGATCAATGCCTCCAGATCATCCATGGTGAGATCCTGTAGATCCTCATCCATCTCTCCCGATCTCTTGGCCCTCGTGAGACTTACGAAGATCGGTGGATTTGTATGCAGTGTGGTTCTATTAATATTGCGATCCCACTGGTTCCTCCTGGTCAGAGAGGAAAATCACCTCACAGAATCGATGATGAGGATGAATCATCATTGTCATCTCTTGGATCCCTAAAATTGATACCTCATCTTTCATTTGTTCATCAAATAAGTCCATCAACTGGATTGCGGCAAAGTGGTATCAACTAGGTCCAAACAAATTCTCTACTCCCAACTTGTCAAAAGCCCATTCTTCAAAGTCTGTCATAGGTTCAAGAAATTGGCTTTTGTCTCTTTGTAAAACCAAACATCCATTGGAAATAGTCGACAACTTCTGTGAAGTTTGGGATCTACATACTCTTCTGTTTTCTTCTTTTCTTTCACATGCCTTTCAAAGGGCATGAAAGATCTTCTGGGAGCAAATTCAGTGCCTTGTTGACCTCCAAAGGTTCCAACAAGTAGGTTCATTGTTTCTTCAACAGATGTTTCAAAGTCAGTAGTTTGCTGAGGTTGTAAATTTGTGCCTACTACTTCCATCTGTACAACACTTGGTTCCCCCTGACTTACATGCTCATCAACAGGGTTAGCAGCAAACTGCTCTTCCCCCTGAGTTCTTGCAACACTTACAGGGTCTTCAACCAATTCTTCAACTACCACAGCAGGTTCAGGTTCAGTGGTTTGTTGTGGGTCTTCAGTGGATACTACAACAGGCTCAGGGTCAGTAGACTGTTGTATATCTCCAACAGATTGCTCAACAACAACTTTTGTGCGGCTTCAAAGTATATTGAGCAGTTTCTACAAAGAGCTCAGTGCAAGAGGCTGGCTGTGATTCTTCAACAGATTGTTCAACAACAACCTGTTCACTACCAGTAGGCTTGACAACCTCTTCTGGTGAGGAGTCAGTAATTTCCACAGGCTTGATGATAGTTAAGGGTTCAACCTCAATAGCCTCTTCTTCCTCTTCTACTGATGCTTCCTCTTCGACTCTTTGTGCCTCCAAGTTTTTCAATTCTTTCCCTTTTCCATGTTTCTTTTTGAGGATAATTTCTTTTCTTCTCTTGGAAAGTGGCTCATCATCTTTTTCAACCATAGTAGACTTCCTCTTTCTACTGGCTTCCAGCTGTTGTTCCTTCAGAATCTCAACAGCAGTTCTTCTTGCAAAGAACTGACAAGGTCGGTACCTTCAAATTCAATTTGGACCTCGCGAGACACAATGATCTGTCTTTGTTTGCTTTTTTGTCTTCTTAGGCTTTAAGATCTCGGTGATCTTCCTTGTATCTGCACCTTTCTTTTCAAAGTGGTCTTCTTTGGTGCAAAGAGGTTTAGTAGATTTCTTCTTAGTTTCTTTGGACTGCTCGCCACCACCAAACATCACCATCATCTCCATTCTTGTCATCATCGAAAATGTGGTCAACAACATCTTCATCATCATCTAGACCAGAATAGCATAATCAATTTCTTTCTTGTATCTAGATCGATTAATCTTCTCGAGTTCAATATCGGGAACCTTCAAGTGATTCACAGGTGCGAACCATTAGTCCTAAGGGCAAGGCCTTGGATTTCCTTTTCCATCTTTTTTCTTCCTTGGCTACTTTCTTCATATAATGAATGAAGTATCCAGCCCAATCAAATCTCATGCTCCTCGCAAATAATCATCATCAACTCTATCTTGGGTCCAGATAGAGTGTACATACTTCCAACCAGTCCAAGTATGTTCTTTGCAATGAGTTTGCTCAGCAGACTGTACTCATTCCCAATATGTCTGCAATTGATGCCTGGAATGGATTTGGTGGCTGCATTTATTTTGATTTGATCAACAAAAGCCATCTTGGATAGTCCCATTGCTTGAGATTTCTTGGACCGCCCACTACTTCTTCAAATCCAAACACTTCCCTCAAGTAGACTAGGGAAACTTCAATCTCCTCAAGCATTCACAGGTTGTCTTGAATGCTTCACTTCCTTCTTCCACAACCATGTTTTTCCAAAAATCAATAACATTTGTGTATGATATTGTTTCTAATCTGATATTGAGTATGTTTTCCAAACCTGCAAACCTCCTTATTCTTCGACCGATGTTGATGGACAAATATGTTTTGTTTGCATCAACAACAAAGCCTCTAACACTTTGGCTTGATTCAATCTGGACATCAATCTTTTCCGCCATTGTTATGAGAAGAATAAGATGAAGAAGATAGATTTTTAAATCTGTGTTCACACAGTGTGAAATTTGCAGTGATAAAGCAGATTTTGCAAGTAGAGAGAATCTGCTGAGTGTAGTGCAGTATATATAGACAGCAGGCGGTAGTTATAATCTGTCAAGTGCACTTACATTGATGTTAACCACGATTAATTTGAGTAAATTTTGTCTTGACATGTGGCCCATAACTCCTCCATAACGTTTGTAACCGTTGGATCATGTTAACTATGGTAATAAAGGGTAGGATAAATATCCCGCCAAACTGCTTTTTGACTTTAGTAAAGTTTGAGTGAATAACGTTCCATTCGGCCAGGTTGTCCTCAAGCGGGGTTGGGTCGTGATCTGGCGATAAAGATGCTTCAAAGAACCTGGCGACAAAGTGACTCTCTTTGGTCCTTGATTTCTTCTAGTTTTGTTCAATTGATAATACAAGATGAAGTTTAATACCAATGATCGATCCGTCAAGTGAGCTCACCCAACATGACAAAGACCAATCCCTTGGCAACCTCATTTGCTCAATTGTCCAAACATAAGTACATGAAATTGTTGATACCAATGACTAATCTGCTAAGTGAGCTCACCCAACATAGCAAAGACTAATCCCCTTGGTGAATTCCAGTACATTGCTGAATATCAGTCAACTTTTATGATTCCAAATTCAGTCCTTAATTTGGCAAATCTTTCACTATCAAGTGGTTTAGTGAAAATATCAGCAAGTTGATTTTCAGTAGGGATATATAGAACCACCACATCTTTCTTTTCAACATGATCACTTATAAAATGATTTCTCACATCAATGTGCTTGGTTCTTGAGTGCAAAGCAGATTTTCTGTGATTGCAATTGCACTTGTGTTGTCACACATAATTGGAATTTCCTTTTCTTCAATTCCATAATCCCTTAATTGTTGTCTTAACCACAAGATACTTGTGCACAAAGAACTTCCAGACTATATATTAAACCCCAAGAGTGGAAGTTGATATTGAATTCTGTTTCATGCTGAACCAGGAGACCAGTCTACTTCCCATCAACTGACAGGTTCCTGTAGTACTTTTTCTATAAATCTTGCATCCATCATAATCAGAATCTGAGTAGGATATAACTTTGAAGCTTCCATCCTTGGAATACCATATCCATACTCCCAAAGTCTCCTTTAGGTATTTGAGAACCCTCTTGATTGCACCTAAGTGACTTTCTTTAGGTTTAGATTGAAATCTTGCACAAACACCTACAAAGAAAGGATATAGCAGTCTCTGTGGCAAGAAGGTACAAAGAGATCGCCTATCATCATTCGTATAAAGTCGATCAACATCTTTGCCTTATTTATCTTCATCCAATCGATATTAGTGCTCATTGGAGTTGATATCTTAGTCTTTGTTTTCCATACCAAACTTCTTGAGAACTCTCTTGGTATACTTGGTTTGATGAATGAAGATTCCATCTTTCATCTGTTTAACTTGCAATCCCAAAAGTAGTTCATCTCTCCCATCATACTCATTTGGAATTTACTCTTCATTAGATTTGCAAACTTTTCACAAAGTAAATCATTTTAGAACCAAATATTATGTCATCCACATAAATCTGTATGCAAACAGGTCTTTGTTCCCTTCACTGATTCTGAAAAGTGTCTTGTCAATGGTGCCTTTTGTAAAACCATTGTCCACCAAGGGTAGGATTGCCTCTTCACTAGCTCCACCACAAACAACAGTTCTTGACACCTAAGTGCTTCTCTGTCTTCAGCAGGTTTCTTGTAAAAGAAGGTTTGACTCAAGTAAATGATTCAACAGTTAGCAGCTTGATCAGGATGAAATGATCAGCAGCTTAAAGTCTTCAAGTGTGTATACTTGATGTAACTTGATAGCAGATTACACTTGAAGAGTTTTCTGGATCATTAGCTTTATGTTCTGTGTAAGTCAGCAGGGTGATTTCTTGATAAGAATCTTGATAGCTTAGGATAGATTGTTATTTTTCATCACTTGTATCTGAATCAGGAGTCTTCTATTTAGAGTTGAGAATCCTGTTACTTATGTTTGACATTCAAACATAGCCGTTTCAGACTTGTCACCATCTTGACTTGCTTTTTGTCCTTGTACATAGTACTGACAATGTCAGTTGACTTTTTGGCAGTGTTCAGCCTGTCCACCCATTGACTTGTGTCCACTGGTTAATCCTCTGAATTTTTTGCAACGTCCCTTTAATCTTGACCATTGATTTGTTGACAATATCAAGACTTGTAATCTTCAAAAACCACTTGTCGACAAAAGTAAGTTGATGGAAGTAGAGTAGGCACAACATGTAGATGATGTGCAAGAACCTGCTCTGAAAACATAGACACCTCAAAGATCCACTAGGGAACGTGGTGAACCCGAAAGGTACACTGGTGTATATCTCATGGAATATGAGGACCCTAAATCTTATGAGGAGGTGTTGATGAGGTATGACAAAGAGAAATGGCTGGAAGCCATGAATTCTGAAATGGAATCCATGAAGGACAACCGTGTTTGGAACATAGTTGACCCGCCCATAGGAATGTTCCTATAGGGTGAAAATGGGTCTTTTTGAACTGACATGGATGGTAATGTAGTTACCTACAAGGCAAATTTGGTGGCAAAGGGTTATAGACAAAGTCAAGGAGTTCACTATGATGAAACCATTTTGCCAGTAGCTATGCTAAAGTCCATTAGAATTCTGCTTGTTATTGCAGTATACAATGATTATGAGATCTGGCAGATGGATGTGAAAATAGCTTTCCTTAACGGGAATCTATCTGAGGAAGTGTACATGACACAACCTAAGGGTTTCACAAACGATAATGCTAGGATGGTGTGCAAGTTGCAAAGATCCATTTATGGATTGAAGCAAGCTTATCCAAGTTGGAATATTCATTTTGATAAGACTATCAAACAGTTTTATTTCATCAAGAATGAAGATGAGCCATGTGTTTACAAGAAGGTTAGTGGGAGTGCCGTCATTTTCTTAGTACTTTATGTAGATGACATATTGCTCATAGGGAATGATATTCCAATGTTACAGTTAGCTATACTTTGGTTATCCGGGAACTTCTCTATGAAGGACTTGGGAGTAGCAGCCTACATTCTAGGAATCAAGATCTATAGAGATAGATCTAAGAGGTTGCTAGGTCTGTCACAATCCACCTATATAGACAATATATTAAAGAGATTCAGCATGGAGCATTCCAAGAGAGGATTCTTACCATGTCACATGGGGTCTACATGTCAAAGGAAATGTCTCATCAGACAGAGGAGGAAAGGGCACAAATGAGTAGGATCCCTTATGCCTCGGCTATTAGGTCCATCATGTACGCCATGTTGTGCACTAGACCAGATATCTCATACCCCCTAAGTATGACTAGCAGGTACCTGGAAAATCCAGGTGATGGTAACTGGATTGCAGTCAAGAATATTCTCAAGTACATGAGACGTACTATGGATACGTTCCTGGTTTTTGACGACAATGATTTGGTGTTACGAGGTTACCTGGATGCCAGTTTTCAAACTGACAAGGATGCTTTGAAGTCACAGTCTGGATTTGTTTTCACGCTTAACAGCGGAGCAGTGAACTAGAAGAGTTCAAAGCAGGAGACTACTGCAGACTCTACAATGAAAGCCTAGTACATAGCAGCCTCGGAGGAAGCAAAGGAAGCAGTTTGGATGAAGAAGTTCATTACTGAACTTGGTGTGGTTCCCACCATTGAAGGTCCAGTCCCACTGTACTGTGATAACAATGGGGCAATTGCTTAGTCAAAGGAACCAAGGGCCCATCAGAAGTCCAAACATGTGTTGCGGCGCTATCACTTGATTAGTAAGATAGTTGATAGAAGAGATGTGAAGATAGAGAAAGTCCACACGGATGATAACATAGCTGATCCGTTAGCCAAGGCATTGTCACAGGCAAAGCATGAGAAACATGTTCACATGCATGGGCTTAGGCATATGGTTGAGTTGGTAGTTTTAATATTTATTTTTTTCATAAGATTTCAATGTATGGATTAGATATGTTTGATATAATATGATTATATGGACCCCGATTGATCATGAGTCGACCAATAGGATGGATGTGAATAATTTTATTTTTTCTGTTGGATTAAAAATTGTCCTAGGCCGTTATGAAGAACGTGGCCTAGTTTATTTTCTACATTATCCCATTCCTGTTTGCTCCCCTCGCGTGTGCGGATGGGTATTTATTTTATTAGATAGAATGTTATATAACAAGAATAGAGCATAAGATGGAGACCAACGAAAGATGAAGATCCCATTGGAGATGGCGCATTAAAGATCCTATTGGCGGTTGCAACTACCCTTAGATTGTTACCCGCGGTTTCGTCAGTTTGTATTCGCAACCGCACCTAGGAAAAATCCATGATGTTAGGAAATCAACTAGTTTAATACTGCGGAATTTGAAATTTTGATTTCCTATCCCAAGATCGACTTCATTTAATACAATAAAAACGTTAAGTAGTTGACAGAGGTTACCTTGGAAGATCTAGAATATCGTTGCTTTGACCGCCAATGGAGAATAGTAGTGTGTGCGAGCCGTCCACGTGTCCGGCCTCTATCGATATCCACACGAACTCCTCGCCGGAATCCTCATTGGATTTCTACTAGAAAAATCCGGTTTTAGACCGGCATTTTCTCTCCTCTAAAACTCTCTAGAAGAAGCTCTCTATTTTTCCCAAGAATTATGAACTCTTGGAATTGTAATGTACAAAAGAGCTAGCCAACCCCTTTCTTTTATAGGTGAAGGTGGCGCCCCTATTGCATCTAATCTGATTAGGAGAAGTTTCTAGTGGATTGATGAGAAAGAAAACATTTTCCTAATAAAATAAGAAAAATCACTTTGATTGATTTATCTCCTTTAATTTAATATCTTATATTAAATAATTCTATGTTATTGCCAATATCTAATATTGAGTATCTTTATCTTATTACCATAAATCTATTTTCCAAAAATCAATTAATATCAAATATTAATATATGATAATTTCATTAATTAAACTGCACATTCCAATTAATTGTGGCACCCCATATGCCAATTAATTGGCATCCGGAATATTCTTTAATTAATCAATATAATTAATATCTTGTATTTAAATTATTCGTAATAAATAAATACTGTCATATTAATTTATTCACTATAACACTTTATAGTCGAGATAAACTTTCTTTATTTGCTTATCACTATAACTGCAATTTAATCCGGCTAGATGTTCTTATGTGTGACCCAATAGGCTTCCGAATATGTTGGTCGTAGACACAAAGTGCAATTTATGAAAATTCCCTTCATACTTAACGATCACGAGATAGCATCTAGCAACACACCGTGACCCTCAATCATCGGAAGAGTCAAAAGATATGACTAATACCTTTCATGTCTAACAGTTACCGTGTAAATAGAATCCTATCGCTGTAATAATATCCATACACAACTGCCGCATAATGTGACACGTAATGTACGTAGGTCATTCTGATGTACGCATTCTCTAATGCATGTCCACATACAATCCAAGTGTCTCTACACTTAGATTGACGAAATCTATCCCTGTCTTCAATAAGATAGAAGACATCCAATACGCGCTAGTCTAATCTTACCATCAATGTCCCGTTTGACAGTACATACGACTAGATACATTTAAGTCTGAAACTTATTAAAGCGATTAGAGATCTCATCAACCATAATCACTATCATGGTTTCTCTATCAAAGTTTAATACTAAGGACGTTACTATATATACACATTGAATAACATGAAGATATACAAGATATATAATAACAAATGTGTTTTTATTAATCATAATAAAGTTATTACAAGAACTAAATAGACTGTAATCGACACGACCCAGTCGGAACCGGTCCAACCCGATTGGGTTTAGGACACCATTTCATCAATCTCCCACTTGACCTAAAGCCAACTCTGATTCGACTCATCATAAGGGCCATTTGTTCTTCCATTTCATCCAACTGTTGAAGATTATTTGTGGATGTTTCATGAGTATCATTTGATGTTGCTGCAAGTGCTATGGTTTTAGGTTCTTCCAGACCTTTGATTATTGAAGTTGTGCTTGTAAAATCTTCACTGAATTCATAAGCTTTCAGATCAGAGAAGATTTTATAGGAATCCTCTATGTCAAGTCTTCTGGATTCTTCCATAGCAGTGACCTTCATCATCCAACACATTGGCAAGGCCTTCAATAATATTGTATTGATTACTTTCTTTGTGTACTCAATCTTGAGTAGGTACAGTTCATCCATGATTGCGCTGAATCTTGTCTCCATTTGGTCAATGGTCTCTCCGGATTTCAACTTGAAATTCTCAAACTTCTGCTTTGCAACTGAGATCTTATTCTCCTTGATGGAGTCAGTACCTTCGCAAACTAACTAAAGTTTGTCCCACATTTCCTTAGCAGTAGCAATCTTTCACCTTCAAGTACATGTTGCTATCAAGAGTTCTGAGGATATAGTCCATAGCAACGTTGTTGAGATTGTTTTGCTTACGATCATCACTAGTCCATTCAGCCTTGGACTTTGGAACTCGAACTTTATTTCCATCAACAGTCTACATGTGAGTGATCTGGATTGGTCCAACAGTGAGCACATCCATCATCTCATCATGAGTAGCTGCTAGAAAAGCCTGCATGCGACATTTGTATTCGTCAAATCTATCCATGTTGCACATAAGAATTTGTCTGGCATACTGATTGTTATCCATTATGAGTGAGTGAAAACTGATTTTATAAAAACTTAAAACTGAGCTTTCTAATGAGAGAAACTAGAGGAGATATAGAGCAACTGAGTTTTTAACTGCTCGATACCAGTTGTTGGTATCGGAATAACTGATTACCAGTTACTTGCTCTAAGTCGGAACATAAAACTCTGCTCTGATACCAATTGTTGGTCCCTTGGAACGGCTAATACAAGTTTAGAGGGGGGGTGAATAAACTTGTCACTAAAAACTAGATTTTGCAGGAGAAAACTGACAACTAAGAAAAATGAGAAGCGACTCAATAAAAGCGAGTCATACATCAAATTTTTGTGAGTTTTGTCTTTGAAAAAAGCAGAAGGCTTATCAAGATGTGGATAAGATCAAAGTGAACTCTTTACAATTTGGAGATACACCGTATCAATTGCATTTCTTGATATAGGCTACGCTTGGAAGGAAATTCGTAATCTATACAGATCTCAACCATCCACCTCCTCCACTCACCATCTTTTTTACAGCACAATGCCAGATGTAATTTATGACTAGACGTTTCAAACCCCCTCAAATTCTCCTACCTACACATCTACCACCTATAAATACCTTCATACTTTTCTTATTAAAATCTTTACACTCAGTTTTGTTCAACCCCCAGTTTGAAGAATTATCTTATCTTCAATCTCTTGAAATCCTTCTTTCCACTAGAAATTATGACTTTCACCAGAGTTGAATCCGGATTGATCATGTCACTTGATCAATATCTTGAACAACATGGCAACTCAGACCTTGCCAAGAAAATCATGGAGAAAATCAGAAAAATCAAGGGCCTGGAAGAAGTGTTCAATATTGCATTAGAAAGCGTATGCTTATAAAGTATTGGAGATTTCTATGAGTTTGAAAGGACATCCATAGAAAATAATGTCTACACATACACTACCACAGTCAATCAAAAGGAGATTAAGGTAACTGACAACCTTATTGCAGAAATATTTGGATTTGAAACTTCTGGATATTCATTTGTAATCAAATTAAATAAAGAGAAAAGAGAGAATTTGTGGAAGGATATTGCGTTGAAAGAAGATTCAATTGTATCATTAACAGGGCAGACATGTTTCCTCAAACATGAATTTGACTATCTAACCAAGATGCTAGCAGTTTCAAGTGTTGAAGTCGTGGCAGAAAGGCTAGATGGGCTGCAAATCCGAAGTTTTGATCAGATTGAAGACCGGCAGTTTGTGGCACCATTGTTTGCAAGGTCTGAGTTGATGGATGATATTCAGGAAAAGCAAGATGAAGACACAGTTTTGGTTGACTTGAAATGCGTTGCAAGAGAAAAGCCTATGGTTGGCTATGTGTTAGACACGAACGGAAACCTTTGGTATCAGGATCGCCTGTGTGTGCCTAATGTTGGTGATTTGAGGCAAAGAGTTATGGAAGAGGCACATGGGATTTCATTTGCGGTTCATCCAGGATCCACTAAAATGTACAGAGACTTGAAGGAAAAATTTTGGTGGCCCTCGATGAAACTGGACATAGACAAGTTTGTTGCAGAATGTGACATCTGTCAGAGAGTAAAGGTAGAGCACAGAAGACCAGGAGGAATGCTTAAACCTTTGGATATCCCCGAATGGAAATGGGATAAGATCACGATGGATTTCATCACCGGTTTACCGAAGACAAGAGGCGGTCACGATGCGATTTGGGTGATTGTGGATAGTTTGACCAAATCCGCCAATTTCTTACCATATAAGGTTGATATGCCTTTGAAGAAGATGACGACACTATACCTGGATAATATAGTGAAGTTACACGGAGTTCCTATCTCTATAGTTTCGGATCGTGATTCGAGGTTCGTCATTCGGTTTTGGAAAAGTTTACAAGCAGCTTTTGGAACCAAGTTGGATTTGAGTACGGCCTTTCATCCCCAGACAGATGGACAGTCGGAGAGGACCATCCAGACACTTGAATATATGTTGAGAGCTTGTGTTTTGGAAGTAGGCGGATCATGGGATGATTACCTACCGGTAGCAGAGTTTTCCTACAACAACAGTTATCTACGATAATTAAACGTCAAGCTACGATTAGTCAATCCTCTAATTCAATAAAATCTCAGATTTTCCTAAGAACGAACGGATCTATAATTAGGGCTAGGAAGGAAAACTTACCGAAAAAAGGAACGGTTGGTATCGAAACGATCGTCTCTCGCGGTGATCAATTTCTTCTACTATGGTTTGCACCGAAAATCAACCGTTAAACCCCAAATTGGAAAAGCGGCGTCCGACCTTCTTTTTTTCCTTTGCACAGCGTCCCCTCCAATTTTGCTTGCGGAAAGAATTGCCGTGTACAAACTAATAGTAATTTAGGTAATGGTTCCCTTTTATACCCATTAATTAAAATCCATAAAAATAAATAACTAAATCCTTTTAATTAAATATTTTTTAAATAAATAAATAGGTTAAATAATAATTAGGTCATAGTACACATACCCAATTACCATTTTACCCTTTTCGAAAATTCGGGGTGTTACATCCATCCCCTTAAAAAGTTTAGTCCTCGGCTGAGCGTAATTGGGAGGTAAATGAACTCAGGACTTCTTAAAATGTCTTGTCTTCTAACTCTCATGTCATTTACGCGGTGTGTGATCGCTCATTTGAATCTAGACTAGTTGTACATCTCCCTTCTTACTTTCTTCATCTTCCGTTTAAAGTGCACTTGATTCTTCCGCTTTGGTCAAGTTCTTTTCAACTATTTCATTGTCAAAACTCGCTTCCACATCAATGGATACATGAATGACATCATGCACTCGTGAAAGAGGTTTTGGTAACTCCAAACGGATAAGCTAAAGGCCTAACTTTAGCTAAGATCACATAAAGACCTTCATAACTAAGGCTTAGTTGCATGTCTGCCCAGGCCGTCTTACTCCTTTGATTGGGAACGTCTTTGGATACACTTTATCTTCAACTTCAAACTCTAGTAGTTTTTTTATTCTATCTTCCCAACTCTTCTACCCGTCTTGCGCCATTTTGAGGTAGCGATGATCCACTTCAATCTACTCGTCGGCTTGTTGTATCGACTATGGTCTTGTATTCTGTTACTATTCCACTTCATCCCAGAAAACTGACGTTTTCAACACTTTCTACCATGCAGAGCTTTAAGAGGTGGCATCTGGATACTGTCGTGATAACTGGTGTTGTAGGAAACTTTACTATCTCTATCTTCACAGAAGGTTGCCGGCAGTGTCGTTTCAACTCTCTACACATCCTGGTTGCTCCAGGGTGAACTGCAATTGCTATCATGTGGCCTTCATCCACCACTGTCTCATTCAAATCTTCCACACCCAGAACACGAAGCCGACCTTTGATGCTGAAGCTGACTCGTGACCACTGGCTGGTTTGATCTTGACCACTCACTTGTAACTATCAACAACCGCCTCTTCGTCTTGCTTCTTCACGATCTCATCAACTGCCTCGCATCTTGCAACGGTACAACTCACTTTACTTCGGTTTGCTGACAGAATCAGGATTGCTTAATCTTTCCAACTGATCCACAACTCTTGGCACAATTGACTCCTTTCAATCTCATCTTCCATCACTGCAGCACAAGTTTGCTGTGGAACTGTGGGGATTCTGACTGATGTGTTTCTGAGACCTTTTGGGAAGGAAGGAACACGCAATCGCCATGTTTCTCTCTGTCGGTTTGATCCAGTCTTTGTGGCGGCGGCCTTTAGACGTTTTGATTATACCAAGGGAACTTATGCTGGCAAAAAAAAGGAGTTATAAAATATCTGACAAAAGTTCTGAGGACGGAACCGATGTTGAAACAACGAAAGCTGAAAAAATGGTACAAACAAGGAAAGGAGAGATAAATGTTTGAATTTAAGATCAATTGGTTTAGACTTAACCATTACCGGTTACATTTTTCTTTGGTATTGGTTTTTTTGTTTGTTTTGAAAAGCCAAAACAGTTGAGAAGTGGCAAGTTGAGCACCGGGGTGGTAAGTCAACTTGGTAAGCCGGAGTAGAGGTAATAAATTTTCAAAACAAGTGAGGCTGCATGGGTTACAACCAAAACAAGATGATTCCAGGTTGATGTAAGTAAGAGATTAGTTCAAGATTGAAGGATGAGCATTGTATCGTAGTATAAAAGATAACCACTAAAAGAAAAGCAAAAAAATATTATCTTGTAGATGAAATTCTTTTAAGGAAGTGGAATTCGGCAAGATACGGTAGTCTGCAAAGGAACTCAGACCGTTTAAAAGGGAGATAGCGAGCTTTTACATAAGGCCTTAAAAGGTGTGGACGTTAAGAGAAACATCACATGATGGTCTTGGAGACATTTAATGCAGAAGGAACAAGAAGATTGGACTTGAGATTACTTGGCAAGTGACTTTAATCGTCAAGGATATGATAAACAAAATGGATGTTGGCGAAATAAGAAGGTTCTCAGTTCGCATGAATGCTTCAAAGGATCATTCTTCAACAGAAAAATTAAAAGTGCAAGGTCGAGCACCTAAAAGGCTACACTGGCGAGAAATCAATAAGAGAGCAAGAGTCTCAACATGAAGGAGCTATGGAGACAAAGCGAGTACACCAAAAAGTCTTAGAATGAAATGAACACTTTGTCAAGAAGTGTCCAAGTTTGTATTAGTCAAAGTGAGGTCATTCAAGATTTAAAGGGTATAAAGTTTTCCTCTAGATAATGTAGAGGAAAATCAAAAGTTTTGGAAAGGGGTCTGTGATAAACGAGCTTTGGAGTGAAGGAGAATAGAGACTTAAGAAATGTCGGATAAAGTTTGATTTCATAGAATTAGTTCAAACTTTCAAAACAAGTGTGAAAGAGCATTGATGATCCAATTGAAAGGGTTCGAAGTTGCACCACTCGAGAGGAATAGTACACTGCTAATGAATAAATGCTCAAGGTTATCCCTTATGAGGGAATGAAAGGTTAAAATAAAATAGACATTTCGTCTAGTGTCACAAAATTGTTATAGAAATACCAAGACAGAAGAGAAAATATCATCAGGTAAGTCTGTCGGTTCATGGCTCTAAATGTCATGAAAGAGATTTAAAACTGTAAAGGTACAAGGTGTATTAATCCGAGTTGAAATTAGAAGTTTTGGAATTCAAGTGTTGATTGGCTAGATAGTGCCCGGAAGGCATCTTGGCAAAGACTACCTTCTGCTTGAAAATTAGTTCAGCATAAATTGCCAGAAGGTCAAAAATGAATAATTGCAAGGGAAGGTCATGGTAGGTTTAAAGATCTACCGGCATGAAGGTGAGGTGCATACCTTGAAAGAACGGCAACATTAGGTGGAAAATTTACAACATCAACACTACCCTTAGGAGGGAAGCTGAGAATAAACACAAGTAAGAAGAATGTTTCGTCATTAGAGGGTTTAATCAGATTGAATTTGACACAAAGAATGAGAGCGCAACAATACAAAATTAGAGAGGATTTTTTTCATATATTTAGAGAGTAAAAAGGTAAGAACTTGTTCAAAGGAAGAACTTATGAAGATATGTCTCTGAGATAATTAATGACAGAAGATGGCGAAAAGTTATTGAACTCAAATACCTCAAGTGAGGAATAAAATGGGGAGTAATTTACTGGAAAATGAATGATCGAAGAAAGGCATAAAAATACTTGAACATCAAACATGGTATGCTAGAAGATCGCGTTTTAGTGCTTGTCCATACTGCAAAATAAGCCATAACGTTAGCTTTACAAACATCCTACTAAAGGACTTAACCTAGAAGAAGATCAACTTCGAGGAAACTTCTAGAACATAACAATCATAACTTACTACTCTCTTAGTCCTAGACTTAAGTCAAAGATGTGGGAATTCCCTTTTGGCTGTAGTGTATGATATTTTACGCCGGATCTGATATTATCGACTAATGCAGCTCAAACCAAAAGGATTTTGCGCACGATCAAAAGAGAAGAGATTTAGACACAGGGGTTCCCCAGATGACAGCAAAATATTAGAATTTTGGGATGAGAAGAAGTCTGTCAAAAACAATTATTTTTGCCGAATGCACAAGCTGTCAGAATTTACAGATTAGTAAACACTGATTTGAATTGCAGATTCCGATCAAACTAAAAGGAATTTGAACTTAATACCAAAAGTAAAGTTATAGATAAAAGTGTTCTCTGCAACATATAAAAAATTCAGTTCATTTGAATGTGTTTAACCTGTTCAAAACAGAAGAGGAAGTAAAAGTGTTGCTGCAGATTTTCTGGACAGAGTGTCCATCATCACGAGAAGTGATGGAATATGGTCCCGATGAGGTGGATCCTGGCGAACAGGTTTTAGTGTAGTTCGCAGAGCAACTTGAGATTGAATTAGCCGAAGAAGTGGGTCCGAGGACTTCTGGATGGGATCTGCTTCACCAAGGTGAGTCTGCTTTGGGTGAGATGGCGACCCGAGCTGGTTGAAGAAAGCAGGCTAAGGAGAAGAATCCCCGGCCTCCGAAACAGTACACGGATGAAGGATTTGACGAGCCTGAAAACCACAAGGCCTCTGATAAGGAAATCTCCAAGCAGTGGAAGAAGTTCTACTTGGCTAACGATTACACAAGATGTCCCTGCCGACTACCGATTCGCTCTGTATGAGGGGGATAGGACTAGCCAGAGGTTTTGTTGTCGATCCCCAAAGGATTATATTTTTCTTCATTACGATCATTTCGTGGCCGGTTTCCGACTGCTGGATATACAAAAAACCGAATCCGGATCCGATCCATAATTAGATCGTCAGATCTGATTCACAGCATCGATCGAGATGCTTGATCATGCACAGTGGAAGCTACGAATATATTCGCATGCAATTATACCACGATTTTAATTCACATAATAATTAAAAATCTACAAGAAGGTTTAAGATATTCCCAACCGGGGAGAAGCCGTGATCTTCCGAGTTGTATCTCCAAGCGACGACTGGTGGACGTCGATCCCGTATTCGAACCTCCTCGAATATGCCTTCAAGAAAAAACTAGTTTTTCTTCTTCCCAATGGCTAAGACAAGAAAACCAAATTTCTCTCTTTTATTCAAAAAAAAAAGTGTCGCCCTTTTTTTCAATAGTGGCGTGGTTTTTTTCTGGTTCTATTTTGTGCTGGGAGAAACTCTATTTTTAATAAATAAAAAACTAATAATTTGAGAGTTTATCTTTTACACACAAATTTATCTTTTCCTTTTAGGAAAATAAAAATCATTATCCAATAGGAAAACAAATTTCCTATTTATCCAATAAGAAAAACGAATTTCTTATTTATAATTAATTAACACATACATAATTACATTATCCATAATATAATTAATTATGTGAAAAAAACAATTCCCAAAACCATATAAAGTGGCACCATTTTTTATTGCAATTGGGATAATAGAAAATATCTTTTCTATTTTACATATTATTTACCAAATAAATAATATTCGCACATTCATTAAATAGACCAACTACATAATTTAATCTCGAGGTTCCACAAAACTCGCGTGTTAGGAGCCAACCCGGGGACCATGGACCTATAACCAGTAGCTACAATAAATTGAATAAATTATTCATCAAACAGAATATTTCAACTCAGCTTATTAATTCCGGAATTACGCCACCATAAATCCGAAAAATCGATTATAGATATAACTTATTCTCAGAAAGTCGAGTCAATAAGTTTCCATTGATATAATCATTACATACAGAGTAACCCTTCATAGACTATCCGTAACGAAGCGAGATTATTTCCGTCAACCTTCTTCACCACATCTTATCCTTATTTACCATTAACACACTAGTGATCAATTAGTTCATAACCAATACGAACTCGGCCGATCGATCAGTTTCTAGGATCAACAAATAAGGGGATTGTCTTTCTACTTCCCGTAGGAAGGAATGGATTCCATATCTGTGAGACACACACTCCCCACTCATTCCAGAATAGTGCCAACATGAAAGTGATTCGGACCGCGCCTCTTAGCGATCCTTAACGAACACATCAACCCTCTCTTGAAACAAGCAGGCGTCTGCAATCACTTCAGGATTAAGGTTAATCCACATATGATCATCTTGTGATTTAATAAGATTTCTCAATCACGGAATTATATGAGAAATGCAGATTAAATCGGTCCAGTCCTATATGACTACATCATATATAAATGTCCCACTTAGATAACCAATATTGACGGTCCGGATAAGACAGTTACACCTTAAAGTGTTCCGGGTGCATTAATGGTGGTTTAATCAATAGACCCCATACTTTGATTAAGTTCACCACAGACTAACAATTCAAGTGTATCACCATAAACTTCATCCTCGCTTGTGACACACACTAAGTTATGGCTACATATGATACAACTTGGGGTTTTCAACGGTGTATTACAAATAAGCACGAAGCAAATAATAAGATGAGAATAAATGTGTCATTTATTAATTATAAAAACAATTACATAAATTGTCTTTCGGGCGCTACTTCCAACACCGACCACCATTCGACCCTTTTAAGTTTATGGCAGTAACAAGAACCCTTCCTTGCGATCTTTCTCTCAGGCTGGTGAGAGTTTTGGTAGGTTTCATCATCGGGTGCCGATTGTCCGGAGGCGAGCCCAATCTACCCATTTTAATTTATTTCTAAACCATGTCTAGGCTAAATAAGATGGGACAGCTAGGTCCGCGAAGGCTTGATTGTCAACTATTCTTTGATCTTTCGGAGAAGTTATCCGGTTGGAACACCCGATGTATGCGAGTGGAGTTGCGTGTTGGGTGGCCGCTTCAGAATTTTTGGCCAAGCCTATCCAATACAGAAGAGATCAAGACGTATAAAGAACAAGACGATGATACGAAGCTCATCCAGCGAATACAATATACTTTGGGGTTCAATGAAAATCCTCTCTATCAGAAATGGACATTCTACATGCGGGCTCTATTGGATGTGACCGAGCCATTTAGTCGGGCCGCTGGAATCCCCGGGTCCGAGGTCAGAGAACCCTTGATTAGAGTAGAGCCTTACTTGTGATTGTGATTCAGTAGTACGCGAGTGCCATCACATTTGTGAAATGGTTGATTGATTTTCACATATCCCACTTGATTAAATGTTTTAAGGATTTCACTTAGATATGCTAATATACTTAATGTATCATTTAATAATGAACAAACATTACATTAATATATTAAGTAATAAATGATATATTCAATAACAACATCATAACTGCATTGCCTCTTGTAAAATTCTATACATACATTGTCTAATCTCTTGATATAATGATTTCTCTTTAAGATATCTATCTTAGAATATACTTCAAATTCTATATGATTGATTGGATATCTTAAGACATAGTATGTAATAAAATCCTATACATATATCCTTTTATATGGCATTATACAACATCTTATTAGATGACAAAAATCTATAATAATATCTTGCTATGACCCAATAAGTGTTATCCTATTACTTAGACATTACACAGTTTAACCATATAGATTATTTACGAGATTATATTTTCTTGTATGGATTAATGTATTAGGTAGTAATAAGTTATGGTAAGCTAAAACATATTAATATATATTGTGTTAATGTGACTGGACTAACCATATTACAGGAAATTATTAATCCAGTCCAATTTACATATTCGGGCTTCAATATTTCTTAGTCCAATTAAATTATTTATCATCCAGCCCAACTATCTAAATTCTTCGGCCCTGATAACTCCGAGCATTATATCTCCATATATCCAAACCTAATTTCACAAAGCCTAGAAACATAAATACTAGTATATGCATTAGGGGTGGCTCCGGGCCGGTCAGGTGACCTGCATGGCTGCTACCAGGCGGGCAGGCTGAGGATCAGGCCAGGCCCTATACACTGGCTGGGCGGGCCGGTGGCGGGTTTCGAGGTGGGGAAATTTCAATCATGGGCCTGGCCTGGCCTGGGCGGGTTTAGGGGCGGGTTTGGGGCGGGTCGGGCGGGTCCGGGTTTTTATTTATTTATTTTTATGCAAATTTAAAAATGTTAATAACTTTAAAAAAATGATAATAACCATTTACATAAAAGATAATAAACATAATACATGTTTTAATAATACATATAAACATATAATACATGTATTTAATACATATAATCAAACATTTACGTTTTTATTATAAGATAATATAATAAATGATAATAAACATAAACATATAATATTATCAAAAGATCATATTTTATTAATCGTAAATAAAAATTACATTTACATAATACATTATTACAACTTTACAACTATTGTTTACATAAAAAAATTACATTATTACAACAAAAAAATATAAATAAATGGGCTTGGACCCGATTATTATAATAATCAAAAATTACTTCCTCAATTCCATTGGATTTTTGGTAGTAACTAGTAAGTAGTAAGTGCTAAGTATATCGGGGGTAGAATTGGGTTTTGGCATTTGGGTAGTAAATATGTGGAGGTAATAGGTATGATGATTGAGTTTTTTGGTAGTAACTAACTAGTATGTAAGTATGTTGGAGACTTGCGGGGGTAGTATATTTGAGTTTTGGCTCTTTTGGGTAGTAACTACTAACTAGTAAGTATGTAACTATGTTGGAGTGGAGGTGGAGGTATGAATGTAATAACTAATAAGTATGTTTGGGAGTTAGAACTTTGGGCCTTGGGGTAATTTAATTCAATGGAATGGAGGAAGTATGATTTTGTAAATTATAATAATTAGGCTGCCTACGTATCTCAAAAGAATCAAAGCCCACGTAGTTCTGTGTCACTTACCTTGGTCATTGGATGGATTGGTAGATGGTTGGGCTTAGTCTTCATAATAATCATTCGTTGATGGAGATCCTGATCCGGATGTTGTGTATTCTAACCACGGATCTTCTTCGTCGTTTTTATCTTCTTCGAACTCCATGTCTTGTGTCCGTCTCATTGGCTCTTTCCCGATCCACATTGCGAGACACATATCTTGACCGACTCGGCGGTCAAACTCAAATCGGTAGTCGGTGGCGATTCTTCTACTCGAACTAAATGCGAGACTCGGACGCAACAGTAGAAGCAGGAATAACAAGTATATCCCTAGCTATTGCGGTTAAAATGGGCCAGTGGGTCTCTTTACTACGCCAATATTGTAAAATATTAAAGTTATCTTCGTCAATTATATCATCAGTGTTTAAATAATTATCAATTACGGATCTTGCGTTCGATGTTATGGAAGTTGATTTACTTTTACTTTTACCTAATATACTTCCTAAGGCACCAAATCTCATCGCTTTTAGTGTGGGCGACCACTAGTACTTAGCGTCGAGGGTTTCTCTCAAAGATAATATATATCATATAATTTAACTAAAATATTATAACACTCCGTTACATATTTGTCAACGTCAAAATCTGTTATTTCTAAAAATGAATAATATGCAATTAATAAATCTGTTAAATTTTCTCTTCTAAGTCCGGGATCAAGCATAGCGGCAATACCATATATGTGAGGAAAAGTTTTTAAATATGCTAGCCATTTAGTCTTTATAGATTGAATGACTGCATTTAATTCATTTGTTAACCAAGTACAACCACTTACAGCAGACATTATTTGACAACATTCTACTATAACTGAATGTACATTTGGTTCATAAATCAATGAAAAAACTTTTGTTGCTTTATGAAATTTTTCAAAAAGAGTGCAACATTTTTCCAGCAAGTTGCCAAAGTTCCGGAGTAATACTGAGTAGTATTATTACCCTTGTTTATCATTTCTTCATTAAAACATGTACTAATTGCATCTTTATATTTTAAAACCTCTATAAGCATGTTGTAGGTGGAATTCCACCGAGTTTTACAATCTAATGAAAATTTACGGGGCCTTAAACCGTTTTGAGAACAATAATTTTTAAATCTTCGGCTAACATTGCCACTGTATCTAAACGATTTTAAAATAGTTCTTATTGGTTCTAAAACTTCGTATATGTTTGACAAACCATCTTGGACGCACAAATTTAAAATGTGTGCACAACAACGAACATGTAAAAGTGAACCTTCAAGTAACAATGATAAATGTTCTTTCATGTATGGTATTTATTTGTGTTTATGGATGCATTATCAAATGAAATTGACAAAATTTTATTATATAATTTAAAATCTATTAACGTTTGTTTAATTCTATTAAATATATTAATAGCACTGTGAGACTCGTCAAATAGATCAAAAGCAATAATTCTTTTTTGTAAGTTATATGAGGGATCGCACCAATGTGCAGTAATACAAATATAATCCTCATATTGGGGAGATTTCCAACAATCACTTGTTAAGGAAACACGGCCCTTATAGTTGGAAAACATTTCTATTAATTCGTTTCTCATTTTTTCATATTGTTTTTTCATTGTTGTTTTAATTACTTTTCGTGAAACGGCTGAATATTGTGGATTTAAAGACATTTTATTAAATTCTTCTAAAGCGCGACTTTCAGCGTGATTAAATGGTTTTTCTTCAATTGATATATAACGAGTCATGCGGTCAATCATATTTTGTCTATCATAAGTAAAAGGCATACCTCCCCCGGGATTTTGAGACATGTACCCCCCGAGTTGGGTTTGAGAGCCATGACCGCCATCTTGTATTATCCGCTTCTCATTAGCAATGTATTGTATACCATGCTCTTTTTTGAGATGCCGAGTTTGCGTTCCGTTGCCTTGACCCCGAATCCACGACAATTCTTTCGTGACTCCTCTCTTCCTGCACACTAAACAAATAGTTTTAGTTCTTTTAATATTAGGGTCATCACCTTCCCTTTGTGGTAGATCATGAATTTCAAAATATTTCCAAATTAATGATTTCGATTCTTTTTTATCGCCGGGAACTGTGGAAGAACTTGGTGTTTCCTCCAAGGGTACTTCGGCACTACCACTAGGACCACCACTACCACTACCACTACCGGCACCGCCACCTAACAAATTAAATATGGTGATTAAAACGAATTTAAAATAAACAAAAATAAATTAAAACAAATTAAAACAAAAATAATTGATAGATACATACCAAATTGTTGAAATTGTGGCGTCGAACCGTAACTCGAATTCGAAAAAACTTGTACATCTTGTGAGTCGAATACGGGAATATCACCAAAAATTTCGTCACCGAAAGCTTGTCCAAAAATATTATCCATATTTGTAGATAGTAAAGACTAGAGAGTATAAAAGACTAAAAGAGTATAAATTTATAAATGAGTAAAGAGTATAGTATGAATATATGATAGAGTAATTTAATATTGTAGTAGTAATTTAATATTGAGAATATTGAGAATATTGAGAATGATAGAGATTTGAGAGAGAGAGGTGTGAGGAGAATGAATGATATAGAGGGTATTTATAGGTGTAGAATGAAAGTGTGTGGGGGGAAATTCAAAATTCAAAAAGAGGGGAAAGTGGGGGGGAAATTCAAAATTCAAAAATTCAAAAAGAGGAGGAGTTTGGGCGGGCGGGCCGGGCGGGCTGGGCGGGCTGGGTTGCGGGCCGGGTTGCGGGCCGGGCCAGGCGGGTCACGGGTTGGGGAAGCTAGGACCGGGCACGGCCCTAAAAAAATTCCGGGCTGGGCGGGCTGGGCTGGGCGGGTTCAGGGCCGGGTTAGGGCCTGTAAAAACCGGGCCGGGTCGGGCTAGCCCGGTCCAAATGCCACCCCTAATATGCCTGCCTCCCATTCTTTATCATATTCAGCCCTTTCTATTTCCATATTCTAGGTAACACCCCACCTCCTCAAGACCCATTCTTTCTTCTCTTTCTCTTCAAACTTCCACCTTAGCCGTTCCATATTTATTGAAAGAACACAAAAATCAAACCACCTTCTTCATCTTCAGACCACACCAAACAGCCATTTCATTGTTTCCCTTATTTTCAAACCTCAAACACTCAACCGTCCCATTCAAACTTTGACTCAGTATCTTGAAAAAAATTTACCTCATGTTTCAATCGACGAATTGATGCCTCGGGTCTTTGATTTATTATTCCGATAATCAGTCAACACAGGCCTCATCTCTGATAAACAAAAGCTTCAAGCTTTGATGGTCTAATTTTGTTGATTGTGACTCCAATGAGTCTTTGACTCGAAAAGCTCGAAGCTTTAACAGTCAATTTTGATTCTTCTCATTGAATGATGGATCGATTCTCTCAGTCAATGATGACTACTAAATCGAGAGGTTGCGGCTCGGTTCATTGCTAAGATAAAAGATTTGACTTTTCCGGTCAAGGTCCTGATGCTGCGTTCGGGTCTCTTATAGGTAAAAAGTCTGACCTTTTAGGTCAATCTCGAATCCTGTGCATCTAAGTAGTCTGCGATGAATTCTTCGCTAGTCTAACTGCCTCAAATGATGTTTTCCGATGCTGAAACATTTCATGGTTTAATGGCAGGTATAACTCTTTTCTCTTCACAATCCCCAAGTCTTGTCTGAATAATTGATAAAATCGAAAACCCATTAAATTCGATTAAGGATTCACTTATTCACTGCATTCGTTTGATGAAATCAAATTTACCTTTTGATTCAAGTAATTTTTTATTTTCAGTATTATTTAATGTTAAACAACATTAATAAAAGTGATGAAAATAACTTACTGATTTGATGAAATCAGTAGTATGTTTGATTAATGAATAAATTTTAAAGTTGATATAATCAGTCCAACATTTGTCTAATGTCTACTGATTATAAATGAAACTTACACACTGCATGTGCCATGCGGATTAAAATGATGAAACCTTTTTGGTTAATGATTCATTGTGCAGATCTGATTAGTCAGAAATGATGTATTAATAAGATGTTAATTTGGTTATTTGTTTTCATAACATTAATCAGAGATGATACATCTTAATCGGTTGTCTTGTGCCGCGGGTGTGTTACAGATTTATCTCTATATCTATGTCACTCATTCAGTCGCCCCATTTATACAACTTTGGGATTTTATCACCAACACCTCACCTACACTTAGAAATAATGCATTTATAATAATGTGAATTAAAAATAATGATTTACTACTGTATTGATACATGAGACGTGTATTAATTATAAAATGATTTGTTTTAATAATATAATTCAAATTACGATATTTTCATTAAGCTTATATTGAAATACTAAATAGGCTCTTGTGATTGAAAAAAGAAAAGTCTTTCTAAAACAAACAATCAGCCTACTTTAAATAATAATGGCATCAGTTTTCAATCAACTATTTCCTACACATTTATGACATGTAGTTTTCCAATTCACTGCATTTATTGCCTGCATTTAGTTCATGTAAAACACTCTCCACTCTTATCTATAAAATCCCAAAGATAACAAACTGATCAAGCTAATCATTGTGATTCAAGGTTGAAATTGGATGAGTAGATTAATTCTGGAAACCCAGCTTGAGCCTGGATTGCGATCTCGTTTCGTTTCTGGTACTAGCCTTCCGTTTTCTCTCAACCTGAACCTTCTTGGTTCGATATCAGTAAGTTCAGGATTTACTTTTGCTTTCAGGTTTCTTATTTTCATCCGTTTATGAAATTAGAATTTGCTTCAGTTTAAAACTGAAGGTTGTATTTTGTTCGGTTGTGTTAAACTTTAGAAACAGAACTGTGATTGAATCTTAGTGACTGTGTGTCACTGTTGTGGGTTAAGATTCTTTCACTACAGTGTGATCTAAAGGTTTAACAAGTTAGAACCCGTTTAATCCATTGTATCTTTATTTTTTTAGTTCTGAATATTGAAAAAGCATTGTATATGTAACCATCCAACTATAGTGAAAAATCTGAGTGTGTGTGAGGTGGTTTATGTGATTCACCTACGATTGTATGATCTATGTAAATCCAAGATAAAATCTGATTTATAAGTGGTTGAAACAGAACTAGAAACATCATCAAACTAACTGATTAATTCTACCCTTCCTGAATTAATTGGGTTGATAACTCAACCAAATTTTTTTTCTAATCACTTAAGATATCTATATTCAATCAGCTTGAAGATTCAGAAGGTTGATATATTATTACTCCACATTTGTAGAATCTGATATACTTCATAGACTTTCCTAAGCCTACTGCAATTGGGAAATCTATATATCTGTGTTTATTGTATTAATTTAACAATCTTCATATAGATAATCTGCTAAATCTTCAAAGACTGAACTAATCGTTGTGAATCAGTGCTACTGATTTGCTCACTTGAATAATCTGGAAATTAGTGTGCATGCTGTACTTTTATGTGTCCTGCAATTTGGTAAAGCCTAATTTGTATCCTGATTATTATTCAAACACATTGAAACATTGCTGCTACACCTTAAAGCTTAATTGAACTGATCTTGTAGAATTACGAGCATATTCAGCTTGTTAATTGTAATTCTGTGTTCTTAACATTTAATTAATTATTTTGCTAAATAAATATCGTGTTTGAACTGAACAAAAATGGTCAATCAAGCTTATCTCTTATTGGATTCAATTGTAGGTAATATACAACTCGATTACCTAGTACCTTAGGAACACTACGTTAACCGGTTAGTTCTTCCGCCTAATTTGGTTTAACAGCTTCCTAAGTAGTTGGAACTCCGTGATTAATTAAAAGCCTTAATATAGTTTGTAAAACTATTCAGTAAAATTTAAAAAGCTATATATCCTATTCACCCCCCTCTAGGATATATTACTGCGCATATATGATCCAACAAGTGGTATCAGAGCTTGGTTACTAGGTGATCTTGTTCTATATTAATTACTTTGCCTATTGATCTATACTTGCCTCTATGATTAAATCTTTGTATTTGTCTAAAATCAGAAGTTGTGATAATTCTCCTAAAAATAAGTGCTAAACTGTTTCAGCTTCATTCTAGCTATATAAATAAATTCAGAAATTTTGTGTTTTAAATTAATTGGTATTGTGCTGAAAGCTTCTGTGATAAATTCTGAAAAATCTTTTGCTTATAACTACTTCAATATATTGTCTTATCTGCTATAAAATTATGTGATATATCTCACTTGTTTTTGTGAGTATTGGATGACTTTTGCAGGTTATTTCTCTGCCGAATATTGACTTAATCTGCTCGGTTTCAATCTACTGATTTGCTCTCAGTTCAGCCTTATATTAGTACTTGCTGAAACCCGTAACATCCTCCATATAGTCTGTTTAAACATAAAGTACCATCTTTATCTCTACAAGTTATTTTACACATTATATTTCATAATGGATTCTGCAAATCCGTTTGCCTTTTTATGTGAGGATTTTTCTTGGAATAGACTTCCTCACTTTTATGGGCATAATTGATTTGTGGAAGAAACTTATGAGAATACATCTTGAAGCCACAAATATCCGTCTTTTGTGTATTATTGAGGACGGATCATCCCTTTCAAGAAATAAACCCATCTCAAAATATGATGTTGAAAAATCACTTTCATAAAACTCTAAAGCTTTAGAGATTTTATTAAATGCTCTAAGTCTTCCTATTGCTTGTCTTGTATCTTCTTGTTCAACTGCCAAAGATGTATGGCTGAAATTAGAAAGAAAATTTGAGGATACAAATCAAGAAATAGAAATCATAGAAAGTCAATTTGAAACTGAAACTTCATAAAGTTATAATTACACCAAATCATCTTTTTGTGATGAAAGCCAATCGCATAGCCCGTCTCTTCAGCTCAGCAATTATACATCTAAAAACGCAAATGAACATGAAGAATCTGTAGAAGCATTTGAGAATGTTTCTGCCATTGATGATAAAAGAAGCTTGGATAATAGTGGCCTAATTGCTCAAGTCAATTGTAATTCTAATGAGAATTTAGAAGCTGAAACTAAATCAAATGAAGATTATAATGCTGAAATGAATGTGAATTTCGATGTTGAATCTAATTCAAACTCCGACTCAGAAACTGAGGTAACCGAAGACATCTATTATTTTTGCAATCAATTTAAAAATAGATGTGATGTATTAGAAGCTAAGAATGAGAGATTGACAGAAAATTTACTTGAGAAAAATGATTTTGCTATCTCATTATTGGATACTAATAATCATCTAGAATTTACTATTAACACCTTAAGAGCTGAATTAGAAATGCTTAAAAGTGAGCGAGTTGTTATTCCACATGCTATTCCATTGATTAATCCGTTATCAACCGTTGTGGATACATCTCTAGACGATTTTTTAATTCACACTGATCTCATTTCGGATCTTCATTTGGAAGCATCTCGAAGTGAGACCGTAGTCACTGAATTAAATAATCAAGAAAATCATTTATTCCCCAACCTGTTATTTAAAACAAATTCAAATCACCCAAGTATGCTTCATCTACACGATCACACACATCACGGCATACTCTGGACTCTAGAAATAACTTTTATAAGAAAAATCATGCTTTTCTATACAATAAAAGAAGTTCTAGGAAACTCTTTCCAAAGGACAACTTTTATTGCAATTATCATGCTGCACCTAGAAATCATAATACTAGGATTCATACACCGTTAAATTATCACACCATTGATTACACTCCACGTGTTGCTCAAATTCACCATTGGCAATCACACCATCACTACTCACTTAATTCTCGTCCACACTATATACCGCATACTTATCTTTTATGGATATGATGAACAACCTTTTCAAACAAGTCTAGGTTCCAAAAGTAAGAAAGGTTTGTGTTCCAAAACTCTCTTTGACTAACATTCAAGGACCCAATACATAAAGGTACCATATGCCTTCTTATATATTTTTGCAGCTTATTGGTATAATATTGCTTCATGTGCTTCAATTAATGGGTGCAAAAATTCTACTATTGTCTCACATCCTCTTTGCGTAACACCTTTGAAATTAGTTCAATATGTATCAATTGATGTACACAACTCATATTCAATCATTTCAAGTGCAGAACGACAGGGAAGTATTCTTACACCCCTTATCTGTATAATGTGCTTTTACTTTTCTCCAATATTTGAAATGTTTGATTAATTTTCAAAATTAAGGGGGAGAAGAGTTATAAAGATTTTAGTAAGGGGGAGCGGTACGATAAATGAAATAATCTATACACTAAAACATATAAGCTCATATTAAGGGGAGCGTAGTTTTAGGGGGAGCGATCGTATTGTATCCTTAAAAATCTTTAATAAGGGTAATTGTGAAAATGAATCGAAGGGGGAGAATTTTTGTGAAATGGTTGATTAATTTTCACATATCCCACTTGATTAAATCTTTTAAGGATTTCACATAGATATTCTAATATACTTAATGTATCATTTCATAATTAACATACATTACATTAATATATAAAGTTATAAATTATATATACAATAACACCATCATAACTACATTGCCTCTTGTAAAATGCTACACATACATTGTCTAATCTCTTGATGATAATGATTTCCCTTTAAGATATCTATCTTAGAATATAATTTAAATTCTATATGATTGACTAGATATCTTAAGACATAGTATGTAATAAAATCTTATACATATATCCTTCTATATGGCATTATACAACATCTTATTAAATGATAAAATCTATAATAATATCTTGCTATGACCCAATTATTGTTATCCTATTACTTAGACATTGCACAGTTACACATATAGATTATTTACGGTATTATATTTTCTTGTATGGATTAATGTATTTCATCGTAATAAGTTATGGTAAGCTAAAACATATTAATATATATTGTGTTAATGTGACTGGACTAACCATATTGCAGGAAATTATTTATCCATTCCAATTTACATATTCGGGCTTCAGTATTGCTTAGTCCAGCTAAATTATTTATTATCCAGCCCAAATATCTAAATTCTTTGGCCCTGATAACTCTGAGCCTTATATCTCCATATATCCAAACCTAATTTCACAAAGCCTAGAAACCTAAATACTAGTATACTGCCTCCCATACTTCATCATTTTCAGCCCTTTCCATTTCCATATTATAGGTAACACCCCACCTCCTCAAGAACCGTTCTTTCTTCTCTTCCTCTTGAAACTTCCACCTTAGCCGTTCCATACTTATTGAAAGAACACAGAAATCAAACCAGCTTCTTCATCTTCAGAATACTCCAAACAACCATTTCATTGTTTCCATCATCTTCAAACCTCAAACACTCAACCGTCCCATTCAAACATTGACTAAGTATCTTGAAAATTTCTTACCTCCTGTTTCAATCGATGAATTGATGCCTCGGGTCTTTGATTTACGATTCCGATAATTAGTCAACACAGTCCTCATCTCTGATAAACAAAAGCTTCAAGCTATGATGGTCTAATTTTGTTGATTGTGAATCCAATGAGTCTTTGACTCGAAAAGCTCGAAGCTTTAAGAGTCAATTTTGATTATTCTCATTGAATGAAGGCTCAATTCTCTCAGTCAATGATGACTACTAAATCGTGAGGCTATTGCTCGGTTGATTGATAAGATAAAAGCTTTGACTTTTCCGGTCAAGGTCTTGATGTTGCGTTCGGGTCTCTCATAGGTAAAAAGTCTGACCTTTTTGGTCAGTCTCGAATCCGGTGCATCTAAGATAGTCTGTGATGAAGTCTTCGCTGGTCTGACTGCCTGAAATGATGTTTTCCAATGCTGTAACGTTTCATTGTATAATGGCCGGTATAACTCTTTTCTCTTCCCAATCCTTAAGTCTTGTCTAAATAATTGATAAAATTGAAAACCCATTAAAATCGATTAAGGATTCACTTATTCACTACAATCGTTTGATGAAATCAAATTTACCTTTTGATTCAAATAATTTATTATTTTCGGATTTGTTTAATGTTAAACTACATTAATAAAAGTGATGAAAATAACTTATTGATTTGATGAAATCAATTGTATGTTTGATTAATGAATCAATTTTAAAGTTGATATAACCAATCCTACATTTGTCTAATGTCTACCGATTATAAATGAAACTAACACACTGCATGTGCCATACGGATTACAACGATGAAACCTTTTTGGTTAATGATTCATTATGCATATCTGATTAGTCAGAAATGATGTATTAATAAGATGTTAATTTGTTTATTTGTTTTTATAACATTAATCAGAGATGATACATCTTAATCGGTTGCTTTGGGCCGCGGGTGTGTTATAGATTTATCTCTATATCTATGCCATTTATTTAGTTGCCCTATTTATACTACTTCGGGATTTTATCGCCAACACCTCACCTACACTTAGCAATTATGCCTTTATAATAATTTGAATTGAAAATCATGAGTTACTACTATACTGATATATGAGACGTGCATTAATTATAAAATGATTTTTTTTAATAATATAATTCAAATTACGATATTTTCATTAAGCTTATATTGAAATACTAAATAGTCTCTTTTCATTGAAAACCAAAAAGTCTTTCTAAAACAAACAATCAGCCTACTTTAAATAATAATGGCATCATTTTTCAATCAACTATTTTCTATACATTTATGACATGTAGTTTTCCAGTTCACTGCATTTATTGCCTGCATTTAGTTCATGTAAAACACTCTACACTCTTGGCTATAAAATCCCAAAGACAATAAATCAATCACGCTAACTAAGATGATCAAACATTTTTGTTACTACTAAAATAATCCTTGTACGTACAATTTTTTTTGCCATAAGTACTTGCATTTCTGTTCCCTCGGTTAAGAAAGTGCAGGTGTGAATTTCATCTTGAATCATTGTGATTCAAGGTTGAAATTTGTTGAGTAGATTAAGTCTGGAAACCCAGCTTGAGCTTGAATTGCGATCTCGGTTCGTTTCTAGTACCAGCCTTCCGTTTTCTCTCAACCCAAACCTTCGTGGTTCGATATCAGTAAGTTCACGATTTACTTTTGCTTTCAAGTTGCTTATTTTCATCCGTTTTATGAAATTAGAACTTGCTTAAGTTTATTTACTCAAGGTTGTATTTTGTTCTGTTGTGTTAAACTTTGGAAACAGAACTGTGATTGAATCTTAGTGATTGTTTGTCACTGTTGTGCTTAAGATTCTTTCACTACAGTGTGATCTAAAGGTTTAACAAGTCAGAACCCGTTTAAACCATTGTATCTTCAGTTTTTAGTTCTGAATATTGAAAAAGCATTGTATTTGTAACCATCCAAATATAGTGAAAAATCTGAGTGTGTGTGGTGGTTTATGTCATTCAGCTACGAATGTATGATCTAGGTAAATCCAAGATAATCCCCTGGATATGGCCTAGTGGTGAGGAGCGGGGTGTTATAATGACAGCCGGACCCTAAGCTGGAGGTCAGCGATTCGATTCTCGTAAAAGGGGTTGATTTTCGATTGATAACACCCTTCAGTGATGGGGAACCAGCAAGCCCCTGACTCTAAGCTCTAGGTTACCTGATTAACCTCTCCCCACATTTCCGTGGGATCAGGAGTGGGGGGCCCTCACGGTTAGGATTTAACCGTTTTTTAGGTAAATCCAAGATAAAATCTAATTTATAAGTTGTTGAAACTTAACTAGAAACATCATCAAATTAACGGATTAATTCTACCATTCCTGAAATAATTAAGTTGATAAGTCAACCAAATTTTGTTTCTAATCACTTAAGATATCTATATTCAATCAGCTTAAAGATTCAGAAGGTTGATATATTATTACTCCACATTTGTAGAATCTGATATACTTCAAAGACTTGCCTAAGCCTGCTGCAATTAGGAAATCTATATATCTGTGTTTATTGTATTAATAACACCTGCAGATAGTTTAACAATCTTCAGATGAATAATCTGCTCAATCTTTAGAGACTGAACTAATCATTGTGAATCAGTGCTACTGATTTGCTCACATGAATAATCTGGAAATTAGTGTGCATGCTGAACTTTGATGTGTCCTGCATTTTGGTAAAGCCTAATTTGTATCCTGATTATTATTCAAACACATTGAAACATTGCTTCTACACCTTAAAGCTTAACTGAACTGATCTTGTAGAATTAAGAACATATTAAGCTTGTTAAGAACACAAAATTACAATTAATAAGCTTAATATGTTAACAAGCTTAATATGTACAGATATGCCGAATATTAGCCGTATCTGTTCTTAACAAGCTTAATATGTTAACAAGCTGTTCTTAACAAGCTTAATATGTATAGATATGCCGAATATTAGCCGTATCCACACGAAAGTCACCGATAAGCACACCATCTACGAGGTTGAGAGGGCGAGTTAGCTCATGGAAGCGGGGGAGAGCGAGATGCCCAAGATCCCTCTAGTTATCCCGGAGGGAGCCGTGCCCCCGAATCCAAAAAGCAAAGGGAAGATTGTGGTCACTTCTAGCAGTGGCGCCCAACTACTCACTGGTACGAAGAGGAAAGAGACCCTTGTGATTGATGAGGATGCCGAAGAGGGTGATCTGAAGATATCTAAAGTTCCATCCCTGCCAAAGGATCAGCCCTCTGTGAAGGGCAAAGTGGTGGCCGAAGTGGCCAAGAAGTCCCTGCATCAGATCACCAGTCAGTCTAACACTCAATCAGTGACTAAGCAACATGCGGCCTCTGCTTCCCGGTCCACCTCTGGTCGCGTACCTTGGTTGTCCGATGGTTTCACACTGCCGAAGACGGAGGCCGAGACTGTGATCCTAGCCGACGCTATTTATTTGGTTCCTCAACTATGGAATTTAAAGTTAGACGGCCAGGATAAGGTGGCGATGGCGATCAGGAAAGGAATTGGTGCTCACACGGTGCTGAGGGATTGATTGAGTCCCTCAAAGGGCTTTCAGCAGAGGCGCCAAGACTTAGCTGGTGTGTCTAGCATGATCACTGCTTTGGTTAGTCATTATTTTTCGCAAATTTCCTTGATTCCTTTCCCTGTTCATCTGTTATTAAATGCTCTTCTTTTATTTTGTAGCTGAACACTTCCATTGCCCAGTCTGATCGCATGAGCGACGAGATGGAGGGGTACTTGGGCAAGGCCCTAGAGAAGGTAGAGCATCTTGAAAAGAATGTTCTGAGCGAAATCTAAAAGCCGGGACATCGGCGAGCTAGCTTGAAGCGCGGAAGAAGAGACGCTTAGAAGAAATTGAGGCCATGGAGTTAGGTCAGGTTGAGTTGCAGTCCAAAACTAAGAATGAAGCCCTTTAGTACAACAAGACAATTGATGAACTCAAGGCAAGTGATGATCGGGCTGGATTGCTGTGGGCAAAGAAGAAAGCCGCTCTCGAGGAAAGAGTGAAAAAGGCTGAGTCCGACTTGGAGGCCAAGCTGGAAGCTGCTAGAATAGCCGCGAGGGTGGAAGCAGTTGATGCTTTCCAAAGATCCGATACATTCAACAAGATCCTTGAGGCTAACGGCTTGGTAGGTTATGATGAAGGATTTTTCATGTAGATCGGTGTGTCTGTTGGCTCAGGGGAATACGCCCCTTCCTTGAGTGCTTTAGAGGATTGGTCGTTCCTCGACCAGTATGATGATCAGCTGCTGCCCTTCCATTCAGAAATCCCCTTCATTGCTGAAGAGCTTGAAGCCATTTCCCAGAGTCGGGCTGAGGAAGGCAAAGAACCATAGAGTGCTCCGCCCGTGGTCGCTGACAATTTGCTGCCATGATTAAGAAGTCTTCTAATGGTACTACTCAAGCTGAAACTGTGCCTGCTACTAGCCGAGTTGACTTCCTTTTAAATCATTCTCTTCAAGGCAAGAATGTTCACGATGAATCAATGGTGCCCGAGGGCGAGCAGATCCAGCAGTGATAGCTTTTATCTTTCTTTTCATCATACATTGGGCTGTAATACTAAAATTTTGTTTCTGAGATCGTTATCAGTAATAACTTAGTAACTTTGAATGATGTGGTGGCTGCTGTATGGCCTTGGATTGAATTTATGTTTTCTTCTTTCTGATTTTGTCCAATTATTGATAGTGCTCTTATGTTAAAGTTTGAGTATTCTCTATTTTGCTCGAAAATATGACGTCTTTCGAGTTGGTGTGCTAGCACATGGGTCTTGCAGACCCCTTGTTTTGATAAGTCTTGAGCTTGCATTATATGGACTTATTGAAAATAGTTACCTAATTACTTGGATGTCCATTTTCTTGAATCCGTCTAAGGGTACGGCCCCCTTATTTTCAGGGTCGTGATGTCGAGCCTCTTGAGATCATACGAACTTAATGTGTGAATTCAAAATTCCAACCTACGGCCCCTTTGTTTCGAGCAAGAATTTTGGCGAGTCTGGTCGAAATAACTTAGTCTGCCTCATTGTCTCTTTCTGGCGTGTCAGTCTTGGAAGTGTAACTGTCCTGACCTGACAGGCCTCTTTATGATTGTTGTCTTGGTAACTGCAGCATTGATTGTCAGCACGATAATTGTAGAGCATTAAAGCCGGCTTTTCAAATTTCGGATTTGAAGAAGTTGCCTTAACCCTATCCATTTTTTCAAATTTTGAATTTAAAAAAAGTTGCTTTAGCCCTATCCGTCCGTTTTCCTTGATTTCGACCTTAGGTTTTTCTGGCTCTTCTTATAAAAGGAAGGTCTACCATTTCTTCTCACACACTTGCAAATTTAGTTTTCTTTGCAAACAAACCTATGTGGTTCTTTCCTTCTTTTACTCTTTTGCACTATTCCTCCCTCCAACGTTTATTCAACATTCTTTGATACGGCATCGAGTAATGTCCTTGCAAATTTCTGGGTTTACTTTAACCGTTGCCCATTTTTAATTGAGATGGATCTGAACCATCGCAAGATAAATGATGGATCCTATCTGCATATTTCTCTGTCTAAGTGGGAGGACTTGATCGCTAGGCCTACCGGGCATTATAACACCATGATTGTGGGTGAGTTTTACTCGGTCTTATCTGAGGTTGGGTCCACAGGACGCGTCATGTCCGTCCCTGTTCGTGGTGTATCCATCCCTTTCACTCAAGTGGTTATCAACGGTTTCTTCAACCTTCCCAGGTTTGACCCCGCTATTCAATACGAACGGGCTTGGGCCCTTGATGACGATGAGATCTCCAGGAATATGCACCGGAATGGCACGTTTCACTACTTGTTCCCTGCCGAGTGGGATCTCTCCCCACAGGAGGTCGCTTCCGAGATGTCTCAAGATGCTCAGGCGTGGAAGCGATTCATTAACACTCGTGTGCTTCCTACCGATGATTTTGAGGAGGTCACTAAAGAGCTGACTTTTCTCTTGCATACCATTATTATCCCAACTGTGAAGGTTAACTGGGGCCTCCTGATACTCTCGCGTGGCCGTTTATTTTGCCACGGGCATGGAACCTGGTTGCTCCATCCCTTTTCTTTGGCTAATTTCAAACCTATGTTCTGGTTTAGTCCTCACTTGTCCATCAGAAGAGTATCTTCCAAGGCATAACATCGTGTTTGTTGGTCCCTTGAAAAGGCTTTAGTTAAGTTTAGAGGGGGGGTGAATAAACTTAACACTTAAAACTTTGGAGTTAACAAATTTGCAACCTTGCTTTCTGCGATACTTGATGAGTCTGCTTTGAGACCTCGATAAGCCTGGCGATAAGCGATGAGTCTACCGATTGATTCGATTTGCTGAATTTGTGCAGCGGAATAATATCAAAATTTAAGCCTTGTTACTTGTTGTTAAATATGTTACTAAGTATTAGATACTCAGTAGTGTATGTGTGTGATTTCAGTTGCTAGATTCAGCGAGTTGATATGAATAATGACTAAGTGCGAGAAAGTAAATGCGATAAGTAAGTAGAGAGATTTTTATAGTGGTTCCAGGTGATGTAATCACAGACGTCCACTCTTCTCTCTGTGATGTTGGAGGAAATTCACTAGTAATCTTTGAGTTATCTCATTACAAAGAATCCTAGGTTGCTTGTCCTTCACCAATAACTATGGCTTCACTGGCGAAAACTAGGAGCAGGTAGGATTGCTGCTCCCGAGTCTTCCACTTGGTCCTTGAAGGTAGAATTGCCTCTTCACCGGCTCCACCACAAACCAACGATCTTTCACACCAAGCAGATGCTTCTTTGTCTTCACGGAGTTCTTTATAAAATAAAGAATGAATCAAGTAAATGATTCGATTGCTAAAGCTGACTTGATTAGGATGATATAATCGACTTGCAATCTTCAAGTGTGTATGCTTGATGCGGCTTGAACACAGAATGCACTTGAAGAAAATAACTAGATCAGCAGCCTTAAGCTCAGTAAGTTCAGCAGGGTGTTTTTCAGCTCAATGTTATCACTTGAAGTTTATTCCAAAATTCATCATCTCCTTCTTGAGTTGAAAGTCCTCTATTTATAGGTAGGAATGCATGTGACTTGAATTTGAAATTCAAATGTGACCGTTCCTTGTATTTGTCCCATCCTCACTGCATCTGTCACTATTCATAGGATGACACGGCGATGAAGGATCTGTCCACCCTTTGACTTGTATCCAATGGATAAAAATATGGATCATCCCAACGTCTTTTTAATCTCACCTTTGATTTGCTTGATAAGTCAGAGATAGTTGGCTGTTCTTATCCATGTAACTTCCCAATAATCTTGAATTAATCGAGGTATATATATCAGCAGGTTCATCGATCTGTTTGTAAAACCAATCGATCTCTTTGAACATCATATTTTTGTCTCAGAAATATAATGCAAATTTGAATCTTATATCCAACTTTTGTTTGTGAAGTTAGTTTACATCATTTAAAGTATAACTAAGTTCCAAACATCATCCAACTTGTGGAACTTAGACCTTCTACACAAGGTATATGTAATCAGTTTAGGTCATCACAGACTTGCCTAAATTCTGATTCCATATTCTTGACATTAAATACTAAGTTTGATCCCTTAGCCTTCATTTCATGAGTTTGAACCCTCGGCCTTCTGGGTCTTGGTCTTCAAGGAGTTATGAGACCAGTCATCGACCTATCTACCCTATCGACCTAGACCGATCTCTTTGATAAGCGATCGGTGACCTTTTACTGATGCTTGTTTGATCAAACCTATTTATGAATCAAACTCTAATAAACCTATACATTTTATCTAGACATCTTTTGCCTTTGCACTATAATAACTAGTATGGCACTCATCATCAAAAGCGAGAAATAAGTCCAACGGTGTTTGATGAGATTCCCTCCGAGTCATCCACCGAGCCTGGCACCTCCTTTGACGAGGAATTGCCTTACTTTTCATAATTTCTTGTTTCTTCATGATCTGATTATGGCCACAATGTGGCTTTTAATTTGAATGTTTTATTGAATTCATCTGAATTTTGAATGTGCCCGCGTACCTTTCTTGATTGCATGACCTTATTTTCCTCAAGAATATCCCTCTTTCAAGCATAAGCAGAGACCGCAACGAGTCTCCACTTGGGGGGTATATGGTTCCCTTATTTTTTAGAAGGTCATGGACCGCTATCCGTAGGTTTTGTTAAAAATAACTAACATACCCGCACACTGAAGGCTCGAGGGCACATCGAATCGGACTCGCTTAAAAAACTCGAACACGAAGACCGCTTTGAACTAGTACCGAAAATTTCTATGTGTGGCCCCGTTGCTTTGGGCAAGATCGTTTGTGAGGTTGGTGAACACATATCTTTCCCATTGAGAATGTGATATGAACAACGGATCTAGATTGAGATACTCCAAGTTCCACACGCAAATAAGAAGAAGGAAAAGACGAGCAAGAACTTAGATCTTCCCTCGGAGTCAGCACCTCGGGTTTCACCAAGTTGAGAACGTTGCACAAAGGATGCTCAATCCTTTGATAAGTTCTCGAGCTAACACAATACCTAATCAGCAAGGTAAAGTATAAACTCACAAAAAAATTTCAATCACTGAAAAACTTTAACTTTATAAAATATCACTCAAGGATTGTCTAAGTTTTATTACAAGTAAAAGCCATATATATAGGCTACAAGAAATGCTGTCAAAACACAAACTAGCAATGTGGTACCAATATTTCCTCCTAAAAATGATGTGGGACAACAAGATAGCTCCAAACCAATGTGGGAGAACTTAAGCCACGAAATTTAGAAGTAATTTTGGTCTTTGGTAAGCTTATTCCCAAAAAGAAAGTTGAGTTTCCCAAAAATAAGGTGAAAACGGTATTGGATTTTTGGAGGGGTAAAAAGGTAGGACATCGAAGTTTAAGGTTTGGGATACCCTTCAAAGGTAGGGAATGTAAGTATGGAAGTTTCAGAAACCCAAAATAGTAAGTGAAAGTCGGGTTGGCTTCTCTTAGGCTATTTTAGGAAAGGTTACCAGAAATAGAATAAAACTTCCCCAAAAACCCATTTATCCCCAATTACAAGTTAACATTGAGAAAATAGACAAGTCTTTATTCTTAAACTCCCCAACGAGTTCCTTAGAAGTTTCCAAAACGAGGTTCTTCACAGCTTCCTCGAATCTTCTCTTTCGAGCTCTCGTAACTGGGCCTTCTTGCATGTGAAGTGGATCCGCACTTACACCATCCTCAAGACCGACAACATTTGAGCTTTCTTGATATGTATCACTCCCTCCCGGTTGGAAAGGATCTGTCCTCAGATCTGAAGCTTCTATGTAAGGTGATAAGTCGGCAACATTGAAGGTAGGAGATATATTCCATTCCGGAGGAATGTCGAGCTTGTAAGTGTTGTTGTTGATACGTTCCAATATCTGAAATGGACCATCCCCACGTGCATGGAGCTTTGACTTGAGAAGGTGGGGAAATCTATCTTGGCGGAGGTGTAGCCACACCAAATCTCCCGGTTCAAAAATCAGCTCTTTGCGCCCTTTGTTTGCATGCTTTGCATAGCTCTCCGTGGCTTTTTCCACATTCAGCCTTGCTTTCTCATGAAGTGTCATCACCAGCTCAGCTTTAGCTTCACCAGCTCAGCTTTAGCTTCACCATCCAAGCTAACATGTTCACCTGGAGGAAGAGGAACAAAATCAAAAGGAGTAGATGGTAAAAACCCATAAACAAGTTCGAACGGTGCAAATTTAGTAGCTGAATGCTTAGCGCGATTATACGCAAACTCCACATAAGGCAAACAAGAATCCCAATTTTTAAAATTGCTTTTCACAACAGTTCGAAGTAATTGACCCAACACACGATTGATTACTTCAGTTTGACCATCAGTCTGTGGGTGAAATGATGTCGAAAATAGCAAATAAGTGCCTAAACGCATCCATAAGACACGCCAAAAATGACTCACGAACTTAGTATCTCGATCACTCACTATGGTACGAGGAATCCCATGTAAACGCACTATCTCCTTAAAGAACAAATCAGCCACGTGTGATGCATGGTTGGTCTTAGAACAAGGTATAAAATGAGCCATCTTAGAAAATCTATCGACCACCACAAACATAGAGTCTTTCCCACTCCTAGACCTAGGTAACCCTAAGACGAAATCCATTGAAATATCAATCCAAGGAGTCATAGGAATAGGTAAAGGAGTATACAATCCATGTGGTTTCAGTTTCGACTTTGCATGCTTACACACTAGGCACGATTCACAAAACTTTGTCACATCAGAATGCATTCTAGGCCAGTAAAAATGTGTACGCAACATTTCCAATGTTTTATCAATCCCAAAGTGTCCCATTAACCCTCCCCCATGAGATTCTCTTAACAATAGCTCACGCATTGAAGTCCTAGGAACACACAACTTATCTCCTTTGTACAAAAAACCGTCATGTATAGAATACTCCGGAAAAATGGAAGATGGACACTTAGCATACACATCGCGAAAATCAATATCTTCAGGATATAATTCCTTAATACTCTCAAACCCAAACAATTTAGATTGCAAAGACGTGATTAATGAATGACGCCTAGACAACGCATCCGCAACGACATTGTCTTGTCCTTTTTTAAACTTTATGACATACGGAAAGGATTCGATAAACTCAATGTACCGAATATGTCTTTTGCTCAATTTTCCTTGACCTTTAAGATATTTTAACGACTCGTGGTCCGTGTGAATAATAAACTCTCGAGGTCTAAGGTAATGCTGCCATGTTTGCAAACAACAAATTAACGCGTACAATTCTTTATCATACGTCGAATAATTCAAGTGAGCACCTTTCAACTTTTCAGAAAAATATGCAATGGTGAGTTTCTCTTGCAATAAAACGCCACCCACACCCACACCCGAAGCATCGCATTCTAACTCAAACACTTTATCGAAATTAGGTAATGCAAGTATAGGTGCAAAAATAAGTTTAAGTTTCAAGAGTTCGAAAGACTCCCTTTGGCGATCTCCCCAAGTAAAAGGAGCGTTTTTGCGGATGAGTTCCGTTAATGGAGCAGCAATGGTGCTGAAATCCTTCACGAAACGTCGGTAGAAGCCCGCTAAGCCTAGAAAACTTCGAACTTCAGCCACGGTTTTGAGTGTTGGCCACTCCTTGATAGCTCGGACCTTTTCTTGGTCGACCTCCACTCCATCTGCACTCACTACAAAACCAAGAAATACAACTCGATCCAAACAAAAATCACACTTCTTGAAGTTCGCATATAACTTAGCACGCCTTAATGTGTCTAGGACGGCTTGTAAGTGTGCAACATAAGTATCGAGTGTGGTGCTATAGACCAATATATCATCAAAATATACGACCACAAAATGACCAATAAACTCTCGTAGGACCTCATTCATTAAGCGCATAAATGTGGACGATGCATTCGTAAGTCCAAACGGCATAACTAACCACTCGTAAAGTCCAAATTTAGTTTTAAAAGCGGTTTTCCACTTATCACCCTCACGGATACGAACTTGATGATATCCACTTCGCAAATCAATTTTCGAAAAATACTTACTACCGTGCAAATCGTCGAGCATATCATCTAAACGCGGAATCGGGTAACGATATTTAACAGTAATATTGTTGATGGCACAGCAATCCATACACATGCGCCACTCCCCACTTTTTTTGGGAACAACTATCACCGGCACGGCGCAAGGACTTAAAGATTCTTGGATCTTTCCCTTCTCCAATAGCCCCACAACTTGCCTTTGTATTTCCTTCGTTTCTTCGGGATTTGCTCGATAAGCTGGTCGGTTTGGAAGTGTAGCTCCCGGAATTAAGTCAATCTGATGTTCCACACCACGCAAAGGTGGTAATCCACTCGGTTCCTCGTCCGGAAACACATCAGCGTATTCCTGCAAAAGTGAACAAATAGCACTCGGGAGGGAAGGTGTTAAGTCGTCAAAAGAAACCAAGCACTTAAAACTTGGAACGACTTGTTTGAAATAAACAAGAAAAACAAAGTTCCCACTGTTCAACGTGGTAGTGATCAAGCTAGGTTTCGCAAGGAAACTGTGCTGCACACCCTTACCATTTTTCTTTTCAACTTTTATTTTACCCTCATGATTTAAGGATCCCACACCCTTACCAAGCTGCACCAACCTTTTATCACCCTCGTTTGGAACGCCCTCCCTTACCATACATTTTTCGACTTGACTTCCCTCAAGTAGTGATAAAATGCCCTCTTTGCTTTTCCTCTCCAAATTAACGCCATTTTTTTCAACATTTACGCCCTCAATAGCATTTTTTTCTCACGCAAAATCACAGCTTGCCTAGAACTATCCATACGCAATTGTTCGGAATGAACTTGCATAGGTGTCATCAGATGCAAAGTAATCGTGCGACCATCCAAAGTAATCGACCAAGTGTTAAGACGACCATTATACATCGATGTTCTATCAAATTGCCATGGTCTACCTAACAACAAATGAGTGACACAAAGTGGTACGACATCACATAAGACTTCATCAACAAGTTTACCGACACGAAACTTAATAAACGCTTGATGTGACACACGAATATCAGCCACATCGTTCATCCATTGCAAGTTATACGGTTGTGCATGCGGTACTAATGGAATCTGAAAATCCTTAACCAAAGTGCTACCTACCAAATTTGCGCAACTCCCAGAATCAATAATGTAGTTGCACGTGCGTCCCGCGATGCCACAGGCTGATTGAAAGATGTTTTCCCGTTGGATAGAATCAACCAACTTAGCCTGAACAGCCAAGGTCTTCCGAATAACATAACACGCCCCATATGTGTTAGAAGCATGCGCATTCAATTCCTCCTCATGATCATCATCGTCGTCCACGTTATCATCATTGGAATGAGATTCGTATGTTGCACCCGGCACCGTTTGTCCCACAACAGTCATGGTGCGTTTGTTAGGACAATTAACCGCATAATGTCCATTTCCCTTGCACTTAAAGCATTCGATATCTCGAGAATGCCCAACTACAGCCTTGCCTTTATCCGGTGTTAAAATTTCAGAAATCCTTGCTTTATGAGTAGAAGAACGTGTTGATCCGTCGACTTGCTTCGAAGGAGCTGTAGTAGAAGAAGTAGAAGATACCCCAGACTGAAATGAAGGCGTGAAAGAACTCCGAAAACCATAAGGACGATTGGTTTTTGCTCTTTCTTCACGTCTACTCTTTAACCGTCTTTCTACCATCATGGCGCCATTAACCATGTCATTCAACGACTGATAATTCTGTAATTCAACTTGGCCTGCAATATCATCCCTCAACCCACACAAAAAACGCTGCATCGTGACATCCTCGGGTTCAATGATATTAGCCCGAAGCAAAGTAACTTGCATTTCCTCGTGAAATTCTTCAACCGTTTTTCCCGACTGTGATAACTGTTGCAATTTATAGCCTTGGTCCCGAAAATAGTGATTAGGGACCCACTTAAGTCGCATATGTTCAGTGAGAAGCGTCCAACTATTAATCGGTTGTTCACCCCGTCGGCGACGATTTTCTTGAAAACTGTGCCACCAACTCATCGCATAACCCGTGAATTCCAACGTAGCAATCCTAGCTTTCTTGGCATCACTATATTTATGAACCGAGAAGATTTGGTTCATTTTCATCTCCCATTCCAAATATTTTCCCGGATCCGATTTGCCCTCAAAAGATGGTATTTTATATTTTAAGCCACGCAAATTATCACCAGTAACTGCCTCAAAATCCTCGTGCTCAAAATTATCAACTATGTCACTATAGTCATCAGCCTCCACATGACCTCGACCACCAAAACCACCACGTCCCCCAACATCACCACGACCAGCCATATTACCACGGCCCCTATGACCTCTACCACGTCCACGTGCACCACCATTACCAATACCATCTTTGTTGGAACAATTCCAGCAATTTGATCCATAATACCTTGTTGAACTTCCTCAAAACGACGATTCATATCACCATTTACTGCCTCTTGATGAAGGCGAAATCTACCTTCCCAATTAGTTTCGTCTTGTTCAGCCATGATACCTCACAATTACGCTCGTGTTTACACTCACCCTCAACTCTTGCCTTAGGTAAGTGGTAACCGTCAAACAAATCAAAACTCAAGCAAGCACGTAGACAGTTCAACAACTAAAATGAACACAAAATACTAACTCCCAAAAAAACAATCTAAGCACGGATAAGATTGGAAGCAAAGATGTGAGAATATGTGGATGAAAAGAAACAAGATTGAGGCAAAAGATTTATCAAGGTAGTAGAAAATAACTAGTGCGCACCCCAACCAAAAATAACAAACAAGAATGATGTCAATAACACTCGGCCTTTGTTTTTTTTTTTTTTTTTTTTTTTTTTTTTTTGTTTTTTTTTAGTCGGCCTAATTCTCTTTTTTTTTATAAAACTATGGAATAGCAAACAACTTTCTAACTTAGAAAATATTAAAGGTGCACTAAATAATTAGTAATTGTTACTAATGATAACTTATGATAAGTTATGAGTAGGAAAACTAAGAGGCAATAGTTACAAATTAGCCTATAGCCGTGGAACAGGGAGAAAAAAATAGGGCTGGAAATTTGGGATGAATATGAGTAATATATTATGAAGAGTTGAAGACTAAGCAAAGGAAGGATACCAAACTATGCATATTACTATTCAAAGTGATGGAAAAACTAACAGGAACACTTCACGTATATATGATTGAGCACATAATCATGCAATACCACATAGAAAGAGATGAAACAAGAGAAGAAAAGTGGACAAACTACTATGACTTGCTGCGTTTTTTTTTTTTTTTTTTTTGATATATAAACGAAAGAGGAAGAAGAGAAAAAAAAAATTTGATAAGAGCAAACAAGAAAAACAAGAAAACAAGTAGATGAATACCTCAATCACCTAAGCTCTGATACCAAATGATATGAACAACGGATCTAGATTGAGATACTCCAAGTTCCACACGCAAATAAGAAGAAGGAAAAGACGAGCAAGAACTTAGATCTTCCATCGGAGTCAGCACCTCGGGTTTCACCAAGTTGAGAACGTCGCACAAAGGATGCTCAATCCTTTGATAAGTTCTCGAGCTAACACAATACCTAATCAGCAAGGTAAAGTATAAACTCACGAAAAGTTTTCAATCACTGAAAAACTTTAACTTTATAAAATATCACTCAAGGATTGTCTAAGTTTTATTACAAGTAAAAGCCATATATATAGGCTACAAGAAATGCTGTCAAAACACAAACTAGCAATGTGGTACCAATATTTCCTCCTAAAAATGATGTGGGACAACAAGATAGCTCCAAACCAATGTGGGAGAACTTAAGCCACGAAATTTAGAAGTAATTTTGGTCTTTGGTAAGCTTATTCCCAAAAAGAAAGTTGAGTTTCCCAAAAATAAGGTGAAAACGGTACTGGATTTTTGGAGGGGTAAAAAGGTAGGACATCGAAGTTTAAGGTTTGGGATACCCTTCAAAGGTAGGGAAGGTAAGTATGGAAGTTTCAGAAACCCAAAATAGTAAGTGAAAGTCGGGTTGGCTTCTCTTAGGCTATTTTAGGAAAGGTTACCAGAAATAGAATAAAACTTCCCCAAAAACCCCTTTATCCCCAATTACAAGTTAACATTGAGAAAATAGACAAGTCTTTATTCTTAAACTCCCCAACGAGTTCCTTAGAAGTTTCCAAAACGAGGTTCTTCACAGCTTCCTCGAATCTTCTCTTTCGAGCTCTCGTAACTGGGCCTTCTTGCATGTGAAGTGGATCCGCACTTACACCATCCTCAAGACCGACAACATTTGAGCTTTCTTGATATGTGACGGACGTTTTCTAGTGCTATACAATCCTTACCGGCAGTGTACCGGGTCAAATCATAGTGCTAGTGTGGTGAGTCAGAGTGTCGAATCCTCAGGGAAACGTGGTAATTCTTTTAAGTGTGGTTAAACACCAAAGAGTTGTTATTAACTCGATCTAAACCGCAATTTTATAACACAGATTACTACTATTCTACTTAACATAAAGTAAATACGTAATTTAAAAGTTATTCTAATAATATATATATATATATATATATATATATATATATATATATAGACTAGATAGATAATTTTATAGAACTAGCCAAAGTTTATATAATTGATTTATACGATCTTTTTCAATAAACGGAATGTACTCGATCTTTCCTTTTATATTAGATCCAATTGAGTAAATGAAACGGTGCACTCTGAGGTTAACAATTCCTCCTCACACGAGCGTATGAAATTGTCATATGTCAAATTGTCATCGATTTAATCTCCACAACCGCCCCATGCTAATCTCGGTTAGTACGAGCAGTACCGCAGTACAAATCTACCCCGGATAAAAGAGGTTATTCCGTTTGTCAGACGGCCGATGTTATTCAAAAGGCTCCGGTTGTCAGGCGGATCGATTTAACTTTCCAGTGTTAGTTTCAATTAAACCGTTGATTTTAACATTATTATGATCTTGAGCACAAATTTAATAAGATTCATCTTTCCCAAGACAAATCGCTTCGGGTAGGAAATAGGATTCCGTTGTCACGCTTTCGACGGCCAATTTTACCCTCCGGTTTTTCTATCTTTTATCTCATATCCTAACTTCTCTGGTCAGTTCATCGTTAGGTTATATGTTGCGATTCATCTTGGTTAATTACGTCAATCCGAATATTATCATTACGTTGCAAAATAGAAAAACATTCAATTAACTCAATTTTAGTAAAATTTTACTTAGACAGCATTCATTTACCAAAAAGATCGAAATAAAACGATTACATTACTTTGGCTAGTTATTAGATTTAGCCTAAAAACATTATAACGACAAAAAAGATAAAACAAACATAACAAACATAAATACTTTAGAAATTTTACCCGATTACAAATGCTGAATCAGAGGTCGTATTCTTCCGGATATTACAACGACTTCAACAACACCGAACTTCCGATAATTTCCCGATCATTACAACAATACTACGGTATTATTATTTTTGGCATAAGGCCTATTTACAACTACTAAAATAAAAAGAAAATAAGAAAAAGGAGATATATATATATATATATATATATATATATATATATATATATATATATATATATATATATTGGTACAATCATCTGGCTCTGCATTGATGCTCCTTATATAGAGATTTGGATGAAGGCCGGACCGGCCGGGTCATAGCCGGCTGGGCCGGTGTAATCATCACATTCATCCCCCTTAATTATCCAATTTTCGGATATAAATTATATATTTTGGAATAAAATTTCTAAAATTCATATCTCGAGTTCTGGATCTCCAAACAACATGATTCAAGAGGCATCGAAAGCTCTCGGAAAAATCTACAACTTTAATGAAGGACTCTTCTTCAGAAAATGTCGTTTTGATGAGCCATTCGTTTGTCGAAGATATTTCTCGATTACCACTAAATCAAATCGATTAGCCACTTGACCACTTCGATTGACCACTTGAACACTTAAGCAATTCGATTGACCACTTAAGCTCGTGACACTCTCTAAATCCTTTCGTAGATATGATTATACTTCAAAATGTCGATTCTCGGGTCTTGGCTTATACATCCGCAATAAAATACCACAAATACCACGTAAATCGACACGACATTCCGATTTACTAAAATCGGTACAAAATGATAACTTTTCACTATTATTACTAAGTTTTACTACTAACTACTCTAAATTATAAAGATTAACATTTCATACTATTTTTATCATAATTTCATATATTTTATATAGAATTAAATCGATAAAACATAATAATATAACGTATATTTAATCATATAAAAGTAGTATATCAACTACTCCCCACTTAGCTTTTGATCGTCCTCGAGCAAAAATAAGCGGTAATAAAAGATAATATAATTGATCAGATTATAATTTTTAATGTAATTTATATTGTCAATATTATAAATATATTACTTATTCTAATTTAAAATTATAAGAAGACAAAAAGTGTATATAACTTAAATAGCTTAAACATCAAATATTATTTAGATGAAATTGTACATGTAATACTTAATAAGTATAAATAAAATATTAGAATTATTTTTAATCGCAACTATTATGAAATCCTGGAATCGTAAACTTGGTCAGTAGTTGACAAAATGGCTTATAAAGTTTAGGCTCAAGATGTTGGTTAATCGGAAAAAGAAATCAAAAAGAGAAAGAGGCAAGTCGATGCACTTCTACATCTTCATATTCTTGATCAAAAAACAATCTCGATTAATAGCATCCTATTTTTATTCCAACTATTTTTCAGATTTTCTCTCTTTTTTTTTCAAGAACTAAAAGCGTGAGTGTGTGTAGAAAATCAAACTTACAAGCATTGCTTCATCAAGATTGATCGGAGTACTACTCTTTCGATCGAAAATTACAAGTCCGGTTTCCTTAAACTTGTAATCATTCTTGAAATCTTATGATTCGACTTTTTCTTTTTCATTCTATGCCTTCATTCCCAGCAATAGGACATTTCGAGATAATACCCTAGCTGGACTACTATCATCAGGCAATCGGGAGCTTTTAAACCTCATAGTGATATAGGACATTTCGAGATAACACCTTACTGCACTCAAATCATTGGTAGCTACAACCGATATGTTCTTTTTATTTTTAGGTTGTCGATCAAAGATAAGGAAGATACCTGGTATTTGATTAATTCTGTGTAGATATGGTGCTTTGTTCTTAATTCTTTTATAGAATATTAACATATCCGAACTCATTACCAAAATCGACTATCTTGCAAGTGTCATTAGGTAAAATCGAATATACTAATACTTATCTAATTTTTCCAATCTCAGCATACACCAAAACTTAGCTTTTATGTCTTCATCTCTTTCATAAGTAAACGCGTACAAACTTATGGAATTTTCAAGGAAATGTAGACCAAAATTAGCTAAAGGTTGGTTATTTCGATTAATCATAATGGCAATTTGAGTGAGGTCTTGATCACTCTAATCAAGGTGGGGTAGGAACAAAAATTGGAAATTTATTTAGGTAGGCTATTTGGCTATAGTTTATATTTTTGTGGTGCCAAAAATCGTCATCCCTAGTCCAATTCCAAACTCATAATTCATATTGAAAAGAAAATTATTCTAAAAATTTTACTTATAAATATCAACATACCTATATAATTTCATGAAAACAATATTTAACATTAATTACTCAATTATATAAACTTAAAATCTCGTTAAAATCTAAATTAGACATAAAATATAATTATAATATATCTAATTTACTTTACTTAATTAAAAACTTATTCTTCCAAATTATATCATTTTTTATTTCATATTTATATATTAACTACTTAATTTATCTAAAAAATTAAAACTAATTAATAAAAAAATTTGATAATTTTAATAATTTATAACTATTTTTTCGAAATTTTAATGAATTTTTAACCTAACTCTACTCCCCACTTATTTAAGTGGCATCGTCCGATGTTCAATGAGTATTAAAAAGTAGGTTTGAAAATAAAATTAAAATTATCTATTATCATTATTATTCTGATTTCATTCTTAGCGTATACTAATATATTATTAAATAACAAACAAACTTAAAAAACTTAAACATATATATTAAACAGGATAATAAAAACGATTACAATTAAAAGACTTAACTAATCGAACTTAAAAACTACAAAGCTGAAACAAACTTAATCATAACTCTTAAATCGAAAAACCATTTTAAATGGTTGATTTAACATCCCGGTGTATTCGGTTCATACGAATTAACAGAGGGCGAGGAATGGTTTGACATTTTTAAAAACAGATGAAAAGTTAAAAGTAAAAAGATAGAAAGTGAAAGGGCTGCAAATTTTTCTCATGGCTTCATTCCCTTTTAATAGATAGTAAAAACATACGTGGATGCATTAGACGAATTCGAGAATGAGTCACCCCTTTTTCCCGGATCGGTCCGAGAGTAGGCCGGCTCGGTCCGGCCTCAATATTCTTTTACCGAGTACAGAGGTAAAAGTCAATTTTGGTTTTGCTTCTTTACGCCCCTCACAAGTGTAACAATGAAAACGTACGTTAAAAATATTTAAAATGATACTTATAAAACGATTAAAATGTTGAAAACGATTTACTAATGATACAAAGTTCGTAAAAAAAATTTCTTTTTTTTTCGAAATTTTAAACGGTAACTTAAAACGATTAGAATAACTAAGACGATACTCTAAAATAAAAAACTACCATTAAACGAAACAATTAAAAAAGAAAAACAAACCAAAATCTAAACGAAAATGTCGAAAATAAAAACGTGCAGTAAAAATGTTTAATCAAATATAGTAATAAAATTCAATCTTCTTCATAATCTTCCTCAGGATCAACATGAAAGCTCGAACTCGGAAACGACTGAGAAGCTGGCGGCTGGAATGTAGTCGTGGTCCTGACTGAACTATCAAGACCCATAGAACTCATGCCAGTAGTGATATGCGCAAACTCAGCGAATCCTCCCAAACTAGACATCGCGGGTCTCTGAATACCTATCGAAAATACACCTGTACCACTCGATTGGCTTCCAAAAGGATATGACATTGGATGAATGCTCGAGGGTGGTGGAATAGGTGCTACCCACTCTGGTAAGGTATAAGGATTGGACTGACAAAGTGGATAGGCAGGATCATCAAAAGTAGGATTACGAAGCAACTGCTCGTTCCTCCTTAAACCTCTACGAATATCGTCACACCACTGCCTATTACTTTCAGCATACAAAGCCATGTTGGCTTGACCACGTGCAACGTCCGAAACTAAAGATTGAAACATGTCATAAGTGATAGTGTTGGAGAAAGGAGTTTGTTGAGGCTGACTAGAAACAGATGGAAAAGAAGAAGATGTGGAAACTGGTGGAGCTGGTTGAGTTTGACGGATTCTAATCAAAGAGCTTATTCTACCATCTGGAAGCCTAGTCAAACTTGGTCCAATCAGAGGTGCATCCGCAGAGCTAACTTGTCATTAGCGAGAATGGTACTCCCGACCTACGACATAAATCCGAAATAAAACAAGGAAGTACAGATGACTCCCTCAGTGCTGGCGATGACAATGCTTTGAAAACTCTTTAAACATTACCTTTCCAACATCTAGCTTCACATCATTTACCATCGCCCATGCGATACAAACATCTTCTTTTCCATAAGCCGTATGTTTTACTCAAGGATAGAGATTATGACTAATAAACCTTTAATCGCCTTAAACCTCTAAAACACTTCCCGTAGTTAAACCTATTTTCAACCCACACAGTGGTTGAATCAAAAGCATGCTGAGCTCTCAAGGCAATCTGCTCAAGTCTTGCAGGATCATCTAAACTCCAAACTACCCTGTAATCTTCATTATCTGGAAAAACTTCAACTCCCAAAATCGCATTTATAACGGGCAGGGTTAAAGGGAACATTTCTAGCTCTTGGGGTAAAGTTTGCGACTCAGTAAGCTCATCCTGTGACAATGTAGACAAAACCGAATAAAACTCAGCTACTAAAGTCGTATTTATTTCCCTTTCTCTTTTGGCTGCTAATTCTAACCACTGACGTCTCGTAAAAATATCCTTAACTTCATCACCTAAATCATCAAAATCTAATCCTCTTTCCACCAAAACATCACATTTACTATAAATCCTTTGATACGCATTCTTAGCTTCTTGTGATGCTGTTTTATTGAAGCTTACGGCTTCTTCTTCAGGTGATAAAATTATCGTGCCTACTACCGGAGTTGCTATAGGAATGTTCGATTTCCGCTTCTTAGAGGCTTTTCTACTCGACTCAGCCATTCTACGATATTGGTAAAGCCAATCAACAACACAACAATAAAAAATAAACAACAAAAAATAAAAATGTCACAACACACTCAAAAATCAAAGCAGTTGAAATTAATCTAAAAAATTATGAAAAATACGAAATTGATTACTAAATAAACTAGATAATACCTTATAATTAAGAAAACGTTGAAAAATAGGCCGGAAAAGTTGTAAAGTCGCCGGAATAAAAATGGAGCTTGTTTTCGATCCTTTTCGATTTTTTCAACTTTTGTGGAAGAGAGGAGATGAAAGGAGGAAGAAATCAAGTGGTGGTGTAGTGTGAGATGAAATTTTATGGAAGAATTGAAAAAAAAATTGAGTGGTGGGGTTTTGGGGTGTGGGGCGGCGGCAAAAATTAGGGAAGAAGAAGAAAAGGGGTCCCCGTTTTTTTATGCAAATAGACCCCGGATCGGTCCGTGCACAATTTTTTTTTACTTTTTCCGATTTTTTTACTCTTTATGATTTTTATTAAAAACTTATAAAAATTCTAATAAAACTTAATTAAACTTGATTAAAATCTTAAAAATAATTTTATAACAATTTTTAAAAATTTAATAAAATCTTTATAAAACTTAATAAAAAGCTTATAAAAATTTAATAAATTTATATTAATTCTTATAAAATATCTAAATTAAAACTAAAAATAAACTTTTATAAAATTTTTATAAAACTCCTTAATTTATAAAGATCCAATTTTTAAAATTTTCAGAAGTTATGAGAAAATTTTATAAAATATTACTAAAACATAAGAAAAGACTCGAAACGTAAGGGGTTCCTGATTCTTCGATTTCTAAATCTTCCAGAGTTCTGATATAACGTTCAATCAACCTAACTTCTAAAAACGAAGCATTTGAATTATCTCTTGGAATTCCGTCGGGATTTTCGGATAACCACCTAATCGTTCCCTTCCTAACAATATCCAAACACTCATCCTGGGATTTGGTTGTGTTTTTCCCATGCGTTCAACATGTTCACTTTTTCCACAGATTCTCCGATCTCATCGAAAACTTTGCCCTTCTTTTATTGCACTCCTTGATGTTCCATTACAAACTTCTTTCAATCTAATCTCTCTCAACAATTTCTTGTTTTGTTCAAAAACTAAAGCTTCTATAGCAAACGCGACATCTTTATCAAGGTCTAATTTCAAAAGTAAAACAAAAACTCCTAATCTATCTAAAAAAGGCATCCAGTTCTTTTACGTCTATCCGGTAAAAGACGAAAAGAGTTTAAACATAAATAAAAACATAGAAAAGTAGAGTAAAGATAGATAGCACCTGGTATTCGGCTGATTTCAATTTCTCTGCTTTTCAGTTTTTCTGCTTTTTCAATTTGTCGGGGAATCAATCAGTAGCATTACTTCTTCTTTCAGTGTGATTCCTTCTCCCTCCACAAATAACTTTACTCTGTGGCCATTGGCTATAAAAGTCGTATTTCCATCAGTTAGTTCAACAGCTCCAGATTTGTAAACCCGTGTTACTTTAAATGGACCTGTTCATCTTGATTTAAGCTTACCTGGAAACAACTTTAAACGTGAATTGTACAAGAGCACTCGATCACCTACATGGAACTCACGTTTAAAGATTCTCTTATCATGGAAAGATTTCATGCGTTCCTTGTAGATTCGAGCATTTTCATAAGAATCGAGACGAAATTCTTCTAGTTACATTAATGAAGCAATCTATGATCACCGGATGACCTTAGGATCGAAATTCAGAAATCTAATAGCCCAGAAGGCTCGGTGTTCTAACTCAACTGGGAGATGACAAGACTTACCAAAGACTAGCTTATAGGAGAACAACCAATTGGTGTTTTAAAAGGCGTTTTGTACGCCCATAATGCATCATCTAATTTAACCGCCCAGTTTTTACGATTTGAATCCACTTGTTTTCTCCACGATTCTTTTGATTTCTCTATTTGACACCTCTACCTGTCCACTGGTTTGCGGATGATAGGGCGTTCCTAACTTATGCGTTACACCATATTTTTCAACTATCTTAGTAAATGGTCTATTGCAAAAGTGTGACCCTCTATCACTAATGATAGCCCTCGGAATGCCATATCTGGTAAATATATTCTTTTTAAGGAATCGTATGACAACTTTGGTATCATTAGTGGGAAGAGCTTTAGCTTCTACCCATTTCGAGACATAATCTACCATTACAAGAATAAATCTTTTTCCAAAAGATATAGGGAAAGGTCCCATGAAATCTATACCCCAAACATCAAATAACTCACATTCTAAAATAGGTTGCATAGGCATTTCATGTTTTTAGATATATTTCCCATTTTTGACAAGACTCACAAGATTTAACATACTTATAAGCATCTCTATATAGTGTAGGCCAATAAAACCACATTGTAAAACTTTAAAAGCAGCTTTTCCAACCTCCATGATGACCTCCGCCTCACGATCATGGCAAAATGATATAACACTTAAAATTTCATTATCGTGCACACATTTTCGATTATCCCATCCGAACATTTACGGAAAAGGTCCGGTTCCTCCCAAGAATTAAATTTTAAATCGTAAAAAAAACTTTCTTTTTCACGCCAAGTCCAATGAGACGGAATATAATCACAAAGTTAAGTAATTAACGATATCTCCAAACCAATGTGACATTTCCTTAGAATGAATTCTATTCTTTAATAATCGCATGGTTGAAGGAGTATCTATTCTAAATAGTTGTTCATCAGAAATGAATCTTTAATTTCATTTCCTATTTCTTCATCATTTTCCATTCTACTTAGATGATCTCGCTACCACATTCTCACTTCTTTTTTATCTTTAATTTCAATATCAATTCTTGAAGTAAGAGAATCCATCTAAGAAGGCGAGGTTTAGCATCTTTCTTACTCATTAAATACTTGATCTTTGAATGGTCTCAGATAAATTATTACCTTAGAACCAACAATATACGATCGAAACTTATCTAAGACAAAAATCACCATCAGCTTCTTTTTCTCGTAGTTGCATAATTTAGTTGAGCAGTGTTTAATGTGTGAGATGCATAGTAAATAGCTTTGAGAATTTTGTTATATCTTTGACCTAAAACAGCTCCTACAGCTAAATCACTTGCATCACACATAATCTCAAACGGCAAACTCCAGTTTGGTGCTACTAAAATTGGTGCAGTAGTTAACCTTGCTTTTAGGGTCTGAAAAGCTTCCATACATTTACTATCAAAGTTAAAAGGTACTTCCTTTTCAAGCAAATGACTTAGAGGCTTTGCTATTTTTGAGAAATCGGCAATGAATCTTCTATAAAATCCTGCATGTCCCAGAAATCCTCTTAGAGTTCTTAAATTAACTGGTGGAGGTAATTTTTCAATTACTTCGACTTTAGCTTTATCAACTTCAATACCTTCTTCAGAGATTCTATGACCTAAAACAATTCCTTCTGATACCATTAGATGACATTTTTCCCAGTTTAGTACTAGATTGGTATCTTCACAGCGTTGTAACACTCGTTCTAAGTGTAACAAACAAACATCAAATGAGTCTCCGTAAACACTAAAGTCATCCATAAAAATTTCTAAGAATTTCTCAACCATATCAGCAAATATAGCCATCATACACCTTTGAAACGTAAAGTGGTGCATTACATAAACCAAACGGCATTCTTTTATAAGCAAAAGTTCCATAAGGACAAGTGAAACTAGTTTTTCTCTATCTCTCGCTGCAATGAATATCTCGTAAATATCCCGAATAACCATCTAAGAAACAAGAATACTTATGTCCACTTAAACGCTCCAACATCCGAACTATGAATGGAAGTGGATGATGATCTTTCTTAGTATGATCATTTAGTTTTCTAAAATCAATGCACATTCGATAACTGTAATCTCTTGTCGGAATCCATTCATTCTTTTCATTCTCTTTCACCGTGAAACCTCCTTTCTTTGGTACCACTTGAGTTGAATTACCCATTCACTATCCGATATGGGAAAATTTATCCCCATTTCTAATAGCTTAATGACCTCTTTCTTAACAATTAATCGCAAATTTGGGTTGAGGCGGCGTTATGTTGAATACAAGGTTTAGCATCTTCCTTCGTAATTATCTTATGAACGCAAATCTCGTGGCTAATACCTCGAATATCGGTAACGGTCCATCCAAAAGCTTTCTTATGCTTTTTTAACATTCTAAGTAATTGATCTTCTTGTTGCTCAGTTAAAGATGATGAAATAATAACCGGTAATAGATTATTAGTTTCAAGAAAAGCATACTTGATTTAAAGGTAACGGTTTCAATTCCAGAATTCTTAGGTGGATCTTCCAGGTGATGGTTTAAGAACTGGTCCTTCTAGTTCTAATTCCAAATACTTATGCCATGATGGTTTAAAAGTAAAACTTCCTTTATCTAGAGAAAGAATTATCTCTTTCATTTAGGTGTCTTTCTCATCTTCCTTATAGATAGACAGAGTTAAGCATTCTTCTAACTGTCTTCAAAAGTTGGTAATCGAATATCATAGATGTAATGAATATCTTCTATAGAAAAACATGATTCGTGATCTGTATGGATGGTTCATAGCTTTGAAAATATTGAAAGCAACTTCATCTTCATTGACTCTCGTAATTAACTCTCCTTTCTCGACATCTATTATAGTTCTTCCTGTAGCTAGAAATGGTCGACCTAAGATAAGTGGCGCTGAATATCCTTCTTCCATTTCCATAACTACAAAGTCTATTTGGAAAATAGAACTTGTCTACTTTAACCAATACGTCCTCAATAATTCCTTTAGGGTATTTAATCGATCTATCCGCCATTTGCGAGTCATTTCGATCTTTCGTAAGCTTTCCTATGCCTAGCTTTCTATAATCCTCATAAGACATGAGATTTATACTAGCTCCAAGATCACATAAGACCTTCTTAAACAGAAATCCTCCAATTTCACATGGGATGGTAAAACTTCCAGGATCTTTCAGTTTAGGTGGTAACTTATGCTGCAAAACTGCAGTAACATTCTTCATTTAGGCATATATTCTCATATTCCTCTAATTTTTCTTGTTTGATGAATATCTTTCGAGAAAATTTCCATAAGCAGGCATACTAATTAGAGCTTCGATAACAGGGATATTAACATGAATATGACGAAAAGTATCAAGGAAACGAGCATACTTCTGATCAGTTTTAATCTTTTTAATTTGATCTTTAGGTGGGTAAGGTAAAGATTCTAAATCTATAACCTTTGATCCCAAAGTCATTTTCTCTTTTCCTTTCTCCTTAAACTTTTGAGTATTACTTGATCGCCAAGTATCATGATCTTGAGTTTTTTCTTTTAAAACATTCTGAATCAATCTCTACTTGATTCCTTGATTCCTTCTTCTTGTTTTTCATCCTTGTTTTCATTATCTTCTATTCTAACATGTTCCTTGAATAAAGTCCTTAAATCTTTATCCATGGGATCTTTCAAAATCCTAGTGGATTTTTACCCATTTTTCACATTCATTCTCGTGTTCCAAACTTCTTTTTCCTTTTAAGAAATTCTCTATAATTTCTTCTTCCTCATCGATGAATTCAAGTTCATCTTTAGTTTCATCATTTTTCCATCTAAATCATTTTCTACTTCATTATTTCCAAGTTTTCTACTCCATTACTACCTGAGTTTTCTACTTCTCGTAACTACAACATTTACCTCTCTTGGGTTTCTTTCAGTATTGCTTGGTAATCCTCCAGGAGGTCACTGTTATTACGTTCACCTTCCCTACTCAAATGATCTTCCATATTCCTTAATGAGGCTTCTATCGTTCTCATTCTGGTATCATGTCCACTCATAGATGTTTTCATTGAACTCAAATCCTTAGAGACTGTACCTATAGAAGTCATCATTGTTTCCATATTCTTAGCTTGAGTAGATACTACACCCATCATATTTTCCATTAGTTTTTCCCATTTTTCAACTCCTTCTGCAGGTTGAGTTGAACTTTGAGTTACTGGTATACTTTGAGTGGTATGTTGAGGATAGGATCTAGGTAATGATTGTAAATTCTGATTAGATGTATTTTCTTCATAAACTTGATTATTATTCATATTCCTATACTGAACTGGATATGGCGGTTGTCCTTGCTTACTAGGGTTTTCAGACCATCGAAAAGTAGGGTAATCTCTTCTAATAGCATTAAACGAGTTTGAATATGCATTGTTCAAATTCCTATGTTGCTGAAGAAAACCCACCTCCTCTCTTGAATATCCTGTTGGTTCTTCAATCCCTATTGACATATTATCCTCGATTTGAGTATTCATTGGTGTACTATTTTACGAACTTTGGTTTTGTTCGATTGTAGGCCATCAAATTTCCTACTCAAATTTTCTAAATGTGCTAGAACTTCCGTATTAGATGTACATTCTCCCGCAAAAGCTACTTTTACGGTGCTAGAACCGGTTTCCCACATTCTGTTATTTTGGAAATCTTTCTATAGCATCGTAAACTATTTGAGCTTCACTCATCATTAAAGAACCACCACATGCATGATCTACATCTCGCACGTGAATCTTTTCTTAATTTCTGACGAAAAAGTTGAATTTGCATATCTAAGGAATAACCATGGTCGGGACAGGCTCTTAACAATTTTTTAAATCTTTCCCAGGCATTCCCAAGCGTTTCTTCAGATCCCTGTCTAAAGTTAGCAACCTCGACTTTTAATTCCAAATTTCGTCCTGGAGTGAAATATTGTTTCAGAAATTCAGTTTGAATATCCTCCCAACTAGTAAGTGAACGATGTGGAAGAGACATAAACCAATCTCGGGCTCGTCCTTTTAAAGAAAAAGGAAACATAGTCATCCTCGTTAGTTCCTTATGAGCACCTTGACTTTTGGTCAGTATTGCACGCTTCTTCAAAAGATAGAGATGATGATGTGGATCTTCATCATCCTCTCCTAGGAATTGGGATCTTGCGTCAATTAAACCAAAAAGATGAGATTTAATTTCAAAATTATTCGCTCCTTCATTGGGTAAAAGTATGGGATTATTAGTCCGGTTTCTTCTTATGGTTTGATCACGAGATAGGTCTCGGGTTTGGTGGGTTATTACGATTATTCTCGGTTCCGATCTTGATTATTTCTATTATTATGATTTTGATTATTATTAGGGTTAACAGGTTTTGTCCATGCCTGGAGCATGATCTAGCCTCTGTTCATTTGTTTCATCACTAGTTTGACCATTTCGTATTTTTATTAGAAGATGATTCCGTTGGAGATTTTCCAAGGAGTCCTAAGTCTGGTTTGACCACGTTTACTCTCTATTCAGAATCGTCTTTCGTAAAGCGTTTATGTCAGCTTATAAGGAGTAAGTGAGGCTTTACCGCTACGGTCATCAACTAACGAAAATAGAAAAATGCTCGAGTTTTATAGAAGAAGAAAATTGGTACTAAAAGAAAGTAGATACCAACGAAAAATAAAATAGAAATGAGATAAGAAAAAGTGTTGATTTATCCTCGAGAATTTTGAGCTAATACAAGTAGTAACCATAGACACAAAGAAAGAAATTAGCGACGTGGTCCCCAGCAACGGCGCCAGAAAGTCGACGGACGTTTTCTAGTGCTATACAATCCTTACCGGCAAGTGTACCGGGTCAAATCATAGTGCTAGTGTGGTGAGTCGAGTGTCGAATCCTCGTGGAAACGTGGTAATTCTTTTAAGTGTGGTTAAACACCAAAGAGTCATTATTAACTCGATCTAAACCGCAATTTTATAACATGATTACTACTATTCTACTTAACATAAAGTAAATGCGTAATTTAAAAGTTATTCTAATATAATATATATATATATATAGATATATAAATATATATAGATGTACATGGATTGTAAAATATATATATATATATATAAATATATAGATACCAATATATAGTTTATAATAATAGACTAGACAGATAATTTTATAGAACTAGCCAAAGTTTATATAATTGATTTATACGATCTTTTTCAATAAACGGAATGTACTCGATCTTTCCTTTTATATTAGGTCCAATTGAGTAAATGAAACGGTGCACTCGAGGTTAACAATTCCTCCTCACACGAAAGCGTATGAAATTGTCATATGTCAAATTGTCATCGTTTAATCTCCACAACCGCCCCATGCTAATCTCGATTAGTCTCGAGCAGTGCAGTACAAATCTACCCCGGATAAAAGAGGTTATTCCGCTTGTCGAGACGGCCGATGTTATTCAAATGGCTCCGGTTGTCGGCGGATCGATTTAACTTTCAAAGTGTTAGTTTCAATTAAACCGTTGATTTTAACATTATTATGATCTTGAGCACAAATTTAATAAGATTCATCTTTCCCAAGACAAATCTCGCCCCGGTAGGAAATAGGATTCCGTTGTCACGCTTTCCAGACGGCCAATTTTACCCTCCGGTTTTTCTATCTTTTATCTCATATCCTAACTTCTGCGGTCGGGTTCATCGTTAGGTTATATGTTACGATTCATCTTGGTTAATTACGTCAATCCGAATATTATCATTACGTTGCAAAATAGAAAAAGATTCAATTAACTCAATTTTAGTAAAATTTTACTTTAAAAGACATTCCTTTACCAAAAGATCGAAATAAAATGATTACATAACTTTGGCTAGTTATTAGATTTAGCCTAAAAACATTATAACGACAAAAAGATAAAACAAACATAACAAACATAAATACTTTAGAAATTTTACCCGATTACAAATGTTTGAATCGTGAGGTCGATTCTTCCGGATATTACAACGACTTCAACAACACCGAACTTCCGATAATTTCCGAGCATTACAACAATACTACGGTATTATTATTTTTGGCATAAGGCCTATTTACAACTACTAAAATAAAAATAAAATAAGAAAAATGAGATATATATATATATATGTTATAAAACTAATATAAGAAAGAACAGAAACAAAGTAATAAAGAGAAAGGGGAAATGCTTGTGTATTATTCCAATGATATAAGGGGGTATTTATAGTAGAGATTACAATGTGAACACAATAATCTGAATTAATCACAAATCTACTTAAATCAATCAGAATAATAGATAATCCATCAATGATATTATTTCATAACACTCCCCCTTGGATATCTATTATTTAAACATACAACTGATATGATATGCCTCATTAAAACCTTACTAAGAAAACCCAGTGGGAAAAATCTTAGTTAAGGAAAAAGAGTACATATTTATCTGGTTGATTTACTCCCCCGAACCAAGCGTCAATTTCGATATTTCAATTGTTGCATCCCAATGCTCTTCAATGGTCTTTCAAATGTTGCAATGATTAATTGTCTTGATAAATAATTATCGGTTGACCGGATCTCATTTGTATCGTCAATCTTCTCATTCTTTTGCAAATCATGAGTAAAGAATAACTTGGGTGAAATATGTTTTGTTAATCTCCATTAATATAGCCTCACTTCAATTGAGATATGCAAGATGCATTGTCTTCATGCAATTAAATAATTTCCATTCTCATCACGGACAATGTCTCAATTGATTGTCTCGATCGTAGTTGCATAACGTATATGTCATGTACTATTAACTTTGCTAGAAAAACCCAGTGGGAAAAAAAACTAGACAAGGTAAATAGTTCATGTCATATGCGTTTCTATGTGTTGCACTAACTGCCTCGTTAAAAACCTTTAACTAAGAAACCTTTGGGAAAAACTTGGTTAAAGGAAAAGAATCTGATCATTGTGCTTAAAATAACTTTGAAGTTGTCGCTCCCCCTGACGACAACATCTACTTTATGTGCGCATTAAAGTATTATAAACACATTCTGTTCCAAAACAGATGTAGAAATGATTTTAGTGAACAATTTTTCTAGATTGTTACTAGAGCGCACTTTGTATATCCGTACCTTCTGGACTTCATGTAGATAATTGAATGTAGGGGCTAAATACTGTCATGCCCACTACTCATTCGGGCAACACATGGAACTCAGTCAGCACTATAATTATAAAAACAATGGGGAAAGTAATACAATCGCAATTGCATGCGTATATTCCACTCTCACACGTCGTAGTGCTATAAATTCATGACACAAAGTTTGAGTTACTTATATATACTTTCCTCAATAGAACTATACTATAGACATATTACATGCAACATGAATGTTAATGACATTTTTAACTTAACAGTATGCATGCTGCGATTGTCATATAAACTTGTTTCTGAAATCCACCAAGGATTTTCATATCTATATTAATGTCCAACGACCCATAAATATGTGGTCATGACATATGAAAACTCAACGTTACTGCCAGATATACTAGTTAGCGGAACATTACATTATCTATAATGGGAGAATATATTTGATCATTAACAAACAAATATTTCTAATTCAAACTCAACCTCAATTGCTTATTTCATTTTTACCTAGTCTGAGTGTTTCTGGCACTCTGCGAATGACTTAGGTACTGGATCCAGATATAATAATAGCAATTAAAGAGGCAAATATGTCGTCGACGACTATTATATTTTATTATGATTTCTCCCATAAAATTCATTGCTAATTCGGTATTAGCATAAACCAATTCCTTATCAATGTATGGATTGGTTGTTCCCAACCCCAATATTTAATCATTTGATGCACGTGCAATTTTTGTTTTGGGGTTTTCGCTTACAAGACGAATCTCTTTAAGAGATTTCATGAGTGATCGAATATCAATAATAAATTGATCATTCTTCCGCGGATTTTTATCTTTAACACCGATCGGTCTTCTACGCTTCTGGCGTAGAGAAATATCTTCAATCATACTGTTGGTGCATTTGTAAATAGTCACTCATTTAATTTCAATATAGGCATCTGGCATATTACTTGTTAAATACTACAAGTAAGATTATTTTCGCATGATCGCTTAAAGCGATGCGTGGAAGATCGTTTATCTTGTTAAAATTTCTCGGCATTCTTTTATTCTAACATGAGATTTTCTTTATCTCCCCCTAATGCCGAGAATCGATCTTCATCGAACATGTTGCACCGAGCTATACATTGATGCTCTTTTATTCGCTTCATGCGATTTACACATATAAAACATAGTGGTTTCAATTAAATATCTCATTCTATGAGATTTTTGAAAGCAATATCTCTCTTGCGCTTCATGCTTAATATATCACTATGTGATTTTAGATTCTTCAAGAATCGCTCAAAAAATTCACGTTATATTTAGAGAAATCACTAGAATGAGACAACGGACTTTTAGTTCGTTTTCTCCTCTTTCTCGAAAATATTTGATATATGCAAAATGTGCATAATCTACGTACCTTTCGTGGGTTTCATGTAAATGAATAATATATGAACTCATGGTTCATATATGTCTATATTTGTCACGAGATATAATAGATTTTCCTCCTCTTATTCTCGGACAACACTTTTTCACAATCGGTATCTAGAAAATTTACAATTACCCGTGACGGATTCAACATTTTAATGTTAGAGATCCTCTTATGCGGGTATCAACAAATTTCTTTAATATTTTCCGATTTGGGGAGAAGCATTATCTCCTTTAGAGATATTTTATCAATTCTCACAATGCTTATTAGGATGATTAAGTCAAGCAGATTTTGAATTAATAATAATATTCACAATTAAACAACACAATGTATCATGTAAATGATAATATTGACAATCAAACAACACAATGTATCACGATTCCTAAGACAAGCAATTCATATAGGATCTATTACTAGAACAACTCAAGGAATCCTCGATAACTGAAAAGTCGGTAAAAATTATATGTCAATAGACACTATATTACCAAAATGTGATCACTTACATAATAAATGGCAAAGCAACTTTTCTCGACTAAATGCATGTTTCTATCGATATTATGAATAGATAAATCATGCATTACATAGAGCATAGTATTAAAGGTGATTTGATCTAATAATGTGTTCAACTTCTCAAAAGTAATGAGAATGAGTTCAAATATGTCTAGAATTAAGTAATAGTCTATCAAATTCTAAAATATTTTAGTGAATTAATATGATAGAAATGAATCGTTATATTGAAGAAATCTTCACCGTTGATTAGAAAATTGTATTAGTATAAATCGATTTTCTACAAATTGAGAATATCAATTGAAACTGAGTAAATCTATTCTTATGCAAAAGGTGTATGAACTAAGATGCTCACGAAAATTGGCATCGAAAGATACATTTTAAGTTCAACACATTTAATCATCTTATTTAGCCATAAGCGAAAATCAAAACGATCATTGAAAATAGAATAAAGTCTTATCAATAGACTAAGTGTAGAGCATCCTAAACAAAGAGTTTTGGATCTATAATTATTATTATAACACACTAACCCATATCATATCATTTTCAATGCAGCTACCATTTCACATTAACCCATATCATTTTCAATGTAGCTACCATTCGAGTTCACTTAATATTGCTAATATGAGAAGAGTATTTTATATGTGTCAAGAAGAATTCATCTTAATGCCCATAAATAAAACCAACCTATCGTATATGAAGATCACCATTGTATTATTAAAATAAAAATTACCATCAAAACTGTGTCAACTTAGAGGAATTACATACCACAAAGAGAGGGATTGCCAATCATCGAGAAAAATGATTAACAGAAGCCAACTAACTTCAAGTTGCGAAGTCAATTAACTTCAAGTTGTGATATTAGTGGCATATCAAAATCAAATAAATAAATCCACAACCTCAATTTGACATAGTGACATATTAACCAAAATATTGGCTTTGTCTCAATTAATTGGCCTTTTGACATGCAAAGATATCAACCAAAATATTGGCTTTGTCTCAATTAAATGGCCTTTTGACATGGCAGCATATCAACCAAAATATTGACTATTAATTGGCCTTGACTATGTTATGATTGTCATTGTGATAGGAAACATATTTTCCACGACCATGGCATGATTGTCATTGTGATAGGAAACATATTTTCCACTACCACGGCCTCTACGATCTCCACCGCGACCACGACTTGCGCCAAAATGGCCAAAATTTGCGCCAAAATGGCCAGCCATAATTTGAAGATTTTGTCGCATTCACTTTAGGGAATGGACTTGCACCAAAATGGCCAAAAATTGAAGATTTTGTCACTTGCACCAATAGGACGAGACTCGTGATTTTTCATCGTGATTTTTCATCAACAAGTTATTCAATCTTCAAGGGTATAAGATATTAAAGTCTCTTTCAAGTCTTTTTCAATGGACTTCATGTCCTCTGTGAATGACACTCTTACGAGTATTTGGCATATCCGACATTCAAATATGTGAATTTCATATTCACTTTTACGATTGGATTTCAAATCCATGTATATGCTCGTTTCAAAATATTGATCAACTCTATATGATCATGTCTTATTTCCTGTGCCAACTATTTTGTCTCGGATATTCAAGCCTTCAAGGGTGAATATATATGAGTGATGGATACCAATTATTGTGATCTGATCCATCATTATATTGATGTTATCGAAATTTATAACAACAATATTTTATCACTATCACGTGTAATGTAGAATAATACAATCATAGTAGGATGCAAATAAATTAAACAAAGTTACCACAAAATTTTACCATTGATGTAGCATTGAAAATTTTAGATCCGAGTTTTTTTTTTCATCCTGGCATCGGATTCGATATTTTTCTTCTCATCGACTAGACCACCAATTTTATTTCAACCGTAGTATGTTTCTCCTGGTGATGTCATGCATCGATCATCGGTCCAATGCTTAGAAAAGCAATGTCTCGATTTCTTGATATCCTGGATAAAAATGAATCTTTCGGTTCCACCAATTCCGCGACCGGGTGGAGGATGGCTATGTTTAACCATGGATCCCATCGCTACTTCTTCTTCAAGTTTCTGTTTCACATGATGAAAGCTCGATTTATTTAATTCAATAACAAAATCATTAGAAAGAAAAGCATTATATTGAAATTGATAAATAATAGAGAATATATTGTATTCTTATCCGTCGAACCCAATCATAAAAATTAGGAGGGGTTGTGCTTCTACTGTGACCGAAAATTGTTAATATTATATCTATAACCCAAAAACTAGATCACTTTGTTGATCCACTATTCCAATATTATATACAATGCATAATTCATCATAAGGAAGATTTAATGTAACCGAATATAGGAGTCCGGGAAAAAGGGCAAGAAGTCATTGTATCAAAGTATTGATCTTCGTGACGATGAAAAGAAATCGAAAAAGAACTTCCCTATCAATTCAATTGGTAATCTTAAAAATGATGAAAATAAATCGAAAGGAACTTCCTCGTTAATTAGTGTGACTATCTCTCGGGCTATATAATCGATCCACTCCATCTCATCAACGTTTGATATTTTCCAACAAGATTAGCTTGAGGTCGGTGCCAACCACGGAGACGATTTTGATAATCATATTATGAAGTAGAAATATAAACATGCTCATTAATCTAATTAGAGAGATACTTCCTGGATCTATAAAGATGAACTTGTTGAAATGGACGATGGCAAGATCGGCAAACTTGTCAAATATAATTCTTGTGTTGACATTGCATAAATTGATGCTTGATGCAAATTGCATAATCATCTCCATGGGTTTAATATTGATTCTTAAAAAAAAAGACAGAGACTCGTGCTGATAACGTGTTATAAAACTAATATAAGAAAGAACAGAAACAAAGTAATAAAGAGAAAGGGGAAATGCTTGTGTATTATTCCAATGATATAAGGGGGTATTTATAGTAGAGATTACAATGTGAACACAATAATCTGAATTAATCACAAATCTACTTAAATCAATCAGAATAATAGATAATCCATCAATGATATTATTTCATAACAATATATATATATATATGCTATATGTATATATGTATTGGTACAATCATCTGGCTCTGCACTGATGCTCCTTATACAGAGATTTGGATGAAGGCCGGACCGGGCCGGGTCATAGCCGGACTGGGCCGGTGTAATCATCACATTCATCCCCCTTAATTATCCAATTTTTGGATATAAATTATATATTTTGGAATAAAACTTCTAAAATTCATATCTCGAGTTCTGGATCTCCAAACAACATGATTCAAGATGCATCGGAAAGCTCTCGGAAAAATATACAACTTTCATGAAGGACTCTTCTTCAGAAAATGTCGTTTTGATGATCCATTCGTTTGTCGAAGATATTTCTCAATTACCACTAAGTCAAATCGATTAGCCACTTGACCACTTCGATTGACCACTTGACCACTTAAGCAATTCGATTGACCACTTAAGCTCGTGACACTCTCTAAATCCTTTCAGAGATATGATTATACTTCAAAATGTCGATTCTCGGGTCTTGGCTTATACATCTGCAATAAAATACCACAAATACCCACGTAAATCTGACACGACATTCCGATTTACTAAAATCGGTACAAAATGATAACTTTTCACTATTATTACTAAGTTTTACTACTAACTACTCTAAATTATAAAGATTAACATTTCATACTATTTATATCATAATTTCATATATTTTATATAGAATTCGTTGATAAAACATAATAATATAACGTATATTTAATCATATAAAAGTAGTATATCAATATGTATCGAATGGTTGAGCATTAAAGGCTAGGCCTCGTTGGCCTCAAGACCGGCGTTTAATCTTTGCATTGAATATGGTTTTTGTAATTGTGGGGCGATAAATGTGGCTTTGAATTTTGAATTTGAAAATCCTGCGTATGCCCTGTCCGCTCGATCTTGTCAATATCATTCGTTGAATTACCTTCCAATTCTCTATAAAATGGGGACCTTGACCATCATTAACCACAATTATACATCCGTGTCTAATACTTGTCGTTTCTCTTTTTCATCATGTCGATGTCTTCTACTAGCTCTTCTCCTTCCTCCGGTTTGTCCCTTTCTTCTTCATCATACCTGCTATGGCCTTGTGAATTTTTGGGAGTATTTCCACAAGCAAAGGCAATTGGCCGAGAGGGGTTTGAACATGCGTAAGGTTGAAGGAAGTGGTTCTATGTTACGTGTTTTTTTCGGGTTGGCGTTTTTTTACTGCAGCTCCTAAGGGTAGATATAACCTCACTTTGGTGCGTGAGTTTTACACTGTTTTGTCGGAGGCTACCTCCATGGAGGGTACCACTTCAGTTTCTCTTCGAAGCGTTTCTGTTGGCTTCACTTCAGCTGCTATAAACTCGTTTCTTCGCCATTCCGACCGTGGATTTCGAGGTGCTTACGGATGAAGAAGTTATCCTTCTCCATGCTATGTTCAGTCCATTGGTGGGCATCGACTGAGGAGTTATAATTCACCGTGAAGCCATCAAATTTGCGAGGATAATGGATCCCTCTCGCCCAATACCTTTCGGTTGGTTGGTTTCTGGCCTTTGCACTAGTAGCTGTGGAATGCCGGTCAGCCCTTGGGATGTCTACCTTAGCACGGACTAGCTTTTTTTTTGAGCCCGTAGTCGCAGATACTCTACGTAACACCGGGCTTGTTGTACTTGTTCCAGTCTATGAATAGAAAAGTATTCGGATGGCTCCCTTGTTTTTGCAAAGACGATGGGTGTAACCGATGGATTTCGCGGAAACAAATAATACCCAAAGCATGAACATAGAGAAAATGTAGAATCGGTTTATATACTTACAAGATAAGAAAGCGTGGTCATTCATGTCATAAACAGTGAAATGAAAAGCCATAACTCAGAAAAGAAAGCGAATCCATTTACGTCTTAAATGTAGACATGGTGCCGTGACCAAAACCAATTTCTACATGTAATATCTCTTGAGATTGACTGCAGGCCAGGGGCGATTAAGCTCGTAACCGTTCTCTTCCTTTAAAACATAAGTCCCTTTCATGATTTCCATGGATATTTGATAAGGACCTTCCTAGTTTGCTGTTAGCTTGCCCCTGTCGGGCTGAAGGCCGGCGGCCTTCCTATTTCGGAGGACGAAGTCACCTACTTTGAAGTAGTGGTCATGAACTCTTTTATCGTGATGTCTCTTCATGATCTGTTTGTACGGCCTTCCTATTTCGGAGGACGAAGTCACCTACTTTGAAGTAGTGGTCATGAACTCTTTTATCGTGATGTCTCTTCATGATCTGTTTGTAATTCACGACCCTGTGGTAGGTCGCTACCATTCTTTATTCCGCCAAGTCCAATTCGATTTGCATGTTGAGTTCGTTGTCCGCTGGGTTGTATCTTGTGACCCTAATGTTGGAAGTAGCGCCCGAAATACAATTTATCTAATTGTTTGTATAATTAATAAATGACAGATTTATTCTCATCTTATTATTTGCTTCGTGCTTATATATAATACACCGCTGAAAACCGCAAGTCATATCATATGTAGCCATATAACTTAGTGTGTGTCACACGTGAGGATTAAGTTTATGGTGATACACTTGAACTATAGGTCCGTGGTGAACTTAATCAAAGTATGGGGTCTATTGATTAAACCACCATTAATGCACTCATAACACTTTATAGTGTGACCGTCTTATCCAGACCGTCGATATTGGTTATCTAAGTGAGGCATTTATAAATGATGTAGTGATATAGGACTGGACCGATTTAATCTGTATTTCTCATATAATTCCATGATTGAGAAATCATATTAAATCACAAGATGATCATAAATGGATCAACCTTAATCCTAAAGTGATTGCATACTCCTACATGTTTCAAAATAGGGTTTGATGTGTTCGTTAAGGATCGCTAAGAGGCGCGGTCCGAATCACTTTCATGTTGGCACTATTCTGAAATGAGTGAGCAGTGTGTGTCTTATAGTTATGGAATCCATTCCTTCCTGTGGGAAATAGAAAGACAATCCCCTTATTTGTTAATCATATAAACTGATCGATCGGCCGAGTTCGCATTGGTTTATGAACTAATTGATCACTAGTGGGTTAATGGTAAATAAGGATAAGATGTAATGAAGAAGGTTTACGGAAATAATCCCGCTTCGTTACGGATAGTCTATGGAGGGTTAGTCTGTATGTAATGATTATATCAATGGACACTTATTGACTCGACACTTTGAGAATAAGTTATATCTATAATAGAACAGTTCAGTTTCGGATTTATGGTGGCATAATTCCGTAATTGATGAGTTGAGTAGAAATATACTGTTCGATGAATATTTTATTCAATTTATTGTAGCTACTGGTTATAAGTCCTTGGTCCCCGGGTTGGCTCCTAACACGCAAGTGTTTTCGCTTTGTGGAACTCGAGAATAAATTAAATAGTTGGTCTATTTAATGAATATGCGGATATTATATATTCGGTAAATAATATGTAATATATAAAAGACATTTTCTATTATCCCAATTGGCACACAAAATGGCGCCAATTTATTTGGTTTTAGGAAAGAAATTTTCTCCTAATTAATTATTATTATGTGGATAATGTAATTATTTATGTGTTAAATAATTATAAATAAGAAATTAGTTTTCTTATTGGATAAATAGGAAATTTGTTTTCCTATTGGATAAAAGTTTTATTTTCCTAAAAGGAAAAGATAAATTTATGTGTAAAAGATAAACTCTAAAATTATTTAGTTATTTTTTTATAAAAAGAGAGTTTCTCCTAACACAAAATTGGAACAAAACCAACGTCAATTTTGATGAAAAAGGGACGCAAGTTTTTTTTGAAAAAGAGAGAAATTTTGTTTTCTCGTCTTAGCCATTGGGAAGAAGAAAAACTTGGAGTTTTTTTCTTGGAGCATGTTCAAGGAGGTTCTACTACAAGGATCGACGTCCACCAGTCGTCGCTTGGAGATACAATCCGGAAGATCACGGCTTCTCTCCGGTTGGGTAAATCTACTAACCTTCTTGTAGATTATTATTTATTATGTGAATCATGTCATGGAAAAATCGTAAACGAATTTCGATTCGTAGCTTCCGCTGTGCATTATTGATATATGTTAAATTTATAACAAAAATTTATAACATTTTATACATATTATTGATTAATTTTATCTAAATATCTTAAAAGATAGTTAAATAACCTATAAAAACTAATAAGTACAAATAAATAACTTAATACAAATTATAACTTTTGTTATCAGATTTACCTGTGGTTTTGTTGTTTTTGAATTATGCAGGTATTATGTGATACAAAGTAGAAGAATCGGAATCAAATTATATAAAAATCTGATCAAGTGGCTGATATTTGACAAATCCGGCGCAGGCCGGAGGAAGCCGGTTCATGCCGGATTATTTTTATGATTAACCCATGTTACTTCACATGCGTCTGACACAATGTACTCAAATTCGGTTAATCCGGCGCACGCCGGATCAGTTTCGGCGCACGCCGGACCAGAATTCTCAGCCTATAAATACCCTCATTTATGAGAAAAAAAGAGGAGTACCAATATATACATCTCTATCATTAGATATATTTTCTTATCTACTCTCTGTAAATATTATTTCAGTAGGCATTCTGCCATAAAAATAATATTAGTATCGTTGTAATAGCTAGAATAATTATTGAAGTTTGTTGATTTTATCAATATCGTTATATCTTGAGGACAAAGCCCACTTCAACAATTGTAATCGGTAATATTCTAAGGTTATTATGTTTGTTGTTTATGTATAATTTTATATAATAGTAATAATGTATGTAGGCTAATTATACAACTAGCCAAGACATGTAATTGAAATATGTTTTCTTTTAGGAAATAGATGATGACTATGTTAATAATTTGATTAAAAATTGAATATGATGAATCTCTTTCTACTTGAACTAATTGCCGCCTATATTGACGTAATTAACCAAGATGAACAGAGACATAACCTAATCATGAACCGACTGAGAGACGTTAGGGTATGAGAAAAGGGTAGAAAGACCGGAAGGTAAAATTGGCCGTCTCGACAAACGGAACCTCTTTCTTATCTAGGGATAGAATATTTATACTCGAGAGATTATCATGTCAAATCATTAGGTTTAATTGCGGTTTTACCAAGGAGGAGGCATAGAGCAATTGTGCACTCGTATGAGGGGAATTTGTTAAATGAGGAGTATACCGTTTCACATAATCAATAACACTTTAAAACAAGAAGTTCGATCACATCCATTAACTAAAAGAGACCATAGTTGAATAACATTGTCTTGGTTAGTTCTTATTATATAACTATTTATTATATTGGTATCTATATCTATATAAATATCTACTTAATTACTGCAATAGTATCATATTAATAACTCTAATTGGTAAGGACTGCGACTTAGATCAAGATAATAATAGCTAATTGGTGTTTAACCACATTTTGAATTACATTATTTTCCCTGAGGGATACGATCTTGATTCACCAGACTAGACTACAATTTGACCCGGTACACTGCCGGTAAGATTGGACACCCAGTTTTAGCCGATCAATGATCGAGTGTCTCGATCGGTGCTGTGAATCATATTTGACCATCCAATTATGGATCGGATCCGGATTCGGGTTTCTGTATATCCAGCATGTGGTATTGTAGCCAGATTAATGTGATTTTGCGATCTTGATTGCATAATTAATTAATAAGGAGTGGAATTGAATAAATATTGCATCTTTTATATGTTTATACCTGTATGCGTGGTTAGGTTGCAGCTGGAGGGATTCGAACTTGCATCTAGCCGCAAGGAGAAGAGAAGTCTTACCAACTCGGCTGAAGCCCTTTTTGGTTAGAGGAACGGACCAGAATAATAGTATACAAAGCGGCGGTAGTTTAATTAGATTTTAGTAAATCTTTTGAACGTAGGGTTTATTTATTTATTTAATTTTACTTTTATAGATTAGATACGGGGTACCAACGGTCCATCTCAGTGGTTTATTTTGTGCATTTGCTTTCTGGTATGATTATTTATGTGATATAACAATGCCATAACATGTTATGCATCATATTCATGAATTCCACTCCTAGCATATGCATACATGTAGATCATTAATCTTGACATTAATTAGACATGTATAAACACGATAATTAATTTAGATTAAGAATTAATTAAATTAATTGAACAAACGGAATTTTATTTGAATATAAAATTCACATGAAAAAAATAAAATTTACTTGGTAAATTTTTTTCGGGATCTAAAATTCTTTGAGAATTTCGATTATGTGGAAAATCGTGAAAAGATGGACACTAACTAGACGGTATTTGGAAACGAAAAGTTGGTGATTGCTTTTCATGATTTATTGTTTTCGAATTATTGGAAAAATTCCGAGATCCAAAATTTTTTATCATGACATTATTAGGACTATAAAATTCTTTGGTGAATTTTAATTGTGTAGTGTCTACACAAGAGATTTTCTAAATAATCATTAAATTGGATAATCATGAATATAGTTGATCGGTTAAAACTTTATGTCCAATCTTACCGCCAGTGTACCGGGTCAAATTGTAGTCTAGTCTGGCGAATCAAGATCGTATCCCTCAGGGAAATGAAAATGTAATTCAAAATGTAGTTAAACACCAATTAGCTATTATTATCTTGATCTAAGCCGCAGTCCTTACCAATTAGAGTTATTAATACTAATGCAATAAATAAGTAAATATTTATATAGAAATATAGATACCAAAATAATTAATATAGATAGTTATATAATAAGAACTAACCAAGACAATATTATTGAACTATGATCTCTTTTAGTTTAATGGATGTGATCGTACTTCCTTTTATAAGGTGTTACTGAATATGTGAAACGGTATACTCCTCGCCTAACAAATTCCCTCATACGAGTGCACGAATTCGTTTCTATGCCTCCTCCTTGGTAAAACCGTGATTAAACCTAATGATTTGACATGATAATCTCTCGAGTATAAATATTCGTCCCTAGATAAGAAAGAGGGTTCCGCTTGTCGACGCCAATTTTACCTTCCAGCCTTTTCTACCCCTTTTCTCATACTCCTAACGCCTCTGGTCGCTTCATGATTAGGTTATGTCTCTCGCCCATACCGGTTAATTACGCCAATATAGATCGCCAATTAGTTCAAGTAGAAAAAGATTCATCATATTCAATTATTTATCAAATTTTAACTTAGTCATCATCCATTTCCTAAAAGAGAAACATATTTCAATTACATGTCTTGGCTAGTTGTATAATTAGCCTACATACATTATTACTATATAAAATTGTACATAAACAACAAACATAATAACCTCGTAATATTACCGATTACAATTGTTGAAGTGAGCTTTGTCCTCTCGAATGTAACAATATTGATGAAATCAACAACCTTTGATAATTATTCTAACTATTACAACGATACTAATACTATTTTTATGGCATAATGCCCAATGAAATAATATTTACTTAAAGTAGATAAGAAAATATATATAATGATAGAGATATATATATATTGGTACTTCTTCTCTTCTCATAAATGAGACTATTTATAGGTCGAGATTCTGTTCGGCATGCGCGCGGATTAACCGAATTTGAGTACATTGTGTCGATTTACGTGGAGTAACATGTGTTAATCATAAAATAATCCCGCGTGAATCGCTTCCTCTCGCCTGCGCCGGATTTGTCAAATATCACCACTTGATCGTAATTTTATGTTTTTCGATTCCGATTCTTCTACTTTGTATCACATAATACCGCATAATTCAAAAAAACAAAGCCATTGTGTAAATCTGATAACAAAAGTTATAATTTGTATTACGTTATTTATTTGTAGTATTAGATTTTTATAAGTTATTTTACTATCTTTTAAGATATTTAGATAAAATTAATCAATAATATGTATAAAATGTTATAAATTTTAGTTATAAATTTAACATATATCAACTACTCCCCACTTAGCCATGATCGTCCTCGAGCAAAATAAGCAATGATAATAAATAAAAATTCATAATGCAAACAATATAGTTTATCGAGATTAAATTTCTAATTTAGTAACGTATGTCATCAATATTATAATTATATTAATTTTTTCTATCTAAGATCATTAAGAAGACAAAAGAGTGTATAACTTAATAAATTACTTATAAAATATTATCTAAATGAAATTCTACTTGAATTACTTAATAATAAAAATAAAATATTTAGAATAACTTTATAATCGCCACTATACTGAATTATCGGAATCAATGACTATGTCAAGTAGTTGGCAAATTGGCTTATAATGTTTAGGCTCAGTGGTAGAAGCAAGTCGATTTACTTTACACCTTCAACTTTTTGATCAAAATTATCTCGATTAGTAATATCTCGAAATTTTATATATATATATATATATATATATATATATATATATATATATATATATATATATATATATATATATATATATATATATATATATATTCACAAACATAATATTATGCCAACAATCATGATTTTTGTAGAAATGCTCATCCGATACACATCTCAACTTTTGCCATTTGTATTACATCGACTCTTTTATTTCGATGTTGTCACCGCTATCTATAAGTATATACTCGAACTTCATGGATTCCAAGGAAATGTAGACCTAATTAAGTTAAGGGTCGGTTTTATCTAGTTAATCATAATGGCTAATTTCGAGTGAGGTCTTGATCACTCTACAAGGCTGAGGTGGGGACAAAAATTGGAAATCATGTTCGGGTAGGCTATTTGGCTCTAGTTAGTCAAAGTTATACAAAAAATCGTCATCCCTAATCCGATTCCAATTTCATACTTGTTTTGAAAAGAAAATTATTCTAAAATTTCATTATAATTATAAGTAACTTTTGTCTAATTTCATAAAAAATATTTCATAATATTTATCTAGATATACATACTTAAATTCTTGTTAAAATCTAAAATAGATAAATAATATAGAAATAATATATCAAGATTACTTTACTTAACTAAAAATTTATTCTATCAAAATATATCATTTTTATTATAATATTTATATATTATTTCATTTATTTTCTTAAGAATAATTAAACTAAGTGTATAAGTATTTGATATATTAATTTCATTTTATTTACTAACCTAACTCTACTCCCCACCTGCGAACTGGCATTGTCCCGATGATAAGTGAGTAAAAAGTTGGGTAGAAAATAAAAGGAATATTCTTTAATTAAGGTGATACGAGTTGTTTGTAAAGTAGCAGTGTAGAAATAAAAATAATATAACAAACCATAATTTTTTAGAAAAAACAAATATTACATAAGACATAAAGACATAATTAAACAAACTTACGACTCAACTTAAACAAATTAAACAAAACTTAAACTTAAAATATCTTATTCCATCAACTAAACAAACCACTTAAACTCCTACCATTTGCACACAGATGAAATTACTTCCTCTAATCTTCATTGTAGATGAACCATGTGGTACATCCACCGGGAGCAAACCTAGTAAGAGGTTGACGAGAAGGAAAGATCTCATCCGATGCGCTTCGAACTCCAAAGAAAACGGACATGCATTCTAGAGATCAATGACGCCAAATGGCATCGGTTGACGAAAATTTCGCCTACCGAGTGCAAAGTTGATGGCCGCCTTGTGGATCAGACTCCCAATCAATAATACCTCCAATTGTAATAGCATAAAGCAAAGAACATCTCATCATCGTAAACCTCTCAAAATCCAAAGTTGGAAAAACTCGTGAATTAATAAAATTCCGTGTTCAAGACGAGGAAGCAGAGTCAAGTAGATACATCACGATCACGGTTGTAATTGAAAGAGAATTTGGAAAGCTTTGGCACACTTATCAATAACACCATGAACAAAGGTCCAAATTCCACCGCGATTCAGAATGACTATTTGGGGTAGTTTGGACAGGGGTATTTGAAAAGCTTGATTAACGATAAAAGGAGTAGAATGGTACAATACAACCATGAATACGCACAAAACGTGTAGACTTCCATGTAAATAGATTCGACAAAGTCGCATAAAATTCTCTCGACTAGAGTGACATTGACCTTCCTCTTGGTGTAATGAACTAAACGGTCCCATCCACCTCCTTCGATACGCCGAAATCCCCATTCGCTCATTTTCCGAAAGTTAAGACCCTTCTCAAGCAAAATGGGGACTCGACTAAAGTTAGATAAATAACGGTCTTGAGCTGTTTGGTTTGGATAATCATTAGGATTGAAAAATAAGGGTTGAGAATCCTGGGTTTGATTTGGGTATAATGGGGAGAGAATCATAATCGATTTGAGAAGAATGATTGGACATTTTGTAATTGCATCGAAATAGATAGTAGGTGAAAGAGAAGAAGGGTGTGCCACTTTAGGAATGTAAGGGTGCTATTTATAGGTAAAAATTGAAAGCGTAAGAAGAAAAGATTGGTTTTAAATATAAATAGATTTTCCGCGTAAACTGGAATGTTCGCCTACGCTGAATTTATTTAATTATCGCCGAATTGAATACCTATATATAGCAGCGGTCAGTCGGTGATAACCCGGCGTGAATCGAAAGTACACGGCGCGACGCCGGCTTCACTATTCACTAACAGAGTCTAAATTGTGTGACATGGCCAAAAAAATTTCAAAATCAAACAATAATAAAAGATATTACTCATATAAAATCAAAATGTTATAAAATTGTTACCAAACAAATTATTACGATCGGGAAATTATGAAAAAGTGCACTAACCAATCGAGTGCAAAGAACAAAACGTCAACGTAAGATACTAGTACCGAATTAACACATAAAACAAAATAGTTATAATAGTACAAATGTTTTTAAATGAAAAAAGTTTAATCAGCTTCATTCAAAATCTTCAAAATTCACGTCGTGAGGTGAATGTGGAATGGATCGAGTCGATATACCTTCAAAAGCCGGCGCCAAGTCGTGGTATAGAATGGATCTTATGAGCGCATGGTGACATAGTAACCGAACTCTCGAAACCAAGCGATCCAAAACTCAGAAGTGATAAATTGAGACCAAGCGTAATCGCAAATCTCAAGCAAAGAAATTGTGACACTGGGAACATACCACCGACATACTATATTGGCCCGGTTGTCTCGAGTGTAAGAGTGAAAGGTAGGAGGCGATGGAATAGGCCGAACCCAAGGCAGGTAAGGTATAGGGGTATGCTTGACATCGAGGCAGCATCGTCGTAAATCTGGCCATAAGCGGGTCTAGACCTCTCTCATAAAGCTCAGCAGCCCTCGGACTCCAACTCTAATATCATCTCCGCCCACCGCCTAACTCGCCAAATCCTAACACCATATTAGCCTCGACCTCGATTAATTGCACCGAGAATTGCGCCGATTGGTCATTCATATCCCGACTCGCACAGCCGCCTAGTAAGAGGAACTTAAAAGGGTGGGACTCGAAAGTACGGAGGGGTTGCCGACGCCGACGACGATTAGGATCGTTATAATCAAGTTTGCCGCCAGGACGTGGAGCAAGTCTAGACCTATTATTGGGGTATCGCAGAGCCGATTCGTTAACGGGTAGGATCGACTCTCGCCATTAGGCACAACGCAGTAAATAAAATTTGGAAATGGCATATTTCATTACGGAATGCGGGCATGAGCAAAATCCCAAACCTTAGTAAAGATCAATTTTCCTAGATTGACCGAACGCCATTAACTATCGCCAAGCCAGAATTACATCATCTCCGCCATAAGCACTAACATGCGGATGGACCTGACATTATAGCCCGTAAACCGCTTAATGGCTCTAACATCTTTGATACAACCCCCAGATCGAAACCTATTATCAACCCATGTTGTACCGGATCAAAGGCTTGTTGAGCTTCATAAGCCTTTGATTGCAAAACACTAGGTTGAATCAAACCCCAAACAGTAATAAAAATCTTCTTCCTCGGGAACCTCGTGAATGCGTGAGACTCGAGTACGGGGGGTTGTCGACGCGGGCCGACGATTAGGATCGTTATAATCAAGTTTGCCAGCAGGACGTGGAGCAAGTCTAGGACCTATTATTGGGGTATCAGCAGAGCCGATTCTGTTAGCGGGTAGGACTGGGACTCTCGCCATTAGGCACAACGCAGAAATAAAATTTGGAAATGGCATATTTCATTACGGAATGCGGGCATGAGCAAAATCCCAAACCTTAGTAAAGATCAATTTTCCTAGATTGACTGGAACGTCATTAACTATCGCCAAGCCGTAACTTACATCATCTCTGCCATAAGCACTAACATGCGTGGATGGACTGACATTATAGCCTGTAAACCGCTTAATGGCTCTAACATCTTTGATACAACCCCGCATCGAAAACCTATTATCAACCCATGTTGCAAATGGATCAAAGGCTTGTTGAGCTTCATAAGCCTTTGATTGCAAAACACTAGGTTGAATCAAACCCCAAACAGTAATAAAAATCTTCTTCCTCGTGAACCTCGTGGAATGGCATAAAAAGCATTAATGATCACCGTGTAAATGGAACGGTAGTAGCTTCTAAGAGAGACAGATGTCAAAGGGCCATCTCTGCATGTGCTCATAAGCAAAGAATAATGTAATAAAATTCGTAAACCAACGTGGCATTAACAGGTCAACACGCTCGTGGGCAATTTCCATCCACCTCTACTCTCAAAAATTGCCTTCAATTCAGTCCTAAGGCAAGAAAATCTATGCCACGCTCTAGCAATACTCGAACATCTCAAAAATACCTATCAAAAGCGGCCACGGCAAATTGGACTAGCAGTTGTTTCTAAAAGATATAGCCTCTTCTTCCGGTGTTAGAGGCTCAGGCTCATGCACATGTACACAGTGGTAGGTCGATTTTCTTTTCTTAGTACCTTTTTACGAGATGATGATTCACCATCTACGAATGTGGTATCAACAACAACACAAATAATGAAATTAACAACTAATTAACATTGATAAAAATTAAAACAAATAATAAAATGATATAAGAAAATTATAAAATGATAAATATTTATATTAGATGATTACCGAATGTGTGAAGGATGTAGAAAAGTAGGTGGGTGGCCGGAGAAAATGTCAATTCGCCAGAGTTGTGTGTTGAAGGAGGACTTATGGAAAAAACAAAAGCTTATTTAAGTTTAATATATGAAATTATAGTGATTGTGGTAGAGGAGGTAAAGAAATTAAAGAAATTAGAAGAGAAAAGAGGTAAGTTATGGTGTGGGAGAGGGGGAAAATAGGAGGGGGCGCGCTGTGAAAATAAAATGGAAGAAGTAGAAGAAGAAGAAAAGAAAGAACCCGTAGGTTATGTGTATTTAAGTCCGGCGTGGGCCGGGTCAAGTCCGGCCCACGCCGGAGTATTAAAACTGCTTTTTTTTCGCAAACAAACATAAAACTTAATCTAATTCTACTCCTCGTTATTCTTAAATCTTCAAGATTTCTATAATAACGGTCCATCAACCTAATTCCTAGAAATGATGCGCTTGAATTCTCTCTTTGTTGTCCATCGATTTTCGGATAACCACCTAGTCGTTCCCATCTTAATTACTTTCAAACATTCATCCTGGGATTTGGTTGTACTGTCTCCACATTTTCCATTATGTTCACTTTTCCCACTGATTCTACACCTCATTAGAAATCTTGCCCTTCTCTTTATAGCACTTCTCGATTTTCCATTACAAAGATCTATTTCTCCGAGTTTTCTTATCACCTCCTTGTTTAAATTAAAACTAAGGCTTCTATTCTAAAGGCAACATCTTTATCTAAACCTAATTTTAAAAGTAAAATAAAAACTTCTATTCTATCTATGAAAGGCATTCCAGCTTCTTTAATGTCTATCCGGTAAAAGATTTAAACTAATTAAATTGCATATTAAAAAGTGAATTAAAAAGATAGTACCCGTAATCGGGGCCGAGTTTAGAATTCTCGCTTCCTTAATCCGTTGGAGGGTCGTTAAGGTACATAACCTCTCTAGTTAGAGGTATTCCTTCTTCTTTTTACAAATAATTTCACCAGGGCCATTGGCTATAAAAGTCGTGTACCCATCGCCCAATTCTACAAACTCGACTTGTATATTTTTGTTACATCATATGGACTGGTCCATCTTGATTTAAGCTTACCTCGAAACCACTTCAAACGTGAATTATATAAAAGTACTCGATCACCTACATGAAACTCATGACGATAGATCCTCTTGTCATGGAAAGATTTCGTCATGCCTTGTAAATTCGAGCTGCCATAAGCATCGAGACTAAACTCATCCAGCTCACATAATCAAGTAATCTATAATCACCAACAGCCTTTGGATCAAAATTTAAAAATTTAATAGCCCAAAAGGGTCGGTGTTCTAATTCAACAGGGAGATGACAAGATTTACCAAAAACTAATTTATAGGGGGAACAACCAATTGGTGTTTTAAAGGCTGTTCTATATGCCCATAATGCATCATCTAGTCTTTCACTTCAGCTTTTACGATTTGACTCAATAGTTTTTTCCACGATCCTTTTTATTTCTCTATTAGATACTTCTACTTGTCCACTAGTTTGTGGATGATATGGTGTACCAAGTTTATGTTTTACACCATACTTCTCAATTAATTTTGTAAATGGACGGTTGCAAAAGTGTGATCCTCGGTCACTAATGATAGCCCTAGGAGTGCCAAATCTCGAGAATATATTCTTTTAAGGAATTTTAACACTACACTAGAATCATTAGTCTAGGGAAGAGCTTCAAATTTCTACCCATTTGATACATAATCGACCATCACTAAGATGAACTTTTACCTAATGATGGAAATGGGCCCATAAAATCAATACCTGCACATCAAACAATTCACACTCCAAAATAGGTTGAGAGGCATCTCGTGTTTTTTAGAAATATTTCCCCATTTTTGGCATGATTCACAAAACCGTGCATAGTGGTGTGCATCTTTATATGTAGTAGGCCAATAAAACCCACATTGCAAGACTTTGTAAGCGGTTTTCCACCCTCCATGGTGGCCTCCACCTCACGATCATGGCAAAAGGATAGTATACTTAAAATCTCATCATTGGGCACACATTTCCTAATTATGCCATCCTAACACTTTAAAAAGATCCGGTTTTTCCCAATAGTAAAATTTTAGATCATGAAAGAACTTCTTTTTCTGCTGCATGTCCAATGAGATGGAATATACTCACAGTAAAGTAATTAACAACATTATCGAACCATGGCGAGCTCTCCTTGGATATATTACCGCTTTAACAAGTTGCATTCTTGGAGTGAGCATCAACCATGAGGAGTTGTTCATCCGAAATGAATCTTTGATCTCTTGTCTCGCCTCCTTTTCCTTCTTCAAACTCCATACGACTCAAATGGTCTCCGCCACTACGCTTCTCAACGCCTCTTTTATCTTTAATTTCAATATCAAATTCTTGAAGTAATGTAATCCATCTAAGAAGACGAGGCTTCAGATCTTTCCTTTTAACAAGTATTTTAATGTCGAATGATCAAGATAAACAATTACTTTAGAACCAATGAGATACGATCGAAATTTGTCTAAAGCAAAGATTACAACAGCTAGCTTCTTTTTCGTGGTGGCGAGTTAAGTTGGGGTGTGTTTAAAGTATGGGATGCATAGTAGATTGCCTTAAGTACTTTGTTATGGCGTTGACCTGTAATGTACTCCAATCGCTAGATCACTTGCATCGCACATAAGTTCAAATGGTAAGTTCCAATCTGGTGCCACTAGCATCGGTGTCGTTACTAATTGGGCCTTCAAAGCTTCAAATGCTTCCATACATTTGTCATCAAACTTAAATGGTACTTTTTTTCAAGCAAATGATCGAGAGGTTTCGCTATGCGTGAAAAACTGCAATAAATCTTCTATAGAAACCAAGATGCCCAAGAAATCCTCTCGTTGTTTTAGATTTAAGGTGGAGGTAACTTTTTAATTACTTCAACTTTGGCTTTATCTACCTCAACACCTTCTTCGTAAATTTGATGACCTAAAACAATACCATCTCGATACCATTATATGACACTTTTCCCAATTTAAAACTAAGTTTGTGTCTTCACTGGCTTAAGCACATCGCTCCAAGTGTAGGAGACATTCTTCAAAAGAATCTCCAAAACGCAAGTCATCCATAAAGATTTCCAAAAACTTTTCTACCATATCGTAAAATATTGCCATCATGCATCTCTCAAACGAGTGCGTTAGCATAATCCAAACGGCATTCTTTATAAGCAAAAGTTCCATACGGACAAGTGAAAGTCGCTTTCTCTATCTCCTCGCCAAGAATGAATATCTCAGAATAACTCGAATAACCATCCAAGAAACAATAAATTTATGTCCACTTAACCGCTCTAACATCCGTGACGATGAACGGAAGTGGATGATGGTCTTTCTTAGTGTGCTCATTCGCTTATGGAAATCGATGCACATCCGATATCCGTGACTTCCTTGTTGGAATCCATTCATGTTTATCATTTTCCTTTATCGCGAATCCACCTTCTTTGGTACTACTTGGGTGGGACTTACCCATTCGCCGGCCGGATATGGGAAAGATTATCCCCATCTCTAGTAACTTAATAACCTCTTTCTTGATTACTTGTTGCAGCATTTGGGTTCAATGGGCGTTGTGGTTGGATACACGGTTTGGCTCCTTTATTCAAGATGATCTTGTGTACACAAATCTCAGACTTATTCCTTGAATATCCACCATCGGTCCATCCAAACGCTTTTCTTATGTTGTCTTAACATTCTTAACAGCTTGATCTTCCCGTGACTTGGTTAATGATGATGAAACAATAACATGAAGCAAATTATCGCCAAGAAAGGCATACTTGAGATTCGAAGGGAGAGGTTTTAACTCCAGATTCTTGGTGGCTCTTCTAATGGAAGGTTTCAACATCGGGCCATCCAGCTTCTAAATCCAAATAACGATGCCATGGCCGCTTCTCAAAAGAACTTCCGTGTCGAGATAAAAATCATTTCTTTCATTTCTTGGTTGTCTCTTCATATATAGATAAGGCTAAACATTCTTCGAGCTTATCTTTAAAATTCTCGAGATTCAAAGATAGTTCATATACATGTAAGATATACTTTCTATGAATGAACACGATTCTAGTGATTTGTATGGATGTTTCATAGCCTTAAAGATATTAAAGGTGACTTCATCTTCATTGACTCTTAAAATTAATTCGCTTTTTGACATCGATAAGAGTTCTTCCTATAGCTAGAAATGGTTTGACCTAAAATAAGAGGTGTGCCGAAAATCCTTCTTCCATCTCCATGACTACAAAGTCAACCGGAAAGTAAAACTTATCTATCTTGACCAATACATCTTCGATGACTCCTTTAGGACGCTTAATAGATCTATCCGCCATCCGAGAGTCATCTCGGTGTTTTTAAGTTTTCCTATTCCAAGTTTCCTATAATCCTCATAAGATTAATGCTTAGATCACAGAGTACCTTTTTAAACAAAAACCCCAATCTCACATGGGATGGTAAAACTACCTCGGTCTTTTAGTTTAGAGGAAGCTTAGTCAGAATACTACGGAACATTCCTCATTAAGGCGGATGTTCTCATATTCTTCTAAACGCTTTTTGTTTGAGAGAATATCCTTAAGAAACTTGCCATAAGTAGGCATATTGATTAGTGCTTCAATGATGTGAATATTGACATTCAAGTGACTAAATGTATCAAGGAAAACGTGCATACTTTTATCCGCTTTCAACTTTTTAATTTGATCTCTGGGGTGGGTAAGGTAAAGATTCAAGGTCAATAAATTTATGGTTGGAGTCATGTCTTCCTTACCTTTTCCTTAGATGGTGATGCTTCCTTAAATGTTTGAGCATTTGGTGGTCGCCATATGTCATGATCCTCGCACTATCTTCTTTGAAGTTTGTCCAAAATTCTTCTTTACTTGTTCTGTTGGGGTGTTGTTACTCCCTACTTGGACTCGAGACTATCAAGAATCCCATCCTTCCTCGACATGTTCATTGAATAAGGTCCGTAGATCGCTAGCCCTTGGATTTTTTAAAGATTCTCGGACTTTGATCCATTCCTCTTCTTCTATGTCGGTTTCAACATGATTATTATGAGTTAAGAAATCATCAATGATTTCTTCTTCCTCTTTAATGAATTCTCGTTCGCCCTTGCTTTCTAAGTCCTTTTCGAATTTATCATCCAAATCATCTTCTACTTCATTGTTTCCGGAGTTTTCTACCCGCTATTTCCACATATCTTTCTCGCTCGAGTAATAAATAAGATTCACCTCTCTCGGTTTCTTTCAAGATTACTGTGTAATCCTCCCTGAGGTCTCACCGCTCTTTCGCTCTCCCTTCTACTCAAGTGATCTTCCATATTTCGCATCGATGCCTCTATAGTTCTCATTCTCGTGTCATGTCCACTCATGGATGTTTTCAAAGTACTCATATCTTGCAGTGACTGCTCTCTTGCAGATGTGTCATCATGGTTTCCATATTCTCGAGCTTGGGGTGACATTACACCCATCATATTTTCCATTAATTTTTCCTACTTATCAACTCCTTTTCGGGCTGAGTTGAGCTTTGAGTAATCGTATACCTTGCATGGTGTGTTGTGGGTATAACTGGGTGGTGATTGATGGTTTTGATCTCAAGAATTTCCTGGCAACTTTGGTTATGACTATTAGTATTATACGAGCTTTTGTATTGAGTTGATAGGGTGGTTGTCCTTGCTTACTTGGGTTTTCGCACCAACGTAAAGGTATGATGGTCTCTTCTAATGGCATTGAATGAGTTTGAATAGGCATTATTCAAATTCCTATGTCGCTGCAGTAAAACTTACTTCTTCCCCTCAAGTATTCTTCGGATTCTTCTATTCCTTTGTCATTATTTCTCATACCATCATTCGAATATTCATTTGACAATTTTCCTTCTAAGCCGTAATTCTTGTTCCCTTGTAAGCCATCAAACTTTCT